>JARDWC010000432.1:1639924-2904724 GCA_029032895.1 Troides oblongomaculatus | reverse complement strand
TTTTAATCTTATTTGAATTAGATACAAAACTATGTCGATTTGTAATAAGTGATTTCGGTAACACGTTGATATGTGGTAACACGTTTAGTAATCGTCCACTGAGCTTCTAATGTAAATTTTATCTATGTGTACATGTTAAAAATGTAAATTATACATTCTATTCGCAGTTTACATTCTATATTGGTTTCCGTATCTCTTTTAGTGTTCAATCTTATTAAGTCCCTCTTCTGTCTTTCTGTCTTTGTTTTAATACAGATTGGAAATCGTGTAAACGCGTTTGTATAGGTTCTTGACGGCGGTGTTTACCACCATATCCTTATGGAAGCTGGAAATCAATTGTATCACGATTGGAGAGAGAGAGTTTAATTTGTAATTATTAGTAGATAACAGACAAATATATAAAATCAGTATAATCTAAAAGTATTATGTAAAATGGAGTGTTGGAATTTTATTTCTTGTGAATAGGACGGTAGTTTAGAAAATTTTCAGAACATACGGCGAAGGTGAACGGAAGTCGCATGTTTATTTAATTGATTTGTTTAATAAATCTTATGTCGACACGAGTGCCAACGGATCCATGTTTTAAATTACATTCGTAGGCACATTTAAAATTTATACTAGTGGTCGGTCTATCGTCGGACACCGGCTGGGAAAGTGCCACCGCAGCTCCTATTCCTGTCTCCAAACAGTTGTGTGTGAACATTTCTATGTTCCGAATTGAAAGGCGTATTAGTTATTGAAATTACTAGGGTAATGAGACTTGATATCCTATGTCTCAAAGCTACGAGCGCAATGTGGTGCTGTGTATACCATCCTAATTAGCGCCACGTTTTTATGACTAGACGTAACATTTACCATCAGTAGAACGCTTGTCTCGTCGCTACTTTGTAATAATCCTTCTTTTACAAGCTTCGCAATACCATGGTAGGTTCGTAGGTGCAATCTTAAATTATAAAACAGCGTATCGTTCAATTACACTCAATTACTAATGGTTGTACGGTGTCGTAATCAACTATGGCGTGTTTAATTAATCCTATTGCGTGATAATTTTCGTACATCAGAGTCGCCTAAATTAAAGCCTCGTTCTCACGGAGGAATGACTGTCCTCTATTGAATTGTTTTTAACTATATTTCTGAATTAATCTTTCCGTTAATTAACGTGGATGGTTATAAGATGATGTGATGAAAGATGACATGTGTTAGAGTGTGAATTCAGATACGACGGCTGATGATCGGATATGGAAGGGAAGTACTTACTGTGTCGACTCCACATAGCTGGGAAAAGAGCAGGAGGAAGAAAACAATCTTTCCATTCATGATAAAAGTTATATTTTGTTATTCACATGCGTAGTAATTGTTTAGAATTTAAAATCAGTTTTATTACCTTAGACAATTTTTTTTTTACGATGCAACGAGATGGACCTGTCGTACACCTGATGGTAAGTGATACGCCTGTCCATAATAACATGTTGCTAGGATGATATTCTCTGCACCACATTTTGCTTTTCGCTTTGAGACAGCATGCAGTTTAATTGCCGCAATAATTTCATTATCTACAACGCCTTTTAAATCGGAAATCAGTAATATTATAGGTATACTACTGTTTGGCAGTAGAGACAGGAGCTGCGGTTGTACATACCTAGATGGAAATCGTACTTCATTTAAGTTCTTCTAACAGAGTGCTCACAGTGAAATTATTTACGAATGTAATCATATAATGATCAAAATTGATTGTACAAACAAATCTTAAATAATGAAATTTTAAGATACGTAAATGACACATTATCTCAAAGGGGTGGTGTTATATTTAATAAACAACAAGACATCTAACAATTACCAAAGCACTTATTTTGCAAATGACTTCCATTATCTTCTCTTCCGAGTGTAAAATTATGTGATGTCAGGTCTTTTCCGTTTCAAGTAATTTCCTTTTTAATGTGTGTAATCCATTTTCGCTTTTTAGTGAAAGTATCTATATCTTATTGCTAAGTGTTCTAGTGCTCAAATATTGCACTTTATCATTATAGATATATAGATTAAGTGCAAATTAAAAAGTAATATGTTGTTTGTACACAAAGTTCTCCTTTACACCACTATGAGCGATATTTACATAAGAAAGTTATGTCATCAAAATGATTTTTGCCCAATTATTATTACACAGTGTTTTATAGTTACCTTCTAGAGATATTTATATATTTTTTTTTGTCGAAACGATTAGACTAGTACGACGTTTACTTGATGGTAAGTGATGTGCCCGTCCATAACAATGTGGCTCTAGTTAGGATGATATACACAGCACTACATTGTACCATTATTATAATTAGCAATACCTTGACATAAATTTTATAAATAAATAGTGAACACTACTAAGTGCCAAACATATTGTTGGCTATATAATGTTAATATTGGAAATTGGTCACATGGAAAGTGCGCATGGTCGTAGACACTAAAAGCGACAAGGCCGCTGGAGGCGTTCACTTTCGCTACTACAATTTGTTGAGCACGAACATTCTATTCGTGCTTATATGGCGCTTTACTTGAAGCGCTTTTTTGCTATTTACCTTCTGCAACTACAAGTTGCACTAAATAACTCTTTATAGGAGGAACTTTTTGCTTTACCAACTTGTTAGTTTATGGTTCAAGAATAATTAAGGTTCTAGTTAAGGTAGCTTGAAAAACTTGTGTCTAAATAAACCGCAAATATAATGTTAATTTATACAAATGAAACTAACCGATATACGTGTAAAGTAATTTAGAACAAATAAAAATAGATTACTTTGTGGACACATTATGTAGCTCACACTTACGGTATGTTAAAACCGATATCTTATTCTGAATTACATTATAGTAACTATTATTCGTGATCAAATTCCAATTTCATATGTAAATCGTGAGCATAAATATTTGAATTGCCAATATGAATTGTGGTAAAATATGGTGGCAGACTGTTTAAACAGGCTCTCAACGATGAGTATATAACACTGTAAATTACTAGCTCCAATTAGTTTTTCATTGTTTCTTCATTGACGTCACTAACATCTAGAAAAAAGGTTTTGCAAATAAGGCAAAAACTAGCTTCATTACAAAATTCACACATGGCTGGGATAACTAATGAGTGTATATCGCAAGAAATTTGTTATGTAACATCTTGCTTTTTGTATAGATATATATATTATAAAAAACTACTGTTAATAACTGTTATAATAAAGCAAAAGAAGAATACAAGATAACCAAAGAACTTTTCTAACAAGTACAACAATAACCTCACGCAATTAGTAAACTTTTGTAATATGACTAACTTTTATATAATTTTTTCCCACAAAAAGAAAATCAATCATAATCATCAGTCAGAAATCAGAATGTTCTATCCATAGTGATGCGTAGGTAACACATTACATTATTAGCATCTAAAAGAACATATTATCATTAACTAAAAAGGTCCATCATGACATATCACGTTACCTGCTCCTCCGTCATATCGAATCCGATTGAAGTAACTATTGCGTTTCCAAATCGGAACACTCCTGTCGTAATTACACGAGGAGACGGATATCTACATATGCTTTATATTGTTAATAATATGGGAAACTATTTTATCGTCAATACTAACAATAGATTATATTTAATTCCGTTTTCTGTTTAAATGAATAAGCTTCATACTAAAAACTAGATCAATAGATCATACAGTACACGTAAAACATAGGTACATTAATTTTTAATAGACTTCACTTCTTTCTTCCTTTTAACACACACATTATATATATAGATATATTTATATATATACATATAGCAACACTGTTTTATCCAATATATATTATTGTAAAGATTTGAACGATTTCGTGTTGCCGTTTTGATTTGGTATAATTAGCTTAATATACAGGCAAATAATGTTTTCATTTTATTAATATATATGTATTATATAGTATCAACTAGGATTTAAAAGGATATTTCGATATTCTGTTTCCATAATTAAAATACTACCTTAGCTATGTTTTTATAACTATTAAAATGAAGAAGGATAATAGGTATGACTAGTTAAACGTCCCATAAACAACTGCACTTTATCTATGCTTTCATTTTTTTTAACCCTTTCAGACCTGGCGTACACAATTGTACACATGAAATATAAAAAAAATTATAGACAATCTTTGCCATTATATGGACCGGATGTGCACATTTGGACACAAAAAGAAAAGCTTGTTTTTCTATAAAAGTAGAGAACCAGGATATTTTTCCTATTTTTTCCCTTACTATCAGTGGTCTAGTCCACCTCCAGAATTTTACTTAAATCTCTATGAGAAAAAATAATAATTCAGGTCTGAAAGGGTTAATTTATTTTCTGTAATAGATAAAGAACTCATTAAGTCCATCAAATTACAAAAGCGACAAAGTTTTACATCACTCGTTTTTAGGTAAATTAAAAAATTAATAAATCAGATGTGCACTGAGCTCGTTATAATGTAATAAATAGAATCCATTAATATTGAAATAGTAGCTATTTCATATATTCTCTATCCAATTGACCCCTCGACCTATTACTTTAACACGCTTCAATTTTATATGGAGATGGTGTAATAATTAATGGTGAAGATTTTATATATTCGTCCAAGTTACGCAAAAGTATAATGAAATCTTTTCAAAGATTTCTTGGTCATCGCTCTTTGGTCTGTGTTCGCTTTATTTGTATACTTAAGGAAATCGATGAATTTCCGTACCTAAAAAGTAAACTAAATAGAGGTTATTATCGTTATTGATGATTCAATGTCAAATGTTTTGTGCATTAGAGCAAAAACAATTTGCATCGTTGTACTGTGCAGTTGTCGCGTAACGAACTATTTATTTTAATGGTCATTTATGATCTCTTCGTCTTTTTTTTTTTCAAATGGCTTAAAACGTACATCCATCTATATATGATAAATGAGACTTAGCAATTAACTTAGTAAAGTTTAGCGACCGTTTTATTCACATAGTCAAAAAGCATATTAAGGTGATTACAAAACGTAAAACAAACTTGTCATTTTCGAATGTATCTTAAATTTGAACATAAATTATAAACAAATCAGTTCAACATTTTCATCACGTTGTTAAGTATTTTAAGACTTTCTTTATTTTGTTTTAATTATGGTCATTTAGAAGTACCATTTATAGAACTGAACGGGCGCTCTCTTGCGGCCCCAATGCCGTTAGATCGTCATCGGCACATCTGCGGAGCAACAGCAACACATGCTCCATTCCCGATAACGGTCTAAATATAAACCGACTAATTCATTGGCCCTCATGGAATGCCAGCTCGACGAGTGCTTTGTATACAATCATTTCCTCCGTTTCCTTTTATTCAGTAGTTCGTCCGCATTGTAAACGCGCCGGACGTTGTATTACGCGCGTCTCACCAAACTGATTGAATGGTACAAATTGTACCCAGGTCGTTGTCCGCTTTCTCTATCACGCTTTTTTATATGCTTTCGTAAATCTTATGTCACGGTGCTCGCCCCACTCGCAGCTGCGGGACGCGCCTCGTACGCGACGTATACAAATATTGCATCTAGTATTCAACGGTTATACCTATTTATATCGCTAACTGTATATTATGTTGGTATGCTCGGCGCAATAATCCTGTATACACTATCAAATAAGGAAATGTTTTGAAATTCATTCCATGTACGCGAATTTGGCATCAGTGTTAACCTTTTATGAGGTCCCTAGGAATGAAATTCCGTTCCTTACGCGTGCGTCCTAGTCATTAAGTGTCAAATGTCGTTATTGTACGTGAAGATCATTAAAATTCGCTTGCTTAAATATTATGTACGTAAATTTGATTAAGCGTGCGTCTGTTTACACAAATGCTTAAATCGTTATTATATGGTGTCTTTAGAATGGGTTCTCTGTTTCTAGCGACTCGTGTATGCATGCGCGAAGTCGGTCGGGGAAATTCAACATGTTAAGATCTTTTGTTTACGCGTTTCGTTGTACAGTCGCGTTTCGGCAGTGTAATCGAGGTGATCCTTATTCGAATGGTATGCGGGGCGGTGTGTCTGTTTTCTTGCGCAAAACAGTTCGCTGCGCGCTCGCCCCGAGGTAGGACGTGCGTATCGTCGCATTCACCGCGCACAGTAGTACGTAGTCCGTCGTAGTGCTCACTGGCTGCGCTAGTGTCGGGTGTTATAAGTATGGTTCTGTGAAATACACTAATTGTATTATGCGCTGCGTGCATTGAACATTGTTATTCCGCTGTGCTTTAAAGCGAGCGAAATGGTTCGGAAAATCGTCGTCGTCGGTATACGTTATTACGAAGATCCATTTTACAAGTGCGTTATAGATCGATCCTAAATAATAAATTTATAGTTATAATAATATAATTAATAAGTTTTTAAAACTCTGTGTACTTTGTTCACAGACATATGACGGGCTCCAGTGGGCCACCGGCGGGATGTGGCCACCAGAGAAACAGATCCTTGGACTCAGTTCTCCAGAGGATACCGGAAGATATGACGCCTACGTCGCCGGAAGGGGCGCCTCTGCGTATGCCAATCGAGGTGCCTGCACCGCGACTTGCGTTGCCTCCGGAGGTACCAGCCGGCTCCGATGACTCGGGTATTCACACGCCTCCTGACGGCAATGACGAAGACAGACCCCAACCGCCAGCTGCCGCCCGATCGAGGGAAAGTCTAGATTCCGGTAACCCTGAGGAAACTGAGAAACCACCAGACCTACCTGATAACATACAACCAATAACAAACTACACATCGGCAGCAGAAACTTCGGAAAACAAAGACTTTTTACTGCGACTGTTTGAAAGCAAACTGTTTGATATGAGCATGGCGATTTCGTATCTATTCACTTCTAAACAATCCGGTGTGCAGACCTACCTGGCCAACAAACTGTTCTTATTTCCATACGAGGACGTTGACTTTTATCTGCCACAACTGGCGACAATGTACATAGAGATGGGTGACGTCGCTGACCTGCTTCGACCGTACCTAGTGCATAGATGTAAGCAAAGTGCAGAGTTCTCGCTTCGATTAGCGTGGCTACTTACCGCTTTTGGTGGTGATTCAAAGAGGTCCAAAGCAACTAAGCTGCGGGATTCAATTCTTGCCGAAGAAATAAGACCGGCAGCGAGAAGAGGCCATCACAGGTCACATTCGGATGCGTCGGCATTGAGAGTAATGACACCATCTGGAAGGCATTTAGGGGATCTCGCCTCTGGGAGAGCGTTTGATAACGGCTGCCTATGCGGCGAACAGTGCTCATGTGGTGCGCCTAGATTAGCTCCACAAACTCAGGTTAGTGCTAGAACAATTTATTCCATCCACACTCCATTCCTTTTTTTTGTTATTCGTATCTAATTTATCTTTAGTTCACTGCTTGCAAGGATTTCACAGATGAAATGGTAAAGTTAACTTTAAACCATATTCAAGTGCTTTCTATTTTATTTATTAAAATATTTATGTACAAATAGTTCTTTTCCTTTTTTTAACTTCTTTTTCATCATCATTATCATCAGCCGATAGACGTCCCTAAAGATTCATATGGGGGCATTTGGGCAGTTCTAACCACGGTTGCCCAATGCGGATTGGAGGGAGCTAGAGCCTCGTTAATAAAATTTTCTGATAGTTTTCCATGCACCGATCGGCGGTAAAACAATTGATGCATAATTCAATTTATTTCTCAGTAGTTGAGAGACCCAGTTTCTAAAATCACGCAATTGCATATACGACAGACTGATTAAAACTGTTTAAACAAAGCACGGGCGTTACCCAAAACCCACAGAAGCTTTTCTTTACTTTTATTAATTAATAAAATGTATGCGTTGTGAATAAAACTAATTTTAAGGTATAAAAAAAATACCGTAACACTATGTGTTGGTGGTATGGTCCCTGTTGCCATCGCAGCGCCTACTGCAGCCGACAAACAGTAGTGTTCAAACTTTACTTTGTTCCTGTATGAAGGGCGTTGTAGCTACTGAAATTACTGGTATAACGAGACGCAGACATCTTATGTGTCAAGATGACGAGAGCAATGTGGATGGCCCATAACATCCTAACTTGCGCCACGTTGTTATGGGCAAGCGTATCATTTATTATCATGCTAACTTCTTGCTCGCCTCGTCTTCCTCTTTACAACAAATACAGCCCATAAATGAATACAATTTTTTTTTTAAACAGCAATATGATCGGGGTATATAAAAACTATATATATATAATAGAGATTTTCGTAATTACGTAAATAAACAATCAAAATTTAGTAGAGATTTTGCTTCTGCTATTTAGTTATGCATATAATCAGCTAAATACGGATATTACAAAATTATATCCCCAAAGGGGACGTGCAGGGGTGTTACGACCAGCGAAGCGGGCGTAGAACAACTACATGTTAATGAGAAATAAAACAAATATAGCAGAAGACTAAGCATTAACATAATTTATGTATAAAAAATACATTTAGAATGAACATTAAATAATTTTTAAACAGTTTTCACTTTTATGTGATTCTTTTAGTCAAAAATGATACCAAATCGTTGTCATTTTGTCATTGAATCAATGTTTAAATTGTCTATAGCGATATATTTGTTTTTCTTTTTTTTATTCTATGAAGCACCCATACAAGCGAGACTTTCACCTGATTATAAGTGGTGCACCAGTTGATAACAACGTGGCACTATTTATGACAATATTACACTGCTTGGGGTCTAAAGAGATAAGGTGCTAAGTCTTATTACCTCAGTAATTTCACTACGTACCTTTAAACTCTGTAATGTTTACATACTTCTGTCTGGCGGCAGAAATACTACTATTACTATATATTTAATTAATAACATTTTTGATAACTTTTATCTCAGTAAAATACGAGAAAGTACACAAGTTATGGTAATAAATCCTTACTCAGTAGCGCCAATATAACCGGCTGAGTAGGAAGTCAGCGTGATATGTATACGAAACGGTGTATTCTCGTAAATGTCAGTGACTCGTCAACGTGATCGGGAATAATGCCCATTTCCGGTCACATCTCGTCATGACAAATCTTGACGTATTTTCGATATCATATGCCAATTTCGTTAATGTTTGAATTTGATACAAAACATGAAATATCCAGTGTGTTGTTTATTGATCAACGTTCTAGTGAATATATCTTACCGATATTGTTCCTGCCGTCTATATAAACTCAGCTTGTATGTAATTGACAATTTTACGTCCAGTTTGCAATATAGGCGAAGGTAGTCGGGGAAAGGACCCGAGCCTGTCTTCGACAACCGAGTAGGTTGAGGAAGCAAATATCCAGATACATAATGTTAAAATCCGCCGTCGGAAACAACCCCAGTATCGGATGAGCTGTGGTTTGGAAGCATTTACATCATCAGAATCTATAACTGACAATTTCTCCTATAGAATGGATCAAGACAAGACAGTCATATCTTTGCAATGTTGGTACATACAGCGACCCCAAGTTACTCTTGGCTTCCGACATAAGGGAACGCTAGCGTTGTATGTATCGCACTACCTCTTGGCAGTCCACGGCTTGGTACTCGCATAGGTCGTGCTTTACAGCATTCATTTTTAATAGATAAATATAAAAATGATCAGGTATTGTAACAGCAATTTTACTTTGTTACTTATCTTATTCTTATTAAGTTTTTGTAGGTAACCGCCAAAGTAGATTATATCTTTTTCGTAACAATACAATAGTACTAAAATATACATGTAGTGTTTACTGCATTAAAATTATTAGTATACATTACAAATTCTACTGATGGTTGGTCTTTGTTGTCTGAGACAATCTAGATAGGTCCTACTTCTAAGTACAAACAGTATAATCCTAACATTACTGTGCTCCGTTTTGAAGGGCTTTGTAGTTAGTGAAAATATTCGGTAACGATACTTAACATATTTCTAAGGCGACTATTATAATGTGGTGCTGTGTATATCATCCTAATTAGAGTCCTAATCATCTACCATAAGTTGAACCTCGATCTCAGCTGATAGCAGCTTTTTTAGCAGCTGCAACCAATGATAACATTGTTCCTTTTCATGTTATTATCTGCCCATTTAATACTATTGATTTTTGTTGCACAGTGACGTCATCGTTTTGGTATTTCCCAACCCCCGTTATTAGGGAGTGCTGTGCCCTCGCGACCCCTTATTAGACATAGATATATATATACTTCTATATTTAGTGCGATGTATACGCATGCGTTAGTTCTAGTAAGTTAATGTAATTTTTCGTGTTTTTTATATTATGCTGTATTATGTAAATATGTGTACTCTGGCTTTGCTTTACGTTTTATTATTGCTGGAAATATATGCAGACAATGCTATTATTCTCTGTGGTTTTTTTTGTTACATGGGACCTAATCTGACCACATCTGGCGAAATGTGGGTGTTTATTCACCTCTGCCTACCCCTCCTGGGAAAAAGGCGTGATAATATAAAAAAAAAATAATGACGATGCTAACAATAGGGAACCATGATCGCCCAGAGTACTCCTATAGATTTAATAAGTTTACAACCGGAACACAGCAATGCTGTTATGGCCGTAGAAATACATATGAAGGTTCGAAAAATCCTGATATAAAATTAAATCCACATACCAGAATTAAACCAGGGACTTTCGAGTTAAAAGGCAAGCCAGTTAACCACTTTGCCACGGAGACAGTCGAAATTCTTTTTTTGACTCTACCGCGACTATTAGATATTTTCGTTATCCCCATGACATAATTCGTCTACGAGGGGTGTGCGGTATTATTATGTCACGAATTGAAGAGGTGTGGCCCATAGAGGTCGGGGTTATTTGATTACATTCGCACGCAATCTTTTGTTATTTACAGTAGTCAAATACAATGGATATATATTATATTAAAAAAAAAAAAACTATCAAAAAATTGTTTCCGCATTCATTTGCTGCATTTGGTCTGTAACCATTTTTTTTAATACAGCGATACGATCATCTAATGTTAAGTTATACGCCTGATCAAAGTACCATAGCTCATCGCCTTAAGATATCAGATTTTAATTCTTGTGACTCTATATTCTTGATTTAGATCGGGCTGCAAGCCACAGCGGCTCTTACAGCTCATCTGACACTGGGTCGTGGACCCGGATGCACGGCCTGAAGTTTTAGAAACTAAAATGTGCTACGCGGGATGTAGCTATCTGGCGGATGATTCTGTATATTGTGTGTGACTGGTTCTTGTTGTGCTTTATCTGGCGATTCTACTCGGTCGTCGAGGCCGGGCGCGGGCCCGTTCCCTGACTACCTTCGCCTGTATCGGAATCTCTGGGCGGCGAGGACCGCCCACGGTGGCGGGTGTACTTAGTGTACGCGGTGTGTGAGTAGCTGCGGCGCCACGTTCTGAAGCGAGGGCGGCGTGATGCTGATATTCGGAGCGTGTTGGTAGTGTCCGAAGTGTGTGTGGTGATGTCGGCGCTGTCGGTGACTGAGGGTTCTTGTGACTAATAATTTCACTAGCTCCAAGTCGTTCGATCCGGAACAGTAAAGTTTGCATACTATTATTTGGCGGTAGTTGTAGGAGCTGCGGTGTATCCACCCAGGGGGTTTCTTGCAGCAGCGATCGACTACAAGTATATATTGTCACAATATTTTTTTTCAATATAGCTAGAAATCTGTTATTCATAGCATGTACATTATATAAAATTGATTTATAAATGTAAAGAGAGTTTGTTACGAGTTTTGGGTCACGCCCACGATTTGTATTAACAGCTTTAATCAGTCTACCGTACATCCTTTCTGCGTGATTTAATAAAGTCGTTGGTAGTTAATCCGGTTATTCCTTATAGTTATATAGTTTATTTAATTTAACCACCGTATTAGGGTCATGCAGCGCTACAACTACCTAACGCACCCAGAATGAGCTCGTGTACAATTACATGTATTATATATAATTTATCAATGTAGTAATATCTAATCTTATCAACATTATTATGAACTGTAACTTTGATGTCTGCACATTAATTTTTTTATTATGTAAGAACATATATTATCTATTTTTAATATATTGATAGTGAGTGGATCGTGCAATGTCTGCAAATATAATTTCGATCATATTATGGCTTATTTTTATATTGTTTTTCCTACACGGAATTGAAATAGAAATAAATCTATGTATATTGTATAATAAGTATATTAGGAAGGCTTTAACTAACTGAATATACTATAATCTTATATTTCAATTAAGTTTCAGAAAAAAAATGTAATATAGAGATGAACGTTCTTATGCGTTATAACTCATATTATGAGATTGGATCTAAACTATAATATACGTTTGTGTTGGATTCTAAACAGTTTACAACAATGAAAAATTATGTATAGATAAAATGTCCCACGTAGACAAGTTCACATGGAAGTTACTACGATAACAAATTGACTAAAGTTTATTAATATACACAAATCTACTCTCGTACATTCAGATAACGATAGAAACGACGAAACCCTATAGCAAACACGAATATTAATCAACTCACTTTTTGCGAAAGAAAAACTTAATGTGTTTATGCTGACGTGTTTAGTAATTAAAGGAGTATTGCTGTGTTTTTTTTTATTAACAGTTCTTTAGTTCTTTTGAAGCTTATTATATTAATTGCACTCTGAGAAACGAATACGTCGTGCGATGCATTTTCCTTGGCAATATGTACTTGTAATAATAGTTTACTTAAATCATATAGGATTGTACACTGCACATTACTTAGTGTATATAATGCTACAAAAACTATAACATGTATATATTGACGTACATCTACACGTACATTTTAATTTCCTCTGGGTAGAATCCGAAAATGTGTATGTGGTTTTTATTCTCTATGTAACTTCACCTAGGGAGTTACATAAAGATTATTTAAATAAATATTTTCGTTTAAATAATTTCAAAATTGTTATTACATATACGTACATATATTACATTCACAGTGAATCAACGGCATTATCATTACTTTAATTGTATATATATCTTTAACAACAGGAAATTACCGCTCAACTCGTCGCTTAATTACATTAAAAAAACACCCTGTAAGGGGAATATTTTAACTAAAGTTCCCCAGAAATTATGGGTATTTGTTTTCCATTATTTTTACTATATATATCGTAATCAAACATACGTTATTATATAAATATTTGTATTCAAAATATTCCAAACTTGCAATTAATAATCAAAGCAATACTAATGTTTATACATAAAATTTTCAGTTTCTAACGGCATTAACAAATATCGGGCGGCGGTTAGCTGGTGTAGCTGATAAGGAGAGAAGGAACGGTAGGCTGCGAGCAGAGCTGGCAACACTGGATTTGAACCTGCCGGCAAGGGTGTGGCTGCCGCTGCACCAGCGGTCGCATTATGTCTTGCGGATACCGCCGCACGCAGCCGCAGTTCTCAACAGCAAGGATAAGGTAGCGATTTTAATATATATATATGCAAAACGGAGACTTACTTTCCGAATTTATATGTTGTTTTATATAGATGGCAACATGCAGACGGCTTATGTCATAGTAAGTAATTACTATAGCACATAAATAGCCTAACATAAACTACCGGTAAAGACTCGGTAGTCAACAGAATTGAATGCTGTTCTAGATATTATGAATGGTGATTAAGTATATCTGTGCAAAGTAGCTGCAGATTCAATTTACCCAGGGCTGGCGGCCAGGACGACCCTTTGTTTACTACCCCACGGGGTTTACCCTTCTACTCGCTAAATTGCTCAAAGTAGGGTGCAATGAAGGAAACTACTGGCGGTACATTTGTAAAGAGCCACCGCTAGTCACTCCATTGGCAAGAAACCAATAACCTATCGGTGACAAACAGACACACACTTAAGCTGCATATGAATAAGATTATACAGTAATATATGCAACATTGTTACTTCATAGTAATAAGAGACGATTCCATCATAACCCATTTTGACGGTGTACAATCAAGAAATTAACACTAACAAATTTAACTTGAGAATCTTTTATATTCAATAGTAATTTTTGTATGGTTAAAACTTAAATTGGATTATGTGAAGCTCCTTACGTGTCTGTTTTTCTACGTACCGGTTGGTAAGCAAGGTTTCTTATATTAATGTCAGTGGGCATTACAATTGGATTGTCTTGCGTAATCGTACGCCGTGTTATGTTAAGGGATCGTAGTGTGCGATGCTCGCATCAACGTGCATGCAAATAGTTGGGTTGATTTTAGATATTGTACATCTGTTATCAATAGAATAATGGCTCTGTCACACCTTCGCTTCTTTAATTACATAAAAACTTAAACATTTTTATAAAACTTGTGGCAACTATCTACTATACAGTATATCATCTTAACATATCATCATCATCATCAGTTAATAGACCTCCATTCCTAGACACAAGTTTCCCTCAAAGACTTCCACATATATTGGGTAGGGATTCGTATGGAGGGATTTGAGCTATTTCCCACCATGCTGTCCCAATGCGGTTTCGTCCCAGAGCGTCGTTTGTTGATTAGCAGAATGCACCACGATCAAGTGAGAGGTTGGCTTATGTCCCGTGAGCTGTTCGAGACCTCTTTTCTTGATATAGTGTACTAATATCTACCGATCGATGATGATGATCTAATGACGAGCTATACCATTAGCATTTGCTAGAAATCACTGGAATCGAATAGCGTAGAGATATTGTATCATAGAATTAATTACAACACACCCATGTCCGGCAGAAAATTATGTGCATAATATTTTTCTTGACAGGCGCCGTATATAATGTACGTGGAGGTTCTAGAAACCGACGGTCACGAGCCACTGCCACCGCGCCTGTTACCACCTGCGCCGCCGGCACCACACTCCCCGCCCATTCGTCACACGAAGAGCGAGGAGAATCTCGTGCCTGAATGGCCATCTCTGTCACTGTACAGCGCGATGGACGACGTCGACGCAGATGACTGCTGGAGCCATGACGATGATGACCTCGGCTCACATTACACCACGAGAGCACCAGCGCCAGACAATCTATCCCAGGTACAATTAATTTTATAGTTAACTTAACTTACACGAATATCTTAAACGTACAGCTCATTTTTGTCTCAAATTTAAAGTTTGACAGGATGATATTGAATCAAAGATTTTTCTCAAGACATTACAGAAGTTTTCAAAGAATGGCTTTGATAATCAGTTTTCCAAAAATTTATGCTTTAAAAATTTATTTTGTTAGATCATTATCATCATCAGTCGATATAGGTCCGATGCTGGACCTAGACCTACAAAGATACAGATATTTATAAATATAATTAAACAAAATTGTCAGATGTCCGGTCTATCGATCGCGTCCGCGCAATCGACCTCGTCGTGCGGGTCGCGCGAGTCGCTCGCGGTGGGCGCGGGCGAGGTGCGCCGGCGGCTGGCGGACGCGACCGCAGCGCCGCCGCCCAACGCCTTCCGGCACGACCCCGCCGACCCATCCGCGCTCGCACTTAAGGTAACGCCGCACGAATCAAATTTAATTGACATCCACAAATTTACATTCAAAAGTAGCTCGTCTCCACGTTTACATTGGTAAGCCTAGTTTTCTTGAACACCAACCCTATAGTAGTGTATAAACATGAATCACGTGTTTTGTTTTGAAGACATAATATGTAAGTCTCGTTATAGTTAGTGAAATAAATGTGATAATGGGTTATATAATGTGTATACTGACAGCCAGGGTAATATGGGCGGACGTATCAATTACCATGAAATGAACGTTTCATTCAATTCTTTGCTCTTCATCTAATATATAAAAACAATCTCATTAATATCAATTATATAATGTAACTCGCTGGCGTAATTGTTAGAGCGTGCGGTTTTCATTCCGAAGGTCGCGGGTTCGAATCTTAGCATGTACCGAAGATTTAATATTTAAGTTATGTACATTTGTGCACTTAAGTAACAACAGCGAAATACAAACGGTGAAGGAAAACATTGTGAGGAATCCTATACATGAAATAGAATTTATTCTAGTGTGTAAAGTCACCAATCTGCATTGGGCCCCTGTGGTGACTATGGTCCCATCATCCTCATATTGAGGGTAGGCCTGTGCTGTGCTCCAGCAGTGGGGACGTAAATAGACTATAAAGTTTAAGTTTATATACAAACTCTAGTTCTTAAAGGCCAAGAATATGTTATGCATTACCTACATTTATTTTATATAAAAAATCGTTCACTTTTAGGAGTCATGGGAGAGCAAATTGGCGCGCATGCGCTCGTCGTCTCCTTACGGATCGCTAAGTGGTTGGCGATTGCTGGGCTGTATTGTAAAGGTGGGCGATGACCTGCGGCAGGAGTTGCTCGCTGCGCAGTTGCTGCGCCGGCTGGGGGCCGCGTGGCGCGCTGAGCGTGTGCCACTGCGCCTGCGCCCCTACGAGATACTCTGCCTGGACCGCGAGTGCGGCCTCATACAGCCGGTGAGCACCCATACACGTCTATGCGTGTACATACATACGTACCTTTTGCTCTTCATATCTTGATATTTATTATTTTTGGACGGTCGCAACATGATGCTGTATAAGCATCCTAACCAACCATATAGCTCTTTCCTTATTTAAAATGTTCGACTTATTAATGAAACAAAAGTTATAATTTTTCAAAATTAAAAAAATCTATATGTTTTTTGACAATTGACATCAAAATATACGTGATGGAACAGAATTTTGCAGTTTGTGATCTTGGGGCTAATAATACTGTGTGGAAGTTTTAAACATAATAGATTTATAATTTCACGTCAAGAAATTTTCAATTCGACGCGTATATTACTATATAAATCATTATTAACCCGTAGCAGTCTACTGCAGTAGATAGGCACTTTTTCAAGGAGTGCCATTTAACCTGACATTCAGCTATCTATGATATGCGCAGTTCCCTTGCGCAGACAGTTTCTACATTTGGTCAAAGGGACGTCTCTACTAGAAGACATTTTTTATAATATTTATTACAGTGTTCTGAACTCTTAACTCTTTTTTTAAAATGTATTACTTCTTTGGACTGAAGAAAAGTGACGATTTTCAGTATCCAATTATGACAAGTTTGTTTTTCTATGTAATAAAAAAATTGAAAATCAATGCACTATATTCCCATATTTCGTGTACGCATCTCATAAGTAATCTTATCAGTGAGTCAACTTCTCTTATCACTTTAACAATCTATTATTCATGAAATGGCCTTGTTTTTTCATAACTTTGTATAGTTTAAGATGTTCCTATCGGTTATCACATATTGCCTTTCAGTTCGTAGAAACTCGGTTATAAAAGGCACTTTCTTTTGTTATCTCTGTTTGTTTCAAGAAGATAATCACCAAAACATTCATTGAACGCACTTAGCGGCAAAATTAATTTCATTGATTAATGTATTGTTGAATGTTTTTTTTTTAGTATTATCTCATTGATATACCGATAGGCATGTTTGAACGTTACTTTGAATATTTTTATTTGACGTAGCGTTGAGACGACCAAGACTTTCCCTTATGTTAAGTGCTATACTTGCTTTATGTATCACAATATGGCGCTCGTTAGGATGATAAACCGTACATCAAATTGTAGTGGTCTCTTTGAGACACAAGATTTTAAGTCTCGTTATCTCAAAATTTTTACTAGCTACAGCCTCTTTCAGACCAGAAGTACTCATAATTTTGTAATACTACTATTGTGACGTATCTATATAGCCTAAAGAAACTTACTACTAGTGATACTAACACGTAAATTAAAAAAGAAAATCAGTCTTTAAATAAAGTTAAGTTTTTAGCGGTACCAAATATGAACTATGCATACTCATTATTTTGTCAGGTGCTGAATTCGGTGTCGCTACACCAGATAAAGAAGCAGTCGGGCCGGTCATTGCGCGCGTGGCTGGAGCTTGAGCATGGACCACCTAACAGCGAGGGCTTCATGCGCGCGCAGAACAACTTCGTAGAATCGGCCGCCGCGTACGCACTCACCAGCTACCTGCTGCAGCTGAAAGACAGGTAGGCTAGTTTATATTTGTTTTTTAGCTACTTTCACAACAAGAAAGAGTTTTCAGCTAACAAATCTATTATGCCACGACATGACGCTCTAAAATTAAAGTAGGTACATTCGTATTACAAAGCGAGCGTACAGCCACTGCTCCAAGGAGACAGTAAAATATTAAGTTTGTGCATAATTAACAATAATCACACAATTCTATGATGCGATGACTATAGCAAAATGCACAACACTAAACGCGGGCAATTCACTTTGGAAGAGACCCATATTTAACAATAACATGGTTTAAGGATATCTGATTATTAGGGAATACGCTGTAGACTCCGGTCTATGGGCCCAGTATCAGATGAGTTGTATCATCAGAGAATAGAGATTAATAACGCATATATTAAAAATAATATATTTCAATACATAACCATACAAACAATGTAATGATAACGTTGTGTTAAATACTTTTTGTTGTATTGAGATAATTTACATTAATTATTACATATATTTATTTCCAGGCATAATGGGAACATTTTATTGGACAGCGCGGGGCATATCATTCACATTGACTTTGGTTTCATATTCTCCACCTCACCCAAGAACTTGGGATTTGAAAGCTCGCCTTTCAAAGTGAGTATATTTATTTCACATAGTATGTAGTGAACTTATGACGAACGGGGTGGTAATGTTCTCGAGTGGAAAACCGCTAGTTACGGGCAGCGCAGATCTGATCGGTGTAGAGATCCTTGAGGGAGGCCTATGTCCTGTGGTGGACGTCCATCGGCGGATAAAGACAATAATAACAGCCTCACAAATTTTAATATTACTGTAAGTGTGACTGGAGTTAATACAGATAATGTGGAGAACTAAGTACCAAATTCTATTTTTTATATCGTTTAATATTAACTTTTAGCTCCTAATAGAGTAAGATTTTTTTTTACATTACAGGAAACTTAAATTAGAATAAAGCCATTATAGATCGATATAAAAGCAATTAGTAATATGGTTTTGTCGGATAAAAAATAAATAACCTTTTTTAGCTAACGCAAGAGTTCGTTGAGGTCATGGACGGTGAAGGCTCGGATATGTTCGAATATTTCAAGATTCTAATACTACGCGGGCTCATCGCGGCGAGCAAGCACTGCGACCAGATTATTGACCTCGTCGAGATTATGCGCATGGGTTCGTATAAATATTCTATCAAACGCAACTCTTAGACAAGACCAGAACTTTATGTGACAAGGCAAGATGCATGGATATTTTGATACCTTTGTTAATTCAGTAACGTGACGAGTATAACTACTTGTTTACTTGATGTCACTACACGAAACGTCACTATTTCACTATGTATGTGTACAGAGCAAGCTTGCTCCGGCAGCCTACCGGCACACATCCGAATTGAGTTAATAGAGCTTAGCTCCACCGTAGGTATCCAAGTCATGGCGACTAAGCCCTACTGCCACGACAAGGCGAAAACCGAATCGGGAGAGATTGTAAGACTTGTATCAACATATTTTTCTACTCAATATCCATATAATGCCTATTAGAATGGTATATACATATTAAAGAGACTAAACACATCAACATAAGGCATTGTGTCTCCCATACATTTCTGTGGATTACAGCATTTTTGTTGTTATATTGAACACTCCAATTGCCTTCGTAGTGCAGTGACATTATAGACCTCAATATTAATAACCAAGCTATTAAGCTTGACTAGTAATATAGAGGTCGGTGGTTCGTTTAAGGTGCCCCCAATTGGAGTTTGGTCAGTTTAGTTTGGTTGTACGGGTTTTATAACACCTGCCTAACTAGCTAGCATCCTCAAAATGTCGCCATAATATCATCACTGTGTTCCGGCTGTGACCATATGTGAGGTTTATTATTTAACACGAGTAAACTTAAATATTAGCCCATTAAAATACCTTTATAAAACTTTGCAGGAGGTCAACTCGCATGCCTACGCAGCAGTAGCGCGGTGTCATCGTTCCGTGCGCGCTTCCATCAGGGCCGCACGGAGCCGCAGCTGCATGCGCTGGTGGAGAGGCTCGTGCGCGACGCCCTGCACTCTCTTTCCACGCGCCTTTACGACAACTACCAGTACTACACCAACGGTATACTATAACCGTGTGAAATTATTGTTAACGAACAATCACGCCGTATTGTTAAATCTTAGTGGTTTTTTTTTGTGTATAGCATATACTTATTCTCTATTGTGATTACAATTTCTCTGTAACCTGAAATTGAACCATCAGAATAATGTCTAACTTACAAATATCAATTCAGTCGTGATGGTTTAATGCGCAAGGTGGAGTGTAGCTGTATAATCTAGACTACATCTCCGCTAAACATGAGGTGGGATCGTGGTCAAGCGCTAGTCTAAAAATTATAAAGGATCTAGAAATTTGGTGAACAAAAATCTATTCCATAATATTTTAAACAATTAATAACTAACCAATTAAATAATATTTCATTGGAGAGTCACAAACCTTGGTACTTTTTTATCCAATTGATGAATGATTATTGGTTGTAAACCTTAATAATACACATAAATAATAATAAACAACCAACTTAATGTTCTCACTGCTGGGACACCTGGCCATACTTTGGCCTTTTCTCACAATGAGCGTCATGGCTGTTAACCACTGGTCAAGTGCTGATTGGTAAACATTACATGTGCTGAAACTGTTTTTGGAACATGTCAGTTCATAACATTGTATAAAAATTATAATTTTACGACTCGTAATGGACAAATGGTTCTGATTCTCAACTTGTGAGAGAAGACCACAAGTATCAGCGGGGTAAGTGGGCTATTTATTAATTTAAGGGAGACGAAATTATATTATTCTGTATGTGTGTGTTCTTTCTGAAATCCCCATACAATATATTGGGTACGTTAATCAATAATCTAGTGCCATATCATAATGATTCGAAATTCTGATTCTCTAGCTCCTTAAACTTCCCTTCATTAATTCTCTTATATAACTTTCAATTTGATAATGTGTATGTTATATCTCTCCATGTTGGAAGCGGTCATACATTTTATTGAAAATAGATGATTCTTTTCATCTTCCGTCCCGTCCAATGTAGTTACTTTTAGAAATCCTTAGAGATGTGTAAATTGTAAACATACTTGAAGAAACCTAATAAATATGATGTATGGAACACATATTCATTAACTAAATGATAAATCATGCGTTTATTTCTGTCGTGAAACGTTAGTGTGCAAACATTACTGTGTTCCGATTTTAGGAGGTATAATTACTAGAGTAACGAGACTTGATGTCTCAAGGCGACGGGCACGATGTGGAGCAGTTTCTATCATCGTAACCAGCGTCACGTTGTTGAGTGAGGGTATTTCTTACCATCAGATGAACATCGCGCTCGGCTCGTCGCTTTGTCAAATAATACATAAAATTGAATTAACAATGAAATAGTAAATGTCTGTCAGTTTGCGGGATGACCTGACTGTAAGTCTGAAGTCTGTAGTTATGAAAGAATGTGTTCGATAACTGCATTTTTATTGCGGCTAGTAATATTTTTTTTAATCCCGCAAACAGGTTAATATGGTTAAAAAAAAATTATTCGCGTGGAGTGTAAATAAAAATGAAAATATGGATAATTTAATGAGAAGACTGATTGTTTCCAGCGTTGGTATGCGGTTTAGTTTTTAACTCGCATTTCTGTATAAGTTGAGAATTTTTTAAAAAATTCGCGGGTGTGGTGCGCGTGTGTGTGTATGGGACTAATGGGGAGAAGCGCGTTAACCATTGATTGAACTCAGTTAAGGTTTAGTTTTAAAACAATCCCCCTGGCTAGCTGCCAGTTTATTTGAGATTTGCTCTAGTAGTTTTGCAGCCCAGTCCACTACACAAACTTCCGGTAGTTGTTTGTCTTCTCTAAATCATTTCCGATAGAACGGATCCAGGTCAGTCGTCCACGGCCTATCCTAACCTCTTCATTGTTTAGAACTCTTTTAAAGGTTTAGTTTTTAACTGCGCGAAATAAACTATGAATGCGGAAAGAGTGAAGTATAAGGTTATTGGTGGTATATTAGAGGTGCGAGTACGAAGTTAATTTATGTTAACTATAATAAAGTTGATGATTTCTTCTAATTAACTGAAAATAAATTTTACAGATTTTAACGCGTTTAATTTAACTCTTTATCAGTGGCTATCGGAGTAAAGTATTCGAAGCCTTGGTTAATAAAATAGTTAAATTAAACCAGCGATGAAATCAGTTGAATTTAGTACAATAAAATAATTGTTATTATGCCTTTCGTAATCGTATAAGATAGTTATGGAAGTTAGTCAAAATATATTTTTAAACGGTTTTAATTAAATTTCGAGTAGGACTCAGTCTTTACAGTCGCCTGTAATGTTGCAAGAATACAGATCATATCCCTGTACTGTACACATCCTATATCATGCACGCGACTGTACATCGGCCATCTTGTAAAATTTTATATTTTTTGCTTTTGTTTATAAAACGATGAATTTATCGCTACGTGTATACATAATGCTTTATTTTAACTTTAACTGATAGTTTATTTTTATTTATACTGTTTAAATTTAACCGTGGTATACAACGTGGTAGCACTTTGGGAACAGTTCAGATGAAACTACGTCTATATAGCTTTTTTTTTAGGTTTAAACACTTGACCTCAATTTTACGTGGTGTTAAGTGACGAGGTCGTGGACGATGATGCGTGCTCGTCTAGGATCCTTTGGCTCTATAGGCGAGGCACAGCATTGCTGTTATGGCGGTAGATTGACAGATAGTATGAGGGTGGCAGATAGCCAGGTGGGTTCGTTAAACTACCAACAAATCCACATGCGGCTCCGGAATCGAAACTGGGACCATCTTGTTAGTAACATACTGTTCGGCAGCTGCGCTACGGACGCAGTGTTGACCTCCCCACAAGATCTTTTTAGGTTTACGAATGATTTTTGTTTATGTCGTTTTAATGTCTTCGATATATAATGAGACGAATACAGTGAATATTTTTGATGGTATTTCGTGAAATGATTATTTTTGGTTTATTACTGTAACTCGTCTCGTATTTTTAGGTTTATTATAACTTTTTTTTTAAGTATGACATAATTTTCTATAAACGTCTAGAAAATCGGTCAAAATGAAAATTTTCTGGAATGTTGAGGGATTTAGAACAATAAAATGATTATATATGTATATATATATATATATATATATATGTATATTACTATAAATAACATCTTACCTATATACATGTATGTCTAATAAATAAAAACATTGATATAAATATATAAATACAAATATTTTTTAGTTTTTAAATTAAATTTGCATTTTGTCACTTTGGAAGGTTTTCTCAAGGAAATGTTATAGGGGACGCCATATATGTTATTAACAATTGCATTTCTTTTAAATTCTATGTAATTGTTTCTCTTTTAAAACAATGTCGAAATATCTCGTTTAAGGGAAATGATCATTGATGTTTATTTTTGAAATCAACAGATAAATATATTAGCTTATATAAACTTGTATGATTGTATGATTGTGAATGTTTAATGTAGATAGGCTTTTAATGAAGGTACCTTTTAAATATTATATTCGATGATATATTCATGATATAAATGAAATTTGTAAATATGTTTGTTTGCTCTTATGATGACCTGGTTAAGGAACGTATCGCATCCAAAGTCCAAAATTTGTAATGTCTCCTCGAAATTAATTATTCATGTTATTTATCAACTTGTACAGATAATTGTAAGTAGGTAACATTAATTGTTTATCTTAATTTTTTTAAATAATATACCATATATCATGATTTTATTTCGAAGTTTTCTTTTCACTAATCCCATTATTTAAAACAAAACTAACAAACAAAACAGTATGATTTAATTTTTATACAATTTTTTTATTTTTGAGAAAACAAATATGGTTCGTGATATTATTGCCGGTGCTAGGAACAAACTTGGAGGTAAGTCTCTATTGCCGGAGATCGTCTGGCGCTGTAGTACTAATGAATTGTAGTACTACTATTGTAACGAGATTTATCATCTTGTATCTCAAGGCGACTGCTTTAGTGCGCAATGTGTAAGCGTTTACCAAGTTACCTGAAGTCCTTTGATTCGATGCTCTGACGAAATATGGACTTTGCTCTGTGCTAATTTTTCTTCATTTTAGTTATCAATCGTATATTAAAAATTTGCAGTTAAAATCACATTATAATTATGCAAAAAAACTATGAGTTGTCAACCAAAACAATTTCCGTTCCAGATACAAATACATATACGTATGATTAGTGTAATGGAGGAAAAATGTCTTACAGTATATTTATCTTTTCAATTTGTCATAAATTCTGTACCCACACCACTAACCCTTAGTCCGCCATGTAATTAATAACTTTATCTATTTGTTTAACATTGCTACCATTATACAAATGGCTATGGAAATTATATTATTATAAAAAAATCATAGACGTAGCTTTAATAATACACTTAGTCCTTACTTATCAGAGAGGCAATGCTACCAGCGCTTATCTCCTTTCCCGGATTTGTCTCACATTCAAAGGACTCTCTTCCAAACATGGGGCAAGCGATCACTTGCAACACGGTTTGGTCCACCACCGGGTCACAGATGCACGAGGGACTCTCCTCGAGGTTAAACCTGTGCAGGTACTCGGAGAATCCCCCGTGCCCCGTGAACATCTGGACCAGAACCGTGTCCAACTCCACACGACGGAGCACGCGGTAGGCCAAAGCGGCGTCCGGGAAAAAGATCCGCGTTATTGATGCCGTTGTGCTTTCCACGTAGCTTCTGTTCCATTTGTCAATTGTACTCGACCGAAGTAGACTCTTGATCAACGAAACACGGCAAACATTAGCTAGCTGATCCGCCCTCTTGTTACCCTCCGTCTCCGCGTGCGCTTTCACACAAAAACCTCACTTCCTTCCCTTCCATTTTCTTTCACACGCTTCGTTACGGGATGGAGGGAGTCTAATTGTGCGACAGTTTCGAGGGCGGACCTCGAGTCCCTCATTACAGCGTAGTTTTGCGCTGACCCGCCGGCCTCGTACCCTGTAGCTTCCACCAAAGCAAGCAGCTGCGCCTAGTAGACCGTGCAGAAGTTGGCCAGCCTAAGCTTTTTGCTGGTTACCTCTAGAATACAAGCTTAGTTTTAGGAGGGTGAAATGAAATGGTGGGAGAAATACTGCCTAGTATGATGATCACTCCATTCTCGACTGTCTTTTGGCAGCGATGGAGGTAGAGAACTATCCTACAAAAAAGATTCTTTTTAATAAGCAAGTGTTACTTTGTGCAATATTTATTAAAAGGGATACTACCCAACGCTTCAATTATTAACCTAAGTTAGACACGCACACGTGTGATCCAGAAGCCGAAGGAATATTAATGTTTATTCCAACGTAAGCGATCTCTTATTTTTTTTAGATTTCGTACACCACAACATCTGTGAGAAACCTTTACATGTTTAACGATAAATCGAAAATATTAATTTATATATTATATATACAATGAAAATGGCTTTTGATTGTTTGTCAATCACGTGAAAACTAGTGAACGTTCGACATGGGATATGACGATTTACCGGGGAATGATTTGTAAGATGGTTATAGACTATTTATTATTTGAATATCATAGGTCCTTCATTATTTTATTTCTAATTAACTTTTATAAACATTTTCATTTCGTATTATTTATGGGGTCGGTGTAGTAGCGGTTGCCATAGAAAGTCATTTCTGGTTGCGGTTGCTCTCAAAGGATATTTCAGAAAAATATCAAGTCTAATTTTATATTACGGTCAGCAAAGTGGGTGGGGAACGGCTAGTATTATTAAGATAAATAAATCTATTAGCATTTTACAATATTTATTAATATTCATTTCTTCTTCTTTTTCTTCTTTAAGTTCATTTTGTATTTGAGTTTTTGCTTGATTTTCTCTCTGCGCAGTCGCTCCTTGACGATCTGTTGCTTATTTCTAAACTCTTTAGACGACGCTTCTGATTTCTTCTTGGCGACGCGTTCGTTGTGTTTCACCCAGTGCGGACGGAATTCTGATACTGCGAAAAATATGACGATATTCGCTCAAATCTGACGAATCCATAGCGACAAGTCATAAATTAATTTATGCTATCAACTATTTTACATGTTGTTATGTAATAATGCCATTTTACGTCACCACTGTCGGGTCACAGGCTTTCCTTCAATATGAGGGCGATGGAGTCATAGTCACCACGCGGGCACAATGCAGATTGGTGATAATTTGGTCAGGGATGGGAAATATCTTCCTTTGTTGTTATGTAATGTGCTTCTAGTTGGCGCTTCAATACCAACCAATTCTCATGAAAATGCTATGTACGAAATCTAAATTAATCTAAATACTAAATCTAATGTAAATATGTCTCTGTAAACAATTGTTTATAGCGTATAATTATCTGCAGAAAATAATTTATTTCAACCATGAAACAGTAGTGAACAAACATTACTGTGTTCCAGTTTCAATGGTGCTGCAGCTAATGAAACTGATGGGCTATGGAATCGTAACATATAGTCTCAAAGCTATGAGCACTATGTGGTATTGTGTTTATCTGAAGGCAAGTGAGAGTATCACTTGCCTTCAGATGAATGTCTTGTTCAGTTTAGCAGGACATCTACAAGTTAATGTCACGTATCCTCTGTTTGAACTATCGGTGAAAAGAAAAATGCTGAGGAACCGACATGTTTAAACTAAGACAACTTTCGAGAACATGTGAAACTAGCCACTTAGTCTTTGTGAGGACAGTGAGGTAAAATGAGTACCTTAACAGGTCTATTTTTTATTTCTTAAATCATACCTGCTTTCATTCTGTTTGGATGTTGTTTATCGTTGTCATCATCATCGTCGTCATCCTGCTGCGCATTTCTCTTCTTCCACTCATCGTACCGTCCGCTACGGAATGAGGCTGGCACGCGTCCGCCGCTCTCCGTTCTGATCATCTTACGTCCGCCGTCCTGCAAAAAAAATATTTATATCATATTATACAATAGTTTGCAAATGATACTGTGCTCATGTATGAACAGCGCTATAGTTAATATACATTTTTAAAAGACGAGACGAGCAGGATTTTCTACTGTTGGTGAGTAATATGCATCGTCCATACCAACGTGGCGCTAGTCCGAATGGTGTACACATCATCACCACATCATACTCGTAACTTTGATGATATATGATAAATATTGAATCTAGTTATTCCTGTGGCTTCACTAGCTACAATGTTCTATAAACCGAAACGGCAACGTTTGCAGATTACTGTTTAGAAGTAGAAATAAGCTGTGTAGTTAAACCTTTCTAATTACACGTAATACAGATCTAACAACAGTAAAATTAATGGCGCTAACGAGGTAATATCGGGACGCGAAAATTTCCTACGTAGGCTGTTTGTCCATTATTACTGTGGTATTAGAATTATAGTTGTATAATAAACTGAAATCAAGAAGTTAGTACACATACCGGATCTACATGAACCATCTTCTTCCTCTTGCGATCCCATCGCAGCTGAGCCTTGCGCGTGCGCACGCCCTCACTGCTGTCAGCGCCCAACTCCAACTCGGCGGAGGACGCGCCCGCCGCAAAGTTCACCGCCATACTGTTCACATAGGTATACAATTATCTCAACATCATCATCAACGACCACTAATGGCCACAGACATATTTCAAAGATTGATGGTACATTAACAGTTTCTTGAATACACTTTATTCATAACCTTTTTTTTTATTCAATAGACCAACTCTCCACGCCAAGCGTAACACATGATGTTACGTGTCAATGAAGATGCAGATGGACAAATGTATTAAATGGTTTATTACCCAGTCTCGGTGTGCTGGTCGCTGGCAAAATGCGGTATGTAGTTCTCATCACGTACTACCTCTTTCCTCTTCTTCTTTGATTCGGTTTCAGTGTTTTTAGATGCATTATTATTTGTGGTGTCTTCTAAGATATTGTCATTCTGAAAAAAGAAGTCGATTTCTCGTTAACGTTTGAGTATGCCGCAAAAATATCTTTGAAACCTTATATAAAAATAAGTCTTTGTTTATACTTTTTAAAAAATTTTATTGAATATTAGTACGGAAATAGGCTGATGTTTGTAAATATGTAGACTTCTTTCCACAGAGAAGGTACATATGTAATGTATAATTTCTCACCCCATTGTTTTTATTCTCACGCGCCTTCTGAACCTTCTTTCCGTGAACTCGCCGCTTAGCTTTCATCGCGAGGAACATCGGCGAGTCATTCTTACCGCCCAGCTCTAATATAGTCTGTAATCAATTGAAAATTATAAATAAAAACAGCAGTCTTAATGCTCTCACTGATGGGCTTGTTAGGATGTCTATCAACACTACACCACATCACGCCGTCGTCTTTAAGCATGTTAATCTTATAATTCCAATATGTATTTTTCAAACTAGAACACTGTAAAGTTGGATGCTACATGGAGACTCAACGAGAATGTCTACTCCCAGACGGTCTCCAATAATAGATTCTAGCAATCTGAACGACATTTCTTTATCAGACTTTCTCCATTGTTACTTTATAAAAATAATTGTATTTCATAGTTTTCTGTCACTGATACTTACTCCTTTAGGTGTGTAGTTCTTAATCTTCTGCACCATGTCAACGGCTTCGTGGTTGCCCTCATCTAACAAGTAAGGGTGTACACCAGTGGGACATGGCGTGGTCTTAGCGCGCTTGTTCGCCTCGGCGGAAGCCGGCTCGCGCCATTTCACATACTGTTGCCAGCCACGTTCGCACACACGCACCGCCTCCTCCTGCATACAAAGTACACTTATATTAATGTGTTTAAGCTATTATTGTTATGCAACCCACCAGTTTAGTTAAATTAATATCGGTTAAAAAAAATCAGTGGTATTAGTATATTTGAGTGATTCGCTTGTCTCTGACAAATTAAG
The DNA here is from genome assembly GCA_029032895.1 of Troides oblongomaculatus. Classification (NCBI taxonomy): domain Eukaryota; kingdom Metazoa; phylum Arthropoda; class Insecta; order Lepidoptera; family Papilionidae; genus Troides; species Troides oblongomaculatus. Next base: position 2,875,835 of record JARDWC010000432.1, on the reverse strand, counting down.
GTTATTGACTATCATCACATCTGGTTATTGTTGTCCACTGTTATTATAAGATTCCAGTGTTATTTGTATTTCAACTTAATAACTGCCGAACTCAAGCTTAGCTTTTATAATATTAAGAAAGATACAGCAGTGCTTTTGGTAAAAGTAAACTTAAAACAAAATTTTTCTATGCACTGAAGAAATGATCTTGTTCACTCACAATTTCAGAATAATTCTTCTCCCAAGTCATAACATCCTGATGACGCATCTCTAACTGCCCAGTGGGCAACGTACCCCACACACCACTGGGACAGTCATTCCCAAAGGACTCTCCTGGGGGTAGTAGCTCTGCACCGAGAAATAGTTGAAGATCTAAAAGATGGGCGACATCTTCAGCTGCTACAAGGGAGAACGCTCTACCGGCTCGCCCTGCCCTAGCACTCCTACCTTGAAAACAAATTCAAGAATCATTTAAAACTGAACACAAGTATCTATTATCTCATTATTATTAAAAATGTTAATAGGCTGCTAGTGTTAGTGTGCACTTTACCAGAGCAGACTACATCACCACTCAACACAATGTCGGATTGTATCCAAGCATTGAACTATTTGATTTACAAAGACAAAATTAATTAAATAAATCTAATTGGACAAACAAATAATTATTGCTATGTATGAATAAAATAATTATTATAATTTCTTTGTACAAATTACTTTTTTATTAATTGAAATTATGAGATAAGTTAGTCATTTTTCTGATGGGAAATGATACACTTACTTATAATAATGCAGTGCTGGTAAAACGATAAACACCACCACTTTTGCCCTTTCTCTTTGGAGCATAAAATGGTAGTTCCCTTTACCACAGTACTACCCTGGCTACAATACCAAATCAAAACAATAATGTTTACACACTGTTTTTGGTGGCAGAAATAGGAGCTGTAGTGGTATCTATCTAGATAGCTTCTGACCACAGAGATCTCTCATTAGTAATACATTCCTGTAGTCTACTTGTGAAAATATCTTGATATGACTAAATAGGAGACTATGAACCTGCAAATTAACTTACCAACTCTGTGCACAAACAATTTGGGTTTCGCTGGGAAGTTGTAATTGATCACAGTATCTAATGCTGGTAGATCTAAACCTCTAGCTGCCACGTCTGTTACAAGCAGCACTGAACACTTCTTATTTGTGAACTTGCCTATAGCTATTTTACGAGCCGAAGGGTCAAGTCCTGAATAAGCAAATGTTGATGTTATACCAGCTTGTTGTAGTATCTGAAACCATATTAAGTTCATGTAGTACAAGTTTAAAATGGCAGTTTTTAACTTTTTTATACCTGCAATCTATGACACTAGACTATTTTTCACATTGTGAACCTGTAGCCTTATATATTATTAATTGATTGAATCAAAATGACACTTAACTATTATACTTATAACCCCTAAGGACTGTATCATATAAATCTATAAATATATATACTGTTCTTCATTCAACTCCACTTTTTTTTTATTTATTTAATTTATTCACAAAATAATCATATTAGACAAAAATAACACAGTATGCATTGATAAAACTGCAAAAATACAACACTGCTATTATCTGAATTAGCCATAGACTGACACAGTTTTAATGACAATATAGTTATCTATAAGACGGACATAAGAGCTGCTACATAAGCATAATAAAAAATATATAACAATGTTGATGATGTGAAATTTGAAGATAATACGATTTCAGTATAGACTTAATGTTTTGATTAATTAGTACGTTTTTTACCTAGAGGGTACTTGAATTATAAGCCAAGGAGCATATATCAGTAAAGGAAAACTCTTTAATACTTACCAAATGTAGATATTCTACATGATGCTTTGTAGCAGCAAAAACTACTGCTTGTGGAGATGTTGGTGTGAGAACTCTATCAAGCAACATCAACAGAGCAGCCGTTTTCAATTCTGCTCTGACTGATATCCATCCTAACCATAAAGTCGAAGGTAACTTCCAATCAACATCTAATCTTATCAGCACAGGGTCAGTGAGACCAGCCCTAGCAAATTCAACAAGCATTTTTGGAAGAGTGGCTGAGAATAAAAGAGTCTGCCGTGTAGAAGGTAGTCTAGCAACAATTTCTCTAAGCTGTTCACCAAAACCAAGCTCAAATAATCTATCAGCTTCATCAAACACTATTACCTCTGTAAACAAATTAAAGATTTTGAGTTAATTTCTCATGATTACCGTTATCAAGTTAAGACTATAAACATTATCTACAATTTTAATAGAATTTATTAATTTCTTTTTATTACATATATAAATATTTAAATATAATAAATGGTAAATCTAAAATTCTATGTATTTTTTTTTAGAACAGAATATTTATAAGGATTTTAAAAAATATTATAATAATGTTTTATTCAAATTGACTTTTTATGAAGATATTGTTAAGTTTCTACTTTTTTTTTACTGATTTTATTTATAATACCACTTATGGAAAAAATTATGTTATATTAAAAAATAAACTTACTTATGTTATCTAACTTAAGACTCATTTCAATACATATATGCAAGAAACGTCCAGGAGTAGCAACAACTATATCGGGAGCTTTTCCTGACATCACACTGAACTGTTGCTCGATGGATTCTCCTCCAAGTATAGCAGCTGATGTCAAACCAGTAAATTTACCCAGTTCCCGCACAAACTTTAAAGTCTGGAAAAGACAGCAAAATATTTTAAAACTGAGAAATATAAATTAAATTTAAATAAAAAAGTTAAAATTAAGTTAAAAAATAGTCTAGCATTTTTAAAAATATTGTTTCCAAGTATTACTAATATCTCATTATGTAATAATTATAAAAGTAAATAAATAATTAAATTCTAGTACATGTAATAAAACCATTAACTTTTGAAGTACTTGATTTTTACATTATTGTTACCTTTATCAAAATAAAATGTACATTTTCTACTTTAACTTTGGTTGATATATCTAAACTTTAATTAACAATGGAAATTTAGACTAATTAATATCATCTGTTGACAGTGTATAGAAATATAAGTTCTTTAAAAATAAAAAATGTATAGTTAAATACATATTTATCAACACATGGATAATATAGTATAAATACCTGTAAAGCTAATTCTCTTGTTGGTGATAAAATCAAAGCTCGTAAGTTTTTTCCTGGTTGAGCTTTATTTGTTGGAGATAACAGCTTTTCTAATATTGGAAGAACAAAACAAGCCGTTTTACCAGACCCTGTCCTAGCCATTGCAACGACATCTTTACCTTCTAAAGATATTGGTATGGTCTGGAAGAAAAAAAAGTTATAATTTAACACAGCTACATACGTATTTAATATGCATTTGGAAAAAGTCTATTGAAGGCTTTATGAAATATAAATAAATGTTTATAGCTTTTTAGGTTATGACATAAAAACATAATAAATAGTACCTTTCGTTGTATAGGTGTAGGTTGTTTGTAGCCTCGTTTTGTAATTCCTTTTACAACAGGGAAACTTAATCCCATCGATTGAAAACCCCCTGATCCTTTCTTTTTCTTTTTATTCTCAAGGGAATCGGCGTCCGTCGATTCATTCTTGCTAAGAGCTTCAAATCCTGGTAGATCTTCCTCTGAATCCTTTAATTTAACCATTTTATCTAGTTACACATGATTCGCTTAAAAAATAAACAGCACGTGTAAAATATTTTAAAATAATTACACAGACCAATTTTTTTTCTTTGCTGCTAGCACAAAGTACGATCCGTGCAGCCTATAAAATAGCAGTCAGAAGCCACAATTTTTTTATAATGTTACCGTTCACTAAAAATATATCTGTAAATATTTTAAGGAAATAGTTTCGTAACAGAAGTAATATACATAGATATAGACTTTTCTTGTTAAATATTTTTTTAAAGATAACTTTCATTTCCTATTAGATTTGATTAAAATTTTCACTATTAAAGATTAGTTCATTGTTTTGTTATTTTTTGATGCTAAAATGTTTATGATATATTCTTACTACAATATTTATTATTATATCTATAGCATTGTCTATTTGTGCAGGTATCATCAGCCGATAGACATCCACCGCTGGACTTAGGCCTACTCCAAAGATTACTATATCGATCAGGTAGGGATTCAAATGAGGATTTCCGCCATTTCCTACCACACTGGCCCAATGTGGGTTGGTGGGAGCGAGAACCTCGTTTGTTGATTAGTAAAGTGTAAAAAAAAAAGTTATGGTATGGCGAAAAGTATTTTTTTTATGAATGGAGGCTGGAGTTCAATTTATTTTAAATCCAATGGAATTTTTTAACGTAAGTGTACAGCAAAAATTTACATTTCCACTTACTATCAAGTAGTGTCAGGGCAGTTAGAAATGAAAATAAAATAAAATATTTACAAAACAATATATTAAATATAACATTATGATAACCACGGTAAGATTTAACTTCTTCGAGGTTTTGTGACACAAAAGGTATTATTTGATATAATTTCATTATTTTATGATAGTAATTCTATTACCGAAGACCGTGTAGGTAGGTACAATCGCAGCTCCTGTTTCTCTTTGAAGAGTGCTGTAGCTAGTGAAATTATTAGAATATCGAAACTTAACATCGTATGTCTTAAAGGGTCGAGCGCTTTGTGATGTTTTGTATATCATACTAACTAGTGCCACGTTATTATAGTTATATATATCACTTACCATCAGATGAACATTACGTTCGTCTCGTCTTCTCAACGAATAAAAAATTGTTTATTTTATAATAAGTTATATATAGTTCAATATTTTTAACATATATTTATTATAATAGGTACCGATACAATTTTATAATCACCGTCAATGTTCTCTTAGGGCTTTTGAGATTGATCAAATAGTTTATTTATATCATGGGATTTAAAGGACGAACGAATTTACTTTAATGGGTTTCTGAAATTGAGTAATTTTTGGGTTTAGCAGAATCTTTGTCACTTCCTTACTTATTTGTAACTTTAATCATTAGATTAAGTTTGAATTGAAATTATGTTACCATTGTCCCCAAAAATAGGTCTACATCGTGTCGTTTTTGTTTTTGTATTCTTAAAGAAAAAAGGTACGCAATTCTTAATGTACTTTTAATTAAAATATATTATTTAAACATATATTTATTTGATTTATTAATAATAATTAGTAAGAGTTGCTTACTTAAAAGCCGTTTTTTGTAATTTTTCTTCATACCCTAAATTAACTGTTCTGCGTTTCCATACATTATACCTAGAAAATTACACGTACAGCTTTAACTCAAAAATTTTAATATCCAAGTGCAAAATAATTCGTGTTTATGAGAAAAGTGGTTTGCAATAAAAAAAAATTACCTTGACTCTTTTATTGGTAAACATGTTCAAAGGAGGGGATCGATTTCCGTTAATTTTTTTTTCTCGACCGTTTCCGTGGTATAATTTGTTGAAAAAAAATCTGTATCAAATAATCTTTACTACATTATAATAAGTAAGTTCGCTGATACTTCACATTAAAAGAGCGCAAGAGAATTCGCAAGGTTCCTCTTTTTTACTAGATGAAGTTAGGGCCTACCCTGTTATGCAGTGGTAAGGACTACTAGAGTTTTCTCTTACTCACACAGAATTCTCATATATTTCCATTTTCTCTGCTTTGTCGCAATGGTAAAGATAACCACGTAGCCTTTATTCCTCTTGAGACCTACGGATTGAAGGTCGTTTAACAATGTAATATTTTTCAAATATTTGGATTAGAAAGTACAGATTAAATTGAAAGTGGTTTTCCCCTTATTGATTGATGTAAACAAAAAGCTTTAATCTTCCATAATGACGCATTTCGCATATTGCGGTTTATCATTGACATAATGACCTCCTAAACGTATCCAATTTTGGTTATACGGATATAGTAGGTGCGAATTATCTTACATGCAAGCAATGAATGGAATATTTCGACATTCGCCGAAAAGTTTTTTTAAATATAACAATGACTTCAATTGTGTTTTTAACACAAATATAATTCTCATGATATTTCGTACAAAAACTTTTGATTTTATTAGATTTTTATTTTTTTATTTTAAATTTACCTAATTCATAAACTAGCTACGATTAAAGTAAAATGTAATTAGGTTTCTGTTTTGTTACTTTTTGAGTGTTAAGACATATTTATTTATAGAAATAATATTTAATAAATACAATATTTGTTGTTAAAACGTAAAACTTATTTCAATTTATGGATTCCAGACTTTTTAATTAAGAATTGTAAAAAAGTTAAGTACTAATCAGTACATACCAAAATATCAAGTTCAAAGTAATTGGTGTTAAAAGTGCCTCATTACGAAATCTTGGTATCCTTAAAGGATGTAATATATTTTGTACTTCTTTCAAGGTTTTCTCGGAAGAACAAATACGGCCGTTGTGGGAAGTTTTTATTTAAATATTATGATATCGGTATTTGAACAATATTTGCTACCTTCGGATGTAAAATAAACAGGTTTGCGGTCTCTCTTTAATTTATGTCCCAACGTTTTATTTGTTAAACTATTTATATTTATAAATTAATACAGTTTACATTTACTTGATTATGCGAGAGATAACTTGTGTAAGAAGAGTTTGAATTCAAACATAACGGCAGATAGAGGGATATGGTAGTGAAGTACATACTGTGCCGATCCCACATAGCTGGGATAAGGGCAGGAGAAAGAATAAATACTGTTTATATTTACTTCGTAAAAGCAAAAAAATAAAGCAAAATTGTTAATAAAACATCGGTATAAAAAATGAGGAAAATAAATTTTATCGTTGATTACAAGATCTGGTATTTAAGTTTACAAACGTTTGATATTAAGATAATCTATAAAAAAATTTTGACCAGTTTTGTGATTCGTTATTATATATTTTCTTTTTTATCTAATACAATTTTGGTGAAAGCTTTTGTATCTCTATGATCATAACAGTTTTGTTTATATGGTTGAGCAAAATGTTTGTGAGAAAGGGATGCTGATATAAGTGCAAGAAGGACGTCAAGAGGAAGTTAATTTCAGGGCACATTCTATGCTGTATCATCTAAATATGAGAGATTGGTGCTTGACCTTCTTCAGTAATATAATTTGATAAAGTTCCGCTACTTATGTTACATTAATAGAACTTAAAAAAATGATGTGCGGTTGCTTTTCTTAGAAAGTAGCTGAGATTAACTAGAAACACATGCTAAACTGAATATTGCTTTGTATTTCCTGATTATTTACATAAACATTCCGGAAGTCACATATTCTTAAACAGGTTGCATTACGAAGAATTGAGGTCTTGTTTGTAATAATATCAGGTTATGGTTTGCATAAATATTTGCATCTTATACTTGAAATTTCACTCACTAAAGGCAGATATTAGGTATTTTTTTGAAAACTGGTTCTTTCAGGTGTTGGCTGGCGGTGGGGCTCAATAGACCCAGCCTGATTTTCCTCTATGAAGCTAAGAGCAATCCATCATTCCAGATTTTGGAGTAGATCTGAAATCGCCGCTATAGCTTGATTACTTGAACTTCTTACTTAACAAAAAATAGATCACAAGAAAAGAAGTTACATGAATAAAAATTACTCAACTTAAAAAAATAATTTTTACTTATAATAACTGCTCAGTTATTATCATTATCAACATCCTGATTGACATAACTTACGGTTAGTATTGGGTTATTTATAAAAATGCCTTATTCTCTTGTCGAAAGAGTATTATCTTTGCCGATATTTAACTTCTAATAACTACAAAGATAAGTTTTAGTAATATATATAAGTAATATATTATAAAGTTCATCTCTTCAAAAAAAAAATATTTTAGGCCACCTCTTAACAGCCGCGTAAAGATTTGATTGTAAATTAACAAGAAACAGCAAGAACATTGCCTGAAGTCTTCAAATAATACATACTCTCTACCAACATCAAAAGGTACTTAAACAAATTTAATTTAAAGTACCAACGTGTTTCTAGAAAACGTTTACGCCTGGGCAGACCGACGTCAAAGTAAGCTGCGGTGATACTCTCCAAAAGAAACCACTATTTTCCGGAAACGGAAGTTGTTTGAATGGAAATTAAATTATCCAGTCCGCGCACTCGACTCGTTACAGTGGGACTTGTAAATCTCAGCACCGATCTACTTCGTCTGTAAGTAATTTTATTAAGAAAACAGTGAGTTTACGGATATTTTGAATTTGCTAGGATTATTTATTTACTTGAAATTGATTTCAATATAACACTGGTACAACGGAGATTAATACCATAAGGCAGTAGCTAATGTAATGAACGCGATCAGTATTATTTACTTAAATAAAACTCAAGTTTCATAAGGATCCAAACGTTTTCAATAAATCAAACCGTCGCCTAATGTAATTAGTTTAATTCTGAGAGCGACGTACGCACTTCTATATAAACTTAACTAACTTTGTTACACATAAGTCTAACTTTGTAAGTCGTCTAATTAAAGTTGAATTTGTATAAAGTTAAACTGGTGGTAGGTCTCTCTTGCCGGAGACCGTCTAAGTAAGTACCACCGCAGCTCCCCTCTACATCCTAACAGTAGTATACAAACGTTGCTGTGTTCCGGATTGAAGGGATTTGTAGTTGCTAGTGTAGTAACTGGAGTAACGAGACTGAACGTTTTATGTCTCGAGGCGAAGAGTGCAATATAGTGCTGTGTATATCATTCTAACTAGCGCCACCTTGTTATTGGTAGGCGTGTATCACTTATCATCAGGTGAATATCACGGTCGTCTTATCGCTTCTTTCAATAAAGAAAAAGACAATCCTTTTTTTAACACAAGTTAAATAACGTTATTGCATATATATTCAGCAATCATTGCTATCACAAATGTCTCTATAAGAATTAATGAAGGCTCTTGAAATATTTCTTGGATTTGTTTGTATCGAAATAAATATTTATAGAATCACTTTAAATAGACTATTTCAATAATATCCAAACTAACGACGGTTTACTTATAAATATTTATGCTTGTCACAGTTTTGGTTAAAGTGACGTATTTCGTGATTTGTGAAAATGTCTTCCATTAATTTAATATATATGTTTGAATTCTAAAGTAAACTTTAGCATAATAAATAATAATAGATCACGCTAAATATAAAATATGAAGTCTAAACGTTATATTTTAGGATGATTTTCTCATAAGTTCCAATTTTTTTGAATGTTAGAAAGTCACTTATTCCCGTTATTTTCACTCGATCGTCGGTCCACCTAGTGGGAGGCATGCCAGCACTGCGTTTTCCGGTATGCGAGCACCATTCAAGAACCTTAATGTCTAGAAACTTAAAAGATCTTTAAATCAACTTATTAAGTGATAATAAAATAACTCAAAGGAAAACTATGAAAACTGAAAGAATTTTATGTTACTGAACCCATTTATTCGTACGGATTTCTTTACACATTTGCGGTTATATTGTTGACCATAATATAACTTCATATGTGTATGTTATATGATAAACCAGTCCAATTTGGAGCTTTGTCGAAAAAAAGGTTCATTGAACTTTTAACCATAGACTACTTTGTATGTACTTACGTATCAAATATCTCTTTGCTGGTGTAGGTACTTTTTGTAAAACAAATAATGAAAGTCATTTATCCAGAACGTGTGCCAAGTGCGGGAATGTCACATATGTACGAAAGCTTTTGATTTTGAAACATGTCAGTTTCCTAACAATGTTTTCAAAGACCGAAAGCTGAACAGCAGTGGGTATCGACCTCACGTCTCTTCAATTGAGTAAGGTTTAAACGGAGCCATCACGGCTTCTTCAACTGTTTGCATCTCAATATGTAAATAACAAATCAAATATGTGCACAATCAGTCTCTTTTTAAAACCCTGGTAAAATCTTACTATCTTTCAGTTTCACTAAATACCATCATTATCTATATATTTATATTCTCCGTTTTAATATGTATGTATTCACTTATTGTTTCGCTATTAATAGGTTGTTATTTATTCGACGCGAGTACAACGTTCATCTGACGGTAAGTAATAAACTTGGCCATTACACCATCACGCTAGTTAGGATGGTACACTGTAAAAACTGTGGTGCAGCCACATTGCGCTTCTTGTCTTAAGACATAAGATGTAGTACGTTGTTATCTCCGTCATATTTCTAGTTACAACGCCCTTCAAACCGTAATACAGCAATGTTTGCGTAATGTTGTTTGGCAGCAGAAATAGGAGTTGCTTTGGTACCCACTGAGACGGTGACCGGCAATAGTGATGTTACGTGCAGCTCACGTGCTAAGACCCTGACTTGACTGACCCGACCTAGACCTTTGACTTGATTGCTGCGTGTATATTATTCACACAATTTTCTTCTTCGTGAAGGAGTAACATTTGTACAGCTTCTCATTTTGCTTTTAGATTTTGTCGTTTGACAACTATAATATTATTATAGGAGACATCATAGTGCTGTCCTTTTAGATACGGATCAAATTATATTATTATAATACAATAGCAATTAAATATTGTTTTATAAGCATGTTTAAATAGAGAATTTTGTATATAAAAGTGGAACCTTGAACTCTAAATTTTGAGGTGCACTATGTACTATAGATATGGTAGGGGAAGAATTCGCAGTCTTCAACCTTGAAATTGTAAATATCCCATATTCAGGGCCGATTCATATAAGCAAATAACCACTGTATACCTTAATTCTCTGAACCTATCTAAATAATAATCTCTCAACTAACTCAAAAGATACGCAACTGACTGTGCTATAATGAAATTGCTTAGTTCCTTTTTAACTATAAATAGAGAAGAGAAAAGAGGGACTGCGCTTGACTCTGCATATATTTGGTTTAATCACCGATTTAGATAAGAAAAGCCATATCGTAAACAACGATTTAACGGAACAACCCTAAAGAAATTACAGCAATTTTTCCTCTGGCCTTTAGGGTAAGCGGTCCCGCTCAACAACTAACGGGACCCAAAACAATCTCATTTGCTCCTGAAGCACTCTGTTAATCAACAAACGAGGACCTGGCTACCACCAACCTACATTGGGCCAGCTTGGTGGGAAATGGTTCAAATCTTCCCACATAAGCCCCTACAAACGTGGGGATCTTTTGAGGAAGGTCTAAGTCCAGCACTGAAAATCTACTGGCTGGTAATGATATATATATATATATATATATATATATATATATATATATATATATACACATATATACGTAAATATAATATATATACTGAAAAATTGGATTAGCCTATATTCAGGATATGTTGTTAAAAATAATTAACATTAATATACACTCGTGTCATTGATGACTATACGAAAGTTTACTTCTTATTCAGAACATTTTGAGTAATAGATAAGGGTTGTAATAAAAAAAAACGTTGTCTTATTATGGAGATTTCTTTTCAATGAATATTAAATTATAACTTAATTATGCGTTTGATAATAATTTATTGGCGTCTAATTGAAGCACATTTCTGTTTTGAGTCCGAGTGCCCATAGATCATAGAACATAACCTAAAAGAGATCCTTATATAAGATAAATCCTAATAAGATACACTCTTTATACTAAGTTGCAAAAGCAATATTAATTAATAAATGTAGAACTTGTATTTGAACCCGGAGGTATAGAAAAGTTTTTATTTCAATCGTTCACATCGTATATTATAAGTTTTTTTTTTAAACACTCGTAATAATGATTTTCAGAGTAATTGCAAACATTTATATCCGCTTGTCGGGTACAAGGTTAATATAGACTGTAGTATTAAAAGAGATATAATTTATACTCTTTTTTTTATTCAACGAAGTGGACTAACGGGACATTCAGCTGATGGTAAGTGATACGTCCGCCCATAACAAAGTGGTTAGGTCCATCCTACCTAGACGGTCACCGGCAACAGAGACCTGCCACCAGTATACTTTACTTTAAGATTACTCTTTAAAGAAACTTTTCTTTTTACTCGCACCATTCCTTTATTAAAAATATAGCAAATGATATAAATACTTCACATTAATTTACTACCATTTATAAACAAGTTATAAAGTTAACTATGCTTAACTGTATTGTTACTTAACAATGGCATGTGAGCGATGGTGATTGCCGTAACACGTGGCTGAAATTGCACTAGCATTGTAAACAATGTGGTTACAGATAATAAGGTTATAATGCGCTATTAAATGTTAATAATAACATGTTAAGAGTTTATTTAATAATTATTCATAATTAGTTGTATTAGGTCTCTGTTGCCGGAGACCGTCTAGGTAGGTACCGCCGCCACCCGAAACAGGTTCCCGCCTTGTGGCGGTGGGGCTCAGTAGCCGTGGCTTAGTCAACCACGGTGAAGGTAAAAGGAACCTACCCGGATGGCCCAAGGTGGTCTCTTCAAGGGTGCTCCATCACTTCCCTTTGGATGTGTGGCAGTGGGCTGCGGGGGCAGACTAGTACAGCTCTTTGAAGCCATGGTAGAATCGCGGAGGAAGTGAAGTGTCGATATTGCCGCTCTCTCCCCGGCAGGATAACGGTCGGCGGTGGAGCCCAAGACCAGATCCGCCGCAGGGAGTCGAGTGAGTTTTCTCTCTTGGCTCTCATGGTCTCTGGGTAATAGATTCAGTAGGGCTCCGTTGCCTCCGTAATGGTAAAAGGCCGAGAAAAAGAGGACGCGTTGTATATTCCGACGCGCACTTACAGAAGTGGAAATAGAAGCGGATGTGTTCGGCTGAAATTTACTGTTTTCGGGTTAGAAGGGCGTTGTAGCTAGTGAAATTATTGAGGTAACAAAAAACATATATATTCTTTGTTTTAAAGTGAACGTATGTCATTCACAGTTTAATAATGCTTTTTGAGATAACTCTCTTGAGCATCAATTAATAGATCTATTGATGACAGGCTTCAGTTCTTGAAGACGATCTAATTAAGTACCACCGCGGCATTTATCTCTACTGTATATTAATCTTGATGGTAATACTACAGTATTTACTCTTGGATGATGATACCTAATATTTTATGTTTTAAAATGATGTTATCTTCATTACGCGATAGAGGCCCTCATCTGAACATAGATCTCCTCCAAAATATCTCCATGCCGATACGTCCGCGCTATTTGCATCTTTAGGCTTCCCACAATGTTTACCATATCGTCGGAACCTTCTTAGTCTTCGTTATTGGTGGCATTATACAAGATGTCGCCATTCTTCGCTCAGAGTACCTATTCTGGCGCTTTCGTGTACTCGAGCATCTGACGTCGGAATAATGTTATGGTATTGTGTAAACATCTTAAAACATTGCTATAGGTATCGTTTACTATTATCTTCCCGCAAATGTTATATTCATGAATACACGATAAAAGCGTTTTATATTGATATATATATGAGTCATGTGTATCTGCGGTTAAATGAAGCGGTATAGACATCCGAAGGTCAACGGTGTCTCCGATACGAATATCCGTTAAAACATGAACGTGATAACTGCCGAAAACTAACGATATGAGTAGATGTTTTTTTTTTGCGGTAGGTAGCTAAAAAAGCTTTTAAGTATTTTATTCAGTAATAGTACTGTATAATAAATTGTGTGCAATGACGCAAATAGCGTCATATAAAAAACTTGTTAAACAAACGCTTTTTTTTCGGTATCCTGTAATAAATCATCTCACGGCCTTTTAACTTTGAATCGATTGAGTTAAGTTAGTTCACTTGTTGGTAAGTAATAAAACTGAAGTGTTAATTAGGATGATAGACACTGCACCGCATTATGCTAAATCATTCAAAATGTTGAATAATCTATTACTTTAGTTTTTAGCAATTTCAATGACAATTCCAGATTAGGGCTTCCTCATATCCGTAATATCGATTTATCAAGGCTTCAACTTTAGGAAGTTATTTTTCCGCGATAATTAAATGGATGGGACTGCCTCTTGAATGTTTCATTTTCATCTGGATGTGGGCGTGATTAATAATGTATCTGAGAGTTCCTGAATATGCTGGTGACAAATCCCCAGGGTAGATGGATCGATGTAGTAGGCGGATAACACCGCAGCGTATATTTCTAACGATGAAAGAAGCACAGTATACAAGTATTGAGAAATTATTAGGGTAACAAGATATATCAACTTTTTCTCAAAGCGACAGTTCCTAGTAAAAACTACTCGCTTATCTAAAATTTATATATCTATCTAAAAAAGAAACTGTTCTCGGTTTCATGACGGTATATCCGGATTGGTACAATTTAAGGACCTCGACGAAAAGAGCTCACTTTATTTTCGAAGGTCCGGTAATACAATTACGTCTACTGCGGTGCAGTTGCTATTTATGGTCGTATATGACCACATCGTTCATGTTCCTTTTACTTACACGACAAACGACACTTGCACGAACAAAGGTGCTGAAGATCAAGCTCGCTGGCCTAATGGTTAGAGCGTGCGGCTTTCATTCCGAAGGTCGCGGGTTCGAATCTCGGCATGTACCAATGACTTTAATATTTAAGTTATGTACATTTGTGGACTTTAGTTACAACAGCGAGATACAAACGGTGAAGGAAAACATCGTGAGGAAACCCGCACATGACTTAGAATTTATTCTAAGGTATGTGTGAAGTCACCAACCCGCATTGGGCCAGCGTGGTGACTATGGCCCAATCGCCCTCATATTGAGGGTAGGCCTGTGCTCCAGCAGTGGAGACGTAAATGGGCTGTTATTATTATTATTATAGGAACAAAGGAATGTTTTCACACTACTGATTGACAGCAGAAATAGGAGTTGCAGTGGTATGTATCTAAACAGTCACCGGCAACAAAGACTTACTGGCAGTTAAATGCTACCTTGTTACCCCAGTAATATTACTAGCTACAACACTTTTCAAGCCGGAATTGCGTTTGAGCAAAATCAGGAACTGCGTTGGTATTTAGATGTTAAATATTTGAAATCGTTATCTTAGTTAAGTCGTACTATAAATCTAGTTTTATGCGGTTAACTTATTCATTCAAAACAAAATCAAATGCACGTGTTACAACACGTGTTCGGAGGTTTACACGTGCTTTATACTCATACAGTTGAAATACATAGGTACGATTACTACGGGGTTCATTTTAAGAGCTATAATAAGTGTAACATCTAGATAACCCCAGCGGCGAATGCTCTTTCACTTACATATAATTTACAAACAAATCGCTTGATCCCGCAGACGTGTAAGATAATTATACGGTACAGTTAAAAATAAATCTATTTCCTGTTTTTTTTTCTATCAGATTAATATAGCATATCTCTTCCGTATCGTTTATGACCACTTCTATATACGTATGATTGATTTATTTGCCAATATAAAACTATGTTTAGGAGATAATTAAATTTCGCTGTATTAGATTTGAAGGAAGGTTGTATATATATGTTGAACTTACAGTGTACCTATCAGGTATCTACAAGATCTCTAAATGATTTATATAAAAAGGTTATATCTCTTTTATTATGATATTATTATTTCAGATGATACTTTTATCTCCAGCCGTATTTAGCTGTAAATTTGATTCATGCTAATAATACCAGTTTTGATTATATCTTTTACAACATAAACATTTAAATTGTAAATTATAGCACTGTTTGCTTCGTTATACAAAATATGGCATGGTTTTTAAAAAATAGAGTCTTATGCTTGTGTTTTCTTAAAGCATCAAGAGACCGTTATATTAAGGGGTCCGATCATCAACCCTGTAACTCACCACCGATTTTGTGACAGTTATTTGATAGAATTTGTACACGTGCTTGCTATATCTTGTTAAAATCAATTGTATTGAGGAATTATTGAAATCAAGACATTGCGGATATAGAAGTGTTAAATAATCCACGATTGTTTAGATGACCTAGTCTTCCATAAAAGATCTATCGATTGTGAAAAGTATAATAATATAATTTTTAATTACAAACAGGTTATCAAATAAGTGTGTAATTAACGTGACTTAATTAAAGGTTGTCTTATTAGGTATCCTTTCGGACCGTGAAGAGTAATATAAGTTAAGGTATGAATTTAGGTTTCCTTTACGCTAAGGGACTGTGCTAAATGACTGTTTGAGTGTAGTTGCTGAAAACGGACATTATAATCACAAAATAATTTACAATAATTTTGTAACTACAATCAAAATTTCAGAATATACTTCGAGCTAGAAAAAAGCAAGAAAAAAATTTTTAAATGGGGCCTGGACCTATAAAGATCCAATCCTAAAAGATCCAAAGCAAATGTGTGAGGGCATATGCCACGAGATAAGTCCATAGTTAAAGAGGGTGTCCAAAATGCCTACTTAATAGTCTATGAATAAAATAATTCTAAATGTTGCAATAATATTTTGATGAGTAGCTCGCTGGCCTAATGGTTAGAGCTTGCGGCTTTCATTCCGAAGGCCGCAGGTTCGAATCTCGACATGTACCGATGGCTTAACATTTAAGTTATGTACATTTGTGAACTTTAGTTACAACAGCGAGATACAAACGGTGAAGGAAAACATCGTGAGGAAACCCGCACACTGAAATCATCTTTGTGTGATGGTCCCAATAAAGTGGCAACAGGCTCGCCCCCTGTTACATGGGACCTAATCTGACCACATCTGGCGAAATGTGGGTGTTTATTCACCTCTGTCTACCCCTACTGGGAAAAAGGCATGATAATATAAAAAAAAAAATTGATATAATGAGTATGTAAATACTCTGCATGAATGTAGACAGGTTTTATATAAGGAAAACTGTAGTTAAATTATTCATTTTTTTATTTAATGAGTAAATAATATTACGCACGTTGTAACATTCCAACCGTTTGTTCTATGCCTTACGTTTCTTTAGTGTAGTTATATTTAAAATTATTCATCTATTGTTTACAGCTGGCAATTGGAATTTTGATAAGACTATGATATTGTTACTATATATTAGTCAGTTTATTTAAAATTCAATTCAAATATCACTGTATAGTTTAATATGCGATACTAAGCGGTATCGACATGATCGAACCAAGGTATAAGAATAGCAGGTACCGCTTCATTATAGGGCCAATTATTCTATCACTGTGGATATGTTAACAAGATTGAAAAATTGGTTAAATTTTTTTTTTGGCATATCGAATTTCACATTACGTGTATCAGTGGAAAAGTCAACAACTCTTTCTATGTTGTCTCATCATTTGTAGATGTTCTTTGGATGGGATTTGGGCGATTTCCCACCATGTTAGCCCAATGCGAGTTGGTGGGAGCCAGAGCCTCGTTTGTTGATTAGTAGGGTGCATCATCAAGTGAAGTTGGCTACACAGGTACATATTGCTGTAAGTTAATTACAACTGGACATTAGATAACTCTGCAAGCTCTGCAACAAGTGAAGTTCTCTACTGAAATAAATACGCACTGACCTGATATCGTTTTTTATATCAATGAGGCCATGGATGAGGAAGGGTGGATATGGAAGGAAATACTCTAGTATTCGAGTGTTCATAGCTGAAACACAGCAATCCAGAGTAGCAGATTTACTATACGCGGTTGGTTGCTAGCTAGACGAGTTCGAATAAACCTTGTCATGATCTTAACTCCTCAACAGGTAGTCTCGAAATCGAATCGACTCTAATATGTTATAAGGATTATAAACAGCCGATGCAGTCTATCGGAAGTCTGCGTCAGAGCGAATATCCTAAAGGATTTTTTTTTAATTTAACGTAAAATTTTCAAATAACATATACAATAGGTGGGCTTACTGCCTGCAGGCATTCTCTACCTTTGGTGAAGTGAGATGTAGTGGTAGATAGTAACTTAATAGTTTAAAGTTATAATATATAAAATAATCATTCTTGGGTCTCTATAATCTAAACTGTAATTTACTTTAACTTATGATTAGAGTACTTAAATTGTTTCGTTGCAAGTTTCAACCTGTCTTCCTTAAATATTACCTACCGATGAAAAACTAAAAGCTTGCCGCAAAAACGTTTACACGGATCAAAGTTAATGGTTTTTTAATCTGTTAAAAGTTTTTATACGTCTGAAGTAACAACGGTTTGTGATACAGTTGATTTCTTAAGTTGAATCTGTGCGCAGTTCGATATAAATCTCTTTCAAGGTTATGATTTTAAAAATATCTTTGCACGTAAAAGAACCCACCGATTTATCTACTTTGGCCTGTGTTTAAAAAGGCTTTTAATTTCATTAAATTAAATGTAAATGTTAACGATTTTTTATAATTCCTAGCAGATATTTATATGTATATTAATTTGTTTAAACACAGTCTAGAAAAATAAATACAATGGAAATAGTTAAACAAAAAACCGGACATAATGCCATAAGGCATTTTTTTCTTGTCAATCTTTCGGGCTGTGTAAAAAAAGGCGATATCTAAAAATTCAAAATTTACGTACCCTGTTTGGAATACGAAGATGTTTCAAAATATATCCACCGCCACTCTAATCTCAGCGTGATGTAAAAGTCGACTAAATGAAACTATATCTATACATAGAGGGAATTTACTTTCTGACCGTGCATGTCTCGATGAATAAGGATATTAGTCCTCTTTTAGAAAGCCTGCATTCAACAGTGGACATCAATATGCTGAAATGATAAAGTATATATCAATTGTTTTTAAGAAATTTTAATAACACTAAAATTATATATAGACAGGAAAAGTTATATTATTTCTATTTTGTAACTATATCAAACGTGTCTTTGAGATAAATAAATCCAAATACATATAAGGCCTATGTCCAGCTGTTGATGTCTGTCAGCTGATAATGATGATGATTATGAAGCGCTGAAGCTTATTGTCAGGTGGAGATCAGCGTCATCTAATCGTTCAGTCGACAAATCTTCAAAACCTACTTTTGTAAGGTTTTTGCCTTTTAGATTTTTTTAATTGTTTCATATAAAGTTTCCAGAAGAACGGTTGTGGTTTTCTCAAAACATGCGAAACACACAGAGGCTGAAACCCATGGAGTTTTTTTATGAATGTACACAGAGGTATCAATTACGCGAGATTCTACATACAATAGAAATAAAAACATTAATGTTTCCAAATTGTATGTTCGGATAGTAATAACATAGTGTATGTTCAGATCGTGATTTTAAACCTTATTATATAAGTGTGTTATTTTATTGGTGAAACTGCCTATGTGAAACAGTGGTCATCTGTCTTGTAAAACGAAAGCCTCTGGTTCGATTCTTGAGTAGTACTAATTAGTATTTTATTTCATTCATCTGTATTTATTAACCAACTGGGTTTGTCTAGGTGAAGCAGTGGTTGAAATTATACAATGTTATCTACGAGTAAATTGAAATACACAATTTTTAAAGGATAGAGTAGATGATTTCCTCGGATTTTTTGTTCAGGTGATGTTGTATTTGATTAACGTTTTGGTTTTTACAAGGACTTTTTGATATTGCGGCTACTGTGTCACTTGTCTTGACCATAAAGGCTGACAACCGTTAGTTAAATGTTAAAATGTCAACAGTATAATAAAACTTTGGTCAGCGGCACAATGTCAGAAGACATGATATTGTGTACGCATGTTAAATACAGAGTTGGTTTTGTAATTACTTAATATGCATATAATAGTCATCTGCTGGAAACATTCGTATTAAAGTTAGGATATTTAAAAAAATATATATTTTAACGTAAACATAGACATATCTTAATATTATGCATTCCTCAAAATAAACTATTTATTGCGTTATACTATATAGATAGTAATACTACACAGACAATTCATGACAAATTATTTAACTTACTATCCAATTACGGTGGTAAACCGTAGTTTGTTTAATGCTACACATTTTTGTATTAAAATCTAACTTCTAAATAATACTTTAATACTACGAACTAGATAATGACAAAAAAGAATAAATGTCTTTTTAAATATTTTTTTGGAAATACAGTTATATTATTTTTAAGTTTCTTTAAAAGTATATTTTAGGCTGAGTGAAATTATTCGGTTAATATGCGCAAAATTCACGCGCTTTGAACTATGAGCGGAGTGAAGATAGCTGCGTGACGTCCACTTGCCGGGCGGCCCGGCTTTCGCGAACTTCATTACGATTGAATAAGCGTTTTATTATAAATTATTTCGAAATGGTAACGATTGAGTGTAAATTGGCTCACACAGGTTAAGTATAACTTTGCTATTGTAAACTGTAGTAATTGTATTAACATTTTCGCTTTTTTGTTGTGGATGAGACGTATCTCTTTAGTTCCATAATTACTCACCATGTGATATGTAAAAGAAAGAACAGGCACACTCACCACGCTGAACTGACAACAAGGAACATTTACTGTGCTGGTATAAGTACTGGCTATCTCTGCAGTCTCGGGATATTAAGAATATGAATAAGGTGTGAATACCTGTCGTACAAGGGGACTAAAATGGTTCTCGAGTTCGCAAGGCTTCAGGGTGGGGGCCCTCAGAGCTCGATAAGCAAGCCTTAAGTGAACGACAAATGTTTGATGGTTTTGTATTTGCCGTTGCACAGCGTGGGTGTTAAAGAGGACTTTGCTCTTCCGTCCGATGTTTTAGTCAGAATGCAGGGGGGCACCGGCGCGTTACGTAGGACTATATTCTTGATGTAGATCGGGCTGCAAGCCACAGCGGCTCTTACAGTTCATCTGACACTGGGCTCGTGGACCCGGATCCACGGCCTGTGTTTACGTAGGAGATCCCGGAGCCCCTCCTAATAAACTGAGGTACACCACCGAGGGTGTTTTAGTGGGTAGAAGCCCCCACATAACCTTGTTTTCCCCTTAGAAGCAGGGTATCTTTTAAGAAGTTTTCCCTTGTGACAATAAAAATAATGTACCACCGTAGCGCCTATTTCTGCCGCCAAACAGTTTGCACACGGATATTACGTGTTACGGTTTACAGGGCGTTGTTTGTACTGTAATTACAAGAGTGATGAGTATACCATTATAATTAGGGTCACATTGTTATAGGCAGGCGTATCACTTACCATCTTGTGAACGTCCCGCTCGTCTTGTCGCTTAATTATATTTAATTATATCCTATTGGAAAAATAATTAAGCTAGAAAATGGAGATTTTTCAACGTAATAAACGTCCGGATACGGATATTTTAACTATATTTAAAACATATATAAATAGATTTAAGACGGTCTTACTGAATTAATACGATTTAAAGCTCTTAATGACGTTGATATTATATATGCTTAAACTCATTTATAGATACATTTACATATTTTTTTATAACATCAAATCTAAGTTGTATATCTTAATTAAGATAATGAAGTAAGAAATATTCAGTTTTAAAAGTTTTCTAATGTAATACTATGTACAATATAAATTTAGGTTCTTTGATTAAGTAATTCTGGGACAATTTTGTTGACTTTCAGCATTAAACATTCTTACAGATGTTTCACAGATAATTTGCATATCTTCAATTAGCTTCAGTTAATTTTCCAATGGTTAAATTTCTTAGAACTTCGCTTATCTAAAGTTATTCTTTCATAACTGGTAACTACTAATTCTTAAATGCTATATTGTAGAACTGTGGAGAACTTTTTAACATTTATTTGAACATTTTGAATGTTATTATAATGATTTGTGTAATTTTTAGATAGAAAAAGTAATGGATTGTGGTCTGATGGAGACGCGCTGTTTTTTTTTATCTCAATTTAGGATTTGACTTTAAAGTTGATAAAAAGCTTAATATTATATTAAAAAAAACCTTTTATTAGTATATTTTCATAACAATAGTTTTGTATTTAAAATCAGTTATTTTTTAAATTTTATCGAAGTCACGCTTGTATAAGATAACTAGTGAATAATGTAAATGTAAAGAAAAAATTATTAAGAATTACAAATGTGTATGAGCTCATGAATCTGGCAATAGAATTCAAGACTTGTAAATATTACTAGAATACAATAAAACTTGTTAAGTGAGATAACCGGAAATCTAGTTATCTGAAAAAAGTACTTCATTTGACACTTCAAATAGGAGGACTTAAAGTTTTTACGAAGGATGTCAGTGCGTATGTTATTATAGATATGTTTTAAAATTCTAAGATTCTCGTTTAGTATTACGAGATTGTATACCTTAAAGAATTGAATGAATTAGCACTCATTAGAACTAAAGTATTTTTTTTTATTTGGTGTTTCGTGGACCGTCTGATGCTTAGTGATATCTGCCCATAAAAACGTGGCACTAGTCAGAATCCCTAAAACGCAAGACTCTTTATCTCAGTAATTTCACCAACAGGAATATTGTACTACTTACCATTAGCAGCAGTAATAGCAGCGACCATTGATGAGAGAAATATGAGCATTGGCTTTTCTTTAATTAAAACTTAAACCCTATTTATGAAATGTTATGATCATCACTCTATACTGTGCCTATTAATAATTATAGATAATAACATGTATATATTCTAAACAGGGTAATTAGCATCATGATCGCACCATTAGTAAAATAAGTGACTTGAACGTTAAATCACAGTCGAAAGTATTGGTATTGTCTTAAAAAGTATCATCAGTCGATGTACATCCAAGGACTGTCCTATAGATTTACACATCGATCGGTTCTGTGTTGCCGACGTCCAGCGGTTTCCCGAGATCTTCACCAGATTGTCAGTCGATCTTGTGGAAATCCTTACAGGACTACCTCTACCAACACGCAACGTCCACTTGAAGACTTTTCTGCCCCATTAGTTCCCTTAGGCCATGTTGATGGTCCAGCTTCTCCTTACTTATTCAAAAGTGTATTTGAGTAAGTTCAAAAATATCTCTATTAATGGAACATGTCAGATATGGACAATAATTAGACCTCTGTCGCATCCCAAGATGGAGTAAATTATTTAAACGAGTTTCATAGGAAATCGAGTTGATTTAGGTAAAGCCAATATTTCTAAAGGGTACGTGAATTGTTTAAAAAGTTTGTGCAATAACTTTAATGTTATATTTATAAAAACACTATTATTTAAAAAAAATACAGTTTAACAAAGACCGTTTCATGTTTTCATTTATTTATTAGAGGAATTTAAAAAAAATTGTAGGTTCCTTTGAGAAATCGTTATAGACACTATTAAATACAACGATCATGCAACCTTTCTCTTGCTCCGCGTCTGTTTGGAAAATAACTCCGTAACAGTTTCTATATATTTTTTTGTGTCAGTGAAGGCGTTGAACTGAGTTGCAGTAAACAAACCGATTACTAATCTGACAACTTTGGTTTCCGGGATAATATGATACAATTCATCAAAGAGACATCAATACGAAATCATTTAATTAACTGGTGATGTATTTCATACATATATAGTAACTGGGCTAAGTTTCTCGAGGAAATTGATGGATAATCAAAAACTTAAAAGATGTATGGACTGCTACATTTCAGGAAATGTTAAAGTTATTTAAATATATTGCATTGAAGTCAGATGTTAAATATTTCACACAAAAATTAGCATGTTTGCGGCAAGTTATCTCGCGTTGTATAATACATCCAACGCAACGCTACACCCGAATTATGCCATATTAGGTTATTTGTTAATAAACATTACCCAATTAAAGGTAAGGTGTCTATCTTTAGCAATTTGTTGCTAAGGCGAGCGCATCATCATATTGAAAAAGTTTTAGAAGACCATTGCCTTTATATAATCATTATTATTTGGATTTTGATGTCAACGATAACTTCTTTATTACGGGATTTAATTTAGTATTTTAGATTAGAAGTTTTGCGATATTGTCAGTACATTGGCAGATATCTATTTTAAAGATGTTCAAATCATAAGTAAGGATAAACTAAAATTCCTCTTTGGCTCATTTGTTGATATATTTTATTTCTATGGGTCATTTCATGTAGTAATAACACTACAAGCAAATGCTATTTACAGATAACTTTAAACATATTTTGTATAGATTTGCCTGCAACTATACGAAATGGCAATTATTAATGTTTAATTCATGTACGCAATATTAATGCAATGTATTCCAACAGCTTATATAGCTGTAGGTACAGGCTACATTATATTATAGAATACTTGGGACTACAACAATACTTGTATCATTAAAATTTTCTTTAATATCAAACATAACCTCAAAATTAGTTACAAAGCCATAATGCTCATCTTACATACATAGTGTATTGCACACTCCCTGTAAACACTATACTTATACTAGGTTAGTAATTAAAAATAGTACATTAATTTAATTAAAATAACTACATTTGGATATTATCTAGCATAATAAATTTTAACATAATGTTTTTAACCTATATTTACAAAGGTTTATTATCTACATAGATTATCTAGAATCTTCTTCATCTTCAAATGTTATAGATTGGAACATTGTATGAAGTATTCCTGGTTGCACGTTTAACCAGTTTCTGTATTTTGTCCTACTTCAGTCAATTCCATATCTCTATTTATGTACCTGAAAACAAACGTATAAAGATATTTTAGCCTGTATAATGTGATTAAAGCCTGTATAAAATGATTATGATTTACCACAATAAGTATAATTATTCATTTATTTACATGGAAAAGAACATAGCAGTACATCTAAAATTTATTCTTAGATTTAGGATCAACATTTATATCTACTATTTAAAATATGTTTTCAGAAAAAATTATGATTATTAAGCGGAAAACGGAAGTATCCTTTATAGTTCTATCTATCAAAGGGGACATAAAGTGTAGATTTTGAAGACCTAATCACAGACCTAAGTTAAATTTGGAGAACTGACCGCCAACCTTCGCTAGTCGGAGAGGCACCTTAAGAAGAAGAAGAATCACAGACCACTAATATTAAAAATTCAACGTAACTATAGAAATTTCAAAAGACAATAGATCTGATACGACATTGTTTTATTAATCTTCTATCTTGTCTGATGATGATGGACGTCATTTAGTGTTGTGTAAACATGTGAACTAGCGTGTCACTTTTGTATTATCAGGTGAATGTCCTGTTCGTTTCATTGCTAATTCAAAACATGTTAACAATATCATTTAATTAAGTCAGTTATAACAAATAAACAGAGTATTGTTATAACTGTATTATTGTTATATTGTTACAGGTTCAAGATACGCATGTATAATGTAATCATTCATCAGACTTCATAGACTATATTTGCAGGCGACAGTCTTTAAAACTGGCCTCGTTTATCGTACTCCATCGAGGACGATCGTATCCAGCAAGGGTGGTAACTATATCTCAAAGGTGTCATTTCCTTTGGACATGCCTAAGTGAAAAGGGATACTGATAGGTCCTGTAAAAGATGTAGAGGCCCTTTCTATCGTTTGACGAAGCTACAAGACGAGTGAGATGTTCATCCGATGGCAAGACGATACGCCTGCGCCCAAAAACGTAACACAGTGACAAGTACAATCAAAACTACAGTATGTAGTAAAGAGTATTAAGAGGAGGTAAAACCTATAACCCTAATATTTCTTACGGAACCAAGGAAACTTGTAAATCTTCCGTCGTTACCCAAAAAAAGGACATACAGTCATCGGTTGTGGTAAGGTATGAAAACATTGGTTTACATCAATGTTTACGGTCTAATAAAGGTTGTATACAAGTTTTTCTAGAAGCGATTACATTTTGGATTCGACACTGAATACTGACTACGGAGCCAAGGGCGCGCCTTCCGGCCGTTCGGCGTATGTTTTTTTTTTTAACCCGCGCGGCTAGAAAGTGTAGTTTCGCAAGTTAACACGCCACACGGTTGCAACGCCGACGTTTCCAGACCAGTTTACTGTGCAATTTACTAAACGTACGAGAATATACATACATTTCTCAAGATTATATGGTACGTTGCTCTTCTTACATATAAATGGCGATTAGTTACATTTGATCATTTGAATACACTAATAGGTCAAAATATGTCCCTGACATCTAAGCTGATGTGCCAAGGGACACTAGTGCGTTCTGTCAACCCCATAGCTCCTACAAACGCAATAAAGGCGACTAATGGAGTGTTATTGGCTAAGTCCTATATCATCTTGTCATCTCTACGGGAAGCAGGGTATCTGCAAAAGTCCTCATCATGAACTGAAGACGTTCGTCACTACTTTGAAATTTTAATGAAATCATGTTACGTTTTCGATATCTGCTCTATTTTTTTTATTAAATACATTAGTGCATGACTACGGTACTACTTCTAGTTCACTGATGATGTAGTCTGTAGCGATACAGTAAACTAATCTAGTATCAACTTATTCACTATTTTCTTTAAGACACGTTAAGTTTGGAAGGATACATTGACATCAGCTAGTTGTTCTACTCTTTTGCTGTTCTCAATAAGAAAGATGAGCTAAACCTCTTCATTGGTTTTAAATGCTATATTAATCGTGTTGGGATTTATATTTTTTATGATAGTAATAACTTTTTTTGGTTTACGCAGAAAAAACCTTCGCGGCATTCAAATATTGTAATCTATTCAAGATTTTCATATCCTTGTTGTCTTAAAGATTTATAGCTATACAAGTTATATGACTTATGATTACTCTGTCACAGGTTAAATCAATTAGCTGACTGAAATAGCGGCATTTTGAAGGTGTACATTATTAATATAGTAACTTCTATATCAGTAGCCACTTTTTAAAGCAAATTAGAGGAACAAAATGTATGGGTTATACTAAAGTCGATGTCAACTATTAATCGTCCAGGTGTAATAGCCTCAAAATGATCGATATTAGAACATTTATGTTTAATAATGGTATTGTTTTCTTCAGTCATATTATTGAACCTCTACTCAAATGATTTGGTTAAGAATAAACATCTGAAAGAGTAACAAATGGATGTACTATGCATATCTAAAGGTCATGATCGCTGTCTGGTGCTGTGTGAATAAGTAATAATAATTAAGTAAATAAACGAAGAACCTGCTTATTGTCGTTTTGTAGTAAATAATATATTAACTTGAATCTGCTCTTACTTTTCTAAGTATATAGATATATATATCTATTTAATGATAAGGGAAGCATTTGCGGTATGCAAACTTTTCATCTTATTTTATTGACAATAGAGATGAAGATGTGTATTTCTTTCTAAATTTCTAGGTGCGGAAGACTAACTGGGTGGTGATTGG
Source organism: Troides oblongomaculatus (assembly GCA_029032895.1). Classification (NCBI taxonomy): domain Eukaryota; kingdom Metazoa; phylum Arthropoda; class Insecta; order Lepidoptera; family Papilionidae; genus Troides; species Troides oblongomaculatus. The sequence continues at coordinate 2,848,845 of JARDWC010000432.1, read as the reverse complement.
ATGTATTACAAAATACAAAGCACACTCGATGAAGCGTAATGTGCCAAGATTTGAGTGTTTGAAAGATTCGACGGTATATTGTCGAAATTCAAACGCGATGCGGATGTCGCAAGCGCGCTACGAAATACAGTTGTCGACATACGGACAAAATGTCACCGGGTTGTAGTCTGTTTGATTTATATTTTGTATGTGAAATGATAACAAAGGAGTACCAACAGTACACACGAAAAGAAACAAATCATTTATATCCTGTATTGGAATGAAATCGTGCCATAATTGTTATGTTATTGGTTTAAGTAGGCGTATTTACGTATGCCGCATAGACAATGGCGTTTACCAATGAGCGATGGTGTTATTATTAGTAGGTCTCTGTTGCCGAACATCGTTTAGGTAGGTACCACAGTAGTGGGACGCTAAGCCGGGTAACCTCCACGTGTGCTTGTCTGTTAACGCTCCCTCTGGGATGTACAACAGTCAAGCCGGTGCGTCCTGGGCGCTGGGCGGCGATTTTGCTGTCCAGCGGCGAATAACCCGGCGGGAAGGGTCTCTCCGCGTGTCCCTCTGACTATCAGAAGGCACAGTGGTGGGGCGACGGCGGGCTCGGTGTTCCCTAACCCGGACGCTGGGCAGGCGGGGCAGACCTAGTGTCGACTCCACCTACCGTCACGAATCTCGTAAACCCTATTGTACGTGTCGTGGATCATGTCTCGCGGCGTCTTAGGGAACGAGGGTCTAGGCTTAACCGCCCGGGCCACGAGGATGTTATTAACCTCTGAAAAAACACCCGAATCCCAAACGTTGGCTCACCGTGAAGGGATGCATGGCTGATGGGATGTTCAGTCGCTAGTGATGTCCCCCGTCAGGATACTGGCCGACCTCTTGACGGGTTACGCTAGGCTTGCCTAGGTATGGAGGCTCTGCCTGGGTGGACCTAACTATTTCCTGCCATACTCGTGGGATAAAAATGGAAAAAAAAAATTTGAAAAAAACAAACTTAGTAGAGACGGAAGAAGATGCATCCGAATTGGATGCAAATCTAGAGCAAAGTGAAGGACTAATGGAGGCTCCTAGAACAGTTAGCCGTATAAAATCAAAGACTAAGAAACGTCGACTGAATAGATGTCCGACTGACCGATGTCATTAAGCGATTCCGAATCGCGAGAGAGTTATAATTCTGCCGCAGTGTCTGGGGATGAACTTGTTACAAGTAGAGTAAAAGAATTTTTAGAAACAAAACGAATAGACACTGGTGCGGATGTGGTGACACTATCGAATGCGTCTAAAGATAGTCGCAAAGCCCTTAATATAACAAATAACAAGGCAAGTGACGACTGCACAGTCGCGTCTATTAATCGGCAGGTAATAGACGACGTCGAAGTAATCTTGAGTGTAGCATCTGAGGCGAGGAATCTCAAGAGCACGTATAAACATGCGTTGGAAGATGTCGCAACATCAATTAAGGCAGCAGCAACCGCATTGCAAAATAGATCTTCCTCAGAAGAAGTTATTAGACTACAAAAAGAGAACACTCGACTGCAACAGTCATTAGAAGAGCTGCGAAAAGAACTAGTAGAGCTCCGACGAGATGTAACAAATAAAACAACGGACGTTTGTTACTGCCAATCATTACAAGCTGATGACTTGGCCAGTTCTATAATGCGTCAAGTTGGTAATCTAATGAGTGCGCGATTCGAAGCCCTAGAAGAGAGGTTATTGCCGCAAAAACGTACGCGACCGCCGCTGGCAGCCGACGAACGTAATGCAATAGACAGATCACTGGAGAAACCTCTTTCTGCTAGAAAGGTAAAGAAGATGGCAAAGAAATCAGCGCCGGCAACAGTGTCTTTAAGTGTAACACGGGCTGTGGAAGAACAGAGACCCGTGGAGATGGTAAGGCCTATAGATCAAGAGTGGTCTGTTAATAAAGGAGGAACTAGAGATGATAACTGGGTTACTGTCGGAAAACGTGGTAAGAGTAAGAAAGCTCCTAATATAGGTAACAATAGTGCATCTAAACCGGCCAAGCAAAATATAGGTTCTTCTGCAGTAAAGTTACGACCGCCACGTTCGGCGGCTGTTGTTATTACTATGCAACCAGAAGCCGAAAATAGCGGATTGACGTACGCAAAGATCTTAACAGAGGCGAGGAAGAAAATCGATCTTAATAGTCTAGGAATTAGAGCTCTACGTTGTAGACAAGCAGCTACTGGAGCTCGAATCTTAGAAATTCCTGGTTCTACCAGTGGAGACAAAGCGGACTCCCTAGCAAAGGTATTAAAAGAGACTTTTTCCGAAGAGATAGCAAAAGTCTCGAGGCCAATTAAATTTGCAGAGTTGAGAATATCAGGTTTGGACGATTCAATTAACACAGAGGAAGTAGTCGCTGCTGTTGCTCAACGAGGAGAATGCACAGTAGAGTCCATAAAATGTGGAGAAATCCGCTACACAGCTAAAGGTACTGGTTCTATTTGGATTCGTTGTCCAGTGACTGCTGCAAAAAAGATGGTTGATAATGGTCGCTTTTTAGTGGGATGGGTATCGGCTCATGTTTTGCTATTGAAGCCAAGACCGTTGCGGTGCTATAAATGCTTACAGATCGGTCATGTACAGGCACTGTGCACCGAAGATGTAGATCGCAGCAATCATTGCTACCGCTGTAGTCAGAAGGGCCACAAAGCGTCCGGATGTCTGGCTGAGCCTAAATGCTTATTGTGCTCAGAAACAAATAGACCGGCTGATCACATTATAGGAAGTAAGAGGTGCACTCCACCAAAAACAAAAAAGGGCCGGAGAGAAGTAATAAATCAAGCTGAAGAGGCTGAGGTGATGGAGACAACGGATACTTAACGAAATGGCACACCATTGTTTCCTTCAAGGTAACATTAACCACTGCGCCAGAGCGCAGGATCTGCTAATGCAGAGTATGGCACAATGGTCTATAGAAGTGGCTGTGGTTGCTGAGCCATACTTTGTACTGCCTAGGGAAAACTGGATAAGTGATATTGATGACTCTGTGGTCATAATAACATCCGGAGCTGCCATTGCGTCCCCTGTTACTATCCTTGCTAGAGGAAAAGGATATGTGGCGATTCAATGGAGGGGATTAACGTTGGTTGGAGTGTACTTTTCTCCGAACAAATGCCTTGCTGAATTCGAGACATTTTTAGGTGAGATGGGGGCCGTCATTGGCCGATACTTACCTCGCCCAGCTCTTGTTGTAGGTGATTTTAATGCCAAATCGGCAACCTGGGGATCCCGTATCACAGATGCACGTGGCAAAACGTTAGAAGAATGGTGCATTATGAACGGCCTGGCTGTACTCAATAAAGGATCGACCAACACATGTGTGCGCTGGCAGGGGGGTCGATTGTCGACGTTTCGTTTGCATCCTCTGCAATTGCACACTGTGTTCGGGGATGGAAAGTACTGCAGGATGTAGAAACCTTGTCAGACCACTTATATATACGGTTTGATGTTTCTTTTCCTACAGTGACTACGGTTAGAAGTCGTTCAAAGAACATCCCATCTACCAACCCGAGATGGTCTACAAAAAACCTCAACAAGAATATTCTTAAAGAGGCATCTATTGTACAGGCATGGTTAAGTCCACCAGTTGGGCCTATCGAAGTTGACAACGAATGTAAATGGTTCCGGGATGCTATGTCACAAATTTGTGATGCCTGCATGCCTCGTACTAAATCCAAACCTCTCAGGCGTCAAGTGTATTGGTGGTCTTCGCATATCGCGAAACTGCGAGAGGAATGTGTTAGAGCGCGACGCCAGTACACTAGATGCCGCAGACGGCAATTCCGTGATGAAACTGCGTGTGAGCAACTGTACAAGGAATACAGAGTGCGTGTTAAAACTTTACAGTTGTCTATCAAGGAAGCTAAGATCCGAACAAGAGAGGAGCTTTTGGAGACCCTCAATCAAGATCCGTGGGGTAGACCATATAGGATAGTTAGGGACAAAATTAGGCCCTGGGCGATGCCTCTCACAGAGAGTCTCCAACCTCAATTTCTGGAAAGAGTGCTTAACACTCTGTTCCCAAGTCAGGATGAGTGGCAACCACCAGAAATGGCGTCTCTGTACAATGAACAGCAGAGTGGTAACGTTGAGGTACCGCAAATAACGCAGGCGGAGCTTAGTGCGGCAATTTTAAGACTCCGAGGCAGAAAAAAGGCTCCAGGGCCTGATGGTATACCCGGCTGTGTCTGGGCCTTGGCACTTGATGTTCTGGGGGATCGTCTCCGCCGGCTGTTTAATACTTGCCTGGAGAAGAGTTGGTTTCCAAAAGAGTGGAAGATCGGTAAATTAGTCCTCCTCAGAAAAAATAGATGTTCTGCAGACTCACCCTCTGCCTACCGCCCTATAATTCTACTTAATGAGGTAGATAAGCTTTTTGAGCGAATAATTTCTCGTCGCCTCATCAAGCATCTAGAAGACGTGGGTCCCAATTTATCGGAACAACAATTCGGATTTCGAGTGGGTCGTTCTACCATCGACGCTATTAAATGCGTCAAAACTCACTCGGACGAGGCCATCGCTCAGGGTGGGGTCCTGTTGGCAGTATCTTTAGATATTGCTAATGCTTTCAACAGTCTTCCCTGGGCATGCATTAGGGAGTCATTGAAATTCCACAAAGTGCCTCTCTATCTTCGCCGAATTTTAGACGACTACCTCTCCGAGCGGTACATCTTCTATTATGGACAGCAAGGGAACAATGTGCAAAGGAAAATGACGTGCGGTGTTCCACAGGGTTCTGTATTAGGACCACTACTTTGGAACATTGGGTACGACTGGGTTCTGAGAGGCAAATTACCCACGGGTGTGAATGTAATCTGTTATGCAGATGACACTCTGGTTACAGCCCAGGGAAATACTTATGAGGAGGCTGCCCGTCTTGCCACTGTTTCGGTGGCACAAGTTGTCGGCAAAATTCGAATGCTAGGACTAGAGGTGGCGCTCTGCAAATCTGAGGCTATGTGCTTCTGTAGACCACGAAAGACGCCACCTCAAGATAGCTATATCGTAGTCAGTGACACGCGTATCAAGGTTGGATCTAACATGAAGTACCTCGGTCTTATACTTGATAGCCGCTGGAACTTCCACGAACACTTCGTACGTCTGGCTCCTAGATTAATGGGAACGGCGGCTGCTCTAAAGCGGTTGCTACCCAATTTGGGAGGGCCTGATACAAACAGCCGTCGTTTGTATTTGGGAGTGGTGCGATCCATGGCTCTTTATGGAGCACCAATTTGGGCAGAGAATTTAAGAACTCGGACTATAGTCTATTTGAAACGTCCGCAAAGAGCCATGGCCATTAGTGTTATCCGGGGATACTGTACAATCTCCTACGAGGCGGCATGTGTATTGGCGGGATCTCCTCCTTGGGATTTGGAGGCAGAGTGCCTCTCATCCATATATCGATGGAGATCCGAGCTTCGATCCCGAGGAGAACAGATTCCGTCAAGAGAATGGAAACTGCGGAAATTCGAATTTCGACAGTCTGTGCTTGCAAAGTGGAAAGAGCGACTAACCAACCCTAGAGCAGGTAGCAGGACTGTAGAAGCTATACGTCCCCTCTTGGATGAGTGGATAGACAGGCGGTACGGGTCACTGACCTTCCGGTTTGTGCAGGTACTTTCAGGTCATGGGTGCTTTGGTAAGTACCTGTGCCGCATAGCCAGAAAAGAGCCGACAACTGAGTGTCATCATTGTGTATGCGACGAAGACACTGCGCAGCACACCCTGGAGCTTTGTTCAGCTTGGATTGCTCAGCGCCAAGACCTCGTCGCTGTTGTAGGGGATGACCTCACGCTGCTTGGTCTTATTAAAGCCATGATCAGTAGTGAGTCGTCGTGGGACGCTGGCTTGACCTTCTGCGAGAAAGTAATGTCGCAGAAGGAGATTGCAGAGAGGGAGCGAGAGAAAAACACCCATCTCTCAATCCGTAGGAGGGTACCTGGGCGTCGTAGGAGGATGTTCCACGCTTTACAACCTCCATAACGGAGGCCATGGTGGCGGATTTGGGGAACCCGTTACCAAGTACGTTAGGCCTCGAGATGGAGCGCGCGGTACTTCCGCCTATTACTGGTAAATGGGGTGGAGAGTTCCAGTTTCACCCCGAGATGCGGCCTCATTGTGGCCTTTCGCCGTCGAGACCACAGTTGTGTGCGAAAGCGTTCCTGTTGTTTTGGCTAAAGCGTTGAGACGTACACCGTGGGGTTTTAGCCGGTACGAGTCCGGCATAACCCCTCTGTTGCCCCCACAGCAGAAGGGTATCCAATGTAGGATTTCCCCACGATAAAAAAAAAAAAAAAAAAAAAAAAAAGGTACCACAGTAGTGCCTATTTAAGCCGCCAAATATCATGTATGCAAAGATTACTGTTTTGGTTTAAAAAAACTGAACATCTATGTCTCAATTTGATGAGCACAATGTTATATAATGTATAACATCGTAACTAGCGCCTGCGTGGACGCCTAGCTTGTCTCAACGTTTCGTTAAATAAAAAAAATGTATTTCAATCAACAACTCGTACTAAGGAAATCTATACAGCAGTGGTAAAGATTACAGTATAAAAAACCTAGTTTATTTTTTTTAATCACCAAAGTGCATAAGATCATTTATCTAATGATAAGCGCTGCTAGTAATGCTAATGGCTATACAGCCTGATAGTAGGTAATATACAGCACCACATTGTGCTTGTCACCTTGACACAAGATGTTAAGTCTTGTTAAATCAGTAATTTCACTAGTTACAGCATTCTTAACACTGGAACACAGTAATATTTGTCCAGTGATGTTTGGCGGTAGAAATAGATGTAACGGTGGTACCTAGACTGTCTCCAGCAACAGAATCATTAATAGTTATCATTATCCAATTGTATTTTTTTCGTAAGAAAGTTATTAAATGGTTAGCGTAATCTATAATGATGATTACATATAATTTTTGTATAGTTTTGATACATATTTATCAAGATAAAATAACTTAAACATGTTGAAAATAACTAGTTCGGATCTGTATAAAGAATCAACTTTAATGGAAAATTTGGCAGCGAATTGCTCTTTTCAGTTAAAATGCTAATGACTTAAGAATAGTTAGTTTAAATACAAAAAGTTCATTTACATCTATAATTTTAAATTTACGAAACATTTGTGCTCGATTTTGTGTAAACATCTCACTATAAAACTTTAAAACACTTATCATTCACAATTCTTTATATTCAATGTCGTTTGATTACAAAACAGCGTTAAATATTAATATTTTATGAATGGGGTTTCACAAAAGGTTCTAGTGGTTTCTTAGAACACTAAGGCAACTTACCAAAAATGTCAAGTACACAAAACAACGGTGACCAGTAGCTCGCAGAACATTGGAAAGAAATAAAATCACTTTTACAGTTCATTCATTGACACCAACAGTCCCATTCAAGAACTGATGCCGAAGCCGAAGAACTTACGGCTCTCGGACGAGCTCGTCGAGATCGACGACGTGTTACTGCTTTTCCTTGACAGAACATTTCTTCGCAGAGTTCTATTCATGTCTAGGAATCTATCTAGAACTTGTCTTATGGTCGAGTGCTTTCTGTCGAAGGGATTGGGGAACATGGTCGCGGGTTCACGTTCCACTGTGGACTGTGGGTGGTATGTCCGCTGCTGCGCGTGAGTGAGAGAGAGGGGACTTGCAAAACAGCAGGGGTCAAGTTCAAGCCGATCCGACTGTCAGCATCATGCTACGTTTTGTTTATTTAGTTTAAATGAGAGGAATTTATTTGCTATTCTTAATACTGTGTAGTAATATTAAACTTTATACCTCATTATAATCGCATTATGATGTAGTTAACATTCACGCTATAATATGAAGTACTCAAAGATAATCATATTATATATAATAAGACATAGAAATGTTACAATGATAGCACTTTTTATCCTATGAATCAAGGAGGCGAGAGAGACTTACCTGACGATAAGTGATACACCAACTCACAACAAGGTGGCGCTGGTTAAGATGAATACAGCTGAACATTGTGATCGTAGTTTTGAGATATAAAATGGTAGACTCATTAGCCCAGTGATTTCACTAGCTAAAGCGCCCTCAATCCGGAATACAGTAATGTTTACACGCTACTGTTTGGCGGCGGAAATAGAAGCTGCGGTAAAGTACCCATAAAGTTTCCAGCAACAGAGACCTTTTTTTTTTTTCTCGCGGGGGAAATCTTCTTAAAAGATACCTTGCTGCTGGGGGGAAGACAAGGTTATGTGGGGATTCTACTCACTAAAACCCCCTCGGTGGTCTCCCTCAGTGCATTAGGAGGGGCTCCGGGATCTCTTACGGAACGCACCGGTGCCCCCCTGCACTCTCGCTAAAACATCTCAGGGAAGGGCAAAGCCCTCCTAGACCCCACGCTTTGCTACGGCAAATACAAGACCACAATGTATTTATCCTCCTAAGGCTCGCTTATTAAGCTCTGAGGGCCCCCACCCTCAAAGCCCATGAAACCGAGGACCCTTTTAGTCGCCTTGTACGACAGGCAGAGAATACCTTAGTCCTATTCTTAATGGCCCGAGACTACAGGACTGAGCAACAGAGACCTACCACCAGTATTATTTATCACTTAACATTTACTTGTACAATACGATTTTTGTTAAAACAATGATATAGATTTAATACTAAATATATCTTCTATAACAATAAACTTTATCATTAATTCTTAAAATCTATTTTAACTTACATATTCATTGTTAACTTTTGGACATTGTTTCCTCAATAATACAGTTAAATTTGGACCACTAAGCGTCCAGTACTAATAAATAGTCAAATTTAATGTCTCTAAAACGCGGTCTCCATTTTGTACTTTAATAGTTATTGTTTTTGTTTACGTTTGTATTGTTACCGTACTTACCTTGAAATTAGGCCGAGCCCGTATTAATTAAAATTACTTGTTAGGGACTTTCGTTATGTTATTTAGTATGATTCAAGCTAAATATCTAGACCATTTCATTTATCTTATGAAAAGAAACTGCTGGAGAACCTAATATCTTTCAACTTTCGCATTTAGTCAATTTCGTCAAGATGATAAGTAGTAACTTTGTTTACATATATCATTGCTGGGATACGTCTTCTCTCATAAGTTCACAATAACTACTACCATGTGTATCCCGGTCCCCATAAAGGTCAGGTCTTTGTTTATTACATTCAGTCAAAAGAGTTTATAATGGGTAAGTATAGGTGCATCATTATCATTCATCAACATCATCATTATCAGCCTTTGTTTATCCACTGCTGGATATAGTTCTTACCAAATGTCTTACATCAAATGAAATCATCAGCTTGTCACTTTCAGTATAGGACACGAGTACAAAAATCTATTACAGAAACAAGATTCGAATAGATCTAAAATTTAGATTGCTGGCACAATAACGTTATGTTAATAAGTAAGTCTATCGGATGATGATGATGCTGATGAAAGCAACTAAAGATTCTGTTATATATTATATTATGGTATGAAACCAGAGACAGTTATGTTGTATTTGAAATAGTCGACATAGAATTAGCTATTTTGTATTAATAATTTTATTCGTGGAACGACTAGTCTAGACCCATTATAATTCACTTAAGACAGTCATTAGTATCATCAAGGTTAGGGCATGGTCAGAGTTGATTCAAAGTTATTTTGAAACGTAAATACACAGAAGTACTAAGGATTCACACTATGTAATAAATATGAAAAAGTAAAGGGACGGTTTTTTGGCCGATGATATTTAAGTATAAATTTTCATTTAGAGTTTTAGTAGTTTAATGTGTAGTAGTAGTCTTGTAGTAGCTATGTTTCCAACCATGTACAGCAAGACGTTCAAGATCGATCTCATAAATTGACAGACGAAATAGGGCAAGAGGTTAGCTACTGGGTCAAAGGGTTAATTCTTATTCTCTCTTCCTTTATTTTGTTATAACTCTTTGGCTTGTTATGCTTATATTTTCTAATTCTTACCTATCTATCAGTAAAGGTCTAGTCAAAACATGTCCAACTGTTTCAGGGATTACCCGGAACAAAGAGAGACAAAGTAATAAAATTCTTTATATGACACGATGCTGATCTTGAAAGGCATTACTGTCCCTCTTGTGTCCGAATTTTGGAGATGTGTCCTCAAGGAAATATCAAATCACGCAATAAAATTCTTTACAATATAACTTCATACACAAAAAATGTTGTGTGTTCGTTCTATAGTTATCTTTCTTTTATATTAGTGTCTGGGTTTTGCGAACGAAAACAAAAAGTCAATATCGTATAAAGCATTTCAGCGATGGATGAAGATAAAATTTTGGTATTTTTACGAATAAACAATTTCTGTCTACTTTATTTGTAAATAAAACCCTTGGTTATATGTAAATTGTATCCTTGAAGAGTCAAACGTCTCACCTAAAATTGTTTTGTGTGAAATTAAATTGGTAAACTTCATAAACTTAAAAGGGTTGTATTACAGTTTGACACCAGACGTCTTTTTTCAATGATGAATTAAAACGAATTACCTAGTTTGTTCTGTAGAAATTTAATAAATTCTAACTTTAACAAGAGAAAAATATGAAATTATTGCATCAGTTAGTTTCTTCTGATTTTGGTATTTTTGTTACATTGTTGTCTTAATTAATATTTATTGTTCAAAGATATTGTTGCTGTCATATAGTGAAGATCAAATTTAATTGTGTATATGAAGCTAGATAATTTAGAGGCTATATATAATTTCATTACCGTTTGTCGAAGTATTATTATAATAATTAAATTGGACTGGATTGGAAAACTTCATAAAATTATGTAACCAGCAAATTGCTATGTTAAATAATTATAGCTTGTTAAGATTGTATACAATCAGTTGCAACTTTGTATGAGATCGTTTGCTAATGCATCGCGAAGTTGTTATAAACTTGCTCGAGGACTAAAACCTCAACCTAATTAAATTTTATATAAGTAATAAAATTATTTACGATAAGGTTTTCTGTATAAATATACGACAAGTGTAACAAAGAGTAATCGGTTAAAGTTTGAACAACATTTAATTTAAAATTAGTTGAATCAGCTGATCAATAGGAAACTGAGTAGGTTTTCAAAAGTTCAGAGTAAGTATTATTTTTCAAACATATATAATATTTATTCATCTACAGGTTGTAAAAACAAAAAGACGAGTTAATAAGATATTACCACAGTAATACATTATACTATTGGAGACATTACATTAAACTAAGTATTAGTTTATTTATTAATTGAGAAATCCTTAGAAAGTATTAATCGTTAAAAGTACGTAATAGTTAACTCTTTTCAATAACTTCATAAGGAAAATACAGATTATTACTTATTTATAATTATCTTACATTAACTGTTTGTGATGTTTAGATAGACAAAAGCTATCTATTTTGAAAATAAGACATATAAGGTAACAAGTGGAGACCTTAAAAACCTGGACAAGGTTATAGATCATGAATGATTCTAGTGTATAAATTATCAATAAGGTTAATGGTTTAATTATATTGCATCTGTTGTTTTTATGTCTATTGACTAATTGTACATTAATGACAATGCGTTGTTTGTTTACATCGCCTCAATGGCGAATTAATCGTTTGCCCATTTAGTCTCATAATTTTCCGTTGACAGCATTATACTAGAATCTTCGATGGAGTATAATAAACCTTAAGTTTACTCTAATAGAGACTAAAATACTTAATGGCGCATAGATCTTTCGAGAATTAATTGGGTAATTCCGAAAAATGACTTTAAAATTGCTGTAGTTATAATCAAAATATTCATTTGGGAGTTTACTAATACAGTTATTTGGTAATGTAAACAGTAAACGTTTCTTTGGTTATATTTATTTTTCTTCTTTTCATATCTAAAAAGGGTTAATATTTACCTTTAATTTTACATATAATATAATTTGGTGTGTTATCAGACCAGTGTTTAGTGAAATAAGGCTGTATGTGGTGTAGCGTATTTGCCCAGTATACTCTGGCTCTCATTTGTTGACAGATTAAAAAAGATTTATGCCTATAGATTAGCAATTGGAGTATTAGCTGGGACTGGTTAGGGGGTAGGAGGCGATTTATACTGAATACATTAAAATTACCGTATAATATTAATGTGGCCCCGGGCTCCCTGATAAAAAAACAAGCATTGATCACTCTGTCACGAAGGTAGATTAAGTAATATACTACCTTGAATTGTGATATCTAGTTATTTGCTTAAGGATGGACATTTTATTAGAGTTAAATGATAACTCTACTATAAGACCCTATGTAAAATCTGTGATCACCACATTGTGCATATCGCCTTGATATCCACGTTAAATCTTCTAAGTAGTTATTAGTTCAAACATTTCACGGCTTTTAGCAATCCTGCTTACTCTAACTCAGTAATGTTTGTATACAACTGTTTGCCGACAGACAAAAGTAATACGTTTGTTGGATTGCCGCTAATAATAAAACAAATTTTTGTTTTTTTTCGAAATACACTTTACTTCTACTCCATTCATTGATTAACAATAGTAAATATCTATTAGAATATTGTGTATTATTATAAAACAAAACAAAAGTACTAGTAAATACGGTTGTTAGATTCCATAGAATCAAAAATGTTCTTACAATACAATAGTCACATTGTTACAGCTCTCATTCATACGTACGAAGTAAAATGACAGAGATCTAAATAAATCTTCGTTGCAAGTGCTTCAATCTTAAGTATCCTTTTGAATGTTACAATACTTTTTCCAAGAAAAATCGAATCGACGTTAAACATCCGTCTGTATATTCCCACGGGTGGGACTCAGTTGTTTTTTTTTTACGAGAAAGTCAAGGCTATTTATCAATCACACTGGTCAAAGTCACTGGATAGCAAAGCCGCAATACCTTACAAACTCAGCTATCGCATATTCACTACGATGTATACAAAATAATAGAAATTAATAGAGTTATTACTCTTCTTAAATATTTGAAGGACTAATATAATACTAATTCAGGAATCCTTTTTTAGGTCGTTAATCAAACAAGCGCCTAATGAGTGATCAAAGATTATTAAATTTCATATTAGGGGGACCGGAAAGTAATGTCGTTTTCTTACGCTAAATATAAACACATACATTTTTAACGAGTCTTTATTTTTAATCAATGATGTATTCCCCATCATTGTCAATAACCTTTTGCCATCTAGTGAGTAAATTTTCAATCCCTGATCGATAAAAATTAATTGGTTTTTCGGCAAAATATCTAGAGATGGCATTTTGGATATCATCCAAATTTGCAAATGTTTTGCCACTTAAAAAGTGTTGCAGCGCTCGGAATAAGTGGAAATCCGATGGTGCAACATCGGGCGAATATGGTGGATGAGGCAGCACCTCCCACCCCAATTCATTAATTTTTTCTAGAGTTCGCCTTGCGCAGTGCGGTCTTGCATTGTCATGTTGGAGAATGACGCCTTTTCGGTTGACAATCGCTGGCCACTTTTCAATTAAAGATTGATTGACTCGCTGCAATTGTTCGCTGTAGAGGTCTGCAGTAACAGTTTCTCCAGGTTTCAGTAATTCAAAATGAACAATGCCGCGAATACTCCACCAAACACACAAAAGCGCTTTTTTGGGGTGTAAACCTGGCTTAGCAGTACTCCGAGGGATTTCATTTGGAGAGAGCCACTGCCTTTTGCGTTTTGGGTTATCATACAGGACCCATTTCTCATCTCCTGTGATCAAGCGATCAAAAAACGCTTCTGTGTTGTGTCGTTGAAGCAATAAGTTGCATGTGATTGATCGGTTAGCCTTATTCTGTTCGGACAGATTATGCGGGACCCAAACACCTGCTCTGCTTACTTTTCCAATCTGCTTCAAATGTTCTTGGATGGTCGACCAAGGTTTGTTGAGACTGTTTGACAATTCCTCGATCGTCTGACACGGATTTGCTTCCACTTCCGCCCTTAACACGTCGTTGTCTAACGCTGATGGTCTTCCTGATCGATACGAGTCGGAAAGATCAAAATTACCCGATTTGAACTTGGAAAACCACCTTTGGCATTTACGAATGTCCAGTGCATTTGGATAAACATCGCAAATGTTTTTGGTAGCAACTGTTGCGTTATTTCCCTTGCGAAACTCAAAGAGCATGCAATGCCGGATGTGTACCTCTTCTGGTATTTGGCTGGCCATTTTACCTAAAATTACAAAAAAAAATTGTAATTCAATTGTCTATAAGTAAAGAAATCACTATAACCTCACAATGTCTTTGGTACGCCTTTGAACAAAACAATGAGCTGACAAATGACAATCAAGTATTGGCATGCGCAGAAACGACATTACTTTCCGGTCCCCCTATTATATTGTCAAAGGTCAACAGCTCCGTGGTTGGATATCGCTTAGTGAACTCATAATAAGTTACAGTGGTCTAATATTTTTTTTATATTATCACGCCTTTTTCCCAGTAGTCACACCACACACACACAAAGATGATTTCAGTGTGCGAGTTTCCTCACGATGTTTTCCTTCACCGTTTGTATGTCGCTGTTGTAACTAAAGTCCACAAATGTACATAACTTAAATATTAAGTCATCGGTATATGCTGAGATTCGAACCCGCGACCTTCGGTTTGAAAGCCGCACGCTCTAACCATTAGGCCAGCGAGCTAGTATAGTAATTTACAATAGTTCAATTATTATATTTTTTAAGTCTTTATACACCTAGCAAAAAAAGAAGGATATTGCGGCCATACTTTTTATTTGTTCGCATTCTCAACCAGAAACACCTTGGCGAGAAGTAACAATAGAAAGAAGTATACATATAAATTTATTTTAGAAACATGTTTATAAAGAAATTTAACATGAAAAAAAATATTATTTATTGGTCATAGTTCATTATGTTTAGGGGTGATAGGTTATCCAAATACGAGTAACGTATTTATATGTAAATAGAAATTAATGGTAGATACATCGAAACGACCAAAAAAATGTATACTTAAATTTTACTTGAAGATAAATCACACTTATTTATTACTGTCGCAGCGCTATTAAGTTGAAGCAATTAGATGTTTAGAGTGTACTTCATGAAAACAATTTTTTACCTATACTCTTATAAAACTAAATATTTTATTTGATGAAACGAAGAAACAAAACAGACGTCCAGCTGATGGGTAATCATAGATGTGCTCTTGATCATGTGGCGCTAGTTAACCTAATATATACTACTGATGTTGATACTAAAGAATCGTTGCCTTAATTATTTTACTAGGTAAAACACCCTCTATATCGGAACATAGTTTTATTTGCAAACTTCCGTTTGACAGCGCAAAAGGATCAGCGGCGGTATCAGTTTAGACGATCATCGGCAACAGTTCTACCCTTAATAAAGTTTGCTTATTCATCATCATCAGTCAATAGACGTCCACTGTTGGATATAGGCCTCTCCTAAAGATCCCCACGTTTGTAAGGGTTCATATGGGGGGATTTTGGTCATTTCCCACCATGCTGGCCCAATGCCGGTTGGTAAGAAAGTTTGTTTATTAAGTAAGTTTTAATGTATAGATAACTAGCTGTTCTCCGCTTGCTTTGCTTGTACTGAAATACTGGAAATCCCTTTTGGGGGTAACAGTACGTAAAGTCTGTTCTTAGCTGACCTATACTCGGTAAAGGAATATTCCTAGTAGAATTCATGTTTACAGGCATTATGGTTCCAGATATAGTTTTTTTTTTTTTGTGTAGTCACGCCTTTTTCCCAGTAGGGGTAGGCAGAGGTGAATAAACACCCACATTTCGCCAGATGTGGTCAGATTAGGTCCAGTCTATATTCTTGTTGTAGACAGGGCTGCAAGCCACAGCGGCTCTTACAGCTCATCTGACACTGGGCTCGTGGACCCGGATCCACGGCCTGAGTTTCTATAAACTAAAATGCGCTACGCGGGATGTAGCTGTCTGGCGGATGATTGTGTGTGTCTGGTTCTTGTAGTTCTTTATCTGGCGATTCTACTCGGTCGTCGAGGCCGGGCGCGGGCCCGTTCCCTGACTACCTTCGCCTGTATCGGAATCTCTGGGCGGCGAGGACCGCCCACGGTCGCAGGTGTACTTAGTGTACGCGGTGTGTGAGTAGCTGCGGCGCCGCGTTCTGAAGCGAGGGCGGCGTGATGCTGATATTCGGAGCGTGTTGGTAGTGTCCGAAGTGTGTGTGGTGACGTCGGTGCTGTCGGTGACTGAGGGTATGTGTGTGGTTTGCGGGACCCCTTGGGATGTCGGAATAAGCGCGTGCCGCGGTCTGCGCTTTTTCGTCCTGGAATTCGGAGGTAGCACGTAGTTGGCCGCGCTGGCCACCAGAGGGTTGGGATGAGTTGCCGCCTTGGCGAAGTAGGTCACGGAGCACTCTCTGAAGTGCTCCTTGATCGTTGGGAGTTTAAGGTCGCTGTGGATGTCCACATTGCGCTGGTACCATTCGGCACCAGTCGCGGTGCGGGTAAAACGGTTCTGGAGAGTCTGCAGAGGTTTGAGACGGTCTTCGGACGAATGGGCGAAGACAACGCTTGCGTAAGACATTATAGGTCTTACGCATACCTTGTAAAGGTGAAGCTTGTGTCTGAGAGAGAGCTTGCTCTTCTTACACAGCAAGGGGTATAGCTTGCCCAGTACTTGGGCCGCTTTCTTTCTCGCCTCTCGGATGTGGGCGACGAAATTGAGTCTGGTGTCGAGTGTGACGCCGAGGTATTTGACCGAGCTTCTCCATGGGATCGGCTGGCCGAAGAGCGAGAGCTGGCCGAGTTCATGGCCGCGTTTTTTCGCCTTCTTGAGAAGGGTTGATGACCTACGGTGGGTGAAATGAATGGCTTCACTTTTCTCCGGGTTTATATCGATTCGCCACGTCCGGAACCACTCGCCTAGGCGGGTGGTCGCGTTCTGTAGGCGCTTCGTTATAATACCCGGAGCTCTGCCGGAATGATAAAGAGCGGTGTCGTCCGCGAAAAGGGCCATCTTGACGAAGGGGTCTCTCGGTATGTCGCTCGTGTAGAGCGAGAAGAGTAGCGGGGAGAGGCAAGAACCTTGAGGGACACCGGCTTTAATCGGCCGGGGCGAGGAGAGAGCGTACTCGACGCGAAAGCGGAAGGAGCGATTCGAGAGGTAGTCTCGAATGACGGTGACTAGACGGTCTGGCACTTTGAGAGTGTAAAGCTTGTATATCAAGCCTTCGTGCCAGACTTTGTCGAACGCCTTGGCGACGTCGAATAGGACGGCGCAGGTGTCGATCAGTCGTTTGTGCTCGAGACCGACCAGAATGTGCTCGGTCAGTCGGTGCACTTGATGAACGCAAGAGTGGTTGCTCCTGAATCCGAACTGTTCATCCGGGAGGAGGTTGTTCTCTGCGGTGAAATGGCGCAGACGCTCTAGAATTATGCGCTCGTAAAGTTTGCCCAAGGTGTTCAGTAGGCTGATCGGACGGTAGCTGTTGGGTAGGTTCCTCGGCTTTCCAGGCTTCGGAATACCTATCACTACGGCCTCTTTCCAGGCGTCTGGGAAGGAGCAGTCGGTTAGCAGGGCGTTTAGGTCCAGTGTAACAGGGGGCGAGCCTGTTGCCACTTTATTGGGACTACCACACACACACACACAAAGATGATATCAGTGTGCGGGTTTCCTCACGATGTTTTCCTTCACCGTTTTTGTATCTCGCTGTTGTAACTAAAGTTCACAAATGTACATAACTTAAATATTAAGTCATTGGTACATGCCGAGGTTTGAACCCGCGACCTTCGGAATGAAAGCCGCACGCTCTAACCATTAGGCCAGCGAGCTACCAGAAATAGTTTACATATGTAGAAATCTCTTATATATATAATTATAAAAAAATCTATTATATTAATGTTAACACATGAAATAATAATTTTAGAGTACTTTAAGAACATTAGTTATAATTAATTCATGTATGTACTTGAGTTGTCAATTGGTAAAGTTCTGCCATTCTTTCACAGATAAATAACTGACGTTGAGATGTTTAAATTTTGCTCAACGTTTAACTTTACTGCAAATAAACGTTATAAAGTTGGAAAAAATGCTAAACAAGCTAAATAATAATATTCAGCATTTAATTTATTCTAACGGGTCAAAAGGAGTCTCATGAAAATTAAGTTACATTGTTTAGAACACACAATACAACGAATTTGAGAACCTTTTATGTTTTTAAGGATTTCGCTATTGTTTAAACCAGTGGTGGGTAAACTTTGTTAATGGGGGGCCACAAAGTTTAAGAAATTCTAGAGGTGGGCTAGAATTACAGAAAAAATGGATCCTGTGTTGCTTTTAATCATAGTATTATAAAAACATTACAGCATTACATACAAATTTTACTAATTACCCATTAAGAATAATCAATTTACCTTTTATTCAAAGGCCCTGCTATAGTATGCGCCCCGTATTACCCAACATGTGTACTAAACGGCTAATATAGGTTTACCTATAGGTTATGCATCTATTATTGTACTAAGTAGAATCTATTTTATACTTCTCAACCGTCAAAACGTAATTTTAGCTACTCATATACTATCCATGGCGATGGACCTTCGGCGGCCGGATTAAATACTTTCGCGGGCCGGAGTTGACCCAAGGGCTGTACATTGCCCATCGCTGATTTAAACAAAGAAAGGATTTAGGGGTTCGGTTTAATATTAAGCGCTTACAAGTACAAATATTTAATTCAAATACATTATTTTATTTATACAAACATTCTATTCTATAGCTTAATTTATAGTAAGACTACATTCCTCACGGCTCTTGACAATGTGGTTCTTGTTAAGATGTTTACACATAATCACATTACGGTTGTCTATTACTTCTAGTAATTTTCTATTTATAGATAATTAATTAGAATTATGTATTCTTAACAAATAATGTTTGTATATTGGACGTTTGTCGACTGATGATGATGCATGTCTGCATATTTCATTATGCGGCAATAACTTCCAAGTAAAAGAGACATATATAATACACCTAGCCTCGTTTGTCTTGAATGAATAAAAACTGTCATATCTTAAAATTATTACTATAATATACGAAAGTAATAGTAATTAATTCTATGATGGTAATCGAATAATCGGAAACAGAAAATTGATGAAAGGAAAAGGTGATACTACATCAGGAGGGATGATTTTAATAATAAAATATTGCATTACCCCTTTACTATGTAGTAATACAAATAAATGACCCGATTCGCGATATCAGATGATTCTTAATAGTGTTGTTTATATTTTTATAACACTGTTTCTCTTAATGGTATTTTCCACTTGTCTTAATTAATTTAGGTAATTATCTGTTCAGAGATTGGGACGTATTATGAATTATTGATTTGTTGAAGGATTTCTAGATACAACCTCTTTATTACCTCAGCTTCAGCTTCTAGGGTGTTAGTGGTAGGATGCTTATGTATTATATGTATTATACTTTGAGGAGTGATATTGTTGTGTTAATTTTCCACGGTATTACTTTATAATGCACTGTAGTCATTAGCGCCATTATGGGCTTAATTATAGTGCAGTTATAGGCCATAGTAATGCTATCAACCAGTCTTGATTAATTTATCGATTATTTATACCAAAAGTTCTTGTAAAACTCCTCAACAACTGTACTGTTTATTTATTACATCTCTCTCTGACGTTTTCAACAACCTTTCGCAGTGTAATTTGATTATTGTTTTCGTACGCTCTTGAAACGATTGTTTATATTTTGTTTTAGTTGCTTTCTTGTTCTAGTGAAAATTAATATTCTCGTGAGGGGTAAAATTTCTTTAACATCTCAAAGTAGTTTACCTCCCACTTACTTTAATTAACTTATTGGAAAATTATACATATGTAACGACAGAGTAATGTAATGCAAATTTGTACTAATGTTTTAATGTTAAATCTAACAAGAATACTCTAATTTTAAAACGAATACAATTATCTAAATGAACAGTTCACTGGGTTATCTTATAACAGGGCCAGATTTTGGCCTCAAATCGGCTTAGATATGACCCCTAACACGGAGCTAACTCTTTTTTATTACGAAATGTTAATCATAAAAGATATATAAGAAACAAAATGGCATATTATTTATGACTATATATATTAACGTTTGACAATGAACTCACCTCATGGCGTGTACAATGTTGTCATCTATGATAAGTGAACAAGTCAAGAAAAATCCTATTTATAACCTCCCACATACATACAAACATGCTATTCCTATCCTTACCTGTTTGCATCATAAAGGATAAACTTAAATATTTTGTCCTCGCGGTATATATAAATACTTATTTTAATGAAACTAGATATGAATTTTGCCTAATAATATTTCCCATTGAGAACAAACTACTTGGATATAGAACAAACAAATTCACTTTGTATAAAATCTGTCATCCACTCTTTACTCGAATCCATTATATTCATGCCAGAAATCGTTTTGCGCCTGTAAGAGATTTTGTGTATTAAGAGGAAGGTCTGAAGGACCAACAAGGCACGTAGGGGCTCACCTTGTTTGAATTTAACTATCATATTATTTTGTAAAGTAAAAGCTACCGCTTACTTCTGCAAGTGGTCGGTGGATAAATTTGAGCTAAATTTAATTTTATCACAATTACTGATAGTCCATTGTAATAAAAAGCTATATATCGCTAAAGGTTTCTGAATATGACAATTCAATGCTGCATTGGTAGTAATTTTCTTTATAAACATTTACTCAAAATCAGCTGTACTTAAACTTTACTTAATACAGGTTATTCGGCAAATAATTGAATGCTTTCATAAATATTCTTTACCGTTTTATGTCTAATTGAAGGAGGTAGTACAATTCTAACAATACTGTTATAAACAATTTTATAATTCCTTGTAACCGAGTTATCCAACTATTGGAACAAAGACGGGCGTTTGAGCTTGTTTTGTAAGGTCAACAAGTGTCTTTGCAGTATGAAATGTATACGATTCACAGTTTATTTCCGTATCGGTTAACAATCTAAAAATAACGTTGTCTACGATCTTTAATAATATTTCATTATAAATTGCAGTAACAATTAACATACAGTTAACATTGACAAAACAATTAAATAACACTTAACTGTTCATTATTAAACTAGATTACTGGAAATTTAATATTAATTGCGATACTGAATAAGATAATTAGTGACAAAATGATAACTTCGAATTATTTTGGAGAGAAGCAACGGACAGCTTCATCAAAAGGTAGTTACATAAAATAACGTACAATCTATGTATAAGTGCTTTAGTGCATAGTATCGTATACCTCATTAGTTAACTAGAACGTTTACAGGCTAAATGGACGCTACTTCGGAAATTCCGAGAGTTGCCGACTAGAAGAAATGTTTAAAGAAACTTTAACCAATTTGAAGACCAAAGCAGCCTCGTAGCCTCAAATACAATTTTTTACTCCATATTTCAGTGCGCAAACAATGCAATAATATCTTTAGGTACCGTTATCAGATCATTTACCTTTGTTCACAATGTAAATACTATGTTTACGTTGAATAAAAATAGTTTTGAACAGTCTTATAATATCATTTGTTTATTTAAGACGAAAATAAAACAAACAATCAAAAGACGTAGTTTTACGTCTTTTCAACTTTTAGTAATTTTCCATAACGTTGCATGATAAGATTTTTCACGTGGCGGATGATAAAAGAATGTGGGAAATTACCATCGAAATGTCTAGATATTTATAATGTAACGTTTCGATTATATTAACATATAAATTCTTTTTTTTTTTTTTTTTTAATTTAATTTTTTTTTTACCATCTTTCCCCTGCGTATAGCGGGTCAGGGCTTTTATTTGCACTTTTAAGCATACATTACACTTATCATCTCTATATTTCCTTATAACTAATTTTCTCGTTCCTTTCTCTCACACTTCGATCTTTCACACCTTTCTTATCTTTCTTCCTATAAATTCTCCTCCTCTTTTCTGTCGCTCTCCATTCCATTTCCTTCTTTCATACCTCTCGCTGAGTGAAGACACCGTCGCCTCGTCATGTCTGGAACAATTACATATAAATTCTTGGGAGGTGTTTGTAAATTTAGAAGTCAAAATGATAATCAACATGCCCGTGGCAGTTCATTGCTGGACATAAGCCTCTTCCGAAGAACGCCACTTAACTCGATCCTCGACTTTCCCATCCAAAGGTACTTGTATATATAAACTACTACACATATGTAATTAGATAGATAGATAAATTAGTTTATTTGTTTTATTCATTAGAATATCTTTAGATCTTAACATAGCAATATAGTTAAATATAGCTGACAAATAGAATTGTTTCTTTCATCAAATTAAATGGAGCAGCCTATCCACAGCTTCGATCGTAGCAATCTATCATAATTATCAATGTCATAAGTTATCAGGTCGTATAGCGTTAGCTGTTGAATAATTATGTCGTGTCCGTTACTAAATGTTGATACAAATTTACGCAGCGTTTATAACAAATTAGTTACAAATTTCAATCAAGCTAATTAAAGAAAGACTAAGGAAAAAGTTGAAGGTTGCATATTATTGGAGCAAGATAAAAATGTAAAAGAGAAAATCGGAACGGCAGTATTGAAAAGTGAATTTTATTAAAACATTGAGAAACCTTTGATCAAAAATAAAGGCATACCAGTTAAGATTAACATTATGAGATTTTCTTTTAATATAGATTTGCATAGTAAATCTAATGTTAATTAAAATAATATAAAATCTTTGACAACAATGTATCAACCAACAATTTTAATCAGTCAACTCTAAATGGTATGACATAGTGTTGATTCTTTAGAGAATTTTACTAATGTGATTCATCTGATCATATTTGTTTAGTAACCAATAAACCTGATAGTTACAAATATAAAAGATATAAAACAACTAACAGCTATGAAATTTAAAGCGTGTTCTGCTAATTTTGACGTTGGCTCTACTGTTTTGTATCAAATAAAATTATTACTATTGCCAAGCTCTGCTATTTTTTGGACAAATAAAGCTTAATAAGGAAAGAATCCTTCTTCTTTATTGTTTAATAATCCTTTGCCTTCTATATTTCTTTATGTAATATAGAAGTTGCAGCTTTTACATTAGTTTTTTCAAACATCTAAATAATATTTAAATTTTATTGGCCTTATCTAATGAATCGAATTAAAGACTTAAATGTCGTAATGGATCGCTGCAAAAAAGATCTTGATTGAAGAAAGAATGATAATACTAAAATGATGATATTTGTTGACGTCAATCTAAAGTTAAACTTGATAAGATTGCATAGGTACAAACAAAAACGGTAATTGAAACCTTAATTTCTAGACAAAATTATAACTACGTGTAAGGTTCAAGATTTGGCGTTACGTCGTTGTCTTGGAGAAATGATTAAAACTTAGATCTTTCAATCTGTTGTGGTACATCTTTTAATTTAGTGACAGATGTTCACACTCTTTAATCTTAGCCACGTTACCTCTTGTTCACTCTGCTTTTATTGCTGAATTACCA
The DNA here is from genome assembly GCA_029032895.1 of Troides oblongomaculatus. Taxonomy (NCBI): domain Eukaryota; kingdom Metazoa; phylum Arthropoda; class Insecta; order Lepidoptera; family Papilionidae; genus Troides; species Troides oblongomaculatus. The sequence continues at coordinate 2,825,356 of JARDWC010000432.1, read as the reverse complement.
TATAACCTCTTTCTATAATATTTATGTTCTACCAACTACACTATCCATAGATATACAAGTAAGTCTGAGTTTATCGATTGTTCATCATTGTTTTATTTTTAATCTTCTCCAGATTTAGATGGGTCAGGATCTATTGCTGACATTCTAATTTGTTCTCATATCTCTCAACGATTATTCATATCGCCAATATCCTATCCTAACTCCTCTCTTCCTTGAGTGAAAATAATTTGTGTTGGTCTGTGTTACCGGATATCGTCTAGGTGGGTTAACTGCGGTGGTCCGCAGTTTCTATTGCTGCCGCCAAAGAGTAGTGTGCAAACAATAATATTTTTTTCATTCGACAAGCGTCGAAAGTAACGAGACGCTCAACTGATTGTAAATGATATGCTCGTTCATAACAATATATATTTTTTATTCTACGAAGAGACAAGACGAGTGGCACTTTCTCCTAATGGTAAGTGATACACCTGCCAATAACAATATAGTACTGGTTAGCATGACCGAAGTTAGCACTGCACCACATTATGTTCTAACTAAACTATGGTGAACGATAAATTTTATGGCTCCATACTTACAGTCACGTTAATTACGAGTTATCCTCATAACCTAGGATTTTACTCATGGCAACTCTCAGCTGCCTGAGACTGTCTAGTTAGGTACCACCGCAGCGCCTCTTGTAACCGACAGACAAAATTATGCAAACAATAATGTGTTCCGGTATGAAGGCTAATGTAATTACTGGGGTAACGAGACTCAACAACTTATGACTCAAAGCGGCGAGCATAATATAGATCAGGTAGTTCAGTATCTAGTATCATAACTACTTCCATGTTGTTAAGGACAGACTTACCAACAAGTGAACGTCCTATTGGTCTCGTAGCTTCCTAAAAAAAATATAAGGTTGGCAAATATCTCCCTTCCGCGTTTTTGTCTTTTGAATTTCGCGGCTATGTACAAAGCGCTACAGAGCTCGTATCTGGCAATACTATACATAATTTGAAAGGTCTTGACATAACCTACAAAACGACGCTATGCATAATTAGTTTGGATATTGCGTTCAACAGTTATAGACGTGTAAACATTGAGTTCACTAACGCCGAAATTCGCGCTATTTTAAAGTTTTCCTTCGTTAAAGGCAAATCCGCTAGAGAAACGTTCCGTGAGATTAATGATGTTTTGGGGGATGGTACTCTATCACTTCGAACCGCGGAGGAATGGTTTCGACGATTCAGAGCCGGTGAAAAGGACACCATGGATAAGCCAGCCGGCGGAAGACCTGTGACGACAAATACCGATCAAATCATGGACTACATCGAGTTAGACCGGCATGTGGCATCTCGTGACATCGCCCAGGAGAGGGGAGTTAGTCACCAAACCATTTTAAACCATCTGCAGAAGGCTGGATACAAAAAAAAGCTTAATGTTTGGGTGCCGCATGATTTGACGCAAAAAAACCTTCTGGACCGAATCAACGCCTGCGATATGCTGCTGAAACGGAACGAACTCGACCCATTCTCGAAGCGGATGGTGACTGGCGACGAAAAATGGATCACATACGACAATATCAAGCGAAAACGGTCGTGGTCGAAGGCCGGTGAATCGTCCCAAACAGTGGCCAAGCCGGAATTGACGGCCAGGAAGGTTTTGCTGTGTGTTTGGTGGGATTGGAAGGAAATCATCCACTATGAGCTGCTCCCATATGGCCAGACGCTTAATTCTACCATCTACTGCGAACAACTGGACCTCTTGAAGCAGACGATCGACCAGAAGCGTCCAGAATTGGCCAACAGGAAGGGTGTAGTGTTCCACCAGGACAAGGCCAGACCATACACTTCGTTGATGACTCGTCAGAAGCTACGTGAGCTCGGATGGGAGGTTTTCTCGCATCCACCATATATCCCGGACATAGCGCCAAGTGATTACCACCTGTTCCTGTCAATGGTGAACGCCCTTGGTGGTGTAAAGTTGAACTCAAAAGAGGCTTGTGAAAAGTGACTGTCCGAGTTCTTCGCAAATAAGGAGGGGGGCTTCTACGAGGGAGGTATTATGAAGTTGTCGTCTAGATGAAAACAGATTATCGAACAAAACGGCGCATATTTGAACTAAATCCGATCACTGTAACACTTTTTATAAAGCATTGAATAAAGAGCAAAAAAGCGGAAGGGAGATATTTGCCAAACTAATATTTGTGTCAAGATATGATATTTTTTAAATGTATTCAATATATTTATTAGAAGCTGTAGATGTTTAAGACCTATAAGCAGCAGAATGACTACATGATGTTACTCACTTTGATATACATAACTGTTATAATTTGAAACATTCGTCAGTTAATATGTTAATAGTATCTTTCGCTTTTTATCAGCGTCGTTCCTTATCATACTTCGCCGGTTGCGAAGTTATCGCTTCCCATTTTTCTGATTACATCCGGTCTCGTATAGAAAGTGTCTATCAATTATTAATTTATCAATTTCGACAATTGACAGAGATACGGGGATTTTTTTTGTTTCATTATTACAACTTTTTCATTTATATAGAAACTACTACAAAGCCGAAAATATATCATTTAAAGACACAGTTTAGTATCAGAAACGTTTGATATAACATTTGAAGGTTTTATTCTTTCTTTTTTAAAGCATCTTAAAGGGTAGTTCGTGTTTGTAGGACATGAGTATGATGTATGACTTTGGAAGTAATAATTAAAATCGTCGACAAATATTGTATTAGTGTGTCTTGGAAATGTTTGTATTCCAGACCTGGATGAACCAACTCCTAGATTAATGATGATATTCTGTCTCTTTTGAATTGTAAAAGTATTTTTATTTTCATGAAACAGTAATTTTTTTTCTATTTATTATTATTTTAGTGTTTTTGCTCCTAAGGGATATATCAACCCCATGAAACGGTAGTTCCGAGTATGACCTTCCACAAACAATCGCCATTACTTTCATTGAATATAAACATTTTTATGTTACTTTAATAGTATATTTTATGAGTTTCATCTGTGATAAAGTTTGAGAACCATTTAATACAAAACTAATAAAGGTGTGTCAGGATGTAAAAGGAAATTTCCCAAGAGATGTACAAGTAAATCCTTAAGTTCAGCGCCTTCTGGTGAAGCTGCATTAAAAATAAACATTCTTCGTATTATTCCTTTTTCTTTAGACGATCTCATTTAATGTTATATTTAGTGTTTACTTTGAAACAAATATAGTTTGTTAGTTGTTTAGTCTAAGTCACAGAGAATAAAAGCTTCTAATTAGACATTTCTTGTAACTCTCGGCATTGCAGACATATCCCGCTACTTCAATATTCATATTATTGTTGCGATCCAAAATAGATTTACTTTTTCATACGAATATATATTGAATTAATAACAGCAACCTAATTTTCTTTTAGATTATGTCGATTTCGTCAAAACATCAAACGTATAACAATCATGTTTGCTAAAATTAGTTGTTTACAGAAAAAAATGAAACGAAATGTATATATAATTACATTTTAATAGTTTTCAGCATCAAAATTTAACACATTTAAGTATTATTTCCATCAACCAAATTACCAACGACACAGTATTGACCCCATTTAGACTCATTGACGTCAAAGGATTGAATCCGGTCCGACCCGACCTGCAAGCAAGAGAATAACGAACGTTAGTACAACTATGTTAGATTTTTTTTTCCACACAAAAAACGTTTGATACTAAAATGTTGTCGCATATTTAATTATTAACGTATAACATTATAAGTATGACCTTTCATTCTCCTTGTATTATTATAGTAAATATTTCTTACATTATCATAATTAACATACTGCGACAATTTCTTTAAATTTCTTGTTTTTATTGTATATAATCTCCACTTGTAATAATATCTAATCGTCACAATGTTAGATATTAAAAAAAGGTTCTATTAAATCAAGAATTTAACTGATCCGTTAAATATTTGAATTTTGCAGTTTAAATAGTTTTAGTGATGTGAATATTAAATTGATACCAACCTTTTAATAGATCGAACCGAGCAGAAATATTTTCACTGACACTTAATTCACAACACTGTCGCTCATCTCTTCCCGTTGTATCTCGGTATTTCCATGGTAGATGTTGATCCAATGGAGGAGTTGCTGCTGTTGTTCTTCAGCGAGGTCTTCTTCGATCTGAAGCTGAGCCTCGCCTCCCCTCGGATGAAACGATCGAGGGCCTGCCTCAGGGCTGAATGTTTTCTCTCAAACGGATTCGTGTACATGTTGAGGTGTTTGCGTGTTCGCGTGCGTTCACGACTGGAGTTCAATTTGATTTGAGTCGGCGCCCCTCCGCTTCGCTTTTATAACAGCCGCTGTGGCGTGTGCGCATCTCGAGAACCGACGTCATTGCTTTTTGCCCATCGGCTCAGCGATGGATCGATAATTGATATCAATGACGCAGCGTTTTTTATCTTACAGTTCGATCTGATGCCGGCGAGCCGCTTGCATAAAGTATAGTACTACTAAAAATACTGGGGTTAACGACACGAGCTTTCGCATTTTGTTTTGGTTCTTAAAAATACATAATATAAGATTTTAAACATTTTCATAATGCTTATAAATAAAAAAAAATAGGTTACATCATAATTTTGATAATTATTAATAGTTTCTCAGGTTATCGGTAGTATAAATTAGTGTTATTGTTGTTATGTAGAAGCTATATTCTTATCTTAACCTCTTCTAATCAGTCGAAACTTGATAACTTTAGAAGAAGGTTAGGATGTTATGTCGCCGACTTAACGTGTACCCGAAACAAAAGCAGATAGTGTCATTACATTACATTGATATGTATATTATTTACCGTACGTGAGTTGTATATATGATTTATGTATATAATTTATGGCTAGTTAATAAGAAAACTATGAATCAATGCCTGGTCAACAGAAGGTAAACATAATTTTCCAGTTTTACGTTTAGTTAGAGAGCGTGGTGTGACAGTGACATTGAGGTATTCCCACGCCATTATAATTGAACGGAACGTTTATAATACTTTACATGTATGTACTTCTGGGCGGGTAATTTCCTTTCACTGATTTGAATAAAAAAACCAAGCCAACCTACCATAACAAACAACAAAATTGGTGTCAATTCGAATATAATTAATAAAGATGAATTGATAATTTCATTAATAAAAAAAAAATTAATGATATCATTAATAATGAAAAATGTGTGAAGGACAGGAGAACCCATTGGATGTAGGTAGATTAGGATTGATCAGTGTCGTGATCTTTGGTGCACGTCTATGCCTATCGCCGATGGTGATGACGATCATGATGGTAATCAAAGGTTAAGAAGCTTATAGCTAACATAAAATAAAGTCTTTACATTTTGTATTTCATTTCATAAGTTGTATTCCTCAACAAATATGACGTTCAACCTCTATATTAACCGAAAGAAAAGATTTCGGATTTAGTTTTTGTTTAATCTCTTTCTAAATCAGTCATAGTTATACTGTTTTATTTATTACAAGTAATTCTATGTCCGCTTTAAATAATTGAGGAATTATGTAAAACGGACATAAATTTCTTAAGGAGAAAAAGAAGATGGAAGAAGCTAGAGAGGTGTGCCAGGATCGTAGCAAGTGGAGAACATGGTCTCTGGCTACCCCACTGGAAACGACGCGTGATATATGTATGTAGACATTTGGGATAAATTTGTTTGAAAAAACTATCGCTAATTTGAATGTTTTATATATTTCCTTTGGGTTAATTACAAATGTTTTCAAGTGGTTAAATAATAAACGTATTGTTAAATTGATAAGAATTATCACTACCACAAATTTTATTCAACGCACAAGTCTAGACAGGCAAACTGAGATGTTATTGACCTGTAATGCAGTGAATTCATTGACAGAAAGTGCTGTCTACATACGGTATCTAGTGTAGTTCAATATGTTAACCAAGTAAATTATTAAGCTAACGTATGCTGATGAAAACCGAGTTCCCAAGGATGATAGAAAAAAATTTCTAGAACACATACTTCTGATAGACATTGGATGAAATCGTTTGAAGATATAAAGAAGTGAACGCCGCTTTATGTTCCACTAGTTAATCGGAATTGCTCCCTCAGCTTGACAATGGCAATGACAATGGGTCAATGAAGATATTAAAATTAACTGGCTCTGAAAAGCTTTGTGTATAATAAAATATAAATGATATGTAAAATAATAATATTCGAGGGGAGCGTGTATAATATCATGTAAGCGTAAATATACCATTCAGTAAATAGAGTCAGGGTTTTTCGATAACCTAACTAATATTTTACAAGTGTTGTCTTAAGCTCGTAAAATATGATAACATACATAATATATAACACTATATATAACGTATGTTTTCATGTTAACATTGGTCAAAAATAATTTATTTTGTTTATTTCAAAATGACTAGGAAAATTCACCGGGTATGTTCTTTTGCATCCTCTTTATTATTAGTAGACATACCGGTTGCACGCTCTCTTATGTTGACCAATGGTAGGTATGTTGTATGTATGTATGGTAGGATCATCATCATTATAATTAGTGCTGATGGACGTCTATTACTTCACATGCAGGTAGATTAGCTAGACAAATTCATAAAAACCATATCACTTACCATACCATCAATAAAATTACGTGAATGTTTGATAATATGGCACGCACATAGAAAAACTATCAAGATCAGAATTATTAATAGATTTAAAGACAGACATTGTCATAAAAAATATTAACGTTATCACAAACACAGTAAATATTTATAAACATTTATATAAACATCAATAATACAAGCTTCTTGTAATGATATTCGTATTTATGTCGAGATGTCAAGGTGACTTATTTTATTAAGATGACGGATGAGACGCGATTCGGGGAGAAAGTTTGAGGATCAGTTTAGGCAATATTTTCCTACAAAGTACTTTTCATGATGCTTCATGACGCGGATAATTTCCAACGCTTTAAGATCGGCAAAAGGATTTGTTATAACTTAGTTGAATACACACGGTTTCCTATCAACGTACTGAATGTTTAACATGTATAAAAATATATGGTTTGTGAGCACTCTTGAGGGGAGGCCACATATCGGTAAAAGCTGTTGACCTACTGCTTTAACTGTTATGTTTTTATCCAAGAGTATAGATGTAGTCTGCGATGATAAAGAGCAATAATCTAGTATTAGCCTATTCTCTCTTTTCAGGAACAGTCGTCGGGAGGTTATTCCACTCCTTTGCTATTCTTATCAAGAACGGGCAGCTAAAGCTCTTTATTCCTTCTTAAGAGGGAGGGTTATTCGAACCTGTTTCTCACACGGATATTCCTGTAAATTAAAATATATTTTCATCGTATTAATTCTCATATCTCTCCTAAGTAGCATTGACGTCAGAGATATTATTTTAATTACACATACATATTTTCATGACCTTGTTTTTTTTAGTAATTATGCCTTTTATTGGATTGTTTATCAAATGATGGTTGTACGATGGGTTTTTCCAGGTGATCTTGACTCGAGTAATGTTAGATATTAATAACGGTAATTAGATTGCGCATAAGTCTAGGAATTGTTTACTGAAGAGTAAATAAAAATTTATTGCATCCCGTGGTCAGTTTTATTACGTACGAACTACATAAATATTTTAGATAGATAGGAAATAAATTTGTAGCTTGGTACCTGTAATATATGTAGTTATGTTAGGTATGTACGTAAGATCTTTAGATTGGCAGGTGTTAAAGCAGCCGTCTTCGGAAATATGTGTGAGCTCAAAAATTGTACGGTTCCAGGATCAAATGATTAGGAAATAAAGTATTAAAAAAATGTGGTTTTGATAAAAAAATATATGAAAATGTTTTCTTTTGGACATATTCCTTTTCTCTGCTCTCGGGGCTTTTTTATAAGAAGTTTGGACAAACGAAGCGCAACTCCAGAGGGGTGGTGCTTGCGATGCTGACCTTTAAGAGAATAAAAGCGTGGGATATTTACGTAAAAGTTATAAAAAAAAACGATATAAAAATATATTAATATTAGTCCAATGTTTTCTATCATTAACATAAACCAACAACTTACAAATTCTTTCGACGTATATGTTGTCAAAACAGAAAAATGTTACAGAACAGAAGAATAAATATTTGCTTTGTAAAGACAATGCTTTGTAAAGTCTGAAAGATGTTCTGAATGAATGTAAGTGTAATGAAAGAATTGTAATGCTTGGAGATTTTAATGGATGGGTTGGAGTGCAGCGTGATGGATATGAAACTGTGTTAGGGAAATTCGGTGATGAAAGAGTGAATGAAAATGGAAAGAATCTGCTTGAGGTCTGCTTGGAGTGGAATCTTGTGGTAACAAACACAATGTTTGAGCACAAAAAGATCCACAGATACACAAGAAAAGAAGGAAACCAGGAAAGTATGATTGATTTTTTAATGGTCGATAAGAGATTAAGAAAGAAAGTGCTAGACACCAGGGTGTACCGTGGCACTGCCATCGACACTGATCACTTCCTGGTGTTATGCCGAATAAGGGGGATCTTTAGGCGATGGCGGCATCATGTTCGGGAACCCATTAGTGTGCTAGAAAGAGTGAAAGTCGAGGTTTTGCAAGATGATGAAATGAGAGAGAAGTATAAGAGTAAATTGATTGATAAGTTTGACAGATTAGAAGGAATGTGTGAGGTTGAAGAGTTATGGAAGTCGATCAAGGATGGAGTTGTGAATGCGGCCATTGAAGTATGTGGTGTGAGCAGGAGAAGAAAAAGAAGTATGTTGAAGACTGTAAGTGCAAAAATTCGGAAGGCGGTGTCTGAAAAGAGGAAAGCATGGCAGGATTGGTTGGCAGCAAAAGCCAATCATAGAATGGACAAGACAACAATAGACGATGTACAAAATGCGAAAAATGAGTATAAAAGACGTAAGACCGTAACAAAGGAAGTGGTGGAAAGAAAGAAAATGGTTGAGAGAGATGAATTTGAAAGAAGGTTATCTGATGACTTCCGGACGAACATTAAGTTCTTCTGGAAGGCCATAAGAATAACCAGAGCTAATAATACAAGCTCACATGGCGAAATCAGGAACCAGAATGGAAGCTTTGTGGCAGGTGAAGAATGTATACTAAAAAGGTAGAAGGAATATTTTGAAAGTTTATTCGAGAAAGAGGATATGCATGTGCCAAACCCCGGTAGAGGTCAAACTGAGAGTGGGGATGAAAGTAATATTAGTATGAAAGAGATTTTAGATGCAATGAATAGTATGAAGTCGGGTAAGGCTGCAGGATATGATAGGATGACGGTCGAGATGCTGAGAGCTGGACAGGGCGTGGTAGCTAGTCAGCTGTACTACCTTTTCAATCTTTGTTGGAGGAGCGGCAAAGTGCCAGATGACTGGTGCAAAGCCGTAATCGTTCCGGTATATAAAGGAAAAGGGTCACAGCAAGACTGCAAAAACTATCGTGGCATTAGCTTACTGAGCGTCGTCGGCAAACTGTGTGCAAAGATACTGATTAAAAGAGTGATGAATGAAACTGAAGAGAAAATTTGGGATGTACAAGCAGGATTTAGAAGTGGAATGGGATGCATGGACCAGGTCTTTTCCTTACGTAGCATAACCGAAAAATGTTTGGCACATAGCCAAAAGGTCTATTGCGCGTTCGTAGATTTGGAAAAAACCTATGACAGAGTGGTGAGGAATGAATTGTGGTCCATATTGTCTGCTTATGGAGTAAACCGCACGCTGATACGAGCGTTGAAATCACTTTATGGGGGTTCTAGTGCTTGTGTCAGGATAAACGGAGCTTACTCAGACTGGTTTAGCATCCAGAAGGGTGTTAGACAGGGATGTGTGGCCTGGCCGTGGCTGTTTAACCTATTTTTAGATAATTGATTGAAAGATTTGAAAGATAGTGATTATGGACTAAGAATGAATGAGTTGACCGTCAAGTGCCTCCTATACGCTGATGATCAAGTTTTATTATCATCATCGGAGAGGGAGTTGCAAGCGATGGTCGACATGGTGCATGGAGCTTTAACAAGCAAAGGAATGAAAGTGAATGTAAGCAAGACGAAAGTAATGGTTTTTGAAAGAGAAGAATGTATGACAAACTGTGACATTATGATTGAGGGACAAAAAGTGGAACAAGTGAAAGAATTTGTATATCTGGGTTCACAGTTTACGAGAGATGGCAAGTGTGATGATGATATTGAAAGAAGAGTTTTAAAAGGGAATCAAGTCAATGGGGCACTTCATAACTTTATGAATAGCCGGAACGTTTCACAAAGTGCACGACTGGCTGTGCATAGAGGCGTGTTGGTCCCCATACTGATGTATGGTAGTGAATGTTGGGTATGGCAGAAGAAACATGAAAGTAAGATTAATGCTGTGGAGATGAGAAGCCTGAGAAGTATAACTGGAGTGAAACGGATGGACAAAGTGAGGAACAGTATGATAAGGAAGCGGTGCGGCGTGGTTGAAGATGTAGTGACAAGGATAGAGAAAGGGATGCTTAGATGGTTTGGCCATGTCGAAAGAATGGATGAAAGAAGATTGACGAAAGAAATATACAAGGTAAGAATGATTGGAAAAATAGGTGCAGGCTGACCTAGGCGGACATATTCCGATCAAATCGGAGATGTCCTAAAGAAAGGCCGGATCAAAAGCACACGCAACAGACGAGCGTGCATGAAGACGCTTATGAAAGTGGAGGAAGCGAGAGAGGTGTGCCAGGATCGTAGCAGGTGGAGAGAGGTGGTCTCTGCCTACCCCGCTGGGAACGAGGCGTGATATATATGTATGTATGTATGTATGTATGTATCACTTACTATCAGGTGAACATCTCGCTACTGTCGTAGATTAAAACAAATAGTAGCATTGGCTCTTCTAAGAACTACCATACGATTTACAAATATGTATCGTATATATGTAAATATATATATATATATATCTATATAAGTAAGAATCTTTTGACAGATTATAATTTATTTGTTCTTATCTATAAACATAAGAGCTAATAATATATAGATAGAAAAATAAAAAAAATGGCTGTAGACTACTATACTTGCTTTCATATCACTATTTAACTTTTTCAACAAAGCAGGGTCTGCAAACGGTATATCTATATATATATATATATTATATGTATATACGTTTAGATAATATTTGTTCAGGATTTTTCTAGAGCTTAGTTTTCAACGTGGAGTCGACTTATTATGTTTGCCTGTAGTCTTATTAACTTAAAATAACATAAGTTATAATTAAAGCATTTGGTTATTTAAATACTGTTTGCTTTTCCTTTAGTTATACAACTTTCATTAAAGTGTTTTCATTTTTGTTTATCGCAATATTTTCTAGTGTTTCATAAAATTAGATAACGATGATTTACATAATGATAATAAATATTTAGTTTTAATTGGTGGTTAGTTATGTGTTGCCATAGCAACGTGGCATTCGTGAGAATGTTTACAATGCACCACACATTATATGGAGTATAGTTCCACTTTACACTCGCCATTTTCGGATTTATGATGTTATATTGTTACTTCAGTAACTTCACTAGCACTTGCACACTACTACTTGGCGATAGAAAAAGGAACGACCCAATAGTTCTTTTATGCTTTCGTTAAGCAACTCACCAGGAAGAGTGGGGATAGAGATAAATCACAAGTATACATTAGAATGATATTGAGAAGTCTAGCCTTCACTGACATGGGGACTTAAAACTATTTATCCACCAACTTGGTCAGTAAGTTTATGTCCATAACATGTTGTTATTGGATATTTTCGATTAATAAACCAGGTTTTTCTTGTTATTAAGCGGGGTACGCACCCGTGACTCTTCGTGACGTAGAGCGTCTATGACGTCAATACAACTGAACACCCACCTCTTCTAATACAACATATACAGTTATTAAAATGTGTTACAACATAAATGCAAGTATGCAATCGTTTTCCTCGTATTGCTATTATGCTGGTTTTATATTTGTTATAAATTGAACTATTAACTAAAGTGTATATTGTAATTAAAATCTATTGCTACCTTCCTCTTTTGTATAAACGCTGACAGTTTACGTGAATTACAGACCTCTGACGGAGGACTTGTACCGGAGTTGTCATGATTGACGCAAGTATGAGTTCAGCAGAAGTCTTGTTACTTTGACACATTTTTGACGTATGTCTTTAACAATGTATTTGCGTATATAACAAAAAACCGGTTGAGTGTGTATCACGTTACTCGTAGGTTAGGGTTCCGCAGTTATTACAATGGTCGGTACTATCATTTTATTTCTCTTAAGCAGTGTGAAACATGACGCAAGCGGAAAACAGTAGTGTACCTTGTTAATTATTACCTATGTTTATAATCACTTGAGAAAAACCAACCCTATTATTAAACCTCCAAAACCACCTAATTTTTGTTATTTGAACCCTTATATTATTTGTCTAATTAAATATAATCTTTTTCATAGTTAAGTTGTCATTTATCTACAGATCCAAGACTAAACATTCAATGTACGGTTGTGGACTAGAAAGTAAAACTACGGAACCATTACAAACATATAAAATCATACATATATTTCTATATTATAATACTTTATGTTTGCAGGTAAGCGGTTTATTTGAGCTGTTGAGCAGTTCTTCCCCTGTCAGACTTTGTAGTATTTATTAGTCCATGCGATTTAGGGGCTAGACCATGAGCAGCAACACACTTTATGTTGGCATTGGGCTCGGCACTCAGACCTTCTACAAGTACTTTCTAAGTATTTTCTTTATACTTGATCATTTGTATATATGTTGTTAGTGGCCGCTTACAGTGGGTCTGGTCAAGAGGCTACAAGTCGCACAGAGCAATGGAAATGGCGTAAAAATAAATGAGATCTGCAGGAGAACTAAGGTCACCGATATAGTCCAAAAGATTGCTAGCTTCAAATAGCAATGGGCAGGACACATCGCTCGAAAGACTGACAGATGGGGCACTAAGATCCTCGAATGACGACCGCGTACCGGTAGACGTAGTGTTGGCCCCCCACCAGGTGGTCCGACAATCTGGTGAAGGCTGGGTGAAGCAGCTGGATACGGGCAGCTCACAATCGATCGATATGGAGATTTTTGGAGGAGGCCTATGTCCAGCAGTGGACGTCTATCGGCTGATAATGATGATGATGATGTTACTGAACTTGCAGTCAGACTCATGTGTAAGCAGAACTTTGTAGAAGACAGTATGTTGCTTAACAGGAACAGAGAGGTATTCTTGTTACTTAACCAAGCTCTGTTCTATTGAACTATTGATCTTCCATCAAATAAGAAATGCTTTTTTAATATGTACTTGTGCTATTATATAATTTGTTCACACTTTTCTCTTAACGGTGTAACAATAGCTATTGTTTAAGACTTATAGATAATAAATATAATTAATATTCATAATGTCTGATATTGTATATTACCTTTAGATAGCTTCTTTCGGTTGCTAAGCGATCGTCTCAACATATTTATATTTGATTTTCAAATCGATGAAGTCATCTTTTAAAATAGTTGACCCTGTTGCTCAATAGACAGTAAAGTATATTGTAGACATTGACTTACTCGTGTGTAATAACTACTGTAAAATAATAATTCGTGTACGAATTATTAAAGAAATAAACGGTTTACTTGTTTATATGTACTATAATCGAGTTGAATAGATTTTATAATTACGCTGCACGATTTACTGATGGTACTAACGGATCCTAATGATTTTTGATCCGTCAACATTTTAATTCATTGTGATCTTCATAAAATAATACTATTATAAATTCATGAATATAATAAACTATTTTTAGTCTATAATTAGTCTTACTAATTGTAACGTCATAATTTCTTAAAAAGAAAGATAAGACAATTTCTTAAGTGGTGTATCAGAATGATCCTTTCATTGGTAATTTTGTGGTAATTCATTTCACTTTAACCTATGGATATATATATATATATATATATAATATATATATATATATATATATATAGATATGGAAAGATGGATAGATATAGACTTGTCTGTTTTTATTAGTTGAAGCTCTTTATAGCGCGTAAAGTAAATAACTGAAAATCATCTGGAGTCGGTTTCCATTCTATGTAAGATGTGGACGTCTTCAAAAAAAGGATAAATAACATTGAGAAAGTTTGTTTTAATTCTTATATTTTGCGAAAGGACTCGTTGGTAATAATTTAACTATTTTAATTTATCTACGGTAAGTATAGTTATATATTATTGAACATTTCCACCGAAAGTTACTACGAGTGTCTTCTCGGTGTATACAAAATTACTAGCAGTTCACCGCCTGCTTTGCTGGCTGTAGTATAAAATTTGAAATTTGTCTGAAATATTGCTTGAGAGCAACCACAACCGCAAATCACTTTCTATAGCAACCACATAAATGATACTTAATGAAAATGTTTATAAAAGTTAATTACAAATAACATGAAGGATTATAAGGATATCTATATATATAGATTTCTATATATCTGAATATTACATTGATTACGTCCTACAGACTGCTTTGTAGATAGTTGATCATTTAAATACTACAGATTCTTGTGTCTTACAATATTTAGAATTTTTTATATTTAAATCGCAAAGCAGAGAAGTAGAAGTATTGTAGTTTAATCAGATATGTTTTAAAAAACTCTTGTGTAGATATCTGTTCTTCTAATAAACCGTAGAAATTTTCGAAGAATTTAGTTCTCAAACAATTCATACCCTCTGTTCTTAAAATAATGTATAAGGGTACTACACTTAAAGCCGTTCTTTTAATATTACAATAGATAGGTTCACGTTCCTCACATTTTATATATTATACATTATTTATCCTCCTACGAATGTTCCTGTGGAGTTGTCCTTGCGAGGATAACGTCTCCACAGGAAGTTGCTTAAACAGCGGCTCAATTGAATAACTCGTTCAGGGAATATCTTTTGTTGACTTATAAATATCGTTAAGTCTATATATATACATATAAGTGATTTCATCGATGTTGCCATTTATTTATATATGTTTTAGCTATAATATATTTTATATTGCATATCTAAAATGTCTGCAATAATTTAATCAAGACAGTAATATTTTAATGGCTTCATAAATATACATTTAGTTGAATAAAGACCAGTGAATATATAAATAAATAATATTTAGACTAGTAAGCTGTTTTACCTGATAACTAGTAATATCGCATACATGATAACTTTATATGTAAATTATAGAAAATTAAAGCTTTTTAATGTGTTATAATAAAATCCGAATATAACTCCGAATCAATATACCTGACGTAAACAAAATTCTTTAACGGTAATAAAATCTTGTTACAGAGATGGAGATTGGAGAACAGGATGTAGGTAGTAGGTATTCTGCGGTAGTAGTGGATAGTTCTGCAGTTAAACAGTATCGTGCGATCCTCATTGTGTTCTGGTTAATAGCGATAAAATTACTGCGGTAACGATAATTAACTTATTAAGGAGTTCAATGTGGTGTTCATCATCTTGACAAGCGCGACTTTCTGTATGTATACCTTCGTCCCATTCGTATATGTATATATATTATATTTCATTGTATTTCTATCCATTAGTAGAATATAGCTGTTATATCTTCAGGGGTGGTAAAGTACTAGCCGTGCTCGTCGTAGGTATTAGCGATTTAAATTGTTATAAAACTAAAAGATATTGCTAATATCTTACTAACTCTATAGCAACTATGTTATGAGTTAAGGGGTTCTACTCAATATCTTACGGAACCCAAGTTAATCTCAACTGCACGAGGTGCATCTTCGGAATAACAAACGAAGCTTTGACCACCCACTAAGGCCCAATTCCTCTCAATTAGGTCAATCAAAATCTCTGATTGAGGCCTATGTCCAACAGTGGACGTTTAACGGCTGATGATGCTGAACTACTTTCTAGTTTTTTACAATGAAAACTGTGTTTCTTTCAGAAATTACAATAGTTGATATCTTATAACAAACGTACGTGTGAAAAAACCTTTGAATCGATATTTGTTTGGATTACGGTATTGAATGGAAAATCATTTTGAAAACATAACTATTATATATAAATTAATAAGTTAACAAACGTATTGATGTTGGACAAACATAACAAGCATTAATTCTAATCGTATTTCTTCCAATGTGGCCACGTCTCTATGAGGTCCTGAAGAGAATCTCCCGGGCTCTGCGTCGCCGATAGCTGGCGGTGACCAACGAGGTCGTATTCTTCGGCGATGTATTTGTTGCTGACTCCACAGGCTATAAGGTCTTGTGCTGCTTGTAGAGCTTCAGGGGTTGGTACTTCGTCTGAAAAAAGGATAAAAATTGTATGGTTATTCAATGACAACAGACACTTTTTCTTGGATATATTTTAGTCAAGAAATGATAGTTTTCGCAGCGTCTAAGTTATAGTAAGTTTTAGTTTAAAATATGAAGAGAGGAAACGAACAAATCTTTCACCTGTTAAAGAGTGACGAGGCGTCGTGGTATTAAGAATTTGTACTATACGAAATATTCAGGATATTATGTATAGAAATTTATTCCGCTTGTCATCTTAAATCAATACTTCCTTTAGTATTTTTTTTGAGTTTGCTTAGTTAACTACTATATTTAAGAAACGTATATATGTTGCTTAAATATCTTTATATTGTTTAAATTAAAAACAACTTACTGATAAAATTTCCTATGAAAGATATGCTAATGGCTTTATCGTTGTATCCTCTTGTGTGAGCACCAATGCGGTGCCAGCCTGCCCCTTCGTACACTTTTCCATTACCCCCTACTAGAAACCTGAAATAGATTTATAATGGTTTTGTTTAAAATAAACAAGATAAATAATGAATAAATAAATCTTTATATCAGATCATGATTCCATATAGGGTTAATAACAGTATAGTGCTTTAATATTGTGTTAGACAAATCACATGTTTTAAGTATATGTACATAAATCAATTTTTATTATGATTACTCCAAAAGTACATTAAATTAATACTTAAAGGATATTATATGGATTTTTAATAAATGAGGTAAAGTAATAGAATGTTTGTTTGATAGTATTTCGCCATGACAATGATGGCTTTAAAACTAGGGGTGCTCATCGCTCAATATCCCATATAGTTTGTAATCAGTAACAAATTTTCTTTTGGATATTGTTATCAACATGTCTAGATGTAATAGCGTTTTAAGAAGATAATTTGTAATTAAAAACTATAGCAGGAAACATAAGAAGCATATTTATAGTGTTTGTGTATACACTTTCAATTATCATCGGCAAATAAATCATCTTATATCAGGTGTGTTCGTAGTCTGCCTTCACTAAAGCCAGTAAATGTTATTACAATTTCGATATTGTAGATATCTTTGGGCAACTGTTAACCATAGAGATTTACTTAATATATAAACAAAACTCACGAGATGCCAATGTCGGTGAATTCCAGATCGACGATGTGGTGGACCCTGATGCCGCGGATGATACTCTCGCAAACTTGATCCGTATCGCAGGGTGGCGAAACGGTATGCTGGATCACCACGAGCTGGACCGGGTTTTTCAAGACTTCATTTCTACGCGATTCTTCGCCGCTCCATTGCGATATTGACATAACGCCGCAATCAGCATCTACAAAGATGAAAGTAATATCTGTAGTTAGATCTGTTGAACTATTAATAAGGTTATGGAGTTGATTTTATATCTTTGTTACTAGAAACGTACTCATTTATATCATAGCAAATATTACCAACGCCAATCACCGTTGAAACAATTTTATCTCCTTACTGTGATCACTTACTGAAGTTTAATAAAGAAGGCTTAAAGTTTTAGTTGTCATTATAAAGAGGTTGTTCCCTCAGATCTCCATTAGATTCATAATGCACAAAACAAAATCTAGTATTTTGAAACGTTACGTATGATAAAAAACTTCATCTAAATCTTATTTCCTTTATAGAAAAGTTCTATTGAGTTTTTTTATCTGTCAAATGAAAAAGAAACTAGATCGATTGATCAATCTACATTGTCACTGACAGACATATCGAAATGCAATTACTCGAAGTGGAAATCCACAAATTTAGTTTAGTTATAAGAAATGACTTCTGGTATTTTTTTTTATTTTGGCACAAACATTAATACTAGTTTAGTTTAGATTAGAAGTATTAGTGTAAGTTTTCTTCTTGATATTCTTACCGCATAACAAATAGTTTTAAACGCATAGCGACACGAGTAATCTTTAACATTCACAATGATGTAACTAATATAAAAAAAAAAACCTTACCGGAGGCTATAATCACTTTATATGCAAAAAACAAAAGTAAATATCTCATCATCGTTGCTTGCAAAAATTTACGTTTATTATTCACCTATACGAAACCATTAGCACGGCCAAACACAAAATGGACGGGAAAGAGCCGCCTGAACGTTTATATGTTGAAAAGTACAATAGTCCGTTTGTTGTGAATCCCCGAGACATATACTATCCTGGAAAATGTTTAACAATACTTCAGAATAGTACCTTTAAATATATATTCAAAACAAACTATCATGTCGCGTTATAATAATATAAAAGAAACAATAACTATTGCCCGCTTTATTTACATTTGTTTTGACGATTGTTCAAGGAAATTTACAAACAATTATACAATCCTCATTATGCAGTGCCCATGGTAACAGTACCACATAATAGGGAAAAGTATGGTAATGTTAAGTTGTTATAAAAAACTACTTCCCTTTATTAGTTATCATTTATTAGTGATTTCACTAGTAATAACACTCTTCCTAAAATTGCAATATTTTCCTTTCCACTATTATATTTAGCAGCACTCCACAAAGATGTCAGATAGAGTAATGAAAATCTATACAATTTCTAAAAATATGATTGAAGTTATAATCGGTTTGGATTCTTTACAAGTAATCTAAGTTAAAAAAACTAGGTATTTGAAGACTAGTGTCAGCTCCTTTAGGTTCATAACAAATATATCTGTAGAGCACGTGAGGATAATTTTGATTTCAATGTATTGTGTTACTTAATTCTTATTGTGTATATTGATTTCAATAAATTAAGTAGTGTTTTAAGTTATTTCTTAAAAGCAATGAAGTTGATAATGTAATTCTATTAAAGTATTTGTCTTTTTTTTTGAGATTTATAGGTCAGAAGGAAAGTATAATGCATTTCGTCTCTTTGATAGTTTGTATAACTAAATTAAGTTTAATAGTAATACGAAGTTGAAAATAAGTTTTTAGATGTTTTGCATTTAATATGCTTGAAAAAATAAATAAAATTACTTAATAAGTTAAATTCCCCCGAGTGTTAGATGAGCGTCGTATCAGCCGTGCCAGTTGTTCCCCGCATCCCGTGAAATCAATTATAATTATCGGCAGAAGGAAATCCATAATGATTCATTGTATCATCTGTATAGAAACTAATGTGTGCGTTAGTAGTCTTATGTTTAAACAGCATCCAATAAAACATCCCTGTTTGGATTCCAAGACTATTTATTTATTTCGGTGATGAAATCTTCAAAACGTACCCTGTTTCTGGAGTCAAGTCGGTTTATATGAGATACTACTGATATCTCTTGCTAAAATCTTTTTGCTCAATCGATCGATGTGGAGATCTTTGGGGGAGGCCTATGTCCAGCAGTGAACGTCTGTCGGGTGATAATGATGATGATGATGAAAACCCTGATCTACGTCAGTGCATCCGAAGATGCATCGGTATCTCTTATAGAACGCGCCGGTGCCATTCTGTACTTTGTTATAACACGTGTCATGGCAGGGCTAAACCTATCTAGGCATGATTAAATCTGAGCTACGGCAAGCTGCATTTGCAGTTCCATGAGAGTCCGTTTGTTGAGCGACAAGAGCACTCACTCTCAAGGCTCACGAAATCCGTTGACACTTTTAGTCGCCTTCTACGATAGGCAGATGTTCAGTTCACAGTAAGTGAAATGCTTGATCGTATCAATTTTAGGATGATATACATTTCACAAGATTAGTCGTCCTTAGACATTAACTCTTGTTAAATAGTAACCAGTAATTCTACTAGGTACAACGCCCTCTAAACCAAACACAGTAATGTTTGCATACTACTGTTTGGCGGCGGAAATATGAGCTGCCTACCTAGATGGTATCCGGCAACAGACTTTACCAGTAAATTTAGTAGCTGATGTGCATTTAGAATAAGATTTATACAATAGGTTGCTTCGTTTATCATTGATATGCACTATTGTAGTCCTGTATTGTAAATCATAATTTTCTTGAAGACCTTCCAGTTCGCCTAAGAAGTCAAATATTTCTGTATTCCCGTTGTAACTAAAAGCTCTGTTGATTAATTTTGTTTTTGGTAATCGTAAAAACATCAACAATAAATATTAAAGAAGGAATTGAATAGAAAACTTTTCATAGTAAAGAATACTTCACTAAAACACAAACTCTAATAAAACGTTATCCTTTGAGAAAATTCTAACAGATTATTTTTTTATGTAGTGTAAAGGAGCGGAGGCTTACCTGCTATTAATTTAGTTAATAATAATTACCAATAAAGTTTCTCACCTACCCAATTTGGGCCAGAGTGGTGGGAAATGGTCCAAGTCCTCCCATAAGAACCTTTAAAACTACAGCCCCGCGTACCTTATGTCCAGCAGTAGACTTTTATCGGCTGATGATGATGATGATGATGAACAATAAAATACTAAATGTAATGTTTTATTAAACATGGTCCACTTTTTATCAATTTTCATATTTTACGATTAGGAGAATCATATTAAAACTATATTGAACAAATTCTTAACGATTACTCATGAATATATCTCATACTTTGTGAATAAAAAAAAAAATCATATTATACAGATGAAACACAGTGTTTTTATTAGTAGGGTTCGTATACGTTTATAAATGCTTATATCTTTATTAAAATGGTGGATACTGTCTTTAATATCTTCTAATAGGGCTAGACGAATTTTATTCGTTAACATAGTTTACTTGTCCAGACTAATCTGTCTGTTAAAGAATGCTTAGTACTGTAACAATATGGAGTGTAGTCTTTAATATATTCGTTATTTGTTAGACAAAATTTACTTAACGAGGTATACGAAATTCCTGACCCGAGATTTCGATGTATGGATAGTTTTTATGAGATGATTTTAGTTTACTGCACAGAATAGTTTTGGATATAAGTAATTTAAGGAAATTATCTTCAATGATGTCTAGAGTTTGAGGTCAACAGTTTTAAACAAAATACTCGTAATTACAATGGCATTAACAATTTTATAAGAAAGTCTCGTTATTGTATTTACATACTATATTATTGACCAATAAGCCTGTGTTTATCTATTTATTTGTATTAAATATAAAGACAAAGGTCTTCTTTATAAATGAACTTGAGATATCTAACAGATGGATATTCATACAAATGACTTGATTGAAAAAATGAAAAAGAAAAGATTAAAGACACATCTTTTTTAATTTCGTAACAAAAAAGAGACGCTTCAGGAGCGTAAAATACTCTATTATTTTTTTTTATATAGGTAACCCTGTAACTGTCTATCATTGATGTTATTACAGCTGAACTCTGTTCAGTCCATAACAATAACACTGTAAGATCAAACTTCAAAACATCCCGTCTCAACCCTCCGGAGAAAAAGGATTCTTTATCCTGATTCCGCTCGCGTTCTTGACGGGTATTTGTAGACAGGGTCCATAGGGATTATATCATTCAGATGAGCTGTGACATTTATAGTATTCTATGAAAATGTACTAATGTTTATAGTAAATATTTGATAATTAGAATAACAACAGTCTATGTTTTATATAATATAACAATTGGCATATAACTTTTGTTAATATTTTCTTGTATATATGTGTTGAAGTAGCTTGTATGTTGTGTTGATATAAATAATGTCTGAATCGGCTGTTAACGAGTTATGCTAAAGAAGCTACACAGGCTTCTACATTATTCCAATTAATAACTAAGAGCATTTCAAAAGAGTGGTACCGACGATTTATATACACTTCTAATGATATTAGAATTTTTCATAGTAAATATTTTAAATATCCATTTATTATTTCTTTTTAAAAGATATCTTAAAAACGTTGCACTATATTGTGTTACGCGTAAACTTTACTACACAAAACGTTTGTGTATTAAACAAACGTCCAAAGCACTACAGAAGTTTTTTTTTATTGTTCTTTTGAACGAGGTTTATACTGTGCTTCTCCGTCGGACTGAGGGCTTGTGGATCCGGAACCCGCGAGCTAAATTTGCTTATTCTTATAAGACAATTACTTACGACGATTATTATATACAAATGTAAATAATTTTAGTAAAAAGGTAAAGGATAAAGATGAGAGGAGAATTGAAAAATTTGATTGAATTATAATGCGGGAGGAGAGGATGAGGAAAAATTATTATAAATGAATAAATTTTTACTTTTTGTAAAAAAAAGTTTTCAAACAAACTAACAGATGGCGCTACCATAAAAAATAAATCACGCTATTATTTAGCATATCGCAAAACAACGCAAATCCTTATAAGGATCATACATCCTTGTGTACATTGCCTTCGACCAACTAGCCATTACGGAGTATGTAATTGTATCCATAGACTGGATCTCTGTAATGTGAAGCCTTTGGTCAACAAGTCATTACGGAGTATACAATTGCATTCATTAAGTGGATCTCTGTAATGGCAAGACTTGGGTCACTAAGTCGTTACAGAGTATACAATTGTATCCATTAATTGTATCTCTCTGGATCTTCGTAATGCTAAGAATCGAGACAGTAGCCTATCACAAAGTATACAACTGTGTCCATCAACTGGATCTCTCTGGTTCTTCGTAATACTGTTCCTTTTAGTATCTTTCTACGGAGAAAGTTACTAAATACATGTATTTTTATTGGTAATGACAAAGCGATTTAGTGTACAAACTCTAAATAATTTTGTCACTACCAATATAGTGCTGATATTGCTGCGTGCGTTGTCGTTCATCAGAGATCCCCCATCACAAGACTTGTACAGTGGCGTTCAACGTGAGGCCATGATTATGCACATTAAGGCTTCTACAATATATAAATAAATAAATAATAATTTAAAGTTGTAGGCGCTATTTGCTTGTTTATTAGTGGCGAGAACTATGCGATTGTAAAAGTGACAGAGAAAGTCTGAAAATCTACGTGGGTTTTAAATTTACCTTGCACAAGTTCAATTTCTGAAATTTCATCTCCGTTTCAACAAAAACTTCCCAAATAGGAAACTGAGCTTTAGATTTACGTACGAATGAAAACTTAAGACTGTCTCATGTTAATCGAGAAACTATAACAACTGTTTTTCTTTCAAGCAAATATAATAATTCATAAACACCAACAGATCAAAGTTTATCGCAATACGGGAAAATACAAATTACCGTCGTAATATTTTGTTGTTGTTGTACAATATTAGTCATAGTTTCATAACAAGGGATGAACCTAATCGATGTTATTTTTGTATTTCATTTCCGGGCCTCTGTTCTCTTCGTCTGATGTTTGGGTGCCGCATGATTTGACGCAAAAAAACCTTCTGGACCGAATCAACGATCCGATCACTGTAACACTTTTTATAAAGCATTGAATAAATAGCAAAAAAACGGAAGGGAGATATTTGACAACCTAATATATTATTTTTCCGTAACATGACGCGAAAAAGAAAGGTACTAATAGTGTATTATATTACAGTAATAATTAATTGTTCATACAGCTAAGACCTAAAAACGTAGGCAATGTTCATTGCTAAATCTCTATTTACAGATGTCTAGATATGTTTAAGTCCCTTGAATTGGTACCTTACTTGTCGTTGCTCAGATTACCCATGATTAGAGGAATTGAATGAAGAAAGAAAAGCGTAAAGTTTGAGAAAATCTGTAGACTTTGCAGCTGTTATTAATTCCTGTACAAAGTCCTTATTTTCTTGGCTTTTGTTTACTACTGGTCCGATAATTTATGCTCCTACTTTTATAAAAATAAGTAAACTTTGAGATCTTCTTTAAATAGTTATCCGAACAATGCCAGCAAAACATTTCCTGTTACAGAGAATTTTTGGTTAGATAACCAAATTCTTCCGGCGGCTAAAAACATTTTTTTGTATATATTAAACCTTTGCCTTTAAGAAACATAACTTACTATTTTATTAAAGAGGAAAAAAAGGAATAAATTCGCTTTACCTCTAAGACATGGAAATATCAGAACACGACTCCCATTTAAGGATAAAAGCACTAATATTTATGAAATAGTTTTTTTTTTTTTACTCAAGGAAGCTATAAGATGAGTCTGACGTTCACTTGAACATAAGTGACGCCTGGCCATAACAACGTAGCACTGGTTTGGGCGTTTTGATACCTAAAATGTTAGGATCCATTATTACACCAGTAATTTTACTAGCTACAACGTCCTTCAAAACAGAACGCAGTAATATGTAGGCGTAGAAATAGGTTTTGCGCTGGTATCTACCTAGATAGTCTCTGGTAACAGGGACCTACCACCAGTATAAAACTACAGTATAAATGAAACAGACAGGATATTTGGGGAAGCAAATGGGTACTATTATTCTAAAAATAAAATTTGTGCTACAAACAGAGAACTAATTATTTATTTTAGTTGTTAGTTTGAGGGATAAAATATACATAAATAATTAAATTACTGTTTACAATAATACCCTAACATAAGACCCAGGTCTTACTGAATTTGTGGATTGTGTAAGTAATTAATAATTAGTAACTAGTAGTAAAATAATATAGTAAGTAGTGGAGTACCAGTTCTATTAGGTGAAAATCTTCCAAATAAAGTTAAAAAAACTTTTAATATCTAAAAACCAATTATAGAAGAGATCCAATCTGCTTACGTTGTGGAAGGAAATATGACCGACATTTGACGGTTATAAAACAGATCTAAAAAGGTTTTTTTTTGAGCGGCAACCTGGGGGAGAAATTTAAAATAAATCTTGCTACTGGGGAAAAACAAGGTTATGTGGAATTTGACCCACTAGAACCCTTTCGGTGATCATCCTCGATGTATTGGCTCTAGAATCCCCTACGGAACAACCGTGTGCTTACTTACATTGCTCCTAAGCACGTTCCTGGCAGGGTCGTAACCATCTCCAGCGACTTTGCTAGGTTACGACAAACATTATATCACCTGGGACTTGTCGTCTACTCTGGGCTCGCTTAGTGGATAATCAGGGCTCTATTTTTAAAGCCCTCAAACCCGAAAACAGTTTTGGTTGCTTTGTACGAAAGGCAGGGAATATAATGTAATATCCCGATGGTAGAAAACAGAAAGATCTCAAAATATTCAAGAGTTCGTAGTTCTTAGGAGGCTTTTAGAAGTCACTAATCAAGCCTGAGAAAGTTAGTAATCCAGGGTGACTAACGAAGGAGTAATAATGAGTAGAAATTACTTCTATGCCAATTTCTGTCAAAAGAAAAGCAATGAACAAAATTATTCCCTCTTCCCCTTCAATTTCCTTCTCCTAACGTTTATCTCTAGGAGGAAAAAAAAGGCACGAAGTTTCCTCTTCCTTTTTTAGATTAGTAGGTTAGTCGAGTTATTTTTACGAGTCAGTAAAAAGTATTTTGTGAAAACCATGTCACTGTAACATTGTTTTGAAACAGCAGTGAACTCTTGCCCTGATGCTTTGTTCTTGAAATGGTTGATAAGAAAATGTGGGACTTTTCGAATTATTCAGGGGCATCGTTTGTTGCCTATTTGTATGCCTATAAATGTGTATTTACTCGGTCACATCACATTCACTGTTAAGCTGACGGCCGCACACTGTTACGTTAACTACAATCGAAATCACCATCATGAATAAATTTATTTTGTTCGGTGTAATTTTCCAACAAATCATTGTCACCGCTTTCGCTGGTATGTATTATTATATTTTATAATCAGAGCCGAAATTAATAAAAATATACTTTGAAACGGCTATCTATAGAGTGAACAATTTTAAAGGAAGTTTTCTATAGCCAAACACAAAGCATCTCCTCCCTTGTGGTTTTCTTTTTCGTAATTTCTTTTGATGCTGTACGAAAATAAATTAATGCTAAGTTTTATCAAACAATTAATTTTTCACTATTGTTATTGGGAAAATTTGTAATGAACGGAGCTTGTTGAATAACAGTTTTGTTTCAAACGTTTTTCAATTATGTATCTTTACAGAAATGTTTTGATATAATTGATAATGTTGCAGATCGTAATTGTGGTGTTGTACCTATATCGAAATGGGCAGGGGAACCTTCTAGAAGAACTGCAAAGTTGGACCTTCCGGTAAAACTAGTGATTATCCAGCATACGGCGTCACCTCCATGCTACACCGATTACAGCTGCGAAATTTCCTTGAAAAGCATTAGAAATTATCAGATAAAACATTTGAATTTCGTTGACATTGGTCCATCGTAAGTATCTAATTACTATACCAATTATATTTTGTTGATAGCAAGAAAACGGAGGGGATAACTTTTGATGGAGAAAGTCTTCCTGTTATTAATTTGATTTATGAATCTCGTAAGACTACAGGGTAAATAACTACTAAAGGAATTACGATCAAGTTATAATGCCTTAGATAAAGATACAAAAAGTCTATATCTTAATGCAACTAATATTATCGAACAATAAAATTTTCTATAGGTTCATGCTAGATTTGAATCTAAATCTGCAGTTGCTAATGAGGGATTGAAATGACTTGTATTACCTTTTACAAAAGCTACAGCTAGCTAAATACTATTGACAAAAATGTTATCGTTGTTATCAAAATTCTTAATTGGTAATAGATAAGAAATGTTAAATTCAATTAAATTGTAATTTAAATAGTACCTAATTATAGTCTCAACGTTACCAGCAATGTTGGTACTAAACTTTCTTTGTACAAAAAAAAAAACAAAATTACTAGTTATTGGATTTGAAGTATATTTTCAAATGTCGGAGAGTTTTAATAATTAATTGACTAGAAACATTTTGAAAGTGTATCATAATATAAATACAGAAATATTTATCTAAAACATTATGGTGGATTTAATTAGTTCCTTTATCCATGTGGTTTGCAGATTCTTGATTGGTGACAATGGTGAGGTGTACGAGGGTGCAGGTTGGAGCCACGTGGGCGCCCACACTCGGGGTTTTAACGACATAGCTATAGCAATTTCTTTTATAGGAGACTTCACATGTGATGGATGACTTCACTGGACAAATACAGTGAAATGGTAAAAACGAACACAAATAAAGTTTAGTAAGTAAGACAAAATTATTCTTAATACTACTCTCGCCGCCTAAAAAAACTAAATTTTAATATGTCATAATCTATGTAATATCCACTACTCTTAAGTAAATATTAAATGTTTAAAAATTTAAATATCTTTAACTACCTATTTGTCAAATGTCTGTAGTTGAATAATAGAGAAAAACAACGTTTTCTCTATTATTCAACTACCCCAGAAATATATTTAATATTATTATAGTAAATGTATCATAATCGAAGTTTGATGTACAAAATCCCCTTGTACATTCTTTCTTTCTATTGGTCCATAAATTTATCTAAATTTCACATGGTTTAAGTGAAAATGAGATTATAAAGCGTGTCTATCCAGAATACTCCAGGTGTATATTGATAGCTGGAACGGAGCGATTTTGTTATAGTAGCAAAACTATTATAAGAGAAGGTAGTAAAGTGAGTTTAAAAATTGTTTGTAAAATTCGTCAACGGTCCCGAAATGGAATCGGCGATCTCAGTATTACAGAGAAAGCATTTCATAACTGCGCTACGGAGATAGTTAAAACATATTATATATATTTATATACTCATATATATAAAAGAAAGTGCTACGTTTTACGAAAACCTCCGGTCTGTTTAATTCGAATTAATTATAAGATAAATCTGCTAACAAATCTGTCATTCTATTGGAATTTGACAAGGGTTTGTTATAGACTTCAGGGAAATAATCACGGAAACGTGACAAGTGAAATAAGTCTCAAGGATCATCAAATGGCAGCGGAGTTATAATTAGATTAATAATTTACTCCATTTTCGGATCATCATTAGGTGCCGTCTTCAAACTGAAATTTGGTCATTAGATTAAGAAAACTAATTCGATCCTTAGCTATACTTTTTAGCTGATGGTATATAAACCCAGTCCAATCTTATAAGTCGTCAAACCATTTCTTCCGCTGTCTATTAGGTGTACGTTTTCCAGAAATTTGCTCCTCCAAGATCAACCTTAGGAACTCATAAAGGGATCCTCTTTAAAGTTATCCGAAAATGCAACCTATCTTTGCATTTGAAATCTTTAAAAGCTTTATAATCTTTATCTTTTGTTTATCTTGTGATATTTTTTCATTGCTATTCACCGAAAAGTCAGGTGTTTATAATACCATAGTAGAGTTGTCATTGTTGAGTGTTTATAATAAATTGCAGTGCTGTTGTTAATTTATCATATGGTGGCAAAGGCTAGTCAGGAGGGTCCGAAGAAACCGTTTTTGTTATAACGGAACACAATTCAGTTATTTGATTAATTTTAATTCGTTGTTAAATTAAAAATATATATATTCATTGATTCATCACGACATCTGTCAAACTATTAGACGGAACCATTTTAAATTTGGTAGAGATATTGCTTCTGCCATTTAGATGTCAGCTAAAAATGAATTTTACAAGATTCCTATCCCAGAGGGAGTTACGTAGGTATTAATAACGGGAAGAGGTACGGGGGCGTCGGATAGCTGGCAGGAGGAGGTTTTCTAACAAATTTACCTCTGGACTTCTTATTTTCGAAGCATAGTGAGCGACTAGTAGTTTAGCCAATCTACTTACTGTTCCTCAATGTAACCTCGACGTGATCCCCCCAACAGGTTCCCGCCTCGTCGTGGCGGACAGTCTTAGTAGCTGTGGCTAGGTCATCCACGGTGAAACGAAGAAGAACATGCCCGCCCGCCCCGATGTGTAGGGCCAGCTCGACGCAGCCGTTCCAGGTTAGAGCTAGATATTGCCCTAGAGTACCCTCTGCGACCAAGCGGTGCCGCACCGCTGATACGGCGGCGGTGGAGCCGCGAAAGAGGAGTGTCGGTATTGCAATGCGCCGCTCTACCTATCCTCCGCGGCCGTATAATGGCTGGCGGCGGAACCCAAGATCGAATCCGTCGCTAGGATCCGGGAGAGTGATCTCTTTGGGCTCCCATGGTCTCTGGTGAAGAATTCGGGGGAATCCGTTACCCAAGTGACCAAGAGGCCGAGGAAGGGGTACGCTGTGTGTTCCGGCATGTGCCTACAGAGGTGAAAAGGGAGGGTTCTTCCCTCCCTTCCGAGAAGGGGCTGCTTTGTACGGTCAACACTGGCGAAGTCGCAGATGTATGCGAGAGCGTTCCCGTGACCCTGCCATAAGGCGACGAGGTGGAACGTCGTGGGGGTTTTATATAGGACAGGTTATGTCGGACTTGCAATAACCTATCCTTGCCCCCGAGAGGACCTGTATGCGCAAGCATTTCCTCCACGTTAAACAACAAAAAATCTCGAAGTGATACTGGTAAACAGAGTTCTGTTTCCCATTGTCACGTACACCCCAATGGTGCTGCTCCGTGAAGTTAATTACTTAGTATTGAGACATTAAGAGTAAGATTGCCATACAAAATTTCAATATATTTTTAATAGAAAGAGAAAGTTCAATGAAAATCTTTAATGGTATTGCGATTATTAGTAGAGCAATTTAATCAAGAAATATAAAATTTTAAAATTTATACAATTTGTAACAGTTTTCGACAGAAACTAGAGAAAAGTCTTTAAACAAGTTTAATATATTTTTTTTTATATTATCACGTCTTTTTCCCAGTGAGGTAGTTAGAGCTGAATAAGCACCCACATTTCGCTAGATGTGATCAGATTAGGTCCCATGTAACAGGGGGCGAGCCTGTTGCCACTTTATTGGGGCCACCACACACACACACACACAAAGATGATTTCAGTGTGCGGGTTTCCTCACGATGTTTTCCTTCACCGTTTGTATCTCGCTGCTGTAACTAAAGTTCACAAATGTACATAACTTAAATATTAAGTCATCAGTACATGCCGAGGTTTGAACTCGCGACCTTCGGAATGAAAGCCGCACGCTCTAACCATTAGGCCGGCGTGCTACTATGAAGAATATAATTTTTCATTATATTATTTTATTAGTACCCTTCTTTATATTATACATGTAAAATTAAATGTGTAATGAACCATATAACCAACGCCTGGTCATATTTTAAAAGCAATATTTTTAATATAAATAAATACTAATTATTCTCAACAGGTACAACACAATTGTTTAAGTTGTAACTTCGCTTTCTAACAGAGAAGGAGTCAGATTGGTAATAGTTCTCAACAATTCTAGGCACCCTAAAAATGATAATTTAAAACCCAACACTTAGATATATTTAAGTCTGTTCTTAATTGTACATTTAAAAGTATATACTAATTAGTAAAAGGAAAAAAATATAAAATATAATGTCCAATGGTCGCTCTTATCTTTAAAGGCGATAATTTCCTTTAGATTTACTTAAAAAGAAGTTAGTGCCCGATAAAAAATATTTCTCACTACGTTATTATGCTGTGATTACAGAAACTATTTTCTTTTGTAGAATGCAATGATTTTTATATTTTTTTAACGACTATTTGCTATCACTTGCGTACAGTTTTACACGCTATTAAAGTAACAACGGGGTTTTGTATTGAGAAGCATGTTAATCTAGAATTTGGCTATCACATGTTGATAAACTGTTGAGTGTTTACAATAAGAGAGCCAGCCAGCAGTTCGGATTTGACAAAATCCATCAATCAAACTCTAGAACATGTGGTCTCGGAATTAAACCGGGGGCCTACGTAATACGTGACTCTGTACAATGGAAACAGTAAAATTTTATGAAGCTATGGAATTTATTAGTTGAGTCTTTAATATTTTTAAACAAAACGTTAAAAATTGATTGTTATGTGCACAATAATATGCGTGTTTATAACAATGAGATGTTTGTTGGGATGTTTATACTGCGCAATATTGCGATCATCTTGAGAAATATGATATATAGAGCAATGCAATCAATTACAGTGTATTATTGATGTAAATAAATGAATTATAAACAGTACTACTTGGAGGAAGAAAAAGATGTTGCGATGGATCCTTGGCTAAACCGTTTTCATATAAATAACGTGATGGTTTTGTTAAGAAAAAGTAGGAGAAGTTAACTTGTTTTGTATCATTTATTTATTTAAACTTTAGGTAAAAATAAGTACAATAGAAATAGATAAGCAAAAAGACGGACTTTACAACATTCTTCAACCGTTTAATTCATAAGAAAAATAATCATATTTGATATGTGAATTATTTTGAATAGTTTTATTTTATATCTTAATTGGTACTGGATAAGAATTAGTGTTTAGTAAATTACAATTTCTTGGTACATTTGTGCCGTTGACCTATTTCGCAATTATAAACAAGTTTTCCTGGAGACGGGGAAGTACCTTAACATGATTGGACAACATCGTACGTAGTACCAAAATATCATTTATATTAAGTATTAGAAAAATATAAATTAGATATTTAACTTTTTTTAACATGATATTAGTTGTATATCAGATTTTTTATATACATATAATACTATTACATAGTGTTGTTTTAGTTAGATCAGTTGTGATATCTCAATGAAAGATAGCCTTGATTAATATTGATAAAAGTGAACCCTAATGTGCTGTTGTGTAAATATCCTTACTAGCATGCCGTTCTGACGTAAAAGTATTGTTTACCATGTGAACTTTTTGATTATTGTAATGGTTTTTCATCTGCATCAAAAATTGTCTGTCTCCTTGCCATTCTGATACTTCAAATACTCTGTTCAACAGTCTACATAAAATATTATAAGTTTATGTATACAATAAGTTTTTTAATTAAGTTTCCGTTGAACATCTTACTTTAGTATACGCTATCTTAATATATTAATGATAAAATAACATGAATGATAACATTATAACCTCACAGTGTTATATTTGCATTGAAACGGTTAAAATAGTTTCGTCCATGGATTAATTACAGTATGAGAAATTCAACGGATAGACAAAACAGTTAATGTTTGTACTATCCGCAAGAATTACCCTTTCATTGTGTAAATAGAAGATTATTTCTTCTTAATAAATCGTCATAAACTCTTAAGATTAAATTGTTATGAAACTGAGAGTAAAGGTTTAAATTTATCTGACTTATGAAAGGAGTTACTTAAAATAGTTTTCTCTATACTTTTGCATAAAAATATCCATGAAATGAATGACTTAGTTGCAATAATAAAAGTATCGTTATTAAAAATATTTAGTCACTTGTCCTGCCTTCTCAGATAAAATAGCTTAAAAGCTTTGATTCTCCTCCTTATAAGCTTTTAATATGGCTTGATATTCCGTCGCCGACAGACAGTTTTTAGATGAAATCCATTACCTTTAAAAATATCGGTAATTTTTTCAACTAAAGATGTAAGTAATAAACTGTATAAATTAAGAGTAAAGTACCTAAATCTAATATGGTAGAAGACCTATGATCAGCAGTATTCGTCACCTGGCTTATAATAAAAAGGATGATGAAGCAGAAGTAGATACCGCCGCAGTGCCTGATTAATCTTTCAAATATATTTATTCGACGAAGCAACTAAGTGACTGAAATTTTCACCTGATGGTAAGTGATATGCCTGCCCATAACAACGTGGCGCTACTTAGGATGATATACACTGCACCACTTTGTGCTCGTCAATATAGGATGTTAGATATTAAGTACTTCAATAATTACAACAATGCTCTTCAAACCAGAGCGCAATAATATACACATATATTTTGGTGGTAAAATTAGGAACTGCGGAGAAATAGATAGTCACCGAGAAAAGAGACCTTCAACAATGTATAAAAATTACTAGGGTAACGAGGCTTAACAACCCAATGCGACGATATAATGTTGCTGTGGAAGTATCCTAGTCAGGGCTACATTTCTATAGTTAGGTGTGACCATTGCCATCAATTAACTTCCTTTTCGTCTAGACATTAAATTTAATAAAAAAAATCTTATCACAAC
This sequence comes from Troides oblongomaculatus, assembly GCA_029032895.1. Lineage (NCBI taxonomy): Eukaryota > Metazoa > Arthropoda > Insecta > Lepidoptera > Papilionidae > Troides > Troides oblongomaculatus. The sequence continues at coordinate 2,792,301 of JARDWC010000432.1, read as the reverse complement.
TAATAATCAATGGTTTATATAGAATATGCAAGGATTATTGACATTGTTAAAAGAAAATATCTAAAACAAATTTGTACGGAACAACTAAAAAGTTGAATTAATAATTAACACTACCACTTGGCAGAACGATTCGCGGTACCGTAATACACCACACACCACAACCACTCGTTGTCCTTGTTAAACATGTTAAGTGTGACAGAGATAAAACACGAATCGACGTCACCTATTTATTCATTACAAGTTTTACTTCAGAATTTATAGCAACGGTCTTCTAAAGAATCTTTAGTATCCTTTGAATACTCAAGAAAGTCAGTCGTTGAAAATGAATTTCTTACTTTATTGTGGATTGTTTGTCCTGTCGTTGCAGTGGCGTTCTACTGCAAGTAAGAGTAAGTAATTCTTTCAATTGGTAAACAAATTTAACCTTGAGGTACACCAGAAGTTATAATCTAAACACTATATCACTCTCTTTGTTTTTATGATAAAATTGTTGCACTTTAACTTAATAATATATTTAGTCAGTCTTTTCATTAATAAAAACTTATCAAAAAGCCTTTAGAAAGAGACTAGACTAGACTAGACTAGACTTCCTTTAAAACATTTATGACAGGGACCTTTTGTTTATAAATAGCCTATATTTTTTACATGAATATGAAACTTATTTTTATTTATTTCTTACACTTTCTCAATAAAATACTAAATAAAGCGTGACTTAATAATTACTTTATTAATGAGTTTCCTAATAATGTGTTTTGTTTTTCCGGTTTCTGTGATTCCGGCGTCATCTTCGTAAGAAACAGTAAAGATAGGAACGCCATTTTGCATTGTTATAGTAAATATTATTATATCAACGATAATCACGTGTTTTTAATAAATTTGTTCTGCTTTAAAATATCCGATTATTTTTGAGATATTTGTAGCTTAGGCTTAAAGTAACATAGTAAGAGCAAAAAAACAAAGCAACAAATATTTTCGTTTCAGAGTCAATGAAGGAAGTTTCTTATAAAGTCAACTTATGTATAGAAACTTAATAATCTGTTACATATGAAAGTTTATATTAAAGTTGAAATTTTATTTAGTCTCTTGAAGTATTATATTAATAAAGTTTTTTTCGATATTGGTTACATTAATGTATGATGTAATACCAAACTCAGATATTTTTCACAGCTTGCCCTAACGTTGTGACGCGGAGGGAGTGGGATGGTCTTAAACCAATTCACGTCCGGTACCTCCCGCGGCCGGTGGATTTGGTCATCATACAGCACACGGTCACCCCTACCTGTGACACGAACGCAGCATGCGCAGAGACAGTGAGGAATATCCAATCAAATCATATGGATAACCTCAATTTCTGGGATATTGGACAATCGTAAGTAGAAAACGCGTGACCCTTAGAAGAATTTAATCAAAAAATCTATAAGAAATCTAAAACGAACACAAAAATAGCTGCTTTATGTAGGTGAACACTTAAATGGTACTAAAACAAAAAAGATACCATAATAAGTTTTTGTGAATTCATGTAATGGTTCAAGGAAATGGTTGTACCGATAGTGATGTGTTTATCACTGAAATATAGCTGATGTTCAACAATAGATAAATCATACTTTTAAAGAATTTAACTACGACGATAATGTTAACTGAAATATGCTCTTTTTGTAGATTCCTTGTTGGGGGTAATGGAAAGGTTTACGAAGGTCCCGGCTGGCTGCATGCAGGAGCACATACATATGGTTACAATAGTAAATCTGTTGCAATATCTTTCATCGGAAACTTTAATGGTAAGAAAATTTATGAAATTAAGATGATTTTACATTCTTTAAAGGTAAAGTTTTCTTACGCTGAAATATATACCGAGGAGACAAATTCCTAGTAAGAAATAAGATATCGCCTCTTAGTTAATCATAGATCAATAGTTAAAACCGCATGAGTCGAACTTCAATGTACTTAGCAGCACTAACCTGTTATCATACCGTTGTAAACCCTAACTTCTTATATTATAATTTTATAATGTTTTCCTAGTCATTAAATTTTATTTATTTTATTAATTGTTATATAAAATATTAGGAGGCAATGTATTGATGAATTTTTGCAGAGGATGTGCCAACAACTAAAGCTCTCGATGCCGCGAAAGCGCTGATCAAATGTGGCGTAGAGCAGGGCCATTTAGCACGCAATTATCACGTGGTGGCTCACCGTCAGCTTATCGCTTCAGAGAGTCCAGGAAGAAAGTTGTACAACGAGATCAGGAGATGGCCAGACTGGTTAGAGGATGCCAGTTCAATTAAGAACCCAAATTAATAAATAACTCGTAGACGAAACAAACTTTGAATATAAAACTGAATGCTCAATTATTGTATAATCCTTAGAATTTAAGCTTATATATAATTTCAGATGTTAGGAACCTAAATACAAACTTTATATGTTATTATTATTAATATTCACATTTCGAAGAAGAGGACTGGATAACTTTTGCGATTAGAATAAGAACTAAAATGGATGATGATTAAGACTGGATAGAAGTACAAACAATCCAAGCACCAAATGCCTTTCTATTGTCAGCTTTATCTTGTATTCAGTTTGTGTGCTGAAGCGAAAACGGTTGTTATCAATTTCTGTTAAATCGCATTGTAACTAAACCCCTATCGATTTTGCTCTTATATTTTCAAGTGTTAACAAATTGGTTTTTAGTCATCTATTCTAGTTTTTTGATTCCTGAATATTATAGAGCGGATAGTAAAATCTAGAGTTATTAAACCACGACTCTAAACTACTCGTAAATTCCGAATCTTTATGTAACATTGCAATAAATTTCGATATAGAATCTTTAAATTTTGTTTCTTTCGTCACTTCTCTTAGTGCATTGAAAATTCATTTTTGTGAAGGTATAAATATTAAAACTTTGATATTTCCTTTAAAATCTGATTTCTATGTTCTGGTAGAGTAGATTGTAATACAGTTGTCGAAACATCAAAATGACGCATAATTGAACACCAGTGTAATTAATGACTGTTAGGTTTAACCAGCTCATAGTAATCTTTAAATACTGACTAATCTTTTTCTATTGTTTGTAATGATTCAATAAAAGAATAAGGAAAACTTGCATATCAGTCTTCCATTTTCCACAAGCTCTATACTTTCTTGGATGTAAATTTTTAATTCCTAGTTTAATTTAGTCAGGTCTTTTTTTCGATCTGTAGAATTAAACGAACATAGAAGTGAAGTAAAGTATCATACTTTAGACATAGTCAAAGAGCAACAAATATCAAGATATCTATCAATGAATGGAGTATCTAAAGAGAAGTACAACATTGCGAAATAGATCAGTATAAAACTAGGAAATAATACTTAAATACAATGGGACCTAACTTAAATAAATATAAATAAGAACATATTGAAGATGTTTAACAAAACCCAAGAATACAGATGAAAACTGAACTAAGCGAAATCTCACGCTTGATTTTCTTGAAACTCAGCGTTTCAAGTCGAAAATCAAACCTAGATTCGGTAATCTAAGTTTGATTACTTCAATAAGTAATGTTTCTGCTTATAGAGATAATTATAATAAATTACTGAAGTAACGAGATCTGACATCATCGTGTCAAAGCGATGAGCACAATGTAGTGCAATGTTTAAGTTATGCTACATTGTTATCGGTAGGCGTATTACTATCAGTCGTTCCAGCTTCTCTAGCCAGGTACTGGTAATGAAAAAAGTAATAATTTAATCCAATAAATATTTCTCTTATTACCATAGATTTTGTATGGCCTATGTAACCACCGGCTATAAGTCGTTTCGTTTCGTCATCGTTTGTAGGAGTTCATATGAGGGGATTTAAGCCATTTCTCACCACGCTGTCCCTGGTGATAGGAAATGGCTAATATTATATATTAGTTAATATTTTAACGTAGATTGTTTTCTCGTGGATAAGCGATAGGATATTAGGAAAATAACAGGAAACTTGTGAAAGGAATTCCGTGAAGGTGATAACAATGTCGAGCGTCAGTTTCGAGACACAATAATTCAAAGTAGCAATATCGCGTTACATGGAAGTCTTCAGAGTAAGTCATGTATACGGGCACCATTAATCTTTCTTAAACATGTTAAAGAAATATCAAAGGAACATGTTTTTTTGTTATTCAACGAAGCGATGAGACGAAGGAGACGTTCAACAGATGTTAAGTTATACGTATGCCAATAATAACGCTGCGCTATTTAGGATGTCATTACACTGCAGCACGTTGTGCTTGTCGCTCTGAGTCTTAAGATGTTGTCTCGTTACCTCAGTAATTAAACTGGACAAACTGAAACTTAGTAATATTTGCACTTTACTGTTTGGCGGAAGGGATAGGCGCTGCAGTGGTAACTATTTGGACGATCACCGACAACAGAGATTTACGTTCTTCTTCTTCTTAAGGTGCCTCTCCGACTAGCGAAGGTTGGCGGTCAGTTCTCCAAATTTAACTTTGTCTCTTGCGAGGCGAAATAGTTGGGAGGCACTCGCAGTACCCGTCCACTCTCTGATGTTGCGTAACCATGATTTCTTTCTACGACCAACACTTCTTTTACCGGCAACTTTTCCCATCAAGATGAGTTGGAGGAGATCAAATCTGTCATGCCTGAGCACGTGGCCGAGATACGATACTTTTCTCATCTTGATGGTCTGCAAAAGTTCCCTTTTTTGGTGGACTTGTCGTAGAACCTCCTCGTTTGTCACTCTCCCGAGTCCTTGAGAGATTTACCACCAGTAAATATATCTTGTATACGTGGATTTGTTTATACGTTATTGTTTTATTCTCGTACTATCTCACGACCCAGGGTTCAATCGATGTCATGTGAATACTCGTTATCAGGGCTACAATAGCGTAATATTTTTTTAGTTTTTAAATTCTTTACTATATAATTTCATATATTGTATACATAATAAATAAGAAACTAGAAAATATGACGTGCCATTCAACAACCAAATATTTATTTAAACTGTTTTAATGCAGTTCTATAAAACGAGGACTGGAACATCTCCTCTGCCTGGTGACGACTCTAACAGCACGTTGATGTTGTTAATATAAGTTGTGCTTATCACTTTCAGAAATATGTTGTCTCTTTACCGCAGTAACTTCACAAGCTAAAGAAGCGTTCAAATTAGAATATTAAGTTTGTAGATCGTTGTTTAGCAGTAAAACGAGGCAGTGGCATTTATATAGGCTTCGTCAAACACAGACATCATCATCATCAGCCGATAGATGTCCACTGTGGAACTTGGGCCTTACCCAAAGATCACCATGTCTATTGATCCCGCGTTGCAAGCCCTCCGCAGCCTAACGCGACCTCTATATCTGTTATTTTAAAGATTAATATAAAAAATCTCGTTAACATTTAATGTGTCATATTAGAAATTTAAATCGATTGGTTTGTATATTTTAATACATTTGTGTACGAAACAAAAATAATAAACGCGTACCTGTGACTCATATAAATGTACAAACAAATAATCAAAGCAGCATTGTATTCCCATTGAACCATACGTCCACGCTTTCCAAGTTATTTGAAAGGGCTTTCAATTTATGCTTAAGGCACGGGTTGTTCTTAATAAACAGGGTGGGGTAGAGGACGGAATAAACAAGACGAACAACTGTAAGACTTCCGTTGTTTCTGTATGTATCCTTAAAACATATTATTTCATCCGGAACTCTGAATAAGACATCTTAAAATTTTAAAGAACGTATCAAATTACGAAGATTTGCGTTATAGTTATTAGACATATATAAAGTCAGTTATATATCATTAATACTATACGTATTTGCAGAAATGTATTCATTTAATGTATCCTCTACTATTTAATACAATCATTTCGTAACAACTAACCAGGTAACTTATTTAGTTATGGTGGAAGTCCCCGATTGGTGGATTTTTGTTGTTAGCAAAATGGTACCGAATCCACCATAACACTAACATAAAGAAACTAGAACATTGTGCACGGAAATAACTTTAACTTCATTATCTCTTCAAGTTATGCGTAATTGAGAAAAAAGTTTTTTTCCAGATGAAGGTTATGCCTTATTATGTCATTTTGTTGACTTTTAAAAGATCATCAATATTTTAGGGCTTCTGTACCGCTAGTGATCTACGAGCCCCGGGTGTGTTTAAAATGATGGATTATAATAATTAAAAAAAATAATATGGCAATACAACTTAAGACATTTGTAAAAATCCTTAATAGACATCTAAAAAGAATTCCAGTTAGAAGTTTATCATTTATCTTTTCAGGTATGATAAATTATTAAAATACATATCGCTAAAAGCAAGTTTGTTGAGAGCTTTTCCCCGTTGTAACGTTAACCTGTAAGCTTCTACAACATTTACTAAGTAAGAACACTTATATAAAATGAAAGTTGTATATTTAACATTTTCAACAGAGTTAAACTTTACAGTGCTTCAAGTATATTGTACGTTTTATTTATAGGCATTTGCTTTATGTTAACTATTCCTAAGAAGTATTTTTTATTCTTATGCAAATAATTCCGCCAAACGAAATCAAATACACACGAAGAACAAAAAAAGGAATTTCAAGGGTTTCAAGTAAAGGATAAACTCGCAGAGATTCATTTTTGATTTCATTACAAAGTAATAGAAAAGCTGGGTAGGTATCGGATCTTAAAATCCTTTGATTATATAAAAATTATTAACACGTTTTAGGTTTTCAGCTTTTAATACAAAAATGCGGTTCGTTCAAAATCCAGTGTTCTTATAAATTACTTGTTTAGTTTCAACAGTAACAAAATAAATAATAATGTATAATAATGTACTCGATCAGTCTTCAGTGTCACTGTGAAGTTGGAGCCTCACCTCATATTGTGATCTGTACCAAATCCACCAGCTTAGAGTGTGGCGAGTTGCTGCTGATACAATCCAGCAGTAGTAACACACCTGGATAGATTAAAGCATTTTGTTTAATAAAAAATTTAAAGTGAAGAGCATGATTTTTTATTGAACCTGGGATGACATTTCCTCATGATAATAAACGACAATGAGGCAGAGTGTATTTATTTCATTTCAGTGAGTAAAAAAAATATGTATCACCACAAATCTGCGGAAAAAGTGGAAATCAAAAAGCAGTGGACATTCTCCTAAATGTTGAAATAGGTGCAGGTGGACTCTAAAACCAATTCTTAATACTCGATTTGGATAAAATTACTACAAAAAGTATTAGAGACAAGTTTATAGTGTATACTATCTGCCGATAACGACAAGTAAAAATTAGATGAACTTACAAGAGTCATACAAGCCAGGACGAATGTGGAAGCGAGAGGCCAAGGAGCAGGTACAGAGTGATTTTCCTGCGATATAAGAGTGGCAAACGTTCTTCCGGATAACCATGCAGCAAGTACAGCCAATGGAGACATCAGTACGATGCCGAGAATATCCACCATTAACTAAAACAAACCGTCAAGGGTTTAACAACTAAAATTAAAACTTATAGTTACTTAACTCTAATTGCTTCACTTAAAAAAGTATTTTAAACAGTTAAGAAACATAGCTGTTTGAACTTTTTTTACTTATTTGTGACATTAGATATTTTTTTTAATACATAACAAAGTATCGAGCAGAATAATAACTTGGTGATGATATACCAGTAATACAATGTGCTGCCAGATTATTTTCAGAAATTCTAGAAATATAACAAACTTCAGCCTTCCTCATAGAGAAACTCAGTAATATGGAACCCATGAAAAATATAGTAATTAATAATACCGTAAAGATGTTAGAAATTTTGTAACTAAAAGAATTAAGAACGATCTGGTATTTAGATTTTTGATCAAACAGAATTTCTATCTTTGTACTACAAAGTATTATATAATGTTTTTCCTCATGAACGACATTTAGAGGCTTTTGTCGTGCCCGATCTAATTTAAAACAAGAAGTAATAACATTTTTTGTGAGAACTTTTTTCTGTATCTTGTTTCTAAAATTCAATACGGATGAATAATTACCAAAAAAAAAAACGGAGGAATTACGTACAAGTTTCTTCGTTAATATACATCGGTGTAAACTTAATCTTAAAATTGTATAATAATAGATAGCTCTTACTTGTTTAGCATTTTGACTTAAAACCCACATAACAAGAGCTCTCGGTATTCCGTATCGGTGTACTCGCCGTGTGATGTAACGAATACCGCACAGCTCACACCGTGATTTACCAGACTCCGTCAGCCACCGCTCCAGACACTTTACATGCACCCTTCCAACTGTTCCACGGCAAGAACAGGCCGATATTAAATCACCAAGCTCTTGGGAGAATGTATCATCACCGTGACAAATACGACACATATCGTCAAATGAGTTATCGCTTGCTGTTTCCATGCTGACGTATGCATCAGCGGCGCTGTCGGTATGTGCTGGATCAAATGCTGACTTCGGAATCTCCGTATTTGTTCCTATGGAACGTTCAATAACTAACTTGTTATAGTTATCGCACAACACGATTCTGCGTCGCGGATTTCTAATTTTTATTTTATGCTGCCGGGCGTGCCTTTCCCTACCCATCACCGTTTTTGGTTTACTGCTTTCTGCCAAAATCTTTCTTTCGTCGCTAAACGTGCTGAACGCCTTATCGCAAGGAATCGTAGATGGTTTAAAACTTTCTGGACTACAAGATATATCTTTTGCACTTAAACTAGCTGTTACATCTTTATCAGCAGTAGTCACTACTCGTTTAGTATTTGTTAACGTCGTATTGGAAATTTTGCTAATAATTTGACGTTGGAGAGGTTTGTCTATATTTTGAAGTGTTTGATTTTCAGACTTTGTTTTGGGATCAGGTTTTGAAGTCGATAATTTCGTATCGACGGGTAAGTTACTGAAATTCATAAAGTAATAAGCATAATTATTAAATATTTAAGATCAATTTACAAACAAACGTTAAATAATGACGGCCAGTTAAAATCTAACCGTCGTACCTGTCCTGGGATACATTTTGTGATTGAAATCTTGAAGGTCGTGATTCTAAGTCAAATTTCACCGAAAATTTTCTACGCCTTGAGTTAGGCATTATGTTATTATGTATTTTTTTTGTACTTTTTAATTTTCAGGTTGTTTCTAAAATTTATCTTGTCATAGTGACAAGTATAGTAGTCAGTTTTTTTAATGTTTTATTTTTTACTCGAATCTGGAGAGGTTTCTCTCAACTGATTTACTTCATTTTTATAGATTTTAGTTTAGTTTAATAACAATATTAAAGAAACGCAAAATATATATCTATCATTTAAAATTCATATGCATTGTTAGATACCGGAACTTTATATAGACATATGAAGAGAAATGGAAAGTTATTCTATTGTTAATATCATTAGATATTTTAAGTGATTCTCCAACATCTTTTATTATGATAGATAATACATCGTAACTAGAGAAGAGCTAGCTCTATATACATATAGGAATAACTACGTTAAAAAAAATTGTGTGTTTCAAAAACGGCAGGTAGATTTTAAATGGATTTGAACTACAAATGTGATCAAATACCATAAAATGAAAAACTGAAATTGTGTAATAGCATTTCATATGCAATCCAGTCCATACTGATGTGATTATTTCAGGGCCGGTTGTTTGAATTAAAATGGATGTGACGGATTATGTGTAACGGCGCGGAATTTAATTGCGAACGCACCTATGGATATTCATAGGAGCTTTTTATTCTATATTTAATATTCACGACTGATAGATTTTTTCATTATATATGTTTCACATAGCTGCAAATCGAAGCTTAAAACGGAAAGACGTAAATGTTACGAATACGTAGCATACCGACGAAATAAATTATTTATTTCTCAAGAAACCAACAGCGTTTACAATTTATATCTTAAATCAAGTATTTAAAATTAATATGGTATTATATATATCTAGTTACTATGCTGGAATAAATTGAATATTAGTTCAAATCGCTTTTCATTAAACCTCCATAATTATAGGAATCATCGTTCTAAGGTGAATACTAGCGCAGAATACTTACGTTTGAAGTCTTAGTTTGAAGAAATCAGAGCTTATTAATAATACTGATACCTGCAGGCCGGTAATTTATTTAAGCATTAATATTGTACTACAATTTTTTACAATTAGTTGTAAAGTTAAAGTATTCGGTCATGAACGACACTCCCGGAGAACAAATAGTTTGATGTTAGAAGACTGGTTATCAGGAAAACAAATAGACCCTATTTGTTTTCGGCGCTTCATGATCGACGTCACTGAAAGATATGAAAACAAATAAGTACGTGTATATCAACTCAAAAAGTACAAATACATGTAAATGAACAATTAACATTACATTATTGTACATTTGGTTAACTTTGGTAACAACAGCGAGATACAAAACATCGCGATGAAACCTGCACATACATTCTATTTTGTGTGTGTAAGTCACCAAACCGCATTGAGTCCACGCGGTGACTCTGGCCCATCGCTTTCATATTGAGGGTGGGCCTGTGCCCCAGCAGTGGGGACGTAAATTGGTTGTATGTAACAACAATAAATTATTATAAGATCATTTATAATTATATAGTTATATTTGTGAAGATCCTAGAGTGAAAGTATAATATAATTTTAATATCATACTTTAGTTCCACTGAAGTTTGGATAATTAATAGTCAAAATTGCTGTTCCGTGTAATAATTATAAAATACTTATGGTTTTATTAAAATAACATATAATCTGTTTCCCTATATATATCCTATTATAGAAAAACATTATAATTTTTGATACATTGATAAAAGTAGTAATTTGTATCAAATACGGTCGATGAAGACGTGCTTTAAGGTTTTCTATTCTTTTACGGTTTGTTTATAATGTAGAAAGCTAATCATTCCTTATCATTTCATAATAATTTTCAGTTATCACCAAGTGTCCTATCCCAATTGCAAGTATTAGCAATATATCCGACCCAGTGGTTGGATTTATGGGGGTTTTATTTTTACGACGTTCATTTCGTCCATAACGAGCAGCGCAACAGTGATTGAACGTTAACCGTTGTTACCATTAATCTAATAGTTTATTATTGTTGATATAGATTACCAATATGTTGGATTCGATATTTCATGTACTCTATCTTTCTCCTTTTTTTCAAGTTTTTATTGTCCTTTTGAATAATTGTTTGAGTGGGACGTTCGACACAATTTTTACAACCTTTTTTTTATAGACTTTTTATTACTTTTATACATAAAGTCAAGGATATTAAGGTTTTAAATGACAGCGAAATAATTTCAGTTTACTTATCTACAAATAGGAAACATGCATGTTTCTAAAAGCACTATTTGATAGATGAGACGTAAGCATATTAGTTTTATTATTTTCGATCGTATATTAGTAATTTATGTTTCCTGGTATATTTTCAAAGTAGATAAACTCTCGCTTGCAAATAAGAGACTAAGACTTAATGCCACGTATCATAAATTAGCATCATAAATCTACCACTACAAGGTATGGTGAGGTTGAAGATTAGGGATGTAAACATTAATAACTTTTATCATTAATATCATTCATTTCCATTAATAGACATTCGGTGCTAGATACAGATAATCCTAAAAGGTGTTTCATTATAATATAATCAAATGTAAACTGAAAATACTGTGAGAATACAGAATAGTTGATGATATATATCATAATCCTACACTAAATATTGTTAATTTGTATACAGAATAATAGTTTAGATTTATCTTAATACAAACAGGCTTTCAATATATACAGAGTACCATAAATATACACGACAACGACTACGATACGATAGAGTACAATTCACGTCAATAAACGATGTAATTGAATTCAATGTAAAATCAATACAATTTAATATCTAAGGCAAAGCAGATATAACAGACATACCACACTTCACATCGTATCAATCTCGACATAGGATAAGCCTTCCGTGCTCTCATAAAGATTTGCCGAGTGATTTTCTCACACCTTTCTGGAAAAAAAGGAAATCTTAAGTACAGTCTTGAATAAATCGAATATATCCAACGAGAGAATATTTTGGTAAAAATTAATGTAAGAAACAAACGTTATTTGTGCATAAGTATAATCGTATATATAAATATGATTTCCACCCCTCTAAAGACACATAAAGTACAACAATTAACATCACGAAGACAAGAGTGATGGGCATTTACGATCCTCAGACATAAGGAATACGATTTAAATAACCACAAGGCCTACAGACTTCAAATGTAGTTAGAATGTTCCCATTGCCGAGTATAGGTCAGCAGAGATTTATTTATTTTTTTTTTTTTTAGATTTTACGATTTTTTACCCCGAAAAGGTGATACTGGAGTGTTAAGTCCAGAAGAGCGAGTACGGAACAGATAGTAACTTATGCAATGTGTTAGTAACTCAAACAAATGTATAAATTGATAACAGCGGTAGATAACAAAAACTGAAAAAAGGTAAAGGGAATCATCATCATCAGCCGGTCCACCGCTAGATATAAGCCTCCTCCAAATATCCCCACATCGATCGGCCCTGCGCTCCTCGCATCCAACAGTTCCCACTACCTGCCGAGGACAAGCGGCTGTCGTTTGTAGGGGTTCATAAGGGCCATTTGAGCTATTTCCCACAACGCGGGCACAATGCAGGTTGGTAGAAGCCACAGCCTCGTTTTTTCATTAGCAGGGTGCACCACGAGCAGATCAGATTGGCTTAGTTCCCGTGAGATGTGCGAAACTCCTTACTTACCTATTTCCCCTAATTCCTGTTCCCTAAAAAAATAAGGAAAAACGAAATTCGGAAGTGAAAATTGGATAATTTCCGAAGAACAACAGCTCACCTGAATATTAGACAACCAATTCATTCATTCGGCAGCCATCACGGCAATGAGACGGGTATATTGATCAGCGAGTATCTACTGCTGGTGAAACTTCTTAAAGGATATTCAACGCCGAATCACATCTTAACCGGTACCTTAAGAGCACTGAATAATTTATTTTTTGTTCAATAAAGTGACGAAACGGGCGGAACGTTCACCTGATGGTAAGTGATACGCCTGTCCATAACATCGTGGCACTAGTTAGGATGCTATAAACTGCACCACATTGCGCTTGTCGCCTTAAACATAAGATGTTAAGTGTCGTTATCCCAGTAATTACATTAGCAACAGCACCCTTCAAACCAGAACACAGTAATGTTTTGCGGCAGAAATAGGCGATGAGGCGGTACCTACCTAGGTCTCCGACTACAGAGACCTACCATCCTATCCATCAGTAAACACAAGCATTAGACGTATAGACTCAAAATTTGGTAGAGATATTGCTTCTGTAATTTAGGGGTCAGTTAAGAATGGTTTTTACAATTTTTTTTTTCCAAACGGAGTTACAGGGGTGTCAAAACCAGCAAAGCGGGCGGAGAAGAGCTCGTATATATCTTTATATGGTTTTTTTATATATATTACTTATATATAAATATTTCAAGTAGATATTGCCCGAAGCCTAAATAAACATTTAAATGGTGCTTCACATACTAAGTACGCCTTGGCTTTAGACTTTTGTTTGTCAATACTGTTTTAATTTGGCATTATTATACTTACATTAATTTTGGTCAAACCTACGCGAACTACATATTTTATCTTTATGCTTTTTAAGAAAATATGAGTTAAAACAAGTTATTTTATTTATATCCAATATTGTAACAGGAAGAGGATAAAGAATAGACAGGATGGATAGAGACATGAGGGTTTCATATCGGACAACGAAATAGAATATTAGAAGTAAGAAAATTTTATCTGCTGATGCATTATCAATATAAAAGAAATACAAAATTTCCTGATAGAAGTGATCATGGAGACAAAACTTTTAAATAATATAATATATTGGGGTAACTATTCCTGCATAGGAATATATATTACTTTATCCTTAAGATCAATTTTTTCTTCGGTAATGTATTAAATATTAGAATTTCACATGGTTTTAATCGGCGATGGATTTGATGATAGTAAAGCATGTTTCTTGGCTCCTCCTTCCTCCTTCCTCTGACTCTCATATATTGACAGATGGAACAAAGCAACGTAATGGTTCCACGTGTCTCCAGAATTGAACCTGTATGACAAGCGTTTCGCTACAGAGGTTAATACATATAATTGTTAGTAGGTATCTGTTGCTGTCCGTTCTGTAAGAGATCTTATAGCCTCTCCGAATGCACTGATGCAGTCCACCGAGGGTCTTTTCTTCAGTAAGAATCTCACATAACCTTGACTCCCCCTCAAGAGGCAGGTAATCCTTCGAAGATATTCCCCGAAAACAAAAATAAAAACGAGATTACCCCAATAATGGTGGTACCAGTGGTAGTAGGTCTCTGTTGGCGGAGACAGTCTAAGTAGTTACCATCGCAGCGACTATTTCTGCCGCTAAACAGTACTGTGCAAATATTACTGTGTTCCGGATTGAAGGGAGTTGTAACTAGTGAAATTACTTGGGTGAAGAGCTTATCTTACATCTCAAGGCGACGAGCGATTGTGGTGTTTTGTCTACAATTTTAACTAACGCCATTTTGTTATGGGCGTATCACATACCAACAGATACAAAAAAAAATTCAATTACAAATCCCTGAATTTATTAATAGAATTTTTGTGTTACGGTGAATTTGGTGACACCAGTTCAGTTTGGTATGGGCAGTGCTTCAGTTTGCTTCGTATAGCGCTCGGTGTCGGACGCTCCGTCTGCATGCGACTCTCGCACTTAATACGTATCGAAATAAATTAGCAGAAATCCTATTCTAACAAAGTTTTAAATTTCAGTGTTTATATGTACGTGAAGCACACTTGTGATCTTAATTCTATAAAAAAAAGTGTTTTAATAATATTTCATTGCGGTAGGTTTTAAATAAATAAATCATAGACAAACAAAACTTTATAAAAATCATAATTTTTTTTTCCTTTCAAATGTATTAGTTTAACGTTTTTATTGTTTTACACGTACTTAAAACATACAAAAGATTACATAAATTAAATTGGAGTCGGATTTAGGAAGATATATAGCGGCTTTTAACAAGATACAAAATAGTTTTATTTGCTGTAAGGGTTCCCGCACAACCCACGAGGTCAAAGCCATCCCGACCTGCTGGTGGTGCATCCCATGCTAAACAACAAACGAAGCTCTGGATCCCACCAACCGGCATTGGGTCGGCGTGGTGGAAAATGGTCCAAATCAAAACATAACAGTCTAGTAAGAATGTCTACATGTTCGGTGTGGGAATCCTTGTGGGAGACCTATGCCCAGCTGTGGACGTCTATCGGCTGATGATGAATGATGTACGCTTTCAGTATTAATTGTAAGTACAAATATTAGATTTTACGGAGAGAAGGTATATAAACTTTTAGAATAATTGTTTTATGGTGTTTGTATGTAAAAATTTAACTATGCCATATATACCATATAACTACTATAATTCTATGTATTATTTACAATAATATAACTATCAATACATTTATATAACAAATTTCTTTTATGATGAAATAACAATATAAATAATGTTTATAATAACATTAGTAGTACTTTTAAGAAAACTTTGGGATAAAAATAATTATTTAACCACTTCTAACAAATACTACAAAAGGTATACATCATCATCAGTGGATAGATCATTACTACAGCAAATGGTATAGAATATTTTCCATATACTAAGTAAAACGATAAGACTTTTCCGATCAAGACTATAGCTTTAGTACATCCGCTACACATTTCAATAACTTATAAACTAAATTTAGCAGGAAGTTCACCTGATGGTAAGTATACGCCCACACTCCACCACATTATACTACTCGCCTTGAGACATAAAATGTTGTCTCGTTAACCTAGTAATTACACAAGCTACACGACCTTTTAAACTGGTACACAGTAATGTTTACATATTACTGTTTGGCGGTGGAAATAGGATATATACTACCAGAGATCTACCAGTAAAGTATTCTTATTAAAGTATGAAAGAAGTTCTGCTCATTAGTTATAATAAGATATTCTTTCTAACAGTATCAGTGATTCATCATCAGCTGATAGACGTCCTCAGCTAGACACAGTCTTTCCTCAAAGGTCTCCAAATTAGTATGGATTCATATGGCGAGATTTGGGCCATTTTTCACCAAGCTGACCCAATGCGAGTTGGTGGGAGCCAGAGCCCTGTTTGTTGATTAGTAGGGTGCACCCCGAGCAGGTGAGGTACGCTTGGCTCACGTGATCCCTTGCATCCCTATCAGTGATTGATAATTAAAATTTTTAAAAGTTTTTTTATAACTGTAATAGGATTAACATGACCTTAATTTCATGTAAAGTTAGTTGACAGTGAGATTAAAAGTTAAAACCTAGCTTACATAATATATAAGCTAGGTTTTCACCTAAACATTTTAAACCTCTCTCTCTCCGTATATATACTAGCACCCAGCGCCAGGAGGTAAGATAAGACCGTTATTAAAGTTAAATTTTCTTTGCTGGGGACTGTCTAAATATTGAGACACAGTGCTATAATATTTAGACAGACATTTTTACTGCTTCTTGGGCAATATCGAGTCGCTTGACTATATAACATAGTCTCCGGTTCGTCTCCCTGATCATATATTCGAGAGGTTTTTCTAAATAGGTAACTATTCGTCACATATTGTAAATCTACCACCAAAATATGAATGAGTATTCTGAACGATTACGGACCTGGCATTTATTATCGCGTGAAACTGGGATCAAGTATTAATTATTAGTTAAAATAATAACCATATAACCTTATGATATGATTAAAATGATTTATGGTTGTAAACATATTCTAAACCGGCTCGGTTTGTGTAGACAGAGGTTATTTGTTTACCGGGATCTAGCTGAGTTTTATGATGTAAATAGGTTGAATTTATAATATAAAATAACTAGAGCCTTTTTGATGTTGCTACATATTTTATAAGAGCAAACGTCGGAGATGTTAATACGTTCGACTTTGTAAGTAGATTTCACAAAGCAAGAAGGGTTGTTAAATTTGAATATTGCTCTAGCCCGGTTACTTTATACAATAACGATCAACTACTGAAATAGCAGACAAAAAGCAATCGTTGAACATCAAAAACGACGTTTGCTTTACAAAACGAATCGTATTCGAATTGATTACTTTCACGTTTCTTTTTATTATTTAACCTTATTAGTAATGAATTTTAAGTTATAGTTTAAGTAACAATAAGTCTGGTAAGCTCAATCTGAGTCGTGTATCAACATCTTATATACAGTCGTAAGACATGCGTTGGACAGGAACTGGTGGAGCAGAGCATCCGCTCTAGTCAGAAACAGAACTGACCATGGTCCTCAGACGCGAGGGAACGATCCTGGAGAAAGATCATATTACAAATTCTGATTTTAATTGGTGCTTTTCAGTTTTTGTTAACGATATCTATATATTATATTGCTAGAAAGAGATCGCTACAGTTGTGCACTCCTGTTTCATTCATTTATGGTTGTATAGTAAACAAAATTAATAGTTCGATACAGTTTTTTTTTTCAAAAATAAAAGCTTTTACCATATTAATTTGAAAAGAAAAAGACAAATTATTTATTGTCTATAAATATTTTCAAATATGAGAGTCAGTTTAGGATGTTTGCAGGGAATTACATAGTTTATAGAAGGGGGTAAGTTCGGAAATATTTAGCGTTTCGAGATGAGTATAATATTGCCTGCGAAATCATTTACAATCAGATAAAATCCTTGCCCGTCTAGTTAAGAAGACGCTTTCATCCGCAAAAACGTTACAAGGAAAGCCCAATGAAAATTGTTTAGTTTACGGTCCATCCTCTTTTCTGTCATCTCTGTTTAAATTTATTATATGTCCTTAAGTTGTACAGATATAGTTAAGTAAATCGTGTTCTACGACACTAACCCTTATAAATTGACGTACATGAAAATTACTATAGCATTACTCGTTTTCTCGTATTCATAATTTGGATACACTGTACTGATGTCCTCCTTAAGGTTTCACTTTCTAAAATTTGTACTCTTGATGTCAGAGTTCCATATTTTTATAACAGATAAGTTATTTGTATGAGTTTCACGACACTTTCTATTATCCTTTTAATCGCTGCTGAGGATCGTGAACTCTTTTTTACGTGTTGCGTAACTTTACTAAGTGATACAACTTAGATGAAATATTGTGAAAGTTTTCTTCCAGCTGTCGGTATATATTGTAGCTTTATTGGTTGTTGACCTTTTTTCTACACTTGTTTCATTATTACTAATAGGTGCTATAGATTTCTGGCGCTGATTTGTTCGCCCGATTGATTCAAAGTGAATACACAAATACTTAATAACCGTAGTATATTAATTTTTATTTTCTCTGAATATTGCCGGATTATTTTGGCTTTATAACCAATATCAAAGAAGACATACAAAAACAATAAACGACTTGAAATACAATTTTGAAGTTATTTAATTTGACGAAAGTCTTAAAGGCTTTTGAGTTCAATTTATTTGATTAATATTGAATTTGAAATGAAACCATAATTTTTTTTATTTATATTAGAAGTAGTAAAGATACTTCATCTTCATCATCAGCCGATAGATCTACTGCTGGAAGAATAAATCGAGCTATCGTTTATCAAATGGCGATGGAGAGAGCTATGGTCGGAGTTTCTCTGCGAGATCAAATCAAAACTGTGGAGATTCGCCGAAGACCTAAGGTCGCCGACATAGCTTAAAAGATTACTAGACTAAAGTGGCAATGGGCACATTGCTAGAAGGACTGACGGCCGATGGGGCAACGACGCAAGACGTCCAGCAGTGGACGTCTGTCGGCTGATGATGATGATCCTTTACCATAACGCATATAAAGATCATGCAACTTTGTGTACATTGCCTTTATTCAGCAATTCATTACTGAGTATACAATTGTATCTATTAACTGGATCTCTCTGGATTTTCTTAATACCAAAAATTGAGACAGTAGCTTATCACGAAGTATGCAACCGTATCCGTCAAATGGATCTCCCTGAATCTTCGTAACGCAGTTGTACTTAGTAACTGGCTTTGTACTTTGACTTGCTATTGTTGTGTGCGTTGTTATTCACAAGAGGCCCCGCACCTCACTTTTACACCACTACAACTTACATCAATAAAATGAGACTAAATAAGATTCAATAAGTGTAACATTCTATATATATAGTCATAACAAATTTTATAACTGAAACATAACACGCTGATCTACCGATCCAATTACAGGATAAGATTCACATCCTTGGTCTCAAGGGTAATAACAAGTTAACCCCTGTAAGGAATGATATGAAAGCAATATATACTTTTCAATTACATAACATCCTGTAAGACACAGAAGTATATTTATGTATTTCTTTATTTTAGCTAAACGACAAAATCAAATGTATTAGCACTATTACAAATGTATGCACATACAAAGGAGCTAAATAAAACTTATTTAGGTGAAGAAATTTGTAAGCCATTTTTGACAAACAAACAACATATATTTTTTTAATTAGTTAATGCTAGTTAAAGGTTAGTTAAAACGGTTTCTTTTACCATGGAGAAAAAGATTAATAAACCTAAGCAAAAGGGTTAGATCACAATAAGAAATTAAAACAATTAAGTTGAAAAGGTTGATCTTTTGAGCTTCATAAACTAAACTAAGAGAAAAAGATGCAAAACGTTGAGGTAATTAAGTACATTTAATTATTTTAATTAAGTTGCATGAATAGTATAAATGTATACAACAAAGCGTGGAGATAAGTTTATGATAGCCTGTAAGGATATGGAGGTAGGAAGAAAAGGCAATTTTTTTTAAATGATCTCTCAGTATTGTGGGGCCGCTGTTTCGGTTTATTTATAACTCTTATTTCTTTTTATTGTGTCTTATATTTCTTTCTCATAGTATTTATCTTCTTTCATTCTTCTAATTACTTCGTTTATTTTTACAGCGTTTCTATTTCTTCATTCATGCATCGGCTCTCAGTCTTTGTTCGCCGCTACTTCATCATCATCAGCTGATAGACGTCCACTGGATATAGACCTACTACTACGCCGCTACTTAATATTACTTATTAAATTTCTTTAGCATTCTTTTACATATCAATTAAGTTAAACCTTACAGTCTATTTTCATTTCCTATTCTTTTTCGTTATTTGTAATTTGCGCTTTACTTTTATTTTACACCTCTCTCTTATCATCATTATCATCATCATTGGTCTATCATTGACTATTATAATGTCATCTAACTTCTATTAATTTTTATTAACATTTGTCTATTACTCTTGTGTACATTGATTTTTATTATCACTCTGTTTTGTTTCTTTTGATTCCTCTCCTATATAGGAATATTTGCAATATTTTAGTTATAAGATTATTTCCTGTTGATTTAGAATTTTGATTGTTATATTATTTTAGGTTGTATATACGTGGGAGATGGATTTCAACCGCAGCACACTCGGCGCTTCCACCTTGCTGGTGCCAAAAGCGTCCACACCCGCCCCATCATCCTCTATTACAATGCCCGTGTGGGCCCATAATTCATGGGTGTGCCTTTTCGCCGCTATGTTGGCGGTTGCTATCGGTGGAAATGCTATTGTAATTTGGATCGTAACAGGTTCGGTTTTCAAATTATAGTTATTAACATTGAGTATTATTTGAAATGGAGTTTAAATTTGTATTACTCAAGTAAGTACAGCATCAGCAATTCTTTGATGTCTATCAAGGTACGCAAGTTAATTTACAAACTTCTCGGCTAGTTTAAATAATAAATGTCACGGTCATCTTAAATAGTGATTACTTGAAAAGTTACTTTTGTCATTAACTTTCTTATTTACTGCGTCTACCGGAATATTATATCACTTGTAACTTCAGCTAAGATAAAGTAATAATTTATTCAGACAGTCTGATATAATTTGGTAGAGAACTTGAACTTTTAATGATCCATAATAAATTACCATTATTACTGAAAGCGACATATATTAATATACAAAATTGTTACTAGTAATTCTTTTAAATAGCCCATCGAAGAATGCGAACGGTTACAAATTACTTCCTGGTGAATCTGTCATTCGCTGATTTGATGATGGCGTCTCTGAACTGCCTCTTCAATTTCATCTACATGTTGCACAGGTGAGGACAGATTTATATGTATCTAACTTAAACTTAAACTCTTGTTATATTAATTAACAATTAAGAATGTGTAAGTGTAGAATACACAAATGATAATATTAAACTTCTCAATTTTCGTTTAAGAATTCAAATGATAAAAGAATTTTTAACTTACCCCTAGTGACTAGAACTGCTGTTAGGGTCGGGTATAAAAACTTTTCAGTCTAATTAAAGTGATAACGGACACTTTGCTACGAGAAGGAAAAAGTAATTGAATTTCATTGGTTTTGTTACAAACTTTCATTGACCTGCCACTTAGTTTTTTAACAGATAAGGAGGGATTGTTCGCTAAGTAGCTCGCTGGCCTAATGGTTAGAGCGTGCGGCTTTCATTCTGAAGGTCGCTGGTTCGAACCTCGGCATGTACCAATGACTTAATATTTAAGTTATGTACATTTGTGAACTTTAGTTACAACAACGAAATACAAACGGTGAAGGAAAACATCGTGAGGAAACCCGCATACTGAAATCATCTTTGTGTGTGTGTGTGTGGTTGCCCCAATAAAGTGGCAACAGGCTCGCCCCCTGTTACATGGGACCTAATCTGACCACATCTGGCGAAATGTGGGTGTTTAGTCACCTCTGCCTACCCCTACTGGGAAAAAGACGTGACTATATAAAAAAAAAATGTTCGCTATATTATAAGGAGGTGCTGCGTTTTAACTGAAAAAATCATATTATTACTGTATTTCATTACTTTGTTCCAAATTACTGTAAACTAATAAAATACCAAGATAATAATGATTTGTGTTATCATGTAAACATTCTGATTTGTACCCTTTGGGGTGGAAAAATGTTACGCTATAATTTTTATTATATTTCGTGTATCCTTCGTTGGAAGTCCTTAAATGCATAGAAATAAAATATATATAGTCTGATACAATGAATTAATACTTAAATATTTTTTTTACACACATATGCTTTCTGTCGTTTAAAACTTCTAAGAAAATTAACCGATTAACTAACGTGAAATAGGATCTGCTGAAGTTTAATTAATTATACTTTACTTTCCACAGTGATTGGGTGTTTGGAGTCCGTTATTGTCAGTTGAGTAACTTCATAGCAAATGTTACTGTGGCGGCGAGCGTTTTCACTTTGACTGGCATTTCCTTTGATAGGTAAGGACACTGTCAACTCAAACTCGACGGTTGCGTGGCATTTAAATGCATCCGTGGAGCAGTGGCTTAGCGATTACCTACTAACATTCAACTTCCAAGTTCGAATGCAAGATCACAAGTTGTAGAGTTTGCTGGTCACATTCATATTGTAAATCTGCTGCTTTAACAGCAATTCTATTGTGGATATTTACATATAGGTCATGGTATAAATGTTTTGTACTTGTTATATCGTATTATAACACAACGATCATCGACTTCATTAATATAGATAACTTTAAGGAACTCGACAAAAAAATTCTTTCTTACACAGGTATCAAGCTATTGTCAGACCGATGAGGCCCCGTATGTCCAAAACATGTTCCTTGATCATGATAGCCGGTATATGGATCAGTGGGATGCTACTGGCTATACCATGTTTGCTATATTCCACAACGAAGGAGTATAGGTAATGAGTTTTCACATAGTTTCAGTCGGCTATGTACTTTTAATTCTTCACATGCAATGATAGTGTTTAGAAATACAGCCTCATATATTGAACATACACTAGTGTTTACAATTTCTTATCCTGACATTAAGATATCAATTTGGGTTGAAAAACCAAAGGAATTTTTAATAATTAAGCTATTTAATTGAGATACATCCAAAACTCTATGGTCTTTATTCTTTACTATACTTAATGAACAAAATTTGAGGATGATATCTTCATTTCCTTTCAAATATTGACTTGAATATCGAAAAGTTCAACATGAACTTTCAGACGAAATTACAAAACATCGTTTAAATTAACAGTTAATTTAGAATACTAATTAAAATTATAGAACTGAGGCTATAAACTCGATGGTTATCAGAATCACAACAACAGGTCTTTACTAAATTTACAAAACACATTTCATTTACATTCTTGTAGGTCTAAAGGTACTTTGAAGACAGCATGTCTATTATCCTGGCCTGATGGATTACCTGATGTTTCGTATATGGATTTTATGTGAGTAGTTATATGTGTATAGTTATATTATTTTCGCCTCAATACTATGAGAATTTTTGCGATTAAATCAAATGCTATTTGCCTTTATCTTTTCTAATAGTATTTGGACATTGACAAATCTAAAAAATCAACTCACGTTTCAATCCAGACACAACCTGTTACTACAATTATTTCAAACTTATCATTAAATAACTTAACTTAAAATCTCTATTCATACAACATGATGGAAAAAGATTGTTAAGTTATAATCTGGTTCATGAAAATTTTGGTACATATCAATAATTGTTTATCTTGTAGTAAATAAAGATGGTAATGGTATTTCACACCATAACTTTAAAGATCATATCGCCTGTTGATAAAAGATACATAAGTGTCTCTGTTGTAACAATTACTTATAATGTCACATGTGACTTTTGTGTCCTTTAAATAACTAATAATTTGTATGTCTATTATCCTGTAGTAAAACGATTATTATACAAGGATTAAGCTTTGAAGAATTTAGTAATGTGTTGCTTATTCGTTATTCTTTTAGATATCAAGTTTTATTTTTTGTTGTAACTTATGCGGTACCAATGTTGGGTATGACCTTCTTCTATTCCGCCATGGGGCGTGTATTATGGGGATCCCGTTCTATAGGCGAACTTACTCAACGTCAAGTGGATTCAATACGTTCCAAGCGAAAGGTATGGACTTTCATTCAAATAATACATTACGACCATTAAATTCTTCTGTTATTAGATATGCCATAAAGTGGTTATAAGAGCATTCGTTTTAATGATAAATCTCAATAGTTAACTATTTGATTATAGCATCAATGATTGCTATTCATTAGATAATAAGTTTACTTCTGACATTAAAGTTATTACGCAAAGTATTTACAAATAAAGCAATGATAGATTCATGATATGGTGAAATTTTTAGGTAGTAAAGATGTTCATATTGGTTATCGTGATCTTTGGCATCTGTTGGCTGCCATATCACTCTTACTTCATCTACACCCACTTCAATCCTTCAATATTATATATGAAGTACGTTCAGCACATGTACCTTGGCTTCTATTGGTTGGCGATGGCGAACGCGATGGTTAATCCCATCATCTATTACTGGATGAATGCCAAGTAAGTAATACTTTGTTAAGTTAAAAACTGTTATGTAATTATGAATGAGATAAATATCTTTTTACGATATCATCACATATTACCACGTTCCAATACAGTGTTAGTTTTAAAATATATCCTTCCATATTGGATACTTAACCATACTTCCATATTAGATAGGTCTTTCCTCTAAGACATATAACTTAATGGTTTTATTTACTTTTTAATGAAACTATTGTCTCCATGTATATGGAACCTGTAGGATATAGTCCAATTTTTTATATAAATAACATATATGATAATAGATATATCGTTATATGTTTTTGGCGAGTTTAAGTCATGACATCGGCGATAAATATATCGAAGAATATTCTATTTGAAAGAAAATATTACTTCTCGTTGATCTAGAGTGGTTAATGTACTGATTGTTATTATTTCTGGCAGGTTTAGGTCGTACTTCCGCACGGCGATACTGTGCCGGTGGCGCGACTCGTGCTTCCGGCGCAAGCGTCCACTTCCGGAGTCTCCGCCGGATTGCGTATCGCAGTCCGGCAGTCGATCCCGATCAGGTTTTTACTCGTTAACGTAATTATTATTTGAAGTGATAACAGATCATAATCGTTTCCATGACATCGCCAAGCAGCAAGCTTTTTTATTCAATGAACTGAAATATTTATATTTGAAATTCGGTTTAATAATAGCAACATTTGTTAGACTAAAATCATTTTATTGTAAGCGATCGTAAACTTTAGATGATTATAAACTCTTTGCGGATGTTGGAATGAGAAATTCCGAACCGGGTCGGCTAAATTGTAACTATATGCGGTTCCGTAATAAATTAGACGTTATCCCGTTATCCGAGGATCTCCTCGGTTTAAGTAAGTTCGTAGTAGGATATAACAACAAATTGAGATTTGTACAAAAGTAATTCCAGAAGACATGAAAGTATTAACTGAAGATGTAAAATAGACACAAAACTATTTAAAGGCTCTCCTAGAAATGTATCATTATTTGTTTATACACGGATGCGGAAAGAAGGGATTTGTTTTTAATGTTTCGTGCGGGGTTGTAGTTATCCATAATAACTCCCCAGAAGTGTTCGCTTCTACAGGTATAGAGGAACGAAAAGAATCAAGAAGAAATACCTCGGACGGCTGGCCCCGGTCGTTGTGTCGGGATCCGCCCGCGCCCCGGTCGCTGAGACCGAGTTTGCCTGCTAGCTGTCCACGGTGTCCCCATCGGACTTACTATGATGGTAACAGTAAATTATGAATATTTAATTACTGTACTGTAGTAATAACTCTGTATTGCGGGAGACTGTTTATGTAGGTACCACCGCAGCGCCTATCTCGCCTGCCAAAGACAAGTATGTAAATATTGCTGTGTCGGTTTGAAGGGTATTTAAGATTAAACATCTTGATTCTCATGGTGGATCTTACTTCTAATGGTAGTATGGTGTAGTGTATCCATCCTAATTAGCATCATTTTAGCATTAGCAGGAGCCACTTACCATCGCTTGAATGAAAAAATATACGATTTTGAACTCGAAACCGTCAACTACTGCCATCCAACATTTTAAGGATATTTATGTTGTCCTGGATATTTTGCTGTAAAAATAGTATGGGGAAATAATAAAGAGCAATTTTTAATAGTTCCAGTTCGGGCATCAGGGTGTTGATGGATAATTTTTGTAAAAATAGTATAGGTGGAGAACCTATAGGTTTTGTAACAACTACGAGGGCCTTTTAGGATATTTTAAATTATTCAATTTGAAGTATGAACTATGATGTAGCCACCCACGTAAACTTACATAAAGTATAACCTATAAAGTATTCATCATCATCATCATCAGTCGATAGACTTCCATTGCTGGACATAGGCCTTCCCCAAAGATTCCCATCGATTGAGTAGAGATTCAAATGGGAGGATTTCGACTATTTCCCACCACGCTGGCCCAATGCAGTGGGAGCCAGAGCCTCGTTTGTTGATTAGCAGGGTGCACCACGAGCTGGTGAGGTTGGTTTGGATCCCGAGAGTTGTTGTACGGGATTCTATACAACCAACCCCATAAAGTATTGGATATGTCAAAAGTTTTGCTAGCGATTTCTTATAGCGAAGTTCAATTTCTTTTCCTATGGTATAAACTAGTTGCTGGTTGTAAGAACCCCGCAGTTTCCATAGGATAAGGATTTTATAAAATTATTTCACAGCTGACCTATAAATAATAGAAATAATATCTCTACCAAATTTTGAGTGTTTACATCCAACAGTTTCGGAGATCTCGTCAATAAGATCGATTGAGTCAATGAATCTCTTGATATCTGTTGTATATATATAGATTAGTAGCGATTATTCAAATTATCAACTCCGGTAAGCTTGAGCTTCCGTTGAAGGAAAATTTCTCTAATAAAAGCTTAGATATCACGGTCGATAAACGGCCTTGGCTCTCTCATTGTGAAAGGTTTCAAATCTCAGAAGTTCTGCTTGCGCTTATTACCTTTTTCTCCATAAATAATAAATCAGTAATTAGTTCTCATCTAACTTTTGTTTCAGAGTACATTCACGGCCGGAAGGTGTAAATAATATACTTAATGTAAGAAAAAAGTGTCGACTGTATTATTAAATTAATAATTATTATAAATGTAATAATTGTAATTAAGATTTCAATGCTCACAGTAAAAAAATGAATGTTGTTATGTATTGTAAATGTTTATAAAACATGTAAAAACTTCACGTAAATATACATTGAGTGTGTTCATTTGTGAAGACCTAAAAATTTTAATATTGTACAATATGTTTTAATTTATTGAAAATATTTAAATAATTTTTTGTTTTATAAAAACGATAATTTTTTTTTTAAAATATTGTTTATTTATGACGTTATTTATTTACATAAAAATCTATTAGTATTAATACACAAGAATAAAAGTTTAAGGTAATATTTAATTAATAATAATATAGTAATGTATAATAATAGTAACGAAATTATAGCACTTTTTTCACTTAAAAAATTAGTATTATTATTATTATATAATAAACTATTATAACATATTTTTTTTTATTACATTTATTTTTTATTGGATTCTTTTTTGTTTAATGATGTAACTTAATGATATTATTATATGTGTATAAAATACTTTAAATATAAATGAAATATTCTTAAATTAATAATAAAAACAAATTTTAATGTACGTTTGTAAATATTGAATCTATTATTTAATGTATAATAATGATTATTGTTATTTTTATAACAATTATAAATATTTCGACCATTAAAATCCGAATTCGTAACAAATACCGCTTTTTATTTATCTAATGTATTATGTCTTGACAAAGATGTTAAGTCTCGATACTCCAATACTTTCACTAGCTACAACGTCCTTTAAGCCGGAACACATCATTGTTGGCAAATAAGAGCTGCTGTTGGTACCAACCTAGACGGTCTCCGGCTACAGAGACAAATTAAAACAGTTTGTTATTACTACTAATTTTATTTAAACAGATATATTCCTCTCTTTGCAAATATATTTAATTATGTCTAACACGACCGTAAAAAGAAAAAAAAAATAAGGGATGTTTACTCAATATACGGCGTTGAAATTAATTAAATATTTTTTGTATATGAAAGTTGTAATTTTTTTTATTCAAAATGTCGCTAGTTAGTATGATATTTAATACAACACGTAGTGCTCGTCTCTTTGATACATTAGATGTCTCATTATTCTATTAATTGCACTGGCTACAACACCCTCTAAACCGTAACTCGTTAATGTTTGCATTCTATTGTTTGACAGCAGAAATAGGAGCTATAGACCTGCGAAAGACCTTTTTTTGTACATCGGTTAACCTGCTTTCGCGAGGCCAAGTTTTCTCCGACCTCACCAACTAAAACCCTCACGAAGGAGCGCATTCTCATAAATCCGTGACACCACCAGCGCCGGCTGGACCACGCAATCTTATCTTGGGAGGAGTCCACCATTGGTAAGATTCCCTATTTCACTAGGGCAATGGTTCCCCCAATCGATCACCTAGAGACTATGGAAGCCAAGAGAAAAAGCTCTGTTGGTTCCAAGCGGATCTGGTCTTAAGCTCCATCACCCACAGTTATACGGCCACCAACATTCGTCTTCCTCGCAGCCCAACACTGCCGCATAGCGATACGGTTTCTCTTTTCCCTTACGGCTGTGAAGGGTAGAACAACCCTGCCAGTTGCAGTCCGCAACCCACCGGCACACATCCGAGGTAAGCTCATGAATAGTTTTTTCTTAGCTTTACCGTGGGTGACCAAGCCACGGTACGGCTACTGAGCTCCAAGACAGGGTGGGAACCTGTTCGAGGGTAGCAACAGAAAAGTCCTGCCGGGTTTTATCAATTCCAATAGATCTTTTGTTCATTCCAAATATTTGAATTAGGTGTTATTAATAAAGTTTAGTATAATGGTGTATTGTACTCCGGGTGATTAACTCAAGTTTATTACGGAAGGGGGGAGAGGGTTGTGGGTCTGGGCGAAGTGATTACTTTGGTGTTCATTATGAGTGCGAATAACGTTATAAAAAGCTCAATAACTAATAAGGTTAATTAATTAGTCACAAATATACTCATAATTATTACTATTAGTGGTTTGAAGGTTCTAACTATTGAATGGTATTGGTAGGTAGGTCTTTTTTTTTTTCATCCTTCCCCTGTGTATATTGGGTCAGGACCATACGATTACAGTTTTTTCAATTATCATGTTTGGTTTCATCATTACATTTGTACATTTATTTACTTTGCTTATTATTTAGTTTTAATCGTTGATCCTTTTCCTCTTTCATACTCTACTCTTCTTTCAAACTTCTCTTCTCTATCGTTCCGTATATCTGTATTTCTTTTCTTATGTCGTTTCATCTCTCCTCCGATGTGAAGACCGTCTTGTTTCTAGAGTAGCTTGAAAAGGATGAAACCATCCCTTTACAGCATCACTGTTCTTCTCGAGTTCTTCCAGCTTCTTTATTTATTTATGTTTTTATACTTTTACAAAAATTACTATCTTTTTTTTTATCTCAATTTTTTATTTAATTCTTTATGTTTACAAATTTTTGGTATGTCGTATCTAATTTTTGATTTTTGTCATTTTTTACTTATTTAAGTTTATTATCTTCTCAATAAATCTGCTATACTTCAGAAATATTTTACGACTTTCATCCTCACTCATCAGAGGTGATGACTCCACTATGTATCCTCTTTATCTGCTCTTTATTTTCTAAATAAGGGACAGGAAGTCAGGATGTAAGCAGGCCTCTGTTGCCGGAGACCGTCTGGGTAGGTACCACCGCAGCGCCTGTTTCTACTGCCGAACAGTAGTGTAAACATTACTGTATTCCTATTTGAAAGGCGCTATAGCTAGCGTAGTTACTGAAGTAATTAGATATAGCATCTTATGTCTTGAGGCGACGAGCGCAATGTGATGCAGCGTATACTACACTAACTAGCGCCACGTTGTTATGGGCAGGCGTGTCACTTACCATCAGGTGAAAGTCCCGATCGTCTCGTCTGGACTAAATGGATAATGATGATAGAATAAAAAAAAATATATATTTTCGATGTATAATTTTATTTCTCAAGGCAACATGCACAATGTGGTGCTGTGTATATCATCTTAACTAACGTCATTTTGTTAAGGGTAAGCGTATAATTCACCATTAAGGGAACTCCTCGTATCGCTGTTGAAAAAAAAAAAACCATTAATATTACAGCTTAGATTTAGCTACGTTATAGAAAAGAAAATTGCTACTTAAGTCATATGAACTGCTTAAAGCGCTTAACGTCAAACATTTTAACTTAAATTACTTAATTCCTTCTATGCATCAAAGGTAAAATTACCATGTGTTTGACATCTTTGATGTTGATTGCCTCTACTGCTGTCGAGAGGTTATAAAGTCTTACATTAAGCTCAAAGCTGCATTATTACGCTTTGAACTTAAAGTTAATTGTTAACGCTAAGTTACTTATATTTACGGTATACGGAAAACTTAACAACAATATCGATGTGTATATAGAAAATGTTGTTTAACTTATTTTTTGATTTTAGACCATTAGGAATTTCACTGGTGGGTCTTCGTTACCGAATACCTGAGTAGGAACCATGTTATTACTGCCACAAAACGGAAGTGTGCAAAGATTACCGTGTTCCGATTTAAAGGGTGTAGTAACTAGTGAAATTACTAGGGTAACGAGATATGTTATTTATCAAGCGAACGAGCAGTTATCCTAACTAGTTCCAGGTTGTTACACCGTTTTGTAGTATAAAAAATGTTGTAACAAAGATTTATAACACATGATCTATATATCATGTAATTGATCTAATTCTATTTTGTAAAAAAAAAAAACATAATTAATCTAATGTATTGTGAATTTTTTATCTATTATTAATTGATCTTAAGTTTATAATGAACTTGACCTCACTTTCGCATGATATTAAGTGACATTGAGGCTGTGGATGAAGATGATCAGACTCTAATATGCCAGCTGGATTACAGAAATAGGATAATGAAGAAAGATTGATAATTAAGGCTGTGGATGAAGATGATCAGATTCTAATATGCCACCTGGATTACAGAAATAGGATAATGATGAAAGATTGATAATTAAGGCTGTGGATGAAGATGATCAGACTCTAATATGCCAGCTGGATTACAGAAATAGGATAATGATGAAAGATTGATAATTAAGGCTGTGGATGAAGATGATCAGATTCTAATATGCCACCTGGATTACAGAAATAGGATAATGATGAAAGATTGATAATTAAGGCTGTGGATGAAGATGATCAGACTCTAATATGCCAGCTGGATTACAGAAATAGGATAATGATGAAAGATTGATAATTAAGGCTGTGGATGAAGATGATCAGATTCTAATATGCCACCTGGATTACAGAAATAGGATAATGATGAAAGATTGATAATTAAGGCTGTGGATGAAGATGATCAGACTCTAATATGCCAGCTGGATTACAGAAATAGGATAATGATGAAAGATTGATAATTAAGGCTGTGGATGAAGATGATCAGATTCTAATATGCCACCTGGATTACAGAAATAGGATAATGATGAAAGATTGATAATTAAGGCTGTGGATGAAGATGATCAGACTCTAATATGCCAGCTGGATTACAGAAATAGGATAATGATGAAAGATTGATAATTAAGGCTGTGGATGAAGATGATCAGACTCTAATATGCCAGCTGGATTACAGAAATAGGATAATGATGAAAGATTGATAATTAAGGCTGTGGATGAAGATGATCAGACTCTAATATGCCAGCTGGATTACAGAAATAGGATAATGATGAAAGATTGATAATTAAGGCTGTGGATGAAGATGATCAGACTCTAATATGCCAGCTGGATTACAGAAATAGGATAATGATGAAAGATTGATAATTTTATAGTGGCCCAACCGTAATTACGGAAAAGACTAGCAACCAAAAAAACAACGTATGGTACTAAATCGAACCTAGGACATTATTATAAAATATTACCCATTGCGTCATGAAGTCGATTAATTTCAATTAAAAGAAATGTATAATCCCATATGGATGTGAGTAAAGAAATTAAAAGAGCGGAGTATGTACTAGAATGAAAGGGGCCGTGAACTGTCGCTTAGTGTTTAGCTTTAGGTTATCTAAAGCTTAATACTGTCAGACAGCGTTAAATGGCTAAAGTATTCCCAAGGTGAAGTAAAACCTTTATTATTTAAAACGTTAAAATATTTAACCAACGTGTTATATAAATTTAAGTTATATATTTAAGTGATAAACGCAAGACAGAGAGGAAATTAAGTACAGAGTTAGTTGTAGATAGAACTTGTGAATTAGAGTAGTAACTAAAGATTTTTTTATAACTAATTACACTAACCTGGTAACAACTTATTCACTTAAGAATTAATGCCATATATATATTTCCATCTCTATAGAGATTCACGATATCTTTGGAACCGTGATGCAAAATTTCGTTGGAATATTCCTTTTCCCGAATATAGGTTGACTAGTTTTGATTTAATACAATGTTACCCCAAAAAGGGTTGGCGAGGGTGTTACGGCTATCAAAGCTAGTATTATAATATTGTTGGCTTCCGTTACACTTATTTGTTGAAACTGAGTCATAAAGAAGCGAAGGCAGAGTTCTTTAAAAATTAAATAAATTTTTTCAACAGCTATTATATATTAGATGATTATATATATATATATATATGATTATAAATAAGATGATTATAAATAAGATGATAGTATATTTGTGAAAGTCATGATAACTCACTTTGTAAAATTGAATGGAGTATATGTCTCGAAGACGATCCCCACTGAACTAGACTAGTTTCCGGTGAAGGGTTAGCATTTAGAAGAAACCGATACATTGCAAGAACAACAGTATTCTTGGACATGTGACATCGTCCGGCATATGGACAGAGTGGTGGAAAAATGGAGTTCATTTTATCCATATGATAGAAAACTCCTTTCCCAGTAGTAGGAAACTATAAAAGGAATGTTTTTTTTATACTTGCAGGTTATTCTTATGAGGTGTTCCTCAAGGCTTACGTAAAATAAAGTATTGAACGTTATAACACTTATTAGCTTTTTCATTTCCGTTTCATTTCAAAACAAAAAAAAGTAGATAAATTTAACAAGACATTTGAAGATTTGTGTTGAGACAAAAGAAAATGTTTTTTTTTTTTTACTTCAGTTCATAAAGTGCCTTTATTTAAGAGACGACCATAAACTCAAAGAGATTTGTCCTCTTTTTTGAATTGTACTATATCTTTTTATATTTTGCGGACAAACTAGAGAAAAAATACTTTGACTATATGAAAAAAATATTATCTTTAAAGCTATTATTTTTATGAGGAGTATTTATAAACAACTGAACCTAGTATATATGGTAATGTAGTATTTAAATCTACTATGTTTAGTATAAAAACATTATATATTCGAGTGTTTATTACTTAATATTTATCTAAATTTACTGGTGGTAGCTCTTTGTTGTTGGAAACCATGTTGGTAGGTACTCCCTCTATTGCAGCCAAAAAACAGTACTTTGTTCAGGTTTTAAGGGTGTTGTAAGTGTAATTATTGGAGTAAGCAGACTTAAGATCTTTTGTCTCAGAGTGACGAGCGCAATGTGGTGTGCTGTATACCATGTTAACTAGCGATACATTGTTAAGGATGGTGTATCACTTAATACCACGTGAACTAACACTTGTCTCGTCGTTGGTATTTTAAAAATATTACAGATTTTTATTTTAGACGATTTTATGATTGTTATTGGAAACATATTTTTTATGAAACTCTTCAAGCTCGTCTGTTATTGACACAGAGAAGTGTTCAATCAAAATTTTTTATTCCGGAACCGATGAGATTTATTCATATCAAAGAAGTGGATCGGATTTGATATGAAAACAATAAAAAGTTTGCTTAAACTTTATATTATTAATTATTTATTAATATAATTAGCAACATAATCAATATAATAACATAGAAATAGATGATTTAGTAACGAATATTATGCCCTGATAATGTTACGGCTTTAATAACTTATCAGTAAATAAAAGTGTAAGAAAAGTTTGAACAAGAATTTTTAACGAATACAAAATCAATGCTTCCTACTTTTCCTCCCTTTGGATGTAATTTGTTATCTTTACGAATTTTGACAGGACTAACTTTAAGGATACTCTTAACAACAAGAATAAAAACATAAATATTGCTTAAACATGAAAGTATACGGTATAAATTGACAATCGTCGACTTTTTAACCTTTGGTTAAAAGTGTTTCAAAAATTGCAAATACGTTGGCTTTTAAACCAAAATAGGCTTTTGATTTTACTACATCATCATCATCATCATTATCATCAGCCGATAGACGTCCACTGCTGGACATAGGCCTCTCCCAAAGATCTCCACATCGAGGGGGGAATTTGAGCCATTTCCCAGCACGCTAGTCCAATGCGAGTTGGTGGGAGCCAGAACCTCATTGATTGATTAGCAGGATGCACCACGAGCTGGTGAGGTTGGTTTGTGTCTGTCTGTGTGTTACTCTTTACATGCTTTCTACAACTACAAGTATGAAATTTTAACTCAAATGTGCGTTAAGACAACAGCATCAAATTTCTCCATAAAGCCTATCCTTCATTATTAGTGATACTAATCAATTGATTCACTTAGCACCAATCTGCGTTTGGTCATTGACACTAACTGAATTGTCAGATGTTTTTGTAAAAATAATATATATAATACACGTACAGTAACATACAGTTAATAATAAAATTAATAACTTAGCGTTTCATCGCGCTTTAACATATCGCTGAAACAAACTACATTCATCATACTACTGATCAAGTATGTAACAATAGCATTTTCATTCAATATGTCCTTTGTATATAAAACAAAGCAAATGACGGTGAAATATTTACCTTGTAAAACTTTCTGAACCATAAAATTAATAACGAGAAAACGTCTAGAAATTTCTGCAAATAGACTCGTCGCAGAGTAAAGGACTAATGAAGTGTTCATCCGCACGTCGCGCTACGTCCTTCAGTATACAGTACGTAGGAAATAGTTAATATATATGATAAAAGCTTCCACGTACATTTTGTTTGAATATTTTTTTTTATATATTTTATAGAATTAAGCGAGCATGTTTGATGACCAACATATTACGTGATGGTAAGTGATACGCTCAGCCATAACAAGATGGCGTTAGTTAGGATGATATAAAACACATTGCGCTCGTCGCTTGAGACACAAGTAGCCGAGTATTGATAACCCAGTAATTACACTAGCTACAACATTCAAACCGGAATATAGTACTGTTCGTTAACAGAAATATGCGCTACAGTGTTACCTACCTAGGTTTCCGGCAAACTAGACCTACCACCAGTAAATTGTTTATAAAATAATTAAATTGATTAAAATTAACGTAGGCATTGGAAAAAGCACAAAGATTTGTCGACAATGATGCGATCAGAATCAGTCATTAAGGTCATTAGATGATGCTGAGTACACACAATACATATATATACCAATTTTTTTATATTCGACGAAGCAACGAGATGAGCAAGACATACATCTAATTACAAATGATATGCTTAGGATGTTATACATTACACCGTACACTCGTCGCTTTGAGACGTAAGATGTTAAGACTCGTTACCCCAGTAATTACACTAGCTATGGCGCCTTTCGAACTGGAACACAGTAACGTTCGCATACTACAGTTTGGCGACAGAAATAGGCGCCGTGGACTTATCTAGACGGCCTACAGCAACAGAGACCTACCAGTAGCATATATGTATAATTCCAATATATTCTATAGGAAACAAGAGTTGAGTAAACGTATCATAAACTATGTTTAATAAAAGATGAGGCTATTAAGTTCTTAGAGATTACGATTTAAGTCTAGATTTAATGTTTTGATGGATTAGTTCATTTTTTACTCTAGGGGGTAGTTGGTTTATAAGCTGAGATATTAAGTAATGAGGACTACTTTCCACCCACATCTTTTTGTTCGTGTCCTACCCAATCATTGTCGAGCGAATTTTAAAGGTATTTTTATCTTTTGTACTGAGCTATTGTTTACTTGTAAATATATATGTATGTATATATATTCGTATGTTAAAATTATATCACATTTCTCACTATATCATTAGTTCAACATACACTCATCTACAATGTATGATGACGTGATTGAAGATGAAACATGCTCGCTCATTATACACTGACATATTTATGATTATTGAAACAGCAATTAAACATAGCTTTTATGACAGAAGATTGATTATATGAGGGCGGAAGCTTGCTGGGTACATCCTGAAGTATATGTAGGTAACTTGAAAACAAATGCCAAGTGTGTTGGTAATGTGTAATAAACTAGTACTAATCGAAATGGCGTTCCACTATATGGTGACAGCGGTTATGAATATTTAAAAAAAGCAATTCAGTCAGTGGAAGTTTTTTTTTTTAAGTTATTTTCAATAAATATGGAGTATGCTCGACTGTCGGATGAACTAAATTTAGAAGGTGGACCATCAGCACAGGCGGACGCCTGGCGCAAGTGGGACAAGATAGGACAAGATAGCGTAATACAGGGTGTCTGGTGGCAGATTTATGTTTTCAAATTTAAATAAAAATAATATGTTTGACATATAATTTTACTAAAAGTATTACAAAATAGAGTACAAACGCGGATTTCATTTTTTAAAGATAATGTCATCCAAATGTCTTCCATCCTGTTGCACACACTGTTCGAAACGGAGCCTCGTATTCCGTGCCACACGCTGCAGTAAACTTGGTTCAATTGCGCTGCTTTCTCGCCGAATATTTTCTTTTAAGTCCACAACAGCTCGCGGATTGTTGGCGTAAACTCTCTCTTTGAGGTAGCCACACAAAAAAAAATCCATTGGAGTTAGGTCGGGTGACCTCGGTGGCCACGGGATGTCCCCAAAGCGACTAATCAGTTTTTAAGGGAGATTTTCTCGCAACAAATCCATCGAAGCTCTGGCCGTGTGTGCGGTCGCACCATCCTGTTGAAACCATGTGTGTGATGAGAATGATGAATGAGCTCGCAGGTTCGGCAAAAAGAAATTCGAAATCATGAGCCGATAATTCTCACCACTGACATTCGTCGCTTGGCCCCGTGCATTTTCAAGAAAAAATGGTCCGATTATCCCATTCGTGGATAAAGCGCACCAAACAGTTACCCTTGGGCAATGTAATGGTTTTTGGTGCTTCAGTCGAGGATTGTGAGTTCTTAGAGCCCAGTAACGGCAATTTTGCTTGTTTACGTGTCCGTTTAAATGAAAATGAGCCTCGTCGCTCCAAAAAATGGAATTCACAGTGCGAAAACGCTTCAACATGGTTTCACAAAAAAATTTGCGTGACGCAAAGTCATTTTTTTTTCAATTCTTGAATTATTTGAATTTTGAAAGGATGAAACTTCATATCTTTTTTCAAAATTTCATGCACAATTGCTCTTGGAAGTCCCAGTGAAGCTGCTCTTTTCCGTATCAAAAGTCGTGCATTTTCACGTAAACTGCGTTCAACCAGTTCAATGTTTTCGGGAGTCCTTGACGATCGACTAGGTCCTGGCCGTGGTGTGTTCATAGCCGAAGCAGTTGCGCGGAACCTCTCCACCCACGAACGAATTAAATTCTCACTCGGCCCATCGCCTATCCGTCGAATATTGAAATGTGAACAAAACTGTCGGCGAGCGAGTACGTAAGAATCGTTACTCTTGAAAAATGCTTCAATAGCGAACGTGCGATGCTCACCCGACCACTGCGACATCGTGACTAAGAAATCCGCACGATCGGTGATTCTAATGACACCGCCTTCCCCCCGTATTGATTATAACTTATTGAGATATTCGTTTTTTAAAATATAAATCTGCCGCCAGACACTTATCATGAGACCAAAGCGATGTCAAGTCAATCACGACCCTAGGACATGAGCAATACAATATGAGGAGAAGGATTGACTATTTTTTGAATTTTATAGATTCTTCATAAATTTATTTTTAATAAACTTCATTTCGTATTATTTATGCAGTTGCTATAGGTTGGTTTAGAAAATCATTAGCGGTTGCTTCATTGTTCAAGGAATTTTTTAGATTAATTTCGAATCTAATTATATATTACGACCATCAAAGCGGACGGAGAACAGTTAGTATATATATATATACTAACTGTTCTCCGTTAGTATATATATATATATATTAGGGGGACCGGAAAGTAATGTCGTTTTCTTACGCTAAATACAAACACATAAATTTTTAACGAGTCTTTATTTTTAATCAATGATGTATTCCCCATCATTGTCAATAACCTTTTGCCATCTAGTGAGTAAATTTTCAATCCCTGATCGATAAAAATTAATTGGTTTTTCGGCAAAATATCTAGAGATGGCATTTTGGATATCATCCAAATTTGCAAATGTTTTGCCACTTAAAAAGTGTTGCAGCGCTCGGAATAAGTGGAAATCCGATGGTGCAACATCGGGCGAATATGGTGGATGAGGCAGCACCTCCCACCCCAATTCATTAATTTTTTCTAGAGTTCGCCTTGCGCAGTGCGGTCTTGCATTGTCATGTTGGAGAATGACGCCTTTTCGGTTGACAATCGCTGGCCACTTTTCAATTAAAGATTGATTGACTCGCTGCAATTGTTCGCTGTAGAGGTCTGCAGTAACAGTTTCTCCAGGTTTCAGTAATTCAAAATGAACAATGCCGCGAATACTCCACCAAACACACAAAAGCGCTTTTTTGGGGTGTAAACCTGGCTTAGCAGTACTCCGAGGGATTTCATTTGGAGAGAGCCCACTGCCTTTTGCGTTTTGGGTTATCATACAGGACCCATTTCTCATCTCCTGTGATCAAGCGATCAAAAAACGCTTCTGTGTTGTGTCGTTGAAGCAATAAGTTGCATGTGA
Organism: Troides oblongomaculatus; assembly: GCA_029032895.1. Taxonomy (NCBI): domain Eukaryota; kingdom Metazoa; phylum Arthropoda; class Insecta; order Lepidoptera; family Papilionidae; genus Troides; species Troides oblongomaculatus. Next base: position 2,753,516 of record JARDWC010000432.1, on the reverse strand, counting down.
TTGATCGGTTAGCCTTATTCTGTTCGGACAGATTATGCGGGACCCAAACACCTGCTCTGCTTACTTTTCCAATCTGCTTCAAATGTTCTTGGATGGTCGACCAAGGTTTGTTGAGACTGTTTGACAATTCCTCGATCGTCTGACACGGATTTGCTTCCACTTCCGCCCTTAACACGTCGTTGTCTAACGCTGATGGTCTTCCTGATCGATACGAGTCGGAAAGATCAAAATTACCCGATTTGAACTTGGAAAACCACCTTTGGCATTTACGAATGTCCAGTGCATTTGGATAAACATCGCAAATGTTTTTGGTAGCAACTGTTGCGTTATTTCCCTTGCGAAACTCAAAGAGCATGCAATGCCGGATGTGTACCTCTTCTGGTATTTGGCTGGCCATTTTACCCAAATTTACAAAAAAAAATTGTAATTCAATTGTCTATAAGTAAAGAAATCACTATAACCTCACAATGTCTTTGGTACGCCTCTGAACAAAACAATGAGCTGACAAATGACAATCAAGTATTGGCATGCGCAGAAACGACATTACTTTCCGGTCCCCCTATTATATATATACTAACTGTTCTCCGTTCGCTTCTATAATATTATGAAGGGATAACGGTCTCAATAGAATTCGAGGCTGAAAACTAGAATTAGAATACTTAAATAATGACTAATAAGTTACAAATTTAGCTATCTATCAAGTATATTAACAATCTGTTAGAAATATCTTATTTCTTAAACAGATAAATTGTAAATGTACTTAAAGTTTAATAGAATTATGTCTAAGACTGAATTCACTTAGAGACTTCATCTGTAAAACGTTTTACAGTCAGCCTGAACAAGAAAAGCTCTAGATAAGCTCGAGATTTATATTATAAGCCGCAGTAAAACAGAACTTAGCCTTTTGTATTCTAACCAGAATTCATATGGAAGTTCCACCAAACGTATTCATTAATCAGGGGATTTTCTGGCAAAAAATGTTAAGATAATAGTTTAGTTTAATTTTTATTATAACCATTAGATAAAGGTATACGAGTATATTCATATGCGATAGAAATACTCTGGTACTCTTTCAACCTAAACATTATATTATATATTGTACCTTGCTAAAATTTAGTGCTGATATAAATACCATGTAGTAAAGAAATCGGTTAAAATTTGTAGAAAATACAATAAAAACAATTGTTTGTTACATCCTTTAATAAGAGAATTAATAGTCAAGTGTGCTCGTCGCCTTGACATATAAAATATTGAGTATCATTAAACCCAGTTATTACTAATAACAACGCCGTTCAAACCCCAGTATAGTTGCAGAAATAGCTGCTGCGGTGTTACCTAGACAGTCTGGCTAAAGAAACCTAACCACCAGTGTATATTTAAACTAGCATTAGTCTGTTTAAAACTATTACGTTTCAAAGAAGGAAGTGAGACAAAATTTATACACTACTTCTCAGATATGCATTCCTTGAAGCCCAGATCTTGCTACCTGGTGAAGGTCGCAGAGAATGATTGGATGTATGTTGAATTTCCTCTATCCTCCTAATCCTATCCCATTCCTCTTCCTTAAGTTTGAAAAATTATTGGTAACCTTTAATGGGTAATTTGGCATCCTATTTAACACCCCAACCGGATCTTCATTAGCAGGCTTTGAAATTTGTGAGAGATATCCCAAGTACCACCAGTGGTAAGTAAGCTATTTATAAACTCTACTGTTATACGATTAGAATTTATAAATCTAGTCAAACTTAAATGATTTTTGTCAGCTGTTAAGGAATAGAGAGTTCATATTTTTCATCAAAGTAATAAATTGGTATTCGCTCTTGAGACCGTCTTAGTCGGGGGTTGAAATCAATGACGAAGAAAAATTGGTACAAAAATGTGCTGATCATAAAACTGAAGATTTTTCTACGTCACTATTTTGTAATTTGTTTTAACTCCCTAAAAATGTAAAGATAAGTAAAATAACTTCATAGTATAAATGGTATTTTTGGTCATATTTCGGTGGTGATAAGAAACTGTTGTTTTTCCTACTGCGCGGTGTTCATACAATTACTGTTTCATTTCCCTCCGTGGGCGATGAGATCAGCCGTTAGGTGTTACCCGAGTTTTCTTTCTTGATGGTCTTGATCTCTGGGCTACGGGTTCGGCAAATTCATTAATCAGGTGAGGATAAATAGGATAAGAACATTCAACACGAGGGCTCGTTAATGTTAAACTATAACATGGATGGTTAAATAATTAGAGCAGTGTAAACATTCTGAAACCTAACCGCTAAACTTCACTATGAAGAAGGTACCTGAATGATGAAGATTATCAGTGTCGCTTTGTTAGGCGAGTGCAGTCATTGCTCTATAGTCTCGGGCTACTAAGAATAGGACTAATATAAGCCCTGCCTGTCCTAGAAGGCGACTAAAAGGGTTTCCGCGTCCGTGGGCTTTGAAGATGGATTTCATTGTCTACTAAGTGAGCCAGGGATGAACGACAAGTGTGAGGTGGTCTAGTTCTGGTCGTACTAAAGCGAGGATATCTAGGACAGCTAGAACCCTTCCTAGGATGCCACGCGTTAGAGGTAGAGCCGGAAGGCACCGGTGCGTTCCGACGGAGGTCCCGGGGCTTCTCGAAACGTCATGAAGACGACCACCGAGGAGGAAATATTCCTCATAAGTTTGTCTTCACTCCAAAAGTAGAGTATAATACTAGATTTATCCTGATAACAAAAAAAGTGCGTTCAGTCAGGTTTCATTTAAGTCTAGTCTTATTGTCTATTCTTTACGTAAATGTTTGACAAAAACATTTATATGTTAAAATATGTGTTCAAACAAGTGAAAAAAAATAATAATTTGATGTCAGCATTTTTAAACTGCGAGGTCTCTGGAATACCTGTTGTATCAAAATTTTGTTTTAAAAATGCAGTGTTCCGCTACGAAGGAAAACATAGTCAAAGTAAACTGCATGTACGAGAATAATTTAGGTCAACGGTAGGATAACTCCGCCCGCCCGCTGCAGCGCCAGCCGGAAATGTTTTATAATGCCACTAAACAAAGCCTTTGCTGAGATTTATTAGATTTCGGCCTGAGAATTCAGAACATCTATTATAATGATCTATTGTTTATATAATGATCTAAGTGTTATTTCCTTTTACCATCGGATGTATAGCCATTATGCAAGACATTAGTCCTTTCGTTGTTGATTATTTCACTGATTAGGATGTTTCGCTTCGACCTTCATAATGCGAGTTATGATGTGGCAATAATTAAGAGAAGAGTAAATAGACAATTTCTAGACTAGTGGGCTTTACTCTTAAAAACTAATTCACCACTTACTATCAAGTGGAGTTGAAATCAAGCGCTCTCTGTAAAAGCGCGGCTACCGACTTGCCTTGTAACAATGATTCCAGGTTAGATACAGGAGTACTGGTAGTGTTGAGGTAGTGGAAGGCTTTTCTCAAAACCCACCTGACTATCGTGGTCACAATGTAAATCAGTAGCCACAGCATCACAACTGTGTTCCAACTACCAAAATGTAAGTCAGAGTATTCAATGTGAGCGCGGTTACTCTCCAAGTACTGATTTTCACTTAAAATCTAATGAAATTGAAATCAAATAATATCCTATTGGAGATACAAAAATATTGAAAAAAAAAAACAAACAGAGAAATCCTTTGTCAATCCTGAAACGTAAAGGAGTTTGACTAGATGTAAGAGTCACAAAACTTGTCCAAGCCGGGGCAGTTACGCGAAAGCATTTGCCAAAGTAAATTAAAAAAAATCTAAAGGTATTTTTTAACTTTGCCCTTTAATTAATTTTATGTTGATTTAGTGAAGAATTGACAATTCTTTGCAGAGAGAATTGATCTAGATTTTTATTTGAGACCTATTTAAAAACAACAGATATTTCTTATATAACAAGATGGAGTTAAAATCGTTAATTAATTTTAATGTAAATATTATATATATATATATGTATTATATATTAATAAATGATATAAGATATTCCCACCAATTACGATATCTCTGGAACCATAAGGCTTAGAGTCTTGATATTTGGTAGAAATAATACAGGGTGTCTGGTGGCAGATTTATGTTTTCGAATTTAAATAAAAAATAATATGTTTGACATATAATTTTACCAAAAGTATTAAAAGATAGAGTACAAATGCGGATTCCATTTTTTAAAGATAATGTCATCCAAATGTCTTCCATCCTGTTGCACACACTGTTCGAAACGGAGCCTCGTATTCCGTGCCACACGCTGCAGTAAACTTGGTTCAATTGCGCTGATTTCTCGCCGAATATTTTCTTTTAAGTCCACAACAGTTCGCGGATTGTTGGCGTAAACTCTCTCTTTGAGGTAGCCACACAAAAAAAAATCCATTGGAGTTAGGTCGGGTGACCTCGGTGGCCACGGGATGTCCCCAAAGCGACTAATCAGTTTTTGAGGGAGATTTTCTCGCAACAAATCCATCGAAGCTCTGGCCGTGTGTGCGGTCGCACCATCCTGTTGGAACCACGTGTGTGATGAAAATGATGAATGAGCTCGCAGGTTCGAACAAAAAGAAATTCGAAATCATGAGCCGATAATTCTCACCACTGACATTCGTCGCTTGGCCCCGTGCATTTTCAAAAAAAAGTGGTCCGATTATCCCATTCGTGGATAAAGCGCACCAAACAGTTACCCTTGGGCAATGTAATGGTTTTTGGTGCTTCAGTCGAGGATTGCGAGTTCTTAGAGCCCAGTAACGGCAATTTTGCTTGTTTACGTGTCCGTTTAAATGAAAATGAGCCTCGTCGCTCCAAAAAATGTAATTCACAGTGCGAAAACGCTCCAACATGGTTTCACAAAAAAATTTGCGTGACGCAGTAATTTTTTTTTCAATTCTTAAATTATTTGAATTTTAAAAGGATGAAACTTCATATCTTTTTGTCAAAATTTCATGCACAATTGCTCTTGGAAGTCCCAGTGAAGCTGCCCTTTTCCGTATCGAAAGACGTGTATTTTCACGTAAACTGCGTTCAACCAGTTCAATGTTTTCGGGGGTCCTTGACGATCGACTAGGTCCTGGCCGTGGTGTGTTCATAGCCGAAGCAGTTGCGCGGAACCTCTCCACCCACGAACGAATTAAATTCACACTCGGCTCATCGCCTATCCGTCGAATATTGAAATGTGAACAAAACTGTCGGCGAGCGAGTACGTAAGAATCGTTACTCTTGAAAAATGCTTCAATAGCGAACGCGCGATGCTCACCCGACCACTGCGACATCGTGACTAAGAAATCCGCACGATATTCGTTTTTTACCCTTTACTTTAGGCGAGTATAGGCCAGCTAAGAGTTTTTTAAAATTTCGTCTCCAACTGGGGACGGAGGAGGACGAGGGTGTTAGGACTAGCAAATCGAACGAGGAACAGCTAATATTGTTATATCAACAAAATAATATTAAAATTACTCTCGTATAATAATATATCTTATACAATAAAACAATCAATAGCACACAAATGAAAATTACCAATAGAATAATATGATGATGCAGACCGAGGATTTCTTTTTATATGTTCACTATATCTTAAAACTTTGTGAGCTGAAAGGTTAGAAAATGAATTATTTATATAAAAAAACTTTTCTAAATATATCTTTACGCTGATACAAAAGGAATTTCAAAGTACCTCCAAGCATCTTATATAGAGATTACGTTTTCTTCAAGTAAAAAGTAAAGAGAGGGGTGCGAGTACTCGAGAGAGAGTCAGCTGTTTTTAACTGATTTTATCAGAAACATAAAAAAAACTTTTTAACAAATTTAAATAATTATGATACGAAATATTTTTGATATTGTACCATAGCCTGTTATGTATCATTTAGTGTGGATAGTGTGAATGTATGGAAAATAAACTTGTTGTAATTCGATTTTAGTCAAATTTGTTATGTGAATTATGAAAAACAGTCTGCTGAAAAAAAAATCGTAACCCTCGCCAAAAGAGAGAATTTGCTGAATTCACGTTTGGCAAGCATGTTGGTTGGTGCAGTATGCTGATAAAGGTCATAGGGGAAGCTGTGGATTTTTTTTACTGAAATTGTTTTTTCATTGTCGTCTTTTACAACACGTGGAGGATAAAGCTCTGGTGTAAATATTTTCTCTAAAACTTCTCTAAATTTATACTGTTTAAAAGTAGGAATAGTTTCTTTTGAAGAAACTAAACTTACTAATAATAATATGTGAATGATTCAAGACAATCATTTAAATCATCATATGTATATAATTAACGCAAGACTTGTTGAATACATTATAAGAGACCTATGTCCAGCTGTGGACGTCCAGCGATTGAAATGTTTATGATGATGTATATAATAGTAACTCAAGGGACCTAAACCAACCTCATCTGCTGATGGTTGGCATTGGATCGATGGATTATCGGCTGATGATGATGAGGATTTAAAGGCGGGAATATATTTATGGAATATACTCACAAGTTATTCGAAGTATCTAAACTAGGTTATGAAACGTATTACATATAAAGGCACCATTAAAACCTAGGCGAAATATCTGCCTACAGTTTTTACTTCGAAATAAGATTTCTGAAAGAAGAAGAATCTTAAAGAAAATAGAAGATAAATGTGAATTTTCTGCAAATTAAAAGAAAGTCCCCGTCAAAGACAAGTCTTCGAAGTAGATAGCGAATCTAGAAATTATCGCTTCTGAAAAATCCGACGGTTGATGATTTCTTTTTAATTCCTTAGTTTTTTTCACAGTGACTTATATGAAAAAAAAATAATATTTCAACTTCAAGGCCTCCGTAGTGAAGTGACTAACTGCTTGCTTAGTAATAAAAAGGTCCCCGGTTCGATTCCGAGCCGTATATCGTGGACTTTATTGCAGTTAATATTTGATAGTTAAAGTATTATAAATATTGTGCTCCCACTGTTGGGACCCAGCGCTTCTTCTCTCCTAACGGTGAAAAAAAAATATTTGCCTTTATTGAGACACATCTATTTTTTCACGTCCTCCGTTTTAAGGTACCATTGCAACACCTATTAATACCGCTTAGTAGTAGTGTGAGAACATTACTGTTCCGGTTTGACTGGCGCTGTAGCTTGTGTAATTACTGGGATAACGATACACAGTATCTTGTCTCAGGCGATGAGCACAATATGGTAAAATGTATATCATCCTAACTATTGCTACGTTGTTATCGGCAGGCGTATCACTTATCATCAGGTGAATGTCCCGCTATATCAAATACCATTTATCATTGTTATATATCCTAGATCTGTCTCTTTCTAATAAGTTAAAGACAACTTTAACATATAAATATAATAATATATGAAAATGTAAGTTATTATTTGTCCTTCAATATTATTATTTAACAAGTATTATGCAAACGTAGCGGAAGCGGAAGCAAACATTTCACACGGCTAGCAGCATTTAATCTTTCAAATATTTACCCTTTTAATAATAAACCCTTTTTGCTTTTACATCAGTAATTTTAATAATAATATTTAAGGGTAATGTTTAATATAGAGCCTCAATGATTTTCGGATGGTAAGTGATACACCAGCTCATAACAACCTGGTGGCAGTTAGAATGATATACACAATACTACATCGATCTCGTCGTCATGACATATAAGATGTTATCTTCTTCCTCCTGAAATTTCACCAACTACTCTGACCCTTTAAAAGAAATATAATAACTTCCCCACAGTACTGTTTGGCGTCAAAGATAGCCACTAAAGTGGTACCTCCCTAGATGACTCCGGTAACAAATACCTACCACCAGTGCTGAGGTGAACATTCGGTTTTGGCGATTGCGATGCCGAGGCGATTAATTAAACTTTCATACTTATAAGAGCTAGGTACAAAATAAGCTACTTCAGTGTAATATAAGAAATTAACCAATGTGATACAGTTTGTATTTATAATTCATTATCATGATCATCATTACCCGAATCATGCTCACTGCTGGACATAGACCCACCAATAAGTCTTGCAATGCTTTTATGATAACATAGGAACAGAACTGGTGGTAGGTCTGTTAATAGATCGTCTATATAGGTATCACCGTAGCTCCTATTTTTGTCGCCAAACGGCAGTGTGAAAACATTACTGTGGTACGGTTTGTAGGATGTTTCAACGAGTCACGTTTCGAGTTAAATCAGTTCCAAAACGATGAGCAATAATCTGTATTATCATCCTAACACCAAGTTGTTATATCACTTACCATCAGGTGAATATCTTATTCGTTTTGCTCGAAATTTATTTTTTTTTATTTCATCCAAAGGCATCCATTGAAGTATTATACGGTACCAAGCGCTACGTAGCTCCGTTCGAACGATATTAGATCGACTTGAAAGGACTTCGTACGATCCTTACAAGCACGGAGTATTTTGTATAAAAACGAGAATCAATCAGTTCCTAGCTTCAATAAAATTTTCATCTGATAGAAATTCTATACAAAAGATACAAGAGTATATACGAGTACAACAATACGAAGAAATACTAATTTGGATTGCATCTGATGAATATTGAATGAGAAAGTTAACAAATAAAAGCAAATTTTAGACGTCTCAAAAGGTTATTATGTCTTTAGGATAGATGCTGTGAAAATAATAAACTTTGATATTGCTCCAAAGATATTTTAAAAATAGATAGAAAGAAATTTACTTGATGGTAAATATGCGTTACTTTTAGTTCATATACTGTGTTATTTGGGGGTCCACAACAACTCACGGGACCCATGCCAACTTCACCTCCTCGTGGTGCACCCTGATAAACAAACGAGGCTCTGGGTCCCACCAACCCGCAACGGTCCAGCGCGGTGGGAAACGACCCAAATCTCATATGAATCACTACTCGATCGATGTGGAAATCTTTGGGAGGGGCTATGTTCAGCGATATATTTCTATCGCCTGATGATGATGATGATGACTGTGTTATTGAAGTTACGACTTTGAGAAAAAATACCTTCCAATCCAATCCAATCAGCCGGAAGACGTCCACTGCTGGACAAAGGCCTCCCCCAAAGATTTCCACTCTGACCGGTCCTGGTCCACCCACATCCAATGGTTTCCAGCGACCTTGACCAGGTCGTCGGTCCACCTTGTGGGGGGTCTGCCCACGCTACGTCTTCAGGTACGTGGCCGCCACTCGAGAACCTTTCTGCCCCAACGGCCGTCGGTTCTGCGAGCTATGTGCCCTGCCCATTGCCACTTTGCGACGGCAACCCTTCGAGCTATGTCGGTGACCTTGGTTCTCCTGCGGATCTCCTCATTTCTGATTCGATCTCGCAGGGAAACTCCGAGCATAGCTCGCTCCATCGCCCTCTCGGCAATGTTAAGCTTGCGGACAAGGCCCACGCTAAGCTAGCGCTAAGCTAGTAAGCGACCACGTCTCTGCTCCGTATGTCATCACTAGCAACACACATTGGTCAAAGACTTTTGTCTTGAGACACTGCGGTATATTTTAATACCTTAATAATCATTTAAATCTTCCATTGATAGACGTCTTATTCTTACAAAGATCTCAACACCAATCGGTCCTGTTATATATATATATGTGTATTTTTTCATGTACTGTATTATCTAAGCTCGCTGGCCTAATGGTTAGAGCGTGCGGCTTTCATTCTCTTAATATTTAAGTTATGTACATTTGTGAACTTTAGTTACAACAGCGAAATACAAACGGTGAAGGAAAACGTCGTGAGGAAACCCGCACACTGATATCATCTTTGTGTGTGTGTGTGTGTGTGTGGTGGCCCCAATAAAGTGGCAACAGGCTCGCCCCCTGTTACATGGGACCTAATCTGACCACATCTAGCGAAATGTGGGTGTTTATTCACCTCTGCCTACCCCTACGAGGAAAACGGCATGCCAATATAAAAAAAAAAATAATAAAAATTAATGTATTATCTTCCCGTCTACTTATACACACATTTCCTTACAAAACATAGGACTCTTGTTATTAATATTATTTCTATATAATTATTTTTATATATTTTAAGTGAATGGAACCGGAATCTGTAATTGGAGGCTGTAAAAGTCATCAATGAGACTTACTGTATAAAGGTTTAACACTTTTTCAGCTACAACGCACTTCAGAATAGAAAACAATAATTTTAAGCTATTACGATATCAAATCCAATGGCTCCCAGCGATTTTTTTATGTCCTCTATCCACCTATTAGGGGGTCTTCCAACGCTGTGCCAACCTATGTGCATCAGTGGAAGTCAGGTTGAAATTATGAAAATTATATATTTGTATATACTAAATTGTATTTGTAATAGGGGGACCGGAAAGTAATGTCGTTTCTGCGCATGCCAATACTTGATTGTCATTTGTCAGCTCATTGTTTTGTTCAGAGGCGTACCAAAGACATTGTGAGGTTATAGTGATTTCTTTACTTATAGACAATTGAATTACAATTTTTTTTTGTAATTTTGGGTAAAATGGCCAGCCAAATACCAGAAGAGGTACACATCCGGCATTGCATGCTCTTTGAGTTTCGCAAGGGAAATAACGCAACAGTTGCTACCAAAAACATTTGCGATGTTTATCCAAATGCACTGGACATTCGTAAATGCCAAAGGTGGTTTTCCAAGTTCAAATCGGGTAATTTTGATCTTTCCGACTCGTATCGATCAGGAAGACCATCAGCGTTAGACAACGACGTGTTAAGGGCGGATGTGGAAGCAAATCCGTGTCAGACGATCGAGGAATTGTCAAACAGTCTCAACAAACCTTGGTCGACCATCCAAGAACATTTGAAGCAGATTGGAAAAGTAAGCAGAGCAGGTGTTTGGGTCCCGCATAATCTGTCCGAACAGAATAAGGCTAACCGATCAATCACATGCAACTTATTGCTTCAACGACACAACACAGAAGCGTTTTTTGATCGCTTGATCACAGGAGATGAGAAATGGGTCCTGTATGATAACCCAAAACGCAAAAGGCAGTGGCTCTCTCCAAATGAAATCCCTCGGAGTACTGCTAAGCCAGGTTTACACCCCAAAAAAGCGCTTTTGTGTGTTTGGTGGAGTATTCGCGGCATTGTTCATTTTGAATTACTGAAACCTGGAGAAACTGTTACTGCAGACCTCTACAGCGAACAATTGCAGCGAGTCAATCAATCTTTAATTGAAAAGTGGCCAGCGATTGTCAACCGAAAAGGCGTCATTCTCCAACATGACAATGCAAGACCGCACTGCGCAAGGCGAACTCTAGAAAAAATTAATGAATTGGGGTGAGAGGTGCTGCCTCATCCACCATATTCGCCCGATGTTGCACCATCGGATTTCCACTTATTCCGAGCGCTGCAACACTTTTTAAGTGGCAAAACATTTGCAAATTTGGATGATATCCAAAATGCCATCTCTAGATATTTTGCCGAAAAACCAATTAATTTTTATCGATCAGGGATTGAAAATTTACTCACTAGATGGCAAAAGGTTATTGACAATGATGGGGAATACATCATTAATTAAAAATAAAGACTCGTTAAAAATGTATGTGTTTGTATTTAGCGTAAGAAAACGACATTACTTTCCGGTCCCCCTAATATATACTGCATTATAAACAGGCTACTATGTATATTAATAAATATATTTTAGACTAACACTTTAACCCAACTTGTCTTGTTTTGGTGCTAATGAATAGCGGACGGTTTGCTCCGTTCGATGTGTTACATGACCCACCCAATGACTTCATTGATTCATTTGCATTGCTAATCTGTTGCAATTCACAGGGTAGGGTTCTAATTGAACCTTTATTGCAACAGAAACTGTACGAAATATTTGATTAATCGAATCTTTTCTTACTACTAAATAACACTTGTTCATTTCTAACAAATCAACAAGTTTACTACTCAAAAATATTTTCGTCAATATGTCTACGTACTACATAACTCTCAACGCCATGAGATATTAGACCTTAAATTAGTTCTTCATTAATTTCCTTATCTTCCGCATATCGATCAGATATCAGCAATATAAGATCAGCGAATCTCCAAATTGTTATTATTAAAAAAAAACAAAGATTAGGATTGTAAGATAGTAAAGGTAAAAATAAAACAAAAGTTAAAAATAAGAGTAAACGAAGAAGAAATGAAGAAAAAAGAAGAAGAAAAGATGCTACAGGGGAGGCTTCTTTTTTAGGCTTTCCCTCACTCCAGAAATGAAGGAGACAGTCTTCACGAAATGAGAGAGGAATGAAAGAAGGAAATTGAATGTAGAAAGACAGACGAGAAGTTTGAAAGAGAAGAATTGAGTATGAAAGACGAGAATGAGGAAGTAGAAATAAGATAACTGATGGTAAATGTAACAGACTAATAAAGACTTTGACCCAACATATGTAAGAGGAGCAATAAAAAAAAAATTACTCATTTGATAATTTTGACGAATATTGAGAACTGCAGGTTGAAAGATTTTCATGATTATTTATTGTTGGTTGTTTATTCATTATTTTCTTTGACGAAAAACTTACTAGCATTATAATTTATCCATATGATTATGAATGCATTACAAATGTAGTTTATGAATAGATGTATCGTTTACAACCACGTGTACGTGTAGCTATACTCTTATTACAAAAAAATGGGCAACAAGATAACGAATAAGTAGAATTTTTCTAGTAAATTAATTGAAATTACAGAAACGTAGACTCGGAATCAAATGGCGGAAATAAACTTAATGGCCCTCGAAAGCACCTGCGCCGTAACAAGACTCCATTAATCACCGAAACTGGATCCTCGACGGCGACAATCTCTGCCCAGAAATCGATCAAATTTATCAATTAACGTTTCTTTATTCGTCTGTAATCGTATATTAAAGTATATACACGATAATTACTTTCGGATAAACAAAGGTAAACAGATTAATGTTTGTTTTCGTAGCTGAATTTCGAAGTGTTGTGGTACGTGCTATTTGTTTCGAGAAGACGTTTTGGCACTGGGCTTAGTTTCTGGTGAAGAATAACATCGTTGAGATACTACGTTCCAAAAATAACAGCTTACATGGACGACAGATAAATGGCCTTAATTCTTTCCCAGTGACAGGAGGTTATCGTTAATAGCACTGAATACAATAAGTAGGCTGTACATTTTTTATATACACGATCTTATGAAGACTGTCTAGAAAAGAATTTGAGATATAATGGAGTAAATAAAGAAGATAATATCTTATTTATAGGAATAAAATTTAGAATATTATGTGATATAATAGATATTAGATGCAAATTTAGCTCGCGGATACTGGATTAAGAATCTTGAACCCGATTACGCCATAATAGCTGTCAATGAAACTGACGGCGCAAACTTCATCGAAAAAGTCGGTATTAGATGCAAAATTAACCCTAACCAGACAAACCTGAATAACACTAAACCTAATCGAAGGATTTACCATCATCTGCTTTTGTTTTTAATGTATTAAACTTATACAATTTCATCAATCACATAGTTTTGTATTATCTATAATTTTCTGTTAATGTTTTGAAGGCATAACTGTTTTCAATTGGAACTCTAAATTTTGGCAGATTACTAGGTGGTTGTACCTACGAGAATACTGTCCTGGTAGTATACCTTACCGCGTTGAGAGAAGAATAAACTAGATAGATTTTTTTTGTAACTGTATTATGAAAGGCTTTAATTATAACGATCTATGGAATTGAATTCCCAAAATAAAATGTCATTTGAAATGTGACTGTCATAGGGTAATCAAGGGTTACCTTTTGAATTTGATATTTAATCTGTCCGTTGGATCCCTTCTAAATTGATGTTTTGTGAAACATCGAAATCCCTTTAATTAAAAAAAACAAATCTGTATCGTAATTTACAACGTGATCCTTTTGCGTACATCCGCTACAAACTTTGCCTATTAACGAGATGAAAATGATTCCAACGCGTTTTGCATTAAAGTGAGATGTGTTTTGAAAATTCATCATTACAGACAATTGCAAAAAAAAAAACGGAATTAGGTAATGAATTTTTTTTTTTTTTTTATAAGATCTAGTAGGCAAACGAGCAAGACGGGTCACCAGCGATGCCAGTGCGTTGCCCACCCTTCAGGTAAGAATATGCTCTTTTCTTGAATAACCCAATGTCGCAGTTGCTGGGGAAGACCGCTGATGGCAAGGAATTCCAGACACTTATTGTGCGTGGCAGAAAACTGTTTTTAAAACGCATTGTAGTGGAACGCCAACCATCCAGATGGTGCGGATGATAGTTCCGGCGAGACGATCGGTTGCGAAAATCAGCGGCTTCTATTAAATCGAACAACTCCTCAGAACATTCCCCATTGTAAATTCTGTAAAGTATGCATAGGGAAGATAGATCCCTACGCAGTGCCAAAGGATCTAGCCGATCGGCAAGTTCAGGATCGTCGACAATCCGAGATGCCCTACGTTGGATTCGGTCAAATGGAGATAGCTGATAATCCAGAGCCCCGGCCCAAAGGTGGCAACAATACTCCATGTGAGGCCGCACCTGCGCCTTATACAGTTTAAGACGGTGGGCCGGCTTGAAGTACTGTTTGGCCCTGTTGAGTACTCCGAGTTTTTTGGAGGCCATTTTAGCCTTGCTCTCCAAATGACCGCCAAACTGGACAACACTCGAAATGTCGACACCTAGAATGCCAATGTTCGGCTTGGCACAAAGGTGAGTGTTTCCGAAGAGTGGCGATGCGACAAAGGGGGCTTTTTTAGCAGTGAACGCGCAAACTTGAGTCTTAGAAGGGTTAAACTGGACTAGATTTAGTCCCCCCCAATCGGAAATCTTCACAAGGGATGATTCGATTTCAGACACAAGTTTGTTCCGACACTCATTGACGTGATCCCGAGAGATATTGCTGCGGCCGAAATACAGTGCATCCACGGTACTGTCATCCGCATAGCAATGAATGCCACTGGTATGCAACAAATCATTGATATGCAGAATAAACAATGTCGGGGATAACACGCAGCCTTGGGGAACACCAACATTTACGGTCCGGGGGTGCGAGCATGAGCCGTCTACGACGACTTTAACTCTCCGTTCCGCAAGGAAACTGCCGATCCACCTACAAAGTCTCTCAGGAAGCCCATAGGAAGGAAGCTTCGATAGTAAGGCTTAATGCCAAACCCGATCGAAGGCTTATAATTTAACAATAATAATTCAGTTGCTCAAATCCGGAGGACGTATCCTTTCTGTGGATTGGGAGAATCTATGTTTGGAGTATTAAATAAAATAAAGATTGATGCTGGACGTCAATGCCTCTGATTGTTAGTCTGGACAGGAAACAAATTTATTTCCATAAATGTTTCCTGTGTCACAGTGTTAGTTATCCGGCACATATGTTCAAGCTGTAAATCTTTTCCAGTTATATATATATATATATAGATTGTTAATGGGAATATCCTAAACCACAATCAGCATCGACAAATTAGAAACATTTGGCTCAAATTAATGAAAGGTTTTGCCATCAATTGTCATGATAAAGTGAAAAGGAATCCAAACAGGCTTTCAATTTGGATGGTATTTGACAACGCGAGTTTGGACAATTCCAGCTCCGTCATGTATAAAATGTTCACTGCAGCTTGTAACCCCTAGTAACATCAGAGGTTTCATTAGCGAGTTGCAGATACCTTGTTAAGCCTTTGAAGAACTTCACATTGTACTCATTCCACAATTTGAGTGTTCTCGGGAGAAATCTCCGAGACCACAGACACAGAGATGATTTCAGTGTGCGGGTTCCCTCACGATGTTCTCCTTCACCGTTTGTATCTCGCTGTTGTAACTAAAGTTCACAAATGTACATAACTTAAATATTAAGTCATCGGTACATGCCGAGGTTTGAACCCGCGACCTTCGGAATGAAAGCCGCACGCTCTAACCATGAGGTCAGCCAGCTACTAGATTTTATTCTTTTAACAGTAAAAACGCTACTACATTTATTAACCGTGAAAGACTTGTTCAGGGTCCTTAATAAAATACACGCCACGTGAACTTAATGAGAAATAATGAAAGCAACAAAACACAGGACCGTCTGTGTCACCGTCGTCGGGACCGAACTGATTACCGCGAAGTAGTAAACTTGTATGGTAGTTTAGTGTTAATAAAGTTTTATAGACTATTAACTGTTCTCTTTTTTTTTCAAGAAAGCTACAGTATGAGCAGATCCTTACCTTGATGTGGTGTTAATTAGTTTGATACTACAATTTGCGTTAGTCGCTTTGTGACATTAGATGTATGGAAGACTTTCGTCATCCCAGTAATATCACTAATTACAGCGCCTTTCAGACCGAATTATAGAAAAGTTTTCACAGTACTCTTTGACTGCAGTTGGCGATGCAGTAGTTAGTTCCTGTGTTAGAGTTCTCTGTAAAAAAGAGACCAGACCTACCATCAGATTTTATTCATTCTTTTTTCACAAAAGTATAGTTTTGGAAAATACTCTGTCAACATTTAATTTCGCGTTATTGCTTGTTTATAATACTCTATAGCTTTTTTTGTGTACTGCAGTTAAGTTAGCGACAAATATATTATGTAACACGTCAATCCCAATGTGAAAGAAGAACAAAGTATTAATAATAAGAAGTAAAATATGTAATACAAAATTGATGGTAAGTGAGTCCAGAGCCGACAAATACAGAAAATGATTAAAAAAAAACTATAATTTCTTACCGATTTGATAGTATCAGTAGCTGCATATCTACAAATAAATTAGAATATTAGAAAAATGACTAATTTCTACCTGAAGCTATAGAAGATATCATCAATCGATGTCCACTGGACTTTGCCTCCCCTAAAGATTCTTACATCGATCGGGTACGGATTCCTATAGAAGGATTTGGGTTATTTCCCACCACACTGGCCCACTGCGGGTTGGTGGGAGTCAGAACCCAGTTTGTTGATTAGCAGGGTGCACCTCGAGCAGGTGAAGTTGGCTTGGATTCTGCGAGTTGTTGTACAGGAATCCTTTCAAATATAAGTACAAAAGGGAAGCTTCATATAATCTATATAACGAAGAGAGGTTGATAGGATGCGGGCGGTTTTCTCTCCGATCTTCATTCATTGTCGATTAAACAATACTCGATAGGTTTGTAATACAACAACAGATTAAGCAACAACGACAACAGTTGGATGGTCCGCTATACTGGTGTTAACCGTAGTCTTTTCTCCGAGAAAATGTTCGCTCCCGTACCGCGTTCCTCTTTTTATATTTTCCTCGAAATGACATTTACATTTAACAAGTCATCTTCAGTGTTGGCCGCTACTATATCCAAATACCCGCAAGTCGATTAAGATTCAACCTTAATGTTGTCCATTATTATATCCGAATATCCGCAGTCTATTAAAATGTGACGTTGCCTCCTCCAATCTCCGATATATATATTATAATAACCAAACGTCGGCTGTTGACTTTTTAACACCAAAGTAAAATAAATTAAAAAAAAAATCACGTTACATTTTCAGTTTGTCGTTGAAAGTTCAATACTATTTTTAGCTTTTGAACGATGTCAATTTCATCGCAGATATTGCTATCGCGAAGGCTCCGCTCACTATTGAGAATATTGTAAATCTTGCACTACGTCACATGAAATGCAGTATTCGTGTGAAAGTAATTTATTGTATTAAAATAAAAAAAAATATACAATGAAGCAACGAGGTGAGCGGAACGTTCACCTAAGAGGTAAGTGATTCGCCTATCCATAACAACTTAGCTCTAGTTAGTATGGTATACACTGCACCACCTTGCTCTCATCGTCTTGAGACATTAGATGTTAAGTCTCATTACCCCTATAATTTCATCAGCTAAAACTGCTGTCAATCCGGAACACAGTAATGATATCACACTACTGTTTGTCGGCTGCAATAGGGCCTGCGGTGGTACCTACCTCACCGGTCTCCGGCAACAGAGACCTACCACCAGTGCTATTTTTATTGTATCACTGTTAAGCTCCATTGTTTATTTTTACAATAATAATTCCTTGTCTTCATAATATATTTTCCTACAAAAATATAGCGGTTGTAACATGGTTATGCATTGGTCGAATGAATGGATATTCCGAAATGAAAATGTTTACTACTCGCTGACGAAAAAGTCTAAACAAGATGAGACTTATATAAGTGCAAAATCAAAGTTCAAAGCTCGATGAACCCCTATACATTTACGTATATGTATGATCATCCGACAATCACTCTAGAAATTTCTTCAGAACCCTTTTTTCTGATGGAGTACTATTAAATTATTACTGATAACTCATTGTTCATTCTAAAATCGCCATCAGATATGTATCTGATAAATGATCATCTCACAGCGAGAAATATAGAGAGACGCTCTATTTCTCGAAAGTTCTAGTACTACACTCGACTTTTTGTAAAAATAATCATAAAGAAACATGTTATGATCGTCGCTATAATACATAAGGCTATTGCCTTATGTATTAAGTAACCTCCTTTCCCTGAGGTATGCTTTTTACCTTAAGGTATAAGATGTTTCATTACCCTAGTTAAATACTTGATGGGATCTGCAAAGCGGAACTCTGTAATGTCTGAAAACTACTGTCTGTCAATAGAGAAATAGACGCTGTGATAACTATACATACAGTTTAAAGCAATCGAGACCAGTAAAACTAAAATATTCATACTGGAACACAGTAATAATCGCTAGCGGATAAGAAGCACCGCGATAGTCTATCCTTGGCAGTCTCCGTAAATAAACAATACGTTACTGATTTTTTTTATATAAAAAATGTTACTAATTTTATAGAAAGCTTTATATAAATATAACTAATGCTTAGTAAACTTCTAGTTAGCAACTAAATAGAGGATGTAAGAGGTGAACCCGATGCACATTTACCACGAGTTATCCGGTTACGTACGGCTGCGTTGGGGGATACGTTAACAATTTCATGTACTAACCAAAGTTAGTTCGTAACCACAATTCAATTAACTGTTAGGATATTGTATTTCACGTAATACGTTAATTGAAAATTTAACTTACAATATGGTTAAACCATTTGTAGCTCTTTAACCTTATTATCGTCTTATTCATATGCAGTTTAAGCGTGTGTCAGTTTGTCGCCGATAGGTTATTGGCTTGTTCGAGCCAGCGGAGTGAAGTTGCAGCGGATTCCGAATAGTCCATACACGCTGATATCATTCATGCAGTTATCATTGTTAAATTAAAATTCCATAACAATTAAAATAATAATTAGAAGATTTTAATGTGAAAAAAGCTGTTCATATACACATACATTTTCACTGATTTCCACTACAAATAATATTAGAACAGCAGTCAATTCTTTAGTATTAAAATAATTAGAAAACTTACTTCGTAACTATTTGGCCTACCATACAAATGCCGGAGATTGTCTTTGGAGTTACCACCAGGAGCTGGTTTTCTTTCTTTTCTCTTTACTTCTGCCACTAAAGAGTAGTATCAAAGCACTGTTCTAATTTACACAGCACTGGAGTTAGTAAAATTGCTAGGTTATCCAAAATTTACTGCCACTTAACGTGTGAGCTGAACAGTAAAGAACAGTGCGCGAAGACAGTCATGGCGAAAGTTGTCTATGGTTGGAAATATTCCTTTCCATGCCTTTCTTAATCTCCTTTTACAACACTGAAAGTAAAGAGGTAATCGAAGTATAATTAAAGACTACTGGAAATTACTATCTGTCCAGAACATTTGATATTTTTTAAGATTTCCTTGATCATTACGCAGATTGGCGTTTCTTGTATTAGTTCATTAAAGTTTTGGTGGAGCAATATAAACTAGATATACGAAGTGATTTACTATAACCATAGAATTATAATTTGTTTGTATACTTATTTCTATTCCTAATCAACTTCAAAATTAGCTATGTTTCGATTTGAAGAGAACTGTAGCTACTTTAAATTTATCATTAATATTTAGTCATAATAACACAGAAGAAACATCGTCGACTTTTGCAAATATAACATCCTCAAGTATCCATTTTATACAACTCCGTTAGAAAAACCCCATTTCAACTTAAAAAATGACAAATGACAATGAAAGCGAAATAAATATCAAGATGGTTCAAACGGAAACCGTCATAAATTTCCTAAAGAGTAAAGGAAAAGGAAACATGAGTAGCATTTACAAAAGGGCTTAATTATATCTAATTAATAATTCATTTTAATGACACATAAGATGTGTAATATTGATAAGATATATGATGTAAATGTATGTTAGTACTTCAAATTTAATATCTTAACTTAAACATTTAACATTCTTTACGAGGGTTCGGTCTTAGCGGAAACAGCAAAGTTGTTAACCAACAGAGAGTCGTAATGAGTTTAACGTTAAGGATATTAATATTTTATCTCCTAATCCTCATAATTAGAAGCAGGTTTAATTTCTAGCACCGCTTCAACATCGTTAGATCTGTACTTAGATATGACTAAGATAACATTATAGGTCTAACACCGAGAACCTATCCCAGCCTTGTCGGAGAGTACTGGTTGATATTCTTGTTAATGTTTCATATCCGCTATTTAACTATTACTATTACAAACTAATGAGAAGTAGTTTAACATATTATAACTAACAAGATAAGAAATTCTTTATACTTGTTGATAACGATAGACGTTAAAGTTAAACCTTCGTTAGGACGATAAAGGTTAAAATTCTTAACTCTTCAGCGCGTAAACAAAGTAACGAGTTGAAAAGTCAAAGCAATAATGATGAGAAACGTGAGCGAAATATATTTTTAACGAATTTTCCTTTACTTCTTTCACTGGGTATTTTCCGAAATCCTGTAATTAACCCCCAATACTGTTTGTTTACAAATTTTCTTAAGAGCAAAAAGTTTAAAACTGCGATAAATACGAACTAAATGAATCACATTTTCAACAGAAGTTAATCGGTGAATACAGTAAAAGTTAAAATTTCTAACAAGTTTTAAAACTTTCATTAAATAGAGTAATACTCTTTTTTTTAGGTAAATAAGATACTGGTGGTTAGGTCTCTGTTGCTGAGCACCGTCCTGGTACCACAGCAGCTCAGATTTCTATCGCCGAACAGAAGCGTGTTAAAATTACTGTGTTATTGGCAATGAAACTCAACGTCTTATGGTTCAAGGCGACTAATGCAATGAACATCGTACTAGATGGAGTCACGTTCTTATGGGCAAGCGGTATCACTAACTTTCAGGTGAACGACCCGCTCGTCACGTCGTTTCGTTAAATAAAAAAAATCTATAGAACGTTAGTTAGTCTTATTGATGGTACGTTTGTCTTTCCGTAGTCTATCTACATAGATACCAAATCAACATCAGCTAACAGACGTCCACTGCTGGACATAGGCTTTCACTAAAGATCTCTACATGGATCTCTACAGTCAGTATGGCCTTCAGTACCGCTGGCTACTAGAGGCTGTCGTATGTAAAGGTTCATATGGGGGGAATTGAGCCATATCCCTCTACGCTGGCCCAATGTGGAATGACAGGAGCCAGAGGTTGGCTTGGATTCCGTGAGACTTTTTACCACCGCAGTGCCTATTTTTGACACCAAACAGTAGTCTGCAAACATTACTGTGTTCCGGTTCGAACGACTCCAAAGCGAGTGTAATTACTGGTGTATCGCTACTCGATCAAATCTAAGAACTCCTAAAGAAAGGATGGGACAAGAGCACTCGCAACCGACGAGCATGCATGAAGACGCTCATGAAAGTGGAGGAAGCGAGAGAGGTGTGCTAGGATCGTAGCAGGTGGAGAGATGGGGTCTCTGCCTAGCCCACTGGAAACGAGGCGTGATATATAAGTATATATGTATGGAACTGTCACTTACCATCAGGCGAAAGTCCAGCTCATCAGTCTATTCTTGAATAAAAAAAAAATCACATAAATAATGGACGATACTTTTATCACATCATTCGAACAAAAATTCTTTACTGGTAGTAGAAAGATATTCTCTCTCTCTATAATCTGTATCGGATACATTTAAACATCATCATCATCAGCCAATAGAAGTCCACTGCTGGACAACCAACAACAACAACATATAAATATTTATTCATATGTTTATAATAAGTTAAAATTATTTAAGTATTCAAAAAAGTTAATTTTAACAACTTTACATAAGTATAGTCATTATCCCTTTTATTAAACGGGCGCAGGGATTGCAGTTTATTAGGGTTGTTAAGTTAATTTTACGTCGCCGTAACCGGTGTACAAAGTTACTAACTTTATAACTATTTTAATACTATATTGTGATAATTAAATTTCCAGATAACTTTACCTATCAAAATCTTTTAAAATATTCTAGGTACTCCAAACCCATTTAACTATCTTCAGTTTCATCGTCACTTATTAAAGTTAAATTTAGTCAAGACGATACATATGTGGTGCAAATGGTCAATAACTCACAGGGTTCAAGCCAACTTCACCTGCTCGTGGTGCAGCCCGCTCATCAACAAACAAAGCTCTGGCTCCCACGGATCAGTACTGGGCTAGCGTGGTGGAAAATGACCCAATTCCCTCTATGAATGTGGACATCTTTGGCGAGGCCTATGTCGAGCAGTGGACGTCAATCGGCTGATGATGATTATGGTTGGATCTGTTGCCGGAAACCGTTTAGGTAGGTATCACCGCACCTCATGTTTATGACGCCAAAGTTCTGTTTCTCTCTGTTCTGTTCTCAGCTACATTAGTATAGATGCTTCGGCCGAACATTGTCTGAGAAATTCTGGGGGAGGCCTATGTCCAGCAGTGGACGTTTTGCTATTATTATACATATGTAAAATAAGCGGTAGTCTAACACATAACAATTAATTAAATAATGATACAAGCAACAAAGTCATTCATATAAAATAAATCAAAGTCTATGGTCACGATAAATGGTCTAATACATTATATTTTGAGTCAATTGTTATTTCACAATATATATATAAACCCTTTGGAAACAAGGCGTGATATATATATGTATATAATTATATATGTATTTATATATATAATTATATATGTATATGCATATCTATGTTTTTTCCTCATTGTAATCGTTGTTATGTTGAAGAAAACTCTTTTTAGGTTTACTTGTCTTTGTTCTATACAATCTGATTTGCTTTTTTTAATAATTTGGAAATATCTTTCCGTCTATGTACACACAGAAATAAACAAATAAATAAATAAATAATGTTTGTTTTTATTTCTATGTAATAATATTATAATTATAACGTTTAACATTATTTTTGTAATCGTTATATTACTTCATGTTTTCCCGCACATTCATACTGCTCTACACTAAAGTTTATTGGAAGAGTTTAGTAAGAAGTTTAGTTTAAGATCACTAAGGTTTTTATACTGGGTAGTTAGTAGTAGTGATGTTTAAAACGATTGGTAGCCGGTGGACTGTCGATTAGAATTAACAAGTAATGCCTCTCCGTGTGTTGTGCCGGCTTAAAACCGTTATACGATTATCGACAGCGCTGGTGACCCCAACTCAATTGGGTCTTTGGGCCTGTCAATTAAATTAAGTCCTTATATCTCCAGTACGTAATACGCTCTAAAAGTCAACATTAGTCAATTTATATTGTTTAAAAATATTAATAAACTGCTGCAAGTATTTTTCTTTAAAATTAAATCCATCCAAAATGTAAGAGTTGAAGGTACTTTTAATTATCCTGTTATACGCCAGGGACTCGGTTAAAAGTTAACGATGTAAATTCAAATTTTAATTAATTAAGAATTTAGAACAATGCTCTGTATTCACTATTACTTTATTTTATTTTTTTGCAAACTGTGACCATGTTTTACATCATCCATGATCAGGCACTCCCATCCAACATCAAGTTTGAAAGACCACAAATTCTTACAAAAATACTTCTACTTCTTATACAGAATTATTCGTGATAGTATTAAAATTAAAAACATACTAATTTCAATGGAGAATATGGTTGGGTATACCAGCTTGGGATTATATTACTAATTAAATTAATTCAAACTCCTAATATAACACTTGAAGGCTTCAAGACACAGTGAGGTTATGTGAATCGCTGGACAGGATTAAGTTAGTACATTTAATTATCGTAGACACAGAAAACTTACGTCAAAATCAATTAACTTAGATTTGTCTTATACTCAGAGATATCGCGATATCATCATTAGCGTGTAGACGTCCACTGCTGGACATAGGCTTCCCCCAAAGATCTCCCCAGCGATCGGTTCTGTGTGGCGATATACAGCGACCAAAAGCGAATTTCGTTATACTAAAGAATAAATTGTATTTAACCGGCTACGTGGTGCAGCGGTTAACCGCTTGCTTGATAACAGGTCCCTGTTTAGATTACGGGCTTTCATATTATGGAATTTAAATACTAGTATAATTTTTACAAAACCTATGTATCCATCGCATAGTTTAAATGTAGCGTAGCAGCTTTGCTCTGTTTCAGGTTTCAACTAGGAGCGTAAGAAATTTCAAATATACATACCACAGCCGAAATATTTATGCTTGTCTATACTTAAAAGTAAACTTGTTAATTTAGCAATAGTCAAAGCATTGATTTTAAAAAAAAACCTAAAATAAATAACACGTAGTCTGATTAATGTTAGTACCGTGAAGATAAAAAGAGTAAAAAAATCTCATCATGTAAATATTATTATGGAATTCATGAAAGTTTTAGAAGTAAGTATATTTTTGTTGGCTCCACTGTTTACCTTGTAATGCACCTTCGCAGAGTTTGATGAAACTTTATACACCAGCATCGTGCTTACTTAGCAAACATCAGAGCCACGTTTCGCGGAGATGAAATACGACATGGAAAATAAACGGTAAAGCATGCAAGAATATTAAAAAAAAATTAAATGATATTGCAAACAAATATTTAAATGTTGTATTAACTAACACATAAATGTAACATTTAGCACCCTCTCTAGGACCGTGGTCAGTGCAATCAATCATACGTGGGTAGATTCTGTTGCTAGAGGCCTTCTAGGTAGATACCACCGCAGGTTCTCTTTCTTCCGCTAATCAGTAGCTTGCAAACATTACTGTATTCCGATTTTAAGGCGTTGTAGCTAGTGAAATTACTAAGGTAATGAGACTTGACATCGAGCACTACATGGTGCTGTGTATAATTTTTACTAGCTCCATGTTGTTATGGACAGGAGTACTATTTACTATCATGAGAATATCTCTCTAGTCCCATTGCTGTTGACAAGTCTTTTGGACAAAAATAGTTTACATAACTGGGGTTTGTCTCTATTGTCGGAGATCGATAAGTACCACCGCAATTCCTATTTCTGCCGTCAAACGGTATCAATCAATCTGCCACCAGACGATATACGTCGACTGTTGGATATAGACCTCTCCCAAAGATTCCCTCATCGATCGTTGCTGCGCTGCCTACATCCAGCTACTTCCAGCAAACTTCACCAGATTGACGAAACACCTAGTGTGGGCCCTGACAATATTGCGTCTTCTGGTACGTGGTCGCCAATCAAGGACCCCGGAGCCTCATCGGCTGGCAGTCCTTTGATCGAGGTGTTCTGTATGACAGTGATATTAGAAAATGTTTTTTTCTCACAGTACTATTTATTGGCAGAGTTTCACCATCATGATTTAAATGGAGATCTTTGTAGGAAACCTATGTCCAGTAGCAAGTGCTTTCGATTGATAATAATGATTGCGTCTTTTCAACAGCCTTAAAGATTTTCACTAATTTCCTCATACGTTTAAAAAAGCATTTTCTTTTCAAAGGAAACTTTTACCTCATACTGTTTTATCGGGGTACCAAGTGATCCCTACCCATGATTCACCGATTACGAAGGGGTTACCCTAAATATTCTGGACGATTGTACATAAAACCTTTTTCATTTATTAAACCTAATCGTAATCATGATCAGATTTATTAGGTTTACTGCCTTTATTTAAAATTAGTTAAATAAAACCTTTGATTCCTATGTCTAGTATTTTGTATTGAAATCTTTGGAAATTTCCTATCAACTTTAGTGTCCTTTTTACACTCAGTTATATTTAAACTCTTTATCCTTTAAAGTATTTGCGGCTCTATTTTAATATATATTTGTTACAATAAAGGAAACTAACGTGTAGTAGGAAATGCTCTGGCTTTATTTATTATAAAACACAAAGTAAAATGTCTGGAATCTTGAAACGTTTGTGCGTTGCAACTTGGCACTGCAGTGATTAATGTTCATCTCCATTATAGAAGAAAGAATGGAAAGTATTTAACAAGAATGTTACCAGTTTTTAAACTATTATAATTGTTTTTAGAGGATCTATATAAAAACGAAAAGTATATTATGATAAAATTGTATGACTAAGTTTAAAGGAATAATTCGCTGTAGTTTATACTTTGGTTGAGAAATTCAGCTCTTCAGAAATTGCATTAAACTTCAGCCACAATTGTTCCGTACCTTTCTAAGAGATAAGTAGTTCGTTAACAAGTAATCTTTGTACTTATAATTTAACTAGCTGTTCCTCGACTGCTTTTCTCTCCCTAATTTAAATATAAATTTGAAATTTAGACTTGATATTATCAGAAATACACCCAGTAGCAGCCTGCTGCTCTTCGGACTCCTCGTTATTTACATCCCCGCTTCTCTTTTTGTGGTAATATTTTATTCAATCTGTTCTTAACTGACCTGTACTTTATAAAAGCAATACTTGTACCAAATTTTAAGTCTCCATTATGGTTCCAAGAATATCGTGATGAGTCTCTACGTAGATAGAAATCTCTTTATATACGTATATTATATATATAGAAATGATAAAATAATAAAGATGATTGTTATTACGCCAATCTTTCAATCTTTGACTGGTATATACTTAGTCACGAATAAACAAGATAATGACTTGAAAATGTTTTTACTAACTTGAATAAAACTTGGAGAATAAACTCCAAGTAGAACTTTTGCGTAGGCATAACGTCGTCTTCACTTATTGTATTTTATTTACATCACAATTTCTTATTTCTGTACCAGGCATAGGCTTGACAACGAATTATCATTTCGCAAATAGCTCGCAGCTTCAAAGAAATTTATGTTCATGAATATTCCCATCACGGCAACTTGGTTTCGCCTCCATCGCATTACCACGACATATCCTGGAATAAATATTTTTCTTTTTATAGCAATGGACAGACCCGGAAGCGGATTATGTGGTAGTAATTGACTGCCACTGTACACGACCATTTAAGGAAGTGGTTCTTATATGCTTTCGTTTCATTAAATCCTTGAGTATATCTGATTTAATTTAGAAGGTTGCTTGTCAATTTTTACATTAAAAAAAAATGTAACTCTCAACAGTGTAAGGTAGTTAATAGCTTATCATAGATTCTATGTTTATAACACAGTATGAAAAAGACTACAATCTATTTATATAGGCCGAGATCTTTACAGTGGATGTAGTGATTTTTTTTTGTTTAGGAAGGGTGGGTAAACGGGCGTATAGTTCTACTAGACTGCCCATGGACAGTTGCAACACCAGAGTGATCGCGGCTGCGATGCTAACCATCGGATGGCAATGTACTTTCACTTAAAAATATTGGAGTTATTCATTATAGATCCTCCTTATGTTTAAATGACTATAATGTAGTAATGATAACGGATAAGATTTGAACAAGTAGTGTTGTTATATCCGGAATTTTCACTACAACAGCTTCTGCAGCAGCTTCCACAGAATTAACTATGGTAAGAGATTGAAGCATAACAATGAAGTACTCATTAAGATGTTTATCTATATATAATATAGGTCTATGTTGCAGGAGACTATCTAGGTATCACCGCAGCTCTTATTTCTGTGGACAAACAGTAGTGTGCAAAGATAACTGAGTTCCGGTTTGAAGGGGGCTGTAGATAGTGTAATTACTGGGGTAACGCGACTCGACAACTTATGTCTCAGGTGATGCCCACAAATTGGTGCTATGAATACCATGATAACTAGCGCCACATTGTTATGAGCAGGCGCACTTACCATCAGGCGAACATCTCGCTTAGAAAAAAAAAAATAATGAGCTTCGTCGCCAACGAAACGGTAGGAACGTTGTTTCATTATCATTATACCATAGTTGCTAGTTGAGGTGTTTCTACTAGATCAAACTGCGGTTAACTATACAAGATGTTAATTCTCTTTAAACTAGTAATTTCAGATCTAGCTCTCTAATAATTGGAACCGGAAATTCACTGGCAAGACTTATTAATGAATGCACATAAACCTAATTTAACCTACCTATTGTCTCCTCTAATTAATATTTTTTGTAACTATGTCTTTTGTGGGAGCGAAGAAATAATTGATCAAACCAAGAGCTCCATGATATAAAAACCTTCATTTATTCACTTCCTTGTGACATTTGGTCTTAAGACTATGAGACGGAAAATTAGTACGTTTAAGTTTTTATTTCGTTTGATTAGGAGGAACGATGCATAAATTAATAACTATTATATATATCATTGATCAACAAGATATTTTTTTCTCTTTATACCTTTTATTCTAATCTTTCGTTCCTTTTATTTTAACAATTTATCTGCGCATACCAACGTACTAATTAGATGTACAAAGAAACCTTTATATTAGCCTTATACATAAGCCTTAAATACTTGTAAATTTGATAAATAATAACTCCGTTGAGTTTCTTAATAATAAATAAATAAATCTCATGTACACTAAAATAACAAATTATTCTCATACAAAACTGTTCTATCTTAGCACTTTCACCTGGTTGGATCACGAATGCCATTAAAAATGAGGAACTAGTGAGAATGTTTACAATACATCAGATTCCCAAGATATTATGAGATGAGAATACTGATATTTTTTTTTCATATTACTAGATTATTTATCTTTTACCCGTAACACTTCCGTACCTTCAATCGTCTAGTATTTATATTAATATATAACCCGGAAATAAAACAAGCAGACCTTTGGACATCTTCAAGATTCAAAGAATTGCTTAATGAAAGGTTAAAAGTTGTAATTTAAAATCAAGGTTTTTTTTCATAAGCTTGCATGAAAATACAATTTTTGAGAATTATGTTCATGTTCATAACCCATTTTGGACCGATAATCTGGTGAAAGTAGTGGAAAGTCACTGGATGCGAGCAACGCGAGTTCGCTCGGTGTGAAGATCTTGAACGGATTATGATGAACTCAACTGGTCGTCATTCACTGTTGTCAATTTCCAAAGCGGTAAACATTTCCATTATCAAGTTAACAGTTCCATTATCGCTAAAGTTAAATTAATTTTCATCTCGAATACGTCGCGAGATTGTTTTATATTTTGTAATAAGTTTAAATAAAACACTGAAAGAGCAACCGTTTAAAATGTTTGCTGAAATATAATCTGTAACTATACACAATATTTCCATGTAATCTGTTTTAAAACTTAACGTTTGTAAAACATCAAATTATAAGGCTTTGGGAATACATGTAGTACTGTTAGTAATATAATTATAAAAATAATCAACAATCATCAAATAAAGTTATAAATTGATGTTCAAATTAATATAGAACTAGTTACGTCCGGTTTTTATTTTGGGATCTCATCTTAGGGGGGAATTGCCATAATCGCCACGCTTGGCAGGCGGCTTGGCGATCGCAGTTACGGAGGCCCTATCGTGAAACGCTGCTGCCCGTCCCACGTCCGGGATTTCCCTCCGCTTCGTTGGATGGATATACCGCCATCATTCGGTTGACTGATTGCATTTGATGAAGTGTAAATGTACTCAATAGTCATATACACTTCAGCAAATGGGCGGTGGGGTCGTCACTTCCCGACGCCGTTACTAGACTAGTTACGTCCTGGCCGCTTACTGTGGGCCTTGTCCGCAAGCTTAAGATTGCTGAGAGGGCGATGGAGCGAGCTATGCTCGGAGTTTCCCTGCGAGATCGAATCAGAAATGAGGAGATCTGCAGGAGAACCAAGGTCACCGACATAGCTCGAAGGATCGCCGTCGCAAAGTGGCAATGGGCAGGGCACATAGCTCGCAGAACCGACGGCCGTTGGGGCCGAAAGGTTCTCGAGTGGCGGCCACGTACCGGAAGACGTAGCGTGGGCAGACCCCCCACAAGGTGGACCGACGACCTGGTCAAGGTCGCTGGCAACCATTGGATGCGGGTGGCCCAGGACCGGTCTGAGTGGAAATCTTTGGGGGAGGCCTTTGTCCAGCAGTGGACGTCTTCCGGCTGATTGGATTGGATTGGATAGTTACGTCCATATCTGTTTGCTACTTAATACTTTATCTATCTATTTCGATCCATTTCTATATGTTCTCATATATATTAACCCTTATATTAATATATATACAAATTAACAGTGAACTAATACGAGATGACTTGATATTACTTAATAACCTTATATAAATTATCATCGAAATCTTTATATATCGTATTCCCTGAAAGTTATTTTTCATTAGTTTTACTTAAAATTAAGATTGCTTCGCTTCTATTAATTGCTTTCTGTTTAAAGTCTGTTTTCTGTTAAAATCGTTTCTGCTAATATTATCTTTACATGCTAAAGAATGCGTAACAAATATAACAAGTTACTAAACTGCTTAACTTACTATCATATATTTAAGTTACTTTTAACTTCGCTTTACGAAAGTTACTGTATCAGATATTTTTTTGATTTGTGATGTCTCAGCTTATATATTAATTATTCTTTTACTTAAGTTTTAATTAATGAATGATAATAATTTTATAGTACATACATTCTCAAAACTTTTAGTTTGGTAGATATTGTTAAAAAACGAGGCGGTTTGAAAATTTAAAGTAAATAATAAAACTGTACTTTATATAATATTTACATACTTCTAGTTCATAACATTGGAATATAAATATAAAATAGTTATTTTTAGTAACACATGAAAAACTAATAATTATGCTTGATTAGTGGAAACTATTGAAAAATTTTGATTCTAAAGATAGGATCATGAAAGGAGTAGATGATAAATAAATAAACGATACATAGAATATAAACAAAAAAATTAAGTGGTTTAAAATCTCCAAAATTAGCTAAAAGTGGAAGCTGTGGTGGTACTTAAGTATAAAATAATATTTTTCAATGAAAACTTTCTATTAGCCAATGTCATAAAACTCTCTATAAAATAGACTAACTCCTGTACTTTTTAACATCATATAAATATTAATTCGAAATAATGTTGCTCGAAGAAAAATGACAGGCGCTTATCGAGTTATCTCACAAAGAAGGAACATGGCCAAATTAATTCTTATAGATAAAACTTTGTAAATAGTGTACAAAATTATTAACAGATTAATTAAGAAGAATGCAATATTAAAGGTGCATTTCTCTGCTACTCCTTCGTTTTAAAGTGCCTTTCCATTACTGGCGGATGGCTATCAGATCTGTAAGTCTTAACAAGTTTTAATATTTATAAACCGACCTCATATCCATCAGGGTGAGGTCGAACGATACTGATTCATTTCAACGCTTAAATTGTTTTGATATACGAAATGTTGTCTTATGACTTAATGAGAAGAATTATATTTCGTTGTACTAAACAGACGCTTGTTTGTAATTAAATAAAAATGGACTTTAAAACTTAGTGTGCAAGTATCAAAATGTGGTGATGTTTAATTGAAAATGATGTTTAATGGTGGGGTTACGGAGGCTTCGGCGCGTACGCAGCCAGTGTGACGCGCGCAACGAGCCGGCCCGTCCGAGCGGTTTTAACGGTTCAGGTGAACCGATACAGAACTGCTTTCAACCAGTGAAAGTGTCCAGGAGTGTGATATGCACGTGCACAGTAGTTGAGTAAACAAGCGCTTTGCATGCATCTCCCGTGCTCCGGCGAGGGCGGAGAGGAGAAAAGGGATATAGACATCACGGTAGGTCAAACGGCCGTTCCGCAATTATGGTTATCGAGTACTGCTTTTACATTGTATCAAGTACTTACCAAGTTTTTTTCTCTCATAGTAACAAGCCACATGAAAACCTTAATTACATAGTATTTTTTAAGTACAAACAATATTAGATTCGGTTTTTTTATATATATATATATATTATATTGTAATATTTTTTAGATTTTCATTGCAAAAACACTAAGGAGACAAATAATGTGTTACATAGAACATATAAATATATTGGGACTGGTGATCAAAAGAATCATATTGTTTTAACGTAAGCTTAAACATTTATATGTATTACCATGTACAACATATGACAAAATCACCAACATAAATAAGAAATTATTATAAAAAAAAAAAACTCATAACTTAATGATAATCTTCTTTTATAGTATAAACAGTTGAAGACAAAAGTCTTGAATCTTTGATCAAGAATAGAGCAGAATACAAAGTTTACTCTGACAAAGAACTATTCACTAAACAAATAATTTCATTAATAGGTCTAGATTATTTTAGTGTTTTAACCATTGCCCAATTATCCTTAATCTGTTTGGATATAAATTGACGCCTTTCATCACCATAAACATCATCATCAGCCGATAGACATCGACTGCTGGACTAAGACCTCTCCCAAAGATCTCCACATTTGTAGATGTTCATTTGGAGGAATTTAAGCTACTTTCTACCAAGCTGGTGCAATGTGGGTTGGTGGAAGCCAGAGCCTCGTTTGTTGATTAGCAGTGTGCACCATGATCAGGTGACGCCTTTATCTATCGCAAATCGTTACTTTATAACTAATCATCTCAGATCACATCAATATTGTTTTTGACAATTTTTATCTGCCAAGTCTAGACCTTCAAAATATTGGAGGTTATTTTTGTACTAATTACTCATGTAGCATAGAGAATGGTTATTAGTCATTGTGATGGAAGGTCTTCATTGACGGAGACCTTTAGAGTTGTTATTCCGGCATGAATTGTAGCTTCTGAAAATATTATTAAGACAAGAAATCGCAGACGATATCTTAAGATGAAACCTTGCCCAAACAAATATTCAATAAAGAAAAATTGATTTTTGTTTACAAGAAACTTTGCATTCTTTATATTCTATTTGTTTTGTATAGAAAACTATCTTCGAAAATAATAGAAATGTATTATATTTGAATATTATAATTATTTCATTATAAACTTTAATATATTGACATGTGTTCTTTCAAACGGAATATTTCGCATGCTCATACATATTTATGTATTTATTTCCATTTACATGGCATGGCCGTATATCTACATTTTAAGTATCCTCAAGTTAAAAAAAAAACATTGATGTTCTATAATAACTTAATTATTATAACTTAAAATATTACAAGAGAATTCATCTGATGGTAAAAGGAACTTCGCGCTCTTAACGAGGCTATTACGCTATTTCCAGTTGTTGTTTAGATTATAATACGTTTAGTAAATATATTTATTTATAATTACAGAGCCTTTTTCAGTGAAAAAAATGTTGTTTAATCACGGGTTGATAAGAAAAAGGCAGTAGTTTATTTACTGCATCACCTTCATCATCATCAGCCGATAGACACTCACTGGACATAGACTTCTCCTATAGATCTCTGCTCTCTGCCCTGCCCTGGTCTGCTTTGCCCGTATTTACTTGCTCAAAGACTATGATTTGAATATTATATATCATACCAAAACAAATACCTTTTAATACTAATCTTTGCTATTTATAAGGATACGTCTTCATGATCATTTCAGTATCAGTCTACACCTGAAATCCTTCTCATCACTTTGACATATAGGTTAGTAAATATAGTATATTCTAGTGTTAGTCTAAGAAAAATTCTCAGGAATTATCCCCTTAAAATCTGACTTTATTTTGAAGATTGCCGTGGGTGTAAAGCGACGGTGGTGGATATATCAATCCCTCTTCCACACGAATCGGTAGCCTGGTTAATAGTATTTTCAACTTTTTCTTTTAATGACATCTCTTTGTTGTTCCCAAGAACATGTCGGAGTCAGTGTTCCCATACAAATGAGACGTGGGTGTCTTTAAGCAAAGAATGAGTAGGCTGTTACTAGGTTAATGTATCTTACCACCGCATTTCCACTTAACATTGGTTGTGATCGTGGTCAAGCAATAACTTTTATGATTTATAGGACTAAATCTATGAGAATTTTAATTAAAAATATATATAGTACTTAATTTCAATGAATTACGAACGTCTGGCAAATTAGACTTATTTAATATGATGTTAGTGAAAGTATTCCGTTACAGCTTTACGATTGTGAAACTATTTCCTGTTTTATTTTTTCAAGTATCATAATCTGTATCCGTATCCTTTATCTCATCTCCTTTGGGAGTATTAGTAGATTAGTCGTTTTAGATAAAATTTGCGAATTTATAATGGTATTGTATTTGTATCAGCAGTTTAAGTTTTATTATAACCAACTTTTGGTACAGATAAAATCTAACATACTGATATAGTTAATCAAACTTACTAATTAAAAAAAGTATTCAGGTCTTCTCACAGGTCATATTGTTTAATTACACTTATATAATATTTTGAAATAAATCCCCTGAAGTTATTGATAGAGGCCAGAGGGGTTTATCATATTAGACGGCCATTTATTAAATATTACTGGACTGATCTATAGATTAATATCGTCGATCGTAATAAGTATATATAAATCACGTTCACACAAAGTCGAAATTAAATATTTGATAACAGCACAGTGGCATAAAATTGGAAAGTTGTTACACTTCCGTGTGGAATATTGGAGGTCGAATTCGAGGTAATAAATACTAAGTAGTAATTTGTTATTCACCTTCTATGTTGACAGTTGTTATAAAATATCTAATTGGTCTTGACAGAGACCATATTGATTGGTCCCATCGCGGAATTTTCTGCAAGAATACACCAGTACGCGATAATCGTTGTTTCGATTTGAAAGGCGCTGTACTTAATAAAACTTGTGTAATATCATGGCGTTTCTTCTCATTTTCACCAACAACTTAATGAATGTAAGTAAAAAAAAGCTAAATTTTACATCAGACTTCTACTTTCCATTCGCGATCCGTCCTTAAGCCAGCCACGTCAATTTACACGTCCTCATTTTTTCACTTGCGATGAAATGCGTATTTGCTTTATACGTTTCTCACAATTACATGGCAGTACCAATTTTGGCGTGTATGAACGGGTATCTGCTTTTACTATAACCTAAAATTATGTGAAACAGGTCACTCGTTTAATGGTGATTTAACTAACACTCAGTTAAATGCCATAAGAAAAGGCCTGTTAAAGTTGAACTGGTTAATACCGCACATTTAGTTTGTTTCAGCAATTATATATATCATCTTCAGGAGAAGCTTACGTCCAGCAGTGGACGTCGATCAGCTGATGACGATAAATAATAAATCCATCACTATCTTTAACATAAACAACGATTAACAATTAAAATATCTATGAATACTGATCATATTAATAAACATATGTGATAATATGCAGTTGTTCTAAGAAATAAAAACAATCTCACTGTGGTCGCTGTTATGATTTATAAATAATCAAATTCGTTTAAAGGTGTTTGTTTCTAGAAAAAAAAAAAATACCAAACAGTCTAAATAATGTCCATTGAACAATTGAAATGTATGGTAAAACATATTATATGCAAAAAACGATATCATTAGAGAAAGAACTTGTTAAAGTAAGATCACATAAAACAGCTAACCCTTTCATTTTGTTACCGATGTTATTTACTACCGCAGCGCGTATTTGTGCCGTCAAACAGTAGTGTCTAAACACTAATGTTGTCCGGTTTGAAGGGCGCTGTAGCTAGTGTAATTATTGGTGTAACAAGATTCGACATCTTACGTCTTAGGCGACGAGGGCAATGTGTAGGGTATGTGTGTAGGTACTAGTATAGGTGCTCTAAACACCTAGGGGTCAATTGAATGTAGCCAGTCAGCCTGATATGGAGGAACATTTATTTATGGCAATGCTTCTCACAGAACATTTACCGTTGCCAGTTGAGAGATGTGGCCCGACCAACGTCAGATCAACGACGTCGGAGAGCAATACATCGACGCTAATTACGTACATTCCAGCCTTCTTTTGAATGGTGTAATAAGATTTAAATGTGTTTCCACTTACTCACGACCTATGTACCTAGTGTTAAAATCAGATATATCAATTAAATAACACGTCTATACAATTTTTTATACCACAAAGCGATGAGAAGAGCGGGACGTTCACATGGTAAGTGATACGCCTGCCCATGGCGCTAGTTAACATAATATTCAAAGCACCACATTGAGCTCGTCGCCTTGAGACATAAGATGTCTCGTTAGAAGTAAATTACTGATGAGTTGATGACACTAGCTACAGCTCGCTTCAAACCGGAACACAGTAATGTTAGGATGATACTGTTTGGCGGCAGAACTGAGAGTTGCTGTTGAAATCACGTGAACGGTCTCCGGCACCAGAGACCTTTTTTTTTTTTTTTTTTGATATCGGTGGTGGAAATGCTGTTACCGCATACCCAGCGTCCTTTTCAGGGGGGGGGGACGCCGGGTTATGTGGGGCTCGGGGCCACTGAGATGTTGTGCGTGACCCCCATACCCACTAAAACCACCACCGCTTGTCCCGCCTTACGCATACTGGAGACGCCCGGGTTTCAGTCAAGCAACTCTCCGGGCGCCTCCGCGTATAAAACTCCTCCTGGTGGGTGCCCGCGGGGAGCAAAGGCACCCACCTGCCGTCCCGTACCGGCCCCTCGCGGGACCGGCACGTTGGGGCCCCCCGACCCCACAGACGACCGCGCGCGCCCAAGACGGAGCGCACGCCCGGCCGCCGCCCTCCCGTGAAGGAATTGGGCGGCGGCCTCCTCCCTCCAGACTCCCCCCCCCACTTCGACGAGGGAGGGGGGACAAAAACCAAGACTCCCCCGGGGGACGCACCCCCAGGGGAAACACGACAAAAGGCCCAAAGGGCCACGCCCAAAAAAGGCCCCCTCACACCGTGCCCGGCTAGAGGCCAAAGGCACCAGAGACCTACCACGTCCCTTTTTAAGTGCTTTCTTTCGACGGAGAATGGGACGAGTAGATTCTCCTGATAGTAAATAATACTAGTAAACAGTAGACTATGTTTTTTATAATTAATAGGAATATTGTGTTATCAATTATCAACAAATACACGTTTTAAAAATTGTACTCGATCTTTGTTACTTCGTATACCTTATATCAGTATTTAATAAAATATGATGAAATGTGTAAAGCGGCGAATGAGTAACATCTTCTGGTTTCTATAAACTCCACCACAACCTGTCTATACCAAGTTCTTTCCTCCATATGCAAAACTGATATTAACTATCATACTGCAAAGGGCATTTGTTATTTATATAAACCCATGTAAAGTGATCATTAATAGGTTGAAATTATGAAACAATGAAAAAGATATAGGGGTAGTAGATTGCTAAAGTTACATCATCATCAGTCGATAGACGTCCACTACTGGACATAGGTCTTCCCCAAAGATCTCCATGTCGATCGGTCCCACGCTGCTCGCATCTAGCGGGTTCCCGCGATTCTCACCCGATTGTCGGTCCACCTTGTGGGAGGCCTCCCAACACTATTTCTACCATGAATCCTCTCAAATGACACCATACAAAAGAAAATTATATATATTCTAATAATTAAAGAGTTAAGAATTCAAGGCGTTTAGGAATTTCTTTCAATTGCGTACAGAAATAACAAAAAAAAAGCCGCTTGATCGCCGAGCGAGCTGCTGTTGAACTGTTAACATTCCACGATTTCCGATCCACAGATTCCTGCATTATTCACAGGAAATATTTCTCTAGGAGCTGACACAGGATTTTGTACTTTCTTTATACTAAGAAGCGACACGACGAGTGGTACGTTCACCTGAAGATAAGTGATATGCTCTCCCATTGTATCGCGCAAGTTAGGATGTTATACACTCGAGAGATTCGTTACTCTAGTTATTGCACTAGCTACAACGCTCTACAAACACCAAGTAATGTTTGAGCACTATTTTTTGAACCTATCTACAAGGTCAGTACCTCACCACACGAATATCACAGTAACCAATCGTATGCGATGCTGTTTAAAATGCTTTTTTATTAAAACATGAACAGTACGTGGACTCGGGTCCACGAGTCCAGTATTAGATGTGCTGTAAGAGTCAATATACAAAGGCAGAACAACCTTTGTATATTTACATAAATATTAAGGCTTCATATTTATATACATGTCCGACTTTAATTATATATTTTTTTATCTAGTTAACCGTCGAAACGAGCGGCACGTTCACCTGATGGTAAGTGAAACGCCCGCCCATAGCAAAGTGACGCTAGTTAAGATAGTGTGCACTGCATCACATAGCGCTCGTCGTTTGAGACGTAAGATGTGGAGTCTCGTTACTTCAGTAATTACACTAGCTACAGTGTCCTCCAAACTCTAATACAGTAATCTTTGCATACTACTGTTTTGTAGCAGAAATAAGCGCTGCGGTGGTACCGACATAGATGATTTCTGGCAACAAAGACCTACCACAAGTAAAAAATGATTTAATAGGTATTTAAACATTAGAAGTAGTTTAGAGTAGCTCGCTGGCCTAATGGTTAGAGAGTGTGGCTCTCATTCCGAAGGTCGCGGGTTCGAATCTCGGCATTTACCGATGACTTTAATATTTAAGTTATGTACAATTGTGAACTTTAGTTATAACAGCGAGATACAAACGGTGAAGGAAAACATTGTGAGGAAACCTGCACATGAATTAGAATTTATTCTTAGGTGTGTGTGAAGTCATGAATCCGCATTGAGCCCGCGTGGTGCCTATGGCCCATCGCGTTTATATTAAAAGAAGGATTGTGCCCCAGTAGTGGGGACTTAAATTGGCTGTTAAGATATGAGGAAACATTAGAAAGTTATATTATTATATAACTCTATTTGTTTCTGTAGCAGCCTGATCACTTGCCTAGGACATCCTTGATTACATTCCGTGGCTGTGTGTTCTTGTGTAACATTTTGACGGTGGAAGGTTTTTAACAAACTCGATGTTCATCGATGATGATCCATAACAGGTCTCTGTCGCCGGAAGTACCACTACAGCTCTTATTTCTACCGCTAAAAAGAAGTATGCAAACTTTACTGTGGTCCGGTTTGAAGAGCACTGTAGCTAGTGTAATTACTGGGGTAACGAGGTTCAAGATCTTATGTCTCAGGCGACGAGCGCCATGTAGTACAGTATCATCCATAGACGTATACAGCTGGATATAGGCCTGATCCAAAGATTAGCACACGATCGGGTTTATCATATACTCATTCATATAGGGGGATTTGGGTCATTTCCCACCACGCTGCCCCAATGCAGGTTGGTGGGAACCAGAGCCTCGTTTGTTGATTAACACGGTGTACCACGAGCAGATGAAGTTAGCTTGGGTCTCATAAGTTGTTGTGCGGGAACCTAATGCATTATTCTAACTAGCGCCACGTCGTTAAGGGTATGCATATCGCTTACTATCAGGTGAACATCCCGCTCGTAGCGTCACGTAATTGAATTAAAAAAAAAGAAAATAAACTCATCTAGTTAGTTACCAATGTGATTTTATGGTAGCTACCACTCTCATTGTAAACCTGCCGCTATAAAAATTACTGTTCCCAGGGTCAATAGGTACGGGCCAGAGTATTATAGACGAGTACACTTTACTGTAGCACTTACGCAGAAAGAAACTGTTTGCGTAAACTTAAAGAAATCTTAAAAAATATATAATCTACTTAAAGTGGAACATTTACTTTGGCCACAAATTAATTAAATTTTCCCTATTAATAATATACTTTTTTGTTTTTTTTTTTCTGTCTAACTAATTTCGTTATTTATCTCAATGAATGTCATCAAAGGTTTGGGTATACTTTGATGAAAAGATACAGACCAGTTTCGCTGAAAATATGGAAAAAGGTATTGCTCGTTCGTACTTGCAAATATGAATATTATTTTTCAGTTACAGACCTCTCACTGGATTAGAAGTGAAATGCGTTGGATATTCTATTTTGGGTAAGGTCATTTGTATCCCAAGTAGCGACGAAACGAGCTGATATAAGGTTGGCAAATATCTCCCATCCGCCTTTTTGTCTTTTGAATTTCGCGACTATGTACAAAGCGCTACAGAGCTCGTATCTGGCAATATTATACATAATTTGAAAGGTCTTAACATAACCTACAAAACGACGGTATGCATAATTAGTTTGGATATTGCGTTCAACAGTTATAGACGTGTAAACATTGAGTTCACTAACGCCGAAAACGCGCTATTTTAAAGTTTTCCTTCGTTAAAGGCAAATCCGCTAGAGAAACGTTCCGTGAGATTAATGGTGTTTTGGGGGATGGTACTCTATCACTTCAAACCGCGGAGGAATGGTTTCGACGATTCAGAGTCGGTGAAAACGACACCATGGATAAGCCAGCCGGCGGAAGACCTGTGACGACAAATACCGATCAAATCATGGACTACATCGAGTTAGACCGGCATGTGGCATCTCGTGACATCGCCCAGGAGATGGGAGTTAGTCACCAAACCATTTTAAACCATCTGCAGAAGGCTGGATACAAAAAAAAGCTTGATGTTTGGGTGCCGCATTATTTGACGCAAAAAAACCTTCTGGACCGAATCAACGCCTGCGATATGCTGCTGAAACGGAACGAACTCGACCCATTCTTGAAGCGGATGGTGACTGGCGACGAAAAATGGATCACATACGACAATATCAAGCGAAAACGGTCGTGGTCGAGCGGCCAAGCCGGGATTGACGGCCAGGAAAGTTTTGCTGTGTGTTTGGTGGGATTGGAAGGGAATCATCCACTATGAGCTGCTCCCATATGGCCAGACGCTTAATTCTACCATCTACTGCGAACAACTGGACCGCTTGAAGCAGGCGATCGACCAGAAGCGTCCAGAATTGGCCAACAGGAAGGGTGTAGTGTTCCACCAGGACAACGCCAGACCACACACTTCGTTGATGACTCGTCAGAAGCTACGGGAGCTCGGATGGGAGGTTTTATCGCATCCACCATATAGCCCGGACATAGCGCCAAGTGATTACCACCTGTTCCTGTCCATGGTGAACGCCCTTGGTGGTGTAAAGTTGAACTCAAAAGAGGCTTGTGAAAAGTCGCTGTCCGAGTTCTTCGCAAATAAGGAGGGGGGCTTCTACGAGGGAGGTATTATGAAGTTGCCGTCTAGATGGAAACAGATTATCGAACAAAACGGCGCATATTTGAACTAAATCCGATCACTGTAAGACTTTTTATAAAGCATTGAATAAAGAGCAAAAAAACGGAAGGGAGATATTTGCCAAACTAATATTAATGGGAAGTGATACGCTCCGTCATAACAATGTAGTGCTGATAAGGATGATAACGCACCATATTGTACTTGTCACCTTGACAGAAAATGTAAACTCGCGTTATTCCAGTAATTTCACTAATCAAAACGCCCTTCTTACCGGAACACAGTAATGTGACATTACTGTTTGACAGCAAAAATAGTTGTTTGGTTTGGACGGTTTCCGGTTATAGCAGATTACTGCCAGTAAATAAAGGTTTTTTACTATCGACCTTATTACTATGTTCTGCCTGGTAACATTATTTTGCATATCAACTTCTACTCTAGCATTA
Source organism: Troides oblongomaculatus (assembly GCA_029032895.1). Classification (NCBI taxonomy): domain Eukaryota; kingdom Metazoa; phylum Arthropoda; class Insecta; order Lepidoptera; family Papilionidae; genus Troides; species Troides oblongomaculatus. The sequence continues at coordinate 2,712,028 of JARDWC010000432.1, read as the reverse complement.
GTGATGATGATAATTTATATAATTACCGGTAACTGACATTTGCAGGGGTTAAATTGGACAGAGGTGAAGATTTTATGCACACGATACGTTATAGTAAAGAAGATATATATATTTATACAGTGATCACCATCATCGTTCAGAATATGATCATCATCATTATTAGATAGAAAAAACAAATTCGGTTTTAGCTGATGGATGGATTCTCTTTAGTTTCCAACAAATTAACTTTAGTTGAAATGGTGGTAGGTCTCTATTGATGGAGACCGTCTTGTTATCACCGTGGCTCCTATTTCTGCCGTCAAACATTAATGTGGAAACATTACTGTATTCTGATGCCAAGTGAGTTGTAATAAGAGAATTACTGCGGTAATAAATTTTAATTCTTAAGATGGTGAGGACAATGTGGTACTGTGTAACGTCCTATCTAGCGCCAGGTAGTTATGCACAGGCGGTATAACATCAAGTAAATGCCTAGCTCGTCTATTGCTTGATGGATTAAAAAAATAAAATTGCTCGATTTATTAAAGATTTCATATAGTACGTGATAGAGTCGCCGGTTGTTTGGGTTCTTTTCTCCTTGATCTCGTGGCCACCAGGTGGGTGGTTTACGAGTGTAACCAAATGGCGGCACTTATGCGTGGACGGGTTGATAGATGACCGGTAAATCTAGACGCGCTGTATGGAGAAAATGGGGGACCGGTTTTACTTACGGGCGAGCTGCCTTTGTCTGATCTAGGACCATCATTTGTTATAACTTATGTAGTATCAAGTATTGACATTATTCTGATTGATAAGTCCCTACTGTCAGATCCTATCTAAGTACCACAGCAGCTGCTATTTATGCCTTCAAGCCATAGTGTGCAATCATTGTGTGTCGGTTTGCAGAGCGTTGTACTTAGTGAAATTACTTGGATAATGAGACATAATATCTCTTGTCTCAAGGCAACGAACACAATGCGTTGATCTATACGTAATCCTAATTAGCATCAAATCCGTTAATATCTACCGATACAAAGCCCTTCAAATCGGAACAATACATTAATGTACACTACTTTTTGGTGGTACAAAGACTTCAGCAGTTTGGGTACAGAGACTTTCTATTATTAACGTATATTATAATTAACGTAGACGTAGTTCTGTAAGTTAATTTTGAACTTATTTAGACATCTCTGAAAATGGTTACACAACATCCTAATAATAGAGTTTTATATAGAAAGGTAGATTAAATTGAAAAGAAGGTTCTATATACCTCAATTGTTAGAAGCGCATAAAGCACATCTTTTTCTAGTCATACCAATGAATATCATTTCGAAATTGACCGAGAGTACGGACGGTGCATACTTTCACCGTCAATAAATACGTCAATTTATTTGACTACAAATGATACACCGGCACGCGATGTTTAGGAACAATTTTTACTTAACTACACTGTAGTTAACTTCGTTAACATGTCGCGTCATGTATATTTATAGAAGACCTTTCTGAATGACGTCAACATAAGAAATTTATATTATTGGTAGTCTTCACGTAAGTTAGAATATTATGACAGATTCCATGAACTCTTTTAACTCTGAGGATGATCACAAAGAATGTTTGTTTAAGTAAAAAGTATTTATATAACCTTCACTTTCCTCCAGAAGGTATGATAACTTCTGGAAGATATACCCTACGTTTTAAAACAAGAAATATAGACCACTTTTTTACTTCCTTTAGCGATTCTTAAAAGACGATAAGAAATAACAAATCCAGGATAAAGATGAGCTTTTCTGTCTACTGTGCCCAGATCACAAGTTCATTGAGATCCTATTGTGGAAGTCTGTGTCCAGTAAGGTCTTTTACTAGCTTGAAACAGAAACGGGAAAGGTTACAGCTTGTAATACTTTGATATATTTTAATTGCTTTCAGCTAAAAAGCATCTAAGTTACGTGTGTATTACGAAAAACAATAGGTTAAAATGTTGATGGTAATGATAGTATTAACTAAAATTCTGATAGTATTCATAAGACTATATATAATATTAACCGTTAAGTAACCAATTTTAACCTAACATGACCTATACGTTTTAATTTTTTTATTCTGCTATGATCTTAATTCGTGTATACTAATGTTGATGACTGAGTGAAATATATTAACTTATAATAAAGTAGCTTTCGTATGTACGAGTGTAGAAACCCAACAATGCTTGTATGGTGGCAAATGGCAAAAATGACAATATGAAGATGGTAACTAACCAAATGACTCCATAATAATTCTATAGAGGCTCTGATTTGATCTGTGTTCATTCCTTTTGACTTATAACTTGATAGTTATTCGTAGTTATCTATGCGTTAGACATATTGTCATGAAATCCAAAAAAAAATCTCTTTTTTTATCTCGTTGCTTACAGCCAACAAAAAATAACAGTGCCAAAGCCATTAAATATAATGGCCATTAACTAGACATAACAATAACTCAAACCATTATTTATATGTATGTAATAACAGGTTACGTTGAAACATTTATAACGTCAATAGTCCGTTGAGGTAGACATATAATAATTAATATGAGTAGATCATGAACATCTATTACTTGTGGTGAGTGATAAGAGGTAATGAAGTTACTTTGGGTTTCACTGCATTAAGCTATATTTCTTTCTGGTAGTAAACTTCTGTTAGCGGAGACCGTCTAGTTAGATATTTTCGTATAGTAGTAGCAGGTGACTTTAAAAGGGCTGTAGCAAGTATAATAACTGGAGTTAATATATTTAGTATAATACTTATTTACTTTTAGCTACGAAGCTATTCAGTAAATATAGAGAAATTAATATCTTATCGCCTTAATAGAAATACAAATTTACTGCTGTGGTTTCACATAATCATTATTGACGAGAGAAAAGAATAAGATCAAAGTGAATCAGAGACTACACTTTTCCTCCAATATAGATAACTAGCTATTGCTTGCCTAGATTGCAAGCTGTTACACCCTTTGCAACTCCCTTTGGGGAAGGAATTTTGCAAAATTCATTCTTAGATGACCTTTATTCACTTCTGCCTACCCCTACTGGGAAAAAGGCGTGACAATATATAAAAAAAAAGATGATCTCTAAATGATAGAAACAGTATCTCGACCAAATGTTGAATTTTATTCGTGATCAGTCCATGAATCTCTGATTATTTCCTATATATAGACGATATATTTATTTCTTCTTCAACTCCGCCATCAGCGATATGATCTTCAGTAGCTGATTATAATGGGTAAAGTTTCTGAAAAACGAAAGGTGGGAAGAAACAAAAAGTCATGGTTGAGGATTGTCAGGGAATGGACTGAGATATTTGGGACGTAAGAATTGTTCCACCGAACCAGAGACAGAAAGGTATGTACCACGCTGATCGCCAACCTTCACTAGTTGGAGAGGCACTTTAAGAAGAAGATATACGTGAAGAAATAAACATATCAATAAAAATTACTAACATGTTTACTGCTGAATAAAATAAACAGCGCTCTATGGCATTCGTCTTGGCAGTTGGCCGGTGTACAGCAAAAAGTTTAAAATCAATCGATCAGGTTCTCACTGGGTCAGTTGGCAGTACCGCTGGTGACTTCTTAGAATAACGCGTATTTTATTCAGGTTTCACTTCTACTACATACGGGAAATGTGCTCTATTTGAATAGACAAACATTAAAGTACATAAGTATTTGAATAGTAAACATACTGTATCTTGATATGCAAAATAAAAACAATAAGAAAGAATGAGGATATATTGCGCCATGCGTCGATATTCACATCGCGTCATCTTCTCGTGTCCAGGTACAAAATCTGGTGGGTGGTCAGTTATTAGTCACCAATAACATTAACTTACTAATCGTTAAAGGCCACTGAACTTGAAATTCTCAAGAATATGTATTTTGGAATACATTACAGAGACCTTTGTTCAGCTACGGACGTTCATCGGTTCAGATGATGAATATTACAACCATCGCCTTCATTGGTTAGGAAAATAGTTTTTTGACCTTCGAGATACCTTAAAACTGGTTCCTTAGATACAAGTATATTAAGATTGATTTAAATATAATGTAGAATTTTTTCCTCCTTCTCAAGAGAAATTGAATTATAGACATGGCATTTCTACTATTACTTTCACTTATAAAAACGGATTATTCAAATTTTTTTTGGTAATATGCAACAGAGGAAATTTCGAAGATTTTGTATTGTAATAATTTATACTTCTTCGATCACTTAAAAACTTGTATTTCGATATATCTATAGAAGATTACGTAGAATGGAATCCTTTTCTTGTTGCTCTCATCAAAAGTGGAGTGTTGTGGATATCGTTTACATTTTTGTCCAATAATCATAATCGAATTAATTATGATGACATTTAATAAAAATTATGAACTTCGAATTGAGGACCGTCTTATAGGGAGATGAGCATAATTGTCGTGGATAAATAAAGTACTGCTAAATATTTCTGCGAGGTTAACGCTTTAAAATGTTTTTGAGCAGTGAAGGGTGAAATCTCGATTCATGTATAAAACATCGGATCAATCTTTATCACCCCTTCTTACTTCCGGTAGCAAAATTCTGAAGACTCTTTAATGCTTGAGTGATTTGTGGCGCGATTAGTAAACCGTCCATACCTAAGATTTAAAACAATCCCGTTATTCAAAACACTCCACAATTAGTACGTGAAAAGAATAGTATTTCGCAATTGACAGTTAAACTGTTACCTGCGATCCTGCCTGCAGGAATTTAATAATTTGGACAAAAATAACACATGTACAATATGCAGAATTATTTGAAATTAGCACTTAACGTTTAAAATAAAAGTAATAAAAATTTATACTATCGAGCCTAAGAACAAAATTCAAGAGACTAGAAATAGATTAAATACTTTCAGATGACTCCATAAAGTGTTTTTAGCTGTTATTATACAAAATAAAAAAAAAAAACCTAACTGAATCATCATAAAAAAATGCAGATTTAAATTTAAAGTATATGTAACTTGTAACAGCCCCTTTTTTGCCTTAAGGGTTAAAAATATAATATATATAATACCATACTAATAGTTTACTAATTCCGGTCCAAAGAGGAATAAGCCTCCCTTGCTTTGTGGTTAACCGCTTGTAGTATTAATAAGCGGTAAGAGCTTCTTAATTTCTGGGGCCATATATATTGTATATGGTCGTTTAAACCTGTGTGATAAGCTACATTTATTATAACATATTATATCTACTACTTTTCCACCTGTCAAATTATTACAGCGTGAGTATTGTATTGAGAGAACGCTGTTACATCTTCAATCTTTTTGTCCCTAAGTTTAATGTAACTTGAATTCAAATATTAACTTTAGACGAATGAAATATACTTATTTAACTTTTCACTTTGCTTGTTTTATTTTAATTGTTATAGTTCAACGAAATGTAAGGTTTATAATATACAAAAATTAGATAAAACTCCGCGACACAGAATTATAAGCGGCAGTACAACGTGACGTAGTTAAATGTATAGCAGACCTACGTGATCGGCCTTGTGGAGTCACGAAATTCGTGACAATGCAATTACGGTTCCGTATCTACATTTTTTATGTCATGATCATCATCATCACTGTCAACCGATAAACAAATATCTCTAGACCGTATAAATTCGGCGGTTTCCCGCGACCTCCATCAAATCGTCGATCAACCTCGGAAGACCCTACTTCCTGCACTAAGTCATAATCATTACGAGCAATTTATCTAAGCCAAAACATATCATTATCATCATCTCTTTCAGCTTATTGACGTCTCATACTTACTATAATTGGTGTCGAGATCTTCAGGGCTAATCTATATTAAACAACGGACTTCTGATAATACTGATAATGATAGAAACGTTATGTAAATCTCTTACATTGTATAGCAGTTTATTTGGCTGAAAACACTAAGAGTGTGCGATTTTTTTATCATCCCTGATGGAGATCATCTACGTAGATGCCACTGGAGCTCACTATTTCTGCCGTCCAATAATAGTGTCCATAATCCCTTTTTCGTTTAAAATGGGTTATGTTTAGTGAAATTACTGGAGTAATTAGACTTAACATCTTATCTCTCGAAGCGATGGACTCGATGTGGTGCTGTGCATATCTCCCTAACTAGCACCACGATAATTTATAAGCTTTTAGACTTGTAGATTTAAGCAAAAAACTACAAGTTTAAAAAGAAAATCGACGTCACTCACCTGTCCCGTTAGTTACTTAATATATTTTTAAAAGGGCCTAATCTCTTCTAAAACTAAGTTACGAAAAAACTCACAGTTGAGGAAATAGGTATTACGTGAAGTAACCGAAAGAATAGCATTAAAGCTTTAGACAGAAATGAAATGAGCTTCTAATCGTCGAAGTTTATGAATTATTCAAAGCGAATTCGAAGTAAATATGAAAAGTTAAAGTCTATAAAGTTAAATATAGGGACGATTACAAACATTTTTATATGTTCTCTTTGAATAAAGCTTTGCAGTATTACGATCGTAATATATACATTTTTGTGATTGATGAAAGATCTATTTACTTATAATTCAAATTTAACTCCTACACGTGACAGCTTTTACTACTTTACTAATCGTTTCTTTTTTGTGCTTAAACGTAAGTTATAGTTAGTATGCTTTTGAACCCACATCTGTTAGGTCGTCAAACTCGGAACCAATTATTTATATATCAATAACTTGTATTCTAACTTCTATTTTATATGAAGTTAAGTTACAATGAGGATACAGTGGCTCTCTTTCTTTGATATGTTGATAATTTACGCACATCAGTCCTGTTAAAGTAGTAGATATGTGATTTAGTTAGCCTAGTTGCTATGAAAATATACTATCACGGTTTAATTGGAATAACAGGCTACGGAATCGAAATAAGTTATAAGGGAAGCGATTAGCCAATCCATTAAGGATGTTGTAGTTTCGTAAGTATATTAAATATTTGTCGTTTCACGTTAGTACGTTGCCGTACATTCTTTTACTTAAATATACTTCCTACATATTCAGTAGAGAATGTGTAGTTTAATCTGCAAGAGATTCCGTATAACAAATGTAATAAATTCATGTTTATTCTCAAATAAGACTCTTATATTGCGAACGGTTCAGCTTACTCACGAGAGTTGCGAGTGAAATAAAGTTTACTCTGTAATAACGAGATTGTTCGAGCGCCCGACGGCTTTTCAGTTTCGTGATTTGTTTAAGTTATTGCTTCCAACCTTATTAAGTTACAAGTTATAATCTTGATTCCTCATTTAGAGCGTAATTGCTATACTCGCCGCGTTTGGCATGTGGGTCGGCAAGCGCAGTACGTTCGTAAAGTTCACAGCGTAAACTGCTGCTTTTTTCCTACAGTCGCTCCCTCGTAAACGGCTTTTACGACACATCGAGGGAAGTTTAATGGACATAATATTCTGACACATCTTTCATACGGGAAATGTAGAATATAGAATATATAGCAATTATTCCAAAAGTTCTCATTGGGAACCAATTAAGGAGGCCTGCCAGATGATATTATATGTTTTAGATAATGTAATAAGTTTTTCGAAATAAAAATATTAGACAAAGGATTTTCTGGAGAGAGCTATGTTCGCAATTTCTCTGTGCGATCGAGTTGAAAATGTGGAGATCCGTCGAAAAACTAAAGTCAACGATATAGCCCAAAAGATTGCTAAACTTATGTGGCAGTGGGCAGGGCACATTGCTCGAAGGATCGACGGCCGATGGGACAGTAAATTCCTCGAATGGTGTCCACGTACCAGTAGACGTGGTGTTGGAAGGCCTCGCACAAGGTGGACCGACGATCTGCTGAGAGTTGCGGGAACCCACTGGATGCGAGCAACGCGAGATCGATCAATGTAGAGATTTTTAAGGGAAGCCTATGTCGAACAGTAGACATCTATAGGCTGATGATGATGATACGATTTTATTTTCCTCTTAATAAAAATATACTTAACCATATGGTTTTACGACAAAATGTAAATTACAAATTGATGGCGTAGTAATGATTATTGTAAAATTAATTTTCTTTGAAGAATCAAACCCAAGTAACTATAAGCTTATTACTATTTATAGACTTATTGTTGGCATAAATATGCTAGATAATATCTGTTACTATTACACCTGTGGTAGCTTCACCACTCTTCCACTGTATGCCTAAATAAATCCAATCATTCCAGGTTAGAAGTATCTGTTAAATCGCGCTAGACTAGCAAGATCCATTTAAAGTCTTAGTCTTAGCTGAGGACCACCTAGATGGTATTCGACAACAGATATATACCATCATTAAGAGAGTCTGACATTTTAAGTTTCAATTTTGATAAGATAACAAATAAGATACAATTTTTTTTCTTGGTCGATAATCTAACACATACATTTTTTATAACAAATCCTGTTTAACTGTTTTCCGTTACCACAGAGCCCGTAACACATTATCACAGTTTATTAAAGCTTCCCCCAACTTCCATGTGTAATAAAGCTCCGAGTCCCAATGCTGGGAAGCGCACGAGAGCTGTTTCTGTAATGTTTATGTATGCAAGACCACACATCATTTAATTCTCTATGCATTGCGTCGGTATTAAACGTACTATAAATTTATTTTACAAACATGACTTATCAACCGCGCGACACTTCCCACACCTATTCAAAGATACGTAATAAATCACATTAAAGGTAATGAACGACCGTAACGACCTCAAGGTTATTCCACTCCGGTGCCTCATGGTAGTGTGCCTACGCATAAATGCTTCGATGTACGCATCATACTGCGAAACTCCTCTAACATAAGCTCAAGGCGATGATGAGAACACTTGAGCAGCGAAAAAAACTACGCTGAAGTCAGATTTAAGTGCTTCCATATTAAAACTTAATTTCCGTGCCACACGCTGCAGTAAACTTGGTTCAATTGCACTGATTTTTCGCCGAATATTTTCTTTTAAGTCCACAACAGTTCGCGGATTGTTGGCGTACTCTCTCTTTGAGGTAGCCCCATAAAAAAAATCCATTGGAGTTAGGTCGGGTGACCTCGGTGGCCACGGGATGTCCCTAAAGCGACTAATCAGTTTTTGAGGGAGATTTTCTCGCAACAAATCCATCGAAGCTCTGGCCGTGTGTGCGGTCGCACCATCCTGTTGAAACCACGTGTGTGATGAAAATGATGAATGAGCTCGCAGGTACGGCAAAAAGAAATTCGAAATCATGAGCTGATAATTCTCACCATTGACATTCGTCGCTTGGCCCCGTGCATTTTCAAAAAAAAATGGTCCGATTATCCCATTCGTGGATAAAGCGCACCAAACAGTTACCCTTGGGCAATGTAATGGTTTTTGGTGTTTCAGTCGAGGATTGTGAGTTCTTAGAGCCCAGTAACGGCAATTTTGCTTGTTTACGTGTCCGTTTAAATGAAAATGAGCCTCGTCGCTCCTAAAAATGGAATTCACAGTGCGAAAACGCTCCAACATGCTTTCACAAAAAAATTTGCGTGACGCAAAGAAATTTTTTTTTCAATTCTTGAATTATTTGAATTTTAAAAGGATGAAACTTCATATCTTTTCTCAAAATTTCATGTCCCAGTGAAGCTGCCCTTTTCCGTATCGAAAGTCGTGCATTTTCACGTAAACTGCGTTCAACCAGTGCAATGTTTTCGGGGGTCCTTGACGATCGACTAGGTCCTGGCCGTGGTGTGTTCATAGCCGAAGCAGTTGCGCGGAACCTCTCCACCCACGAACGAATTAAATTAACACTCGGCCCATCGCCTATCCGTCGAATATTGAAATGTGAACAAAACTGTCGGCGAGCGAGTACGTAAGAATCGTTACTCTTGAAAAATGCTTCAATAGCGAACGTGCGATGCTCACCCGACCACTGCGACATCGTGACTAAGAAATCCGCACGATCGGTGATTCTAATGACACCGCCTTCCCCTCGCATTGTTTATAACTTATTGAGATATTTGTATTTTAAAATATAAATCTGCCGCCAGACACCCTTTATATGGAACGAGTAGTATTAATTGGTGGTAGGTCTCTGTTGCCGGAAGTCGTCTAGGTGGGTACGACCGCAGCGCCTATTTCTACCGCCAAACAGTACTGTGCAAACATTACTGTGTTCTAGTTCAAAGGGCGCTACCCCGAGTTCCGTTACCCCAGTAATTATACTAATTAGAGTACGAGACTCAACGTCTTATACTTCAGGCGACGAGTGCAATGTGTTGATTTACATACCATCTTAAATAGCGCCACGTTGTTAGGGACGGGTGTATCACTACCCTTAAGTTGATCGTCCCGCTCCTTTAGTCGCTTAAATAAATAATAAAAAAAAAAACTATGAACTAACAACTGTGATATCTATTGCATCCTTAACCTTGTGTTTATTATTACCGTTGACTAGGAAATAAACAGTCAGTGACTTAATGGATCACTGGCAATGAGTAAAACATATTGTTCAAAGGACTACTGGTCGGTGAGACAGTATGATCCTCATAAAGCGACCACATACCAGTAGAGTCAATCCTGGAAGACCCACCATAAGATAGACTGACGATCTGGTAAAGTTCGCTAGAAAGGACCAATTTATATAGAGTTTTTCAGGAAAGGCTACCGTATAAGTAGACTCCTCAAATCATGCATCAGCCTTTACTCCAAGCTTCATTTCAAAGAGATAAATTATTAACTTTAGCTAATAGCTGCATCTTAACAATACCTTGAATAATTAATTTGACAGCATAAGCTAACAGCTTGAACACTTAGACCTTTATAAATTTATTATCATTAAGTAGGTCTAACTTACCCCCTTCTATAATTAATTACCGGAATACAAGGAATACTTAAAAATTTTTGAAGTATTGAAACATAAACACCTAAAGTACTATAATCGAAACTGTTGAATAATAAAAAAAAATCGTTAACGAAACGATTGGAATGTAAATTATTATAAGGACTTGGTTGAATAGACCTTTTGTGATCTGAAGCTATTAAAATTTGAATAATTATTCTGAAAACTCCATCAGAATACGGCATTTGTTTGGGCATTGATTAAATAGCCGCTTAGGGATGAGAATTTGGTTGCGTCGTGACTGATCTTGGAATGGATTTCCTGCTATCATCCTTAACATCATCATCAGCCGATAGACGGCCACAGCAGGACCGCCAAAGACTCCCACATCGACCAGGTAGGGAATCAAGTGGGGGGTTTGTGTCATTTCCCACCACGATGGCCCAATGCAGGTTGGTGGGAGATAGAGCTCCGTTTGTTGATTAGCAGGGTGCACCACGAGCAGGTGAGGTTCGTTTGGAGATCGTGAGTTGTTGTGCGGAAACCCTCACCATCTATCCTTAACATTACATAATAGTATTCATCTGAAACGGTATAAAAAAAACCTTCAACCCTTAAGTAAGTAAAACTTTGTAAACTAATAATTGAAAAAAAAATCTCGTTGTTTCATTACTTAACGTGATTTTTTTTTATAATCACGCCTTTTTCCCAGTAGGGGTAGGCAGAGGTGAATAAACATCTACTTTTCGCCAGATGTGGTCAGATTAGGTCCCATGTAACAGGGGGCGAGCCTGTTGCCACTTTATTGGGGCTACCACACACACACACACACACAAAGATGATTTCAGTGTTCGGGTTTCCTCGCGATATTTTCCTTCACCGTTTTGTATCTCGCTGTTGTAACTAAAGATCACAAATGTACATAACTTAAATATTAAGTCATCGGTACATGCCCAGATTCGAACCCGCGACCTTGATATATGACCGGAATAAAAGCCGCACGCTCTAACCATTAGGCCAGCGAGCTACTTAACGTGATTTGCTGATGGGAATTGGATGAGAAGGTTTTGTTGAGTCGTTTATATGTACTTCGATTGATTAATAACATACAGGCTCTAGTTAGGATAGTATACACAGCACCATGTTTCGCTCGTCGCCTTGAGACATAAAATGTTGTCTCGTTACCGTAATAATTTCTTTAGACTACAACGTCATTGAAACCGGACAACAGTAATGTTTGCAAGCTACTGTTCGGGGGTATAAATAGAAGCTGCAGTGGTACTTCCACCAATGTTCTTCATCAAAAAAATCTACCACCATTCTTTTATTCACGTTCAACTGATGGTAAGTGATAGGCTCGCCCATAACAGCGTGTCAGTAGTTAGGATATACACAGCACCACATCGTGCTCGTCGTCTTGACACAAGATTTTAAGTATTGTTACCACAGTAATATCACTAGCTACGACGCCTTTCAAACTAGAACACTACATCTGCTGCAAGTCTACCACCAGTAAAGTACTTATTCTTACTTTTGTTTAGTTGTTCTAAACATATAAATACTTTTATAATATACATGATACTATGTTGATATTTTTAGTATATTTTTGTATGTTTACTGACCTGATTTGATTTCCAATTATTTATTATTACTATAACAATATATTAACCGTGAATGGTTTTCCTTAACAAATACGAAACAACATAGTGTCAATTTAATACACAAGTTATGGTGATGTTTATATTTAAAATGCTGTATAAATATTGTTTTTATAAAGAGTTCAATATCATCATCAGCTGATGGACGTCCACTGTTGGACATGGGCCTCTCCTAAAGGTTCTAACATCGATCAATCCTGCGCTGCTCGGATCGCCGGGCACAGGGGGCCGTTTGATGATGTTCACATGGGGGGATTTGGGCCATTCCCCACCACGCTGGACCAATGCGTGTTGGAGGAAAAACCTGCTATATAAGACAAATATAAAAACATTTGTTTCATTTTACTTGACTGGGGAATAAGTCTGTAATTATTTAACCTCAATGTTGATTTAGGTAAAGAAATTAACCTTTGATGATTTTTATGATTTCAATTAGAAACTTTGCGCCTCTTAATAGTTATTTGGTTATAATAAATATTTAGTTTAGACCACGAATCCATACTAGGTCTCTCCGATTTCTTTATTTTCTTTCTTATCCTATTATAAGCACTATTTATATACTTGTTACCAATTTACACTCTTTACATTACTCTTATATATACTTATGCCATCATATAATACTTTCTACCATACAATTCTATTGTATACATGTCTAAAATGATATTTATTGGCGTAAATTCTTTTGTTATTGTTCACTATGTTATGTTTTTCTATCCTTAACTCTGTCTCTTGCTAAAAATCAGATCTTAATGTTGTAGTCCATGTCAGTAAGAGTTAGAAACAGTATAGCACTTATATACAATATTACTAAAATAATTAATGATGTGCTTCGTGTTTCTTCTTCCATATTCTGAGTTAACAGCGATATGTTTATACAGATGCCAGGTCAGTAGAAGGAAAGACTCAAAATTTGGCAGACATTGCTTTTGCCATTTAGAGATCAACTTAGAATGGATTCTTCAATATTCCTTCCTGAAAAACGAGGGTGTTCCGGCAAGCAAAGCGGGCAGGGAACAGCTAGTTGTATTATATAGTATATTATTATCACATATGGTACAATTGTATGTCAAGGACACAAGGATTACTTCAGTATGTCGACGCATGTTACGAAACATTAGTCACGATCAAACTTTCTATATAATACCGAATAGGGCCAACATGGCGCCGCTCTGTTCTGACTCATTCATCTAAAAGGGAGTAATTTATTATTAAGGGCAAATAAATACACGATTTTTCCAATAGCTCAGCATCAATAGGCTGATATGTAATATAACATTGCGAAAATTAGGCTACGGGTTCGAACCCGCCCTTAAATATTTTCAAGTCATCGCGCGGAACAAGCCTATGATATTACATACACACTATAGTGATTGGGGGTGTATAAGGTTCCGTCCAACATCTTACGGATCTCAATTGAATTTATTTGCACGTGGTGCCCCCTGCTGAATAAAAGAGTTGGCTGTGATCAGCCACCAACCCGCATTGAGCCGGCGTGTTGGGTTACAGTCCAATTCCCCTCAATAAACTTCAACAACGATGTATGTCTTTGGGGAAAGCTTATGTCCAGCATTGGACGTCTGTCTTATTATACATAGTTGCTTGTTGGTGGTAAATCTTCGCAGTCAATACTGGTGGTAGGTCTCTATTACCGGAGCCCGTCTAGGTATAGTAGTATGTATCTAAATACTACTATACCTAGTAGGGCTAGTATCTACTACAGTCTTCCGGTTTAAATGGCGTAGTAGCTATTGATTTACTAAGGTAATCAGACTTAACATGTTATGTCACAAGATGAGGAGTACGATGATATGTTTGTCATTCTAACTAGCGCTCCTAGTCCTCCTCCCGCTCGTCTAGTCGCTTCTTTAAATAAAAAAAAAGTTTAAGCTACAGCGCCGTTCAAACCAGAAAACCATATAGTTTGTACATTACTATTTGGCGACAGAAATAGTCACTGCGCTGGTATCTACCGTGTACCAGGAAAATAAATTTCATAGAGAAATTTTGCTCGTTTCATCATAAAAAAACACCGGAAGTTATTTATAAAACTTAACGGAAGTGATAATTTAAATGTAAAAAAGCTCAGCATCTTAAGCCTTCATAATAAACTTTTTGTTTCATTTAATAAATTTACGTGAAAATTAAAAAAAATTGTTAACTTTAAAACACTTTGATGAAGCTTACTTCTTAATGTACAGTTACATCTGATGTTAAGTTGCTTAGAGAACTTGAATAGTACAATAGCGTTGAACATCGTATCCGGATCCGATGAATCAGCTCGAAAAGAACAGCTTCCAGCTATCGAAGGTGGTTCCCATAAATTCCGATACAATGCAAGCTGCACACAATGAAGACAGCAGCGAAGTATCACCGGACAGCGTTCGCTGATAGAATATTAAGTGTAGCCTTTGTATCCTTAGAATTTCTATAAGGATAACATTATATCCGTGAGCAAATTGAATCCGGTCCAAACCTAGTCCTTTGCTAGAAAAATATAACAACTACTATATAGTAATAATTTACTTTTTAGCTTACTGTTATATTTCATTGAGAAAGCTTCTTAAAACTTTTAGCACAAGATTATTATTTTTAAACAAAATACTTCATATTTAAGGGATGAAAGGGTTCCTGCACAAGCCCCAAGCCAACCTCATCTGCTCGTGGTTTACCCTGCTAATCAATAAACGAGGCTCTGGCTCCCACCAACCCGCTTTAGAGCAAAGAGGGAAATGGTTACATCCCCCCATATCGATCCATACTTGATCAATGTGGGAATTATCGAAGTAGGCCTATATCCGTCGTCCAACATCCATCGGCTGATGATGACGACCTATATATTTTATCATCATCATCATCATCATAAGGTGCCCTCTTCAAACTGAAGTTTGGCGATCAGATTGAGAAAACAAATAATAAATTTCAAGCTATTGTCTTTAGGTTTTAATCCATCATTCTGTGAAGATTTATACTTTTTTAATTCTATTCTCAAGTAAACGTATATTGTTAGATTATTTAATACACTATATTATAGTATCAGGTGCAGGTCGACCTAGGCGAACATATTCCGATCAAATCGAAGATGTCCTGAAGAAAGGTATTCGCAACCGACGAGCATGCATGAAGACGCTCATGAAAGTGGTGAAAGCGAGAGAGGTGTGCCAGGGTCGTAGCAAGTGGAGAGAGGTGGTCTCTGCCTACCCAATTGTGAACGAGGCGTAATATGTATGTGTATATCGACGGAGAAGGCATATATGTAGCAGTAGAATGAAATGATGATAATAATGGTGATGAACGTCGACAAAAATCTTCAATAGCATACTCACAAACGATATTTATTTCATTGGTAGTAGGTCTCTGTTGCCGGAGATGGTCTAGGTGGGTTCCACCGCAGCGTCTATTTCGCCTACCAAACAGGTATGGGCAAACATTACTGTTTTCCGGTGTGAAGGGCGCTGTAGCTTGTGTAATTACTGGGATAACCAAACACATCTTACGTCTCAGGCGACGAGCGCAATGTGGTGCTGTGCATACCATCTAACTAGCGCCACGTTGTCATGGGCGGGCGTATCACTTACCATTAGGTGAACGTCCCGCACGTCCCGTCGCTTAATTACATGAAGAAAAAAAAAAGTTAAAAACACATACTTCGCAGTTAACATCATTTTATCTCTAAGAATTCCACGTAAGGTTAATGAGTCATAACTAAAGTTTTTAATGACGTTTGAGATGTTAAGGATAGGGAGTTGAGTAATATTTGAGTACGCTGTTTCTTTTTGAGTTTAGAGTGAGGATACAAAGCTCTAAAGGATAAATATATAAAGGAGAGTGAATGAGTGCGAAGAGATCAGGACCAATCAGTATGGAGATTTTAGGAAGCCTGTGTTCATCAGTTGACGTCTAAAGGGTGACGATGAAAATGACAATCTTGGTTGTACTAAAATTAGAAAGACTTATACTACTTATTGTAGGTCTCATACTACTTATTATAGGTCTCTCTTACACGCAGTGTACGAGTGAAAGAATATCATCATAAAACGCTTTAATATTTCCTTTTATAAAACCAATAGTTTTATGGCCGGAGCGCATTAACTGCAGTTTAAATTTCTGGTAAATACAGCGGTTAGTACGTACACAGGTTTGTTTTCTCTTTCTTTCGACTACAACAAGTCACGAACTCGTGACTGCAGCTCGATAAAAGTACAGAAGAATCTGATAACACTTCGCGTTTCACTTGCCTCAACACAGACTCGAATTGAACTCCTAAAATCTTGATGTGGCCTTCGCAGTTCGAAAGTATCTTAAATTAGATCGGCATTGAATCCACACAAAGTTGTATCGGACCTACAAATGACTATCGAGATTTATCTTTCAATACAATAATAGAGGCACTAACCTTATAGTTTTATATGTGAAATTTAAAGTGGGTCCAAATGCTGTATAAAGTTGTAAATCATTTGCTCTTACTTGTTCTAGTACTTAGCCAGAAATAGTAGTCGACATAGTAGATATTACCAATATATGAATCAGAGGTTCATAGGTTCGATCTGCTCTAAGTTTTAGCCTCCATTCAAGTAAAATTTCGAGAGAAATCTATCAATCAGCAATTAGCATATGAGGTGGTTTATGTTGGTAACTCTTCATCTTAGAATGGTCTGATCACAAACACTACATTTTCATTATATCCCATTTGGAATGCTTCAAATAACTTATGGTTACTGCAGGACTAAGGTAATAAATATCCAAAGTCATCGCGGAGTATCTACAGATTTTTATCTACTATATATCGTCCTATTACTATAAAGATAATCTATATATATATCTTTGAGAAAGTGATATAAAGTCTTAGTATTAAATATTTAAATAAACGCGATGAAATCCGTAATATTTAGTTAAACTATCTCAAAGTAAATTTACGAACTTTCGTGTGTGAATATTTCTAAGCACGTGTAAGCTTTCGGGAAACTTTGTCGAGTCTCCGAAGTATGAATACGAAATGCACTTTAAAAATTTATTTTAAGGTGAATTTGTTGGTCTAGACGTTATTGGATTTTCCAGAAGGTTCGATAATAAAATAATATTTATTTTCAACACGTTTAATCCAAAGTAAAAATGTAGTCAATGGGTTACCAATTGATGGCATAAATCAGAACGATTTACTACAGTATCTGCAGATATGTACTACTAATTCAAATTTATGATCTCATAGCTGATTCTATAAGAAATCATTTCGAGGTTTTTAAATCTATGATAATAGGTAATTTAATTAATACAGGTAAAGCAAACGAACTGTTCAAAAGAATATGAGTAACCATTGGCTAGACGACCTGTAAACTAGAATACCAAAAAACACTGAAATTAATTTTGCGTTGTTTTAAATAAATTGTTTATTTGGAAGTTGCAGACTCTGAATATAGAATAGTAGCTTTTTCATTAAAAAAAAAAATTATATATACTAAACTACTGCAAGTTACAAGGATCTGCTTATGTTCAGTATGTTTAACATCTCTTTGATGGCGTTGGATTAAGACAACCTAAGCCAAGCTTTACTACGAAATTATGAAATAAATAAGAGATAACTTTCCTACTTAGGATGATGTATAAAATATACAAGGTTCTTATATTCATATATAAATTCCTTGTTTAATCGAAGCTCGAATTTTAGTATATGATTCCAGCAAAATTTCAGCCTAAGGGTCGAAGCTCGTATTTCAGAGAACTCTTTTACGAGTACAAGCAAATAATTTACAAACATGAAATACGTCAAAATGTTTCTTTTGTATTATCTTCTATTTATTTTGCTTATTAAATATATAACCGATATATATTTAATAAGCAAAGTACGTATGTTTGTATAGGGTGCCTTATATATTATACTAGCTTTTCCCTGCCTGCATTGTTAGCCCTAACACGCCCGCAACTACCTTTAGAAAAATAATTTTTGTGTACTCGGTAATAAGAATATTCCTGTCAAAATATCAAGTCTCTAGGCCTTATAATGGGTAAAGTTTATGGATAGTGAAAGGGTGGAGAGAAGGACAAAGTCATGGAATATCAGGGAATGGACTGTCATATCTGAGGCGTCCGATTTGTTCCACCGAATCGGAGACAGAAAGGACTGTACCACGCTGATCGCCAACCTTCACTAGTTGGAGAGGCACTTTAAGAAGAAAAAGAAGAAGGCTTTACGGATCCAGAACCGTAAGGCCTAGAGACTATCTCTAGAGATAACGTGATGAATCTCCGCGTAGATGTTGATTAATTGTTGCTAACTGTAATCCAACATATGACAGATACTTTAAAAAAATATACACACTTATAATGCAGATACTTCACAGCATAACATTATAAAAGCTTGGTAATAATGTATTGCAT
This sequence comes from Troides oblongomaculatus, assembly GCA_029032895.1. Taxonomy (NCBI): domain Eukaryota; kingdom Metazoa; phylum Arthropoda; class Insecta; order Lepidoptera; family Papilionidae; genus Troides; species Troides oblongomaculatus. Next base: position 2,693,236 of record JARDWC010000432.1, on the reverse strand, counting down.
TATGTATAAAAAATAACATATATGACAATACTATTAAAACATACGTAACCTTAAAAATAACTGTATTAGTTACTAATAAAAAACTTATAGTTAATATTAGATAAGTGGACAATGACATTATGGATAACAAAACAAAATAGTATCAAGTAGTGTTATGATACAAGAAATATACATATAGATTATGGAAAAAAAAAGATCTGAACATATTGAACTATTGTTACACCTTTCCTGACTTAATAATAGGGGGACCGGAAAGTAATGTCGTTTCTGCGCATGCCAATACTTGATTGTCATTTGTCAGCTCATTGTTTTGTTCAGAGGCGTACCAAAGACATTGTGAGGTAATAGTGATTTCTTTACTTATAGACAATTGAATTACAATTTTTTTTTGTAATTTTGGGTAAAATGGCCAGCCAAATACCAGAAGAGGTACACATCCGGCATTGCATGCTCTTTGAGTTTCGCAAGGGAAATAACGCAACAGTTGCTACCAAAAACATTTGCGATGTTTATCCAAATGCACTGGACATTCGTAAATGCCAAAGGTGGTTTTCCAAGTTCAAATCGGGTAATTTTGATCTTTCCGACTCGTATCGATCAGGAAGACCATCAGCGTTAGACAACGACGTGTTAAGGGCGGAAGTGGAAGCAAATCCGTGTCAGACGATCGAGGAATTGTCAAACAGTCTCAACAAACCTTGGTCGACCATCCAAGAACATTTGAAGCAGATTGGAAAAGTAAGCAGAGCAGGTGTTTGGGTCCCGCATAATCTGTCCGAACAGAATAAGGCTAACCGATCAATCACATGCAACTTATTGCTTCAACGACACAACACAGAAGCGTTTTTTGATCGCTTGATCACAGGAGATGAGAAATGGGTCCTGTATGATAACCCAAAACGCAAAAGGCAGTGGCTCTCTCCAAATGAAATCCCTCGGAGTACTGCTAAGCCAGGTTTACACCCCAAAAAAGCGCTTTTGTGTGTTTGGTGGAGTATTCGCGGCATTGTTCATTTTGAATTACTGAAACCTGGAGAAACTGTTACTGCAGACCTCTACAGCGAACAATTGCAGCGAGTCAATCAATCTTTAATTGAAAAGTGGCCAGCGATTGTCAACCGAAAAGGCGTCATTCTCCAACATGACAATGCAAGACCGCACTGCGCAAGGCGAACTCTAGAAAAAATTAATGAATTGGGGTGGGAGGTGCTGCCTCATCCACCATATTCGCCCGATGTTGCACCATCGGATTTCCACTTATTCCGAGCGCTGCAACACTTTTTAAGTGGCAAAACATTTGCAAATTTGGATGATATCCAAAATGCCATCTCTAGATATTTTGCCGAAAAACCAATTAATTTTTATCGATCAGGGATTGAAAATTTACTCACTAGATGGCAAAAGGTTATTGACAATGATGGGGAATACATCATTGATTAAAAATAAAGACTCGTTAAAAATGTATGTTTGTATTTAGCGTAAGAAAACGACATTACTTTCCGGTCCCCCTAATATATGCACACTACAGCTTGAGTTTGAAGATACGGTGGCTTATCTGAACAGTCTATGACAAAGGAGATATATTATCAAGTTTTTTTTATAATGACGTATAAGGGGAATGTCCTGACACTCGCCACAATGAAATGGAGTTATTACACTGCGCACCGCCCTCGTGTTTTGCTTATGCGCATTCATTACGGAGCGTCAGGCCGGTGCTCATTCGATGTCAATCCGATCATGATAATGCCTCAACAGTTCCCAGGTTCGTTACAAATATAGCTGATATAATAGCTCTGCTATTTATGGGCAACGGTACTTCAGTTCGTTTTTAGTATACACCGTAATATACTAAGTATTTTTTTTTTCTAATAATATCTTATAAATAAAAATGTTTCATTACAACTTCATTAAGGGGAGGTAAGGGGTCTCGCAAAACAACTTACGGGATCCAAGCCTCACCTACTCATGGTGCACCCTGTTAATCAACAAACGAGGTTCTGACTCCTGTCTACTTGCGTTGGGCCAATGTGGTGGGAATTGGCCCAAATCCTCCCAAATAAATCTCTATATACGACAACCCTTAGCTCAACGCTACAGTAAGCCATGCTGACTGTATGGGGTATGTATTTAAACTTTGGGGGAGGCCTATGTACACTAGTGGACGTCTATAAGCTGATGATGATGATGACAATTTGATTATTGAATTTGTTTACTAAAATAAAAACAAAGCAAACAAATAAAAACGCAATATTCTTATACCTATATATACATAATGAGAATGGGTTCTGTTTGCTCGCCGATCACGTGAAAACTAGTGAACGTATCGAGATGTGAAAATGACCATTAGACGCGGAATAATTTGTAGATGGTTATAGGCAATTTTTTTTTTTTAATTTCAAAGATCTATTATCATTTTATTTCTAATTTACTTATGTATACATATCATTTCGTATTATTTATGTGGTCAGCAAACAATTCGAGGAACAGCTAGTATATATAGATTTATATATACGTATTTTTTTCTATTATGTATGACATTGATCTCTACTAAATCAGATATTGTAGACTATATTTAGAATGAAAGCAAAATAATAATTTTAATCCTCGTACGGTGGCTTTAATAACCGTCATACATCCAAAGCCGCGGGCAATAACTATTATAGTTAAAAGTAAAACATATTATTGATTTAACCCCATTACCAAAACTCGGAGTTACCAATAGTAACGTCGTCCCACTTTTTACTACTTTGCTTAAGAGAGAAAGTTTTACGACGCAACTTAATACTTTGCATTAAAGTAATTAAAAATATACATTTCTATGTGGTTTACGCTTGATTTTCACTGGGACTCCCTTCGAACTATTACGGCTACAACACTTAATTAAATATTGATTGACATTATTTGCGGGTTTGTATCTAAGGACCAATACGACGATTATATTATATAGTAATTAGATATTTTTAACTTGCCAACATTAAAAAAATAAATAAGATAACGTTCAGTTTTTCAATTTTTTTTTAATAGTAATATTAATAATACTTGATATTGATTTTATCTGATATTCAGTAACAATATTACTTAATATAGTGAAGCGTACTAGCATATTCCTCTAGTTCCTCATATTTTGACAGTCGGAACAAAGCGATACTGTTATGGTTGGTACACAAGCTGTTCCTCGCTTGCTCTGCTGACCGTAACTCCTTTTGTAGAAGAAATTTTGAACAATTCTTTCTTAGCTGACGTACTCTCAGCAAAAGGAGTATTACAAACAAATTTCAAGTATCCATTGCCTTGTGGTTCCAGAGATATCGTGAAAAGTGTATAAAAAAAATGTGAGGAAATCTTTTCTCTCGTCATTAGACGTGGATGGAGAAGCGAATCAGAAACCTTTGTTAGTTACTAGGTAAGTAGTTTGTTTGTTAGTTAGCGCTGCATTACGAACCTAGTTAAACAATATTTTATTAAAGAAATCAATCGCCATACATGACTTCTACTATACCTAGAATTACCAGGAAATCATGAATTATTGGCAGTGACTGATTTCTTGTGGTAATAAGTATAGGAGAGTAGAGAGAGACGACACGTATCTAAAATTCATTTTCCTTCGAACAGTATCGAGATGTACCAGGGCAACATGAATAAAGAGAGTTTATTTGTGTACGTTGTTAGCAAAGGTCTATGACTTTATTGCGTCAAGCGATTGGCACGCGTCGCACTTCCATAAATTTACTAATATCTCATTTATATTCATGTCTAACATGGCTTCGCTAGATGCTAAAGGCTGTCAATTGACTTTTTTTTATTAGACGTTTCGAGAGGAGTATGACATTTACCCGATGTTAAGTGTTGCTGTCGTAACAATGTTAGTTATCTTTATTAAATAACGAAGCAACGAGACGAGCAGGGAGTTTGTGTGATGGTAATATCCCTGCCCATAGCAACGGCGCTAGTTAGGATGATGCTGCACCCACATTGCTCTACACGTCGTCTGAGATTTAGTATATTGAGGCTCGTTGCCACAGTAATTGCACTAGATACAGCGCCCGTCAAATCGATACAGTAATAAGTGTGAATTAGAAGCTGAGGTTGTACTTACCTAGACTGTCTCCAGCAACAGAGACCTACAACCAGTGAATTCCTGACAAAAAAAAAATGGTTTTTACACTAGAACTCTTGCTGTCTTCCAATTCCTTTATTATATGCCATTCTCATAAAGAAAAGAGTAATGCAATGTATTATGAAATGTTTTTACTACTATATAAAATATTTATTACTGTGGGCCTTGTCCGCAAGCTTAAGATTGCTGAGAGGGCGATAGAGCGAGCTATGCTCGGAGTTTCCCTGCGAGATCGAATCAGAAATGAGGAGATCCGCAGGAGAACCAAGGTCACCGCTCACCGGTCACCGGTCATAGCTCGAAGGGTCGCCGTCGCAAAGTGGCAATGGGCAGGGCACATAGCTCGCAGAACCGACGGCCGTTGGGGCAGAAAGGTTCTCGAGTGGCGGCCACGTACCGGAAGATGTAGCGTGGGCAGACCCCCACAAGGTGGGCTGACGACCTGGTCAAGGTCGCTGGCAACCATTGGATGCGGGTGGCCCAGGACCGGTCTGAGTGGAAATCTTTGGGGGAGGCCTTTGTCCAGCAGTGGACGTCTTCCGGCTGATTGGATTGGAAAATATTTATTATTATTATATGGTGTATATAAAGATCAGAATAATACGGTACGTTATGTATGTACGAATTTAGTATAATATATTAATATACTAAATCAATATGAGTCAGCTTTATCAAACTTCAAGTTTACAGATTTTACATCAACGAGCTGACAGCAGTGTGATGAGCAAAGGAATTTCTAAGAGGATAATAAAATATATTACTTGAACCTTCACCAACATCATTATCAGCCGATAGACGTCCACTGCTGGACACAGGCCTCCCCCAAGGATCCCCACATCGCTCGGTCTATCGGTCACTTGAACCTTGGATAATTACTATTAATCATAAATAATTTTGTTTCGCACAACACATGTTTAAAGAAAAATTATTCTTATTTTTAAAGTAGTTTATATATTCAGGTAAAAACTGACACTAGAATAAAATAAACATATATGTATTAACAATAATAGAAAACGCCCCAGGGCATCCCCGTCCGGCACAGTGCCGAGCAAACTAATGGCAATGCTGCGTTTGATGGCAAGGGTTATTATTTGTGCCATATAGATGCCAGTTCTGAAGTCTCGAGTGGATTCCGTTAGTTTTTTGGATAAACCTCGAAAAAGTTTAAGCGCACCCGGACACTAAGGCCCTAGCGTTTATATTCCAAACGGTTCAAAATTGAAATCCTTACTCCTAAATCCTATGTATCTTATTGAGTTAGATTTTTTTTATTTTAGAGGTAACATTCATAAACCGGAATCAGACGCACGATCTCCATCCTTATCTTGGGGATATGCCCAGTTTGCGATCACAGAGATCCAGCTGCTGGTCCTTTTTTTTGTTCCTTCTGCGTTGGTTGGGTCAGGGCCTATAATTTCCACTTTTAATTTACCATCATCATTAATATTACATTTACCATCTTTTACATTTTTTTTTTGTTTCATTATAATTTTTTACCATTATCTTTACATTTTATATATATCTACTTTTTTATGTTTTTCATGTTTCATTCTTATCCTCTTTTACTCTCTTCTTACATTCCATTCCTTCACTCCTGGTTCTTTATGAGAACAGCGAAGGAGTGGAACAACTTGCCAGCATCGACTTCAAGAAATGAATGAATAGGTTGCTATTAGATTAGTGTAACTTACCTCTGCAGATCACATCGCCACTTAACATCAGATGGGATCGTCGTCAAACTGACCTTGATGATATAAAGAAAAATTTTCAACATCACCGTTACCATTTTCTGCTTATTATATCTAAAGGTGACTCATATGAAGAATGTGAAACTTTGCTACTGATGAAATATGACTTTACCGAACGTACTATTTAATTTTATTTGTATGCAACATTTTGTGTGTTTTGTCACTATTGACGGCAAACAATCATATACGTACTTGTGTTTTCCCTAGACGGCGACAACCTGCTAATTCCACTGACTTCAGTCAATTTAGTTAAAGTATTTTAAACCTTCCGAGTATAGTATAAGGTTGTTAATCGATTTACATCATCGGCGGGACGTGAACTATAGTAACAATGGTGGTGGTAAGCGGCGCGGGCGCAGTCGGTCGCGATCTCGCGCGAGCTTTAGTTGTATCTGCGGCCATTTTATTTACTGTTAACAAGTTAAGTGTTGCGGATGTTGAAATTGTGAAAAAATCATGCGATAAATAAATACCTAGGTGTGAAGTGTCTCAAAAAAATTTGTATTAACATCATGACACGATAGTGATAAATTTGTTTACAACTAATAATTAATGATAACAAGGTTATTATAGTTTGGGTGAGTTATATCTTTGATTATATTAGATATGTTTATTTAATAAAACTTATAGGATTCTGATTATTTTACGCAATAAAACTCTCGAAAAAACTTTCTACGTCGCTTCATTGCTTAATGAATGAACATTGGACGTGAATTAAAATGGCTGCGTAGACCGCTTTCCTGCATATACTTTCTCTAACGCCACTTCGGTTGCGTCATAGTGCGGCGCCGGCGACTGACGCTGGTAATCAGTTATCACATTTGAATACATCCCCATTACTTTGCCCATTACCGAACACGTTATCAGACTCTCCGCTACCACTTTCTATTTTTATATTCCCTTAGAAAGTATCCCGGAATCGATTATAGAGTTCTTTGTTAAGCAGCGAACGACAAGACTAAGGTTATGATAGAAAACGTAGAATAATTTTACTGTTATCGATATCTATATTCACTGCTGGTAGGTAGATACCATTGCAGCGGCTATTTCTGCTGTCGAACAGTAGCGCAAACATTGCTGCGTTCCGGTTTGACGGGCGCTGTAGTTATAGTAATTACTGGTGTAAACAGATTCAACCCCTTATATCTCAGGCGTTGATCGCAATGTGGTGCAGTACATCATCTTAACTAGCACCATGTTGTTATGGAGAGGTGTACCACTTACCACCAGGTGAACATCTCGCTCATCCCGTTGCGTAATTGAATAAAAAAAACTTTAAGATTCAAAATGTCGGATATTAAAGCAACCGTAGATATTATATGATGTAATTTTCAACAAGGACATTATCACATGAGTTTTATTTAAAAAAAAACATACAGTAACTTTAAATAGGTAATTAAGTTACACAATCGTAAAAGGTACGATGTTAAAAGTGGTGTTTTTTTTTTTTTCGCAATGATTACTCTCCATTCCGATACTATAAAATCCGGTGTTACGTACAGACGGACTTTCCCTACAGACGTTTACATAACGCCGTTCAAATATTACTTTTATGACGTTTTGGAATATTTTAAACGGAAACGAATATTTCTTATACACTTTAAAACGATTTAAATTGTATTATATTACTACAGTTGCGAAAATTAGGTTACAGGTTCGAATCCGCCTTAAAAATCATCAAGAGTCATCGCGCAGTACAAGCGTAATATATAATATATCATACTATAGTGATTATAAATAGTTATTTATTGGTGGTAAATCTTCGCAGTTAATTCTGGTGATAGGTCTCCGTTGCTGGTGATCGTCTAAGTAGATACCAAAGTAGGTGCAAACATTGCTGTGTTCCGGTTTGGAGGGAGTTGTAGTTAGTGAAGTTACTAGAGTAAAGAGACTTAGTAGCGTCATGTTTTAAAGCGACGAGCGCAATGTGGTACAGTGTATATACGAACCTAACTCGCGCCATGTTGTAGGCGTGCGTATCACTTACCATCAGGTGTTATTAATTTATGAAAGATTTTTTTATATTGATACAAATTAAATACCGATGACAGTTAGCGGACATCGTCTTAGTAGGTTTTTTTTTTATTATACGAAGCGACGAGACGAGCGGGACGTTCACGTGATGGTAAGTTATACGGCAGCCCATAACAACGCTGGTTAGGACGGTATACCTAGTACCAAATTGTACTCGTTACCTAGGAACATAAGAGATTAGGTCTCGTTACCCCAGTAGTTAAATTAGCCGCAACGCCCTCCATACCGGATCATAGCGATGTTTGCATATTTCATCGATATTATTTATCACTAAATATACAAGTTTATTAAGACAGTATAAATTAAGCAGTTATTAATAAGGAAAAAGTAATTAAATACACTCATCTTTATATTCTCAGCCGTACACATTGTTATTAGAGCGTGGATCAGAGATAAAATACCGACAGCAGATCGAGAGACATATTTGAACTAATTTATATGAGAATTAATTACATATATGTGATGGAAATATTTGGTTCGTCGTACCTATAATAAAATCTGAGCTAAATTACTGTTGTAACAAGAAGTTTTCAAACAACTCAACAGATGGCGCCACCGTGAACAATAGATTACGCTATCGTTTATCATACCGCAAATCCTTATAAGGATCGTATACCTTTGTGTACATTGGCTTAGGTCTACAAGTTGTTACAAAGTATACATTTGTATCCATCAACTGGATCTATCTGGTTCTCTGTAATGCCAAGACTTGAGTCAATAAGTCGTTATAGTAGCCATCATCTGGATCTATCTGGATCTTTGTAATCCCAAGACGGGACAATAAGTTGTTATAGAGGAGTATACAATTGTATCCATTAACTGGATCTTTCTAGATCTTCGTAATACTGTTGTACTTTGAACCTTGCTCTGTACTTTGACTTGCTCCGCTCATTATCAATATAGTGCTGGTGTCTTTGCGTGCGTTCTTATTCATCAGAGATCCCGCACCCCGTTTGACGACCTCCACACTGTGTTTTATGGAGTAATAACGATGCGACAAGTGCAATGTGATGCAATATTTATAATTTTAATTACTACCACTGTACTTATCGGCATACACTTAATGTCGTTGAATCTAATAAAGTATCTAATATATGAAACGATGTTATGGCCGTACGTTTCTAATAAATATCCTTATTAATATTTTATGCTAATCAGGGTTATAGTAAATAAAATACAGGTTATACCGGACGAGTCTATATTAGACTTATCGCCGCATACTATCTTAAGATTCTTTCAACAGTATGTACAAAATTTGATAAATTAACCATGATGATACTTCATTTAAATTTGAAGTTGATAACGAAATATAATTTGCATTAGTAGTAGAACTTCTTTACTAGAGAATGATTAGGTAATATTTTAACACTTACTCTTGCCTCTCAATCAATTAAGTTTTAATATTTCAAAGCTTTGATTTGTATCTGAACTCTAGTAACATATTAAGAATGTTACTAATAACCTGTCTATTGTAGAATGTGACTAAAAGTGTCTTAGCGTTTGTGGGGTTTGAATTTGGGTGTCTTCGTTGTCTGCTAAGCCGTAGGTGAAGTGTGCTATGTGATATCTTACAAACGTATATTTTTATAGCCATGAGTATGAAGCACTACCATAGCAAAGTCTCACACATCGTATCTATTAACGAGAACATTCTTTTTTCTTATAATGAGTCAATTCCGGACCACTAGGCTTAGACGAGTATTTTCCCTAAAACGTCATATTAAAATACAAATGTAGATAGAAGAACACTGCTGATAATTCTTGAGATATTTCTGACGAGTGTTTCGCGTAACTCGATGTAATTATTGTTCATTATTCAGATATCCCTGATGAGCGGGACGTGGAATTATCGTAACAATAGGATGATCAAGATCAATGATGTCGGCAATTCGGATATCGATTAGTACATTAAAACGTTATACACTAGTACATTGATTATACATCAACGCATTGTGCAATTAACTTCGTCCTAATAGACGTTACCAATGATCAAGAAGCAGGATCTTTAACGTTAAGAATCCTATCTGATAATGTTAACACATTTCTTAGATTTATAGCTTCAAATATTTGACATAGACTGCAGAAATTATGTTACTAGTAACGAATTTTAAATCTTAGAAATAACTTGTATATACAATTTAAAGGTAAATTAGTTTCTTCTAAAATAAATAAGAAAAAGGTAAACAAAGAAAATGTAGAACAGGTGTCAAATGTTTTATATATAATATTTAACTTCACTACATAAAAAATTACAAACACATTCAATTGCAACCTGTTTCCTTACCTTATTTAAGAAACTGCTCTATGAAAAAAATCTATACATATTAAATTCAAAGTATCGATACATCATTAAACAAGTACATCACTATCGCCACAGATTAAGTCTTTAAAAAAAATACTCATCGTTTTTTCCACCATCAAGAAGACATGAATGAGAACAAGAGCAAATTAATCAAAGAACCTCTGTAACATATAAATGATATGATACAAAGCATTCAATATCGTGTCGTAACAAGAGTGAGCAGAGTTATTACGGTGGTAATGTGTTGCCGTAATCGACAATGTGGTTTCAACTTAAATAAAACCTTCAAGCCATAATGGTCTTTACTGCTTTGACTTAATGAAATAAATTGTATGTATGCTTGAACAAATAGAATTTTCAACGGGATTTTTAACATATATTACGGAATTCGGAGTCTATGGTATATACCTCACATGCTCGTTGGGCATCCTGCTAATCAACAAAAGAGGCTTTTGTTCCTACCAACCCGCATTGAGCCCGTGTGGTGGGAAATTGCCCAAATCCTTCTAAATGAACCCTTGCAAACGACGACCCTTAGTACCGGCTATTCCAGAGGTGCTGACTGCGAGGATAGATGCTGACTGTAACTGGTGAAAGTCGCAGGAAGCCACAAGACCGATTGATGTGATGATCATTGGGGAGAGCCTATGTCTAACGGTTGATGTCCTGGATGGTTGATTGGTTCATTACGGAATTTGGACTGCAAAAAGTATTTAATGTGTCAGGACAAGATAGCATGTATTGCCTCAAAGAAACGAGCTCAATGGAGTGCAGTGTATATTATCTTAACTAGTGCCATATTCTTGTAGGGTAGTAGTCACGATGGTAATTGTTCGTTGCTTCGTTGAAATTATAAGTTATATAAGAATCTTACACACGTAAAGGTTATTTAAAAACTTTTTTACATTGTTTATCCCTCACTGTTTAATCTCATTACATATTTCCAATTTTTTTAAATAGTTTGATACTGTCAGCATCTCTGCTTTCTAATATAAATTACAAGTAACCTATATCCAGCAGAATCTTGACAATCACTCATTCCGTAACCCTTTTCGTTTATTGCTGACCTAATGTAATAAGACTTGTTCGACCCCTATGAAAATAACAGTCCATTTTTTATAACGTTTTTTGCTATAGAGCAATGATTCTTTTAGCAGCATCAGGTTTAGTTTAAATAATAATGAATTGTAAATTAATTTATAACAAATTTCTACCAGATCGGCGTTTTGAACTCCATAATGCGAAAACGAAAATATTTCGGACATACATTTCGTGAAATCGAAGTATTTTTAGATAGAGAAAGTTCCTCTGTTGTATCTTCTTTGAGAATGTTTTTTAAGATACAAATCCAGAATTGATATCAGTTGAACGTTCTTAAAATGCTTATTATTTTAAACTAAAACGGAAGAGGAATACAGAATGGACAGATCATAAACGAGATTCTAATAATTTATAAAAAATAAAAAATAATAAACAGCCCATTTACGTCCCCACTGCTGGGGCACAGGTCTACCCTCAATATGAGGGCGATTGGGCCATAGTCACCACGCTGGCCCAATGCGGATTGGTGACTTCACACATACCTTAGAATAAATTCTAAGATATGTGCAGGTTTCCTCACGATGTTTTCCTTCACCGTTTGTATCTCGCTGTTGCAACTAAAGTCCACAAATGTACATAACTTAAATATTAAGTCATCGGTACATGCAGAGGTTCGAACCCGCGACCTTCGGAATGAAAGCCGCACGCTCCAACCATTAGGCCAGCGAGCTACATCTAATAATTTGCTATACGTAAATATCATTTTGACAAATATATCAGCGTTAATTAAAGATCATAATCGGTTTTTGCACATATTTTTTCTTGAGTGTTTCTATTAAATATATCAATAAAGATTTCACGCTGTGGAATTTGTTAGTCTCTGGTCCGTCAAAGCGGAGAAAGGCGTAGACATTACGGTGCGCTCTGCCGCGACGTGGTCAAGTGGATCATTAGTTAAGCTGTATTCACACAGAACTAAACAATTGGTTACTGGTGCATTTTTATAACCTCCTATATTCTAAATATGCTGCTTTAAGAGCGGTGCTCAAACATCAGTGTACGATTGGCAGTGTTATCTGGGCGAGTAAGCATCTGTATCTGCAGCCAAATTTGTCATTTAATACCTTGTGAAATTGAGGTCAACTGTTAGTCCATTGTAAATATTAAAAAAAGATACGTCTATACATTTGGGTCTGCATTCCATGGATCTGATGAAAAGCATGTTAAACTGTTGAATGTGGGCAAAGCAGGACTGATTGGTGCGAAGTATTTTGATTGAAGTCTATGTATAGCAGTAGGTGATGATAAAGGCGATCGGAGACCACCGATTTTTTCTTTAATTGCTATTGATCTTATTATTTTGTTTAGGGACAAATTGGATTATCTGATTCAACAAAAAATTACAGCTTCCCAACATTTCTTTTTTGAAATTAAACTCTTCTCTTAATACTATTAATGAACAGTTTTATTACTTTTTTTATACAAGAATGTCGTCACCATATAAATTGCATAGTTCGGGAAAGTAAACACAATATGGACTATATTTTCAATCCTATTATAAAAGAAAAATTTGTTTACACCACCATCCTTGAACTGCTAGCAGGATATTGGATTTGGCTGAACGGATTTAACGCTGTCACATTACATTATTCGCGGCCCGAATACACTTCGCTACAGTGACACAGGTCTTAAAAGAGATTTCGGTATTCTTCAGTGCTTTTGTAAATTCCTACTCGATTCAAAATGCGATTTTTTATTGAACATCTGATGTCCTTTATGAACTATCTTTTTTTGCTGTTACACAATGATTAAGTATTACAGAATTATATTTATTGTCAAAATTTTGAACAAAGCATTTATTAGCGTCCAAAATACAATACAATATAAGGTAGTCATGGCCAAGATCATTATCGTGAGGTGGCTTCTTCAAACTGTTGTCTGACGATCAAATTATGATAACTATTTTGATCTGGTCTTCGGCTAGTTCCCTCAAATCATTTTATTAAATTTTAGTGCATTCTTTACATAAATAAATAATTTCTCCTGCTAGAAACCTATTTTTCGTAAATTTTGACCTACTATTTCAACTTTGGGAATTTACAAACTGTTCCTCTTTAAAATTGTCCATAAAATGCACTCCATCTTATTATAACGATGAAATCGATTTAAATATCAACAGTTATATACTACAGTAGTTCTCCAGTCACCATTCAATCAAATGAACATAAAATTTATACTCTCATTATGAAATATAAAAAGGAAAACGTAAATCAGAAAATAGGCTAGTCTCCGGGGCATGTTAATAACAAAGAGAATGTTACATTAATTAGATATCTTTAGGAAGCGGTCTCATTGCCCGCCTGTGGCATTACAAAAGCTTTGATTTAAAATACAAAAGCACAATGGATAGAACATCCATTTATTTATTAATGATAGAATACTACGGAAATTGGTTTGCTATATTTGAAGTGAGCTTAACAGGTATAATAAGTTTATTGTCATTTACTTTAGGATATCCAATAAAATGAAAGAGCTATTATAAGGAACAAGCATTCATTAAGATCTTTAGTTTGTTTTTGTTACATATATCCTTGTTAATTGAATTTGGTGGTATTTTTTTTTTATTTTTATCATCTTGCTCTCGCAAAGGTTGTAAAATTGAGAAATTTCAAAACAGCATATAATTGTTTTTACGCCACTTTGTACTCGCCACTTTAAAATATAGAATGTTTGTTTCCTTATTTCTTTTATTTTAATATTATACCTCACACAACTAGATAATGATACAAATAGATGCTGTAGTGATATCTTTCTAGATAGTATTTAGGCAAAAGAGACCAATAAAGCCTATTCAAAGATTTAAAACCAATGTGAGAGATTGTCATTCGTTTCTTATATCGCTTTCGATCATCGATTTATACGATTGTTATCATACATCGATTTTATTTAAATAAAAACAAATTTTTATTTAATATTAACACTCTTATGTTTCTACGACGTATTCGTGAAATCAACGGGACTTTTTCAAGTATGGTATAATTTTCTGTACATAATACACTTTTTATCACATGTTTCATGTACGGGTTACGTTCATGTTAGTAATAAGTTGCTTTTACTACCAACTACGAGACTTAACTGTTTAATAATTATGCTTATTTATTATAAATGAGCTTTGAACATTGAACCGTTGTTTTCGTTATAAGTTATAATGATATCTACGAAATGAAAAGTATTGATTAGACTTTATAAATAAGTAAACTTAGAATTATACTTGTCACTTTGACACACATTAATTCTCTAAACTGATATAGACTACATAGTACGTACATCATCATCATTAGCCGATAGACGTCCACCGCTGGACGTACGTACATTATCTTGTACAATAAGGATAAGTAGATTATTATGTATTGTAGATCTTGCTTAGTAATTAACCGCTGTAGATGTCGTTGCCCTTTCATCATCATTTCATGCTATTATTGTCCACTACTAAATATAGGCCATCTCAATCGATTTCTAGCGTTACTATCTATCCGTTCCGTTTCCATTCTCCATTACCTTTATAAAATCGTAGAAATAAATTTTGGCATATCAAATATAAAGGTAATGGATCGTATAATCAGATTAATAGAAAGAGTCCTTTCTTATCATTATTATGGTAATTTATTCTATATCGATACGTTGTTTCAACTTATAAATTCTATACCAATATTTATAGCCGTTGAATGGAAAAAATTTAACCGAATAGAAATCGTTGTAATCAAACGCATCGGTAAACATCAAAAGCGACTAACATTCTTCAAATGGGAATGTTTGATATATAAAAAAAACCAGCGTGGATTTATATCCGATGTAACGCAGACGTTTGCGTTAGAGCGTGGACGGTTTGCGGTAAACCTCCAACTTTCACGGCTCGCGATGCGGTTACCGCCAGAGTATTTTACTCGTAACAAACGACACCGAAGTGGTAATAAACAAGCACTCTTTGAGAAAGCGGAAAATCATGTGTACAGCCGATGTTGATAGTGACGATCCTGATGCGTCTGTACTGATAGATATCACGCTGCCAAAAGTAAGATTAACAGCCGTTGTTTTTTATAATGTAGAAGACAAACAAAAACAATTCTAAACTATAATACACTGTATGAGTTGTTGCTGATTGGAAGAAATCAATTATTATTACTATGAATGTTTATTACTGGTAGATCCACCACCATTAGCCGATAGACGTCCACTGTTGGACACAGGCCTCCTCCAAAAATCTCCACGTCGATCGGTCCAGTGCCGCCCGCATCACAGGATACTAGGGGCCGTTGTTTGTTGGGTTTCATATGGGGGATTTGAACCACTTCCCACCACGCAAGCCCAATGCGGTTTGGTAGGAGCCAGACCCTCGTTTGTTAATTAGCAGGGTGCACCACGAGTAGGTGAGATTGACTTGGGCCCCGTGAGTTAGTCTAATTATTACTTGTAGAATACCGAAGTTTTATGAAAACACTTTAAGCACTACTTTACAAATAGAGTAATCGGAGTATTTTTTATGTTAATATCTTCGTCTTCTACTCTTATGCATGCTGAACATGTCATTATCAATAAGCTGTTCATAAAGTTTTAACATATCTTCAAGTATTTATTTTTTAGAAATTATAATAATGAACATTGTCTACTGACAATTGTCGCTTAGAACTAAAAATATGTATTTTTGGTCGTCCACTGTCCGTTAAAATTAATTATTTAAGGTTCTTAAAACTATTCCTATAATTATTTAAAATATTCATCACATCGCTTCATTTTGTTATCCATCATCACAAAAATATTTGAGTTTTTAAAGCGACGTGAAGTTTGTAAAAAAAAGCGACATACTTTGAATTCTCACAACCTACATCAAAGAATTTAACGAACGCAGCGAACTAGGTTTTGATTCCGCGCGTACAATTTATTCTTTCATTAAAACGTCCACATTTCACTTCGAAACGGATGTGCAGCATTTAATGGTACAAAAGGCTTCTGCTACACAAACAGGTAGTGATAGAATTTAAATGACCCTTGTTAATTATTATCATCTTATTATAATTCTGCTATCATAAAAGTGTTCCGAGTTTGAGCTCACTTTACCATTAGCGGCCACATTGTCACTTAATACCATGAAATTAATATCATGTGTCAATCGATAGATAAAAGACAATTATATTTGTTTACTTTACTACAAAAGTTAATATACTTTATATGTATTACAAAAAATTGTATTGTCATAATTTACTAGATCTCTTAACATGCTACATTTAACAGCAATGAGTATAACGCTGTGTTCAGTACTCGCAAATATCGCTTACAACCGGGAGAGTCTTGTTTCACCTCCACCCATTTGAGAGGGATGCTTACACCCTCTTAAATCCAGACGTCAAATCAAATCCCGCTTATACTTTCAAGAAGGCTGAGTACACCTTACGACACTGACGACCTTTGTGAACATTCATTGGTTATTTGTTCAACGGTTAAAAAAGAAATTATAGCAAACATTCTCAAATTTTCAAATGTAGATAATTTTTTTTTATTGTATATTTTAACATAATCTATATGTATAACATTGTATAGATCTTAATATATAAGTATCTGTATATATTGATAGGTTTATGTTACTTATATTCTCTGTCTAAAGATTGGTACAATTGGTCGTGTGTCCACTCTTACACATCACAGTTATCTAGGGATGAGAGGAGATATTTAACCAAAGATTTAGTCCTTTTGAAAACTGATCTCCAACATTAATATTCTTAAAACTTTCAGATAATATCTAGTATTCTTAAGAGGTATAATAAAGTTGTGCTATCATCAAATACGTTGACAGTATTTAACAAAATTTTATCATTAAAATTGTTTTCAATGAGCTGTGTTACTCTAATAATGTAGGTCTAAGAAAACCTGATCGGCATTTCAAAAAGCCCAAGGCTGGTGTGAATCTGTGCGCTGGTTTGAAATCAAAGATTAATGTACTTAAACGCTTCAGAAATTTCCCTTTGGGTAAGAATTATAGATAATCGCCGTTGAAAATGGACCATTTACAACCGTTTTAGTATTCTCTATGAAAGCATACATATTCCGTACGCGCTTAACTAATATCAATAGGAGATTTGATACTTTAAATTTGTAGGTTTTGTGATTTAAATTTAAACTTACATTAGAATTAGTATTGAATTTTATGCCACAATTTGGAAGAACTGTACACATAATCTCTAAATTTCATTATCAACTAAGCTGCATGAAATAATAGTATTATAAAAAACACACTGACAACAATAAATTCGTTAAGAATATTATAGATCGGAAACAGAATTCTTTCTAACAATCAAAAATCAATTGGCAGTAGATCCATGTACAGGAATATGCTGTCATATGTTCTTCTAGCTCCTCGCCCGCTCCGAGCAAGAAATCTCTGAATATCTTCAATATATATAACTTAACATAGTCTTATAATGTATAATATTCTTTAATGATCGGTAAATTGGCAAATTAATCGTTGGCAGACCCCTCACGAGGTGGACAGAAGACAAAAAAAAGGTAGGAACCAGTGGATTCAAACAGTGCAAGATCATTTGTGGAACACATTACAAGAGATCACTATGCAGCAGGGGATATCCATTGGTTGAAATGATGAAGATGATGATGATCGATAAATAAATATAATAATAAATAGCAATAGTGTTATTCAAATTTTAAAATATTTTAATTTTGTTTCAGATTTTAACACCTCTTGATTGCGAGTGTTAGTGTTGTGTGGGGTGTTGATAAATCAAGTGTTAATAAGAGAAAAACGATCGCTACTAAAGTGAAATACAGTGTACAGTCAACACCATACCAATGAAGCGACGGAGACCGCATACTGTACCATCAGCAACCGGAGTACAGTAAGCAGTGTACAATGTTAGCGCAACTGATCGGGGTCCTGTTCTTAGGATGCCTCACTCATGGTAAGCTTAAGCTATTTAAACAAATTACTAGCTATTTAAACTAACTAGTTTTAAGCTATTATTAAGCTTACACCAATAGCCTACTGTTTAAAGTTTTTTTTATGTCATTAAGCGATCAGACGAGCGGCGCGTTCATCTGATGGTAAGTGATACGTCCGTTCGTGTCAATGTATACCACATTGCACTCGTCGCCTGAGACATAAGATGTTGAGTTTCGTTACCCCAGTAATTACACTAGCTACAGCGACCTTCAAACTGGAATACATTAATGTCTGGACACTACTCTTTGGCGGCAGAAATAGGTGCTGCGGTAGTACTTACCTAGGTGTTCTCCGACAACAGAGACCTACCACCACTTTAGGTTTTAATTCTATCATTACTATTATACCCTATCTTCACAATCGGTTGGAGTAAACCTTTTTACAAATTTTCACCCAAACATTTTCTGCTTTGTACAAGTAAAGCCTTTTGTACACTTAAAATATTATACCATTATTTGGAAAGCCTAGTGATATTTCTACTAGAACGTAGTAATGTTTTGATATGAAACATGCTTCAATCAGGCAGACCCGAAACAAGGTGGCAAAATGTAGTCAAAATACTTGCGTGAGTGCTGAGTGATTGACGATGATGGAGGAGACAAGTGGAGAGGAAAAATAAAGAAAGCTGTCCCCACCACCATATGCAATAATAGCTAAGAAGAGAGAGAAAGAGATGAAACAAGCTTTAATATTATTTTTATAAGCTTCACTAGAAAATAATTAGATTTATATGTTTATGATGTTTACAGTTCAATTGGAGTCAGTGGTGTTAAAAAGATGCTAAACTAACGAACAATGAGATTCTAAACGAGTTTCCATGATCATGCTCTTAATAGCATTTTATTTGTAGTCGACAACCAGTTGCCCTTGAATTTGAGTGTTCCTTATAAAGAGGCGCGACATGTTCGTCTTCACTCGCTTAAAAACGCGTCGGAGCTCTTAACCAAGCAAAGACGAGAAACAATCGTAGAGGTTAGTTTCTTACAGAAAATAATAGTAACAATTTTGCACTAGTCCCAGCAGTGGGAACGATGGAAGTTATTCATACCGGTATTAGGATCAGTTCTCCTATAGTCCTGAATCGAATAAGTATATCTAACTTCTTGTATTTATTGCGAATTGTATGTTTTTGACTATAATGGTCTAGGATAGAAAAGAATGTTTTAATGGCAATAGACATTTTACTGGTGGTCTCTATTGAGTTGTTACTTACCACTTAATCAATTAAAAAATAAAAAAAAAGGCTCGTTTTAAGTTGTCGCTTTGCAAACAATATTGTCATTTTAAATCAGCTGATTCATTGGTGATAATCTCATCTGTAAATATTGTTTTTTTCACTGGTAACATATCATGATAAGTTAAAAAGTAGTGTGCAAATATTACTGTATTCCGGTTTGAATGGCGGTGTAGCTATTGAAATTATTGGGGTAACGAAACTGAACATATGTCTCGGGTGACGAGCGTAATGTGGTGCAATGTGCATCCTAAGTAGTGCACATCACTTACTTTCAAGTGAACGTTTCGCCCGTCTCGTCGTTCTATAAAATAAATAAAAAAATGTATAGAAACTTATATGTCTTTCCGAATGAATAATTTTGATAGAGATTGAAAGAGGAGATTAGAATTGCTTACTATTAGTCTATAGAAAGGTAGTTAGTAATAAATAGCTTTTATCGTGTAAAAGTAAAATAGTGTTTTCCTAATTATTGTTATTTAATACTTTCACTGTTGTTATTTTTACAACAATTCAAAAATAACTTTAATGTTTATGAAATATTTTCGAGTAAGGCATTCTTTAACTTTACGGAATGCCAGCGTTGTCTGACTCGCACTGCCTCTTGCTAGTCCACTACTTAAAGCTTCCGTAGGTCTAGCTCTAATCCTGTAGTTTCAGTCTAAGAATAGGACTGAAGTATTCCCATCATGTACAAGGCGACTAAAACAGAGCCTTGAGGGTGGTGGCTCTAGGAGCTGAATAAAAGAGCCTCAGGAGGACGGCAAATGTACGGAGTTCTTGTATTTGCAGTAGCACAGCGTGGGTGCTAAGGAGGGCTTTGCGCTTCCGTGAGATGTTTTAGCCAGAGTGCAGGGGAGTAGGGAGACTACCGAGGGGGTTATAGTGGGTAGAAGCTCCTCATAAACTTGTCTTCCCCACAGTCGCAGGGTATCTTTTAAAAAGATTCTCCCTGTGATAAAAAAAAGATCGTGCTCACGGTATTCCAGCGATATCTGGGATGGCCGACATCGATAGAAGGGTCGGGGGCTATTCGAGGTTCCGAAGAACGCTTTTTTGACGCTACGATCGTCTCCCATCCTTAGCAAGGAGCCCATACGAGGAAGTTTAAAGGCTTCTTCTTCCATGATGTTTGGTTCACCAAACAGCTTCTTGACTTTAATATTGCGTCGGTCTCACCAGCTATTGTCCCTAATCATGTTCTTCCTTTCGGCAACCAAGAACCGCTCCAAATATAAAAAAATTACAGTTTACCGATTCTCCCTAACTGTAATGTTAATTTTAAAATATTTTACATAAAGTTTATGTTAATTGTTTATAATTAGGCTATAACTGATTTAAAGTAAAAGTATCTATGATATATGTATCTTATTGAGTTGATAGTAACAAAAGGTATTATAGATTTACTACGTAGAAAAGTTTTAGTATTTTAAATATAAATATTAATGTACGCTTGTCTGATAACATATACCTTAAAGTTACACTATTTTAAGTTATTTATTTTAATACTTACCTTCACATAACAATCCCTAACTATCCCTAGTTCGTGCCGTGAATACTTTGTTAAGCCTTAACTTTCAGCAGATCTTTGTTAAACTGTGTGAAGTTTTATATTAAGTTCCAGACAACTGCTGGCTTCAGTATTCTACAACGTAATAGCAATTTCAATGCGCGAGTGAATGAAGTGTCTCAATGTCCCCAATCCTAACCACAAACCGATTTACATCTATTCGGTCTCTAGTCAAAAGTCACATTAGATATAATAAAGATGATACGGCGCTGCAATCGTATCGGATCGGATACAAAGGCAAAATTATAAAACGTTCTCACGTTCTTTGGTTCAGAGCAGATAGCGTAGTTAAGTTGGATCATCGCAATTTCCAGCGCCAAGTGTTGTGGGTTTAAACCCAGTACGTGACAGATGTTTCTGAGCTGTACGATAATTTTTGAAGGGTCGAGAATATTTGCTTATCACAATATATATCTCCTCATGTTGCCACCGCAAATACTCTTTGGCTGAAAGCTAACCGGTAAATATACACTGAAATAAATACAAAGCTTTAACAGAAATTAATAGCTGATGGTATATTAATCTTAAATAATTGCTTATGGTACCTTAGATGTACAGGGCAGCGAAGTAGATCGATGTGACGATTTTGGAGGCCTATAACTAGCGGTGGTCGTGTAGCAGATGATGATCATGATTAGTATACATTCATATCAATTAACTAAATAAATAAATAAAATTTAAACCTTCTGTTTAAGTGAGGACAGAACTTCCTTCATGACTTCTGCGAATTGACTAAACTTTGTAATTGTATACTTAAAATGAAAGTTATATTTATACTGGGGTATGAGGGCTTCTGCACAACAACTCTGCGGACCCCAGCCGACGTCACCACCTCTCGGTGCATCGTGCTTATCAACAAATGAGGCTTTCGCTCCCAACAACCTCCATTAGGCTAGCGTGGTGGGAAATGGCCCAAATTCCACCCACATGAACCCTTACAAACGACAGTGCCCAGTGCCCGGCGATAATGGAGACTTTGTTGCTGTTGAAGGTGGCGAGAATCGGATGCGGGCAGCATATAAAAATATTATATTAAACTAATATAGAAGATCATTTAAAGTACATAATTTTAAATAATTCATCATTCTTCATCATCATTGTCACCCTTTGTTTATCCACTGCTGGATATAAGCCTTCCTCAATGTCTACAACCAAATGCGATCCTCAGGTTCTCGTACCCACCCACTTCCGACCGTTAGAGATAGTACTCCGTTGGATCCCTTCGTTCCGGATTTTGTCCAATAGAGAATTGTCAAGCATAGCTGTCTCCATCGATAGACCAGCCTGATGGTCAGGTGCCATGTCTCTTAAATTACACGTAAGTAATAACTTGTAATAATATGTAGATAATATCGTCCACAGTTTTACAGTTTCATTACTTAAATGTTAGGACACCTAAAAAGCAATACGCTTGTTTAATTACTTATTTTACTTAAAATCTACCTACATGTATTAACTACTAATATGCACAGAGTAACTGTTTTAGAGAAAGTGGCAACACGCGGACAGAAACAATACACAAGATGCAACTGAAGATATAATATCTTGGATGTTTTGTATCTTCATCACCACTTGCGTTGTTTATTCGCGGCTATAACAACTTAGTTACTTACTATTAAGTTTTTGCAAGTAATTAATCACGTGTTAGAAATATATGCTTAGTTAAAAGTTAATTTATATCTAATTAGACAACGATAATCTTTCATGACTGTATATTTTATATATAGTAAAACGAAACTATGATTGTATACAAATTTTGTTATTATCAATTGATATATAAACTATAGGGGTGTAAGCATCCCGTTAAACAAGTCACTAGATCCAAGGCAACCTAACCTGCACTGGTTCCCACCAATCCGCATTGCGTCACCGTGGTGGGAAATGGCCCAAATCCCTCCTTATCCCCACTCCCTAGTCGATCGATGTGGGAATCTTTGGAGGAGGTCTATAAATAGCAGTGGATGTCTATTGACTGATAATGATGTAGTCAACAAAGGACTAGCTGGACCAGATGCTATGCTGGGGATAACATCCCCCGAATTTTGTTTGTGGAATGAATTTTTTAAAAACTATTCTTAGCTGACTAATATTCGGTGAAAGGAATATTACTATCAAATTTCAAAGTTTCTAAGCTTTATAGTTCCAGAGGTATCCCTATAAGTCTCTATATAAATGGATATATATCATCATCATCATCATCAGTTAGTACATCCACTGCTGGAAATATATATATGTATATGGATTCATTGTTTTTTAGAAAATTTCAATCAAGTTTTACTAAACGATGAAAGCTTTAGCAGCAAAGTAATTTTTAACAAATTTAATAGTAAATTTTAGTAAAACTTTAAGAAGTTTAAACAAAAAAGGTTTAATAAGTAGACGACTTTTAAATCGTAATTTCCATACGATCCTATTTTTCTTACCTAACAACAAATATATTAATAAGTATTTTAATCAACCTCGATTGGTGACGAAGGAGATACCTTAGGTTTCTTCGTCGTACTGAATAAATAACGCTACAAAAAATTATTTATAATTTTCATCAAATGCTAATAGAAGAAATTTTACAGTTAATTCAACAGCTTATTTACAAGGTGAGCCGTAAAAATGTGACTCAGTGTATATATTCTTCACTTAATAATAGGTGACATGCGTGTCCATGTGATGGATGTTAGAATGATATAATATATTAATATACAATGCTTTAAATCTCTATAAATTCACAAGCTACAAACGGGAACTCACTTATTTACAATTATCGCTAGATTATTATCATTATACACATCAATCTATTCCGGTTTGAAGGACGCTGTAGCTAGTTAAATACTAAAACAACGGGACTTAATATCTTCGTTCCCAATACGACAAGCACAACGTAGTGCTGTGTAGCATCCTAACTAGCGCCACGTTAATGTGGGTTTTAGTAGCGGTAGTGAATTTAAATAATTATATTTTAATTATAAACTACATAAAATCATTAGGTTTGTTGTTAAAAAAAAAACTATGTTAGTACAACATAGAAAGTACTTCTTAATAAAGGAATCTTTGATTTCTAACTCGACCCCAACAACTTAAATACCTTCTCACGGATTCACCTTCAATGTGTGTTAGTTAGAGTTCTTAGCGGCATTAGATGTTCTTAGAAAGTACTAGGGTATAAGAATCGTGCAGCGAGTCTAGCCTAGCGCTCCCGTACGTAACACGTATCCAGAAACGTATGTGTGCATGTGTGTGTTATACGTGAGAATACATGATACGACCCCTATGTCCGTTTCGCTATTTCGTCCGGTTAAACGTTAGGTTGGAAAGAGACAGCGCAAGTGCTTCATATCAATGAGTTACTACCGCGTGTTTAGGAGGTTCTTTACTCGTATGTCGTATGTGTTTGTAATAAGGATGACATGTGTATACGGTATTCGTTATGGACAGACATGTGAAACTAAGGAAACAAGAATACGAGGAGGTCTACCAATCGTCCTGTATATATAACCTTTTTAGAGGATCGAACGAAATAATTCCGAATAACATTCTATGATAGCAATAGATAACGAAAGAGTTATTTTGCTGTGTTGTTATTGAAAGAACTTAATTATTTCTATCTGTATTTTTAATTGATTTAATATATAATACATTTTAATATTTATTAACTAATATGGTAGCTGAAAATCATTTTACTGTTAACAATTACATTGAGCTGCGGCCATTTTGAAGCATTTAGCTCTTTAGCATTTTGTAACCTCAGCAAGTAGAAGCAGTAATGGCCGGAAATACGTTGAATTCTTACTAATCATGAGCTACAGATGCATAATATTCAACATTTTGAACTAGACGATATATAAAACAAACTTCTACCTTTAAAATAAGTAATTGAAATGTGTATTTTTATATAAACTTGAAGTCTTTGAAAGAAATTCTAAGAGCGTATTATATTTGAAGTTATCCGCGAAGTTTGCACAATATCGAACTATTAACCAGTTCCGATGCAAGTTTGTTAATAAAGTTGGAAACGTTTCATACAAACATAAATTAATATATGCTATATACACATTACTCGGGACTAACTCTGATCTTCTTAAGCACAAGAATATGGAGGCTGTGAAATTGGAAAACTTATTTTTAACTTCAAACTTGAAGGTGTGAAAGTCGTTTAAAAACTGTAAACTCGAATACGTTTTTACGGAGGCTGCTCCATTTAGAAATAAAGGTAACCTAAGTTGTCATAACTTTAAATATACTTGGGTAAACAAAGTATAGTTAAATAAATTTTTAGGCAGCTACGATTCAAGTTGAGTTATAAAGCAACAGAATAAGTAAAGTATACAAAAATAAACAAAGTTGTAAAGAACTTTTTAGGAAAGGCACTATAACAGAAAAATTTATCGTGTGATAAATTGCTTTTCTAAGTAGTTGTTAAGTATTTCATATTCAGATTTGCAGGTAAATAAGTAATCGTATAAATTCCTTCCCTTTTAGGAGAGAGCTAAAAACATGATTTTATTATATTGTGTGTGTTGTCTAAAATTATTTTAAAGTTCAAATTACTGTTATAACTACCATCAGCGATCATAAACTAGGACAGTCTAAAGTAACAGGTGGATTTCTACTGAAAGCCTTCGAATTGAGCATTCTGAAAACTATGAGTCAGACCAGCGAGAAATCTGCAGTAACCTTTAGTCACTCCAATTAAATGGTACTTATAGGATAATTGTTAATATATTTTTTTAATATACAAAGTTCATTAATTTTTTTTGAGTGAAAGTCGAGCATAGTATAAGTAGTGATAGGTACCGGTTGGGATGTTTATATAGCACTTGAAAATTACTATTGTTTAGTATGTTTCGTTGCCTCAGTAAATTCGCTTGCAACAGTAATTGATCAGAATAAAGTTTACTTATCACTGTTTGGTAAAGAAAAAGAACTATGTAGTCTTATTTAAATGGTCTTTGACGATAAAGATTTACTGAAATCTGTATAAGGATAAAGATGAAACCAAAAAAACATATATCCGGGACTCAGACTATTAAATGAGGAACCATAAACAAGAACAATAATTATTCATCACCATCGTCATTTCATCTTATTATTGTCTACCCTAAATATAAAATAATAATTAAGTAAATTCGATTTAAAATAACTAAACACTTAATCTATAATAGAGCAAGTGTACTTACATATTTATTTTTTTGGGGTTCGAGGGTGAAATCTATAAATGTCGAAAATACACCCACTAAATACTGCTCGGTAGTAATCACTAAGCACTTCCCAGGAAGGGATGTAAGCCTCTCCTGCACCCTCGCTATGCTACGGCACGAGAGGCTCAGTTAGTGGACAATGTGGGCCCTCACCTTCAACACTTTTAGTCGCCTACGACAGGTAGAGCTTAACTTATCCTAGTCGTAACTGTCTGAGACTAGAGAGCAGAACTTAGTTGTGAAATTACTAGGGTAATGGGACTTGATATCCTGTTTTAAAACGACTAGGGCAAAGTGATGCAGTGTATAACATCCTATCTAACGTCATATTATTACGAGCAGGCAAATAACTTATCATCAGGTGAGGAAAAAAAATGTACCTACTTTACTTTCAAAGCAGATCTAAGGCAGTGCTTCCTGTCTTCACCAAAATCTGCAGCAGTAGGTAGTTTATAGTAACAATATATAAAGATGTATTTATATTTGTAGCTGTATATTTTTTTTATTTAATTAAGCAAAGAGTAGCTGGACGTTCACCTGATTTTAAGTGATACGCCTGCTCATGGCGTGGTGCTTGTGAGGATGGTATACACCACATTGCGCTCGACGCCTGAGTCCTGAGATTTTGAATCTCGTTGCTCTAGTTATTACATTAGCTATAACGCCCTTCAAACCGGAAGACCGTAATGCTTGTATATTGTCGTTTGGAGGCAGATATAGGCGCTGCGGTGGTACCTACCTAGACGGTCTCCGGCAACAGAGACCTACCACCAGTAAACATATAGTACTCGCAAGATGTGATGACGGCTGTCATATTCATCTAAAGGGAAAATCTCCCTTAAACAACAGATAGGATAATAGTGTAAACATATCACCCTGATCATTTATACCCGGAAGTCGCTTCGGTGGCTTTCGTTATCCGTGTCAAACGTACATATTCCGTCACAGAATCGCTCCAAAATCGCTTTATTGGCATTTGCGACACGTTCACGGCGGCTTCTTGACTATAGCAAGGTGAAATGTAAGTTTGTTTGCTTTAAACTTAATAAGCTTAGTAGCTCGCTATCCTAATGGTTAGAGGCTTCATCCCGAAGGTCGCGGGTTCTAATCTCGGCATGTACCGATGACATTAACATTTAAGTTATGTACACTTGTAAAGTTACAAAAGCGAAATACAATCACCAATCCGCATTGGGCCCGCGTGGTGACTATGGCCCCATCGCCCTCATGTTGATGGTAGGCCTGTGCCTGTGCTGAGTGTTTTAAAAAAAATAAACTTAGTAATACAGGTTAACTAACTTTGTAAACGGATGACCCCATTGACTTGTAATAAGGTAGTCCTAGATTCGATTCCTACGTGTGAAGTGAGTTCGGATAGTGTTAAGTATGTTTGTACTTGTTACGCAGGAACCGGTATACGGTATACTTCTATTTTTATCACTAAACAGTGTGTAAACATTACTGTGCTCCGGCTTAAAGGTCGTTGTGGCTATTGAAATTACAGATGTGAACGAAACGTTTTTTTTATTCAGCAAAGCGATGAGATCAGCGAGACATTCACCTGAGGGTAAGTGGATTGTGCTCGTCGCCTTGAGACATACGTTGAGCACCATTACCGCTACAATTTCATTAGCTACAACACCCATCAATCCGGAATACGGTAATGTTTGCACACTATTGTTCGGCGGTAAAAACAGACGTTCAGGTGGTGTCTATCTAAACTGTCTACGGCAACGGAAATCTACCACCAGCGACTCACCACCAACCTACTTAATATGTTTGGTTCGAGGCGACGAGTATATGATGCTGTGTATGTCATCCTAACTAGCGTCACGTTGGGTCCAAACTACCAAAGACTCAGATGGTCAATGACTGCTGAATTCCAGTTGTCGGAGCTTCACTATATCCGGATTAATTGTTCTTAAAAGACTCATTTAATATCTTATTAATATTTTTTTTTTTATATTGTTACGCCTTTTTCCCAGTAGGGGTAGGCAGAGGTGAATAAACCACCCACGTTTCGCCAGATGTGGTCAGAATGGGTTCCATGTAACTGTTGCCACTTTATTGGGACCACTACACACACACACAAAGATGATATCAGTGTGCGGGTTTCCTCACGATGTTTTCCTTCACCGTTTTTGTATCTCGCTGTTGTAACTAAAGTTCACAAATGTACATAACTTAAATATTAAGTCATTGGTACATGCCGAGGTTTGAACCCGCGACCTTCGGAATGAAAGCCGCACGCTCTAACCATTAGGCCAGCGAGCTTATTAATAATATACTAGTCTATCCCTGAATATTATTAATTTCATATAAATCTCAGCTCATTCAACGTTCACCTGATAGTAAGTGATACTCCCCGCCTATAACGTGTCGCTAGTTACTATGTTATACACAGCACCTTATTGTGCTCGTCGCCTTGAGACGTAATGTTAAGTCTCGTTAGCTTTATTACACTAGTCACAGCGCCCTTCAAACCGGAATCCGGATCACTATTTGGCAGTAGAAATATCGGTGGTACATATCCAGACGTTGTCCGACAACAGAGTACGTTAAGATTCTAACAATGTTCATCATCCATTACCGGAAATTCAATACCGTTGACTGTACTTCATATAACCCTCGCCTGGTTGAGGATCAGGTGATGTAACCGCATCAGGTAGCTTCAGCAACTAATGCCTTCTGAATCCACTAATTGGTCTCTGAATCAGATTCCAACTAATTACTTCATTAGCTATCGATTCAGCAGCCTCTGTTTCCGGAGACCGTATAGGTAAGTACCGCCGCAGAGCCTAGTGCAGCCGACAAACGGTAGTGTGTAAACATCGCTGTGTTCCGGTTTGAAGAGCCTTTGGTTAATGTAATTACTCGCCTAAAGAGACTCGATATATCTCAAGGCGACGCGCACAAGGTCGAGGTGTGTATATCATCTTACCTAGGGCCACGTTTAGGGTATCCATATCACTTAGGATGAAGTGAACGTCCCATGTCACTGGGTAGAATAAAAAAAAAGTCAGCTGCATCCTAGTAATCGCAATTGGACCTAAGTTTACTGTAAATTATAAGTTTATTGTATTTAGTTTTTTTTTTTTAGTATAGTTGTAATTATTGTCAATGTTTTTATATTCACTGCTTCATAGCATTAGAGCTCATATGATAGCTACCGTTACTATAGCAACCGCATAAACAATACGAATTGATATTGCTTATAAAGGTTATTTAGAATAAAAATATGAAGGATCTATGAAATTCAAAAAATGAATTCATTCATGGACATGTTCCTATGTCGATACGTTCACTAGTTTTCACGTGAATGGCGAACATAAAAAAACAGTTAAATTATATATACCCTTGTTATCAATCTGTCACTGATATAAACCGCTAATAAGTTTAGTCATAAATTTTGTATTGAGGCAAAAGCAACAGCGCTTTCAGACTAGAAGCGACACCTAAATAATTAAAGTATAACGGGGATCAAATCCGCGCCTCTTCTATACGTATAAGGCATTACAAACTGAGCTATCACGGCTTTAATAATTTCATATATACACATTTCAATAGCAGAAGTAAAGGTGTGAATTAGTTAATTTTAAACTCATCAATACGCAATAGATTTTGATCCTTAACTAGGTGAAAATAAGGGTTAGTTTGGCTTGATTCGTATATGAGCGATCTCTATGGATTCCTGAAGCCTTAGTAGTCTCGAACGCACACAGCAGCGACCCGATGTGGCTCTCTCATCCATCATACATATCAAGGTCACATACTACTGTATCCTCTCTGTCGCACGCGCCTGTTTACAGCACACACGAGAAGGTAGTCCGTATAGGAGGAAGCTACATGCTCCCCAGTATGTGAACTTTCGCGGACGCTACTGGGAACTTGTGATAAGTAATAAAACACGGTTTCTTTACGATGGCTTGCTTCAATGTGCCTATAAGTTTATTGCTAATAGAAATTTATGAGTGCTGCAGCGACTTCCTGTAACGAACATTACTTCTATACTCTCAGCGGTACACATGTTAGGTTTTTGTACAATCCGAGGCTACACTTACATGATGTGAAATAATATTGATGTAAGGGTTGTTTTCGATTGGTAATCCACCCCGTCACATCATTGCTGTTTTAGGTGTCCGTGTATGAGAGCCAAAGCTTTATTTTTCTATACATGTAAGGAGACGATTCTAACTATATATGAGGATATCTTTGCTACCATATGTCCTAAGGACTTGATATTTGATTGCGAACTTTTTACCAGCTATACTATTAGCTAGACTATTTGATATAACTCCTTCCGAGTTGCAGGGATCTTACAGGTAACAAAGCGGGCAGGGAACAGTTAGTCCTCATATATGTAAAAATTTATTCATCATCATCATCAGCCGATAGAAGTCCACTACAGAACATAGGCCTCTTCCAAAAATCCCTGCCTTTTGTCGTTCATATTGGGAAGAATTCGGCCCTTTCCCACCACACCGGCTCAATGGGGTTGGTGGGAGCTAGAGCCTTGTTTGTCGATTAACAGGGTGCATCAAGTGCAGGTGAGGTTGGCTTGGATCCCGTGAGATGTAGTGCGGGACCCCTTACACCCGAAAAGGTATTGATTACGCAGATTATATAATTTATCGAATTTTTTATTCAACGAAACGAACTTCACTTAATGGTGAGTGATACGCCCGCTAACAGGGTTGCGCTAGTAAGGATTTTACTAAATTCCTTCCCCAAAGGGAGTTGTTAAGGTCAGCAAAGCGGGCGTGGAACAGCTAGTATTTATATTACCTCTGTTCACTCGGAAAATTTTATAAAAGTAAATGAAGCTTAAACTTAATTAATAAGAACTATAATGTTAGAAGTAAAAATTAAGTTTTTTTATTTGATTTCAAATTTGTGTTAGAATTTGAATACGTAACCTATATTACTTAATGACGAAATTCATTTATATGGGGAAAGCTTTATTCTCAGAAAAAATCTATTCTCACGTAGCCGGAATTAATAAGACTAAGAAAATTAAAGAAATTTCCTGTCCTTAAGAGCTTTTATACAAAAATTTTATGAAAAATAAAAGATTGTTCATTCAAATACGATGGGATGACGATTTATAATACTTAGTATTTAGTAGTAGCTCGCTGGCCTAATGGTTAGAGCGTGCGGCTTCCATTCTGAAGGTCGCGGATTCAAACCTCGGCATGTACCAATGACTTAATATTTAAGTTATGTACATTTGTGAACTTTAGTTACAACAGCGAGATACAAAAACGGTGAAGGAAAACATCGTGAGGAAACCCGCACACTGATATCATCTTTGTGTGTGTGTGTGGTGGTCCCAATAAAGTGGCAACAGGCTCGCCCCCTGTTACACTGGACCTAATCTGACCATATCTAGCGAAATGTGGATGTTTATTCACCTCTGCCTACCCCTACTGGGAAAAAGGCGTGATTATATAAAAAAAAAAAAAAAATAGTACTTAGTATTAATACCTATAAACTGGTGTATTTTAAATGGTGGTGGTTTTTTTTTTTTTTTTTTTTTTTTTATAAGAATTAGTAGGCAAACGAGCAAGACGGGTCACCTGATTGTAAGTGATTCACCGCCGCCCACGGTCACCAGCGATGCCAGTGCGTTGCCCACCCTTCAGGTAAGAATATGGTCTCTATTTCCGGTCAAAGTAGATGCCATCACAGCTCCCATTTCTGCCACTAAAAGGTAGTGTAGTGTTAACATTTCTGTGTTTCTGTTACGTTGTGAAATTACTACGGTAACGAGATTTTAACATCTTGTGACTTAAGGCGATGAGTCTGTTGTGATATGCATTGTTTATCATCCTGCATCTTATCTTCACGACACTTGTTCGCTTCTTCGTAATGTCTAATTTTTTTTTTTAAATATAATCAAACTTTATTTCTAATGACAAAGACTTTATATAGTATATTTTGTTTATTACCATCATATGATAATACGGTAGGTCTCCAAACACGATTTTCAATAAACCTTGTTTTCAGTCGCAGCAGATTTGCTTATAATGCTTGTAGCATACGGTAAATGTGCACATAAAATTACCATAACATTGTCAACTTTCAATACAATAGATATAAAAAAAAACGAGTGGATTCTGCTCTTTTAGGATGTCGTTGTCTGGAGACTGGTTCTATCTGTTTTATCTATATATAAAATACTAACTGTTCTCCGCCTGATTTGCTAACCGTAAAATAGAATTAGAATCGAAATTTCTTTGAAATATTCCTAGAGACTTACCGCAACCGCAAATGACTTTCTATAGCAGCTGTTGCTATAGCAACCGCATAAATAACACGAAATGAAAATATTCATAAAGGTTAATTAGAAATAATATAGTAATATATAATTAATGTAATGTTTATGAAATTCAAATAATACATAGTTTTATGTTCCCATTTCGATACGATCAATACTTTTCAAGTTATTGGTTAACAAAGAAAACTCATTTTCATTATATATGTATAGATTATATTATTATATAAATATATATATATAAATATTTTTTTTTTATATATAGTCACGCCTTTTTCCCAGTAGGGGTAGGCAGAGGTGAATAAACACCCACATTTCGCCAGATGTGGTCAGATTAGGTCCCATGTAACAGGGGGCGAGCCTGTTGTCACTTTATTGGGACCATCACACACACACACAAAGATGATATCAGTGTGCGGGTTTCCTCACGATGTTTTCCTTCACCGTTTTTATCTTGCTGTTGTAACTAAAGTTCACAAATGTACATAACTTAAATATAATATTAAGTCATTGGTACATGCCGAGGTTTGAACCCGCGACCTTCAGAATGAAAGCCGCACGCTCTAACCATTAGGCCAGCGAGCTACATATTAAATTAATTATATTAAATATTTCTATTATATATATTATAATATATATTGCCATCTATGTAGATACAGGCTCACGATATCTGTAAAACAATAAAATATGTAAGAATATTACTTTTGCCGAATATGGGTCAGTTAAGAATGGATTTTACGACATTCCTTCCCTAATGGGAGATGCAGGGGTGTTACAGTTAACAAAGAGGGCGGAGAACAGCTGGTTTATATTATAAATGAAAGAAATTATTAAAAACCTCATTGATTTTCCAAAAGATATTACCGATGAATAATTCACTTAATGTATTTCCGATATTAAAGTATGACCTTTTATATTGAAAATTCAATTGTAGGTAAATGTTAGTTTAAAAAGCGTCGAGAAAGAAAAAGATAAATAATCTTTCTTTACTAGTAGAGTATAACATTAATAAATACATTTGTGTTAAGTGCGTTTAATAATCAAACAGCACTAGCCGATAGATGACCACTGCTGGACGTCGACCTCTCCCAAAGATCACCACATCAATCGGTCTTACTCTGTTCCGGTTACAGCGTCTTGCCTACGTCCGTCACATTCAGCATGGTCTTCGGTACGGCCGGTACCAGGGACCGTGTGTAGGGGTTCATATGTAGAGATTTAGGCCATTTCTCATCACTCTGGCCTAATGCAGATTGGTAGGAACCACAGTCTCCTTTGTTGATTAGCAGGCTGCCCCACGAACAATTAAGGTTGGCTTGGATCCCGTGAGTTGCTATGCCAGACCCCTTACACCCCTTAATAATAAATAAATATAAATATGTATAGTTTTAACTGATATATTTATCACAGTAATCAAAATTGATTTAAACATCGGTAGGGCTTTACATGAGAAGGTCGTCTAGTCTGTTTGTTACCATATTTGTTGTTCAAGGTTGTTGGGATGTCTGGTCCAATACGCATTCACTCAATTAACAGTCATTATTTTGTTGTTGTTTATTGATATTGTTGTATCATTTAAATTTCATCGTATACGTTGAAATCTAGACATACATAAGAGATTTCCACCTATGTGGAGACTTATCACGATATATCTGTAACTATAAAGCCAACCAGACTTGAAATATGGTAGGAATATTTGTTTTGCCGAGTATAGGTCAACTAAGAAAGAATTTTACGTTGGTTCCGGAGTTGTATTACTTACGCGGGTCGGAAATATTTCTGACAACAAGTGTAAATTTCAAATCTAATTCGGTATTACGGCCAGTAAAATGAACGGAGAACAGCTACTTACGTTATATGTATGTTTAACTGACTGAAAATTTCCACCAATCGAGGAAGAACTTAAGTAGAAGAACATAAACTAACTTGAAACTATCGTAGATGATTTTTCCTGTAACAAAAATACTTCTAATACTTCAACAGATCGTCTAAAATTTAAAGTATTGGATATTGACTAGTTTTATTCAAAGTACAATTATTGTGATTTGTGATATCAATGTATCATTATTTACAAGTAAAAAGAGTTTAAGGAGAGCATACACATATTTATCACTCTTCTCTCTTGTCAACCGGATAAGTCTCGCTGCTCGACATAGGTTTCCTTCGTAGATCGTCTTTGAGGGAGAATTGGGCTTCAGTCCCACCGACCTTAGTGCGAGTTGATGAGTGATTAGAAATTCAAGGGAGCAGAGACGTGGCCGCTTACTGTGGGCCTTGTCCGCAAGCTTAAGATGCTGAGAGGGCGATGGAGCGAGCTAAGCTCGGAGTTTCCCTGCGAGATCGAATCAGAAATGAGGAGATCCGCAGGAGAACCAAGGTCACCGACATAGCTCGAAGGATCGCCGTCGCAAAGTGGCAATGGGCAGGGCACATAGCTCGCAGAACCGACGGCCGTTGGGGCAGAAAGGTTCTCGAGTGGCGGCCACGTACTGGAAGACGTAGCGTGGGCAGACCCCCACAAGGTGGACCGACGACCTGGTCAAGGTCGCTGGCAACCATTGGATGCGGGTGGCCCAGGACCGGTCTGAGTGGAAATCTTTGGGGGAGGCCTTTGTCCAGCAGTGGACGTCTTCCGGCTGATTGGATTGGATTGGATTGGATAGAAATTCAAGTGTTATTTAGCAGGGTGTATCACGTGCAGTTGAATTTGATTTGGGCCCCATAAGATGATAGGCGAAACTCCTTACACCCCCACACACATATTTACCTATTAGCAACATTCTTCCTAACAATTTAAAGTCTAAGAATTTACGTTTCTCGAATTTGCAATATCATCAGATTGAATGTATAATGGCTCCACAAAAAACATTACCTTTAACGACCGTAAAATATGTATTACTTTTACAATCCATAACTTGCACGAATTCATCTTTACGAGATACGCTATTTTACGCCGACGACTTTGTTCGTATCGATACCTGTTACGGTACTTTTCCACGACGAAAACTACAACAGTGTGATAGCAATAACTAGTTTTTTTTGTATTTTCTGTATTCGCTGTAAAATTGCTACCGATTCAAATGTTGAAAGCTGAGCCTTTCAAATACGCGTCAATCCTATTATACTACAATGCATATAACAGCTAATTTACATCCCCACTGTTGAGACACAGGTCTACCCCCAATATGAGGGCAATGGGCCATAGTCACCACGCGAGCTCAGTGCGGATTGATTGCTTTTCTTGACTGCAGTGTATAAATCAAGATTACTTTTGATAAAACATTCCTAATTGCAACTATTCGGACGACGTCTTGCTATAGGGCGCGGGATACCGCTTTGAGCTTGGACCATGAAACACGTTCAGTGGCAAAAAGGAGGTGAGAATTGGTAGCTCTCAACCCCATCAATATTCAACTATGTAGATACGGACTCCCTGAAGTGTTCCCTGTAAAGGTACTAGAATAGCGACCCCGCACCGGAAACTGTAGCGTTGGCAGACCCTCCACTAGGTGTACAGAGGATATCAAAAAAATCCCTGGGAACCAATGGATTCAAGTAGCGCAAGACCGTGCTCAGTGGAACATATTATACAAGAGACATATATCCAGCAGTAGATGGCGATAGGTTGAAATGATGATGATGATGATGATTCTTAATAGTATTTAATAGTAACATTTACGTAACGACAATAACAAACTAACAAACTTAGACGATGCACGGAACAATAACTACGGATGCCTTGACAGCTTAGTGTGTAAGAAGGTAGTTAAATCTTAAAGACACTCAAGTTAGATTCTCATCGAGTTTCCGGTGAAGAATAGCATCGTGAAAAAACCGTAATTTTCACAAAAACAACTTTCATGGACATGTAACCATCAGCAGACCGAAGTTTGTGAGCGTGGTGCAAAAATAGCATTGACTCAGTCCTTGTGAGAAGATTTAGTTTTCATCTATCATCCAACCAATCAGCCGGAAGACGTCCACTGCTGGACAAAGGCTTCCCCCAAAGATTTCTACTCAGACCGGTCCTGGGCCACCCGCATCCAATGGTTGGCAGCGACCTTGATCAGGTCGTCGGTCCACCTTGTGGGGGGTCTGCCCACGCTACGTCTTCCGGTACGTGGCCGCCACTCGAGAACCTTTCTGCCCCAACGGCCGTCGGTTCTGCGAGCTATGTGCCCTGCCCATAGATTTAGTTTTAACGGGTAGAAAATTAAGAGAACTGTTATTGTAACTATTTTAGTAGAAAGATTAAAATCAGAAATATGTAGAGAATATAAATTTGCATAAACGATACAGAAGATAGTTAAGAAATGAGAAGTT
Source organism: Troides oblongomaculatus (assembly GCA_029032895.1). NCBI lineage: Eukaryota > Metazoa > Arthropoda > Insecta > Lepidoptera > Papilionidae > Troides > Troides oblongomaculatus. Next base: position 2,656,392 of record JARDWC010000432.1, on the reverse strand, counting down.
ATCTAACCATTTGTAACTGAGTAACTTTCTTCACAATCGTATAGTTGCCTGAGCTCCATTGTTGGCTTGCGTATGTTAATATTCACAACGAAGCTTTCTCTTCTAATTGTGCTTTGTATTCTTAAAACTTAGTTACGTAAAAGCTGTGCGTATGAGAAGCGTTGAACGTTAAGTTATGCGCGGTCCCGATGTTGATACATCGCATACAAACGAATTCCTAACGGACCCTCACGGATGTACGGTGTGATGGTGGTAATATTGTAGTTTTGGCACGATCCTCGCCAACTATTGGTGCTTGTTTCTATATACAGAGGACAAATTTTATCTGATTATTAAAGTATTCATTTATTTATTGTATACTAACTTACAAAGGACCAATGACACGTAGTCTATACAGTTCTAATGTGGCGCTAGTTACGATGTATACACAGCGTCGCATTGTGCTTGTTGTCTTGAGAAATAAAGTCAACGTGTCTTGTTACTCCAGTAATTTCACTAGATACAACGACCTTCAAACTGTAACGCAGTAACGTTTAAACTGTACTGTTTGGTGGTAGAAATAGGTACTGCGGTCATTCTCATCTAGATAGTCTCTAGCAACAGAGACTCGACTTCAGTAAAATTTTAAATATTTTAAGGATATGAACATGTAGTTTAAGGTCTTTATATCGTAACTAAAAAGAATTACGAGGACTTTGAGTTCTTGCAAAAATTAAAATCCATATCTGTGCCTTGATAGCACATTTTGAATCATTGCCCCATATGGTACATACAGTATTATGAAACTTCGTTCCACATTTCTAGCTTATGGAGATTATATTAGTAGTTACCGCTGTGCCATGCAAAACTTCTATGTCTAGATTATCTGGAGTTCGCTGGAATTAAATTAATTATTCTCCTAAAGTATTGTATATAGAAAGCAGCTTTCGGGAAAACTGTCTGCGAAAGTTTACGTTTCTTTACCTGTTTCCACTTTTATATAATTATCATAATTAAGAATCATTTGGTGTACATGGTCAAAGGCGCAATGGTACAATGGCTTGTCGACCAGAATACTCAATTTCTCGAATATTCTCATAAAGAATACCGTGAAACTATTCTAGCAATAGTTATTCTGTGAATTCGGAAAGATATATGCGAGCAGCGCGGGATCGATCGAGGTGGAGATCTTCGGGGAGGCCTTTATTCAGCTGTGGACGTTTATCGGCTAATAATGATGTTTAATATAATTGTATTATTTTTTTTTATTCTTTAAGTTGTATTCTTATTAATTAATGTTTTTTTTCTTCATAATGACGAGAAAGGTTATCGAAGTAAAAGCTTTATGGCGTTGTCTTCTTGTTTGTTTACCTTTATCTATAGCATTTTTTTAAATATCTATCTATCTCTTTAAAAAAGTTATTGTGAAAAATTAAACATTTCTTAATAATGAAGCTTTGAGTCAAGGTCCATCGCGTTATTTTAAAAACTTTACTACCTTAAGCAATTGCAAATACTACAGAATTGAACTGTACGGTTTGGTTAGACCGTGGTATTTATATAAGTCTTGCGAATGACTCGCTTTATACATACATATATGTACTAGAAGTATATATATGTATGTATAACGTATAATGTATTATATTATAGAGAGAGTAGCGAGAAATCCGCTGGATGCGGCCAACGCAAGAATCGATGAGGAGATCATTAGGGAAGGCCTATATCCAGCAGTGGACGACTATCCGCTGATGATGATGATATATATTATAACATCTATGTCTAATTAAATACGCGACTCAAACTTAATTGTTTTATTAATTCTAGTTAACGCTTTCATCATCTTTTGTGAGATTTTTTTGATATATTTCATTTTATAATTTAATTACTTGATACATTTGTGAAACTGTAATATAATTATGATTTACAAACGTTTATAAACAAGGGTGACCTTTTCATCAATAAGAAAACTTGAAAAGTAATAATATTTTTAATCTGTCATTCAATTGCTGGAAATCAATGTATTATATTAAAATTAATACAATGAAAATAAATGGATTGTGTACATCAAAAGACGAGTTGTGTATCTTTTAGATATATTGTGGTCAGACTTAAAATAATAAATATTTGGTACAATTTTCTTTAACTGTTTCAAGCAATTGTTATCAATGCCTAGTTTCAGAATTTTATTTATATAATGTATACAAGAATGTATAAAATAAGTCACATTTTCACACGTTTATTTTTTATGGTCGCCATCGGCGCGATCAATCAACCAATCAGAATACGAGCTTGGTTTTAGGAGAGGGAAATAAATGGTGGGAGAAATACTGCGTGGTACGATAATTGCCTTATTCCTAACAGTTTGTTGGCGGCGACTGAAGTGGAAGGCTATCCTACAAATAAAAGTTTTTTTTTGTGAAATAATTGAATGTTATTGTGTACAACAATTATAAAATGTGGGTACTACCCAACGATTCTTTTGTTTCAATCATTAATTAGGTTAGACGAGTATACGTGTGATCCAGAGGTCGAAGGAATATTATGGTTTATTCCAATCCAATCCAATCCAATCATACGGAAGACGTTCACTGCTGGACAAAGGCCTCCCCCAAAGATTTCCACTCAGACCGGTTCTGGGCCACCCGCATCCAATGGTTGCCAGCGACCTTCATCAGGTGGTCGGTCCACCTTGTGGGGGGTCTGCCCACGCTACGTCTTCCGGTACGTGGCCGCCACTCGAGAACCTTTCTGCCCCAACGGCCGTCGGTTCTGCGAGCTATGTGCCCTGCCCATTGCCACTTTGCGACGGCGACCCTTCGAGCTATGTCGGTGACCTTAGTTCTCCTGCGGATCTCCTCATTTCTGACATATTATTATATATTATTTTTCATTTCATTGGTTTATTCCAATACAATATAAATAGAACTACATAGTCTCTGTCTATGTATCTGTATTATGATAATACAAATACAACTGAGGGGTGTAAGGGGTCCCGCGCAACCATTCACGGGACCCAAGGCAATCTCATCAGCTCATGGTGTACCCTGCTAATCAACAAACGAGGCTCTCGCTGCCACCAACCCTTTTATTAGGCATTACATTGATAAGCTATTTTATATAATGAGATAAGTGTTTTTATTTTAATATGAAGCTTAGCTCTAGTGAAATTGTAAATTACAGATATTTCGTTAATAAAGATATAAACTAATACATTGATGGTCACAGTGTGAAGGAATGGAAGATAAATTTGTTTGCTTATATGGCACATTCACAACAGAACTATGTTTATTTGAACTAGTGCTGGTGAAGTAATACCACATTTTGATTATGTATAATATATCTTCACAGGTGATAGACCGGAGACAATCTAGTTAGGTACCACTACATGTTCTATTTCTGTTGCCAAACAATAGTGTGTACAGTAGCAGAGAGTAGAACGGTGTTCAGGTTTGAAGGGTGTTGTAGCTAGTGAAATTACTGGGGTACTTAACATTTTATATATCAAAATGACGAGCACAATGCGGTGCTGTGTATCCTCGTAACTAGCGCCACGTTATTGTAAGCAGGCAGTTACCTTGTCCGTCTTGTTGCTTACATGTAATTAAAAAAATACTAGTTTTAAATATAAAAAAAACAGATACTGGATAGTTCGTTATGTTATGCTCACAATCACAATTTTTTATTTGGATCAAACAGATGGAATGTAGATTTTTCAACCATGGGTCTGCTTATAATAATATATCGCTATCACTGTTGAAGTAATAACGTTGACTATAAGCCTTTCAAAACTAATTAATTTGTCACCATCATAGATATTTTTTTTGGTAATGTTAAAACGTTCTGCGTGCACGATATAATATGGTAACATTACGTCGCTTCGTCGTAATCCAAGGTTGCCAAGTGAAAGTGGGGGAGGTCGTGGCACTTTCACCGCGGATGAACGCCAACGTTTCGCATATTCAAAAGATGAATTGTCCAAGAGCACAATGTTTCGCATGCATATATTTTACATTACTAGTGAGAAGTAAGAGTTAAGGCAAATTGTAAAAATACTGACTAAATTATGGTTAATAATGAGACTTGCTCAAATTAAATTAGTTCAAACGCCCAACTAATTCATACTAACATATACGAACTCCAGGAATATTAAAAATTTGTTATAGAGAAGTACGACAATATTTATGATACCAAAACTTGTCTATATTTAAGATTCAATCCAAAAGGAGGGAGAAAACTCAACTCAACCCACCCCAAAACTCATATGTACCAATGCATTTTAAAGGGCACTGGGTAAGGCTATAGACAAACACAGGAAAACAGGATGTAATTTAAAATAAAGTTAAGTTATTAGACAGATAAATTAATATTTTTTTTATTTATTAGACAGATTTATTTATTGTTTTACACTGTCTAAAATTAAACAAAAAAAAGTTTTTTTTTTCTTTTTTATTTTTTTTTATATAGTCCCGCCTTTTTCCCAGTAGGGGTAGGCAGAGGTGAATAAACACCCACATTTCGCCAGATGTGGTCAGATTAGGTCCAGTGTAACAGTTGGGCGTGGCCCTTTGGGCCTTTTGTCGTGTTTCCCCTGGGGGTGCGTCCCCCGGGGGAGTCTTGGTTTTTGTCCCCCTCTCCCACTTCGACGAGGGGGGGAGTCTGGAGGGAGGAGGCCGCCGCCCAATTCCTTCACGGGAGGGCGGCGGCCGGGCATGCGCTCCGTCGTGGGCGCGCGCAGTCGTCTGTGGGGTCGGGGGGCCCCAACGTGCCGGTCCCGCGAGGGGCCGGTACGGGACGGCAGGTGGGTGCCTTTGCTCCCCGCGGGCACCCACCAAGAGGAGTTTTATACGCGGAGGCGCCCGGAGAGTTGCTTGGCTGAAACCCGGGCGTCTCCAGTATGCGTGTGGCGGGACAAGCGGTGGTGGTTTTAGTGGGTATGGGGGTCACGCACAACATCTCAGTAGCCCCGAGCCCCACATAACCCGGCGTCCCCCCCAGTAGCATCGCTCCCTGATGGGTGATACCAACAGTCGGCTCACATCTTAAAATTCTGTACAGAGATAATAGAGGGAGTTATTAATAAAAGCAAGACACAGCAGTAAAATATAAGAAAATAAAATTGAAAAAATATAAGAAGGAGAAAATAAAGAAGTGAGTTGTTTTTATTTGAAAATAGAATGGAGGAAGATAGGAGAAAGGAAGTTTGTGTAAAGAAAGGTATGGTAGAAAGAAGAGAACGGGGAATAGGATAAGAAAATCATAAACAAATAAAGAGAGAAAATAAAGGGGTAAACAGGGCCCTAGCCTTACTTAACTGGGAAGAATGTTTAAAAAAAAAAAGCTCTGAAACCTTGTTTCGGGATGAGACGTAACATCATGTCTCAATGATATAAACTATGTGGTGCTGTCTATACTATCCTAAATAGCGCTACGTTTTTATAGGTACACGTATTGTTTACCATCTCCCTTGTCTCGTCACAGGGTCCAAGGATGAAAAATAAAATGTATTAAAAATACATTCACAAATAGAGAGAATAGAGAAAGTCTTTTTCTTCCCCTTCTTAGCAATGTTTAAAGTTAAAACGATCCTATGTAATAAATAAATCATATGTCTATGTTTACTCTAAGCGTTGTTACTTCGCTTATATTAATGTTAGCATTGCTATGAGCATTGGAAATTTACCGTTAACCATTCCCACATTTCACAAATGCTTGCTAATGGTTGAAATATGTGATTGTATGCCCACCAAAATGACTATCGGAGAAGCCTTTTAGTAGGTAAACCCTTCAAGAAGTTACCTTTATTGAAGATTTACTCGGATGTAATAAAAGGTAATGGTTAACTTATAGCGAAGGAACATTTGAACCCTAAACCATCAAACTCTTTGTGTGACGAAATGCGATCTCCCATATAATTTAATGATATGAATAATAAACTTACACTTAGATTTTTATGATATTGAAAGATTTTCAATTTTGCCAGTCTGTTGATGTCTTAAAACTACACAAATAACTTAATACTTCTAGAGCGGAAGCTTGCGTTGCTTCTATAATATTCCCACGTTGAGACAGCCTTCGAACTCGTATTACATAATGTGTACTCGTTATCTACAACAAGCAAATAAGTCGATTTTAGTCATTAATTTATGAACCGGAAACTCGCGAGCGGAAGTGAATAACAGTGTTCCGTCTTAGAGACATTGTAATCTTTCATCATAAAGAAAATCTACGCAGATTTCTTTGAAATATGAGACATAGTTAAAAGTTACATAGTTTACAGATTTTTTAGTTGAACTATAGAGTTTACTGCAGATGTTATTTCAAGCTAGGCTATAGAGTTAATTATTCTAAAGCATTTCTGTGATCCATATGCTACAGATATGATTTACAGATTAAACTGAAAACAGTTACATTTCACAAGTCAAAGCTATAATACTAATCTTTAATTATAATTTAAACTTGATCCTAAACCCTATTTAAATTCAACTGAACATCGTAAAATCTTTACCCTAACCCTAGCAGTTAACTTGGAGTTCTAGTAAACCAGGTTGTATGTGTGCGCGTCAACTTGGGACCATTACGCTTTATCGATATTAATTGATTGCTCGTATCGAATATTAACATTGATTGATTATGCTCTAACTAATGTTTATTTTACTTTAGAGTATAGATGCTAAAACATTATAAGTTTACAGTTCATTTATCGAATATTCATCACTTTTTATTTATGTAGTCATCTCAATGTTTTGAGATGAACTAACAACAACATAAGTTACTTTAACATTAAATTTGTTTAATCTTTGCATTGTTATCTATTTTTGATTAAGATGATGCAACCGATGGAAATCCACTGTTGGACATCTCTTATTAGGATTTCGATTAAACATGGTCTCGGTGTGGGCTTAGTGTTTCTAAATTTCCTACTTTACAGAAAAACACCGTATCTGGTGGAAAACATAACGGAAGAGCTATTTCGAGAAGTGGTTTAAGAAAAGCTGATGATACTGATGATCAAATTTCCTAAACTTTATCGTCTTACGTTTTATTTAAATATTTTATCGATATAAAGCCTAGGTTGGTGGTTAGCTGTAATTTTGCAACCCTAGTCAATAAATGTCCAGATCCCCGCAATTCCCACTGGATGAGTACTAACTGTTACGATCGTAAAATAAATTTTCATTGTAACCACGGAAGCACTTTTACGGAACATTTAATTTTCAGTGATCCTCGCCTGGTATAAAAATTGTCTTTGCTTTACTACTTAAGAATTCTTTTAAAATATACCTTAAGGGAAGTCGTTCATTTAACTCAACTTTATTTCTCTTTTATGTTAGGGTATGATTATTTTAAGTAATCGATTGACACATTATATTCGTGGTACCTCTAGGATAATTCTGCATTTAATAGGTTTAGAGTTAGTAGGATAAACAAAAGATTTAACATAGAAACTGTATAACTAAAGTTAATGAAAAGTAAACGAAGCATTTATTTTTTCTAACAGGTTACCGCTAATAAACCAACTTTATTTTCAGGATCATCGCTGCAGTTGCCTGGTATTATGCACGTCGATCGCAACTGGTTTGCGACGCCCACAGATCGCATAGGTACAGTTGTGACACGGGTGCAACGCGAAATTACCGGTAACGAAAGTGTGAGGTTCGGACTGGAGACCAGCGGCCCGCCTGCACCGTTCAAAATCGACTCTGAAACGGGAGTCGTCACAGTTAACGATACTCTTGTTGATAAGGTAAGAAATCTCGTATTAGATCCGATAAATAATCCACACCTTCATTAGCATACAAATTTCAATATTATGCGGAGTTATTTTATAGAGATATGTCCAGTATTGCATTGACAGCTATGTATTAATTAACATATTGAAAATATTTCGTAAAATATGTGATAATTTAGTACGGTACTTTTAATTAAAAGTTCAATCATATTTGCTATACAAACAACAACGAAATATAATATCAAAAATTGTACAATCTTATAGCGTTTTTTACTTATGCTTCTCCAAAGTTATCAGAATCCAATTCTTGAAGAAATGAAACTAATAAATCCGTTGCACGCGGTAAAATTGAATTTGGTGGGTGGTAAAACGGATTCTATTAAATCAAAACGAAAGTGTTTACTACGACCAACAAGCTTCCTTTTATGATGGTAGTTTCGATTTTATGTCATTGTAAATGTTGGTTTCTCAGCTTACGAGTCTTTTCGACGAGCCAGTGGGAGTATTACAAGATACCTCTCACAAATATAATACTTTATTTTTACAGGAAAATCAATCGTACTCGTTATGGGTGACAGCTGACGATGGTTCTATACCCCAACGGCTGGAAGTTCTCGCCACAATAACCGACAGTTCAGGTCAAAGACCGAAATTACCTCGCCCACCACCGTTCGGCCTTCAAAACTACCCTAGTTTATCCGATCTGTCCCATCTACCGCCATTACCAAAGTTCACAAGAACAACTCAAAGAACAACCAAAGTAACAAATGGATTTATCAAAGAAATTACAGTACCTGAGACTACGCCTTACACTACTAAAAAACCTGACGAAAACAAGTTAAATAAAGATATAAATGAAGATATTAAAAATAATACTAAAGTGGAAGAAACGCACATCGGAAGTGATGTAACACTGACAGTCATTCCACTTATAGCGATTGGAGGTTTAGTGGTTATAGTGGCTGCAGTAATCATTTTTGTTTGCAAGAAGAATAATTCTAATGGATCCAAAAGCAAAAAGGATGATATGGTAAGTAAAAACATGTTTCAAATCTTAAAACATTACCATGAATAATGATAGCATTGGAATGAATAATCATTTATTGTCTGTGGCCGTTATAATACATTTGGGTAATGCAAATATTTTAAGAGAATCGTTAATCAAATAGCATACAACACATTTGTAATGGACGTTTTAGCAATGAGTAATATTTTTTTTTTTGCTTCCTACAGAAATTTGCAGAACTTATATTCAATTATAAAAGTAACTTCTAAAGTAATTAAATGTTTTTATCAATAAAACCTCAACGAGTGTAATCGGTGAGAAAATCGTACCAACTTGATAACTAAAATACTAAATAAAGAATAAATAACAGTATATAATTATAAACTCTTTCGGACCAACAAGTTTGAAAATACCTGTTCTTAAACGCTTGTTATTATAATACAATAAGTAACCCCCAAATATGATCCCATTTCCTGGACGTACGTTCCCCCGTAAGGAGAGAGTCATAAGGCTGACTTAAAAGTTGGTTGATAAATCATAAGTGGGTTTGTTGATATTAATGAGTCCTGATGAGTTTGTTATTGAATGAAATATTTAAAAACATACCTTATTTATTTTCGCGAACAAAACACAAGCTAATTTCATAAGCTTTTAATAAAATAAGTCCTGTTGATCTCTATTCATTACTTTCACTAATTTAATCACTAATATATAACCATTCTCGAATAAAAGTTATAACACCAAATATCTTTATACAAATCAACTTCCAACCTTATCGATGTGTTTGACGAGAACTGATATAGCTTTTAAGGGTTTGCATATATAATTTTTCATAGTTTGCGCACATTCATCTGCAACTGTTTCATTTACAATTAAATCACAATCATCAATATCAATATTAGTTTGTATAAAGCCGTGTTGTCCGCAGAGCAAAGAGTCGAGTGGCATCGTGCTACAAGACGCGTCAATCAACATTTGGGATCGTCCGCGCGCGTACTCTAACCGATACGAGTCCTGGGATAACGGTCACTTGCAGGTCAGTCTACTGACCTTGATATTCCGTACCTGACTTTCATGAGCAGATATTTGATGACATTTAAATTTGTACTCTAAACTGTACCACGGCTACACAGCTCACGCGCAGATGAATGTAGAGTTTGTATCAGTTCTCAAGTAGGCAGGATCGAAATAGGTACCACTGTAACGTTTAGCTTTTACTGTCAAGTACATTAATGTACAAAATTTTCTGATATCCAGTTGTATATAAAGTGATGTAGCTTGCAAAGTTACTCAGGAAATGAGACAATATCTAATATTTCAATACGATGAACATAATGTAGTGCTGTATGAAGATACTAACTTTTATCAAATTGGGTTAAATTTATATCTTGTAGAAGATAAAATTGAAAAAAAAACAATGGATATTTATTTGTCTTCAATATTTAAAAACATAACCTTATCTAAATTGGAATATCAAAATCAGTGAATCATTAACGCATTCTTTTAACACCTCTTTCTATTCGACCATAGATATAGTTGTTAAATTTTATAAGTATCCTTTATTTCTGTTGTGATAACTAAATAAAATATATTAATTAAGCTAAAACTGAATAACCTACTTTATGTTAGCTTTCGGAGGAAACTACAATCAGCAAGGAGGAGCCATCTGACGAGTGGGAGTTTCCTAGACATCGACTGAAAATATTTAATATACTTGGTGAAGGCGCCTTCGGGCAGGTCTGGCGAGCACAAGCTACAGATATTGATGGTTAGAACATATTACATACTTTATTTAAATCCAGATAAATGATACTTTTAGTATAGTCCCGGATTCGTAAGTCTGCCTGAAGCATTTTCATTCTCACAAGAGTCAGAACCTACTTTAATAACAACTATTACTACTTATAAATTTAAATTAATCTAATTTATTTCTTTTGTTTTGTTGTTAGTAATTATTTTTTTAGTATCTAATACATTATTATTAGTGAATAGCGAAAGTAATTTCTAAAATATAAGGACATATGCAATTAATCATATTATCATTAATCCAGGTAAAAAGGGCGAGCAAACAGTGGCTGTGAAAACGCTCAAAGAGAACGCTTCGGAGAAAGAGAGAAGCGATTTGCTGCAAGAACTGATTGTGATGAAGAATTTGGGGACACACCTGAATGTTGTCCGCCTGATCGCTTGCTGTACTGAAAAGGTAATAAACATGTTAAATAGTTTAATTTGTTAACATATGCCTTAATAAACGTCACGAACTGTTAAAAATAGATTAAATGAAATTACTTGAGGGCAGAGGCATAGGCTTCCAACGGGCAAATGATGTATACCGTAGCTTTCTAAACCTATCTAAATAGTAATCTCTCAAGTCAATCCAGAGATACTAAACTGTGCCTATTTGGAATTGGTAAGTTTGTTTTTAAACAATAGATAAGTACAGAGATTTCTGTGCACGTCCTTGCTTGGGAGTGGCCTGTGCGTCACAATTGATCGCCGGAAGCATGATGAGAGTAACGTCTATAGCTTGTCGTACAACTTTGTAATTTTTGCTAAATAGTACAAGAGCAAAACTACAATCTAAAAAGGCATCAATTTAACGCCTGTCAATATTTAGTGAATGAAATATTACTGTAATGAAATGAAGTTTTCAATAATGTGCCTATATTTCCAATATGACTTATACAGGTTGGCAGACTTTATAATAATCAAGGAAATAGATGAATTTAAAATGTCTCTATTTTATAGACCGCTTCACAAGTAATGATTAATAAATTAATAATACTAACTATTACTGTGTTAATAATATAAAGATATCAACTATTTCTATTCTAAGTAGATTTTCACCTAACTCATCAAGATTACTGATTTCTTAAACTGGGTGTTTAATATTATATTGGATATATCTTTCAGGAGCCAACACTAGTTATAATGGAGTACGTGAGTTTGGGGAAGCTTCAGCAATTTCTTCGCGAGTCACGAGCTGGTCGCCACTACGGCAACACGCACGCCGGCAGTCAATTCCTCACGTCGCGGGACTTGACCCACTTCGCCTTCCAGGTGGCGCGTGGCATGGACTTTCTCAGCAGCAAAGGCGTGAGTTTTCAAATTTCGCTTTGACACTGTTCAACCCCCAGTGATAATACAGTAGGGTAGGGTAGTTATGGGTTACTAGATTACTTGCCCTACTGTCATCACAGAGTGGTTTATGGTTATAATTGGCCCGTTTTACAAAAGGTCATAAAAGTATCATAGACATACTTCACGAGTTACTGAATATATTGAATTCTATTCACGTCATCAGTTATAATAATAATAATAATAGTCATTTATTTGTCTAAAAAAAAAATAAGTTTATGTATAATAGATTAAACACAACAAAAATAAATAAAACATTAGAGAAAAAGATCCAGGACTCAGTACATTGGCACCAATTATAACGTGCTTTCATTTTGCAGATTATTTTAAAGACACCTGATCAATTTAATTTGATATTAATCTTCTTGTTTAAATTTTAAAGAAAATATGGTCTGAAAATATTATTTTTCTACACAAAATCATATCCAGTATCAGATGAATACAAATACATATATTTTAATTTTATTTTTATAGAAGTCAGACTCCCTGTTAACTTTACAAATACTTTAATGATAACATAGTAACAGAAGCGAAAATTTTTAAAGAACTCACAACCTCACTTTGTGACTGTAACAGTAAAGTTTTATTAACAGTAAACACTGAACAGGTATCTCACGCTAATATCAACACTTTATTGCCTGTTCCGTAAAATTGGTTCAATCAACGGGGTCGCCTTTGTAACACTTATTAGCGTTGACCTTTCTTTTTTCTAATTTGTGAGTATCGTTTTGACCTATTGCCATAAATTTAAATGTCCAGGACTTCAATGTTACTCAACACTACAGGTAATAGAAGCAAGTATATTTAAGAAAATATTTCTTAAATAGATTTTATTATAATATAGATAATACATCGAGATTTGGCGGCTAGAAACGTCCTGATTACTGAGGAGAGGACTTGTAAGGTTGCTGACTTCGGCCTAGCGAGGGATGTAGCCGGAACCCACGTTTACGAGAGGAAGAGTGATGGGCGTCTCCCAATTAGGTGAGTTCACGAATTTTCATAATAATGCTTCGGATATATCTATTCTTTACTTTGTATAAGAACTGAAACATTGGTTTTATCAGTCACGTTTTCTATTTGCCTATGTGATTCATGACGTTTTCTTCTACCAATTTTATTTTCCATTTTGGTTTACTTGCCACGTCTCCTTTACCGGAAGTTTAAATACAGTAGGGATCGAACACGCGCCTCTTCAAGACATATAGCGTACGCCACGTTGGAAATTGAGCTATCACGTTTTAGCTTTCTCCTCGCGTCAGAAAACCCAGAGTCGCAATAGTAGGACCATAAACAGGGCTGTTTGTAATAATTTTATCTTACGTAAATTATAAGTATAAAATAATTAAAAAATTAACAGGTTATTAAAAAGACATAATAAAACAAAAGGACATTATACTCTTTACGTTATAAAACAAACTACATTTGATAATACATGGGAAATTCAAACATTACAGAGGTGTAATGGGTAAGAACTGATTGGTGGGTTATGATTTTATAAATTCATGTATTATATCACATTTACTTGTCAAACTAAGGAATATTGGATAATATGTCTTTTTTTCTCCATTAGATGGATGGCTCCCGAGTCCCTATACGACGATATATTCAGCGTGAAATCAGATATTTGGAGTTTCGGTGTGCTGCTGTGGGAGATAGTCACGCTGGGCTCCACACCCTATCCCGGGCTGTCGGCGGGGGATGTTATGCGAAAGGTAAAGCTGATAATTTTAATATACCTTATTTTTATAGACACTAAAAATATTTACTTCCTATAAAAAAATTGGGGTTATCAGTTCATACCTACGAGTATACGTTATTGTAGCTTCCAAATATCAAAATCGCTAATGATATTCTTTTCTTTAATTTTGATTTAATTATGATTAGTTAAATAAAAAAAGCTAAAAAAGTACTGTAATTTCGTACACTTACATGGACGTTTAGGAAAGTATTAAAATCAATCGACAAACACATTAGGATTACACTTAATAACACTTTGAATGCTATTCTCTTGTCTTCGTGTGCGCGTCCACCTGCGCAAATTGTTGATATATATTTAAGGGACGTCTAACTCTTACCTAGAATTAACCCTTTTTTAGCAAAGTATTAAAATACGTGAATAGTGCATTAACGGTGGTAGAGACATTTTCCATATTCTAACCCGTTTCCCACGCTTGTAACATGTTAACATTTTTAATGTGGATAAAAGGTTTAATATAGCAACGATTAAGAAAAAATCGTCTGCTTCTACTTCAATTTCATTACATGAAAATTCTGATATCTCTTTATATTTGTTCCTGCGGTTTCTTAGAATTAATATGGACAAATACATTGCTCATCATATCCAGACACAGATCTTTTGTAAATCAGCCCACATATATTTATTTATTCAAACTTTCACCACAATTTACAACACATGATAACCTTCGGGTCTCGAACTTAGTACATGTTGTGTCTCAGGATCCTAACTATAGTTCCAACACATGAAACAGAATATTTTATCATGTGCGATATGATTTTCCCTTACGGCGCAGAGAGACATGGCACCTGACCATCGGTCTGGTTCACCGATTCAAAGTAGCAAACGAGCGATGGAGAGAGCTATGCTTGGCATTTCTCTAAGGGAAAAAATCCAGAACGAAGAAATTCGACGTACAACTAAAGTTGTCGATGTAACTCTCAAAATATTAAAGCAGTGGGCCAGCTATGTCTCTCGTATTAGTGACGGCTGATAGAGCAGAAAAGAGGAGGCCGCGTACAAGCTGCAGAAGTGCAGGATGCCTTCCCCACAGATAGACCGATGACATCATCAGAGCGGTTGGGAGTGGGTGGATGCGAAGAGAACCTGGGGATCGCATTTGGTGGAAAATATTGGAGAAGGTCTATAATGATGACATGATTTTTATCTAGCATGTTATTAAATCTACGTCAGTCCATTTACGGTACATTTCCTGGATATATCTTTAAAATCAACTATCTTATCTTATCTTTAAAATCAACTTATAAAATATTAAATATAGATGCGAACTGAACGATTGGACAATAGCTCACAATCAGATTTGCAATCATTTCCTTTCCTTTCACTGTATCTAGTGCATTGTATGCATCCGCCGCTCCAGCAGTGAACATCACTTGATTGAAATAAACGATTTTGAATTCAGCAAATGCTGTGTGACTTTTAACAAGTATTGTGGTTTGTGTAATGTAAAATAAAATCTATCCTTTAGCATAACGTTGATTATCTAAAGTATCGGTCTAAAAAAATTATCATAATTTCACGATTTTAGTATTAGTTCCCATGTAATGAATCCATTTCGCAGAAAGTATTCTTAACTGCATATATCATTTCATTTCAAGATTTTCCCAGCATTTGTTATTATATAGTAATACTGTAACTATGTAGAGTTAGCTTTGAACTAGACGTTGTATCAAGTATTAGGAACTTTTTAATATATAAGGAGGATATATTAACAACTAATATTTAAATAACTCACCTTTGAACTCATCATTGTAATACATAGGTTTTTGATAGTATCCTGGATATGATGTTGCAGAGTATAGATGTCGAGGTTTTTTCTAAAGAAGCTACTACCGCAAATCACTCACCGTCTTCTTCTTTTTAAATGCTTAAAGGTTTCTCTAAACAGAATTCTGCAACGTCGTGTCATTCATGGGAGGAAGAGTATTTTCCATTACAGCATTGCTATGTTCTGATGGTTAACAAATAACAGACAGAACGCTCCTGGCGTGAACGCTTCATCATCTTCTTTAAAAACCATCATAAAAAATAGAGATAATTTGTAGTTTGCATCCTATGCCGTGCTCACGCCTTTGTCTATATCTTATTATTTATTATTAAGACTTTGTATTTTAGAAAAAAAACTTTCTTTCAGGTCCGGGACGGCCATCGTCTGGAGAAACCGGAGCATTGTCGCCGCGAGCTATACAACATAATGTACTACTGTTGGGAAGCTGAACCGTCCTCTCGACCGGACTTTAAAGAAGTCGTTTCCATGCTGGAGCGGTTGCTATGCACCGAAATGGACTACATAGAGTTAGAACGATTCCCCGACCACTCTTACTACAACGTACAGAATTTGGAAGGGGAGAAGGTGTAATGTTCGTGCAATTTAATGTATAGTATAATAAAGTTATGCTATAGTATAGTTCGATTACGTCAAGATTACATTATAAAACACTGGAAAAGGTGTCTTTTTGTTATAAACTAAAAAAGAGATCGACCACTTTAACATGTTCTCTGAAAATATTCTTCTGTCTAACAAACTTCCGTTTCCACCGTAAATTATTTATCACAATTTTTCTCACATTTGATTTAGTTAAATACTTTGAAATCTTTCGACTGAATCAATTTTTACCGTAGTTAAAAGTCGATCTGATAATAAATGTTCTGAAATTGGATAAACCGGATAAACCTAGTAATACATTGACTACAAATTAAATAACATATTGGCTGTTTTAAACAGTTGGATGTATCATGAAAGGTACCATTTGAGGAGTACCTGGTTGTTATTAAACTAAATCATTTAAATGCTGATGCTATCCAACTTAAAACAAAAAGAAAATTAGAAGGGGTGAATGGTAATGAGATTAAGAATGAAAATATAAAAAAACTTGTAATTAAGGAAGTTTTGTTCACATAGTTTATCTAGTGACTAGTCCTTAGAGTTAATATAGCGCATACATATACATATGTTTTAATTTAAACCAATAAGTACTGTACAGCGATTTCAAATATAGCTTTAGAATTTAATTAGTTTGAGTTAAATAAAATGTTTTGTTGCTGTATATGTAGTTTAATTTAACTTCACAGTTAAAGTTATTACATTTATTAATCAGTTGATGATGATGAAACTAAAGTAAAATCAATATTATTAATAGGAAATTATCAATTGCTTGAATAGTATTTCTTCAATAGGTATTTCTATTATGAGCTTTGTTCATACAACATAAAGTTCTTAAAAATGTTGTTTACTTAAAAGATCCGAAGAATCTCCGTTTCTTTTTAATTTTCCGCACAATTTGCTAGAAAACTTAACTTTTAGTTTACAACTGCTTATACAAGTTTTAGACTTGATAGCTTTACTTAAAGATTGCTTTTTATTACTTCTGATCTCGCAATCGGATAGAACTGGATTACAGTTATAAACGACATCTAAAATTTTAGACAAACAAATTTGCGGTAATTTTGTAGTTTACTAATTTATTACCTGCGAACCAAAAAGGGAAGTTTTTTAGTTTGACAAGATCCTTGGTTATGTTTTTCAAACAATTGATTCGATTTAAATGTTATTAAATTAGGTTGAAATATGTCTCTTGAGAGTTGTGTGTTGAAAGATCTGTATATAAAGAAACTGTTGAGCCATTTCTGTCTTACGACAAAATTTATATTTTAAAAATAACTATTGCGTATAGAACTTTATATTAGGGGGACCGGAAAGTAATGTCGTTTTCTTACGCTAAATACAAACACATACATTTTTAACGATTCTTTATTTTTAATCAATGATGTATTCCCCATCATTGTCAATAACCTTTTGCCATCTAGTGAGTAAATTTTCAATCCCTGATCGATAAAACTTAATTGGTTTTTCGGCAAAATATCTAGAGATGACATTTTGGATATCATCCAAATTTGCAAATGTTTTGCCACTTAAAAAGTGTTGCAGCGCTCGGAATAAGTGGAAATCCGATGGTGCAACATCGGGCGAATATGGTGGATGAGGCAGCACCTCCCACCCCAATTCATTAATTTTTTCTAGAGTTCGCCTTGCGCAGTGCGGTCTTGCATTGTCATGTTGGAGAATGACGCCTTTTCGGTTGACAATCGCTGGCCACTTTTCAATTAAAGATTGATTGACTCGCTGCAATTGTTCGCTGTAGAGGTCTGCAGTAACAGTTTCTCCAGGTTTCAGTAATTCAAAATGAACAATGCCGCGAATACTCCACCAAACACACAAAAGCGCTTTTTTGGGGTGTAAACCTGGCTTAGCAGTACTCCGAGGGATTTCATTTGGAGAGAGCCACTGCCTTTTGCGTTTTGGGTTATCATACAGGACCCATTTCTCATCTCCTGTGATCAAGCGATCAAAAAACGCTTCTGTGTTGTGTCGTTGAAGCAATAAGTTGCATGTGATTGATCGGTTAGCCTTATTCTGTTCGGACAGATTATGCGGGACCCAAACACCTGCTCTGCTTACTTTTCCAATCTGCTTCAAATGTTCTTGGATGGTCGACCAAGGTTTGTTGAGACTGTTTGACAATTCCTCGATCGTCTGACACGGATTTGCTTCCACTTCCGCCCTTAACACGTCGTTGTCTAACGCTGATGGTCTTCCTGATCGATACGAGTCGGAAAGATCAAAATTACCCGATTTGAACTTGGAAAACCACCTTTGGCATTTACGAATGTCCAGTGCATTTGGATAAACATCGCAAATGTTTTTGGTAGCAACTGTTGCGTTATTTCCCTTGCGAAACTCAAAGAGCATGCAATGCCGGATGTGTACCTCTTCTGGTATTTGGCTGGCCATTTTACCCAAAATTACAAAAAAAAATTGTAATTCAATTGTCTATAAGTAAAGAAATCACTATAACCTCACAATGTCTTTGGTACGCCTCTGAACAAAACAATGAGCTGACAAATGACAATCAAGTATTGGCATGCGCAGAAACGACATTACTTTCCGGTTCCTCTATTATATATGATAATACCTGAAAACTCCAATACAAATATTACTGAAGTTAAAAATTTTATATCTCAAGTCAACGGGGGCTATGTGATCCTTTTTTAAAACCCTTATTATTATCACGTTGTTACGTTGTATATGTCACTTACCATCACATGTCTTGCCTGTTTCATCTCTCCTACTAAACAAAGGATAGTATTAAATGTAAATAAATAATAGTATTAAAGTATTTTAATGATAGAGTTAATAAATTTATTTCATCAACCTATTCAAAGACAGGTTTAATTATAATATATTAAATCTTCCATACACTTGCGTGACAACATGACATCATGGCAGAAGACGTGAGCACAGTTGTTCTGTAATTGAACATCAGTCATTATAATTAAATCTCTATTGTCATGGGTTCTTCTAGAAAAAATAATCTATCTAAATGAACGTAGATGATTTTAGTAATTGACTTTTTAACAATCTAAGCACTACATTATTCTTCCCTTATAGAGCATAGGATCAGAGGATCTTTCAATGTTTTAATGCCACGAATGTAATTCCGTGACCTTACCCCGTATGAAAGCGTAATCATGACTTGAAAAAGCAATTTCATCCAAGGACTAAAAGTATAAATAAGTCCCGTCAGGTTTTTCGACAACGGCAGTAAAATTTTAATGCTTAAGGAATTCCTTTGTGTTTTATCGTTATTTTACACGGCGCGTTAGAAATAATAAATTAAATTTTATACGCCTTTTTTTACTGTTTCAGTGGTATTTGATACTAAAGTCAATCCCTATGAGGCTGTATATATAACTGTTTTATGTGAATTACTTATCATTGTATTTACTGAAACATACATCTTATTTAAAAAACCGTTGTGAGTCACAACTACTTTGGGTAAGATCTATTGGTAATAAGTCTCCTTTATTGTGGGTTTTCTATCTAGTATCACTACATCAATTCACAGTTTCAATAGGTACAGATAATACAATTAAGAGAATACGAACAGATATTACCAATTTAATAGTAAAAATGGATGGGCGTCATAAGAAATGAACCACCATTAGGGCTAAGAGAATATCCTCTCTCAGCTCCCATGACATCTAAACGATGGATTTAAGATTTGTCCTCGAATTCTATATGCTCTGCTGCTTTTTACGAGAAGAAGGAGATTTGGATAATCTCCACTGTTATGGGTCTGCGCGATTCGTCCAGCGCGATAATTTGAAAAGCATTCCTGTATCTCTGATTTAAAATTATTTATAAGGAACACCATGTTTGTTTTAGTTGATGTAAGTCTAAGCTATCCTGTCGCTGATCTCGAAAGGACGAGAAAGAATTTACCGCACGTGGTACGAAAAAAAAATTCCAAACATTTACAAAGGTATTCAATGACAGAATTACTGTTCGTATGCCGACATCTCATTGTCTTCAATTTCAGCGATGTCAATGTAGATACGGAGCAATACGATAAAGTAAAATGCCTGTAGTTTAATTTCACTACGTCTTACAAATGTCAATTTCAATTTGGTTTATTACTTTCTCGGTTAAACTATTGATGAGATCTTCGTCTAAATGTAATTTACAAAGCATAGTTCTTAGTGTAATTACACATTTTAATGGTTTCCATTTAAAAAATCACTTAGTACTGTTACTGCTTTTAACTAAAATTTATTGTCAATATTGAAGCTTAGTTAATGCACTGAAGGGACTAAATGATTCTATTGATGTTTAATTGTTGTTGTTTTTTTTTTATATCGTTTTCGTGATTAACAAGCGGTCCTTTGTATTTTTAGGTATATTGAGTTGTGATGTTATGTCTCGATTAAAGAAGCCTATTATTACCATTCGATTTACTACTAACTGTTCCCCACCCGCTTTGCTGGCCGTAACACACCCTCGACTCCCTTTGGGGAAGAAATTTTGTAAAATCCGTTCTTAGTTAACCTCTAAATGGCAGACGCAACATGCCTTCCAAATTTTTGACTTTTTACGTCTAACAGTTGCAAAGGTATTCCGTGATATCCTTAATTTCACGGGGTGTTGAAAGGCAATGAGGCTGTCGATGGTGAATTGTGATCACCCAGAGCACTATTCATCTATGGTACTATTAAAAAAAAAACATCATACTTGATTAATAAATTTTAATATGATTATTTATAATGTTAATAATTAGTTTAGATTAAATAAATATAGTTTCCTATCATTTAGCGGCTGCGCCACACGAACAGCGAACTGGCGCGGCTCCCCGAACGGGTTCCGTAATCTATGGATTGCATTAACTGCATTCTGAAAACAATAAAATTGGTTATGTAAAAGAAATATATTACATATAATATAAATTACACATGAAAAAGAAATGAGAGATAATCTAGAAGAATTTATAAATCCGATAATTTTCATAATGAAAGCTCTTCTCTCACCGAAGTGTTTTGACATTAGTAACACGCCTAGCTATAACAATGTGGCAGTAGCTAGCATATAATACGAAATCAAATTATACTCGAAGCCTTAATATAAAATAATTTGTTAAGTATCATTTTCCCCAGTAATTTCACTAGCAATAACTAGTTAATTAGTCTTAAATAATTAAACATTTAAAACGATTCTCTAATTTTTAATGCACTGAGAACAGGTCTGGAAAAAAAAATACTTAAAGTCGATCAAAAAAAAACTAGGAATAATATACTAATAGAAGCTTTAAGAATTTAAGAATGTCCATAGGATCTTCAATATGTAAAAATCTTCATGATCAATGCTAATAATCATAGGTCTTGCCGGAACTTTAGTTTATTACTGGTTTGATTTCCTAATCAACCAAGAAACAGATACATAATAGCAGTTTTGTTAATCACGAACTAAAGAGTTTAGATTCATTGTAAACTAAGTATCAAGATCAATCTCGCTTTTATTTTAAATTTGTCTGTTTTTAACTATGATTTGAATCTTAAAAAATCAATTATAATGATTGTAAACGTCAAGCTATTGTCTATAGTTTTAAATTTTAATAAAGATCGTCACCCTCGTAACAGATAAGCTCCTAGCTCGCACCAGCCACAACACGGACTCGGTGCAAGGTGGTGCCGTCAGCGACCCTTGGTAGCTCGCATATTCATTGAACGGCGGCACGAAGTATTTCAGTGGATGGAAAATTTCTGACGCGTCGTATGTATTGTCTTTGAGAACAACGTCGAGTATACCCTTCAAACCTTTTTGCGTAGAGCTTCCGTACTGAAAACATAAATTATTAATTATATTTTATCTTCATTACGAGCAAATTTATGTTAGAGATTTTAGTCCTTCACCTTTTGTATCAAGTATATAATATATAATTATCGCCGACGGTAAAACATATCAATCTAATGACAAAAACTTCAGAGAGAACTCTTCAAGAGACGACACAAAACAGAAACAATCAAACAAATACTAAAATAATTTAGAGCTGAAACTGATCATAATTGAATTGTCAAACTTGATAAGTATAAACGATATAAAAGTAGTAAGAGTTCCTGTTTCCAAAGTGATTAGAAAAGTTAAATTAGAAACGTTAGCCGTATTTTGTGCTCTTGTTTGAAAGTCCTCCGTGAGAGGTCGTTATCGGTTTCAGTGATTTTTGTTCTAATCAAAGCGAATCGCGCAATTCCTTTAGAAAAGTACAAACATTAATACGGTTGTTGAGATATATATACACTATGACATTATGCTATTCTATCGACTTATGTACTCCATCATCGACGATATGTTCTTCTGCAGCTGATTATAATGGGTAAAGTTTCTGGAAAACGTGGGGAGAAGGAAAAACGCATGGTTGTGGAATATCAGGGAATGGACTGGCATATATGGATCGTCCGAATTGTTCTTCCGGACCAAGGACAGAGTGGACTGTACCGCGCTGATCGCCAACCTTCACTAGTTGGAGAGGCACTTTAAAAAGAGGAAGAAGATACTATCGATCGAGATGAATAAAAGATAGTCTACGATAGAAATAGACAACATATGATAGTACTTTATATATACTATAGTACTTTACTTCAAAATTTCAAACTTTGTATTTTGTTTTGTATTTTTTTTTTTTTTTTTAGGTAAGTCAAAGACTATATCACCATTATAATAAAAAAAAAATTATCGTTATAACTGTGTTTATACGACAGCACAAAAAGATGCTTCTTACAAACCACTTTATACATTAAAGTTATTAACAAACACTACAGAATTAATACATAACGCCACCTCTAAAAACGTGAATAGATGACTTATGTGCACATGTGGTATGGTGTACACGTGACCACCACGTTCACTGTCCACCTACAAAGAGCTAAGCCAGTGACGAGTACGAATCATCCGTTTCCTAACAATGGCGTAGGCGAGTAATCTCACAACGACCTTTTGTCCAACACGTTTAGAATTTTTTAACCACAATAGATGTGAAATATTGTGTGACAGTGGAAATGATCCGTATATCTAATAATACTATTGTAATCATTACTGATGTAATACTGATAGACACAGCACTACTCTGTGCTCTTAGCTGTGAGGCATATGATGCGCTATTTACCGCAGTAATTTCCCTAACTATAGCACAATTTGATACTAAACACAGTAGACAGTTTCTGGCAACAGAGACCTATCTCACCATCACTTGGATAAAACGCTTGCCCTTAACAATAAGATCCACTCTTCACTATATTACAATCGTTGTCGTTATATATAATATGGTGTGTCATTACTATACGACAATAATTTCACTAGCTACTCTTGTATCTGGATCACAATAATTTTAACAAACTATAGCGACTGATGTAGACGCTGAGCAATAGTAGTCTTACTAATTTTGACGATCTCCAACGAGAGTACTGATCAATAATACTGTATTCCAAAGTAAATGTTGTTGCTAATAAGTACAAATACTTTTACTTCCGATTACTTAGTTACTACTTTACCTTATAAATATTGACGATACCAAGAAACGCTTGTGGATCGCTTGGCGCCGCGTCTAAAGCTTCTTTCATCGTTTTATATTCTGCTGAAATGTGTATCGCTTGGCTTTCCATGGGGTACTGCAGACCCCCTATTGTATGCTCCGAGGGCCAAATTATGCTCAGCGAATGGAAGAGATACCGTCGACTGTGCGCCGCGCCGCCGTGAACTACAGGCATTTGTTTAGGATTCCAATTCCCGTATAAAAACACTGCAAAGTAATAATTATAATCACAACTTTCACTAACGGTACGTTCATCTTCCTAGGTATATATACAGCATCTTTGAATCTATCTCCTACATCAAGCAATAGTGTATCTTTATTCGGAAATTTATTTAGCTGAAGAGACATAATACTAAGGCAGCGAGAAGAATGGATATAGTGAAAATATTCTTACGTGTTCCGTTTCTTACTGGTGATAGTATCATTTATCAACAGATGAACGTCGTTGAACGTCATACTAAAAATTATAATCTATCACATGTATATATAACGGTAAGTATTCAAGTAATCTTGCAAGAAAAAAAAATATGAGTAGTCATCATATATACCTGATTTGATTTAATGGGAAAATCTTGTATTATAAAGAACATATCTGCGTGGCAATACACACAAGGAGTTGTTATGAAATATTTTCCCAAATCATCAATAATGAGAAAAACCAACAAAAGATAAGAGACAAAGAGACAAGAGTTTCAATAGTATTAAAATGTATAAAGCGAAATGTTTATATTATCTTTAACTTGTTTAAAAGAGTACAAAATTACGACACTGTTAAATTGTATTTAACCGACTAAGAAAGGCAACGCAGGTCAAGGATTAAGACATAATGGTCGTTCAGGGTCGAAGGGATAAATAAAAGGGTAAATAGAAACAAGATAAACCCGAGAACATTTCACAGTATGTATGAAACAAAGCGGAATGTGATATAAAGTTAGCAAAGGGCGACCTAAAAGCAGAGTGATTTTATTTAATTAAAGTTTAAAAGCCTTTGTTTATTACAGTTTTAAAATATAAATACTAGCACACCAATGTGATTTTATAGCCAAGAGAACTATGTAAGTATAGTACTTAATAATTACCGACTTTAAAAGTGATAATATAGAAAGGCTTAAAGTATAAATAAACAAAGCCCTCAAGATGTCTGATTAACTTAAAACTTTCCTAACAAAGAAGATCCGAATTATAAAGGAGGGTAATATTAAAATGATTTGTTAACTTTCTTATAATATTTCATACATTACTACTAGTAAATGTTTTAAGGACGATTTGCTAGGAACCATTTCTCTTAACTACATTTAGTTTCATTTATTTAAAGAAACCATTTTTTTTCCACTTATCTCGTCCTACACATATATCTGATATCATTCATTAGAAATTCATTGGCCTTGCCTTCCCATAAAACAAGGCTTTTATAACCTCATCGTCAGTGATAAATTTACATGATTTTAAATGATTATGAAGCTCCAAGTGGTGCAGACAACAACAACTTTTTTTTTTACTATTCAATTAGGCGATGAGACGAGCCGGATGTTCATCTGATGGTAAATAATTTACCTGCCCGTAACAACGTGACGCTAGTAAGTTAGGATGGTATATGCCCCACATTGCGCTCGTCGCCCGAGACATAAGATGTTGAATTTCGTTACTCCAGTTATTACACTTGCTACAATATCCTTCAAACCGGAACACAGTATACTACTGTTTGGCGGCAGAAATAGACGTTGCGGTGATAAATATTGTCTTCGGCAATAAAGACTTATCACCAGTAAAAATCATTACTTTACATAGAAATGCTATATTAGCGGCAGATTTACAATATGGATGTGGTTGTAGCTAATAAGTGAGATCCAAAATATCCTTTCAACATCACAATAGTACATCATTGATACTTACCCCGTTTACCGTCATTTTTAACGGTCACTTTCTCCGGTTTAACATCGAAATTGCTGAACATTAAAGTTCTAGCGCCTTTTGCCTTAACAAAACCCTGTACAGGCAGATCAACCGGCGACTGTAACCTGCCCCCGCATTCCGGAAACAACTTTTTCCAATCGTTTTGAGCTTTTTATGAAAATAAAAATTAGATATTTATTATCTTTGTTAAAATCACTGGACATGTAAAGAACAAATTAGATTGGTGTTAGAATAATGTTTCAAATTTTTTTTCATTTCGTGATGAAATGATTTATAGTCTTCTTCCTCTTGCCCTTTTCCCACCTTTGTGAGGTCGGCACAGTATGTACTTCCTCCATACCCCTCTATCCATATCTGAATTCACACTCTTCTTACACATGTCATCTTCTACACAGTCCACCGACACTCTTCGATCTTCTCCTACCCTTATAACCATCCACGTTCATTCTCATTACATTCTTTGTTACATGTCCTTCATCCCTCCACATAACATGCCCTCCACATAACATGCCCTCCACATAACATGCCCGTGTCACTGCAGCATTTTTCAGACTTCCTCTAATATACTCATTCTTAATTTTATAACATCCTCGTCACATCACACATGAAATGATTCACATACTAATTATGGTGATTAATATCCTAAATAACTTACTTTGATAATCCCAATCAATGACGGGGACGTCTGTAACAATAAATATATAGTAGAAGTAGCAAAAACGCTTAGACTTTAGTCTGGAGACTTGATTAATTTAATTTATAGCAAGCCCTAAGTCTCAAATTGATTATTGGAACGGAAAAGTAACACAATATTGTTAAATATTCAAAAAAACTTTTAATTATTAGATACAAAGTTATTATTACTTAAGTTATTACTTAAGTTAACTAAGTTCAATTGGTTATTAACGCTTTAAAAGATATTATAGAAGCTGGTGGATGGCAGCTTCTGATTATGGCACCAGACAATTATGTACAAACATTCAGGTCTAAAGAGCGTTGTTGGTAATGAAATTACTAAGGTAATTTAATTGCGTATCACAAAACGACTACCTCAATATAATGTAGTTTTTATTATACTGTCTAATTATCATCATCAGCCGATAATTGTCCACTGCTGGATATAGCCTTGCCCTAAAGATTCCCATTTCGATTGATAGGTATTTCAGCAAAATATGGAACGAATTGAGTAATTTCCCACCACGCTGGCCCAATGCGGGTTGTTGGGAGCCAGAGCTTCGTTTGTTGATTACCAGGGTGCATCACCAACAGATGATTGGCTTGGATCTGATGGGTTCTTGAGCGGGAACCCTTTTTTAATAATCTAATCAAGCGCGACATAATTGTATGAGCTTATCAGTAGTAGTAAGTAGTTTATTTGATGGATAGAATAAAATTTTTATTAAGAGTGTATTTAAAAAAAAACTTACAGTTTGTTTGCTTCACACTGGCGTTTTTAGCAGATACTTGGCAGCATATTTTTTCAGTATTCTATAAATACAAAAAAGTTTATAGTTAATTGAAATATGCAAAGAATTCGTTTAAAGAAGTATTACTGTAAAGTTTGACGAAGATCATTAATGTTCAATTATCGCTTTTGACAAACACTTGAAAATTGCTGAATTCAAATTTATGCTGAAAAATCCCTAGTGATAGTTAATTAACAATCTGTTGTCAATCATCGATATATCATCAATATAAAAAGGAAACACAGAAGCAGATATTTTTCTATATCAATGGCAATGAGATATTTACAAAAGCTTCACAGACTGAACTCGCAGCTATTTCCTGTGGAAATTCATTGCCTTAACTTCTTGCCTTAAATGAATAAGTAGAAGTTAACAGACTATATTTTACTAAGAGGAATATTTTCACGTAATAAATTGCTTCGAAGTTAATTAAAACTTCTCGAAAAAACTCGTTTGCAAACGAATGTACAATATTTCTAATACTTACTCCACTGTAGTAGATATCGATTACACAGAGACATGACGCAGTTAAAACACGGCGATTAATCGCCAAAAGCTAACTGAGATCGATTATAATAAGATTATGATGTTATTCATAATGAAATTGAAAATAAACTTACAGCACTCCTAGGTAGTCGCCTCGTTAATAAATTTGATATGTCCGGAAATGGCGTCGGTAAGTGCAACACCCAGATTGTCTTAGGCTGTAGTAGAATAATAACTGTTAGAAATTCATGACAAAAATATCAGCAGTATCGTATGATATACCAAATATCACTAGATAATCGCTAATAGCAAAATCACTAGCAAAGTACCTCGCTGGCCTAATGGTTAGAGCGTGCGGCTTTCATTCCGAAGGTCGAGGGTTCGAATCCCGGCATGTACCGTTGACTTAATATTTAAGTTATGTACATTTGTGAACTTTAGTTACAACAGCGAGATACAACCGGTGAATGAAAACATTGTGAGGAAACTCGCACACTGACATCATCTTTGTGTGTGTGTGGTGGTCCCAATAAAGTGGCAACAGGTTCGCCCCCTGTTACAAGGGACCTTATTTTTTTTTTTTTTTTTGATATCGGTGGTGGAAATGCTGTTACCGCATACCCAGCGTCCTTTTCAAGGGGGGGGACGCCGGGTTATGTGGGGCTCGGGGCCACTGAGATGTTGTGCGTGACCCCCATACCCACTAAAACCACCACCGCTTGTCCCGCAATACGCGTACTGGAGACGCCCGGGTTTCAGCCAAGCAACTCTCCGGGCGCCTCCGCGTATAAACCTCCTCCTGGTGGATGCCCGCGGGGAGCAAAGGCACCCACCTGCCGTCCCGTACCGGCCCCTCGCGGGACCGGCACGTTGGCGCCCCCCGACCCCACAGACGACCGCGCACGCCCGGCCGCCGCCCTCCCGTGAAGGAATTGGGCGGCGGCCTCCTCCCTCCAGACTCCCCCCCCCGCTTCGAAATGGGAGGGGGGACAAAAACCAAGACTCCCCCGGGGGACTCACCCCCAGGGGAAACTCGACAAAAGGCCCAAAGGGGCCACGCCTAACGGCCCGAACGCCCCCTCACACCGTGCCCGGCTAGGGGCCCGTCGCTCACGGCGGGAGGAAGCGGACGGCGTGGTTCTGCCGCCGCGCTCTCCCGCCGGCCCGCCGCCGCCTGCGGGGTGCGGCAGCGGCGTCAGCCTCCCTCGTGCGCTCGGAGGCCTCCTTCTGACGCATCACTGCGCCGCAGAAGGAGGCCACCGCCTTCCAAGACCTCTCGCTGCTCAACATACGATCGATTACAGTCGGCAGCGAGAGGTCACTGCCGACTTGCGCGACGAGGGCGTGGCGTTGCGGCCCCCATGCCAGGCACTCCGCCAGAGTGTGGTGCGCCGTGTCAATCGGCGCACCACACTTGACGCATTCCTGCGTCATCTCTCTACGAGCCACCTGGTGCAGGTACTTGCCGAAACATCCATGGCCTGTCAGCACCTGCACCAGGTGGAACGTCAAGGCCCCGTACCGCCGGCTCATCCACCGGGACAGGTGGGGCCTGATGGCCTCCACCGTGTCCCGGCCGGCGGCAGGGTTACCTAACTCCGTCTCCCACCGCCGGATCAGGGCGTCATGGGCAACGCGCCTGATCCGGCGGACCGTGGCCGGGTCCGGCCGACGCTCTCCGGCATCCCGCAGGAATAGGTACACTTCCGCGAGCGACTGCGCCTGTAGATGCCAAGGCGCATCGGCCGCGAGAAGCGTACCCGCCGTCCAGGACACCGTACGGTACGCCCGACAGGCTCGGACCGCCAGGATACGTTGGGCCCTCTTCAACACGGGTCCGTTCCTGGCGGTCTCGCACCTATCCACCCATACGGGCGCACCGTACAGTGCCATACTCCGCAGGATGCCAGAGTACAGGCGCCGACACAAATGACCCGGCCCCCCTGTTACAAGGGACCTAATCTGACCACATCTGGCGTAATGTGGGTGTTTATTCACCTCTGCCTACCCCTACTGGGAAAAAGGCGTGATGATATATAAAATAAATTTTTTTTATATATATATTCATATAATAATATAATCTATACATATATAATGAAAATGAGTTTTCTTTGTTAACCAATAACTTTTTTTTTTTACAATTAAACGACGGGACGAGCGGGACGTTCATCTGATGGTAAATGAAACGCTGGCCCATAACAACGTGGCGCTAGTTAGGATGTTATAACCCACATTGCGCTCGTCGTCTGAGATATAAAATGTTAAACCTCGTTACCACAGTAAAATTCACTAGTTACAACGCCGTTCGAACCGGAGCACAGTAATGTTTACACACTACTGTTAGGTGGCAGAACTAGTCGCTGCCGTAATACCTAGCTAGACGGTCTCCGTCAACAGAGACCTATCACCAGAAAAATTGTTTTAGAGCTCGAGAGAAGAGCTCGAAATGAATTAAATTGTTTACTTTTGTTTTCAAGTCAAAAACTATGTTCTTACGGAACTAATTTTAGAGACTAGACATTTCATCCACAGCGGAAATCCAATTTAGTAGCAAAACCTTCGAGAAATGAAAAACTAATGCTCTTCCTTTTCCATAGCAATACTCACGGGATTACAAACTTCGTAGAGCAACGGCTAACTGTTTAGTTGTTGTTTTGATTCCGTGTTCATATATTGTAAAATGTTGATATTGGTAGGATTTATTTGAACCCATCTGACTAACGACTACCCCTATATCGTAAATCTGCTATTATTAGCAGGGTTGTTTCCCGACTGTCACCATATACATGACAGCCAGGGTATCCTCGGAGCACTTACTATACGCGGCCTTATTGTCATACCGTGGTTAATATTATATATTAAAACAGCCCTTCGAAACATTTATTATCAGTCTTACACCATAAGATTGATACTAGATCAAAGCTTATCAATTTATAATCTTAAGAAACAAACAATATTAAAAGTAAAAGCAGAAATTGTTCACTTTGTCCAATACTTATTAGTTACTGTGTTACAACTTTAACTTTGTATCGATGTTAATTGTAACATCTAATGTGAAAAGCAACTCTTTATCGCTTAAGACAGATTTAAAGTTACTGTTGGACTAACCTTCCCAAATTTTAATTTGTCTCTCGCTTCATTATCAAGTTGCTTTTGTAAATCGTCGGCATCGTCGTATAACGTGTTAGGACGAGTTGTCATCTGATCTTGAGTATCACCTTAAACAAAATGTATCGTCTGTTATATATTCAAAGTGTTTATTACCACATCTATAAAGTTATTTTGAAGATCATCGATATAATCAAAAACCAATAATTTAACGTATACTAAAATACCCCCATCGTTATTAACATCAATACTGATAGTTTAAAAAATACTCAACAACTTTTGGTTATAGCCAAGAAAACAATCATGTTACTAATAAAGTAAAGAAAAAAACTAAAATTCAGTTAATCCATTGAAAAACCACAACGTCAAACAGACACACAGATTATAAAATGTTTATTTTACGTAAAATAGTATATGTAAATAAAAAACCTTTTATTATATCGTTAACTCCAGCATCTTGATGGATCAATAACAATAGGAATAGAATCTTCCATGAAGCAAATTCATTGAACACCATAACATAGCAATGCTTCAAGTATTACAGCAAAGGGTCATATATAAAAATATCTGCTTCTGAAAAAGGTATACATAAAAACTAATTCGATATCTAAAATAAGAAAATCAAGAGAAAAATCGTAAACTCATTATTCATTCACCAAAATCAACGTTACAAAAATATACAATTATTATAACCTCAACTAACCTTTGCTATGACAAAAGTCATTTTTAAATTATGTTTACTTTCTCAAAAAGTCTTTCTAAGAAGGATTTATTAAAAATTTAACACAGACAAATACGCGCCCAGTCGGACAGTTGCAGAATCCTTCCGTTATATGAATACGAATTAATGTCAGTATGTTCCATCCAGACATTACTATAGAATGTTGCTTAAAAGTTGTGGAGTCACATACTTATTTTATTTTCATTGGGATATAGTCTGATATTAATTTTTCATTGTGTTAATTGCTACAACATAGGGTCCTAACCACTAGACAATCACGGTTGTGAACAGAGCTAGGCTCGGAGTTTCTCTGCGCGACCGAATTAGAAATGTGGAGATACGTTGAAGAACTGTCACTTACATAGCCCAAAAGATTGCTAGACTTAAGGCAGTGGGCAGGGCACATTGCTCGAAGGACGATGGGGCAGTAAGGTCCTTGTGTGGCGCCCGTGTACCAGTAAACGTAGTGTTGGGAGGCCTCCCACAAAGTGGACTGAATATCTGGTGAGAATCGCGGGGATCGACTGGATGCGAGCAACGCGGTAGCGATCGATTTGGAGACCTTTGGAGGAGGTCTAAGTCCAGCATTGGACGGCTAGCGGCTGATGATGTTAATTGCCAATGAGGATGAACAAACTTCTTACCCAAGAATAATCCGACTCCCGTTGACAGTCGAAACACAATAATGCTGTTATAGCGACAGATTATTAATATGAGAGTGGTATCTTACCACAAAGGAAACTCCATAACTTGAAGCCCCAGTACCGAAAAATTAATTTCCTTTAATAAAAGCGAGCGCTTAACTACTGCATCACAAAGGTAATTTATAGTCACTTACGCAGTGTAGACAGAAAAGGTTATTTCAATAAAAACCTTAATTCATTTAAAAAATGAACGCGTGCAATAAATAATCAATATTTTCAATGAATGTCTAGATGCATATCAGAAAATTGCATCATACACTATCACAACATTAGATAATTGTTAATCGATTAGAACTAACATAGGTAATGAATTTAGTTCAACCATATCTTTCTAGCAACACGTACATTAATGTGGTGGTTTACTTCCGTCATATTTCACCTTTTAATGCATAAAGCAAATGCAATTTCTAACGGACATGGATCAACTACTGCGTCGTACTACTCCAGTTGTGTTATACAGCTGATGAGTATATTTTTTGATGAACCTGGTCATTTAACTTTCACCAATTCGTATAATGTGACATCAACCATCGAAACAGTAAGGTCTGATTTATTACATCACATAAATGCTAATCCAAACTTTAGTGTTCAAATAATAAAAGCTACGAAAGCGAAGCCTAGGTGCCAATTTGATAATAATGAAGAGGAAGTTGGTGTTATAAATACTAATCCGTTTTTCGAATTTAAAGCCGACTACTTCATCGCTCTATCAGAAAACTACAATGAATTTGCTTATGCAGTCAGAGAAATCACAAATGCACCTAGTTGGAACGTAAAAGCTAAATCCATCATAGTTTTACTTAATTTTTCTGAAGGAAGTGAAATTAAAATGACCGATGTTGGAAAAATTATGAACAGTATGTTTTTTTTAAATGTTATTAATGTTATAGTATTAGTTCCCCAATCGGAGAATTTGCGAAACATCGTTATATATGGCGTGAAACCTATGGATCCTCCTGATTTTTGCGATTTTTTAAGTGAACGATCTACTAACAAACTTGTAATAAAAAATGTTTGTAACAAAGGTGTTTTAAAAAGTAAAACAGACGTTTACAAAAACATAATTCCATCAAATTTTGAAGGCTGCAGTTTAAAAATACTTGCGTTAGAAAGAAAGCCTTTCATTAGTGAAAATGATTGCGATCCTAATATTGAGAAACAACTTGTCGATGAAATAGCAAATAAACTTAAATTAAAAACAAAGTATGAAATTTTGAAAATGCATCGCGGTGAACGAAATCCTGAGTGGAACGGAGCTTTAAAAGAATTATTGCTAAAAAAGGGACACATTCTTTTAGGTGGGATTTTCCCTGATTATGATGTTCATGAAGATTTTGAATGCAGTTCGACATATTTAGAGGATTCATATGCCTGGGTCGTCCCGCGGGCGCATCCTTCACTCCGATGGTTGACCTTAGTAGTAATGTTCCAGAAAGATGTTTGGTTTTCAGGTGTAGCGATATTTGTTTTATGTGTTCTCACATGGTGGGCACTTGGCCAATTAAGCGGAGATTCACATTACCACGCAAACATTTGGCATTGCTTACTTAACAGTTGGGTATCGACATTAGGATTTCCTGCCTATATTAAACCAGTCAAGAATAGCTTGCGAGCTTTCTTTGCTTTCTTTAGTATTTTTTGTTTAATTTTTGTAACAGCTTACCAAGCGAAATTAATAGATGTGCTCCGGCATGTAA
The DNA here is from genome assembly GCA_029032895.1 of Troides oblongomaculatus. Classification (NCBI taxonomy): domain Eukaryota; kingdom Metazoa; phylum Arthropoda; class Insecta; order Lepidoptera; family Papilionidae; genus Troides; species Troides oblongomaculatus. Next base: position 2,622,765 of record JARDWC010000432.1, on the reverse strand, counting down.
CATTTCAAAACCAAATCGAAACTGTCGAAGATTTAATAGCTAGTGGATTAAAATTTGGTGGTCCTGAAGAACTACACGATTTATTTTATAACTCCAGCGGTCTTATTGATATTCACATACAAAAACAATGGCTGAATGTAGAAAATATGACTAAAGCATTGATTGACGTGACGATACATAGAAATTTTTCTGTTTTATGTAGTCGCTTAGAATTATCATATCTAACATCAGTAACACGTGAATTAAGTGATAGTTTGGGGTATAACAGATATTTTGCATTTAAACAAAATACTTTCACAGTTCCAATGGAGATGATCGCTGTGAAAGGTTTTCCGATTTTAGAGAAAATCTCCGAAATTATTAGCTTATTAAAACAGAATGGTGTAAGTGAAGGTTTGCAGAAAAATCTTAATTTTTTTAATGTTCGAAAAAGGGCTCAAGTATTCACTTCGACATTAATTCATAAATCTACTGCAACGGCATTGTCAACGCAGGATCTACAAGGTGGATTTCTTGCTTTAGCGTTAGGAACTGCATTAGGAACAATAGCATTTGTTATAGAAATTATATTTAATATTAACTGTGTAAAAAGGGTGTTGTTAAAAAAAATTAATAAATAAATTATTAAATAATCATATTATTTTTTATTAAATAACAGAACAAGTTATTTATTCCTGTCACGAGCTCGTATAAAATCAACTAGTAAATTTTATGAATTGATCTAGATGTGATGATTAATTTTATTATTGAAATAAGCAGTAGAATAAAGGGAATGGACTGGCATATCTGAAGCATCTGAATTGTTCCGCAGAACCAGAGACAAAAAGAACTGTATCACGCTGATCGCCAACCTTCACTAGTTAGAGGGGCACTTTAAGAAGAGTAGAATAAAAAAGTATATCAGTAAGATATTTGCTATAGAATAAATTGAACAATGGTTACCTAACTATAGAACAATATCTAACTTTTGATGATAATATAAATAAAATCCTATATCAAATATTTCCAATATGTTAGTATACTCATAGTATTAAAGCTTTCGTTTAATACAAAAATTCTACATTTGGTAGTGTACTCCCAGATGTTACCCTAGAAGTGAATGTAGGTGTAACGTCTCGTAATCTCTGTATAATATTTCGTATTTGCTAAAAGAGCCTTTAATTGCTATACTTACTTTCGTAGCTATGTCTTTTCATAAAATCCATTCATGTATATATTTAACGGTGAAATAATTGGTCCCTGTTGGCCGAGACCTTCCAGGTAGGTGCAAACATTAATGTGTTTGAAGGGCACTGTACCTAGTAAAGTTACTGGGTTAATAGGACTCAACATCTCGTGTGCTCAAGAAAGAAACTTGGGGCAGTGTATAACATCATTACTGGCACCACGTTTTCATGGGCGGGCGCACCATTTACCATCAGGTGAACATCCCTCCCAGGCCATCTCAACTCGTATTGTCGCTTCGTTGAATAAACAAAAATATAAATTCTTGAATTTGGTACAGATTTTGCTTCTACCCTTTAGACTTTAGCTAAAACTGAATGTTACAATTTTCCTTTTCCAAAGTGAGTTACGGCCAGGAAAGCGGACGGTGAATAATTAGTCACGATATAAAGGAATGAACCGGGGGTAAATACTATCGGTTGGGAAGAATACCTGAAATACGAATTTTCTTAATCTGACCTCCAAACTTCGAAGATGGCTATTTAGGCTATCGAGTCTTCAGGATAGATTCTTTTATAATAATCTATTTATAGTTAATGTTATAAAGTAATTATCTACTGCACATGATTTAGATATTCGCTTTATATGTAAAATTAACACGTGAACAATCAGGTTTGTGCTAATGTGAACATTACTAATCAAAAACAACTATTGTATGAAATTAATTGCTTAGCCATGCGTTTGTTGCGATAATTAATATTGTAATGACTTCTTTGTCCATACTTGATATGTTAATTTATGATAAAGCTTTATTTTGCATCTCAAACATATTTGAAATAATACTAACAATTACTCCATTCTCAGAAAGTTAAGTTGATTTTGAGCAGGAGACAGGGTTAAAGATATAATGTACACGAGCTGACAGAAATTAGATTGGTTAGAAACAACTTTAATTAAATATCATCTAAACATATGCAAGTAAAAAAAATATTGTAATGGTAGACAATATGATAATAAAGGGTGTCTGGCGGCAGATTTATATTTTAAAAAACGAATATCTCAATAAGTTATAAACAGTGCGGTGGGAAGGTGGTGTCATTAGAATCACCGATCGTGCGGATTTCTTAGTCACGATGTCGCAGTGGTGCAGTGGTCGGGTGAGCATCGCGCGTTCGCTATTGAAGCATTTTTCAAGAGTAACGATTCTTACGTACTCGCTCGCCGACAGTTTTGTTCACATTTCAATATTCGACGGATAGGCGATGGGCCGAGTGTGAATTTAATTCGTTCGTGGGTGGAGAGGTTCCGCGCAACTGCTTCGGCTATGAACACACCACGGCCAGGACCTAGTCGACCATGTTGGAGCGTTTTCGCACTGTGAATTGCATTTTTTGGAGCGACGAGGCTCATTTTCATTTAAACGGTATAAGTAAAGTAAGATAAAAAAGTGAGTGGTCTAATTTGTAATGAATATATAAATGGTGTAAATAATAGGATAAGAAAAATAGCTTTTTGTAACTTTATATTGATTCTTATTTTCCTATTCTACTTCTATGACTGTTAGTGATAGTCTTTATTCTATAATTTTACTAATATAACTCACATTTATCATTATTTTAACCTTTTAAAACAGACTTCTCTAAAAATTAGGGATAGCCGTGCTTGTTCCCTTAGTATGCAATTTCGGGGAGCGCTGTATATAAGCTCAAAGGGAAAGTTGCAGCCATTTTTCAGAAGTTATTCCTCCTTTGTGGCCTTTAAAACCTGCCCCACACATTATCCATGCGACCAGCGAATATTTTTTGTGAAAGTTTTTAATACAATAATCTCGTAATACTAATTACGTAAAACGTTAATAACCTACCGATAGATAAAACAATGTTATCGTTAATTAAATAACTTTATTATCTATCTTTCACAGTAATAACGATGAGATTATCTAGAAAACTTCAAGAATAAATTTCACGATTTCAAACTAGTTACTCGAATAGTCAATTTTCCTATGATATTTAAATAAACTATCAATAGAAACTGAAATCCTATAAAAGCAAACTGTTTTCACAGTATTTCACAGAAATCATCAGTTTCAGAAACATTATTTTATGTACTCGACCCTGGGAGTTAAATTTAGAACTTCAGGCAAATCAGACTCGAAGCAGTTTTATGAATTTATTCATTGCTGTAATATAGGCAAAGGTATAACTTCAATTGTAATAGAGCTGGGCACGTGGCTAGATATCTTATCGATATACGATAAAACTGTCGCGTTTTAGTTCATCGATAATCTGACGCAGTAATCCTGAAGGATAATAATGATAGATCAACCTTTGTAGACGATGCCCCTGACATATTTGCCAAACAGTTTACGTAATAAGAATGATGAGTATTAAATCGTATAAATATTTTTTTTTTGTTATTATTAATTTGATCTTCTTAATTATTGTTTAGGTTAGGGTTTGAGATTTTTTTTATGTATATATTGATTCTTGAGTCCTTATCTTCGAACTGATTGGTGTGCTATTCTCAGGGGAAGTGTCTGTCTAGCAAAGGTTATCTAACAACAAAATCACGATAATAACGAAGTAAAGAAACTGAGGGATAATTTAGTAATAATTTACTTTCATACATTACTCTTTATTAGTAGTATTGGCAGGCGGAAGAAGTCATGGTAACTAAACATACGGAAATGGACCTGTATATCATTTGCTGGAGAATTTATTCAGCTTGCGCAAGAGATCCGATTATTTTCGGAGGTACCAACCAACCTTCATCACACAAAGAGACACAACGAGAAAAACAGGAAGTAACTTTATTACTTCTCTATTATTATATTTATTATTGTTGAACTAAAGTAGGTCACTTGGTGACCCCTGACCCTGCTTATAACTTATGGACCCTTGTAGTACAATATCTGCGTATTGACAGATTGTATCTTAAGTCGTCAAAGGGACAAACGCTTTGTGGGTTACAAATATTCACCGATATTATTACATATATAGTATTGTTTGGCAATATAGCCTTTCTTGGTATTCTATGTACTATAATGTGTATATTATAGTACATTAAAACAAATATATTTAGAAATAAGGAAAAAATATTTGAAAAAGAATTGGGCGCTTATTGACGCTATAGTTTTAAAAACAATACATCGATAACAGCTTTAATCACTTTATCAATCTTTCTTATTATTGCAATTTGTATACTACACTTTAATGGTTCGTCTTACAAAAAAAAAGACTGTTACATAAGACCTTTGTATATATAAAATAAGATTTTTAATGTTATAATAATTCAACAGTAAGTCTAATAATATGTAATAATGGATATAGTCTGTCTTGTGATTGCATTACTACTTTACTAATAATAGTATTTCATTATCTTCACCTACCTGGTAACTATACCGGCGTTATTATAAAAGAAACTTTAAGAAGATTCTGGAAGGATTTATCGAAATTCGACGGGAAACTAAAGTTATCGACGTAGCTCTCAAACTCTGTAATAGCAGTGGGAAAACCATGACTGTCGTGTCAGTGACGGCCAATGGGGGAGAAGGACCTTGGAGTGGAGGCCGACGTCACTCCAGATGGACGGACGACATAACCAGGGCGGTCGGAACTGGGTGGAAGCGGAAGCTGAGGATTGCATTTGGTGGAAGACATTGGGGACGGCACATATCCAACAATGAATAATCAAAAGCTGACAATGATTATGATTAATCAACAATTTAAAAAGATCGTTAACTCTTGGACTGGATGCTTGAGTTTTGGGAGTAAACTCATTCCAATTCATAGTGTAATTAACTTAGTAGAGAAAAATAGGATTTACATGCGTCGTCGAGTATCCATTTTTCTCTATTATATTATATAAAAACTCTAGCTAAACAGCTAGTTCTTTATGTATATAGTATCTAACTACCTAAGTATCTACTAATCGAACTGCACACTAGTTATAAAGAAGTGCTTAAAACGCGAAACGATTCTACGGTCGCAGCAATCGTTATTTTTCGATAAGACGACCTTATATCTAATCTCTGCGATTGTGGTATCGACTTTGAAACAACTGTTTTCTTTCAGGAATCCATAACGGGTCGTGTCTTGTGTTACGTAAAGTGCTATCAAAAAAAAATTAAATATGAAAAATAAAATTATAAGGATGAATCTGATGAGGACGAATCCGACCTCGTCGACAACAGCGGCATCAGAAGGTAAATTTTTCCTACACAAGTATATACGATAAATTCATATATATTCATCATCGTCAGCCCATAAACGTCCACAGCTGGACATAGGCCTTCCTAAAGATCACGTTTGTAGGAGTTCATAGGGTGGATTTGGGCCATTTGGCCATTTGAGCCTAAGCCTCGTCTGTTGATTAGCAGGGTGCACCACGAGCAGGTGCTGTTAACTTAAGTCCCATGAGTTGTTGTGTGTGACCCCTTACATCCCCTATATATTAATACACAGTAATTAAAATAGACAGTGTTATATCCAGATGTACAGTTTAATATTTCTGTAACATAAAATAGGATATTTCACATTAAGTAACAATGAAGTGAAAGTCGTCGGAAGCCGCTGGATGCGGGCAGCGCCAGGCGGATGGGAATCAAGCCCTTTGAAGAAAGCTTATATCCAAAACTGAACGTATATCGGTTGAGGATGGTAATCATGACAATGGGGTCGAAAATAGCGCAGTTTTCACGCCCAAAATAGTCTGATCCTCGTACGTTGACAATCGAAATCTGGCATGGCTATAATGGCGGCAGATTAACGATACTGAGGTGGTAAGTAGTCAGAGGGTTATGGAGAACCTTACCACCATCCATACTCCTACACTTATGTGACTGCGGGATAGTGCCAGGGATCTTCCGGCAAGGGTATTCATGGCAAGCAGTTAGTTATTGCATCACGGAGACAGTTACGATGCATCAAGTACCACTTACTATCGAGCACTGCTTACATCAGAATACCACAAGCGACATATAGTTTTATAATATCTTGAGGATGTTGGAAGTAATTTATCTTTTGACGTGATATCCTGGTTCGATTCTGGCACCACTAATATAGAGTTTGGTTGACAGTAGGGTTTTTTCGAACCAGCCTAGCTAACTACCCCAATAATATTGTAAATTGCTGTATTCCGAGTGTTCTGAGCGACACCACTACGTGATATTGAATTCAGACAGTAGATAAAATTAACCTTTACGTTTGTTATAATCATATATTTATTTAGGACACTACGGGTACATTACATATATTTCTTCTTTATATAATAAATATTTAGTTCCGTTATTTTGAAAATCAAATATGGATTAGGTAGTGCTTTAACTAACGAAACTAAATATTTTAGAATCCAGAGATCGGTTCGCCGATACCCTATCGTAAAATATTATCAAAAGTACGTCGTTATTTTATATCAAATGTGTTAAATATTGTTTCTAAGAGAGAAATGTCTAGTAGATTATACACAGTACATACAGTATAACTGCTTTAATCGTAAAACCGTGTAATTTATACCGTCACGAAGTATGTATGAAGTCGAGTGGAGAAGTCTACCCTTTAGACTTTATTGCGTCGTTTTCCACATACGTCGTAAGTCTCTACCACCTTAAATGTTAGTGCTTTAGGTACGATAGAGATATTAATTACATAACAACTAATTATTTGTTTTTTTTTATATAATTTAAATTCCTTAGTTACAAGAAAATCTATTCTTCGAACAAAATTATTAAGAATTTAAGACTTTCAAACGCTTACCTCTACGATTTTCGCCAAGTAAATCTAATTTAAGAAATAGCATATATAATACGTTAATATATTTTTTTTAATTATTAAGTATCGTGAAGTTTATTTGTGAGCATCAAAAGATAATAGTGTCGTTTTGCACAATCTAATTACTAACAGAAAGATTTGCGATACCCTTATCAAAATATTTATAAAAAATTTCTATCGAAAAAATTTACCGATGGGTAAATCTCCTAGTAATCCAATATCTATAACATTCACAGTGACCATAAATCAATATTTTTTCACTTTTTTTTTATAATAACGGGCTAATAATTTACTTCGATTTCAAACGGTAGATAGTAGAGCGTGCCTTGAATACTAGGGCTTTCATATGTTGACAGATATAGTTAGGTTTGAAGAAACCCATCTACCATCCAAACCCTATATCACTTGGTCCCAGATTTGAAATAGAAACCCCCGTGTAAGAAGAAAGTCATAGCGCCACAGACGGAATAATATTTCTAGATCTTATTTCTCATGTTGAAAATTAGTCAATAATAGTGCTCTGAATATTTGTTTTTTGTTATATTGTTTAAGACGTCTAGTAGAGCTTTATAGTTATATCAAAACTAAATGTTATGTTTTATAGAATGAAATGAGATCCGGAAAGCCTACCTGATGGTAAATGATACATCTCCGACATCTTTGGGACAATAAGTAAACCTCTTTATCCCTGTAAATTCATTGTCTACAGCACCTCTGAAACTAGAATAAATAAATAGGAGCTTATGGATATTTTTCTTTATCATTTCTTCTACTTTTTTTTAGATTACTATAGTAAGTAATAACAAGTAATTTTTTCTCCAGCGGAACAAATTTCCAAGCTGAGGGCATCACAATCACCCATAGCGATCGCCGTGCAACGCTGCCCAACATGGTCGTCGCTGGATCCTCTACAGTTTCGAGGATATTGGGATAATACAGCTAATGGCACTTTACTTAATACAGGGCAAACAGGTACTAATAGTAATAATGTTATTACTTAATTTTACTAAAATACTCGCAAATACAGACTAAGTTACATTAATACAAATCGTTTCTAATGCACATATCGATTTACTGTCTATATGTCAATTTATTTCACAGACATTTCTTAGCTGTTTTGATATATTTAAAACATTTTATCAATTTTTCAAGTCAAGCTTTTAGATGTTTTATGATACGCCTAAATTTTTTGTTCGTATCGAAAAATTATCAGTTATACAAAGTTCACGTCAGCGAAATCCAAAATTGATTTGCGGAATTATATACAACCACCTAAAAGGAAAGAATTATCAAAAGTCCGTTCTTGGCTAACCTATACCCGCCTAAAGAAATATTTCTATCAAATTTCAAGTCTTTTGGCCTTATGGCTCCAGAGATATCGTCATCAGTTTCTATGAAGGTAGAAATCTCTTATATATATAGAAAGAGATTTTCATTACCAAATTGTATGTAAAAACGTCATATCTTTTTATAGTAGCTCACTGGCCTAATGACTTTATTGTTAAAGTTATTTACATTTGTGAACTTTAGTTACAACAGCGAAATACAAACGGTTAAGGAAAACATCGTGAGGAAACCTGCACATGAATCAGAATTTATTCTAAGGTGTGTGTGAAGTCACCAACCCGGATTGGGCCAGCGTGGTGACTATAGCCCAATCGCCCTCATTTCAAGTAGGGACGTAAATTGGCTGTTAGGAATATCTTTTTATATAGTTAGAAAGAAGTATTTTTAATATTTATAAGTAGGTGCTTTTTTTTTTTTTTTCTCGTGTTTTTATACTTTTATACGCTTCAGAAGCTTTCATATAACGATAGAAACAGGAGCCTGCTGCTTATGCGTAGATGTAGTCGCTTAGTCAGGTTAATGTCAGTTTTATAGGCGTTTCCATTAAGGTTTGTAAGTTCTATCCTTTAATTGAACGCCTTTAATATGCTAATTAAGATATTTTTTCAGCATACTTCACGTTCGATTCTTCAGCACGACCACGTCTAAGTGGAGGCCCTCTTCTAGGGGAATACATATTCGAACAGATGCACTTCCACTGGTCTGTCGACGACTTCACCGGATGTGAACACGTTCTAGATGGACATGGGTTAGTAAAATAATATTAATATATCAAATATTAATAATTAAGATAAAACGATCAAAGGAGACGTGCTTTGCTGAAGAACCGATTTTCTACAAAGTCATCTAATCAAAACATAAATAATGATACACACCTGGATATTTGTCTACAACGACCAACATTCCATAAAAATAACTTAATAAAACATCTTCTTAGTACACTTTATCAGTAAATATATTGATAAATTTTGGATAAATATCATGTAAACAAAGTAATATCGATAACTTTACTATGATTTATCAAATAAATCACGCGCGTATGACGGTCACCAAGGTACTTAGAAATGTTATCAGCTGTTAGATTTTACCGTAGACAACCTTAACAGATAAAATATAAGCTCGTAAATTGTTAGAAGTACCACTTTGGAGAACTGTACTACTTTTAATGCCAGTCATATCAGCATCGTCATCATCAGCCGGAAGACGTACACTGCTGGATCGGTGTCGCGTTGACCGCATCTAGTGGCTTCCTGCAACTCCCACCAGATCGTCCGTCCACTTTATGGAGGGCCTCCCAAAACTACGTCTGGCAGTAAGAGGCCAGCCGTCAGTCCTTCCGTATGCCCTTAAGTCTAGCAATCTTTTGGGCAATGTTGTTGACCTTAGTTCTTCTGCGGATAGGCTAGATCATTTTATACGTTTTTAAGCTTTTTACTAGGCGAAACCAAAAATAACCGTCAATCCCAAATCTGTCGGTAATGATAGTAAGCTAGTGCAATTAAATCACGCTAATTTATGCACTGTTGCCATAGTAATTCTTGTTTTTAACGTTTTATAAAATAATTATCGATAACAAATCAACTGATGTTAAGTCTAAATGAAATTTTATTGCAGTTATGCAGCTGAATGTCATTTAGTACATTATAACACAAAATATCAATCACTGGAGGCGGCAGTGGCACATCCTGATGGGCTGGCAGTTGTAGGTTTCCTTCTAGAAGTAGTTGATGCACCCAATCCCAGTTTTGATGAATTTATAGAGGGTTTGGAAAAAATCAAGAAACGGGACCAAGTAGCAGAAGTTTCTTCAGGTAAATATTGCTTAATAATTCGTTATGCTGTTTAAATTGTATAACATTGTGACAAAAAATAAATCAGAAATAATTTTCCAAGTGTTTGACCCTCAAATCAGTCTAAAAATAATTATAACAAACTGGTTTTCGTTACCTCAACATCTTATGTCTGAAGAGAAGAGCGCAATGTGGTGCTATGTACATCATCCTAACCAGCGCCACATTATTATGGCCGGGCGTGTCTCCGACCATCACGTGAGTTCCGTTCATCTCGTTGCTTAAATCAACAAAAAAAAGATACCATTGGATATTTTTAAGATTCATTATTACAATGAGAGAAAAGGTATATCAAATGTAGTAAATTAACAGCCGTTTATTTATATAGAATCATTGGTGTGGATGGACCGGGAAGACTTGAGTACCGGAAACTATGTTACTTACAAAGGATCGTTAACCACCCCGCCTTACACCGAATGTGTCACTTGGATAATATATGAGAAACCTGTACAAATTGGCAGCGAACAGGTACACCGCAACATTTCTATAAACTACTTAATGTAATGAGAAATAAGTTTTTTAGAATTTTTCATATAATTTGGATACTTTTCACCTTAAAACTTATTTATTAGAGAGATGAGATCAAATAATGATAATGAATAAAAGTACAAATAATTCCAAAAACTGGAAGAAAGGTTATTGATACACAGACATGTTTTTATACTATAGGTTCTGAATCAGTGTTTTTAAAAAATTTGATATTAACTACTACCTAGATGATGATGAAATGCTCTTTCCAATACATTCCTCACAATAATGTCGTACTGATGATTTATTGAGCTGGAAATTGGTACGTGGTGTGTATTGGTACATACAGAAAATGACGTGTTATCCACTTGACTTAACGAAGGCGTTTATTTCGCAGCTGGGACTTTTAAGGCAGCTGGAAGGACCGGACAGTATCCCGATAGAGAGAAACGTTCGACCCACGCAGAGGCACCCACCCGGTCATTCCGTCATTTACGTTAAACAATTTAAAGCCAAACTGTGATCTAAACAAACAAAACGTGAATTTATATAATAGTGCTTTGTAAAAAGAGATTAATTGTAAATTAATAAAAACTAAACCGTAACAGTATCGCAATTTTTTTGTACATAGTCATAACAACTGTTCTTAACTCATGACATTTTACAAAACAATAAATTATAGTCTGCATTCATTTCTTTTATTACATCATAGAGTACTTAGCGGGGAAATAAACTAAGTCAAAATGTAAATTTACACATATTTATATACATAAATGTTTACGATCACACGCACATACAACGTGACGTAATTATCAAATCAATTTAACTCGATTTGATTAAGGTTACAAAATTATAATTCTTTGTAAATTTTTAAAACCTTTATTGTTAATATAAAACGTGAATTAAATTATAACATATATATCAGTATTACATACAAAAGTCAAAATGGATCCATCTGTTCAAATCCAGACTACTCATCACCCCGGCACAAGCTTCAAAAGCAGTTGCAATATGATCACGCATACGAATGTAAAAAATCAATCGTATCGACCATTGCGTTTCCGGATTTAAAGATCCAAATGACATGGTGTTAGAAGCATTTTCATGTTCATCAGAAGACTGGTTTCCTATATTGGTATTATCTAATAGTTCACGGTAAACTACATCAAATTTATCAGCTAGTTTTAACAAAATACTTTTTACAGCACATTGTTTCTGAACCAAATGATTTACTCCTTCAGGCCAAGGCTTTAACATTTCTCTGTGTGATTGTTTTAATATGTCATAGAGTCGCATTCTTTCATCAAATTCTTTCGCCATCATTGCATCTCTCCATGTACTAATAGATAAGTTCCAAATTTCATCGGGCATCATCTCCGAATAAACTTGTTTCAATTTCATCACTTCTGTCTGATGATAGAAACATATTGGGTTTTTCATAAGGAAGAGTTCGGATTCTAAGAGTAACTTTTTATATGGATATATCTGCGGTTCTATCGTAACTGCTTTTTGAACAGCATCATTTAACAACTCTCTGATTAGCTTCCTTATAGCTTTTCTGTTAACTCTTACCTTCAATATTTCAATTTTACGGCGTGTGCTTTCTACATCTTCTACGGTATCTGCTTCTAAGTTTATCGCTAATATTTTACATGTGGTATCACAAAACGTTATATTGCAAAAATTCAGCTCCCACATTTCTTTGTAAAGTCCGATATCACTAGAGATAAAAGTAAAATAAACTTCTCTTGTTTGGCCTGGTGATAAGATATCTTCATTTTTGTTGAAAAAAAAAACCTGATTTGTGATTTTTTCTTGAATGAAAGGTATATGTTCTTTTATTCTCTTCCAACAATATCGTAATGTGATAGTACCCAAATTTTGTAGAAAGAGCTTAGCACGCCCGACTCTACTCTTTGGTACGTTAAAATAATAATACCACGATGTGCATTGTTCATGCCACTTTTCTTGTTGCATTTCGATCAATTTACTAGTTAGATAAGGCTTAGACAAATCCTTTATAAGAATTGTATTATTTATTCTTACAGCACATACTGTGAATGCTTCTTCAAATTCGGACGCTGATGATATAACAATTTCTGGTAATACTGGCAAGGGTTCTGGAGGAGGCTTTGGTTTATAACCCTTCACAAACAATTCACTAATTTCAGATCTGAAAATAAATATTAAATGGATACTGGGGGTTTCCATATTGGAAGAATCAAAATTATCGTAACAACCAAATATTATGTCTTACCGAAACGGATCAATTTTTTTTATTTTTTCTTTAAGCTGATCTTCTCGTTTTTCTTTATATTGATGGAATTCTTTATTTAAGAGCATACATTTGTTTCGTTCGACAACACCATGAACTCCTTTTTCGTTTTCTAAAATATATCGTGGTACTCCTACATGTTCTATGATACCCGGATGTCCAATTTCTTCTTGTTTTCTGTAGATTTCATAAACAGGCTCACAATAACACTTTTGCTTTAATCTTTCGGGTTGATCCCAAGGGAATCCTCTGAGTTTTGCTTTCTCCTCGACTTGTGCATTCTGCATAACTTCTTTCCATTCTTTGTCTTCACGAGCTTTTTCATGTAAATTCATAAGCATGTCAGCAGGAGATCTGCCAATTTTTTGACCAATATTAATTGTTTCTTCCTCCCTTATATTTATCCATTGTTCCCAGTTAGCGAGATCGCGATCTGGTTCAATGTAGGAGGATTTTTTTTCCATTTTAATTGATTTTCACTAAGGTGAATTAAATATTTATGAGAAACAATTATTACGTCAATAATAGAAAATTTATATTAGATCTGACAATCGTTACCTGTCAAATATAATGAAATATTGGTATTATAAAAATATTATATCAATGGTCAAGTGTTTATTTTGGCCGTTTCGCTTAATCATTAAAGTTTAGTTTAGATTGCCTTTATAAAAGGATAGTATTACCAGAGATTACTTTTACCGCTAAGTTTAACCGATTTATCGTGTACAAAAAGCGAATGAAATTTAATACTGGTATAATCTGTGTAAAATCATTAGTCGGTGCTTAAATGTAATTAATTGTATAATTACATAGTTTGTAATTTCATTTGAAATCTTATGAAATCAACAAGAATTGGAGATTAAAACAAAAATTAAATCTGAACATTGTTTAGGTATGCAATGAGCGATTAATATTTCTTAGGTCTGTTTAGAGGCGTTGTGTTTAATAATAATATTATCTATGGACATTATACTTAACCTAACAAAATCAAACTAGTCACCTCAAAAATGTAAACAAAATTAAAATAAAAATAACAATATGCCACCTAAGCAAGAACCTGAAGGTATAATGTTGTATTATAAAAAAGTCTCAACTCTATTTTAGTAACATAGTACAAAGTATTAGTAATTTACAAAATAAATCAAAATTAGTAAACATCCTAAGTATACTTAAGTTAATGAATAAAACAGACCTAAAAGCTACTTTTCATGCAAGTACCTGAAATATTAAAGATTTGCAGAAATTTACAGTTTTTGTTGACATAGATTTTTGTAAATTTAAGTAAGATATCTAGATTATTACTAAAATATCGTCATCTTGCTCACTTACACCTTCCTCTAGAGAATACAGAAAAAAATATCTCATTTCATCGTCAGGATTTGGTATTCGTTGTTATATGCTTAGATGTAAATCCATTACATGGAGTGTTTGCATATTTGGCAGTTAGAATGCTCGCAAGCTCTTAGTATTATAGATTTAGGACTTCTACCCTAGAGTCAGTTTAGGAATGAAGTAAACTTTTATGATAATCATAGATATATTCTCACTGTGATTCGTTATCAATATCGTGAAATTATATTATATGAACTTAATATTTTAATATTTTGTTATATAGCGAGATATCAAAACGATCATGAATGTATAAATTTGATCCTCGTTGAGATCAATCCGCTTGAACAGGTGATCATTAACACTATGCGATTTCATGCTACAGAAGCTACGTATGTTGTTTTAGGATAATGGTGGAGTTTAGGATAAAGGCATATCAGCGTTTCACAGGCGGCTATAATTCAGATTATACCCTCACGCTCTCGTCTTTTTTAGAACTAAAAAAGGGTTACAATTTAAATAGAACATCCTAATTTGAAACAACTGAGCCGCCTAAAGGTTTTTTTCGTTCGGAAGGCTACTGTTTCTGTTCTTAACTACTCTTTTAATAGAAACAAACTTCTTCGTTTCTGATGTTACTTTTTAATGTGATATTTTATCTTCGAAAAATTTCCTGTACAAACGGTGTGGTAGATTTAAACAAGGCATTAAAAAGTGTATCATAAAAATGTACCAAATTTCAGCTCCGCTTGTTCCTGTAGACAGTGACGAGGAAATAGTATATCCACCATTTGGTACACTTGACTACATATATTTCTTCAGTCAATTTGAAGGACATTTACCGACGCCTATTGAAGTGTCCATTACGGATTCAATTATATACCAATGTCCTGAATTGAAATGGTACAACTTTGATGTATATCCGCACAAAGTGAAATTAACAAACACAGGATATACAGGCGAGGATGAACATTTTTATAACTATAATATTTATTTTCTTTCTCATATTTATTATTAACCATAATGTTTTCATAAACATAACATGTTACTTCTTGTACCAGCAAATGGACCATTTGAAAGTAGATTTAAAGAATCCTAAATTTTGAAACAAGTATTTATTTATAATGAAGTTTTTAGCGTTCGTGATAGCTACCGATTATAAAATACTAGGGTACAACGAAGTAACGAGACTCAACATCTTACGTCTCAGTCAACGATAGCAATGTGCAGTTCAGTATATATCATCCTATGTAGCGCCTCGCCGTCAGAAGCAGGCGTATCACTTATCATCAGGTGAACGTCCCGCTGGTCTCGTCGCTTAATTGAATAAAAAAAAGTATTAAATGTTGAAGTGTACGAATGCTATCATGAATTCGAAAAACCCTACCATTGTCCTAAATTCATTACTTATGTTGTTTCGGAATAAAACTAAGGACCACCGTGTTACCCACAGCTGGGCATTGGTAGCTTTGTAAATATAAAAATAGTCTTAAAAGTTGCGCCACTTGTTTATCGGACCTGGCTTAGTAATATTCAAATCCATTTGAATAATATTAGTAAAGTGAATCAATCGAGGATTTCACTGAACATGAGTTAAATTTAACTGTACAAAATTATATATTCTGTAAAGCCAGTGACTTGTACAAAAAGCCTGATTATTCATAAAGAGACAGTAACCACAATGCTTCAGGGTTTACGATGACAACCCTTCATTTTTATAACCAATGAATTCTATACAAAAATTCTTAAATAGAAATTAGGGTCGACCCAATTGAATCGTCATCAAGTCGTTCTGTATATAAAATTTCGTGAAAAAAAAAAAGTTTCTAACACGGACCCCCAGGTGGAACTAAAGTACAACACGTGCGTAAAGAGCACATTTGTACATATAAGTAAGGTTCACATGATTTTCTTCTTCGGACTCTATAAATAAGATCATTTTATTTCCAGTATTATTTGGAACCAAATGGAAGACCGAAAGGCCGTATCTGGAAGGGGGTCCGTTTTACGAGAAACACATTTTATCACAAATACATTTTCACTGGGGACCTGACATGATGAAAGGCTCCGAACATTCTGTTGATAAAAGAACCCACCCAGCTGAAATGCATGTATGGTTGGTTTTTGATCTATAATATATAAAAGAGTACTTACTGATTTTTTGGTACTGCTAAGACTGGAAAGTTTTTAACTATTTTATATATATATTTTATATCTTTGTATTACTTCTTTCATTAAAAAAATCTCTTATTTTTAATGTGATCTGAACATTAGGGTTGTTATTTTGTATCGGTCTATATTCCTCTTAAAGTAGATACTTAATGTAACTACTATTAGGTCACAACGGGTGATTTATTTGCCACTTAGCCCGTTTCTTAGTGGTAGTATAAAAATTAAAGGCGAAGAGTAATCCAGGGAAGACCTCGTTATTATACAAAGCCTCAGACGACCGTTTAATTATTAAATTAATAACCTTAACCCGTTCTCTCAGTTTTTTTTTTGTTTAATTATATTTAAATGAGAAATCTAAGATGTTGTTTTAAGAATTGAACTTAGGATATTATTATTTTGGTAAAGGTAAATGTAGACAGGATAGACTATATCTATTTCATTATATTTTTTGTAATAGTAATATAACTAATCATTTTAACTCTTAAAGCGATAACCGCTATATGGAAGTACGTAAACATCGTAACTACTCATTATTATAGCTAGATGCTTCACTTACCACAATGTAGTAAATAATGAAGTCAATTAAAGTCTTAAACATTTTGGCGTTTTATATTACATAAAGTAATTGCGAAATTTGGTAGTTGTAATTAATTACTTAGAACTAAGTAGAGAGTTATCTTTGGTCAAGTAATTTTAGGTAAAGTTGTTATGTAATAAATCCAAGCAAACTACTTTAAGAACTCTCATTCGTATGTTATAACAAAGGTTAAGTTGTACTTATTTTCTAGCACATTAAGATTATCTAGCGAGCCGGTAATTTCCATAAAGTAATTTTAAATAGTTCTACAGAAGAAGCACAGATGTGAATATACATTTCGTTTTAGGCGATCTTCTTTAGAGCCGAATACATGACGCAAGAGGAAGCTCTGAAACATCCGGATGGCGTTGCTCTCGTTTGTTACCTCATTAAAGTAAGTTTAAAAAAAAATAATTTGTACATAGATATAGTAAAAATATTTTTAATCTACTTATGTCCTTGCCTAAAACTTTGTAAGATTTTCATGTGAGGTGCCTTCTTATTACAACGTTGCGCAAGTTAAATTTAAATACTCGATCATGTTGTGTTCGTCGCCTTGAATGACAATATGTTAAATCTCATTACCTCAGTAATTGCACTGCGACAGTATTATTTGAACGTTACTGCATGGTAACTAATACAGAACCTTAAGTGGTTCCTATGTACACAGACTCCGGCAATTAAAATTTTACACTAGTATACTTACACTTTTAAAAAGTTGCAAGCCTTTGTTAAAGAGAAAAATATTGTGACGAATCAAAATTTAGTTTTTAATCACTTCATTATTTTGCTTTCAGTACGGTGTCAGTCCAGACAAACGATTAGAGTGGGTAATCGAAGGTTTCCCCAGAATAAGAGAAGCACAAACCAACACTCGTGTCGGTCCTTACCCAATGTCTCATCTCATGCCGATGTTTTATGAGGATTACTTTCTTTATTGGGGAACCCTTCCAACTGTCCACGGAGAAAAATTTGTCGTACGATGGATAGTCCCGAGGGCTGTTTTAAGCGCGTCATACGAACAGGTTCAATCATTTTACAAAAGGTTTAACTAAGGGCAACTGTTTGATTGATTAAATTTCACTTAACAAAGCATAGTTTTAGCCTTAGTTTTAACTATGTCTAAAAGCAGATTTCTTAGTGTTTAAATATAGTTGACCTTGAAAAAACATAGTGATGTTTATAACTTTTGTAAATGCAGGCCAAAGGCATGTATTTTCCTTCATAAAATAAATTTGATTTCGGATTCAGTTCGAAAAATTTGGAACCTTGACTTTGTACTAAAAATGTTTCGTAAACATTTAATGATTTAGATAATTTTTAAATCACTAAGTATTGTGTAGTAATAAATAAAAGAGGTTAATTAATATCCAATAACATTGTTCAATTCTTTTTTTCTTTGCCCTTTGTGACGTTCAGAAACTAAAAGCTGGACAAACTAAGCTGAATTACTCAATATTTCAGAGTACTCTAACTCAGTACACTTTTATTATATGATACGCCATTGCGGTTTTAGATGGAAGAATTTCGGCAGTTGTGGGACCCGTGGGATAATCCTAACATGGGAAACTTTAGACCTTTACAAGATAGAGCGGACAGGCAGGTGTTCCTCATCAATCCACATTGGAATCAATACAATTCCCTTTTGCCTGTACCCAGAGTCCCTGAACCATCAATATCTGTTCTCTCGCATTCATACATAAAATACCCATGGTTGCTACCTCTCCAAAACAGAGAACCGGAACCAAGTGCGGAAGAACAAAATAAAAAAGGAGATAATAAAGGAAATAACAAATAACATTTTAACAAAGAAGCAGCCATTACAATCACCATATCAATAAACCGTATTCATCTTCACAAAATATAAAAATTTCAAATATAAGAAATTTCATCCTAAAGTTTTGTATTATTTATATTTTTATGCTGTTCCTTAGAAGATAGCGCATTGTGTTGTATTATTGTACTTAGAAGACAATAACTTTTTTGAATAATAAGTAGCTGCTAAAGTAAATAATCGATATCGTTATTGCTTTTACAAATTGTCGCAGAGACTCGTGTTTATGGTTTAGTATTTTATGAAATGAAACGTTACAGTGAAACCATATAAAATATAATGTTAACATCAATTTAAAAAAATCATTTATTTATTTTTTTATCTTTTATCTTGAATTTCCTAATACTCCAAACACTACGAAATTTAAATTGCTTATTGAAGAACGTGTCTTAATATTCAAATTTAATAAAAAAAACTCTCTTAATAAACAAACAGGCCAAAGTAGAATTATATAGAGAATTTTTTTGGACCAGGTTCTGATCTATCTGCTACAAAAAAGACCTCGAGATGACGATTTTAATAAATTTAATTTGATACTATTGACTTTGGGACATAAAACATGTAAAACTACCGCAAGTTTATGAATGGATTCATATTATAAAATTATTCAAAGCGACATCTAGTTGTATACATAAGGATCTTGACGATCAGCCTCGATTTTAGTTTCAGTATCTAAACACTATTATTACCATTGACTGACGTCTATAGCTATAAATTATCCAAAATTGATTATGAACATTGTTAATGAAATTAATTGTAAAAAATAGGTTACCAGAATCATATAAATTTAAATATAATTTAAGGTTTAGAGATAAAAAGTTGTGCTTAGTTTGGGGCTCGTGAAATATCGTAAAGTATATACAATACATCCTCACAAAAACTCACGAGATCCAAGCCAACCTCATCTGCTCGTGGCGCACCCTGCTAATCAACAAACGAAGCTCTATCTCCCACCAACCCGCATTGGGCCATCAATATGAAAAATGGCCTAAATCCCCCATATGAATTCCTACCCTACCGATGTAGAAATCTTTAAAGGAAGCCTATGTTCAGCAGTGGACGTCTATTGGCTGATGATGATGATATGTAACATTAAATATGTATAACAGAAACCATATAATAAAATTATTTTCCTTGTTAATATTATAAAATATTTGAAATTAGCGAAAATCTAATAAAATAACTTTTGGATTAAAACCTTATCACTTCATTTATTTCAATTTTGTTTGTCAAGTTTGTAGTGTCATTGTCAGATGTTAAATGTCAAAATTTAAAATCAACAGTACAGGGATTTAGCAATTTATTTTAAAAAATTTAATAAAATCTTTAGTTTTAGTAAGATGTTAAGAAATATCCTACGTACCAGTCGGTGGCTGGTGCGCAAACCGATCAATAATTTTACCCCGGTGTTATTAAGTCGATGTATTCTCACAGACACTTTTAATAGTAGTTCCGTATTTCTCAAGAGAGTTTCATTTTCTACAAATATCTCGAGTAGTTCTCATGCTTCGGAAATAATAGACTCTTTAGTTTTTGAAGAAATCTGCAATGAAACCTTAGAATCTTTATGTGAATATTTCGAAGAAATTTTAGAACAAGTTTCAGATTTAAAAGGTGCTGATGTAACATATAGTGTAAGTTATAAATGTCATTTTCTATATACATTATATTCAAATCTTTTTTCTTCAAGATATAGTTATTTTAGTACAGAAATAGAGATAAATTGATAAAAAAAAATATGTTTGTCTTGTATTAAAGCCAATAAATCACTGAAATACAATGAACATTTTTAACTTGGTTATGGCAAAGTTCGTTTATACAGTTTTACTTTTTATCGTTATCATCATTCACAGGAATTTTAATTTCTTCAAGTAAATTACATGTACAAAGTAGCTGATATCTTAAATATTTACGACATATCTTCAAATGGCCTGTGGATCTATATTGTTCATAAACTAGTAGATTATTTGTTTGATATTGCGAGTTGGACCTTTGACATGAGTGTCTGTGTGTTGATACAATATATCTATTGCGATATATTTAGTGAAGAGGAGTTATTATTGAAAAATTTCAATAAACTTTCTGTTCCAGGATGGAGTTTTGACTGTTGCTCTTGGATCTAAATATGGCACTTATGTCATAAATAGACAGAGCCCAAATAAGCAGATTTGGCTTAGTTCTCCAATATCCGGACCTAAACGATATGATCTTGTCCTTAAAGATGGGGGATATTGGGTTTATAAGCATGATGGAATAACCTTGCATAAGTTGTTACAAGAAGAAATATCAAAACTCCTTAAAACCAAAGTAGATTTTGGAATTTGCACTCATGCTGTGATCTAAATTATTTTGTTGGTTCCTTTGTTTAATTTTTTTTTAATAAATAGGTAATAATTTTTATTTTTGTTTTATTTCCTCAAAATGGAGGTAATTGAAGATGGAAATATAATGGACAGAATACCTATTCTGTTACAAAGAGATTTTCAGTATTATCAGGTTTGTATTAATGTTATTTAATATTTTATTGTATGGCTTATTATTTAGATTTTAAATAAATTAGCAATAAGGTATAATGGAGTGTTAATAAAGGTGTGCTAATATTCTGATAAAAAAATAAGCCTTGTTGTAATAAAGTCAATATATTTACCCTTTAAGTATACATGGAAATAAAACAAGTTAAGGTCTCTCGATTTGTTTGTAAAGACAGGGAAAACATCCCTTCTATATGCAGATAGTACCCTAGATACATCGCTTTTTCTCCATCATTTAATCAGTGATAATAACCATTATATAAATTTCAGGATAAACAGACGGTTTTGTCAGAGAAAATATGCCGTGGGGTAGTTGGTGGCAGATTGGATTTTCCAAGGAATGCATCATTTGCTTCAGTCAAAATTGTATTGTGGTTAGAAGAAGAATTTCAAATAGCTTTTAAGTAAGTTTGTGATGTAATGTTTTTTTATAAAGTGGAAAAAGAACTAATTTGAGTCCATGTAAACTTTGACTTTTCAAATACAAATAGAAAATCTGGTAATTGAGAATTTGTAATCTTAACTTTTTTTCCTATCAATAAGATAGAAGTTACAATAAGATTATTTCTTTGTCAGGAAATGACTGATTTATATTAATCATAGTTTTTGAGAAAATTATAATTTAGTAATTACATTCATAGTTTATTTATGGATACATCTTTTTACAGCCAGGGCTCTGGGATGTTTGTAAGAATAGATGATGAAAAGAGTGATGGTGGTGTTGCCAAGACATCTGATCCTGATAAGTTTGTCCAATTGGCTATAAAGTCGAGTGATTCTTTACTCGGTAAACTTATAATATACTTAATTAAATTACACTGAAATAGAACATATGCATTATTATTACGTATTAGTGCTTTTATAAAGTCATAGTTGAAAGCAAAAATATAAGTAATGTTAATATTTGGTATGACTTAGGACCATTTTGCACCTTTCTGGTATATGTAATAGTGATTTAGATTATTTTTAATTGATTAAGATCAATTCTTACTAAATTTTGCTGATGATGATCTGAATTAATTCTGATAGCGTTGCTTGATGACAATTATTAAATATTAATTTCAAAATTATTATTCTCATGTTTAATGCAAACTCATATTATGTACCTAATATTTTTTTAAGTATGGTTTCCTAATCGACACTAAGCTTATGACAGGTAAGTCTTTGACCACAATACCATCTGATGTTTAGTGGTTATGTGGTTTGCTGTAGTAAAACGCATTCACCTAGTTACTGCCTACTCTTTTTTAGAAGACACAATCGTCTTATTTGAATGTGCACGATAGCAAATTGTTGCACTTTTTTTCTTACTTTGGCGCATCGACCAAGAGTGAGTCCAAAAGTATAAGAGGCTATCCTACAAAAGAGAACACCAGCATCACCTGTTTTTGCTATTCTAATGAAGAAACTAATAAAACGTCTTCCTTTACAGAACATCTCCATGTACTAGCACAAGAGGCGCTCGATCATGCTGATCTTCCAGTATTGACTGCTACCCTGGGCGCTGCTGCGTTACTAAAAAATAGCGTTCATTGTTACGTTCAACACGTAGAAGAAACTGGCAATACGGAAAGGCATTCGCGTTTACAAGTAATTATTACAAATACATATATTTTTCTATTTAATGCGTTATTTCCTCTTACATGGTTCTGAGTTTTTATCATTATCATTAACGTCAGCAGCCAATAGACGTCCACTGCTGAACATAAGCTTCCGCCCAAAATCTCCACATCGATCTGTCCTGCGCGGCCGCATCCGGCGGCTTTCCACGGCTTGCTGGGGCAGCAGGAGCCGTCGTTTGTAGGGGTTTATAGAGGGAATTTAAGCCAATTTCCACCACGCTGGTCCAATGGGGGTAGTGGGAGCCAGAGACTGTTGATTAGCACCACGAGCAGGTGAGGTTGACTTAGGTCTCGTGAGTTGTTATGCGAAACCCCTTACACCCCTTGACTTTTTATATAAACAACGATTTTATTTATAATTTTATACGTTTAATAATTTTATTTATTAATAATTTCTTCTCCTTAACTAAATACAGATAGATTGTTTATAAGCATTTAACTTATAAAAATGAAATATCTGTCTTTTCGTTTTTCTTGTTTTTTGTTTCATTGACGAAGAGGTGAGACGTTTAAATGATATTTCGTGATTTTTTGTAATTTCACTAGATATAATGCCTTTAAAACCAGAACACAATATGTTTGTACAATATCGATCGGCAGTAGAAATAGGTGCCGCGGTAGAAATAGGTGCCGCTGTAGTCCTACCTAGACGTGCTCTGTTAAAATTCTAGTTCTTTCCAATTTTTTCTAGGCTTGCTATAAACGATATGTGACTATGTCGGAAGCAGTAGGCGAAAGAGTTTTGGATCTTCATAATCGTGTACTATCGCTGTACATTCTGCAGGATTCAGGAGGCCGACCATTAGAGGAACAGAGGCCTCCACCGACTGGCACGCCATCTGTACAGGGCTGGTGGCTTTATATGAATGGTAACATTTTATTATTATAGTAAAACTCGGAAGAATTTCTAATTGGTCACACACACTAAAATTAAAGTGGAAGTCTTATGTGTGTTATGTTTGGTTCCTTTTTATCAGTTTTTTTCTTCCCATCTTTTTGATCCATCTATTATCATATATTAATACTATAATAATGTTTAATTTTATTTAAGGCAGTCGAAAAGACTTGTGGGACACGGTACCGCCAAGGATGGCGCAGAGAATCTTTGCTGGGATGCTTAATGAAACTCTGACCATACTTACTGTGAGATATTGTCAGGTTTGTGGTTATACAAGAATATGGATAAAATTAAAATATTGGAAAATAAATTTATGTACTAAAATTTAAAGAAAGAAACTATAAAAATATCATTTAATTAATTGCAGACAAATACAACCCAGTCGACAACACCATTGCTTCTGAATGATATTTTGAATATATTGCTGTGCGTTGCACAAATGCTGCCTTTTATTTGCACCAGCGGTGCAGACTTGGCCGGGTTGGACGTTGCTAATCAAATGAGAGACGTGAGGGACGTCCACGCGAAGTGTAATGAGCTCTTCAAATGCATGGTCTACAGAGGCGCTGAGTTACATTTCCTTCATCAAGTAAGATACTTGCTAATTTAATGATGGTTTTTAATTTAAAAAGCGATGATGAAGTTCACCTGATGGCGATGATGGTACTATTGTCCTTGCTTTTTAACAACCTCTTCGTACCTACCGTTCGTACCTACGTTTTTTTGCTAGACAAATATGTAATGTGTATTTTAAGTTCAGCCTATTAAGGTCCACTAGTGAGTCTTTATTTATTTTAAGTAATTTTAAACGTTCATGAGCGCAATTTATTCAAGGAAGATACAAGAAAGACCTGGGTGTCTATTAGTCGGATTTTATACTTCCTAGGTACTGTTCCCCTCAATTTCAAAAGTGTTTTCATTATTGCTCGTTGGCAAATGTAGGCGCTGTGGTTATACCTGTTAGTTTTTTAATACCAGACTGTCTTAACCTAGTAATCAATTAATATCTGAGCTAGCTAGAGTTTCATCTTTTTTTTATAATTACAGGCATTCAAAAGGAAGGATGAAGATGCGACAGTCAAAGAGTGTTTATACCCGTGGTTTACTTTCGTTAGTCCCAATTTATTCGACAAATTCGACGACTTCAACATCAAGAACACCAAAGATCTACAGGACCGAACCGCCATTGGATTGGAGCTTATGGTTCTTATTGCCCAACCTCAGCCTTCTTGGACTTTATTAGTCAAAGTTAGCATTTATATCTAAAGTATTATAAGAATATATAGACAGTGACACTTACCAATAGATTTAAAAAGAGTTCAGTGACAATGTGGCCGTGATGTTAAAGCGTGTTCGTCTAGTATACTTTGGGAATTATAGGTTGAAATTGAACTTAGCATTACTGTTATTTCGGCACATTTTCTATACGTGTGATATCTAACCAGGCGGATAAAATGCTACCACCAACTAAAATTATGTAGCCAACATATGGTTGCCGAATCGAACCAGAAACGTCCCTGCTATTAAACAAGCTTTAATTTCATTAATATATGGTATCTACATGTAACTTAGAGTTGTTGATTTTTTTTAAATAATGTAGTTATTAGCTATAGATTTCTTTTAAAATTCCAGGTAATCATGATGCGCGACTGTCGTCTCACCAAGATGCTATTGATTCACGCTATTTCCAATATGTCCGTTGACAACGCCCGCTGGCCAGCGGACGGCTTGTGGTACAACGTGGACGCGAGCCAGGAGAAATGCGGGAGCTTCTTATGCACCGCCGACGGGTTCTGCAGATTTAAAGGGGATGGAGATGGTATGTCATTTTTTGATATCTCTGGTCATGTTTGCGTACGTCACTGTTCCCGAAAACTGTTGAGTTAGTCGTTCTAAGAATAATTTCTGTAGCATTTTTAAATCTATAACAGCCAATTTACGTTCCCACTGTTGGGGCACAGGTTTACCCTCAATACGAGGGCGAGGCCATGGTCACACCCGGACCTAACGCAGATTGATGACTTCATACACACATTAGAATAAATTCTACTTCATGTGCAAGTTTCCTCACAATGTTTTCCCTCACCGTTTGTATTTCGTTGTTGTAACTAAAGTTCACAAATGTACATAACTTAAATATTAAAGTCATCGGTACATGCCGAGATTCAAACCCGCGACTTTTGGAATGAAAGCCGCACACTCTAACCAGCGAGCTAACATTTTTAAATAATTACATAAAATGTTTTAGCTGGTGAAGAATACGCTAGAAGCGCTGGCGCCTTGACAAATATTTTAGCCACCGTTGGCAGCAAAGCCGAGCTGAAGTCTTCGCTGTGTTATGCCCTGGAAATTTCCGGGAGGGAATGGGCTGCATGTTTTGATAAACGTCAAGTATGTTTAATTTACAAGTATGCATAGATAGCTTAAGCCTATACAGCCTTTCTATTAATATATTCATAAACCACGAGGCTGTGAAAATATAATAACGATAAATCGATATAATGTCTATTGCTACTAACAATATTGTGTATATAATATAATATAATATAGCAGAATAAAGAAATCTTAGAGTGAAAAAAATTGCAAAGCTATCACTTTGTATACAATAATAAACATTTGTTACACTAGTTTCTTTGACAACTATAGCAGCTTCATCGGATCTGTGATCCACGAGCTAAATAAACCGCTTCGTACGGTCCATATACCATAATATCGTTGCTGTGTTCCTGCCTTCAACTCATGAGAGCCAAAGTATTCTGGGCATTTACATACATACATACATACATATATATCACGCCTCGTTCCCAGTGGGGTAGGCAGAGACCACCTCTCTCCACCTGCTACGATCCTGGCACACCTCTCTCGCTTCCTCAACTTTCATAAGCGTCTTCATGCACGCTCGTTTGTTGCGTGTGCTTTTGATCCGGCATTTCTTTAGGACATCTCCGATTTGATCTGGGCATTTATATCTATGTAATTAATTTCAAGTTTAGAACAAGTCAAGTTTGGAGAAATATATATGCTTTAGAAAATTAATTACCGAGTCACCAATCTTACGTACAAAACTCGGGTACAACTTAATAGTATTAAAAAAAATCTTCGATGTGGCTGCTGTTACCATTTCTTTTATGATGATGTTTGCGTCTCAAGTTTTATTGACAACTATTACAGCTTCATTGGACTCAGGGCTCTGATCCGCAAATCTGTTATTCACTTTAAAGAAAATAAAATAAAAATTAAACTAAAACATTAAATGAACACGAAAACTAAACGCAAATAAAATCACAAAAATAAAACGCAGAACTAAATATATAGATATATATGTAGAAAAAGTTGTGTATAAAAAGAGGAGGAGGAATGTGAACTAATTTTGGATGGGGAAGTGTTGAAGAGGTGGATAATGCTATAAGAGAAAAGATAAGGTGCCGCTGTTACCAAAACGGTTATCTATAATTTTAGGTTTGGTGCGATCGTCGGCCATCTTGGTTAGCAGGTATATTGGCTACAGTAGGTACGGCGTTGCAGTATATCCCCGCCGTATTAGTGAATGCAATACAAGGTGGAGCCTCCATGTACCAGGTACTCCAGGTTTATTTTTATTACATAATTCAGCTATTTATATTGCACCTCTTTGGTGATGTTTTAACTGT
Organism: Troides oblongomaculatus; assembly: GCA_029032895.1. Classification (NCBI taxonomy): domain Eukaryota; kingdom Metazoa; phylum Arthropoda; class Insecta; order Lepidoptera; family Papilionidae; genus Troides; species Troides oblongomaculatus. The sequence continues at coordinate 2,595,280 of JARDWC010000432.1, read as the reverse complement.
AGTCCAAGTAAGTTCTTAATTCTACGCGTGTTATCTTGATTTCAACATCACCACGTCTTAATTTTGACGAGTAGGTGGTGGCTCACTGTTACCCATTCACACATGAATATCTTTTATCCAGGTATAAGTATCAGGAAAAACAGAAATGTGTTCTGTTTTTTCAAATCTCTTAATTTTATTTGAAATCATGTTAATTCGATTTAGGCTTCTCCATGAGATCTCGACACCATTCGGTCCGATGCCTCCCACATCCAACGGTTTTCTGTAATCTTTACCAGAGGTCCTTGTGAGGGGCAGCACTAGTTTCTCCATTCATTGATTCTTATTCGTTTAATATACATATTTTATTTTCAGACAATGTCTCTATGTTTGAACTGCATTTCGAGATCCCTTGATTGTGTGCCTCGGTGCTTCTTTAATGCGGCTTCGGTTATAGAAGACAGTTTGCCCTCCAACGTTAGCCCAGTGGGCGGATCAGTGTTGTTGCAAATGTTGATCACCATCGCATACGAAGAGTTGCAGAAGTGGGCGAAGAAGGAAGCTCTTAAAGAAATGATGGGTATATCTTCAAGAATTTTTTATGTCAATCTCATGACTTGCCTTAATATTAAATTGCTGTAATATGTTTCTAGTTACAAATGGTGAAGCGCACAATTTGAATGCAAAGAATAGGGCAAAAGTAAAGCAAGTCAGGATACGCAGCCTTGCTAGTGCGAGTAAGAAGTTTTTTTTAATAAACCAAGCGCTAGATAGGCAAGACTTCCACCTGATATTAAGTGGTACACCTGCCCATAACAACGTGATGCTACTTATGTTGTACACTGCACCACAATGTGCTCGGCACTTTAACACATAAGATGTTGAGTCTAGTTATCTCAGTAATTACATTAGTTACAGCGCCTTTCAAACCGGAACACAGTAATGTTTGGACATTACTGTTACAGAAAAAAGAGCGGTACGAATACTATTACAGTAGAAATAGAAGCTGTGGTGGTATCTACGTAGGTCGACTCCAGCAATAGAGACCTACCACCAGCAAAATAGTTTACTTTTTTTAAATTAAAACCATATATGGACTGGTTTAATTTTTTTTTTTTTTTTTTTTTTGATATCTGTGGTGGAAATGCTGTTACCGCATACCCAGCGTCCTTTTCAAGGGGGGGGACGCCGGGTTATGTGGGGCTCGGGGCCACTGAGATGTTGTGCGTGACCCCCATACCCACTAAAACCACCACCGCTTGTCCCGCAATACGCGTACTGGAGACGCCCGGGTTTCAGCCAAGCAACTCTCCGGGCGCCTCCGCGTATAAACCTCCTCCTGGTGGATGCCCGCGGGGAGCAAAGGCACCCACCTGCCGTCCCGTACCGGCCCCTCGCGGGACCGGCACGTTGGGGCCCCCCGACCCCTCAGACGACCGCGCGCGCCCAGGTCGGAGCGCACGCCCGGCCGCCGCCCTCCCGTCTCCAGACTCCCCCCCACGCTTCGAAATGGGAGAGGGGGACAAAAACCAAGACTCCCCCGGGGGACTCACGCCCCCTCACACCGTGCCCGGCTAGGGGCCCGTCGCTCACGGCGGGAGGAAGCGGACGGCGTGGTTCTGCCGCCGCGCTCTCCCGCCGGCCCGCCGCCGCCTGCAAGGTGCGGCAGCGGCGTCGGCCTCCCTCGTGCGCTCGGCGGCCTCCTTCTGACGCATCACTGCGCCGCAGAAGGAGGCCACCGCCTTTCAAGACCTCTCGCTGCTCAACATACGATCGATTAAGGTCGGCAGCGAGAGGTCACTGCCGACTTGCGCGACGAGGGCGTGGCGTTGCGGCCCCCATGCCGGGCACTCCGCCAGAGTGTGGTGCGCCGTGTCAATCGGCCGCCGGCTCATCCACCGGGACAGGTGGGGCCTGATGGCCTCCACCGTGTCCCGGCCGGCGGCAGGGTTACCTAACTCCGACTCCCACCGCCGGATCAGGGCGTCATGGGCAACGCGCCTGATCCGGCGGACCGTGGCCGGGTCCGGCCGACGCTCTCCGGCATCCCGCAGGAATAGGTACACTTCCGCGAGCGACTGCGCCTGTAGATGCCAAGGCGCATCGGCCGCGAGAAGCGTACCCGCCGTCCAGGACACCGTACGGTACGCCCGACAGGCTCGGACCGCCAGGATACGTTGGGCCCTCTTCAACAACATAGGTACCTCTTATCTTAATCGTGGGTGATCAAGCCGCAACTACTCAGCCCCACAGCCACCTCAAGGCGAGAACCTGTTCGGCTCAATCGTTCTGTCATATTCCGTCCTCGCTGGAAAATAATTGATTTTCCGCCTTTCAGACACTTCGGCTTCAGTGAGCTTCGATGGTGCTCATAGCACTCCGTCGGCGATAGCTCTTGCAGTGGCCGAGGCGCTTTGCTTCCTGGACGAGGAGGACAAGCACACGCAAGAGATACAAGCGCTGGTCTCACACTCGAAGCGGACGTTCGCACTGTCTAATAGATTTGGATTGGAGGAATTCCCCGATTTCGCTGAGTTCTTCGAAGAGGTATTGATGTAAAAATACACAATCATCATATTTTTTTTTGTTAATTAAGCAATGAGACAAGCGCACGTTCTATGCTAAGTGATATGCTCACCCATAACAACGTGTCGCTAGTCACGACCATATAAACTCCACTATATTGAATTTGACGTCTGAGACATAATATATTGTCTCGTTACCCCAGTAATTATACGACTACAGTGCCTCTAAATCCGAAAGAGTAATGTTTGCACACTACTGTTCAGTAGCGGAAATAGGCGAGGCGGTGGAACCAGCCTAGATGGTTTCCGACAATAGAGACGTACCAGTAAAACATCATTATCAATTTGTGGTTGTCTATTGCTGGATATAGGCTATCTCAATAGATTTCTTGGGTGATCAATCTGATGCCACCTGCATCCAAAATTTCCATGCTAGTATGTGGTCTCCAAATAAGGGCCTCTCAGACTCTTCCACCGTCTGATCTTTGCAATGTAAACAATTATTTCATCATCATCCGATACACGTCCACTGTAGGACTTAGGCCTCCCCCCAACCTTCAGCCCTTTGTGCGGATATGGGAAAATATTGGCTATTTTCCGTTCTGGCCCAATGCGGGCTTGTAGGAGCCAGAGCATCGTTTGTTGATTAGCAGGGTGCACCACTTGCAAGTGAGGTTCGCTTGGGTCACGTGGGGAGTTGTGCACACCCCTATTCACCCTAACAATTTGTTAACTTCTATTGATTTCATAGTATTACTTCAAACTATCATCTTCATCGTTAGCCAGCTGATGTCCGGTTCCGACAATAATACCGTTAAATATTTTTTAGGGCAACGTCCCAGCGAGCAACGCAGAGCGCGCTAGTGACGCCGCCATTTTGACTAATCAAATATTGATGACGTCAGCGGGTCGTGACAGTCTCAGGGTAAGTAGATTTTAAAGACAAACCGGAAATTATTAAGTTTGAGACCATCCAGTCATTTTGTTACTGTCACACAGTAGCATAAAAACGTTGCTGTGATATGGTTGTACACGGAAATTACCGTGGTAATGAGACTTAACATCTTGTGTGTCATCATGAGCAGGTATTACCATCGGATGTATGTTCCGCTCGTGTTGTCGAATAGAAAAACTTGAATTGATTAACAATTTAAATTAATCTTTATTATTTAAAACATTCTAAGTATCTTTATACCAGGTCATTTATGACCATGTTCGATTACACTCGGAATGGATCTACAACGAGCTGGGAATCCAGGACAGATGCGACGAAGACGTACCTTTGATCAGAGCGCCACTGCTCTACATCATGTTCCACATAGGTCGAAGACCATTTGATCAGGTAATATTTATTAGGTTCATTAATCTTTTAAGATTGAATAGTACAGTATAAAATACATATGTTACTGGAGGTAGACATGTTTCTGATGGTAGGTCTCTGTTGCCGGAGATCGTCTACGCAGATACTATTGCAGCTTCTACTGCAGCGGACAGATGGTAGTGTACAAATATTACTGTGTTCCGGTTTGAAGGGCGCTAAGGTTAGCGGGGTAACAAGACTCAACATCTTAAGTCTCAAGGCGACGAGCACAACGTGGTGCAGTGTATAACATCCAAAGTTGTAAAGGCGTATCACTTAAGATCAGGTGTACGTCCCGCTCGTCTCATCGCTTCGTTTAATAATAAAAAAACTATATGTAATAAGTTTATTTTTAAATCTTAACAAGCTATATTAATGTATGATATTAGTTGTTAAGAGGTGAATGGCCGATGCCGTGGAGCAAGTTGGTCGCCGTGGCCAAGGCTTGGTCGGGAGTGGAGGGCGCCAAGGTGCACATCAACAGGCGCGCCGATGTGAGAAACGTTAAGACCCATGGCAAGTGCAACAAGCAGCTGTTGGAGTTGTACGGTATATTCAAAGCACCGTATGAAGGACTTTTGTAATTTTGAATTCCTCCTAATTCCTTTTTAACTTTTGTGTTTTTTTCATATCACCATTATCGTCATCGTCTTCAGTCTCATTATTTTCCTAGTAGTCTACATTATCCTTACCGTCACCATCATCATCATCATCACCATTGTCACTGCCGTCGTTGTCATCATTATTGTCACAGTCGTCGTCGTCAACAACATAACCATAGTCGTCCTCGTCATTGTAGACATCTTTGTCTTCGTCATCATCGTCTTCGTCATTCTCACCTCACTCACGTCACTCATCACCGTGACTATTATCGTGATCTTCACCGTTATTATAATAATCATCATACTCGTCGAGGTCAATATCACAATCGACGTCTTCATCATCATTGTCACAGTCGTGACCATCATTGTTATTATCGTCTTCCTCTTCGCCATCATCACCGTCATCACCATCATAGTCAGCGTCGTCGCAGCAATCATCATTATCCTTTTTAAAATTCCTCGAATACCCCGATGTAACCATTTCTTTTCATGTATTTCTGCCAAAGGCACTCGTTGCACAATATCCAGATCGATAAAAACAATCACTAGTAATTATTTACACAGTATTAACAATATTATAAAAAAAAAAACGGTGTAACAGCAGTCTATTAAATTAATATAATGTTTGCACAATATTGTTTCCAGTAATAGTTAAAGCAGTACCTTTGAGTGTTATAGAGAAAACATTTATATAATAGTTAAGGAGTTGCCAGTTTCGGTTCCAATATGTTTTAATAATTTCCGCCAGTTTCTCATCTACGGAAACGGAAGTAGAATAAAAAGCTACGTAGGATAAAATACATTTCTTTTCTCATTACATACAAAACTGTAGGAGCTATCAAAATGTAGCCAACATGTAAATTTTTTTTTGAGAAAGTATTTAAAATCAAATTTTGCCTTTTTTATCCAACTAAGCTACGAGACGAGCGGGACGTTCACATGATTGTAAGTGCGCCAATACGCTCGTCGCTTGAGACGTAAAATTTTGAATCTCGTTACCCCAGTAATTATATTAGCTACAGCGCCCTTCAACCCGGAACACGGTAATGTTTGCACACTACTGCTAGGCGCTGCGGTGGTATCTGCCTAGACTTCATAAGCTTAAAATGTACTAGACAATAAAATATCTACTGAATTAGGCCTGCTTATTATGAACGTTATTGTAGCTTGATCTAAAGTCATAATATTAAAAAAATATATTTCCTGTTACCATATCGAAACGAATAAATGCTAAAAAATAAATAAATGTTGCCACTATCAAAGTTTTAATTTTAAAAGCAAAAACATTTCCATCTAATATTATAATATTATACTTGAATAAGACATACCTACCCCACTGGGAACGAGGGGTGATATATCTGTATGTATGTATGAATAAGACATAACTTATATTTTGATATGAAACTCGGTACCACCAACCCTTAACTTGTAAGAACTTTTCCTATTTTTCTTGCAAACTTCGAAGTAAGTTACCGGAAATCGTATCGATATTTAAATCACATTTTTTATTACTCTATACGAAAAGAGCATCGCTTCGTTAGAATTTTTTTACTACGCGTTAGAATACTTTCACTACCTCAATGTGCTCGTCGCGGCACACAAGATGAGTAGTGCCCTTTGCTTTCTCGCTAAGTTTATCGTCAAGCTGGGCGTTGTTGTTCTATTTATGGTAACCTTAAACGTTATTCTTTAGGTTTTGATCATTATATATTCAAAAATCGCCAACCTCGCCAAGGGACACCCTAATATACATTTTTACCGATGATTGTCATTTAAATATTTATAATGTATTTACAAAAAAAAAAAAATGGAATTCAAAAGTTTTTTTATTATAGGAATGGAAGGATGGAATACAAACGGTGGGCAAACGAGAGAACAGTTCACCTGTTGCAGAATGATCATTGATGTCCATAGACGGTCGCAACACCACAGGGGTGGGACGATGGCGCAAGTATTGAGCGAGCGCGATCGCACCGTGCGGGACTAATAAGGCGAAAGGGATTATTGTAATCTTTCTCGCCGAAGATCCTTTTAACCTCTCTTTCTTCTCTGAAATAAGAACATCTGTTACTAGTATTGTCAAGGTCGTTTTATGGAATTCAAAGGTCGTGGGAGCAGTTCTTTATAGCAGCGAAATACAAAGGATCGTATTACGGAATGCATGCATATACACCGGCGGCACTTGAGGGGTTAATAGACAACAAATCTCATCATCATCATCATCATCATCAGCCGATATAGGCGTTCACTGCTGGACATAGGCTTCCCTAAAAGATCTCCATATCGATCGGGCCCGCTTTCCTCGCATCCAGTGGGTTTCCGAGATGTTGTCTGAGGATTCTTAGCACCCTTGATTCCGGCACCTTGCCAACGTCCGCTACAGTCAGCATGGCCTCCGGTACCGTCGGGCACTAGGAGCCGTCGTTTGTAGGAGTTCATTTGAGAGAACACCAAGTCTAAAAAAAAATACGAAGTCACTATGGTAAGCAGTAGTGTGCAAATATTATTGAGTATAGTCAAAAGGAATGCTGTAACCAGAGAAATTACTATTTTTTTTACAATGTAGTGGCGAGATCAACAGGACAATCACCTTTCGGTGAGTGATATGCTTGCCCATAACAACGTGGCTCTAGGTAGGATGAGGATGAATGCACCACAATGATGATGAAAGATTCATGCGGATGTCCTCTACACTTTGTGTTATACATTTCTGAGAAGGAGCCAAACCCTCCTAGGCACCATCGCTGAGCCATACGCTCTCCCACGCAGGTTCACTTGTTGGGCGATGAGGGCCCTCTCTATCAAGACCCGCGAAACTCTTAAACCCGTTTAGTCGCCTTATACGACAGGCAGGGAATACCTTAGTCCTATTCTTACTAGCCCGAGACTACAGGGCTGGGGTAATTTCATCTAGACACGGGCAGATATCCATCTTGCGGAGATGGACATGTGCCTTTTGTGTGTATAGTGTTAATGTCTTAAGTAGCGCATTATGGCAGGCGTACTATATTGTGAACATCATACCCATCTCCCCAAAAATCCTTCCCTAAAATACTGAGATATGCGCTTAGGTAACCACGGCTTACTTCCGGCTTATTGATTCCAGTTGAAACATTTACACGGTCATGACGCGGCTGCTACACGCGCGTCTCAAAAGGTTGCATAATGCAAAGATAACATTCGACTCTCATACAGCCGCCGGCGTTTATCTTTAGCTCCAAGTGAGCGTGGTGAGGCTTAGAATAAATTTAGGCTGTGTGCCAAGACCTAGACAAGAATCGAGGTTACCTAAATGCTTGATTCCTTCGTACGTTACAATTTAACGGATATTTTGTTTCAATGAGTACATTGAATAATCTTCATCAATACCAATAGTTCATTGTTGTTTTTTTATTCAATTAAGTGAAATGAATTGGACGTCACTCGATGGTAAGTTATACGCCTGCCCATAACAACGTGGCGCTAGTCGGGATGATATACACTGTACGATATTGCGCTCGTAGCCTGAAACATAACGTTGAGCCTCGTTATCGCAGTAATTACATTAGTTACAACGCCCTTCAAACCGGAACACAGCAACGGTTCAATGCTACTGTATGGCGACAGAAATAACCGTTGCGATGTTACTCATCTAGACCGCAACCGTCAACAGAGATCAGAGCAGTAAACTTCTGCCTACCAGCTTTAAATTGTAAATCTGCCGCTAAAAGAGAATTACTGCTCCATACATAAGAGCCAGGGTATTCTGGATGAGTACGATTCACCATCGACAGCGTTATTACCACTTCACCATGTGAAAAAAGAAATTCTATGCATGTCGTTCCATCCATCATAATAAGCAGAACCTTATGATGAAAGACAAACTGGTTAAAACACCATGAGAAATACGTGAGGACTTTTAACATTACCATAAAGCTTACCATAAAGCTTTTCGTCATGTAAGGTATGTGATGGAGTATCATAACCTAACCTAACCTAACCTTCATAATAGCTTCGCTGTTCCAAACACACTTCGTCCTCATAAAGTGTTAGTATATTGTACATAATGAAGTATCAAAGCAATCGCCAGACTTGTAATAAGATTTATCTTATAACCTAGTCAATTTTCTTACTCCAGCATCACGCCGGATGATCAAGATCGGCCAGTAGTGGGCAAAAGTGATGGGTTTTAGTTGAAGGGCTAAACACTAATGTTTCATGGCGATGAGCACGATGTAGTGCAGATCATATTTATAGAATAAGAATCAACAGTACTTCTAGAATGTTCTTGCTACGACTATTATATATTTTTTTGATTCGTACTATTACAAATATTTACTGGTAGTATATCTCCGTTGTGTGAGACCGTCTAGGTACCACCACAGTGCTTATCTTTCCCTCCAAAGAGAATTGTACAGATATTATGCCATCCGGTTTGAAGAGTGTTGTACTTAATATATATTGCAGTAATATACCTTCACTTTTTATACCATCGTAACTAACGCAACGTTGTTATGGGCAGGCGTATCACTTACCACCAAATAGATGTCTATGGATTAAATAAATTCTCAAGTTGGATTAATACCTTAAATCTTTTTATCTCACCATCAGCAGAGAGATATCCACTGCTGGACATGGGCCTCCCCAAAGATCTCTACTTCGATCGGTCCTGAGCTGATCGCATCCAGCGACTTGGGCGACCTGCAATCGTTTGTAGGAGTTCATATACGTGATTTGGGCCATTTCCCACCACGGGTTGGTGGGAACCAGAGCTTCGTTTATTGAATAGCACCATCGCACCACGAATAAGTGAGTTGGATCCCGTAAATTCTTGTGCATGACCACTTATACCCCCCATAAAAACCAAAGGGGTTTTTACCCAATGCTTACAATTCATAATTCAATATGATAATAATATATATGACAACTAGCCATTTAACTACTATACTGTCACAGTAAGTTTTGTGATCTATGCAATAAGGTTCAAAATAGTTTGGCTTTATAACCAAACCGCATTACCATTGTGCGGAATACATCCCGTCTGAAGTCTATCCTGAATACAAAGCTTCTGGCAAGTTGACCGGCTTCCGGTGAAGGCAGCGAAGCATTGCATTGTTACTGTCAATTTATTTGCACAGGAGTTTACGGACAGTAAATCCTGTGCGATCAGATTTACCTTAAAATCTTCTTTACAGACATAAACAAATGTCTTTTACTGGTGGTGAGTGTCTAATGCTGAAGACCAGAAAACAGTGATTGGCAAACGTTACTGTGTTCCAGTTCGCAGTGAGCTGTAGGTAGTTTAATTACAATATCGAGACTTAGATCTTATGTTTCACGATGATGAGCACAAAGAGGTGTATACCGTTCTAATAAGCGACATGTTATGGGCGGGCGTATCACTTACCATCAGATAACCGTCCTGTTTGCATCGTTTTGTAGAATAAAAAAAAGATTTGTTACTTTATATAACATCCCTTTTAAAAGATTTAGAAGAATAATCACTACGGCCAACTCAAGTAAAGATGGGACAAGGTCTAGCAAAAAGAAGATATAACATCCTTTCTAAATATTGTGGATTCCTTAATATCCATGTCTACTCACAAGGAGTAGCTAACTTTTTTTAAATTTTGTTTTAGCTTAGATAAAGTTTTACACTTAAGTATATCTTTTGATGAATATAATATGTTGTTACTAGTTAATTAGTGTTCCAGAAGATATCTTTTTAGTTCATTTTAAATAACACTACGGTCGATTCTTAGCCTTTTAATAGATATGATAAGCTATGATCTCAAAGAAAGCGATGTCCTAAATAAGGCGAAGTGGAGTAAAAGAAGTAAAGAAGCAGTACCAGTCATGAGACGGGTCAAATGCTAAGGAGAAGAAGAAGAAGAAGTAGTTACAAAACTAAATAGTTAATTCATCCCCCTTAATAATTAGATGCTAATATTGTTACATATTATCTCTGTCTAATTCGTTTAGTACTGTATGTATTGTTTGTATTAATTTTATTTCCCACTCTAAAATAATCTTCTAGTATTTTCTTTAATTTTATTTTATTTATGCATAAGAAATTACAATGAAAATATAACATATATAGACATAAGTGCAAAGGCTCTGCTTTAGGCTTGTGGTTGGGAGGTTTGATTAAAGTGACAGTGAACCTGGTGAGGCCGGGCCAAGAATACTCGCAAGCGACGAGCATGTATGAAGACGCTCATGAAAGTGGAGGAAGCTAGAGAGGTATATCAGGATCGTAGCAAGTGGAGAGAGGTGGTCTCTGCCTACCCCACTGGGAACGAGGCGTGATATATAATATTGTATATGTACATGTTTATGTATGAACCTGGTGCAGTCTGATAATACTATAGAACAAAACTTACAAACTAAATATAATCTAGAATAGCTTGTAAGTAAAAAGAGATAAGAAAAAAAAAACAAAACAAATTCAAATTTTCTGTAAGCAAAATTTATATATACTTACATTACTATCCATATATGAATTTCCCCACTTTGTTTGATATAAAAACCCCGGGACGACGTTTGGGGAAGATTTCTTTGTAAAATCCGTTCTTAGGTGTACTCTAAACGACTGAAGTAATAACTCTACCAAATTTTGAGTGTTTAAGTTTAATAGTTTCGTAGATCTCGTGGTGAGTCAACGAATCTCTGGATATCCCCATATTTACATCGATTACTGTTCAGATATATGTAACAACTGAAGTAACGAGACGTATAAAATTTAGTATTATAACGACGAGTACATTACAGATGTAGTTTATGTAAGTTTCTTGTTATAAAGGGTAGTAATACATGAGGGTTAAAATAGCTGCATTGTGCAGTTCGATCAGCGCAATTCCGAGCTAAACGATGCAAACGTCTTGCGGGATGCAATTAGATCTCGAATGTTAATTCTAGCTCGTACCGAGTTAATGCTTAGATTGCGTTAAGTACTTGCTATTCAAATGAAACGTGATTGTGGTGCGCCGGTGAGTGGGTTTACTTGAACAATTAGAATAGACGGCTAAGTTGAATTATTTGAATTGAAATGCGAAATTTGTTTATTCAAGATAAGTTGTATCATTAATAATATAAAATTCAGGTTATGTACGAGTATGTGAGTATAGTTTTTTTTAACGAGAAAGAAATACTATTTCATAGTCCTAGCCGATTACATGATATAATTCACTCATCACCGTTTTACTACCGGACTCAGGCGTATGGTTAGTCACCATCCTTACCTGGTAAACATTCTCAGTTTGGGATCAATGAGGTGTAGTTCCTCCTCATTGATAAGAATAGCGAAGCAGTGAAAGTACTTTCTGATAGACCAGCTGGAAGAGCACTGTTAAAAGGGGAGTGTAAGACTGCGCAGTCAATAGACGTTATCAGATGCAGTCGGTTGGATTCTTATAATGTTTTACACTAAACAGGTTAGGCTTGTTCTGGAGTATTACCAGTAACTAAGGAAGCGAAGTTTCTCTTGTTTTAATCAGCTAAAACTCTATTTTAATTGCGATCAAACTCTGCTCTCTTCTCCGAACCCGTCTCTATGAACGGACGATTAATATTAAGTTAAGATGATATATTTTAACCCCCCCCACGGGGAGCTAAGGCATGTGGCGCCGTAATGAAAACATTTCGGTATAAATAAAACAAATAATATTTTGTTCTTACATCAAAGAAATATTTTATGAGAGGTCATAAATTCATTGAAGCGGGCGGTGGGTAACTCGGAGCCGGAATCGCAGAAAGGCGCGGGTAGAGTTGTGTGAAGTTTTGACTTGATGTCTCTATTCTTACAAATAAGTTTCAAGGAAGTTGCGGCCGCAGCGAACATGACGACCGAGGTTTTGCTTAACTTCATTTAACTTGCTACTGTTACTTTCCGAGTTTAGATAAACTAGAAACGCCCGTACCAAAATTACTGTACATTCAACATTCGTCTTTGGATTGGATCATTCGTATACATGTATTAACACTTAGTTAAGTTACAAATCTTAGGTTAGGAACTAATTAACGTTCTATATAAGTGACATTTATAAAATGATAAGTAAAATCTACCCCCTACTGTGTGCTTAGGCGAAGGTGAGGTGTGATGTTCCCCGGGCCCTGGGTAATTAACGTGAGAATCCGCAGGCTGCTGCGGAACCCGCTGGCTGCTCTGTCGGAGGTGAAACGCAGTTTACTTAATTTATCGCTTTAATTGAAAACTGTTCTCTACTCAGTACGGTGTAAATTAAGTTACTTTTAAGTTAAACTTGAATGTAATTGTTTCGGAGACACACGATTATTTTCATGTCTCTATTACGCTGTTAGGAAACTAACAAGACGTTAAGCTTTTGGTAATCATGACTAGACTCATAAAAACTTGGTGAGCTGAAAGGAACTCTATGTGACTGCGCCTAGGGGCAGGATATATATTTTTTTGGCATGAAAGTAACTTAAAAAAGATACCCTGCTTCTAAGTAAAGCGAAAGGCAAGGTTATGTGGGACCCACTAAGAAAACTCTTTCGATAGTCACGGTCAGTGCATTTCTGTAAGCTCTAACTCTAATCTAGACAGAACCATACGCCTTCCCACTACCTTCGCTTTTCTACGACAAGTTTAAGATCACATCGTTATTGTCGTTCACCCTGGGCTCACTTAGTGGACAATGAAGCCCCCAACTTAAAAGCTTACGAACCTGAAAACCCACCGAATGACTTTCTACTACAAGCAGGTATTACTTTAATCTTATTTCCAATAGCCCGAAACTAGAGGCCAGTTCATCTGGATAAGATATTTAGCACTGCCGAATTAAGTTTTTTTTTTCATTCTCTTGTATTTAGTTTCATCGATGTTACTTGATGAGTTACTTAATAGTACTTATTTTTTAAAAGGGGTTAATATTTTCTTTATTTGTTATGGCAACAAATACACATAAGAAGGAAAAAATTGATACGTAGAAAGTAAATAATGTACATTGGTATGAAAATATTTTCTTTCGACAAACCTGTATTTAAAAAAAAGTGAAACGAAAGGATTTAATGTTTATTTATGAGACTACCAGGGCCCAGCAGCCATTCAAGGATCTTACCGTCTCACCGGTTTTAAGTCCTACAACTAATATATTCTACCCACTGATATTTAAAGCACAATTAGAATAGAGTTACGTCGGTAACTTTAGTTCTTTCAATTTGAAGGTCACTATTAGCATAAGACTAAATGGACCTATAACCAGCTGGAGGCTATCGCCCAGCTGATAACACGATGACATGAGGGTAAGTGATACGCTTGCCTTTAATGTGGCGCAAAGTTAGAATGTTACTGCACCATATCGAAGTTATCGGCTTGAGATATAGGATGTCAAGTCTCGTTACTTCAGTAATTTTACTAGCTGCAGCGTCCTCCAAACCGGAATACAGTGATGTTTGCACACTAGGGGGAATTAGACGCTGCGGTGGTACCTACTTAGGTGATTTCCAGTGTTTATATCAAGTGATATATTTAAGTCTTTTCATATGAATTATACTTACTATACGTTATGTCATTGTCAGGTAAATGAAATATAAATAAAATTATATACCCCCGCTTTATTCTCACCGGCTAATGAAATTTTTCAAAGCGTAAGCGTCAAATAAGTCCCGGGTGAGGGCCCGCTGCAAATGAATTCATAACAAGGTAATATGCGCGTAACGGCCGCTCCATGCCTTCTGTTCTCTGATTTGTTAAAATAAGTGAGGCCCGTGTACGTTCTTACACTGGAATATTTAAAACACAGCTTTAGCGACTTTTTCTTCTTTTTTTTCATTTGTTTAAGCTACGAGACGAACGGGACATTTATCTGTTTATAAGTGATACGCCTGCTTTTAACAATGGGGCTGCAATTAGGTTAGTATACACAGCACCATATTGCGCTTGTCGTCTTCAGACAAGATGTTGTGTCGTTACCCTTGTAATTTCACTAGCTACAACTCCTTTTAATCCGGAATACGGTACTATTTGGGAGTAATTATACTGTTGCGGTAGAAGGAGCTGTGGTGATACCTACCTAGACTGTCTCCGGAAACAGAGACCTACCACTTGGGTGAAAGATATAAGGTGTAAAAGATCTGTCAGGGCTAAAGCATAGCTCGTATTCTATATGGAATACCCCATCCAAAAACAATGGTTATGGAGATATTAAATTTTTCTATATTTCTCAAAAAATTCCTGATTTTATGGGAATAAAATCGATGATTTTATTTCTTACTCTTTTCTACACAAATTTTAATGTAATAATTGTTGTTAATTTAGTGTTTTGTGAAATTAAATTAATAATCACATTGAAGCTGAAACTATTAAATTAGGTTCTTTGAAAGTAGTGACAGTAGAAAGTAAGGCGTCATACTTACATATTTATGTAAACGTAAAATAAAATTTTACTTATATAAAATACGTAAAAAGCACATAAATAAGTACTTGACTCGACCCATTCAACAAGATATAAGAAAGTACTTGTAGTTTCTTAAAGTTAGCAAAAAAAAAAATTTTTAGGTAATGAGTCAGTACGACAGTTAAAAATTAACTCCGTGGGCGGACGTACATTATCTTGTCTTCTTAATTCTGAATAGGTTTTTTTCCCATACCAAATAAATTTAATTTCAACGGCGGATTGGATTACGGTAATGAAGAATACGCTGTCATTTTCTATTGTTATGGACTTAGTGATGGAAATTCTTCACAAGAACGCAGAGAATATCAGCTACGTTTTCCAAATCGTCACCTGCCAAGTCATAGTGTTTGCTGCGGGCGTATCAACGCGTCATGGAAACTGGCAGCGTTCAACAAAGACGACATGATGCAGGTTAGCCACGCATCTACGTTAATGAAGAGGAAGATGGAATCATAAACGGCATAACAAATTTTGCTAATAGTTATTATTGGACTCTGCGAGCTGAAAATGCCTACGTAATTAGAGAAAGAACTCATCAGCGAAGATTCTCCGTAAACGTATGAATGGACATAATTCATACTTACATGATAGGTGGGTACAGTCTTCTTGACCAACAATTTAAATGGGGAGACGTACGAAGATTTTCTTCGAAATATTTTTTTTAATTATCTGGAGGATATACCAATGGATACGAGAAGAAAAATGGTGTTCCAGCATGACGGTTGTCCCGCTTATTTCATTCATTCGTTTCGGCGTAAGACAGTGGATAGACCAGGGGTAGGAAACGCGGTGCCCGTGGGCGCCATGACGTCCCAGATCGATTTTTAATGCGTCCTTGCTGGACTAATAACACTTGTCAAACGGCGATATACAGCAAGTAGTCAGTTGAGTTTCGGATTGTGCATAGATTAGCAGTTTGCTAACCTTGAGGGTATCTAATAACACGCATGTATTTTTGTTAGTCTGTGATCGTATTTCGAATAGACCACGCGGAGACCGTGCATTTAAAACTACCAAGTAATCCGAAACAATTCTTTTCTTTCAAAACCCTTTATGGATAAAAGTAAAAGAAAAAGAACATATTATTTTAACGATGAATGGGAACATCTATATTGTTTCGTTAATTACAAAGGGAAGTGTATTTGTTTGTTGTGTAATAATAGTGTTGCGATTTCCAAGAAAAGTAATATTGAACGACATTTTAAGACCGTTCATACCAATTTTGATAGTGACTATCCAATGAACTCAGAAATTAGAAGAAAAAAATTGTTTCTTTAAAATCTTCAATAACTAACCAGCAAAGTTTTTTTTACTAAATCACTGCAACAACATAAAGCAGCAACGATCGCGTCATATAAAATATCACATTTGCTAGCTAAGAATATAAAACTACAGATGGAGAATTAGTGAATGAAGCCATGTTAGAAGCTGGCTGATTCACTTTTTGAAGAATTTAAAAACAAAAGTGTCCTAATTGTTAAATTGGTACACCTTGCGGGTCCATAAGTAATAATCGCAAGGTGTTAACCTTGCCATTATTACTTATGAGGTCACATGAAATCTTTAGCGTACACAACACCGATTAACTCGTTAGAAGAAAGTAACTGACTACCTAAAGTAATTGTCACAACAGTGGGGGCGTAAATTGGCTGTTGATTTAAAAAAAATGTTTTTTCCTCCTTTGTTAAATCCCCTATATACCTACAAATGAAGGTCGCTGGAAGCTGTCGGATGCGAGCAACACAGTACCGATCGATATGTATATCTTTGGAGGAGGTTTAGGTCCAGCAGTGGACGTCTATCGACTGATGATGTTGATGTAATGTTCTTACATAAATTACAAAATACGTTTTTTTTTTTTTTTTGTAAACAGCACAAACCAAGTTTTTATTTTAAGCGAATTTTTATAACAAAGTCAATAATCAAATAATTCCTACCTTATACATTTTTGATACTAGTTTCCTTTTCACTGCGCTTAGCTTTTAAGGTTTTTTTTATTAAGGTAGATAATACATTTACTTGTATAATGATGAATATAGAATAAGAGGAAGATATAAATGTTGATATGCTTTTATTGCTATAAATATTCGTAACTGGTTTTAATTCCTAAAGAAACCAGCTGGAACTTTTAACTCGTTTAAGATTTACAACTCGCTTCCTGTTCCCTGTTAATTGTAGTTTGAGTCCCTTTGTGTCTCATGTGCGAAACTTTGTGAGCCTATGTTGCTAAACGTTACCTCACAAGCAAGAACTCTGTACTCCAAAGTGTATTATGGCGGTTAACTTTGTCAACGGGCTTTTGGTAGTCCCTATATTGTCTCATAAACCAATTGCTGTGTCTTTCGGTTCCGTGTAGACTGTGCTGAATAACCGGAAATTGAATCTTATCAAATTCATGATTACAGAGTCTAGGCCACATGAGGATATAGATGACTTTATCCACCAATGTTTGGAAGTAGAAGAAAAAAAGTTAAGAATGATTAGTTATCTTAAATATGTGTTAGACTGTAAGGAATAAAGATAAGACACGAGGTATTTAGTACGCTTTATAAAATCAGAAACAGACAAAACAAATACTTCTTTTATATATTAAATAAATGATATACGCACAATTATAAGGGTTTAAAAAAGATTTATAGCATATAACTAGTATCTAGTATTAAGCCAACCTCACCTGCTTATGATAGACCCTGTTAATCGACGTACGAGGCTCTGGCTCTCGCCAAGCCGCATTGTGCTAGCGTAGTGGTTAATGACTCAACCCATTCCGTACGAACCCTTACAAACGACCCCTTAAGTCCGATAATACTAGCGGCCGCGTTCCGCTACACGTAGTACTGAGAGGCATCCTTCGTGGATCGACAATCTGGTGAAGATCACGGAGAGACCTACGTCTAGTAGAAGTAGTAGAATAGTTAAAGCAATAATGATTGATCATAAATCTAATAATGTAGCAGCTGATATTAGATTGATCTAGAAAGCACGTTAAACTTGCCAAACTGTAGCTTTATTTGTTCGGACGGATTAGTTGTAAACTTGATTAGATAATCAGATAACATGCGATCTTTGCCGCTCCGAGTCAACTTAGTTAAGCATTTACACGAACACTATTGGATTATCCGGAAACACGTCACGGGTTATTTACTATATTATAAATTACATTTAACAACAATATTACTGAAAACGTTGTTGTTAATGTATTTAATAAACAAACAGACTCCCTGCAAAAGAGTATCGATTTCAAACTTAATACAAGTTTATTTATTTTTTTCCATGGAGCGATGTAAGCAGGACGTTCACCTGATGGTAAATGATACACTTGCAAATAACAATGCGGCGCCTGTTAGGATGATTTACACTGCATCACTTTACACTCGTGGCTTTTGAGTCATAATATGTATTATTAACTAACTACATTCCAAGTAGTATATTAGTTTAAAAACAGGTTATAGATCTGGATCATGCCCAGTATCAGATGAGCTGTAAATATCAAAATGACAAATAAACGCTAAAAATCAGCAGAGGTTGGAGACGCTTGAGACAATATATTCAGTCTCATTACCCCAGTAATTTCACTAGCTATAACGCCCTCAAACCGGAACACAGTAATATTTGCACACTACTGTTTGTTGGGAGATATAGGCGCTGCGGTGGTGCCTACGGTCTCTGGTTCTGAGTCCTACTATCACTGTAAAGTTTGGCAATTGCAATTAAAAAAAATAATAATAGACATAATGGTTAAGTAATACCATCAGCTTAGGATCACTTTATCAATATAAAGGATCAAAGGATATCACTAGAAGATTTCAGGACACAGTGAACTCATTAGGCGTAGATAGGACTGTAAACAATAATTAGGATACAGCAGGTTTATGCAAGAAATAATTAAAACTATAGTGTGAAAACATTATTATATTCCGGTTTGAAGGGTGTTGTGGCTAGTGAAATCAAAGAGGTAACGAAAGGGATATTTTATGTCTCAAGGTAACGAGGCAATCTGGTGTATTGTATGTCATCCTAAGCAGTAACCAGCGCTAAGTATTTATTAGCAGGCGGATGACTTATGATAAGGCGAGAGTATTCGCGATGAGAGAGAAGGAGATAGCGAGTTATTTTTATATAAATAACGAGATTTATTTTTTCATGAAAAAGTATTATAATGATATTTTCAGTTCTCTCGTTTATAGATCAGCGGATGCAAAGGCGTCCTTATCTTAATGAGAGGATATTGAAGCACCGATTCAGCGCGGTCCGGTTCCTACATGCAATTGAATGTTCCGTTGATTTCTTTATAAATGCAAATGCTATAACAAGGTCATTGACTATGAATATCCGTATTGAACATTTGCTTATTATTTATTTTATTATATCTGTCTGTATTGGGGTGTGAAGGATCCGGCACGACAACTAACAGCACCCAAGCCAACTCCGTCCGTGGTGCACCCTGCTAATCAACAAACAAGGGTCTCACCAACTCGCATTAGGACAGCATGTTGGTAAATGGGTCAAATTCCCTCAATCAACCCCTACGAACGTGGAAATATTTGGACGAAGCCTATGTCCAACAGTGGACGTCTATTGGTTGATGATAATTATTCTGACACTCTTTTCTTTTTTACTGATATAACATACATATATCCCGCCTCGTTCCCAGTGGTGTACGCAGAGACCACCTCTCTCCACTTGCTACGATCCTGGCACACCTCTCTCGCTTCCTCCACTTTCATAAGCGTCTTCATGCATGCTCGCCGGTTGCGTGTGCTTTTGATCCGGCCTTTCTTTAGGACATCTCCGATTTGATCGGAATATGTCCGCCTAGGTCGACCTGCACCGATTTTTCCAATCATTCTTACCTTGTATATTTCTTTCGTTAATCTTCTTTCATCCATTCTTTCGACATGGCCGAACCATCTAAGCATCCCTTTCTCTATCCTTGTCACTACATCTTCAACCACGCCGCACCGCTCCCTTATCACACTGTTCCTCACTTTGTCCATCCGTTACTGATATAAACTCATTATAAATATATCTATACGATATATATAGCATATAAGTATAGGAGACTCAATGGAGAGACGAGCTAAGAGGTTTGTTGGTGATCAGGAACTTATTACAGCTTGGCTTGACAGCTTTGAACAGAGGCGCCGTGTGGCTAAACTGGTGATGTTCTATAGTATACAATTTCAGGAGTGCGGTGGTCTTACACGACATAATTCTTCGATTTATTTTTCACCACCATGATGCACAGCGAGTTTGCTTCTATTATGTTGTGGATATCCTTCGTTTGCGATCGAAAAGGTACAGCATCTCATTCTTGATGAGAACAGCAAAGGAATGGAACGAATTTCTGTCGCTGGTGTTTCTTCAAGAATAGAATGAATAGGCTGCCACTCAGTTAGGGCGTTTTACCATCACAGATCTCATCATCAGGTTAGATCTTCGTCAAGCACTGACCTTGATATTATAAAAAATAATAAGAGAAATAATTGGAATGATTCTTAACTGACCAATATTTTTAGCATTATTTATAACTTGATAAAAGCGTCACATTTAGCCTCGCTGTCGCATTTGAAGTTAGGGTAGAAGCCCTCGGGATGCTGTGGAAACTTCACGTCTGTTGGTAACTGCTCGCTAACAGGAAGTTACAATTATTTCTTTGAACTAAATATTAAAGCGTGAAAGTGGCGTGGACAGATGCCGGTAAGCACCAAAGTAACAAACAGTTGCAATTGTATCCTCAGCTCATTTAATAACGCAACTTTAACTTAGGTAACTTTATTCACTTTCGTTATGAACCTTGTTAAGTTTTTGCTAACACAAGGCCGTGATACCTTATATATATAAAAACTTATGGAAATTTAAAATCCTTGACATTCTCTTTATGCTCCATGCCTTAATTAAAAGCAGGCTTTATTAGCCCTTTACTTTAGTATTACAGCACCCTCTAAATCCTAAGGTAGTAATTATAGGCTATTAAGTTAACGGGCTATTACTTACTTTGATGATTGTCAGTTTTATATATATCTTCTCCTTGCTTCCTCAACAAATTAACCAAGTTCTATATACCATTTGAAACTAAGATTTTAAGAGGTGGAGTTTTGAAAGGAACAAAAGTTAATCTAGTAAGTTATACATCTATCCATAACATTCAGCTCTTGTCTAGTATTTATATACAGGTACACATTGCGCTAGTCATGAATGGAAAGATAGAAACTATATCTCTTTATTTCTTTGTAACCATTGCTGCAGTTCATTTCAAACTGAAAGACAGTACTGGTTTTTTTTTAAATCTCATTCCCTTGCGTATAGTGCGTCAGGGTCTTTATTTGACATTTTTCATTTAACATCGCTAACTTATTCTATACATTATTTACCTCATACTCTCGTTTCGTTTTTTCTTTTCTTTCATTCCGTAACTTATCTTTAATTATTTTCTCTCTCCTATCATTCTCCATTCCATTTCCTTCCTTCATACCTCTCGCTCAGTGAAGACATTGTCGACTCGTCGAATCTGGAATCATCCCTTTTCTGAAATAAGGCATCCGTTTTGTCTTATTTCTCTTTCGTCTACTTTTCTTCTTCTCCTTAATTTTCTATTTACATTAATTAAGACAGTACTGTTTGTAATCTTCTATGAGACGCGTAAATCCATCTACGTTGGTCTACAGGAACAGAGAACAGCCACTTATCTCCAGTATTTGAGGTTAAATCTTCAAACGGCATATGTGGTATTGAAGTAGTTTTTTTTTTTGGGATTTTCTCCTAAGAGGCATATCAATACCATCGTATTTTATACATTGTAATATTACCCTAAATTAAAAATTATATTATTCTAAGTTACTCTATATTCTCCAAAGACATCTCACGCGAATTTGGATGCTGGAGTACGCCACAGAGTTTTGTATCACACCAACTTCTAAGATGTTCACATAAACGGCCAAAAGAGGATCTCTTTTTAATTTGTTCCTCTTACATTTTATCTGCATTGCTTCAGTTTGCAATCCTTTCACATTGGAGAATTCTTTTTTATTATAATTGCAATCTTTACTGAAGGAATGTGACCAGAGTTCAGTCTACAGTAGATTTCTTATTCCTATAAGCTCCGTGTATACAGTGTTGTTGAAAATTTCATAAATTTCAACAAACGTTAGCAGTCACATGCGAAGGCGTCGGCGGAGTTGACTAAAGTTTGAGTTCGGTGTGACTCTTGCAAATAAATTTCCAAGTTTCGCTTGCATGTGTACCGGAGGCTTTCGCGAACAACCTGCGAAATATTACGAATTACGTAATTTGGTGTATAAATCAAAGAAAACTATGTTATTAGACTACAAATAAATAATCTAATTAGCTTAGCTTCGTTTTGTCTTGAAATATGTGCACTTTTTTGTTGGTAGGTCTTTCTTCAGCCCTGTAGTCTTGGGCTAGTTAGAATAAGACTAAGGTAATCCTTGCTTGTTGTATAATAGAAGGCGATTAAAAGGGTCCAAGAGTTTCGCGAGCCTTGCGGGTGGGGACCCTTATTGTTCAACAAGCGACAGGGTATGACTCAGCGATGATGCCTAGGTGCGTTAGCCTCTTACTCAGACGTGTAACAGGAAGTATAAAAGGACACTGGTGCGTTCCATAAGAGATCCCGGAGCCTTTCAGAATGCACTGATCCAGACCAGCCATCTTTCGAAGATTTCCTCTCGAAACCAAAATAAAAAGTCTCTCTACACGGAGACGGTCTAGACAGATATTAACGCAGCGTCTATTTCTGCTCTAAACAGTAGTATGCAAATATTACTGTGTTCCAGTTTGAAAGACGCTGTAGCTAGTGTAATTATTGGCGTAACAAAGATGTTTACATCTTATGTCTCAAGTCGTTTAATGAAATCTGGTATAGTGTATACCATTCTAAACAGCGCCACATTTCATGAGCTGGTGTAGCACTTATTTTCAGGTGAACGTCTTGCTGATCTTGACGCGTAGAAGATCAAAAAAGAGTTTTGAAGTTGGGAAGAGCGATTCGAATAGTCTATAGAAGAGTGAACTTATCTAATACCGTTACTCTAATGTAACATGTGTAAAACGAAGTATATTTTTCTTTATTGTATATTATAATTAACGATTTAATTCTTCTTTTTCTGTTCTATGTTAATGATCTAAATATTTATAATCTTTATTATCTGAGAGAAATAAATATTTCACTTAGGGGATGTTACAGGAAAGATAAAGTCATTAGTTTGTTAGCACATCATTTAAAGTTATATGAAAGATTTACTTGCTTATGAGAATTGTTATAAATATACTGAGATTGTGATTAAAAATGTGTGTGATTATGATTAAAAAAATTTAACTTTTTAAATTAAATATTACGACTCCTGTAGTATTAAAATCCAAAGGTATGTTTTTCAGAAAGGAGATTAGATCTCTTGGATCAACTTTGATTTGTCTATAAGATGTGTGAATAAAAACTTTGGTTGCAAGTGTTTAAAGAATATGTTAAGACGCTCCTGAACAGTATTGTGATATATGTATAAGTAAATTTTATTATTTTAATAATTTTTACATATTAGTGAGGACTTTGGTCAATAAATCATAGATTCTAAACATTTACATCTCCAGGTGACCCGTGCGGTATAATTAATTAGGTTTATAAGCCAACGGCGCGCGCTGAATACTTGATCGGGCGTGGAATTACTTGGTTCCATACGTACCCACTAAATAATTCCGCAATGTACGGAGTCAGATCCTCGATGGAAATGAAAGATTACTTTGAAACGCTTTACCTGTCCACAGGCGAGATAATTGATCGTTAATCTCATTAGACTTAGATTACAATAAACTCTTAAGATCAATGAAGAAAATAGCAAGCTGTATAAAGAAAAAACTTTAAGTTAAATACAAATTACAGTACCAAATAGACATCATTATTACATACATGTATTCCTCGCAAATTCATCATTCGGTAGAAAGCCGAAGAATTAGAGGGTAGCTAGAAGTAAGCAGAGGATCAGATTAACAAACGTGATTGATCTCTATTGTCTGAGAACGTCTAGGTATCACCGCAGCTTCTATTTCTGCTCTCAAAGAGTAGTCTGCAAATATTACAGTATTCCGGTTTGAAGGGTGGTATATAGTTAAATTACTGTGGTGTTGAGACTTGACATCTCGAGTCTCAATGCGATGATTACAATATGGTGATGTGTATATCATCATTAGTGAAAAGTTGTTGTGGGCAGGCGTATCACTTATCAGATAAACGTTACGGTAGGTTGTATAATAAAAAAAATAGTAATAATCAGCTCCCAGTTAGCGAGTAACTTAATTCTATTCATTGCAGTTTCAAGTTATAATATCCTAACTTAACTACATCTAATTAAGTAGCAAAATATGTAATAACAAAGTGTTAATAATACCGTGAAACGCGATGCATATTATGCAAATTTTAATGAAAGGGGGGGTTGCAAGTTAAACGATAGAGCATAAATTGGGTTTCCCACCCGCTCGCGCCCCAAATATCGCTTTGTGTACGCGATTAATTATCCACGTGGCGGCTGAAGAGTGACACGCCATCAACCACCAGCAGTGCTTCGTTAAAACTAACTGCATTTTACAACCTAACCTAAATATAGACGAGCCCTGCATCAGACGATATTTTATTGGTGGTAGATCCCTGATGCCAGAGACATCAAGATTAGGTGGTAAATGTATTTAAATTATCCCTTGTATCTAGATTTAGATACTACATTGTTATGTTGATAATGACTTAAAAAGTATCCAAAAACAGAGAAAAGAAAAATATGAGGGAATCGTTATAAATTTGTTCGAAGATTCTTGCACACTGCTGATGGTATGTCATGAACATCAGTATATTAACATCATATATCAACAGTAATGGAAACATTTCCGGTTTGAAGGGAGTTGTAGCTAGTGAAATTACTGAAGTAATCAGAGTTAATATCTTGTATCTTATAGAGAGGAGCTTGGTGTGGTGGTATGTATGCCATCCAAATTAGCGTTACTTGCTAACTAGGGTGTCGGCTATCATCAGATGAACCTTCTCTTCCCTTGCTCGCTTCTCGCCCATCCTGTTCCTTCTCGTATACAGGAAACCTTCCCCTAATACAGGACATGAACCTTTATATTTTATATGAAAACATCAAATTAACGTTATAATCTAACTGCATTTAATGGCTGGTGGTTCGAGATAAAGTTATAATGAATATTGTATAGAATGTATTAAACGTTTTTATGCCCACTATTGGACAAAGGCTTTTCTAGTTAGGAGGTAAATGTTATCACTAAATTAGGAATGCAGGAATATAAGCGCAGTATATTAAAAACTACGGCCGCCTACTTAGGTTCAATTGCTTCCGTAGCGCATCGGCTAAAAGCTTTCTTGTAATACGAAAGTAGATACGATTCCGGAGCTTTGTGGATTTAATGCTAAAAAGTATTGGTAAAGTCCATCTTATAACTAAGTTTGAATAACTTTAAATTAACAAAGGAAACCAAATCACGAGACAGCTGAAATGTTCACCTGATACTAAGTAATACGCCTGTCTATAACAATATCGTTCTAGTTAAGAGATCAGGAACAATATCGTACTAGCTAGGAGGATCTTGTGATATATAATGTTGTCTCGTTACCACAGCAATTTCACTAGCTGTAACCCACTTCAAACCTAAACACAGTAATTTTTGCACACCATCGTTTTATAGTATCGTATATTATCCGACAATACAGACCTATAAACGGATCATTATAAATGATAATTTCTGATGATGTTTAATGTTATGTTTGCTCTTAAATCAGTAACTAGTATAGTTTTTCCAATAAAAAATTTAACTTAGGTTCAAGTTACAATAAAGTATTGGAAAACAGTTAGAAAAACAAGAAATCCAATTTCCTTAAAAGCGGGGTCTCTGTTAAAACCAAATCGTAAGAACAAATTGCGTAGGTAACGCCATTAGGCTATATCTTTATTTACTTCTCATTTCTATTATCTCCTTTCGCCTGCTAAAAGTATAACAAAAACCAATTTGGGAGCTTAATTTACTGTATACTATAGTTAATTTTTTTCTTAGCTAGGAAACGAGTAAGGCGTTCATGGCGGTAAAGTATTTGCGTATAAAATTAAGCTATGTTTACGTAGGAAGTTGTTTTTATCGCTTTACGAAATAAATATGGCCTTAAGTTACCACTGTTACACTACCTACGGTTTAAAAGTTTTGTCTGCAGCGTACTCATCATCAGCTGATAGACGTCCACTGCTGGACATAGGCCTCCTCTGAAGATTCCCGCATCGATCGGATAGGGATTGATGAGGGTATTAGAGACATTTTACATTAAGCTGACCCAATGCGGGTTGAGGGGAGCCAGAGCCTCGTTTGTTGATTATCAGGGTACACCACGAGCAGGTGAGGTTGGCTGGGATCCCATGAGTTATACAGGTACCCTTGCCCCCTTTTGAAGGTTACTGTTTGGTAGTAAATAATTACTGTATCAAACACCGTATGTTACTATTTAGTATCACCTATATTTTAATTTTTCTATTAGTTTTTTTATACTACTGTAAAATTTCTGGGGTTTTTTGGTAATTTAATAAACAATAGTTATCTTTATTAAAAATAAATTGTTACCAAAAATAGTAGTTATATATAGGCCGTTATTATGTATGACCTTTGGCCATTTATCAGATAGCTTCATAAGTCCAACGCTTTAGTATGTCATCGACAAACTTCACCAAGTCATTTTCAGCGACGCTTAGGTCAGCCGATTTTTTACTCGCCGAAAACCTTTTACAGAAACCGAAACAAATGGTAGCCAGACGGTGCAGGGTCTGAGCGATGGTTGGCATCATCAAAACTTTAACTCTAAATTCCGCTGATTTGTTTCAAGTCATTAAAAATGTATGAGGCGGTGACGTCACGGAACATCACCCCTTCTGTTAGTTGCTTTTCCTGGAGTGCTTGAGCATCTATTGTTTCATTATAAACTGAATTGATATATTTTCTATATTTGATTGAGACAGTGATACTTTAGCATTAATATCATCCTCCGTTCGAGTTAATTCATTGATGAAAAGCCTAAGTCCACAATACTTTATTAATCTATCGTTATTAGTTATATTAACCCACAATCGACTTGTGATACAAGGAGTTATAAACACATCGTTTCTCCCTTTCCTTGGTAATATTATCCTAACCATATTATAATAAAGTTCATATGTTATCCGATGTTAACGCAAACAGTATAAGCAGGCATATCGAATTAATACTCAAGTAATCAATACAAACATTTCACGTCACATAACAGATACTGAACGAGATGGAAGCCATGGTATAATATTTCCCCCTTTGTTTCTATAGAAATTCCGTAATATGTTCGGAGTTGGATAAAAGAAAACATTAGTTTTTTTTTATTATGAACCTTAAAATTAGGTTTCGAAGAACTAGTCCTAAAGTAGGGATGAATGAGAAAATAAAGATGACGTTAATAAAGTAACAACATTAATAGAATAAAACATTCCTCCGTTTAGAATTCTGTTTGAATATCTGAACCCATCAGCCATCTGATTTTCGTATTAGGTCTATGTCTACCTGTGGACATCTACCCGTCAAATAATTATTGTGGGAATCCTTCAGTTCAGTAAGAGTGTACACAGAACCGCCACATACGCACCTTCACTATTAACAAGGAAAAGTCAATTTTCTCAAGAGCGCGTGCAACATCCGAGGGATGATTTTAATTTCCAAGTGGGATGAAAATAATTAAATTTCCCACCCTCCTGTTAAATGGTTTATTAGAAGTAAACCGTAATCCAATTACTTCGCATACTAAAACGTTTTTGTTTTCAACCGAAAATGTATTAAGGGATAGAAATGTAGATAAGGGAGGAGGAGATAAGGATATATAGAGAGGCTGTGTATATAGGAGTTCATTTGGGATATTGGACTAGCGCCATCAATTCAGACCAAAAATATAATATCAATACTGGTGGTGCTGGTAGGTCTCTGTTGCCGTAGATCATCTACGTACCACTGTAGCGCCTATTTCTGCCGCCAAACACTAGTGTGCAAACATTACTGTGTCGGCTTGAAGGGCGCTGTAGCTAGTGTTGCAGTCACGCTGTTATGAGCGGACGTATCACTTACCATCAGGTAAATTTGCTGCTCGTCGCGTCGCTTAATTACATAAAAACTAAATCGTATTACTAATAGGATTAAGGCACAGAAATTTATTAAAACTAGTTGAAGACAGACTTGGATTGAGGTCTCATGGGTGAGGAATATATCCACAGGTATATATCGAGGGTTGATGATATATCATAACATATTAAGGTCATGTGAGCGTTAAAAGAAGCATATATATTAAGTAATATGGAATGTTTGTACCACGTATAATAGCAGGTAAGGTTGACTTGGTTCCCGTGAGTGGTTGTGTGGAACCCCTTACACCCCTCTTAGTTTTTAAACTATTGGAAATCGTGTTATAGCCTCCCATTGTGAAATACATATGATAAACCTGTTACTGAGCTTTGGTTTGCCGAACTATGAATAATAAGTACAAAGCGAAGTAATTAAAAGAATCAAAGGAATTAGTTTTCTACTAACAAAAGATAATCGAAACGAGGAAATGATTAGATATTTGAAACGTCGATTTGTTTTTTTATAAAAAAAAATCGTGAAGTGATCAATTGAAGGAAGTCGAGGAAGAAGTAATGCAAGATTAATTTATATTGGAGAAATAAATGAATAAAAATAATGTCGTCTCGTAGTTGAATCTGAACGAACCCGCCTTATAAAGAGAACTCTCAAAGTATTTTCTCTTTACTCAATATTTATTGTAGTAATGAAAATAAAATATAACGTTATAATTAATTGTTGTAAATATTCCGTATAGACCTACGAAATTACCTAGATACACACTGCACCATAGTGGTGACCACCTATCGACGCCTCCAACGGGTTCCCGCCTTATCGTGGCGGAGGAGCTTAGTAACCGTGCCGTATGTCCCTGGGGATGCCACAATGGTGAAGCTAGGCGGAACCTATTCCGTCGGCACGCGGCGAAGGGCCGGCTGAAGCGGCCGCTCACGGTTCGAGCACCTGTTGGGATACCTGGAGCTCACCGGAGTGGCCTGGGGCGGCTTTATGCTGCCCCCTGCGGCCGGCTACAAGGGCGGTTTTATACCACCTTTGCAGCCGAGGTGGGGTTGCGGAGGACGTATCCTCCGTAACCAACCGGTGTCGCACCGGCGATGCGCCAGCGGTGGGGCCGCGAGGGAAGAGGAGTGCCGGTATTACGATGCGCCGTTCTCCCTATCCTCCGCGGCCGCTAACGACTAGCGGCGGGCCCAACATCTGTCCGCCACGTGGAGCCCGGAGAGGATATCCCCCGCGGCTACCGTGGCCTCTGGGCCACGGGTTCGGGGGAATCCGTCGACCGCACAAAGGAAGCCGAGGTGGGGGCACGCAGAATTTCCGGCGCGCCCTGCAGGGGGGGTTTATCCCTCCCTATCGAGGTGGGGCTGCGAAAGCGGCCAGCGCTGGTGAGGGTTACGGACGTAGGCACCAAGCCATACCAGTGACCCTTGCCATATGGCGACGAGTCGGGAACATCGTGGGGGATTTAGTCGGTGCATGTCCGACACAACCCGTCCTTGTCCCCGCGAGGATAAGTATGCGTAGACATTTCTCCCACGTAAAAGTAAAAAAAAATCACCTATCGAGACAATTTATATAATATGTAAAATCTTGGCACTCTACTAATTCAGCTACAGTGTTATATAAACTAAAAGTTTACTAAGTTATATAAATAAAATAAACTATAGAATAGTGCTATTCACCATGGGAGTCCATGGTTCGATTTATGGTGGTTTTTATTGTAAATAGTTTTAGTTTTTTTCAGCTGACAAATTCTACAATAATCTCAACGAGCTAGCTTTCTTCTCTGTCTCTTACCCTTTGATAGTAGGGTTAACTATTGGCCCTACGTCGATAAAATTAGCAAAAACAGAAGATCACATCTCTAGTGTAATAAAAAAAAGTCGAGAAGGTATTAATAAAAACATGAAATCAATAAAACGTAGGACAGCCCGGGAAGGGGCCAGCCGTTTGTATGTGAAAGCAATTAATTTAATTTGCCAATGAAGCCTTCGTGTGGATTAATGGCAAGGGAATTATTTTCTTTATGTCGGTTGCAATAGAAACCAATATAAGAGATTTATAGGTTAAATGTAATTATTTATTTGCTTAGATCTTTCTGTTTCCTTATTTAACTTAAGTCGATTTCTTATTCTTACCAGTTTAAGAAATTAATCTTTTTACATATCGTCTTCGGCACAATTATATCTAGTACCTTATTTTCACCTGTTTCCGTGGCCGGCTCTTATAATGTTTCTGGATCCAAAAGCTAGCTACATATTCAATACGCTGCAATCAAGTGGCAAAGCTAAGTAACAACTTTACTCTATGAAATTGTAGTCCAATGTGTATAAAAAAGACTATGAGCCTAAAAATAAACTATAGTATTAAACACCTTAACAGAAATAATATATAACTCACCCAAGTCCCTTTCACTACCGGATGATCAGACGCACAGTGAATCTCCATCTTTATGTTGTTGACATCTCCAGTTTACAAACAAAGAGTTTCAGTTCCTCGAGGACAATAAAAGCGTGGAATGAATTGTCTGCTTCGGTGTTCCTGTCGAAATACGAGGTACGTGTCTTCACGGAAGAAGCAAATGGGCTGTACCTAGATTAGTGCGCCTTAGCATTATATCACTAGTTAACTTCAGATGGGATCGCGGTCAACTGCTGACTTTGATAATATAAAAAAACTAAAGTAGGAAAAAGAAACAGCAATGAATTTTTAAGTCATACTTTCGGTAATGAAAATCACTGTTTTATAGAACATTTTCGATCAACTCTTCGAAATAATACCAGATCCAAATCGGTCCAGCGTTCTGGTAGGTATAGTATTTACAGACAGATAGACAGCTTCGTTTCATGTTCATAATTAACTAGCTTTATTCAACACTCGTTTCTTTCTTTAAAGTTTAAACTATCACTTAAATGCAAAAATGGCAGGCTACTTTAATTTTCTTGAGAGCGTCCCAAACAGTATTTAAGTAGAGAATTAAAAAAAAAACAATAACTAGATAATTTTAATTTGTTCGTAGGATGATTCACTGGAATCGTTATAATGCGAGCTGGCGCTGGCGAGAAGCCAACCTAGACCATTTCGCCCTAGTCACAAAATTTGATAAAATACAAGTTCATTTATATTCCTCACAAAGCGGCATGATTGGTAATCTGATTACTTGGAGAGTTAATTATTATTATTATTATTACTCGATCTATTTGCTTAAAAAATAAAAACTACGAAAGACTTCAACTGATGAGCAGGAGCTTCATAACAATGCGGCGCTAGTTCTGATGATATGTCCATCAGTTCTTTAACATGCATGTTACTATTTAATATTATATAATGTTGTCGATGCAAAGTACATTTTGCTTTAAGCTAGCAACTATTGAAGAGTAGTCTCCTTCATCTTGTGGCATCTCTTAATATCTAAATGTTCCCTGTTAGGTAAGAAAATAATCCTCCTAAGCAGAGTTGAAAAGATTCTCGGCAGATGTGATGACAGTCCTATTAGGGGGACAGGAAAGTAATGTCGTTTTCTTACGCTAAATACAAACACATACATTTTTAACGAGTCTTTATTTTTAATCAATGATGTATTCCCCATCATTGTCAATAACCTTTTGCCATCTAGTGAGTAAATTTTCAATCCCTGATCGATAAAAATTAATTGGTTTTTCGGCAAAATATCTAGAGATGGCATTTTGGATATCATCCAAATTTGCAAATGTTTTGCCACTTAAAAAGTGTTGCAGCGCTCGGAATAAGTGGAAATCCGATGGTGCAACATCGGGCGAATATGGTGGATGAGGCAGCACCTCCCACCCCAATTCATTAATTTTTTCTAGAGTTCGCCTTGCGCAGTGCGGTCTTGCATTGTCATGTTGGAGAATGACGCCTTTTCGGTTGACAATCGCTGGCCACTTTTCAATTAAAGATTGATTGACTCGCTGCAATTGTTCGCTGTAGAGGTCTGCAGTAACAGTTTCTCCAGGTTTCAGTAATTCAAAATGAACAATGCCGCGAATACTCCACCAAACACACAAAAGCGCTTTTTTGGGGTGTAAACCTGGCTTAGCAGTACTCCGAGGGATTTCATTTGGAGAGAGCCACTGCCTTTTGCGTTTTGGGTTATCATACAGGACCCATTTCTCATCTCCTGTGATCAAGCGATCAAAAAACGCTTCTGTGTTGTGTCGTTGAAGCAATAAGTTGCATGTGATTGATCGGTTAGCCTTATTCTGTTCGGACAGATTATGCGGGACCCAAACACCTGCTCTGCTTACTTTTCCAATCTGCTTCAAATGTTCTTGGATGGTCGACCAAGGTTTGTTGAGACTGTTTGACAATTCCTCGATCGTCTGACACGGATTTGCTTCCACTTCCGCCCTTAACACGTCGTTGTCTAACGCTGATGGTCTTCCTGATCGATACGAGTCGGAAAGATCAAAATTACCCGATTTGAACTTGGAAAACCACCTTTGGCATTTACGAATGTCCAGTGCATTTGGATAAACATCGCAAATGTTTTTGGTAGCAACTGTTGCGTTATTTCCCTTGCGAAACTCAAAGAGCATGCAATGCCGGATGTGTACCTCTTCTGGTATTTGGCTGGCCATTTTACCCAAAATTACAAAAAAAAATTGTAATTCAATTGTCTATAAGTAAAGAAATCACTATAACCTCACAATGTCTTTGGTACGCCTCTGAACAAAACAATGAGCTGACAAATGACAATCAAGTATTGGCATGCGCAGAAACGACATTACTTTCCGGTCCCCCTATTACATTAGTCTCCTTATCTACCTACCGCTTTATATCTACTGTTACTCTATATACTGCTTTTTTGACATTAATAACTAGTATTTTTTTTTTGGTTTTGTCATAATAAATCTGAAAATACAGTAAAACGTTTATTTCTAAATTTATATGTCGTTATTGTCGCGTTGGTTCGTATTTAAATGAATGATAAATCCTCGAAACTGATTGATCGAGCTTTTAGACTAACACGTAACAGAGTGAGTGCACTTACTATGCTTTTAACTGTAATATTGGAAAATGGATTTCATATTGAATTCATTAGTTTATTTAGCATAAAACCTAAATTAATTTATTAGTTAAACAATCAAGGACGAGATTAGACTTGGAGCAACTTTAATCATATTAAGCTACAGGAATACTATACGTATATTCTAACCTGTATAACTTTTTATTGTTTGCCGCATATAGTAAATGAAGGTAATAATATAAAGTACTAGGTTACTAGATCTTCACCAGGTCTGACGATCTGGTGAAGGTCGCGGGAAGCAGCTGAATGCGAGAAGCGCAGGATCGATTGATGTGAATTTAGCGCAAATCTTTGGCGGAGGTCTATGTCGACCAGTGGACGTCTGTAGGCTGATGAATCAGTTACAGTAACAAAAAGTTACTAAGTACGCAGAAATAAAAAGGACACGGCGATGAAGGAAATAAGTATAAAGGATAGAAGGGAAAATGAGGAGTTAGTTCCAGTTCTGATCCCTGTGGATATCCCATTATCGAAACCTTCCACTTCTCACAGCTTAATTAGAACCCTAGCGCGTATAACTGCATTTCTAGTTAATTAAGCAGTTGATATTATGCACTTTGCATGCTTAAGTCGCAAGCTATAAGCATTTGGCACGTGACTCCGAATAAGCTGCTATATAGCAAGTGATTATATTTGTGATATAGTTTCACTTAATAAAACTAGCGGATCCAAATTGTAAGACGAATATGAAATTTTTTGAAAGTCTAATTGTTGGAGGAAACATTCACAGTGATAACTGTTTTCTGTTCAAACAAATATATTACAAACTCCAACGGCAAAGCTATGAATAAATCTTAGTTTGTAACAATAGGTCAGAATTTAATAAGGATTTCTAGAAAAATCTAACTTGTAAGAAGTTTGCAAACAGCCCAACAGATGGCGGCACCATAAGCAATAAATCACGCTATGGTTTTTCGTAGAGCATTTCGTTATAAGGATCACATGATTGAGCACATGGCCTCCGGCCAATAAGTCGTTGCGGAGTATACAAATGTTTACAATAATTGGATCTCTGGACTACTATTTTAAGTATCAATTCTCGATCTCCGCCCCTTACCACAGGACTTCAACAGTGGCGCCCAACGTGGAGCTAGCGCACGTTGTACCTTTTATTAAAAAAGTATGCTTTCAATTATTCAATAAAAATAATCAACAAGAAAACTATATCAGTCATTCATTATCATCATAATTTTAGTTTATTAATGGTCACTGCTGAATATGGAATGTCTTCAATACTTGCCATATTCACAAAGATTGAAACTTAGATTGGAAAGCACAGTAAGTAGTAAAGATCGTCGGAAATCTAATCCACAACCGATAGGTTTCTCCTGTCTATCAGTTGAAGGTAATGGTCACAGAAAAACTGATGCACTTTCTTACAACTGTTCTCATTTAGCGTAGTAATAATTATTTTTGATTAGTAATCTAGATTATGCGGTTATTTTTGATGTTTTCTAACTATTTATACTGAAGGAAGATTAGTAAGTGATACATTACTTAAAGATATATATTTGGATATTGCTCCCCACAGAAATAGGCGCCGCGGTATGTACGAGTAAAATGATCTCAAATTTTTTCTTTAATTTGGTGTAAAAGATATGAATTTTTATTTAGTAAACTAATATATTTACGAAAAACTTATACTGAAGTTAATGAAGAGTAGTTCGATTTAACAGGTGGTAAAATAAAGTTTGCGGAAGTTAAGGCTCGCTGGCACCGGCACTTTGATAATGAATAGTCTCACGATGCAAGGACTCCAATGGGTGGTTTCGCTTATTAATACTTACTTAATACTCTGTCTTTGAAATAACAGAGCATTTGAAAGGATATACATTTATTAAAAATATATAGAGTATATATAGCATATATTTATTAAAAATACTTTTTAACTGACGAAACTTGAAATGAGAAGAAAATGTTTCAATATCTTCAAGAGAATATTTGTGTTTCTCTTTCGATATTATATTAATTATTACACATTATAGTACAAAAGAAGTTAATTAGTGGTAGTATTTTTATAATAAATTTATAGTTTGTGACAGATCAGTTATCAGAACTCCGCCAGATATAATTTACGAAGTGCAATAATACAAATATC
Organism: Troides oblongomaculatus; assembly: GCA_029032895.1. NCBI lineage: Eukaryota > Metazoa > Arthropoda > Insecta > Lepidoptera > Papilionidae > Troides > Troides oblongomaculatus. Next base: position 2,560,114 of record JARDWC010000432.1, on the reverse strand, counting down.
TGGCAAGTTGCCTGAGTGAACAATTTGATGCAAATAACGCAGTTTAATACGAATGGATACACTTCAATCTGTACTTTAAACGTTTAAAGTAGTATGTTTTTAATCATATAATAAAAAAGAGTAGTATTATTAGAAATTGAAGTAAAAAAAATCCTTAAAAACATTTTAAATATCGTAATAACCCTTAATTCTTTATATAAAGGTTCAAACGAAAAATTTTTCGCTGCTCAGGTACTAATACTTTATAGTATATTTTCTCATAATATGATTTGTAGCATTTGAAAGGTATAATATCTTCTATATATAATGAAAATGGATTTTCTTTGTTCGCCAATCACGTAAAAAACTAGTGAACGTATCCAGATGGGAACATGACCATTCGACGCGAAATGATTTGTATATATTTTTATTTGGGTTATAGGCTATTTTTTTTTTAATTTCGAACTCCTCAAGATAACGAATTTACTTCATACCTTTGCAAACATCATCATCAGCTAATAGACGTTCATTGCTATACATAAGGCTCCTTCGAAGATTCTGACACAATCGAGTACGGATGCACATGCGATAATTTGGGCCATTTCTCACGACACTAGCCAGATCCTCATTTGTTGATTAGCAGAGTGCACCTCGAGCAGGTGAGGTTGGCTTGGATTCTGTGAGTTGTTAAGCAAGAACTCTTTTTTTTTGTTTCGAGGGGAAAATCGAACGATACCCTGCTTCTGGGGGGAAGTCAGAGTTATGTGAGAGTTTTACTCACTAAAACCCCCTCGGTGCTTAGCATCAGTGCATTCGGAGAGGCTCCGGGATCTCTTATAGAACCCACCGGTGCTTCTCTACACTTCTTTGAACACGTCTCTGAGGAGAAGTTTATCCCTCCTAGGCTATCCTACTCAAGTTCGCTTGTTGAGCAATAAGGGCCCTCATCCTCAAGGTCTACGAAAGCTTTAGACCCTTTCAGTCACCTTCTACGACCGGCAGGGCTTACCTTAGTTTTATTTTTACTAGCCCGAGACTACAGGGCTGTGAGCAGGAACCCTTACACCACGACTCTGCCTATCAGTTCCTAAATATTATTATGTCGCTTCCGTTCTAAGATAGATTAATCTATCATTAAGTCGTTATAGATCTTTGTCAGGTTCAAAGTCTGGATATAAACTGGTTGTAATACTATTAGCATGTAACATAATGTTGGACGTGCCAGACGTAAACTGGGTATGCAACAGTGGACTGTACCATTGAAACCAGAACAAATCTCATTTGAAACTAGAGTTAGTTTCGAACTATCAAGAAAACTGTTTAAGGTGAGGAAGCAAATAAAAGGGCCTTCGAATTCATGGGGTAGAAACCCTTATCGCTCATAAAGAGATTCTGAAGGTAGAGCGGATTCGAAGTCGTTTAGTATCAATGGTCGTAGTTCACGCCTGTACTGTTGGTAGGTCTCTATTGCCGGGCACAGTTTAGGTAGATTCCACCACAGCGCCTATTTCTGGCGCCAAAAGAAGCATTAATGTCTTTTGGTTTCACCGGCACTGTAGCTAGTGTAATTACTGAGGTAACGAGATTCAACATCTTATGTCTCAAGGGGACGAGCGTAATGTGGTGCAGTATGCACCTGTCTCTATAGCGCCACGTTATGGGTAGGCGTATCATTTCCCACCAGGAGAACGTCGCGCTCGTCTCTTCGCTTAATAAAAATTCTATATAATGACCATCCCCAGAAGCAGTGTATCTTCTGAAGGTTTTATTTCTGAAACCTTAATAATAAAGACTATGGTCTATATAGGCGGATGATGGTGATGATGGCCAGATGTCTAAGTAAAATACTTCTGTCGCTACACAGTTATATGCAAATATTAGTGTTTCTCTTTTAATGGTCTTATATCTAGTTTAATTACTAAGGTAATGGTACATTTGTTTCAAAGCGGCAAGCACAATGTGGTGTAGTGTATACCACTTTAAAATTCGCTTTAATGGTTACCAGTGGTATTAATTTTTAGCGGAGACCGTCGGAGTAGGTACTACCGCAGCTCTTATTTCTGCTGCCAAACCCTAGTGCAAATATTGCTGGGGTCTAGTTTGAAGGGCGTAGTGACTAGTGAAATCACTGGGATAATGAGACTCGTATTATGTCTCAAATCGATGAGTACAATGTGCTGCTTTATATATAATCCTAACTAGCACATTGTTATTGGTGGGTTTTCACCATTAGATAGTATGTCGCTTTGTTAAAAAAAAAAAACATAATATTATAACTGTGGGTAAATAGTAGGAGCCTCGTAGCTTCAGTTAACCCAGCTTTGTTTACCCACAGCGGCTTGCACATGACGGGATCGTTATGCACTCTGAGGCATTTCAAATCGAATTTTGATTTATTATTCCTTTCACTATGAAACGGGCAAACTGTATATATTACACGGTTACCAGTTTTCGAGTAAAATTTATCCTCTTCTTGCACCCTTTACTTATTAATCTTTGTTATGAAAAGAGGTGATATAATTTTTCAACTGTTGATATACTGTGTCAACTCTATCCTCGTGAGAGAAAGCTTCGTGTCCCAGTAGAAAAACATATTTTTAAAGAGATTGTCAAATATTCATTAAAAAAATATTTTCGTAACTCAATTAGTTCAATCTCAGCCTCTTGCTTATTCATATGCTGTATTATTAAAGGCTCTGCCTTCCGTACATCTACTAGATTTAAAGAGAATTTTCTATACATGTAGGTGATATCCAGAGATTCATTAAGTTATCACGTGATCTCCGAAACGATTAGATGTAAACACTCAAAATTTGGTAGAGATATTGCTTCTGCCGTTTAGAAGTCAAATAAGAATGGATTTTACAAAATTACCTCCTCAAAGGAAGTTGCGATAGTGTTAATAACAGAAATGGTCCAGAAACTGGCGTGCTGCCGTCGGCTGGGAATATTTCTGACAAATCTCAAATCTAAATTCTAAATTACCGCCAGAACATCAGGAGGGGAATAGTTGTTAAAAAATAAGAAATTAACATCATTAGTTTAAAAAAATCTTAAAAATTTAATTTACTTTAGATAATTAATATTATCCGTATATTTAACTAATGGAAAGTTTACTAAGTAATAACCTAAAAAAATATTTAGACTTGAAATTATCTCTAAGCTATATAATATATAATATATATTACGTTTACATATGCCTAAAATCAATCACGTTATATCTTTTGGGTGAGGACGACGTACAGCAGTAGACTTCGAATTATCGATTTCCATTATCCGTTGATAAAATTGGTCGATGATGGTGAAATTCGCCGAATCAGAATGGTAAAGAGTATACTTCAATGAGAATTGTTTCAAAACCTCGAAAACGGTTCACACACATTGTTTTGTATAACAATAGCGCATAACATCTTTCTGTGTGAATTATTCTGTTAGTTTTTTAACAAAGTACGCTAACTGTGTGCGAATGAGACAAAAGGCTCCTCGACTAATTCACTCTAGTGAAATTTCATCAGGTAACATTGCCCCGGTAAACTCTGAATTAAATATTTTGCTCCAACAACAAGCAGCAAGCGTAAGCAGAATATTAACTTGTTATTTACCTTTCAATGTAATTGTTTGGTATAACAAAATATTCTCTGTCTTGCTTCTTCCAACTGATTTCCCTGTAGTTATAGTTCCAACATGATGATAATAATAGATAAGTAAAATGTAAACTGATTTCTTTAAAAAGCTGTCCATTTTAAAAAGGATAAAGCTGTGTCGTATCCCAGACATTGTTACTAAGGAAACACCGGATAATCCCAGTCGACGTCCCCTACTGGTTTAAATAAATTTTGTTCGTAGACTAGAATGTTCGTAAGAGTACGTAAATTTTTTAAGAAAAATTAAAAATTTCAAATGTTAATACTAAATGAAGACTTCCTTTTCTTGATAGCGCTTGGATGCTGGACAGTCACAATATTCGTCATTGGCCTTTCATAAACTGAAGTGTGAAAAATCTTTCAATCATCAATTGCATCTTTCGGTGTGTACTCTGTTATTGAAAAAACGATATTCATTACTATGAAGATGTAATAGAATTTTCGTTTGACCTAATCTGTATATCCAAAAAAGATTAATGTCTAAATATGTTAAGATAGATTTATGTTTTATAATACAAAGAGATTCTCGATTAAAATGTTAAAAGTAAAATCTATCGAATGATTCATCGGCTGCGCTATGCCGCATCTTCATTAAAGAAAATATCCGATAATCCAAGAGGATGTCGGTAAACTTATTTAAATTTCAAATTTCGTCAGCAGATGAACGAGTTTCAGAAAGGTATATTAAAAGGTTAGGTAAATCGGATATCTTAGACTTAGTACTTATAAATTCGGTATAGGAAAGCTTAACGTATTTTGCATCTTGTGATTAAAAGGTATGATTTATATGAGTGTTGAAAATGACGTACGACTGCCATATTCAGCAACAGGCTGTAATGATGATGATAGATGATCACGTAAGGAACAATAATCTTTGCTATCACTTACAATTTGCCAGATATATATTAAATTGCTATTTACTATTGTACCGTAGCGAAACTTACTACTAGTTGCCTAAGTACTTTTACCTAGAGAATACTGGAAAGTATGTTGATCGCCCGGATGCTGAGGGTTATAAAAGAAGACGACTTCTAAAGATAAAAGAAATTCTTTAAAGAAAATTTATTTCACAACAGAGTTCCGGAGTACAGCAAAAATGTGTTTAATATGCCACCTATAAAGTTCATTCTGTTGACTTGCCTCAGCTTTGAAAAGGCTGACTAGACAAGGGACTTGGTGATTTACATTGCAAATTTTGTCTAAGGAAATATGTAAAGGCCGCTCGGCAATATTGAATACTTCCTCTCAGTTTACGACAAAGTTACAACGATTAGCAGTAACTAGAAAGGAACATTGCATTGAACCTCCAAGGTATAGTTACATCTGAACAGGAATTGAATCATTTTATTACAACCACTGATAATAGTACAAGCAATTTAATTTTGTTTAAGTAAGATAGAATGATGTCTGTGACTAATGAATAACCACGTGGCAAAGCAGACCTTGGTAAATCTGGATAGTAGCAAGAAGAAGAAATAGAAAGCTATAAGAAGACTATGGACAGTAAGTGGTAACGCATCTTGTCTATATAGATATGGTTTTTCTTTTAGTACACTAATATCACCATAGTCCTCTTTAAATTTTTTATTCCTGTTAAGATCAATAATTTTCGTTTCTTCCTTACAACCTGGAAACCAAAATGTTTACAGATGACTCTGTTTAATCAGAAACAGGCGTTGTAATTGATAAGAGGTATCTATCCAGAAAATCTGCATAAAAGTATATAAATCCTTAAACAAGATATATTATACGGTTGGACACAGGCTCTTGGATCCCTTGTTGCTAACATCCAGCGTTTTGCCGTGACCACGTGATCGTTGAACTACCATCTATGGCTCCTCCACCAGTACGTGTACTAGTATGCGATTGCCTCTTGAACACCTGTAACTGTAATCAAATGCTTTAAACTTTTTTATATACTGGACTCTGGTTATAAACTGTGACTGTAAATCTGAAATGATTTTTGGTTTTAATTCAGATGCAATCTTGTTTGAAATTAGTCTTAGAAGAGATTTTTTCGTTGAAAAACTTTACTTTTAATTTAAATAGCGCGGAGAAGAAGAACCATTACGGTTCCCCCACAATCGAAACTTTAAATATCTGTCATCAATCAGAAATGAATGTTAGAAAATGAATCCTAAATTGTTATACGATTCACTTTAAAGCGTAATACCGATATCATTGTGAATGCTACAGTTTATGTTGATGTTAAAATGATATACAATGCACACGTGTGATGTGGAATTATGCAAAATGACTAACATTTAACGCAACGTATAAACAATTGGATAGAATAAATGAAATTTCAATTTGGAAACGCTTCAGACTGCATAATGATCCCGTCATGTACACGCCAATGTGGATAAACAATATTCGCAGTAGCGTTTGTAAGCCATCTGCTGTGTGTGTGTTGTCAGTTAACAAACACAGGACTAACATTCTAATTTTATCAATCCTTTAAATACACCGATGGTAACCAGAATAATCGATAGATCACGGTGTGGGTCTTCTAAGTGATAGGGATTAAGGACACAATCATCATAAACCTTGTAGAGTATTAGAGAAAACTCAACGTCTGCTATCATTCCCATTGGATCATGCTCTGATTACTCTTTTCTTAACCTGATAACTGAGGACATCCCTTCTTAATAGCGCCAAATATAAAGGATGAGATCTGTTTCACTAGGACGTGTCAGTACGTCATGCCCGGATACACAGCACCACATTGCGTTTGTCGTCTAAGGAATAAGAAGATCAATCTCGTTACCCCAGTTATTATACTAGATAAAACGATCTTCGAGATGAAACACAGCACTGTTTGCACACTTCTGTTTGGCGACAGGAACAAGAGATAGGTACTTAATTACCCAGATGGTCTCTGACAACAGAGACATACCAACAGTGAACCTTTAAATCTATTAAAGAGCTTGAAACAATATAGTTTATTATTCATAAACAAATGATTGCTATCACGACAGCTCGCCAAGTTGTTGATGGAGCAGTTCGCTTGAATTTTTTTTTAATGAGAATAACTTCATTCTAACAATATAGTACAGTTGTATTACAGATAAGATAATAGACAAAATCAACAACTAGAATGGAAATGCGTTCAGTACCAATCAGAGTAACGTCGGACATGTCGAAGTGTCCAGCGACGTTCACAGATGATATACGATCGCATCCATCACTATTTTCTGACACAATATCGCAAGCGATGGTCTAAATAGTGCCACCAATTACTGAATAGTTAATTTATATCACGTCGATCACGCCGTGGGGTTAATCGTGTTACCATTTACGAGTTCAGTAAGTCTAAACTGCAGGATTACGTCTGACACGGAATAATCCCGCATGGAACTGAACTGACACGAGTAAATTTCTGTTCCGGAGATATGGAAGCAATGAAGACATAAATATAACTGAATACTACTACTAGATACGACTGATGGTAGGTCTCTTTAGCCGGAGACTATCTGGGTACCACCTCAGAGGCTATTGCACCCAACAAACAGTAGTCTGCAAACATACATCTTTGACATCATTGAACATCTTATGTCTCAAGCGAATACCCCAATGTGGTGCAGTTTATACCATTCTAATTAGCGCCTCGTTATTATGATTATATGTATCACTTACCATCAAGTGATCGTCCCGTTCATCTTGTCGCTTCAAGAAGTTAAAAAAAAGAAGAAAAACTCGCTAAGATAAGGTTATATAGTAACTAAGGTAACGAAACTGACTCTTACGTTTCTGACGCGAGCGTAATGTGGTGCTGGGTCCATCCTAAATAGCGTTACGTTGACATGGGTGGACGTATTATTTACCATCGCGTGATCGTCCCGCTCATCTTGTCTAATTCTATGAAAAAAATATGTGAATACTTTAGTAAAGCAAACTGACGAAATCTATCATCCTTCACTACCTCCGTGGTGTTGCCTCCGATAGTGCCTCTGGTCAGATCATTGTATGAAATTAAGAGTAATTAAAAAAGAAGTCTTTTTTTATTTTACTAAGCGACGAGACAAGTTGAAAGTTCACCTGATGATAAGTGATACGCCTGCCCATAACAACGTGGCGCTACTAAGGATGTTAAGCACTGCAACGCATTATAGCTGTCGCCGTGAGACATAAGATGTTGGGTCTCTTCACTATCGTAATTACACTAGGTACAGCGCCCTTCAAACCTGAACCTAGTCATGTTTGCACACTGTAGTTTGGCGGCGGAAATAGGAGCTGGTACTTATTTAGATGGTCTCCGGCAACAGAGGCCTAACTTTTAACTAGAGACTACATTTTTTTTTTTCTCGCGGGTTAAATCTTCTTAAAAGATACCTTGTTTCTGGGGGGAAGACAAGGTTATGTGGGGCTTCTATCCACTAAAACCCCCTCGGTGGTCTCCTTCAGTACATTAGGAGGGGCTCCGGGATCTCCTACGGATCGCACCGGTGCACCTCTGTACTCTGACTAAAACATTTCACTGAAGGGCCAAGCCCTCCTTAACACCCACGCTGTGCTACGGCAAATACAACACCACAATGTATTTTCCGTCCTCCTAAGGCTCGCTTATTAAGCTTTGAGGGCCCCCACCCTCAAAGCCCACGAAACCAAGGACCCTTTTAGTCGCCTTGTACGACAGGCAGGGAATACCTTAGTCCTATTCTTAATGGCCCGGGACTACAGGGCTGAACTAGATAGAGACTACCTGCGTGTGTACTAAAACGAGCACCACTATATACCATAATAATGTATAAATAGTTTAGATACGTATATCTTTTTTTTTTAATGTGCTAACATTTAAGGGATATAATTGTCATTTTCTATGATAGCACCAATTTCGATCAAATAACTTAGTCACTTATTTTTCATTACCTAGAAACATAGTTAAAAGCTTAAAATGTTACCTCATTACAAGTTGTTCTCTCTTCGAACTAACTAGTAACTTTTTACATTAAAAAAAAATCGTGTTATTAGCGTCAATATGCGCGAGGTAAGTTACGACTTTATAACTTAAGTTGTATAGTTTACGGAAGTTCCGCTTTGCGTACAGGTATAAAGTAAGAACAGCGTCCGAATGCGGGGGTCCGTGTGGTACGTTTGCCAATTAAAACTTGTTTCGAAGCGCCTCGGCAGGAACAGCATTCTCGTTTTTGTATGCGAAATCCAACTTAAAATAATTATAATTTATGTACAATAATCAACATCGTTTATAAACAAAGTAATGAGAATGAACGTGGATGCTTATAAGGGTAGAGGTAGACTAAAAAAAAGTATGGATGGATTGTGTGGAAACTGGAACTCTCCACCCCCTTTACCAGTAATATTCCCCAAAGTCCGCCACCATGGCCTCCGTTATGGAGGTTGTAAAGCGTGGAACATCCTCCTACGACGCCCAGGTACCCTCCTACGGATTGAGAGATGGGTGTTTTTCTCTCGCTCCCTCTCTGCAATCTCCTTCTGCGACATTACTTTCTCGCAGAAGGTCAAGCCAGCGTCCCACGACGACTCACTACTGATCATGGCTTTAATAAGACCAAGCAGCGTGAGGTCATCCCCTACAACAGCGACGAGGTCTTGGCGCTGAGCAACCCAAGCTGAACAAAGCTCCAGGGTGTGCTTCGCAGTGTCTTCGTCGCATACACAATGATGACACTCAGTTGTCGGCTCTTTTGTGGCTATGCGGCACAGGTACTTACCAAAGCACCCATGACCTGAAAGTACCTGCACCAACCGGAAGGTCAGTGACCCGTACCGCCTGTCTATCCACTCATCCAAGAGGGGACGTATAGCTTCTACAGTCCTGCTACCTGTTTTTTTTTTTTTTTTTTGATATCGGTGGTGGAAATGCTGTTACCGCATACCCAGCGTCCTTTTCAGGGGGGGGGACGCCGGGTTATGTGGGGCTCGGGGCCACTGAGATGTTGTGCGTGACCCCCATACCCACTAAAACCACCACCGCTTGTCCCGCAATACGCGTACTGGAGACGCCCGGGTTTCAGCCAAGCAACTCTACGGGACGAGAACGACTTTTCAGTAGGCTTAGAGTGTTCGGTTCCGAAGCCTTACGGAGTTTGGATGAGCCTTTTCAAGTTCGCCTGACTAGCTATCACCGTCATTGTCCTGCTGCCACTCAAATAGCATTAATGTATTACTGTAGTAATACATATTAGAATCCCAGTATTCTACGTGAACAAGCTTTATAGTATACCCCTTTTTTATTACCCGAAATTAAAAAAAATCGATGAACAAACAACTTGATCTATAGTTATAGAATGATCACCTACTCTTTATATGTAAATTACATATGTAATATACAGTTATTTATTTCTTTACTACAATTACAAACATAGATAACACTGATAACGAAAGAAATAGTGTTTTAATTATTTTTTTCAGTGTTAGCAAACGGAATAGAAATGGTTTACCATAGTATTGTATGTCTTGTACGTAATAGTTCTTCCTGGAATGACGCCAAGAGCTCGCAGTTAAATGTTTCCGGGGAATCGCCTTTTGAAATTTACAATTACCTTCTACTTTTTGTTTTCTTGATGGTGCCACAGCATGCACAGATTTTTTTTTCTTAAATTATCGTAAAGTCTGTCAGAAACAACTTGTATTTAATGATCATTGTCTATCTTTTCTTCGTATTAAAGCGAAGACTACAGTTAGTTCTTTACAAAAATGATGACTAAGTTTTTTTTTTAATTTTTTTAATTCTCTCTGCGTGTTGTGTCTTTAACTTTCTATAATTTACCATATCTTATAATACAAGTACATTTCTTTTATTGTACTCAATACTTAATCTCATTTCTAAGACTGTGTTACAGTTTATCATCATCGTCGGCAGATAGACGTCCACTGCCGGACACAGGCATCCCCAAATATTCCCACCCGATCGGATAGGGATTCATGTGAGGATTGGGCCATTATACGCGAGAACAATTTGTCTAATTTACTCTGCAAACTTTCAGTACAGTTCCAGTCGACTTTTTTTAAAACCTTTAATATTTGTTACTTGCATTGTTTCTCTTTAAGCGCAAATCTAGGATTAACTGATAATAATATAGTTCATAATTATTTTATCCTACTACTTGATATGTCTAAAATACAGAAGTAATTGGTGTTCTCTCCACGAATGGTATGCGGATGAAAAGTCATCTTGGTCCTAGGCACAAAAAAGCTTCCTTTTTAGGGAAATTGTTTTCTTTTAGTTATTTTCTGAAAAGTTGTGGGTACAAATGTATATGGCGAGTATCATTTCAGTGTTTTCGGATAATTCTTTTTCCATATATATAATATAGTATAACATACAGCATATATAGTAGTTTCCAAAAATAAGCCGTGTTTATTGTCATAAAAATTGATGCAGCGGTGTAGAGGCTCTTCATATTTATACGCGCCATCTGTTGTCAGAGCTTAATATTGTCGATGACGCAAAAAATACTTCTCCTTAAGATTCATCACCGACTTTGTTAGAAGTAGAACATTAATCTTATATATGATCGCTTCTCATAAATATGTTCTACTATAGATGATGCAATCTCCAGTAACTTCACTAGCTACAGTGCTTCACAACGATATTTGCACAATACTGCGTTTGTCTCTCGCAACAGAGACCCATCATGTGTATTGTTAACGAATATTTAATACTGTTATATAAATTACTCTTAACTTGTTAAGTACAAAATATTTTACGGCAGAAACTTCTAGAAGTTCCGCGCATGTGATACAAAGGGACTTAAAGTACAATTAGCGTAGAACCGAGGCGCGTCGTAAATCTTATAAGATTATGGTGTGTTAAGTTGTTTGTTACTCAAAATTCTGAACACATTTCAATTCTGTGTGATAACTAGAAACATGTACGTTCCTTATATTCCCATTACCTAAGTAATTTTACTAGCTGTAGCCTAAAAACAACGAAAGAAATATCATAACATGCTAGACCACCACCGGCATAACAATGGCGAACAGTAAATGTGTATGTTTATTAATGTTGTATAAGAGAACTACAATTGAAATTAAAAAAAAATGTTGTAATTCGACATTTTACTAATGTAAGTAGTAGTAATGTCCATATCTTACTTACTAGTATATCGTTTTTCTATATATCTAGCGCAGCACCTTTTTCTTTCGCAGGAGAAATCTTCTTGATAGATATCTTTCTTCGGGGGGCAAGAAAAGGTTACGTGGGGCACTAAAACTTCCTCGGTGGTCTCCGTCTGTGCATTAGGAGGGGCTCTGGGATCTACGGAACGCACTGGTGGGCCACCACAGCACTTCACTCTGCCACCAAACAGTAGTGTGCGAACATGACTGTGTTGAGCTTAAACAGTGTATAATACCCTAACTAGAGACACGTTGTTATGGGCAGGCGTATCACTTTACATCACGTGAACGTCCCGCTAGTCTTGTTTCTTAATTGTATAAAAAAATAATACTATCTATGAATATTTAAATAAAACATATTATTTCATAAGCACATTGATCAAATCTATCTCCATTCTTTTCACACCAGAGTATATATATCATTCTATCTGGCGCCAAGTTGTTATGGGCAGGCTTATTCACTTACCATCAGGTGAACATTTCTCTCATCCCGTCGCTTACTTATATAAAATAAAACTTAAACAAAAAGTATAGTGGATTAATAGCAAGTAACTTAAATGACTCTCACTACTTGTTGAACTTACTTGAACTTTACTGCATCCATATTACTATTATTTACTGTTCTAAATTAGATATAAAGTACTTCTGAAAACTCTATCTCTATATCGGAATTAACTAATTTAGGAGATCTCTTTTCATTGTTTTCTGTATATCATCAGCTGTCTGCTATCAAAATCTAATTGATATTTCAGATTTTCTAAATGTTTTTTCTGATATGAAAACTCTATGAAAAAACACGTAATTGTTTTCTAAATATATACAAAACAAAAGTATATTTTGCTGTTATAAAAATTAATATGAAATTATTAATTCTGCTAGTACTATTTGCAAAGAAACACAAAGCATTGCAATTTTTTTCTCGTCATATAATGAAATTTTTCCAAGCAACATCGCCAAATAAGTCCCGCGTGGGAATACAAATGAATTTATAACAAGGTAATATTCCGAGTAACGTCTTATGCTCTCTGATTTCTTAAAATCATAGTAAAATATTTTCACATATAAAGATTACCAACTATAAATACATATATAAAGACAAAGATAATTTTCAAGAATAAATGGTAACGAGACATCATCACAACAACTTGGCGCTAGTTGCAATATTATACTGCACTGCTTAATGCTCGTCATCGTAAGAGAAGATGTTAAGCTTCATTATCCCAGTAATTTAAATAGCCGCAACCCTTCAAACTGGAACACAGTAATGTCTCCACACTATTGTTCATCAGTAAAAAAAGGCGCTAGTGATGTCTTCATTTGCGAGAGGAATAAAAGAAGGAGTTTGAATGACAGAGGAAAAGACGTGTGTAATATGAGCAGAGTATGTAAGATAAGAAAGAAACGTGAGAAAGCTTAGGAAATAAAAAGAAATTAGCTGATGGTGAAAGTAATTGTAAAATAAAGGCCCTAACCCACAACAACCAGGATAGAAAATTAAAAAAAAAATGCAAATGCAATGCAAATGGTCGCTTGTAATAGAGACCTGCCACTAGTAAAAATATATAAGACATTTGAGATCTAACTGTATATATATATATATATATATATATATACTGGTACCAACAAAGAGGAGTCCTAAAATTGTTTAAAGTCGAGTATCATAACCATGAAAAATGGAGAGTGAGAGAAGAAAAAATAAAGTGTAATAGATGGAAAGGAAGAAAGAAAGAAGGATAGAATAAGGAATGAGATGGTATAATTAAATAAAATATCAAAGAAAGGAAAGACAGGGTCCTAGCTCAATTTAACTAGGAGAGAATGCGACTAAAAAATAAAAATGAAAACTATGAAAGATAATTATGAACCTTCTTTTTTTCATCGGTTAAAAAGATTGTAGTACAAGAACTAAATCGAATAATTTTACGTGACGGTAAGACGTCCATAACAATGCTATTGAATATATATTACATTATTTACATAAGTTATTTAACTAGAAAACTTTATGACTAGAAGTTAAAAAATAATGTTTATAAATAAATTTAAAAGACAATTTTTTTTTTCAATAAAAAACATTTTTTTCTTTTTACCCGCAAAAAGCCTAAAAAATCTCCGGAGATCTGAAAGAAATCACTGAGAGTCAGCCTAATCTAAGAAATTGACTTAAATAAGAAATTATAAGGAAAAATGCTGCAGGGAAATAGCATTTTATCTTTGTTACTATAAATACGTTATTTTTAATAGAGTTAATATTTTTTAACCACTGTAAAAAAAAGGGTATTACTATTTTAAGTTAGTTATTACTAATTTAAGTTGGGTATCTGTATGTCGATCGGTACCACGTTACTCGCATCCAGTGGGTTCCGCGGAACCGATGTATGTGGAGATCTTGGCGGGAGGCCTATGTCCAGCAGTGGACGTCTATCGGATGATGATGATGATGATGATGATGATTTGCATGTCTCCCTTCAAACTGTTCGAACTATTTTAACTATCATCATCATCGTATCAGTCTCTTTCCGTTTACTGCATAACGTAAATCTATCCGTATGATGTATTTATATGTATTGTAGTTTTATTTGACCAGCTTTGTGATGCAACAAATTTTCATGTTTACTGGTGGCAAGTCGCTTTCGCATGAAATCATCCCTCCCCAAACACACATCATTATCATCATTAGGTGCCCCCTTCAAACTGAAGTTTGGCGATCAGATTGAGAAAACCAATTCGATCCTCAGCTATTCTTTTTAACTGATGGTATTTAAACCCGATCCATTCCTTAACGTCATCAAACCATTTCTTGAGCTGTCTACCAGGTGCACGTTTTCAAGAGTTTTGCTCTCCAGGATCAACCTTGGGAATTCCTAAAGGGATTACACATATGTTATAGTTTAAAATGCATTGCTGGTAGTAACATTAGAGAGGCTTCAGGCGAGAAGCAAGATGTGATGCTGTGTTTGACAGTAACCAAAGTCCATATTGTTATCTGTCATTTAGTATAAAAGATGTACCTAGGGCATTATTTGTCATATTTTACATGCTCAGAAATCACACTAGTTACAATAAGCTTTAGACCGAAACACAGTAAAGTGTGAACACCGTGCTTAATTTTTTTTATAGGAAGGGTTTTCAAACGAGCGAACGGCTCTGATGGAAAGTGATCTCTGACACTCATGGACAGTCGCTACACCAGGGGAGTCACGGCTGCGTTGCCGACTTTCCAAAGAAATAATACGCTCTTTTCTTGAAGGTCCCCATGAGGGTCCGGGTTCGGAAATACTGCTGGTGACAACTGATTCCACAAAGAAGTTGTAGGTGGTAAGAAGTTCCGGTTGAAACGCATAGTGGAGGATCGCTAGTCATCGAGATGTTGAGTTGGAACTTGACGTTGTTATCGAATCACAGACTATTGTAAAAGAATATTGTTTTGCTTTGGTCGAATGAAACGGTATTCTTAGATGAAAATGTTTATCCTGACAACAAAAGTCCACTAAAATAAACTCAATTCAAGTCTAAAATACAAGTCGTATATCGCTCGTATAGATTAATCAAATTATTGCCTCGGAATTAAAAACTAGAATGAATAATACGCACCCCAAATTCCTATGAATATTGTCTGTCTAACACTCTAGAAAAATCTAGAGAACTTCATTTTGATTCATGCAATATTATTATTATTAGCTATGACTCATAATTCGCTCTAAACTCGTCGCCTGACACATGACTCATAACACGTCACTCTCGAATGTTCTAGTGCTACATTGGATAGCGATAGTTTTTGTTACGATACTGTTTCTACTATCGTAAATAGCAGAAATATTTCCGTAAATGCTCGAAAAAGCAAAGCTCCGGAAATAACAAATATTTATTTAGTTGTTCTTTCACGCGGGCGCTTAATATTTTTCATTTTCAACGAATATTTACGTATTTGCCTTTAACTCTATTTGTTGATGGTGGAAGTACGCTTCAACATTCTTTTTGCATACAAAACTTTTTACTTCTTGATTAACTTGAATTTGTAAACATTTTATAACGTTGTGAATATTTCTGATTAAATATTTCATGCTTCAATTTGAATATTCATTCAATAACTTTTTCAGTTTACATTAAAAATATATTTATAACGTAAACAGCGCAACATACAAGTATTGTACACGGAGTCTTTTTAACTAAACTCTATTGCTAAGCTATGACCTAGTAATAAAGGTCTATCTACACATAGATTTTAGTTGATAGGGTTTGTCAAACTCTTCAAGCAACCAACTTTTTATTGTAAATCGACTGCTATAGGGCCATTGCTGTGTTCCTACTCCCAACATATACATTTCTTAGATCAGTAGGCCTCAGCATTCCTGGCATCATCATCGCTTAACACTATCTTGACGTCTATTGTGAAATAAAAAATCGTAATTTCCGTATAACAAGAAAAAATCTATTACTTACAACTTAGCTAACAATAGTCCAAGATTAAGAAGCTGTTCAAGCAGTACTTTGAATACCAACCCACGCGACCGCTTAACCTACATGTACTGATATTAACACCCCGGGAAATCATGTGGACTACCCGCCGGAGCAGATAACTTAATTCATTTTAATTTATTACTTCATCCGTGAGTAAATTTCATTAATAACTTAAATTTATTAGGTAAGAGTTAAAATTAATTTAAGTTTTATAGTTAAATAGAGTTTGAGAAATTATCATAAATGCTTTACACAGTACTTAACTCTCTTCTTTATTTCTTGTGGCTGTTTGATTATGAAATTGTTGTTTTGTCGAACTGGTAACTTTGAACTCAAATAATCTGGCATTTGGTTGGGTGTTTAGAAAATTCAAATCAAGCAGTCTAAACCGCATTCAAAGATTGATTATCGCTCCTAAATGTTTTTCTATTAATTGAATCTATGAACTAGCTATAAAATAATTAAGTGCACAGATAATAGAGTTAGGTATTGTGATTCTTTAAATATGTAATTTCATAAAAAAATATAGCTTTTCCTATACCTTATATTATATTATCAAACAATCTCCTTAATGCTCTCGAAGCTTCCTGTACTTTTTCTCATAAGAGTCAAAGCCATTTATTTATACACCAAAACCAAATCTATTCTAACCAAGTCTATTAAAACAGTGGTTTTAAGAACCAGTTGATTTCTTTCATTAGAAGCTTTAACTCATTGATGATCAACTCGAGACTCTTCTAAACATTAACTATTACAAAATTAGGTATGAAAGCAATATAAAGAATATTTAAAACATCCACAAAACTATACCAGGAATCTGATCATCGGTTATTGTTATCAACATTATATTTTCTTCATTGTTAATTATGCTTATTATAAATTAAATTTATGCCGCAGCAGACGCGAATAAAACCCGATTACAGCAGAATGCAGATAGGGTACCGTTTAGATTTATTGCGCGCAACGTTCTCTATTGCAATTACCGAAGTATCGCGATGTAGATAGCTGTAACTAATGCCGCCGTCTGGCACCCTGGCACCCTGGCACCCTGGCACCTCGTCTACCGAATGAGCTTAGTTTTGTCTCGAATAAATCACAATAGACAACTTTATGTATACACTGTAACAGACAGTGTACTTTAGAGCAAATAATACCTATTAGAAAAGATTATATTATATTGCCAAATGCAGATGATTTCTTTGTGATTTAACAGTTATCTTTTTTTTTGACAGCTCCTTATTTGTTTCACTGTTATACTAAAAAAATGGATACTTCTATTTATCTGTAGGCGATCGTTAAGATATTTACATATTTTCATATGTTTGCACATCATATGATACATGATTTATACCATGTAGGAAGTTTGTTATCTACCTAACGTTCAGCAAGAGAGACTTACTGCCAGTAAAATAAGCGTCGTTATTCAAGATGTTATAACTTAAATAAATTTGACTATGTATATATGTAATATATATATTTTGATATCTTAGCTCTCAAAGCGATAAGCACAATTGGTCCTGTGTTGATCATTCTAATGAGTGTCATACTGGTATGGGTATGCCTTTCACTTACCATCTCGGCTCGTCTCCTTGGTACGTAAAGTAAAAAAATCTAGATCTCTTTTTCTTTAAGAAAAATCTTTCAATGACAAAATAGATATTTATGCCTTTTGCATTCTTACATATTTGTCTAAATACTGAATAGAATTTCGTAAAATTATTGACATACTAATTCTAATGAGGTAGAAGGTACCTTGAAAAGTTATTTATCCGTTTATCATCAACAACAGCCGATAAATATACACGGCGGGACATAGGCGAGGCAGGCATAGGTTTATCGGTTAGATTAGAAAAAAAATATCCCAGTCTACAGTTACTTATTTTTACTGATGGTGATTACGAATTTAATTCACTTGTTTGTTTATTTCAATATACCCGTAAATTTAGACTATAAAATTGTTAAAAGAGAAAATGTTGAAGTGTGAGCGGCGATTGCAAACGTAATACAACACGCGGAGGAAACGGGCGATGAATACTAAACAAGGAGAATAAGTACGAAAGCGGCGCTGGCTTTGTGAGAGCAAATCTTTTGTAACGATGGTCATAAATTGGCCTGCTCTATGCATATCTACAGGTCAAAATGTAAAGAGACGCGGTATCGATCAGACCAGGTATTGTTGGCAAACTACCGAGAGCGATACAAAGACTGTATAGAGGTGCCGCTCGAAAGACGTCTGACGCGAGTAACACATGAGCTAATAGAACTTTCCTTTACAGCTTGCACCTGCAAAGTTTAATAATAAATGTGTATTTTTATCCATGGACAAACAGTTAACCTCAACTAAGGTTACCTAGTAAGGCAGTAAACATTCTCATTATTTCCTATCTAATCTTTCGGAATACAGCAATGCCGTTAATGCGACCAATTTGCAGTATCTGGAAAATAGATGAGCGGGTTGGAAAAAATATCACTCTGCCTTTAAAAATATTACAAAACAAAAAATTAAGATGCAGTCGATAAAAAAGAAAACACTAAATACTACTAATATATATTATAATGTAGCTACATATATTATTTAATACAGATACGGTAAGTCACATGGTAAAAAAAAATTGCCAGAAGAAAAACGATACCAGGAGTTAAACTTATGACACCGTTCTTTTTAAAAGCTGACGAAGTAGTTTTCTTTCTTTCAAGAACACACCAAAATAGATTATTACATACCAAAGGAAATAATGTACATTTGATAATACATAGATAAAAAGAGATTTTACAATAATAACTTTCATAAATATCGTCTATTGCTTGAAATCAAAACAAAACAAGTTAAACAAGGTACAAGGCTCACGGAAGCTTTAAAGTAGGGACAAGTAAAGTTTAGGAAGTTAGAGCCGCAAGTTTAGTTAGGAGCACTAGTTTTCAAGAGAATTTACGGAAGTTTCTGGGATATTGACATCTAAATAGTTGCTTTAAATTGGACGCTCTCTGTAGGGTCCAAGGCTACACCGGACTTGTGAACATTTACTGAATTAAAACTGTGTCTATGTATTGGAGGAACATTTCTGCCATTCAAGGTTTGTTATTACTGAAATAATCTCTATTGTTAGGGATACCTTTATATGAGTTGCTCCTATTGAAACTTTCTAGAAATCTGTGCAAGACTTTGTTTATTACAAATTGAGATGAACACCTTCTTCTTGCTCACTTCACAGGAGCCAGATTAGTTAAGATTATCATAAGACGTCCCGATACCTTAATCGTTGCTTCCTTTAAATACAGTGCTCCTTGTTAGATAAGTGGGCTCTATGTAATCTGTAGTCTGAGCTCTAGATACTAAATCAATTGCAGTATATTTTCCTACTCTGGTCTTCGGACATATCATAGATAGAAGAAGACTCGGTGGGCTTTAAAGCTAAATCCCTCTTAAAATAAATGACCTAAAAATACAGGAGAAACTACTGCGACTACATTCTTATGACGGTTATCATGATCCGGCAAACATTGGTATGACAGCAGTGGATTTTTTGTAAATATAAAATTATTCTATGTTTCGTTACTAACTGGACCTACTACTGTTAATCAACTAGACTTTTATTCGGTAATAGACAAGCGTATTTCTTATTGCGAAGGTAAATATTCTGCTTTAGTTGCAACACTTCAATCAAACTATAACGGATTGTAATTACGAATGTCTTTACACAAAATATCTAATTACTTTGCCGTCTGCCTTTAATGAAAGGGCGTTAATTAAGATTTTCACACAACACCGTATTCCTCTCCGCAGCCGACAGACTGTTTTGATTGAAATTGTTAATTAAATTGTATAAATGAATCATTCACATTAATTACAGTGAATTCATGAGTGTTTCTTGTTAAATATAAACAAGATGTGCAAACTTAGTGCATTTCCAACAACGTTACATGTGTTTAGATATGTTCTAACTAAATTGTGTATGCAACAGTATCTGCTGTAACTATTGTAACTCGCCTTTTACTCTATCGAATATTTCACTAATTTTAAAAAGTTGTAAAGGAAATATATGGGAGAATGGGGGTTCCGCCAAACATCTTACGGAGTTCAAAATAACCTCACCTGCAGGTGGTGCATTCTGCTAAACAACAGACAAGGCTCTGACCCACCAACTAGCACCAGGCAAGCGCGGTGGGACTAAGACCCAATTCCCTCTTAATGAAGCTCCTTGAGGGAGACCTATGTCAAGCAGTGGGCGTTATTAGGCTGATATATGAATGAAAAAGAAATACATTCCTTTCTTAAATTTATTTAGGTTATATTTTGCTGTCCGAGCAAAATTTGAAATTTGCATAGTGAAGTTTGAGAAGATTTTTACCCATTGAAACACCCTCGATTGTCGTTCTCTGCTTTTAATAATTGAAGATCTCCATCCGAAACAGCTGAGCCGATTTTCTATAGTTATGTTATAAAAGCCCGATGTGTATTGCGGTCTTCAATGCCTTCGTGATTATTATATTCTCGTGAATTGGAGTTCACATCCAGCTGTCGTTGTTAACAGCGCCAGTATAAGGGCGATCAGGACCCTCATTCTTACCAACTACGTCTTTAACGAATTCACCTTGATTAATTAACTAAAAATTTTTATTACACAAGTTTTTTAAATTATTTTCTTTTCTACTACCAGTATTCAGTATTAACTTTAATGAATACTTTTGTAATATTATAAACAATTATCTAGTACTAAGACAGAATTAAGGTATCTTGTTACAGTAGAAAACTGTATAAATAGACACAAACAATTGAGAATTCAAAGTGACCTGAGCATGTTTTAAGTATCAATTAAGTATTTACTTGTTTATAATTATAATACAAATACAAAATATATTACTTATTCATACGATACGAAAGGAGTTTTATTGATAGTCTGGGATTTTCCCAAGAATTTCCAACATTCTCGTTGTCTCAAGTTTTGTTTTCCAATAATATGAACTTCAACAGCGCCTTTCTAAAAGAAAAGTATATGGTAACGTTAAGCCTCGTTTTAAATTTTTTATGTTTATGTTTAGTGATGAACTTGCAGTACAATAACTCACAGGACCCAAGCCAACCTTAAACTCGTGTTGCACCCTGCTAACCAACAAACGAGGCTCTGGCTTCTACCAACCCGTCTTGGCCCAGGATAGTGGGAAATGATACATGTCTCTCCATATGAACCCCTACAGGGAGGTTGCGGTAAACCGCTGAATGGAGAGCTTTGGGTGATACTTATATCTAGTGGAGGTCTAACGACTGATGATGGATTAAATTGATGTAATAATTATTCCAACTCGACTGATTCGAGTTTGGAACTTATAGTAATGATGCACTACTACAGTTAGCCGTGCACTGTTTACTTTACCCATTGGAAACGTGATAGGATTGTTTTGTATTCAGAAGTGTTTGGAATAGGATACGACTTATCCTGGACGTATAATAAAACATATATTATTTGAAGACAGGAGAGAACATTTGCAAATAATTTAATACAATGTTGGCTCTGGAGAATCTTCGAGGTCTTCCCTACAAGGTAGACGGATGACCTGGTTAAGTTAGCACAAACCTGATTGATCTATAAATCATTTAGGATAGGCTTATTTGTACCTATCAGTTCGTCTTCCGACTTATAATATAGATCTGTGAATTCGTAATTTCTATCCATATTGACATTATAATGTTTATAGCAGATGATGTAGAGTAATATTTTTGAAGTATGTGGGGAATGTGACTTCGCTTTAGACCTACACATCTGCCACTCTCTTTCTAAAGGAGATAAACCTCCTCTCTTTCTATCAGTAAAACAAACCGAAACATACTGTAAACCTTCTTACAAGGACTCTAATCATGATTTGGGACGGATATCCGAATGTGTCATCTTAAGATCATGAATCATAAATATCTAAAAGCAATGTAGTAGTAACTATGTTAACATCCTAAATTCAAATCAGTCGATGATCGTGCTCGTCTCTTGGCTACTTTGAAAAAGGTTATCAGGTTTGAAACAATTAACGTTAGTTGACCTACTTTTTTCACAGTGTGAAATACAAGAGGGTGTAGTTTCATCAAATCGTGTGACTTGCACAAAGTCATCTCGCCTGGCAACTTACCAACAAATCGATGTCAAAAGTTTCTCTGAAATAGCTTACCGAACAAATTAAACATTATCTTGTACGCTATTACTATACGATTTATTTATCAAAACCCTACCCTCAAATAGAAGCTAATAGTTTCTCACGAAAGTGTATATATATGTATCTGTGCGTATCCGATTCCTTAGTCTATCTGTGGTTTCATAGTTTGTAAAGTAATAGATTTTGGTTTCATTTTTGTATCAATATTAGTTTGTTTACGAGTGCGATTACTTGCAAAAGCTTTCCCTTGGTTGCAGTCAAAAGCATCAAGCAGGACAACGACGAAAAAACACGCTTGACACATTTAGATATGATATAAATCTTGTTACTACAATTATTTTACTAACTACAACGCTCTACAAATCGGATTTGATATTGTTTGCACACTCTGTGTTGTCTCTTTAGACCAAATTTGAAATATGTGTCTGATTGGTGCATAAGAAATACTACAGCTATGCCAAATCGTATAAAATCACGGCATACATGAAGACAATAAACGCTAGCTAATCATACTGACGAATCCAATATTTTGAACATAGTACAAACAAATTTTTAATCTAAAAACGTATTACTTGTTTTTGAATTCAACAAATAAACTAGCTCAATTATAGCTTCTAACGAGAAAGGGAAAACAGACTTTACTACTAGAGTAAAAACAAAATGCCAGAACGCAATCGTTGACTGAAATGAAAAATATTTAAGAGACGGAGATGAAAGCAAAAATCACAATCAACGCTGCATTAGTTAAATAGTATTTTAAGGTGAATTTGGTACTTAATATGATTGATGAGGAAGATGATAGTGACCTTGTTTGCGGATCAGTAGAAATTTAAAATTTAATAAAGAATACTGTCATTCTTTGCAAGAATAAGATTATTTTGAAAGAAGTAAACTAATTTTTTACTACACTAAACTACAAACTCGCACGAAAACATGTTGATGGAGTAAAGTTATTTCTTACTTCGAGAACAAAGACAAGTCACGCTCCAGTCTCAACATTTATGAATGTAGGTGAAACAAATAGTAATAAACGTTAATTTAACTAACACAAGCATAGATTATGAGATTAATAGTTTATATAATATCAATATTACTGAAATGTTAAGTAAACCGTATTTTGCAACATGATCTTTGTATATGCCGGAGTTCAAACAAGATGTTTGTCGATAACCGAATAGTTTACTCTGAAGCTGAAGTTTGTCGGAGCCAAGCGGGAAAGATCACGTGTTATCTGATTAACTAATTAAGTTGCTAACTAATTTGTCCGAATAAACTAAACTTTAGTCGGCGAACGTCTAAACTTCATTTTGAGTTTGTCTTTTGCCGTAGTTATTTATTTTTTAGCGACGGGACGAAAGGAACCTTTGCTCAAGAGTGATGGGAGACATTCGACCATCGTCATCAGCCGATACACGCCCACTGCTGGACATAGGCTTCTCCCAAAGATCTCCACATTGATCGAACGTCCGTCCATAACAACATGACACTAGCTATGATTTTTATGTTTTTTACACATTATCTAGAAAGATGTCTTAGTTGGCTAGTACAGAATCCCTGTAGGCATTAAGAAGATTTTTAGTACCTTACTTTTTAACGTTTTATAATAAAGCATAACTAAAAGAAACTGTTTATTAAGATGAAGGAAAAGAGAAAAATGTGTACGTTGTTCAGATTTTTGTACTTCAAATTATATACCTGTGAGAAGGTTAGAAATAGGACATTGAAACTGTATAAAATGAACATGGGTAAGAATTCCCTAAACCGTTATATTTCAAAGTGTTAACCAGGAGAAAGCAGAGATGTTTAACTTCACAAACGAAACTTTTTCAAGGGACTACATTTGTTGTTTTCAATTAATTCATGATAGTATTTAATTTATACTTTTGACTCATCTAAACAAATTACAATGAGACAGAGCATCGTTGGGTCGGTGCAAAGCCGGAAAGTAACCCTTTTGTTCATAACATATTCTTAGATCTCACCTTTGAAATTTTTCAGAGCAAGGCTTAACCGGTCTTTTGGAAGGCGCGCTTCGAATTAACTCATGAAAAATTTATTGCACATACAGAGCACTCGGATACCGTCGAGCGAATCGCAAAAGGAATTAACAAATATAACATGTATAATTTTGTTTACTGTAATATGACTTATATTAATTACATCATTGCGTTTATAATATTTAAATTTTATAATGAAAGGACTTAGTTTTAATATCCTAGTTATATTAGTTTTTTTATCATCCGAAGGTAAAGAGAAGGATCCGAATTCGACTACATTTCTCTTTATTTATAAACGCGCTTAATTTTTACAGTTTGGTTCGATAATACTATTAAGTTATTCTCTAGGAAATACAACCTTAATGGAATTGTTTATTTTGAACCTTTTAATATCATAAAATTATTTTCGGTCAAACTTAGTATTTTTTCAGTATCCATTTATCGACGGTCCGATGTTTTTTCTTGTTAAAAATATCGAAAAGCATTTAATGTCTCCAGCTATAAAGAATAACATTTAAGATACAAATTATACTAATTATTGCTAACAAATTTATTATTATAACCTGGGAGAGCTGATGATAGTCATAAAGTAGATATAATACAAAGAAAGTCTTCATTTGCTCCAGGCTTTCTTCAATGTACTGTGAGAGACCATCGAGAGTGTTTTAGTATGTAATGTAGACATTACACTGCCTTCTTCCCAATAGCCTGGTAAATCTTTAATATATTAATTATAGTTACATAAAGATCTAATCTGTTAAAGATTTTTTACAGATTTCACACATAACTTTATTAAACATGAACACAATCTCTACACAGTCTTACACAAGTTGAACATCTGCTTGAATCAGCTATTTACATATTTCTCTCAGCGAGGAGCAAATTAAATCTTTTATTTATTCTCATGAAATGAAAATATTTTCAAAGCTAAGTTATAGTGAGTCGTGCAGCTAATGACTTTATGAATAGGCAATACGCGAGCAATATTTCTATGCTCGCATTTTATAATAAGGATTTATTGAAAATGAAAAATCCTCCCTACATACGGTCTAGTCGAGTCTTACTACTTATGCCATAGAAAAAAATATTCTATAGATTGTAGATTTCGCATTAAGTTAGTAGAACGAATAGTGCAATAAGTTAATATTTATTCATCTGCTATATGCCTTATTTTTATACCATGATAAGTGACAACGAGGTCGAAGATGGTGTAGCATACTTACCTAATCTACTCTAGTTCTTTCTCTTATTTGCAACCGGAAGACTTATTATAGCATATTTACAATATGGGGGCGATAATGTAGCCATTAATATAGGACTTCTACATTATAATAATACGTATTAGCCATAGAAGTAGAGAAATACGTTTATTATCTAAATAACTACGTAAGTAGATTCTTTATTTTCGTTAAACGTTTAGACATATTCTCATCCCCCTACTTAAACTTATACAAGTCGCAGCATATACATTTTTATATCTATATCGTAATAAAATAAAACT
Organism: Troides oblongomaculatus; assembly: GCA_029032895.1. Taxonomy (NCBI): domain Eukaryota; kingdom Metazoa; phylum Arthropoda; class Insecta; order Lepidoptera; family Papilionidae; genus Troides; species Troides oblongomaculatus. The sequence continues at coordinate 2,534,291 of JARDWC010000432.1, read as the reverse complement.
AGATAATATTGCAAACAAAGACAATAAATATGAATATAGTAAAAAAAAATGCAGTAAGATTTATATAAACACTAACTATATATATCTAGTTTGAGTAGTATATTACTTAAGTAATATGTACCACTGAAACTAGATATAAAGTAATGAGTAGTATGTGTTTATGTAAGGTTTTATAATATATATATATACTATACAAACTATATAACTTTGGACCCTATTGTTAAATGAAATATTACAAGTTTGGATAGGGTAGATGTACAGATTTAAAATTATCTCGTTCACATGATGTTTGAAGAGTTTTAATCGTGAACGCGATAAACATTTAACTCACTGTAGAGCAGATCTCTCGTCGTAATGTAAGGACAAAGAGTCCGGATTTCTAAGAATAAAGTTTTTTTTTTTAACTTGGAATAGAATTAATCCTATATCCCCTTTGTGGGCGCGTACTTCCTTGTGAGAAAATATCGGATAATCCTGAAAATGTCTTCCTAGTGGCGCGATTTAAATTTCAAATTTCTTACGGGAGCCGACCAGGGCTCAAAGTATATAAATGTCATCTTTGCCCATCTAATTTTCAAAGAAACATAAAAGTATTAAGGACACCTCGTTATAGCAAAAAAACAAACGGATTCCTTATTTTACAATAAGGATATAATATACAAATATTGCTGTGTTCCGGATTGAAGGGAGTTCTAGTGAAATTAATGAGACGAGACTTCACATACTGTCTTTAGACAACGAGCGCAATATGATGCAGTGTATAAGATCCTAACTAACGCCACGTGGTTCACCATCAGGTCGTTTGATATAATAAAAAAAAATTACTATTCTTTCTATATATATAATTCTTTTAAACTATAATCTGATTGTAAATATACAATTGAAAGAAACTTTCTATTCACCCATGTTCTATTGTTTATATTAATTTAATTAACTATTGTACGACTCACTCTTGACCTTTTCTTGTTTACAGTGAATAGCGGACTTTTAATTAGAAATGTAACAAATTCCGTCTCATTTTTATTAATTCTACTCTTGAAATATCCTGTCTTTCTTCTTTTGTGATGATATTATCATCTTTGTTCCTCCCCTCCGCGATATTAAATCTCGAAATATTATTTTACTTCGTAATTAAATTGTTTAACGGTGAACAAGTTACGAGCGCAGGAGTTTTATATTCTCTTACATCAGATCATCAGTAATTGGTGTTAAGGATATCTATCAATGGCTACAGACACATTGGTTGCTGTACTGGAAAAAGAAAGGCTTGCATTGGTGGCCGCGTACTGGACAAAAGGGTAAGGAGCCTCCCTCCAAATGGAAGAAGATCTCATGACAGTGGTCATTTGGTGAAAGACATCGCAGTAAGTCAACCAGCAGTGGATGATGATGACTAATAATTCTTCGATCATTCCAATGTATACTACATTATTTATCGATTGTAGGTTTCTGTTGCTGAAAACTATCTAGGTAACTACTATTACCTATAGACTTTCATAGGCTTCTGTTGCTAGTGTTATTATTTGGGTATAGAGACTTCATATCTTATGTCTTACGACGACGAAAACTTCTGCAGTAACAACATATTGTTATTGTAATTTACCATTATATAAACATTCTGTTAATTGTAACTATTTATAAAAAAAAATTGTTAGTTATTATATGAAATATTAGATATAAAAACAAGTGTTACAGTGTTCAGTGTTAGAACCGTGGGTCGTTAGATGTTGTAAGCCAATCTGGGCAACTAACCACGCGAATGTGCTTATCTCTTGGACGTAAGCCAGCAGGTTCGGTTTCGCAATGGAAAATATGTGACAGTAAATAACCGGTTTTTTTTTTTTTAAAAGGACCATGACATGGTCTCTTTTAGTTCACGTTCCATAGTTCCTTTCATAACAATATCGTATCTTCATATCAAAGACTTTAATATGCAAAGGAACAAGGATAAAACTTCTAATAATATTAGATATAATATTGTTAAACAGGAAGTCGTCAAGCAGGCTTTGATTTTTGCTACCCTGGAGATCAGGCTCTGAAGAATCTAAAGAAGGTTTAAAGGTTCTTTGAATTCGTGAGCTTTGGAGGTGGATTTCACAGTAACTTATAAGCGAACCCAATGTGCATGATATAAGGTGGTCTCGTGTTTGGTGCTGAAGGTGCTGAAGGGGAATAGGCGTTGACCGGCGCGGTCTTAGTGAGAATAGCACTCACATAACTCCGTCTTCCTTAGAGAAGCAAGACAGCTTTAAAGATATCCATACTTCCATGATAACAGAAGGTTTTGAATTTAATGAACTATTAAAATATTGTGACAATTCTGTAAGCTGCTAAGTCCATATATGAGATCAGGAGTATTCTAAACCAGTGCAAGTATTTTGTGTGTGCAATTTAATCCAGTAGATGTCAAATTAATCTCATTGTATATAACCTATAAGGTTTTCCGGAGTTGGCGCTTGCGGTGCCTTTGGTACTTTTCTCGTAGGTGGTGGAAATTAGAAGTACCATATAAATCTTTGCCACCTTCGAGGTGTATGTTTAACAAAAAAAAAAATTATTCTATAATGGGAAAGTAATGAGATCCACTAAAAATGAAGTCAGACTCAGCATTAGATTGCGTTGATCACATTGACAAGTTATCTGGTCTTTTCATTATATGGAAACATGCACAACAACTGATGGGACCAAAGCCAACCACATCTGCTCGTGTTACACTCTGCTAAGCAACAAATGAGGCTCTGGTCTGGTGGGAAATGGCCCAAATCCCCAATATGAAGCCTTACAAACGACGGCTCCTAGTACGCCATGCTGACTGCAAGTTTGCGAGAAGCCGCTGGATGAGGTTGTCGCAAGACCAACCGATATGGTAATTGGGGGAGGCCTAAGTCCAGCAGTGAACGTTTATAGACTGATGATTGATTTAGTGATTTGAGCTCTTCGTGAAGTGATTCACCATTAGCAAAGGTAAATATGAGATGATGTTTGATGCTATATATTTCAGGAGCTTTTAAACCGGAAACAATCAAACTTTTTGTTCAATTTGATAACAAACATCGGTCTAAAGCCATTTAATCGCTGCATTACGTTTTGATTAACGGTGGCGCCCGATTAAAACGGATATCGCAGTGTGCTCGCTGTGTTAATTAATTATTTATTTGTACTATTGCATAATCAAGAAAAATATATATTAGGTTGTCAAATATCTCCCTTCCGCCTTTTTGTCTATTGAATTTCCGGCTATGTACAAAGCGCTACAGAGCTCGTATCTGGCAATACTATACAGAATTTGAAAGGTCTTGACATAACCTACAAAACGACGCTATGCATAATTAGTTTGGATATTGCGTTCAACAGTTATAGACGTGTAAACATTGAGTTCACTAACGGCGAAATTCGCGCTATTTTAAAGTTTTCCTTCGTTAAAGGCAAATCCGCTAGAGAAACGTTCCGTGAGATTAACGGTGTTTTGGGGGACGGTACTCTATCCCTTCGAACCGCGGAGGAATGGTTTCGACGATTCAGAGCCGGTGAAAACGACACCACGGATAAGCCAGCCGGCGGAAGACCTGTGACGACAAATACCGGTCAAATCATGGACTACATCGAGTTAGACCGGCATGTGGCATCTTGTGACATCGCCCAGGAGATGGGAGTTAGTCACCAAACCATTTTAAACCATCTGCAGAAGGCTGGATACAAAAAAAAGCTTGATGTTTGGGTGCCGCATGATTTGACGCAAAAAAACCTTCTGGACCGAATCAACGCCTGCGATATGCTGCTGAAACGGAACGAACTCGACCCATTCTTGAAGCGGATGGTGACTGGCGACGAAAAATGGATCACATACGACAATATCAAGCGAAAACGGTCGTGGTCGAAGGCCGGTGAATCGTCCCAAACAGTGGCCAAGCCGGGATTGACGGCCAGGAAGGTTTTGCTGTGTGTTTGGTGGGATTGGATGGGAATCATCCACTATGAGCTGCTCCCATATGGCCAGACGCTTAATTCTACCATCTACTGCGAACAACTGGACCGCTTGAAGCAGGCGATCGACCAGAAGCGTCCAGAATTGGCCAACAGGAAGGGTGTAGTGTTCCACCAGGACAACGCCAGACCACACACTTCGTTGATGACTCGTCAGAAGCTACGGGAGCTCGGATGGGAGGTTTTATCGCATCCACCATATAGCCCGGACATAGCGCCAAGTCATTACCACCTGTTCCTGTCCATGGTGAACGCCCTTGGTGGTGTAAAGTTGAACTCAAAAGAGGCTTGTGAAAAGTGGCTGTCCGAGTTCTTCGCAAATAAGGAGGGGGGCTTCTACGAGGGAGATATTATGAAGTTGCCGTCTAGATGGAAACAGATTATCGAACAAAACGGCGCATATTTGAACTAAATCCGATTACTGTAACACTTTTTATAAAGCATTGAACAAAGAGCAAAAAAGCGGAAGGGAGATATTTGACAGCCTTATATATATATATTGTATAATATAAAAAATCAAGAAAATTATTATTATAACAACTTTATTGCATAGCGAATTTTTTTATTTGTTTTGTGTGTGTTAAACATAATCTTATCCTTTTTTTATTCATGGGGATATTGTGCATTAGATAATCTTCTGCTGTGGGGGAAGCATTAGTTACGTCAGATTCTTACCTGCTGAAACCTCACGGTTGCTACTCAACGCCGAAACCAAGAAAACGCTTTCGCACACAACCATGGTTTCGACAGCATCCTTGATGAGACAGCGTTTCGGGTTGGAGATGCAACTATCCGCCCAATTTAAAAGTTTCCGGCGGAATATCGTAAGAACTATCTCAGGGATTTTCATATTTGGCGACGGACTTCCCCTAAAAGCGCCAGCATGGCTTCAATTATGGGGTTTGAAGAGTAAAAGAAGGAGGATGCCTTAGACACCAAGGTCTCTACGTGCGGGTTGAGAGATAGAGGTTTACCTCTCGCTACTTCTCTGCGATATTCCCTTCACGCAGAAGACATCCTACGTCCTCTCACTACTGATCGTAGCTTTGATAAAACCAAGAAGTGAGAGGTCATATCCCACAAAACACAATCTCACCTTGTGTTAGACGATGAGGTTTTATTTAGTATATAGTAGTAATATATATATTATATTACTAATATATACGTGTATATGTAAAATGCTTCTTCCGGCGAGGTATATTTGTAAGTAATGATTTTTTTTTTATATTGTCACTTTTTTTCCCAGTAGGGGTAGGCAGAGGTGAATAAACCACCCACATTTCGCCAGATGTGGTCAGATTAGGTCCCATGTAACAGGGGGCGAGCCTGTTGCCACTTTATTGGGACCACCACACGCACACAAAGATGATATCAGTGTGCGGGTTTCCTCACGATGTTTTCCTTCACCGTTTTTGTATCTCGCTGTTGTAACTATAGTTCACAAATGTACATAACTTAAATATTAAGTCGTTGGTACATGCCGAGGTTTGAACCCGCGACCTTCGGAATGAAAGCCGCACGCTCTAACCATTAGGCCAGCGAGCTACTAGTAAGTAATGAATGGTAACTAATTACAGGTAGGCTGTCGTGCGATGGCAAAAAAGAAATGTTTGAACTTTGTGGTATTCCAGCGCATATTTACCAAGAGTCCCATCGTCCACCTGATAGTGAAAAGGTACAAACATTTTAACTGTTGTTTCACACATTTACTTCCATTTTTTCACTTATTGATAATAAACGAAATTGAGCTCAACATTCGTAACCAGTCCGTATTAAAAATTCACGAGGAGCGAGTTGTTTGTGAATTAATAAATCGCCTTACCCATGTCATACGTCGAACTTAAAGTCTACATTCATTATTAATAACTTTATGTACTAAATAAATAATATAACGCTTTTATAATAATTTAATACACTTTGAGATGACATGAGTTTGGATTAATTTGCTTAGTTTCCTTTAACATTGGCTTCGTGAAAAGATTTGGCCGAACCGTCACAGAAACAAGAAACCATTAAGCGATGTAGATTTAATATTATCATTTATTTTAAACGAAAGGTATCATCATTATTATCAGCTACTTCCCGCAGCCTTCACCAGAGCATCGGACCACCTGGTGGCAGGCCTGCCAACAGTACGTCTCCCGGTATGCGGTCGACATTCGAGGACCTTGGTGCCCCATCGGCTGTCAGTCCTTCGAGCGATGAGTCCTGCCCATTGCCACTTGAAGCTAGAAATCTTTTAGACAATGTCGGTGACCTTAGTTCTCCTTCTAGAAAAGTATAAAGAAATATAAACACAGTAATAAGGAAACTTGACACGGTTTATAATCCCATAGTTGGGACTCAATACCTTTTATCACAACGTGGTAATGATAACAGTTCTTTAAAGTTGATATTTAATAGACTATACAGATTTACTCAGAGCGTTCTCCATTCTCCAGGTACAGGTTCGATCCCTAACTTGTAAGTATAAGATAGGGATCGAACCTGTAGCTCCGCGTATACACCTAGCACCACTTCACTTACATTTGTAATTTTTTTTGTTTGAGGAATCTACGAGGACGATCCTGTAGACGTCCACTACTGGGTATAGGCCTCCCTCAAAGATTCCCATGAGATCTGGTAGGGATTCATATGGAGGCTTTTGAGCCATTACCCACCACGCTGGGCCAATGCGAGTTGGTGGGATGTTATTTACAGCTTATGATAAATTGTCAATGAGGTTAATAGCTATTCAAACAGATTAAAAAAAAAGCACTGCCAACTTATTTATGGAATAATCAATCTCTTGGAACACTCTGGAATCAAACCTCAAACCCCAAATCCTGGGATCGAAGAACAGACCACCTGGTGTATTTAAATTGTAGAAGTGATATTAATGTATAGCAATAAATAAGATTGAATTAGCGAATGTAAATCGACTTGGACAACGAAGCAAGTCGCTTACATCCTTCAGTCGTGGTTTCCGATAGGAATCTAATTAATTGCCCTCACATGCCGAGTGTACTCGTACTCCATTGAAGGTCGGAACTGGATTGATGGCTCCTAACTACGCCCTTTGATAGAACAGTGGCTTTTAATCATTAATGAAGTAAGCTATTCACGAGTAACCGCCGTGAATGTTTTATTCCATACGCGGCATGTGGAGGAAACGGAAATACATTCTACCCTACATTTAAAAGGAAATAGGTTCAAAAATAAAGTTCTTTATTAGATACTGACTATTTTGATAATTTAACATCCTCGTTCAAGAGAATTGATGATATTGTTTTCTCATCGTTTAACTAAACTTTTAGCTTCCGAACTAAAAAAACATCTAAATTATTAGTCACAGGGAATAAAAAAATATTATAATTTAGCCGAGTTTATATAGAGGGTGTAAAGGGTCCAACAACAACTCACGGGCCCCAAGACAACCCCACCTGCTTGTGGTGGACCCTGCTAATTAACAAACCAGGCTCTGGCTCCCACCAACCCGCTTTGGGCCAGCATGGTGGAAAATGGCCCAAATCTCTTCTGTGAACACCTAGAAGCGTTGGTCTCTAGTGTCCGGCGCTACTGAAGGTGATGTTGACTGTGGATAAATCGATGTTGAGATCTTTGGGGGAGGCTTTTGCCCAGCAGTGGACGTCTATCGGCTAATCATGATGATGATTATGATGATGATGATGATGATGAGTATATATAATTTGAAACGGAAACTATACGAGCAGTACGTTCAACTATTCAAATATGCATACGATAATGTGGTGATAGTAATACCCCACAATGTAGTCGTCGCTTCGAGACATAAGATGAATAGTTGCGTTCCCAAAAGTTCAGCAATTTTTATTAACTATAGCGTCTTTCAAACCGGAACATGATAATTTTTCCACACTCCTTTTTGACAGTAGAAATAGAAGCTACGTATACCGTTTTAGGCAAGAGATCTCTCACTATTAGCCAGCGGTAGGTCTCTGTTGCCGGAGTCTAGGTAGGTACCACCGCAGCGCCTATTTCTACTGCCAAACAGTACTGTACAAACATTACTGTGTTCCGGTTTGAAGGGCGCTGTAACTAGTGTAATTATAACGGTAACGAAACTCAATATGTTGTCTCAGGCGTAGAGCGCAATGTGGTGCGGTGCATACCATCTTAACTAGCGGCACGTTGTTATCGGTAGGCGTATGACTTACCATCAGGTGAACGTCCCTCTCGTCTCGTCGCTTAATTACATAAAAAGCAGTAGTTGGATTTAACATATTTTTTTTAAAACGTTTTACTATTAAGTTGTTGGTTTAAAGCATACAGTTTAAAAATGGACGGCTGAAGATCCTCATCTGAAGGTAGCTGACGTAATTTTTTTTTATTCTACGAAGCGACGGTTCTCTGATGGTAATAGCTTCTGATAACAATCTGCATCCGGTAAAGATGATATACACAGCACCATATTGCACTCCTCAACTTGAGATATAAGATGTCAAGTCTCATATACTCGGGTAATTTCATTAGTTATAACATCTTTTAAACCGGAATACAGTAACGTTTGCACTGTACTGTTTGGTGGTGGGAATAGGAGTTGTGATGGTAGATGGTCAGTCACCATCAATAGAGATCTACCACCAGTAATCCTTAACAAGTTGGAAGGACGATCTGATTAATTTCGTCGTGTGTGATCAATTGGCACGAAGATCTTTAATGGAGGTTTATTTTCAGCAGTGATGATGCTGCTGATGATGATATACGTTCCGATAGCGACGTAGCAATAATTATTTACGTTGATAATTGATTAAACGCTAGGGGTGTACTGAAACTCGGAAGGGAGGAATGTGCGTAATTAACAAGGGGGACCCGCATGTCCCGGCAAAATTCAGTGCTTTGTGTTGTGTGAAACGTTTGCTTCAATTAATTGTCTGAATTGGAAACGTATTCTGTGACTAAAATGGACACTTTCCAATAGACCACCATTGTAAGAGCAGGAAAATTATCCATCAGACCACTGGTGGTCCGCGGAACATCACCGTGACAACCGCTGTAGTCAATATAAAAATCGCAGCTTCAAACATTCAACGACAAATATATTATTAAGCAAAATTAAAATTTATAGATATCCATGATAAAATTAACAATTAACATTTTTTTATATAATTAAGCGACGAGATGAGCGGGACGATCACCTGATGGTAAGTGATACGCCCGCCCATAGCAACGTGGCGCTAGTTAAGATGTTATCGGAGCACCACTTTGCGCCCATCGCCTGAGACATAAGATGTTGAATCTCATTACCCTAGTAATTGAACGAGTTATAGCGCCCTTCAAACCGGAATACAGTAATGTTTGCACAGTACTGTTGGCGGCAGAGATAGGCACTGTGGTGGTGTCTACCTAAACGGTCTCCGGCAATAGAGACCTACCTATCACCAGTAGTATTTAAACCTCCCTTATTAAGACTTTCAAAGTTTTTCATCACCTAATACAATTGTTAACAGAAATGTAAAAAGCTCGAACGTTTTATTCGTGCACGTCTCTGTTCTTCGAGATCATCATCAGCCGATAGACGTCCACTGTTGGACATAGGCCAGAGATTACATCATATATAATATCTTAATTCCAATTTTCGCCGCTAAACAGACAAAACAATCCTAAGAAATCTCCTACCTCGATCATGTACTCCGTCATCAGCGATATGAACTTCTGCAGCTGTTTACAATGGATTAAGTTTCTAGAAAACGAAAGGTAGGTAGAAAGAAGAAAACTTGAAATGTGGTGCAATGCATACCATCGTAACTAGCGCCACGTTGTTCTAAGCGGGCGTATCACTTACCATCAGGTGAACATCCGCTCGTCTCGTCGTTTAATCACTTAAACGAAGTTTCATTTAAAAAAAAATTATTACAATCTTACTATCTAATATTTAATTAAAATTACTTTATGCGAATAATAAAACATTGTTTGTTAGTAAGTAAAAAGGATTAATCCTTCTTGATCGCGTTTGTAGTACGTTAAAAATTTGCTTCACGCGAAAAATAACAACAAAACGTTGGCTTTTGTATCCAGCGGAGTGCAAAGGCGCCGATAGCGGCCGTTAAAACGTTCCGCTGGATCGAAATATATACATTGTACTTTTTATTAAATTATAACTCATACATTCTAACAATTAATACGTTGTGTATACACTACAGAAGGTCACAAACCAGGCTACAAACTAATATTTACTGTTATAAAGTTTTGTGATATTAAAAAGCTAAACGTTATGTACACATTTTGTTTTTAAAGCATTCTCCCAGTTTTGAGGCTGGTGCTTGTCTTTTTGATCTTAATCATCTTTATTTTATTCTTTCCAAATCATACTCCTCTTTCTACCTTTTTCTTCTTTCATTCATTTAAATCTCTATCATTCTCTGTTCTAATTCCTTCTTGCATTCATTTCCCCTAAATCAGTAAAGATAAACGTCGTTCTTTCTTTACAATTATAGTTTTCTTATTTCTATTTGTTATTGCACATTCTTTGTTATTCTATTAACAAAGTTTTTGTTAGTCTATGTTCTACTTTTAATATCACATTTTGTTTAAACTCTGTTTCCTTCTTTGTTCTCTATTCTTATTACATTATTATAATTATTTATTTGCCTATTCTCTTACACTTTTAACTTTGTCTTTACTTATTTTCGTATTTCAACATATTGCGTCTTATTTCCATCAATTGTCTTTCTAATCACCTTCCTACAGTACTCTCGGAAATTGCGATTAAGTTAGGTACGTATTAGAAATCTTGCGCCTCCTTACTTTCATCTTTACATAAACTAATGGAATTTTTATATGACTTGGTGGTGGTGGCGCATTAATAATAAGATCCCAAAATTTTAAATATATCGCTTGACTAATTTAATACTATATTAATATACTAGCTGTTCCTCGTCCACTTTGCTGGCAGTAACATCCTAGCTATTCCCTTTGGGGATGAATTTTGTAAAGTCCATTCCTAGCTGACCTATGCTCGGTAAAAGAAAATCTCTACCGAATTTCAAGTCTATAGAACTTACGGTTATTTGTTAAACCACGATCCCACCTGGTATTAAGTGGTAATTTGATCTGGGGGGTAAGACGCATAACCGAGTAACAGACAATTTAACTCTTTTCTTCAAGTAACCCACATCGTATTTGGACAGGAACACCAACGCCAGTGAGTTGTTCCACTCCATTGCTGTTTTCATTAAGAAAGAGGAGGTGAACCAGTTTGTTCCATAGATATTTTGATGAGTTTAAAGAATGTTACATATTTATAACATTCGTATAAGGTCAATAATTCAATTTGAAATTGTTTTAATTGCAGAAAACGATGTACTATTCATCATCAGTTTTTATCAAGTCCACTGAATCTAGATTTAGCAGACTTGTTAACCTGTACTACAGCCGTCCGTTTATTCTACCATTACTTTTAGAAACTAATACTAAATACTCTCAAAGAAAAGATCTCGAAAAAAAACATGGAAAATATATTATTTCAACGCTTAATGTCAGACATTACAAAACCAAAGTCCACGGCGGAGGAAGTAGGTTGGAGCTGGAAAACGCGGGAACAATTAACCGGCGACAGATATGAATTGAGGTCTGAAAGGCCTCACAAAGGAAACTTGGACATTTTCCAAAGTAAAGTTATAATATCAAAGTTGCCTGTTATAAGCGTACAACGGAGTTTTTTCAATTAACTAGTGTTCATGACAACAAAATGGCGTCGTGTAAGAGGACTATCGTAAAACAACTTTTTCTCGAACAACTCTCTTTTAGTTTCGACGGAAATAATTTGTTTTATTAGTACATACTAATAAAAAATATATATACTAGGTACACTACGTAATGTACCTAGTAAAAAAAACTAATTATTTAATCTTTATATATTCCATTAAAAAATGTCACATATTATATTTAAATTTTTAATTTAGAGGGTGCTGTAGCTAAAACAATAATGTGTATCGTAAGAACATAAGAGGGGATGAAGTATGTTTTTGTATATGTTACTCCCCATTTTAATCCACATCATCAATTTTCTGCGCTGTCTGTTTAACTTAATGTAGTATCAGCTGCTTGATGTCAAAGCCAAAGTGTCCTTTATACCTATTAAATGTTAGCTGTTCCTCTCTCGCAATACTGACCGTAACATACAATTAAATTTAATATTTGTCAGAAATACACCCTCCCGGCGGCAACACGCCACCCCCTTCCCGTTATTAACACCCCAGCTACTCCTTTTCGGGATTTTTGTTAAATCCATTTTAAGCTGATCTCTAAACAGAAGAAGCACTCTACAAAATTTTGAGTGTTTACGTCTAATAGTTTCGCAGAAATCGTGATGAGTCAATGAATCTCAGGATATCTCCTATATATTTAGATTAACTTTATAGTGTTCATCTGATTAATATCATTCTGACCTCATCGCTTCGTATATATATATTATAGCAAAACAATCAGTTCTCATAAACAATAATTTACAGCTTTCATTCTCCCCAACCCCAGCACAGCACGGCTGCGACTTCTGGCACGAACTCTCGCCACAAATAATAACCATAGCTCAACTCCGCCTCCGTGATTGGAATTGTTTGTGCCAATGCTCCCTACAAAGGTACAAGTGTAGCTGTTCACTTATTCTGCTTCACGACTGAAATATAACTTTTTACACGAGGACGTCCATTTTATAGTGTATGATTTATTTTTTATATTATCACGCCTATTTCCTACTAGGGGTAGAGGTGAATAAACAACCACTTTTCGCTAGATGTGGTCAGATTAGGTCCCATGTAACAGGGGGCGAGCCTGATGCCACTTCATTGGGGCCACCACGCGCTCACACATGCGTGTCAAGTGTGCGGGTCTACCGTTGCCCGTATCCAGTGGGTTCTCGCGATTCTCTCCAGATCGTAGGTCCACCTTGTTAGAGGTCTTCCAACACCACGTCCATCGGTACTCGGGCACCACTCGGGGACCTTATTGCCCCATCGGCTATCGGTCCTTCGAGAAATATGCCCTGCCCACTGCCACTTAAGTCTAGCAGGCTTTTGGACTATATCGGTGATTTTAGTTCTTCTGCGGATCTCCACATTTCTGATTTGATCGCGCAAATAAATTCCGAACATAGACCTCTCCGTTTGGGTGATTTTGAGCTGTTGTTTGAGTTTTTATAAGGCTGATAGTGAGGAGCCACGTCTCAGTCAACACTGGCAACACGCGAAGAGTTTTGTCTTAAGACACTGCGGTATCTGAGACGAAAAGATGCTGCGTTGTGGCGGTTGTTTGCATATAATACAAGATACGCTCATCGTTTTGAAATTGATTCGAAGTCTATGCTGCTACAGACCTTTACTACAAGTACAAAGGCAGCTCCTGTTCCTATTGAAAAATGGAAGTGTGCAAACATTACTATGTTCCGATTTGGTAGGAGTTTTAGCTAGAGAAGTTACTCGGATAACGATACTTAATATCTTACGTCTAAAGGCGACGACCACAATGTGGAGCAGTGTATATCGCCCTAACTAGTACTATGTTGTTTTAAGCAGGCGTATCTCTTCAACTAATACATATAATTCCGATTTTTTTTTATTTAATCCCTTGCGTATGGTGGGTCAAGGCCTTTAGGGTGCTTTACATTTACCATCACTTTCCTACTTTCCATTTCCTACTCATTATCATCTAACTTTTAATTGTAGGGATAATCTATTTTACTGTTGTTTTCATCCCCATAATACATAAGGACTATTTGTTCTGTAATATTAAGCGGTAGATATAGGAGCTGTGCTTAATACCTCTCAAGATGTTCGATCAGTAAAAAATCGACATATAATGCAGTGCCTTTGGTAATGTCAAGTTAAGTCGTATCTTAGAAGTGTTATAAAAGTAAACGTTATGAAACCGGAAAAGGATGTATGCGTTCATCCAAAACCGCGATGACATTTGTCAGGTCGGGCAAACATTAGTTACCTAATCTCTTTGATGAGAAGCAGAACTCTGAAGGCAGTACGAAAGTGCGCGATATGACTGACACAGTTCGCACGTTATGGGACTTTGCCTTTATGATCCAAGTTAGCCGTATTCCCGGCGCCATATTTACACACCATAAAGCATCCGGGTACATTTATAATTCATTTTCATTAACATATTACGGTTATACGGTTTATTTTAACAACGAACTAGGAGCTCCTGATGGTACGTAGGTTTTTGCGACAGAACCATTCTGATATATTTTAACCGGGATAAGAGATGCTATAACATTATCATAATTGCGCCTCTAAGATTACTCCCAATGTATGCCGGGACGAAAGAAATCTTACTCTATTTCCTTTCATGATAAACTCTGGTCTCTGCTGCTGAAGTTATCATAGTGTATTTGCGCTGTTAAATATCGGTGTGTTCCCTTTTAAAGATCACTATAACCAGTAAAATTAATATGGTGGACACCTTAATATATCTTACTCGAATATTGTATAAACATTTTAATTCTTATCTTATATACTATAAGATAAGAATTAACTTACACTAAACCTAATGGTTAGAGCGTGCGGCTTTCATTCCGAAGGTCGCGGGTTCAAACCTCGGCATGTACCAATGACTTAATATTTAAGTTATGTACATTTGTGAACTTTAGTTACAACAGCGAGATACAAAAACGGTGAAGGAAAACATCGTGAGGAAACCCGCACACTGATATCATCTTTGTGTGTGTGTGTGTGTAGTGGTCCCAATAAAGTGGCAACAGGCTCGCCCCCTGTTACATGGGACCTAATCTGACCACATCTGGCGAAACGTGGGTGGTTTATTCACCTCTGCCTACCCCTACTGAGAAAAAGGCGTGACAATATAAAAAAAAAAAAAATCTTATTATTCTTCTTATCAGCCTGGTAACGCCCATTGCTGGGCGTAGGACCCCTTCAAGGATCTCCACGCCGATCGGTATCCAGCGGGATCCCGTAATTTTCATTAGATCGTCGGTCTACCTAGCGGGCCTGCCACTTCTATGTCTTCCAGTACAAGCCGCCATTAGATGACCTTGACCTAGACATCCTAATTATCACATACGATTATAGTACTTACCATTGACTTGCACTCTTCGTTACTTCATTGTTATATCTGTAGAGATAAGGTCCTTTGGGTAGCCAAAGGACCTTCTTATATTATATCAAGACTAAAGATCATTTCATCAAATTGATGTTATGTACCAAAGATTTAAAATTATGGTCTATGTAAAGGTTACGGAAGATACTGTAATCTATATCCGGTGTACACAAGTTAGTTCGACGCGATATTAATTATGGCACTTCCTTTACAAGTTAATCCGTTAGCTGGTAGCTGAATCCAATTAAAATATGGTTTAAAATTTTATTAAATATGTTAAATAGTTACTAAATCACTTAAGAAAGTTTACTGCGAATTTCTACTTTGATATTAAAGTTAACGAGCAGATTAAGTTGGCAAGCTTAGCCATTTTTAGAGCACAACTTAATTGCTCTGCATATTCACTGACTACTTAATAATCCTATTATCATACCTCAATCTCCTACACATCACTATCAGTACCATCTCATCTGATAAGTCATCACTAGTAATTAAGTGCATATACAAATCTAGAGTGAATATAGCAAACCTAGTAAAAATGCCAACATATTTAAGACAGGTTAAAAGGATTCAAAATAATTTCTTAGAAAATCCAAGTTCAAAATCAATACCAGTGTCGGTAAATAAAACAGCAGATACTTCAGATGTCCTGAAATAACTCGGAGCGAGAGCACTTCCAACTTAAATCAAAGCACAAATAAAAATAAAACTTCTCCGCCTCGAGTCCAGAGCATCAGATATCAGCTTGCGGATATTTCTAAACCGTCACCCTGAGGTTCAATATAGATGGATGAAAGGAAAATACTACTACTTACTTATTCTCTATACTCTGTTGCCGGAGACCCTCTAGGTACTGTGCCAACATTAATGTGTTCCGGTTTGAAAGAGGTTGTAACTAGTGAAAATACTGAGGTATGGGTATGAGCCTCTATGCATCGGACCGGCTGGGTAGGTTCCTTTTAGCCTTGTGTGAAACCGTCATGATGCAGAAGGAGTCCGCCGAGCGAAGTCGGGACAGGGCCAACTCCGTCCATAGACGAGGACGTCGGGGCGATGGCAACGGACGTCCCAACCCGTCAGCCCTGTAGTCCCGGGCCATTAAGAATAGGACTAAGGTATTCCCTGCCTGACGTACAAGGCGACTAAAAGGGTTCTCGGTTTCGTGTGCTTTGAGGGTGGGGACCCTCAAAGCTTAATAAGCGAGCCTTAGGAGGACGGCAAATACATTGAGTGTTAAGGAGGGCTTTGCTCTTCCGTGGAATTTTTTAGCTAGAGTAGAGGCAACGGTGCCTTCCGTAGGAAATCCCGGAGCATCTCCTAATGCACTAAGGGAGACCGCCGAGGGGTTTTAGTGGGTAGAAGCCCCCACTTAACCTTGTTTTCTCCCCAGAAGCAGGGTATCTTTTAAGATTTCCCCCGCGAAAAAAAAACCATATGCCAGCTAAGAACGGATTTTGCGAAAATCTCACCCCAAAGGCTCGTAATATAAAATTAGACTTGCAATTTGTCTGAAATATTCCTTGAGACCAACCGCAACCGGCAATGACTTATAACAACCGTTACTATAGCAACCGCATAAATAATACCAAACGAAAAAACAAATTATCCCGCATCGGATAGTCATATGTCAATACGTTCACTAGTTTTCGCGTGTTTGGCGAACAAACCAAACTTATTTGCATTATATATAGTAAAAGCTTAACAGTCAACAGAATTGACTGCTGGTCTAGATATAATTAAATAGAAATTAATCAGTGAATACTTGGTTTATAAACAAATTTATAATTATTACTAATTGTTATAGAAATCAGTGAAAATGTACGTGTGTATGAACAGCTGTTTTACATTAAAATCTTCTAATTATTATCGATTTTAATTGTTATGGATATTGATTTTAACAATGATAACTGCATGCATGGTATCAGTGTGTATGGACTCTTTGGCTTCCGCTGCAACTTCACTCCACTGGATGGAGCTGGTACGCAACAAACCAAAAACCAATCGGCGACAAACTGACACACACTTAAGCTGCATATGAATATTATATATATATATACGTCTGCCATACAAACAAAAATATACAATGAATGATTCGAAAAAGTCCGCATTTAGCCTTCTCAATGAAAATATCATATCGTTACTCTGACGTTCAGACGTAATCCATTAAGTTATAATACATCTCCGCTGCTCCATTATCTAACATTATTTTTCATCCAGGGAATCGATTGTAACTTTATCCTTTTATCTCGGGAGATTAAGTAACTTGTCGTTTACAATATTAATCGGCATCTGATGCTTTAGTGTAGCTGTCAAGCAACTTATATATTAAACAAATACACAGAAAGAAGGTTCCTTACAAGTGTCTGCTGTTTCTGCAGCTTTAAACCTATATTTTTTATATATACATGTAAGCTATGAGACGAGCGGGACGTTCACCTGATGGTCCAATCCAATCCAATCCAATCAGCCGGAAGACGTCCACTGCTGGACAAAGGCCTCCCCAAATGATTTCCACTCAGACCGGTCCTGGGCC
This sequence comes from Troides oblongomaculatus, assembly GCA_029032895.1. Classification (NCBI taxonomy): domain Eukaryota; kingdom Metazoa; phylum Arthropoda; class Insecta; order Lepidoptera; family Papilionidae; genus Troides; species Troides oblongomaculatus. The sequence goes on along the minus strand of JARDWC010000432.1, from coordinate 2,516,692 downwards.
ACCCGCATCCAATGGTTGCCAGCGACCTTGACCAGGTCGTCGGTCCAACTTGTCGGGGGTCTGCCTACGCTACGTCTTCCGGTACGTGGCCACTCGAGAACCTTTCTGCCCCAACGGCCGTCGGTTCTGCAAGCTATGTGCCCTACCCATTGCCACTTCGCGACGGCAACCCTTCGAGCTATGTCGGTGACCTTGGTTCTCCCGCGGATCTCCTCATTTCTGATTCGATCTCGCAAGGAAACTCCGAGCATAGCTCGCTCCATCGCCCTCTCAGCAATCTTAAGCTTGCGGACAAGGCCCACAGTAAGCGGTACACCTGATGGTAAGTGATACATAATAACGTGCCGCTAGTTAAGACGGTATACACAGCACCACATTGCGCTCGTCGCTTGAACAGAGCCCCGTTCACACAGGAACATAGAGATATATGCACAGTACTGTTTGTGGTCTATAATAGGAGCTTCAGAGGTACCTTCTATTTTTTTTTTGTTTTGTGTGGGGCCACCTCTGGGGGTAAAGCAACTCCTCTCCATCTTTGTAACGGTGACTACCTCTATTTTTGATTTGTGATACTCTTCTGCTATCGGGGCAACAAAGAAGTTATGCCAGACTCTTACCTACTAATCCCTCACGGCTTCTCCCCCATCACATTTAACCAGAACCACTGGAATGCTTGTGAATGCAACCGCGGTTCCAACGGCTTTGATACGACCACATCTTGGGGTGGAACTACTGCTCTCCACAGATATAAAAGTGTTAGGCGGAAGAACCGCATGCACCACCTCGAGGCCTTTCATATTTAATGATAGATTATCCTCCAACATCCTCCTTTGACGCCCCTGTCTCTGCCTGCGGATTGAGGTGTCTTTTTCTCGCTGCAGCAGCAGCCTCTTTCTGCAGCAATACCTCCTCACAGAAAGGCACCCTGGCGTCCTATGACTATGGCTTTGATAAAGTTAAAGAGTGAGAGCTCATCACCGAGGTGGCACCAACGTAGACCACCAGTAAATGTTATTACAAAAACTGTAATGAATTGTCATTTCAGTTCCGACTTCCCCGTAGCAAGCGCTGAACGGTGTTGCCAATTGAAACGATAAATTCGGTAAACAACGTTTTACATGCGATCGGGCGCAACATGCGGGCTCTCCTATTAATTACACAGAGTAAAATTTACTTAAATATTTGTATATATACACAAACACATGCTTACTAATTAAGTTAATTTATCAGCAAGGGTATTTCTATATTCGAAGCAACTGGAGAAGGATATTCACAATAGTACACAACACGCCTCTCAATGACAATTAGGCGCTAATTAGGATGATATACACAAGAGCACTTTGTAGTATGTGCTATAGAACGAGATGTCTCACGATCACAATAATTTCACCCGCCGCAACACCCTGCAAACCGGAACAAAGTAATGTTCGCACGCAACTGTTTAACTGCAGAAATAGATGCTGCGGTAATACCTACCCAGACGGTCTCCTAGTCGTACTTACATGTCTCTCTCTCTCTGTCTCTCTCTTTATCTCTGTTATTCAGTGGAACTCATGCAGATGATCTATTCGAGGAATGCTGCTGAATACTAACATTGCGATGACTTGTCCAGCAGTGGACTGCCGAGAGTATTATGATGTTAATGATCTATTCGTATCATAAAGATTTATATCTAATCTCTTCAGCTCAGTTATTTTCATAACTACACCGCTCCTCAAAGAAATGATAGAAATGGATGCTGTATTAACTTTTATGATAAAACCAATTACTTTTTCTTTTCTCCCTCTCTTTTTAATCTGTTGTATAAATTAACTACCGTATAAATATAAATATTAGGAAATGTATTAGTTGTGTAATTTGACATATTTAAGTACATATATATATATATATCTGTTAACTTTAGATTCAGCGGCGGGCGCCTTGCCAACGCCGGGTACGGGAAATGGTTTAAGGTTATATTAATCTTACTTCTAGTATAAGTTACTGCAATCGCAAACGTCGACAAATTGAAGATTTTTAACTTCCGGGCGGAATTTTATGCTGTGTGCGCTCTCCCTATTTAATACTATACGGGTAAGGTTCTATGTTTCACAGTTTTTCTTTACTACGTAGTGGGATATGATAACATCTTTAGAGTGGCGCTTATAAAATTTTACTTGATATAGTATATTGCCTAGATTTTTTTTATGTCAAAAAAGATCAGAATTTTTCTTTAGGTTATGTTTTTATCTTGGTTTATAGAGGTTTAAAATTTTCATTATCATTTCATTTCCACAAAAGGCTTCTCAAAAATTTCAACTTCTTTCTCCTTAACGCTTTGAATCTGTCATTGATCAGCTATTTCTTTCATATGGTCTACTCTGTATTAGTTCCACCTGCTATCTCTTTGGTACCACTCCTTAATTATTTTCTTCGAATTTTCTGTAGTTTTTTATTGTTACTACTCTTTCCATCTACTATTTTTCCAAAGATTTTTTTATATACAAAAAAAGCGCTTGACCACGATCTCGCCTGTTGTTAAGTGGTGATATCATCTGTGCGCGGTTCTCTATATAAGAGCCTTGTGACCTAAAGCAACCAGCAAAACGGACAGTGATCAGCTAGCCTATTATATGTATTATTATCTGTATGGTTTAATAAATATATATTTAACACGGTTACGTAGTACTTTCATCGTACGAAGCGGCGACACAATAGAAACCACCTGATGTTTAGTTATACGCCTGCTATTAACAACATTGAGCTAGTTTTGATGATAGAGCACCACATCGTGCTCGTCGCTTTGAGATATGAGGCATGAGATGATAAGTCTCATAACCTCGATAATTACACTAGCTTCAACGCCCTTCAAATCGGAACAGGGTAATGTTTGCACAATGCTGTTCGGCGGTAGGAAAAGATGTTGCGGCGGTACCTATCTATAATATATGGTCTCCGACAACGGAGACCTATCATCAGTATACATTATATTATAGGAGTGCATCGAAAATATGGAATCGTAGGAACCTGATTAAGTAGTTTGTTAGGTGAAATCGTTTGGAAAAGCATTTGAGTGGAAAATTTAATTTATCGAGTATATTTCAATTCGGACTTACTTTTATAAAATCGAGTTATGTTCTTTGAAAACGATTCTTATTAAATTTCATTATTAACAACCCTTCATTACTACCTCTGTTCTCTGATGACGTTCAGCGCTTTCGTAATCATATTGACTTATCTGATGCTGAGTTCGTGGACCCGGGTCCAGGGCCTGTTCATAAATACCCTCATAAGAACTGAAAATGACCATATATAAAGGACATACGAGTTTCAACCATTTTTTGACACAGCATACAATGATGGTGTCCATTTAAACAATTATCAGTACTATATCGTTCTAGGAACAACTTTACGATCTCTCCTCCTACTTTTTGTTTTTGCGATTATTTACTTTAAGGAATTCATCTATGTTATTATATCTTATCAAAAATTAGGAAAAAGGTTATTAATAATTACTATCATCTGAACTAGTTATCAGATCTTTAGTGAATTTCATAATTTTGGATCATACCAACATCTATAATGTGTGCCTTATTGGTCAATTATATTTTCAAAGCAACAGTCTTAGCAAAGCAAATGTTTGTTGTAGTGTAAATAGTTTATTAAAGATATATTTAATTATTCCGTACAGAAACATTAACTAGGAGGATATATAAAATAATTAATGAATATAGAACAAGAGCTGTGGAAAGAAAAGATTTGTCTCCGGCTACGATTAATAGTTATTACGGAGAAGAGATCAGAATATTTTAAGTGCTCATCCTTTATAAGGAGTAATAAATCCTGTTCAAAGAATACCAGATTGTCAGAAAGTATTATCTAATTAAATTAGGTCGTATTATATTTTAATATCAATATTCTAGAGACAAACCTATAAGGGTGTATGGGGTCTCGCACAACTAATTAGGGGACTCAAGCCAACGAGGCTTTGGTTCCAACAAACTCGCATTAGACCAGCGTGGTGGCAAATGAACCAATACAAACGATGGCCTTTAATATCCGGTGGTACCGGAAACCACGCTGACTGTAGACCGATCGATGTGGAGATCTTTGAGGAAGTCTATGTCTAGCAGTGTCTAGCAGTCTATCGGCTGATGATGATGAAGGACAAACCTTAAGGAAAATAGGTAGTAGATGAATTGTACGATGCTTGCTTTAGTGTTTTGGTCAGTATTTGTATAATATTGTGTAAAAAAAAATATAAACAAACAATAGCAAATTATATAGTAGTTTGTTAATAATAAAGGACATGACGTTATCCTTTCCTCATTTTATCATAAACGTGGGTACAGTGCGTGTTTTCCCTTATATATAGAGATTTACTCCTAAACAGTCACTCGTCACGATACCTCTGGAACCATAAGGCCTGGAGACTTGAAGTTTGGTAGAAATATTCCTTTTGACAAGTATAGGTGAACTAAGATCAATTATCAAAAAGGTATTTTTCAAAATTCCTCCCCCAAAGGGAAATGCGGAAGGGATACAAGCAGCAAATTGGTCAGGGAACAGTTAGCTTTTGTTAAATTTTACTGCAGTTTTTTAATTTTTTTTTATTTTCAAAGAAGTAAGAGATGTGCAGGACGTTCACCTGATGGTAAGTGATACGCCTGCCTATAAGAAAGTGGCGCTAGTTAGGATGATATATACAGCACACATATTAATATACATAACCCAGTAATTACACTAGCTACTTCTTCTTCGTCAGTGTCTTAGTGATGACCATAATCACAATAGCTACAGCGTCCTTCAAACCGAAACAGTAATGTTTACATACTACTATTTGGAGCCAGAAATAGGTGTTGCGGTGGTGACTACCTAGACGGTCTCCAGTAACAGAGACCTACCATAAGTTTACTTTTTAGTACTCTATATTTTGATTTTATATATAAAAAGTGTACTTTTCAAAATATCCATTGATATTAAGGGTTCATTCAAACATTTATTAGGTTACTTTATTATTGTACCTAATTTTAAGATGATGAAAACAATGTTTAGTAAAGTTTAATTAAATTATCTCTAAGTTAATTTTATTCAAGTTGAATGGAAATGACCAAAACGAATAGCCCATAAATGCGGCCGCTAAAAGGCGAGCTGTATGAAAGCGTGTGTATAATTAATTAAAGCACTTTGACGGGACCTGAACACATCGCGGGCCCCTAGGCGGGGACCGCTAACTGCCTAATTTATAGCAATACACAACTTTAACCGGTTCCCACCACCGCTTTCGAATCCATTAAAGTTTTCATTTATCGGAATTACGTACAGCGGACGAACTATTGAACGAATAACAGCTAATTTACGTCCCCACTGTTGGGACACAGGTCTACCCTCAATATGAGAGCGATTGGGCCATAGTCACACGCTGGCCCAATGCGGATTAGTGACTCCACACACACCTTAGAATAAATTCTAATTCATGTGCAGGTTTACTCGCGATGTTTTCCTTCGCAGTTTGTCGGATTATCAGTACATAAAGAGATTCGAATCCGCGTTCTTTGGAATGAAAGCTGCACACTCTAACCATTAGGCCAGCGAGCTACTATTGAAAGTGCTTTTATATATTCTTCAAACGTTCACTTGGTAAATGACATGCTCGCCCATAAAGATGTAGTGGTAGTTAAGATGATATACACTGCACACATAATGTGCTCGTCTCCTTGAGACAAAAGATACTAAGCTGTTACTGCAATCATTAAGATTTGGACAACGCATATTTCAAAATTGGTATACAAATGTCATCGGTAATGAGTGCTGCACTACAACTCATAAGACCCAAGCCAACCTCACCTACTCGTGGTGTACCCTGCTAACCAACAAACCCAGCTCTGGTTCCCACCAATCCGCATCGGGCCAGCGTGGTAGGAAATAGCCCAAATCCCTCCATATGAACCTCTACAAATGAGGAGATCTTTGGGGGAGGTCTGTTTTTCAGTCGACGTCTATCGACTTAGGATGATGATGATCTTCTCTTGACAAAACAGTATTGAGAAGTACAGGTTGTTTATTTGATTTAATTGAAACAGTTGAGTATTTAATGTCGTGAATAATTAAGTACAGTGAACGTTACGGTTGTGAAATTCGGTTGGGTTAGATTGGAGCATTGGCCGGGGACCCGATGGCGTCCGACCAGGTTCCAATTGAAGCGATAAATTTGGTAAACAACGCCTCACGTCTGATTGGGCGCGGAGTTTTACCGTCCGTCTGTGCGGGTCGCCGTGTTCATTACGCAGCGTACATCTTACCGAGCCATCTGATCAATTAAGCAAACATTTGATACGTGTACTGAATATTTATCATAATTGTCTCCTCGGTTAATATATAATCTACATATATATTACATAAGATATTTCCACTTATGTAGATACTCGTCACGATATCTCTAGAACTATAAGGCCTAAGGGTAAAGACTTCAAATTTGGTAGGAATATTCCTTTCATTGAGTATAGTTCAGTTGTAAAACTGATTTTACTAATTTCCTTATCCAAAGTGAGTTGTAGGGGTTTACGATCACCAAAGCGAGCTAAGAACAGCTGCTCTACATATAGGAGATATCGAAAGATTCAATGATCTCCGAAACTATTAAATGTAAAGACTCCAAATTTAGACGAAGTATTGCTTTTGCCATTTAGAGGTGAGCTATGAATGGATATTCCAAATTCCATTTCCACTGTATTTTAAACAGCGCCGTGAAATTACTACAGTAACAAGATTTAAAATCAATATATATCATCCTAACAAGCACTACTTTAATATATGGGAGTGCATGATTGACAATCAAGTCTACTGTGAAGTTAATTAAGTATATAATCACAAGAAGATCTGCTAACATTTTATCATCTAATGTTGCCCGTTGCTTAACTTGGGTCTTTTTACCGGCATATAGTTCACTTGATGGCTTATTAGATGTCTAATTTTTATATCTTTTCTTTATTACTGTCTTCTTAAGATGTCCTCCAGGAGCATGATAAAGGATAAGTAATATTAAGCAAATGTCGCTGTTTTACTTTTAGTTTACTGTAGCAATCTAGAATAGTCTCATAACTAATCACATAGTTTATTATAAAAACTGTCGTGCAAAGTGTGTTATAGTTAATAAAATGTTATTTATAAGGAAAATTTAATAGTGGATATATTACTTTCAATAGAGCGCTTTGATGAATCGCCGGTTAGTACGTAGTTGGCCCACATCTCGTGTATAAAGCTGCGCAAGTCTTAAATACTACCGTGCCCCTGTGTATTAAATTCCACAATTTAAATCCCGCCTCTCTCCACACGGGGGAAGAAATTCCACTCGTTTAATGCCTAGGAAATATTTCCAATTATGTTATTCAAAGATTTTATAATTAATAAATAGTGTTTGTAATCACCACAGATCATTCAATTTTCAGCCTTGATACAGTATTTTACAACATGGTTGTGAATTGCTCGTGCTGGTTATGGGTAGTAAACCCGTAGAAATGTACAAGGAGTTAATTTGAGTTAAGTTTATAAAATTGTATTCATTTTGGGAAATACGTATTATAAAGATCATCATAATGGCCGTTTTAGTCCATCATTGTCCACTGATGGATATAAGTCTCACCAATTGGTTTAGAGTGCACGCGGTGCGAAGCTAACCTGTACCCAATTCGACTATACGGTTCCCTGCTAGCTTTATCAGGTTATTGGGTGTTTCACATCTCTCTTCTAAATCGTGGTTAAAGTTTATGCCACGTTAACCTTTATCTTTGTTATTAACTTCTGTATTAAGATTATGTTGCGTTGTTTAAATGTACAATAAAGCTTTGATAAGAGCAAGAGTTTTGAGATTGACACTGTGTAGCACTTGTATGTTTAATGTATCACCATAGTGCTCTTCTCCGACCCAGAGAGGACGGTAAGTGGCGAGCCCGACGAAATATTGAAATCGAGAGGGTAGTTGGCGAATCGAAAATCATAGGGGAAGCTCACAGACTTGGCTGGATGGGTCACTTGCTGAGGATGGGAGACGATCGTAGATTCAATAAAGCGTTCCTAGGAACTCCAGTTGGGCGCGACTTGTCGACTAGCCTAGATATCGTTGGAAGAATGCCCTAGAGCACGATCTATGCGAGCTTCAAGCAGTGGACTGGCAGGAGGCAGTGCGAGACAGACAACGCTGGCGTTCCCTTGTATCAGAGACCAAGACTCACTTTTGGTCGCTGCACCGGAGTGAGTAAGTAGTAAGTCTCTTTGCTTTGAGCCATAATGCCCTACAATATTAAAAATTTAACTAACTTCAGTATTTAGTCATAGAAAAATATATAAGATATAGAATAAATATTTGGCTGGAAAAATGGAATTTTGAATATTGAAAGTTTCGAAGCAACCACCAAGCTATAGAGGCGAGTATACTTTTCGACAATAGTGTTTGTTCTATTATGTAAGAAACCTTATAGTTTCAAAAAGGAACTTCAGCGAATTCCATTACAGAAGTTGCGCGAAGTAACGTCGAGTTCTACAAAAGTTTTGTTCTAATCTAATGCCACGTAAAGTTTTAACACAGGTTTTTTTCTTGAAACGACGATACGAAACTTTCTAAATACGTTTTAAAAAGTTACACTGACGCCTACGAAGAAAACAAAAAAAGAGGTTAAGTGGCCATCGTGGCCCTGGTAAGTATTCTTCTTTTTTATAACGTCAACTACGTTTTTATTACTACTAATATTTATATTACGTTACTTTTTGACTATCCCGAGGTAAAATTTATGTGAAATTGCGAATGAAACTGTTTATAAACCTCATCATTGGATACTTCAATGCATCTCAATATTTCTTCTCTTCTGTCTTTGACAATAAGTTTAACTGCTTCATTACAATTTTTATATATATCATCACCACGATTATGATTATGATCATTATCAGCCGATAGATGCCCAACGTTGGATATGACCCTCCCTTAATGCACTGCGTTTATTATAGTAGGCCTTATTTTGCCCGAATTCTACATCAGTCTTGTTTAATACGAGCGAATCCATCATATATCTTTTGCGCACATCTTCTTCAACTTCTATTTTCAGAAGATAACCCTTGCAACGTTGGTATAATGCTTTATACTTCGCAAATGATGCTGGAGCAATAATTAAAGGATCTACGAATGTCTTTTACCAATTTCAGTTTTTCAAATTTTAGTCTTCAGTTCTAGACGAAGGTATTTTATCCAACTGACGATATGAACGAGGCGTTCCTCTGGTGGTAAATGATAGCCCTGCCTGTGGCAGGAAGTGATAGAATATATAGCTGGATAGATAAATTGTTAAAGCTTGTTACTCCAATAAGACTGACTAGTTACAACGCCTTTCAAAGCTGAATACGGTAATGTTTGCACAGTGCTTTTAACCCTTGGGTCGTTGGGGGTTAGGATGGAGCTTCTCATCATCTTCTAAACGCCCCTGAGGAAAATGATGGCTAGATGTGATTTCCTGTCACTGAAATACGAGACTGGTAAGAAAATTTCCGTATAAATCTGACTTTTCTCCTGATGACGTATCTTTTCGAAGATTTCCCACCCGAAACTAAAAAAGAAGCTGCTGTGGTACATACCTTACGATATCTGGTAACAGACACCTACTACGATCAGTGAGAGTAATAGTAATGTGGTTTTAGTTATCGCTAGTACAATGTTTATTTTACTTATTCGTCTTCTCACGACATCTGTATCAAGTAGATTCGGATAATGTTTTGCGATATCTATATAAGAACTGAATCGAGGGGAATAAACCAATAATATTAGTCGATTTCAGTACTCAATGGAGCATTAAATAAGCGGATAAAGACGCACGCCTGTTAAATAAAGAACCTTCCCAAATAGCATTTTGGGTAATTTAAATTCACAGTTACTTCCCTTCCGACAATACCGTTTAGATTTAACGTTATTGGATTTTATCCGACCATGATTCTCTTAAGTGAATTAGAGTTGTAATGTAAAGAGATTAGAGTTTAAGACCAACCATGTTTCGACATATGATGAATTATATTACAAAGCAAGGTAACGTTTGTTACATTTTCGATGTTAACTACTGGTGGTTAGACCCTCCTAATCGGGACTATGTAACAGCTAATTTTGTACCGTTAACTACTATCTCTCCTCCATCTGTTGTACGAATATACACGAACATTACTGTAGGACAAGTACGATTTAATTTGTTGTTACAATTCTCTGTAACATCAGTCTCCAATTCTTCACGTTGATTCTTTCCAAAAAGTTTACACGTTCCGATATAAAAGCGCTAAAGTGCGTAACTTTAGCGCTTTTATATCATTTATATATTAAGATGGAGAAGAGAAAAATCATCGAAGTGAAATAAGAATCAAATTATTCGAACATCAATTGTTTCTTCCAAAGGGATTCCTAAAGGGAATTAGGATAAAACAAAAACCCGAACCGGCTGCAAAAAGTACAAATTGAAACAAATTTTATCTGAAGCTTAAATGAGTTACAAAGATGAAAACCAATATCCATTACTGCGAATCACAGCCGATTTGCATACAAAGCGACACTAGATGAGTTTCACGGATTCAAATGTAGCCTGAGTGGTTATCTATATTTTAAAATTACTAATCGGAAAAAGACAATGTTATGTTTTACATTCATTGTCAGTATTTATCAGAAACTCTATCTATAACTAGGACACAAACCGGATCTGTCGTACTTGAAATTACTGTCATATTATTTACAGACATATCATAAATATTAAACAACTTTAATATAAAGATTATCTTTAAGAAATTACCCAGAAAATTAGAAAAGTTCTCATTAATAGTTTAGCAGGTTTTTCTGTTGAGCCATTTCTTAGGATCAGTTCATTCAGGGTCTAATGTTGAGAAATTTGTTTAGTTGTAGTTTTTTTTTTAATACACCTTACTAGCTATAATCCCAATATTGTAAATCTGCTGCCAAAACAGCATTGCTATATTCGGCTGTTAATATATAAGAACCAGAGTATTGTGAATGAGCATACTTCACATTTCACGACTTCATAAACACCATGTGAAATTCGTATCTTTAGTCCCTTGTAAATAAAAATGGAGTCTTCATTCAATTTCAGAAGCCACATAGTAGCCAGATAGAAGGGAAGTTGTAATGGGATATCGTTTGTTGTAATTATGAAACCGTATTGCTCAATCGCACATAACCTTGTTTTTATATCAGATATCGTATACATTTTAAAGATTTTCTCCCGACAGCAATGAAAATAATAGTTTTAATAGTTTATATAGGAAATATAAATTACAATTAGTAGCTCGCTGGCCTAATGGTTAGAGCGTGCGGCTTTCATTCCGAAGGTCGCGGGTTCAAACCTCGGCATGTACCAATGACTTAATATTTAAGTTATGTACATTTGTGAACTTTAGTTACAACAGCGAGATACAAAAACGGTGAAGGAAAACATCGTGAGGAAACCCTCACACTGATATCATCTTTGTGTGTGTGTGTGTGCGTGTGGTGGTGCCAATAAAGTGGCAACAGGCTCGCCCCCTGTTACATGGGACCTAATCTGACCACATCTGGCGAAACGTGGGTGGTCTATTCTCCTCTGCCTACCCCTACTGGGAAAAAAGCGTGACTATATAAAAAAAAAAAAAAATTTCAATCTCTTGTTGATAGTCGCCTTTTTATCTGCAAAGAGATTAAGATGGCTATCACTTCTGGAAACAAAAAAGTGTACTTATTCTAAGTAGTGAAACTAGTAGTAACCTTTATAGCTATGGTCGTAAACCGAAAACTAATACTTAGAGAAGAAAAAAAATATTTTGACTATATTTTCTCTTAATTCAGCCTGTATTTTATTATTTTAGTAAGATGAAATGCAAAAATATAATAAACCTTAGTTGCTTCGACCTACTGCGGCTGCAACCGTCACGGGAACAATTCGTGTATTGTGTACCGGTTTCGTTATTAATATTTAACGTCAAAACTCATCTAAAACTTCGTGTAAAAATTGTAAGTTAAAAAAATCAGCGGGAACGAAACAATTGCGGGAACTTCGTTCTTAATTATGAGAGCAGTAACAATACGGCGCGTTAAAAAAAAATATACAAAGAGCAAAGCTATTTTGGAGCGGAGAGCTGTTCAGATTGCAACCCAGACAGTTAACGTTGAGTGCTCGCGGTTCGTGATCGGCAACTGTAAAATAGGAACAAATGAAGTCTTTACATTTTTGACGCGAGTCTGATGCTATTTTTGAAGTGAAACTTCTTTCGGGACGGAGTGAATTGGATTTTATGAAACGAAAACGTGTAACGAAAAAGAAACCACTGTAAATGTATTATATAGAATTTAGGCTGTGAGGGAAGGACAGACAACGCTGACACTCTCTTGTTTCGGAGGTCAAGACTCACTTTGGGTGGCGCCAGAGGAGTGAATAAGTAAGTAGGCTGTGAGAGAATGAGGTGAAATGCCTTTGTATATAGTATCTCTAACCTTCGTCTTCTCTTTCTGTTATTATATGAAGCTTCTGTTGTTTTATTCTTGTAAATAAATCACGGATGCTTCAATCAGTATCCGTATAATGTCATAAAATTCACGTATAATGATAAAAAATTAAGATTAGTATATACAGTTAATTCCGCTGTTATAGAAATCTAAATAATTTCTACTTCATGACATCTTTTTATAGTTAGTAGATTTTTATGAACGCACGGCCAAGACATCGCAATCTGGATTCCTTCCAAGTATTGAATGATTAAACAGATTAATAACTACATTTGTTTACAAATATAGGCATCAGATTCTGTTGTTTAGTTCTCAAGTGTCAGGTTAGACGAAGACGCTAGTGCCACGTTGTTATGGGCAGGCGTATCACTTATAATCAGGTGAACGTCCCGCTCGTCTCTTCGCTTCATGGAATAAAAGAAAACATTTTGAAATATCTTTTGATCTTAATTATTAGTTATCTGTACTAATAACTTCTTTGCATTGTTTTCCTATTAACGTAATATCTCATATTATTACAGCCGGAATTCTAGATATTACATTTCAAAGCTTGTAATGATTTTGTAAATTTAACTTATTTATTATAATAATATAGATTATTGATTAAAATTTGTTGCCTTTAATTATCATCCACGTGTCAATGACACTGATTGAGTAGCTTGAAGGCTTGAAGGTTTTTACATTTATGGAGAACTAAAACCTGTTACTTCATATCTATTACTTTTATTAAAATATTGATTTTAGATATATTAGGAAATGAATCGATTTTTAAATATTACACTGTCCTTTTAGTTAACCCTTTAACAGAGGTAATTATTTCTGATATTTCAGAAAAATTTCAATCTACAAAAAGGCTTTAAAAATTAGTATACTGTATTCTAAGAAAGTCTCATTAAATAATAATTAATGATGAAATGTAAGGTTTTTACCAAGCTATGGGTTCAAGGAGTTTACGTCTAGATGATTGGTATTTCTTTAATTTGCTATTTCTATTCTTGTCAAAGTTTCTATTAAGGCAATGAATTATTATGATAATTAAGGATTTCTTATGCGTATTTATCAAATACCAGATTCTTCTAAAAATATACTTATTATATTGTTATTAGAAATATAAGCAAAACAAAATGCAGACTAAAGTATGTACCTCATTTAGCTTTGTAACTCTTCTAATTCTAGTCTTCCTTTCACCTATGCTCTGTATAAAATGTCAAATCAAATAAAAATGTAGCATGAAAAGCGTATATTGAATCCATAATCAGATACAGTCTTTATATTTGAGATCCTGATTCTAATAAAGTTTTCATAGGCCAAAAACGAAACATTACAGCGATTTGTAGTACGCCACCGCTCACCTCCTGCCAACCCCATTTTAAAAAGATACAAATATTTCCATTCCTCTGTCCTCACATAACAGAAAAACGAAAATGTTTTAAGCAAAATATACATTTATTCCTACAAAGCCAGAGACATGACAAAATTCAATGTGAGAATTAAGAACAAATTAATACTTGAAACGATACCCAGAAGTACTTAAACTCAAAAACATGTAATAGGTAGAAAGAAAGTTAATCTAAGAAATTAAAATTGGAAAGGATAACAAAAGAAATGTATAGAAATGATATATAATGTAGAATATACAAATGTTATAGAATATGGTAAAGTTAACATAGGATAAGAATAGAAAAATTATAGATAAAGAACGACTCCCGCGATGTATGAAAAGAAGGAAACAGGATGGAGAATGAATGAGAAACAAAGAACGGAAAGAAAGAGGAGAGAGAAGGTAACAAAGTAAAGAATTGTATCAAAAAAATAGAATTGCAGCTTCGGCCCACAAAGGGAAGAGAGAAGAGTCTGGAGAAACGAGAAAAAAAAGCATGTAATAGAATAGAAAGCTCCCTGGACAGGGGACTGTTAGATCATTAATTTTGTAGCCTTGACGATTTTTTTTTAATAATTAAAAATTGTGACTGAAAAATACGTTTATTGTCGTTTATTAGATTCCTTATTATTTAAGAAATATCTATATATATATCGTTATTCTTTTGTTTCAATATAATCTAGTTTAGTATTAGAAACAGTGATGTAGGGAGATGACAATGTTACCTGTTTGAAAGAAATAAATAATTTATTTAATTATTAGTACAGTTGGCAGTAGACAATCTGGTAGGTGACTATTGGTCAGCGGAATTATCAAACGCTGTAGCAAATTGCACCCGATCCATTTTAAACAAGTAAACATTATTAACTTAACAGTACAAGTAGCCGTTCCCATTTAATGTGAATCATTTATTAAACAGTTGTTTCATTAATAAAGCATTGCATATATACGTAGTGCAAAACAACTTTCGCAGTCTAATTCTGGCTTAAATATTTAAAAGTTTAATTAAATGTACCAACTCCATTGACCGTGCTATAAATTTTAATGAAGTAAGTAATTTATGTGCAAAACAGAAATTGTGAGCAGAGAACATTAAGTAATCTGAAAGCAAAACAACGGAAACAAATAAAGGATAACGTAAAAAGGAATAAACTTTGAAATGAAATGCAAATTAGCAAACATTTCGGGAACTCGTAATCTCTTTGATAATGATTTTTTTTTTAATATTTCAACCACAACAAACTTTGATGCGGTTATGGAAATATCAAAGACAGCATATCATACCCGTATCAATGATTTAAACTTAGTTAATGATGTAAGAACAAGACATAGGCCTCCGCCAACGATCTCCGCGTCGATCGATCCTGCGGTGCCCGCATCCAGCTGCTTCCAGCAAACGTCATCAGCTCGTCGGATCACCTGGTGGGAAGCCTGCCAACACTACGTCTTCCGGTACGCGGTCGCCATTAGAGGACTTTGGTGTTCCACCGGCTGTCAGTCCTTCAATCGATATATCCTGCCCATTGTCACTTGCAATCTTTTGGACTGTCTTACATTGGACGTCTGTCGGCTGATAATGATGATGACGATTAAAACAAGTTAAATGTTATTTATTTATACAACGTTTCACACTTGATCTTAATTTTATATGATGTTAAGTGATAAAAGGGCGGAATAGAGAAACATAATTGCCCTTAAGTTGAGAACTAGAATACCTCAATGCGCCAATGGAAGCAGATTACCAGTATTAGAAAAATTTATTTTTCTTTAACATTACCATATTTTTAAATAATAAATAGATAAGTATAAGTACCTATTTTAATTTTGAAGGCAGACAAAGAGTAGTATATAATGAGATATGTCACAGCGCAGGCGTATGGTGAACTACGCCGTGGCCTGAATATTATTTAAGACCAGCCTACCAAACGTTAGATAAGGTAATCCTCGCGTATGACTCGCTACTAATAAATGTATCACTACGACATTGAGGTACAGTACATAACATTTAATAGAAGAACTAGGGGTTGAACCAACATTTTACCGAGTCCAAATCAAACTCACCTGCACGCGGTATACCTTGCTAAACAACGGACGAAGCTCCGACCACCTACTAGTCTTCAGTGTGTAGCTATGGTCGAATTCCTCTTCAATAAGAATCCTTGAGAGACGTCTATGCCCAGTAGTGGGCGTAATCCGGCCGATAAGAAGAAGAATAGCAGTAGTACTACTAATCATTTACAAAGTTTTTGTGGGAACAATGAGCTAGCATAACTACTGAATGATCAGAACATGATCATAACAAAATTGGATTTTAGCGGCTTTAAGCTTTATGATTAATAAAACAAATCACTACATTACGATTACAGATAAGTTCTTTTATGCTACTCTTTAATATTCCATGAGGTGATCGTGAATCGGGTAGTTCTTGTGATAGCAAACCCGCGTTCATCAGATCTCCATCATAAAGTTAATATTACCGTATATGATGAAGAAGGAAAGGTTTATAGTGATGCCTGCATGATAATTTCCTACGAATGATCAGTAAATGAATAGTCTTTACATATCGAAATATAAATCAGTGTTTGTTACAAATGTTTTAAATTAAAAAATCGCGCAGTAGATACGTTTTATTTTACGTTTTTGAACGTTGCCAATATGTAACCATCAGCGGAGACAGGATTTAAATTGATCGTAATTTGATGTAATGGTCATCGATTTTTTCTTTGGCGCGGGGAATATTGCTCTCGATTGACGAAAATTCGACGTGGAGTCTAATTGAAGGTTTATCTCGCATGTAATAGAATCACCGATATTCAGAATCAAAATTATTGCTTTTATTTTATTTATTTATTTGCTTCATTATTCCAACACAAACAGTCATGTGTAATAAACTAGTTGTTCCCTATCTGTTTTGCTGGCTCTAACACCCTGCAACTACCTTTGAGGTACATAGAAATATAATAATACGTATAAAAAATTTGTTCTAAGACGACCTATAAATGGCAGAAGCAATATCTGTACCTAATTTTTGAGTGTTCACGTCTAATATTCGGAGCTCTTGTGAAAAGTCTATAAATCTCTGGATACATACATGGATACAAATCCAGACAGAGATAGCGTGGCTTTCTATTGTTGTATCTTGCCCTGATAGTTCTATTTCTTGAGCATAGTAAAAAAAGATTATACTGTTATAATAATATAACCAAATCGTAAACAACCTCTTTTATATTCCCACAGGTGGGACTAGTATCTTCTGTCGTATAAGGAAAGCGAGTATAATATAATAGATAATAATAGCGAGTATAATAGAATAAGTAAGCGGATGTCATATCTTCGAAAGATATTCTTAGAACACATTGGGTTTATTGCATTGATTTCTTTCACCGGAAGTTTTAACCTACGTCTCATCAAGTAGTTCCATCGCTTTTTCCAAAATAAGGTTAAGTTTTTTTTAATGATTAAGTTTACGCCGCTAGTTACATTAATTGTTTCATGCAGCTTCATCGGACTCCGTGAATCTGTGATTGGTGTCTTTACGCTTGGATGTCGTGTCGTGAGTATACACTGCACCACATTGCACTCGTCACCATGAGACAAAATATTGAGTCTCCTTACCTCAGTAATTATACTAGATATAGCGCTCTTCAAACCGGAACACGGTAAAGTTTGCACACTACTGTTTCTGCCGCCAAAGGTAAACGGCCGCCTAGAGTGTCTCCGGCAACAAATACCTGCCATCAGTACTATTTTCCACTTACTACCATTGTATGTACATAGATTGTAGATTTATCTCTCTTTCTTCTCCTCTTTTCTTTGTTACGTAGAAACCGTAGAAATCTATTCTTTAGTCATAAAAGTAAACATTCTTTAATGGGTGATCAAAGTGCCATCAATCAACAAACTACTTTCAATACAGATTGAACTTTAAAGTGGTTTCAACTTTGCTTAACTCGTAAAGTTACTTATGTATACTTAAATTACTTAGAACTTTGATTAATTTCCATATGAAATGTAATACAAAAATAAATATAGTTTAATAGGTATGCTGGCGTATGAGGACTTGTCAGATTGGTGACGAGCTCCATCAATCATAGCATGAACTTCTAAGATAGATGTAGACTCTGGTGGTAGGTCTAGATCGTCTGGGTAAGTATCACCGCAGCCTCAATTTATGCTGCGAAACAGCATTGTGCAATCCGGTTTGAAAGACGCTGTAGCTAGTGTAATTACTATGGTAACGAGACGACATTTTATATATCGAGGTCGCCTGGTGGCAAGGATCACGGGTACGGCTTGGTGCCTGCGTCCACGACCCTCACCGGTGTTGGCCGCTTGCGCAGCCTCACCTCGGCAGGGTGGGATGAACCCTCCCTACAGGGCGCTCACCTCGGCCTCCTGTCTGCCCACGACGGATTCCCCCGAACCCAGAGATCACGGAAGCCCCGGGAGTTATCCTCCCCGCGGCGGACAGATGTTGGGCCCGCCGCACAATGTGGTGTACTGTATATCATATTAACTAGCGCCACATAGGCTAGCAGGCGTATTACTTACTATCAGTTGAAAGTATAGTGAAATGATAAAACTGGTATCATCATCATCAGCTCGTGTCAGTCTAATAATGAATATAAGTTTCTCATATCCTAAGTATAACCTTACCTCAGTAATAACCATTTGAATAGCTAGCTACCGCGCCTTTCATATTAAAATTCTTTTTGTGCGGTTTTGTAAGCTGTGGTGGTAACTATTTAGATGGTATCTGGTAACAGAGTTCTACCACCAGTGGTAAGAAGCTTTTTTTCTAATGTTTTATAATCAAATAGTTTTATAACATAAGCATAACACAAAGTAGACTAAAACTGAACATGGCGGTGTTTTATAGAATGCTTTATAAGAGACCTAAGCTCATCTGTGGGCATCTATCAGTTAAGATGACGATGATGATGTATCAATTAATTTTCAATCTGTTTGCATGATTCTAATTAATCTTTTATGCGCTGTAAGTTTCGACGATAGTTGAAATATTGAGCATCCTAAATGACTTTAGCAGACGAAGTTACACAATTTGTGGCGCGAACGAAGAGCGTCCCAGCGAAATTATATTCCCAACTATTGGCTTAAACAGTGTATATTGCTGGTGCAACTTAGACAATAGCTTAGAAATTTAGTACTACACTTAATCAACGGTCAAATATGTTATGGTTGTAAACTGAAATGAATTTTTGCCCTGCTCTATATTTATATGTAATGTGTGCGGTGCTCTGTAATACTATACCATGAGCAATATAAATTGCAGCGATATATCTTAATAAGTTAACTTAAGAAAGAAAAAAGTGTTTTTTATGTGTTTAAGAGAAGACAATCAGCATGTTTACTTGATGGTAAGTGATACGCCTGCCCTACCGTGGCGCTAATTACACTAGCTACAACGCCTTTCCAACCGGAACAAAGTAATGTTTGAACACTACTGCTCGACGCAAGAAATAGGCTCTGCGGTGTTACCTAGATCTCCGGCAACAGAGATGTGAGGTTTTCATTGTATTAAAAAACTTACGACGTTAGTTATTGTAATTTAGTAATTATTATAGTGAATCTAAGATAAAGTTAATTAGATAGAAACGAGTATTGATTCGACTGGAAATAGTATACTTTGCACACTTTAGGGGCACGAGGGATTCTCTGAGTACCTCGTGCGTAAGTAGGGCCTGGTCCACCGCAGGGTCATAGCCGCGGTGGACCAGGCCCTACTTAATATATCAACTTCCTGTCTCATATAAGGAAAAGAGCTTTGCTACTGCTGGATGGAGCTGGGGCAGGATATAAGCGCGGGTACCATCTCCTCTCTGATGAATGCCGACGGAAAGCAAGTAGATCAATAAAGTAGAGAAGCTATTGTTAGGATTAATGCTAGAAAGAAACTGAAATAAATGAAAGATAAATTAAATAGATTAGTAACTATATAGATAACTATATGTAAAAATAGTAATTACATAAATAGTATAGGTAGCTCGTTGGCCTAATGGTTAGAGCGTGCGGCTTTCATTCCGAAGGTCGCGGGTTCGAACCTCGGCATGTACCGATGACTTAATATTTAAGTTATGTACATTTGTGAACTTTAGTTACAACAGCGAGATACAAACGGCGAAGGAAAACATCGTGAGGAAACCCGCACACTGAAATCATCTTTGTGTGCGTGTGGTGGCCCCAATAAAGTGGCAACAGGCTCGCCCCCTGTTACATGGGACCTAATCTGACCACATCTGGCGAAAAGTGGGTGTTTATCGCCTCTGCCTACCCCTACTGGGAAAAAGGCGTGATAATATATATATATATATATATATATATAAATGGTTATGATAAAACAATGTTTTTATTTGAGTTTGCCGCGACTCACTCCGTCGGTAAGTACATCAGTAACTACAATCGAATTGGATATACAGATTCATTATTTACAAACTTTTACCTCTTTCGCCCCAAGAACACATTGGTAGAGCCGCCATAATAGTTTTCGAAGCAAACATTAACTAAACTTTCTAATAACACTGTTATAAAGTGATATCTTCATAGTTTGAAGTCTCTTTCTCTCTCTGTCTCTCTCCAGACGTCAATATCCATGCAGCGAAACTTTCGCAAATTCAATAACGAACTTGTAAAATTCAGACCAACTTCTATTTAAGTTTTGCTTTAGTCCTTTGTAATGGCTTTTGTAGCTTCATCATCAGGAAAGCCGTGACATAAATGTAACATAAGGTTAAATTTACACTTTCACTTTATTTATACTGATTCTATATTAACGAATATAGCTTATATTATGTATTTGCTATTTTTACAAATCGTGATATGCATACTTGTATGTAATCTTCGATAAAAACTTAACTAGAAATAAGCTTTCAGTTGCCGTATGATTCCTAAGCTCAAGACCTCAAGACCTTTTCCTCGTCTAAATAAATTACTTGTCCTACAATAAGAAACGTAGTAAAGTTGTAATTGTCTATCAAAAGCATTCGTTTATAACATAAAGCTTACTCGAATCCCGTAAGTTAAAAATCTAGGTTAGCTTATTGTTAATTACGTATTACTTCTATGTTATTAACTTCCAAAATTAATCTTATTCATCATTAATCAATCGTTCAGAATATACAAAGAAAACTTTTTATTCTACGAAGCGAAGAGACGAGTGGGATGTTCTCTTGGTATTACGTCTTTTTTTTACGTGGGGGAAATTTCTACTAATAACCTTGCGGGGGTAAACCCAGGTTATGTCGGACTTGTACCGACTAAAGCCTCCATAATGTTCCATTGTCGTGGCTTTACGGCGGAGCCACGGGAACGCTTTCTGCAGCTGTGCAGCTTCCCCTCGGAGGCGAGACTGCTATTTCGACTGTTAGGACCCGCTGGAACATACAGAGCGCCCTCCTCTCGTTCTCTTTTCGTTTTATGAGCAACGGATTGCCCTAAATCCGTTACACAGAGGCCATGGGAGCCAAGAAAGAAAACTTTCTCCGGTCCCTGCAGCGAATCTAGTCTTTGGGCTCTACCGCTAGCCGTTTTACGGCTGAGAAGGGTACAGAGTGCGGCGAACCGCAATACCAACACTATTCTTCCACCACGGCTCCTACGCCGCCGCATCTACACCCTTTAAACCAGAACATATAATATTTTCACATTATTCTTCGACGGCAGGAATAGCAGCTGCAGTAGTAGCTACCTAGACGGTCTCAAATAGTGTGTAATTTCTAAGACTAAATATGATACGGTTTGGATATTCGTAGAATATTCTCGAACTCGTCTAACTGGCGACCTCATATTATATATCTGCTGCTATAACCGCATTACTGTGACCTCGCTGTGAATTTATAAGAGTTAGAGTATTCTAGGCGACATACAGCAACTCACCATGACCTAATTGTCTCTAAATAACATGTCACTTACCGTTATAAGAAGGTTAGTCAGATGCTTTATCTTTTATTAGAACCTATCGGTAGTTCGTTGAAGACAATCAGCGAATGTTGTAATCAAAGAAATTTGATAATTTTTTTTTTGTTAATTGTTCTGTTATTTCATGTGCAATAAAGTGTTTTTCTTAAACAGCATTACATAAATATCACAGATTAAATGTATAAAATATTATATGAAGATTATATGTATAAACAATGTATGCGGCGCTACACGAGACCAGTGCATCTCCAATATCTTGCGTTTCCGCGTAGCAGCGCAGGTTCATATACGTTTATTTGTAATCTTTTCACACGTCGATAAATTTGTACGCTCGTATTCAATAAGAAGTGCATAACACGGTTTCCGTTTCCACTGTATTTTATAAACGAACAACACCAGATCATCGACTCCACTGCGTTCGCCAAGTTTCGTACTAGGTTAAGTGAGAACGATATTTTATTTATGGTGGTGGTCGTTCGCTATTGCCTGAGACCTTATAGGGATCACAGCTGCTCTTACTTCTACCGTCTAAAAGTATTGTTAAAGCTTACATTGCTCCGGTTTAAAGGTCGTTGTAGTTAATAAAATTACCGGGGGAACGCCAATTAACGTTTTATTTCAAAGCGATGATTGCAATGTGGTGCAGTGTATATCATCCTGAACAGCGCTACATTGTTATGGGCAGATATATTTTACCAACAGATGAACTCGCTAGTCTCGATGTTTCGTCGACTAAAAAACAAGTAAATAATCAGCATGATTCCTCAGCAGTCCACTGATGGATATACGCATCTCTTACAAGCCACCATGGTCTTCTTACCATAATAATAATTATAATAACTATCTATACCGCCATTCATATTGAAACTACTCTTTTTCTGCATAGTATCATTTACATTGGCCGACTAGTCTCGTAGCTTCGTCAAATATATTGGATCTATCATTTTGAAGCTTTTATACAAAGGTTTCAAGCATTATTATAAGGTGTTTTTTATTTAACGAAGCGACGAGATTAGCTTTTAGTTTAACTGATGGTAAACGATACGCCTGACCATAACAATGTGGCGCTAGATGGGATGGTATACATTACACCATATTGTGCTCTCTGTATACAAAAGGTATTAAATATCGTTGACCCAGTAATTTCAATAGCTGTTTGCCAGTAGACTTAGGCACTGCTATGAAACCTACCTAGACAGTCTCCGGAAATGGAGATCTATCACCAGTGTCTGTTTTTTACTAGCTAAATTGATATTCATTCCCTCCTTAATACTTATGATATTAACAAAGAAATAAAGCGGAAGTAATTTTTACTTGTCTTCTTAAAATGATGACCATAAACACATTGTCATGACACATGTTATACGGCATGAAAAATAATACTTCACCTACATAATAGATGTTTCTTTGGAAGTGCTAAATTTAAGTCAGCTTTTATAGGTTTCCAAGCGATAAAACTTTATAACAAAGGACTGAAAGCAAAACTCAAATACAAGTTCCAACTGAATTTCATAAGTTTGTTATTGAATTTTCAAAAAGTTACGTATCAATATAAACGTCTCGGTGTTGTGGAGTAGTTTATTAAACTGTCGTAAAATAAGTACTAAGGCACAAGTGCTATAAGCTCCATGGAAGACCTTGGCAAAATGCTCGATGACGACAGACAAACATTATGTCTAATGCCTTTATTGTATCCACGTCAATAATGGTCAAGGACTCTACTGGAAGATGTTGTCGAATATGTTTGCCTGGGACAAACAATCCGAGTAGGTAAGACCTATTTTCAGAAAGAGGTCAATCGACGAATCCAACTGGGCAGCGTTCAGGAGACTACGCAGCATTACTTATAACTTACTATCGATCTTATAAAAAACGCTCAAATTCATCCAGAGAGCAATAGAGAGAGCTATGCTCGAAGTTTCTCTGCACGATTGAATCAGAAATGTGGATATCCCTAGAAGAACTAAGGTCACCCATATAGCCCAAAAGATTGCTAGACTTAAGTGGCAGTCGGCGTGCCATATTGCTCGAAGGACTGACCACCGATGGAGCAGTAAGGTCCTCAAGTGGCGGTGGCGTACCGATAGACGTAGTGTCGACTGACGATCTGGTGACAGTCGCGGAAAGCTACTGGATGCAAGCAATGTGAGACCGACCAATGTCTTTGAGGGAGGCCTGTGTCCAGCAGTACAGAGCGATATTGAGCTGCTTATGAAGTTTCCTACATTACTCCTCCTTGCTTTTTAAAACTTAGTTCCACGATTCAAATCCAATGCCACATGCGATATATAAGCTTCTATCTAATCTGCCATATCTTGTCTATCATCATGAAGTCTTCTACCTTTTTCTCCCGCATTCTACTAGGATTTTTGGGAACTAATAACTCATGCTGGTTATCTACCACTATCACATTGGAAAGAAAACGATGACATCAAAATATTACTACTTTATCTTGAGTGTACTGCTATGCGATGCTGTGTACATCCTAATTAGTATCACGTTTTCGAAAACCTACCATGAGGGTGTGATTGCCAGTTCTTTCCTCAGTATCATCATTTCAGGTTATTGTCGTCTATTATTTAATATAGGCTTCCACCCTCGATTTCCTTTGCGACCGATCTAAAGTCCAAAGTAGGAGCAAAGATTTTTTGAATGAAGACCAAGTAGCGGTAAGTCCATAATTAGACTATTTGGCAGGTGAATCCGTGACCCAGTGAAGATGAAAAAGGATCGGTAGATTCAGTATTCTATTTGATGCCTGAAAAAGATTTAGACAATCGTTTTCAGCGTCCCGTAACAATAATTCAGTGAGTCCTTATGCAAGTGAAATGCAAAAAGGTACTTAATACAAAAGTTAAGATCATGAATTTCCTTTGGAATGCGTCCAAGTACTTTTTGTGCACTCGTTCAAGTCTCGATTCATATCTGCCGACTGTGTTAATTGCTCTCGCATTTTAAATTTCCAACCTACTTTGCTCGTGTCAGTGCTTTTAGCTTCTGCCTTTTATTCATACTGTTTACTCAGTACATATAATAAGGAATTCCTTTTGCGATACGAGTTAATAACAAGGAAAGTAATTAGAAATGGCCATAAACTTATCAAATACTAATTATTCCTTAGTAATTAAGACTATTTTATATTATTATTCAGTAATTTATTCAATCAATCATTGATTCATTAAATCGCCCATTTGTCTATTCGTTCATTCGCCTATTTATCAATTCGTTCTTTTACCCTTTCCTCCATCAGTTCCTTCGTCTATTGGTTCAAACCTCTATACGTTCATTGGTTTATTAGTTCATACGATCATTTAATCATTCGATTATTCGATGCATCGTTCATTAGTTCTTCAGCTCCCTACAGATCCACGGCTAAATATAATCCTCTCCTAAATATTGTGTTCTCTGTATTCAAGTGGATTATTGTGTTCAAAAAATCTATATAATACTCTTCCCATTCTCATAAAATTCATTATTTTTCTCTTTTTCAAATGCAGATACCAAAATATAATTTTATTATTAGTAATAATGATTATAGCTTTTATATAACCTAAAATTGTCAATATTCGCAGAATTCATGATAATGAGCATATATATAATGGATGCGCATATGAATCCCCTGGTTCTACGAATCATATAAATCCGCACATATGTATAGAACTATGCCAGTTGCACGAAAAGCGAGCCGTTAAACAGAATTGGAAACTGAGTACATGAATATGAAATATTTCCATTAAAACGCAAAACATCATGTCCGTGTGGTGTTGGCATGTGAAAAAAATTTTACGTCGCCATTAACGCCGAAATTCTTGTTCAGGAGTGTTATTTTTATTCTACGAATAGACAAGACGAGAGAGACGTTCACTTGATAGTAAGCGATACGCCTAACCAGAACAACGTGGCAGTAGTTAGGATACTGTACACTGCACCGCACAAGATGATGAATCTCTTTACTCCATCAATCCCACTAGCGACAGCGTCCTTCAAACAGAAACAGTTATTTTTACAGACTATTGATTAACGGCGGAAATAGAAGCTGCGGTGGTACCTATTAGATGGTCTCTGGAATAGACACCTACTACTTTGATGATTATTTACCTCCTATATTATTACTATTTTAATTATAAACACACTTTACTTGCCGCCATGTGAAATATTAATAAATACGCTTCTTAGTTTTCCCACAGATGGGAATAGCTGCTTTCTTTCCCAAGCAGACTAAAGACTTGAACTAAACTGACCATGTGGGAATCAATGTCTACCGAAGATGTTGTTTTTGATACAAGACGGTATTCTCCGGATACTTCTCCTTCACTGGAAGCTGGAGCTTGTTGAGATTCAAACTCGTGCTTATTATCCAAAACTTTTGTATGATAAGCTTTCTACTTTTGTCTTCTTTGTTAGTGACGCGTTGAGTATATATTCATGATTTATCATCGTTTTTTATTACAGATTGACGATGGGACTCAACGATGATGATGAGCACGACAAAGATGATGAACGTCAATTGGTGTTGATTTGATATTAAGAGATCTCTTTCTTATATTTAAATACAGACAGGCTTAAAAGGATCGACATTGTTAGGTCAAAATTTAACTTTAACATTTTTTGATAAAAACTTCTCTAATACATACGAATATTAATAAATTTATAAGAAACTAAATTTAACCCTTTCTGTCCAATAAAATCTGAACCATAAGCAATTGAAAGGAAAACGACTGTCATAATAAATTTAATGTATACGTCACATGAATCAGTCTGAAAAAGCGTTTGAAATAGGATTTGTGTCACTGCCAACTCACTTTATGGACTTTCCTCTAAGCGATTGGGCTCGTAGCGAATACGAAACGTATTTAGGCAAGTGCTGACATGTTATTGGATTAGACGTTTTAATATGCATGACTTGAAGTAAATCTATGTGCATCATCGTCTAAGTAGGAAATGTTTAATACTCAGCAATATCACGCATTAGAGTTTTATATTGCTGGCGGCAGATCCGTCTTGCCGGAGGACGTCTAGGTACCACAGTCCTCTTGCAACCCACAAACAGTACTGTGCAAACATTACTTTGTTCAAGTTTGAAGGGCGTTGTAGCTAATATAGTTATTGGTGTAATTATACTCGACATCTTATATCTCGAGAGCTGGTCTCTGCTCCACTGGGAACGAGGCGTGATATGTATGTATGGTATGTATATCTCAAGCGACGACTGCAATGTGGTTCAGTGTATATTATCCTAACTTGTTATGTGTAGGCGTATGACTTACCATCAGATGAACCTCCCACTCGTTTTGTCGCTTAATTTTATCTCAACCGGAAACATTTTTTATTCTATTATCCATTCTATATAAAGTGTGGTTTCACATCCAATTTAGAAACGTAGAATTCTAGCTTGCATTTGTAATACTACTAAAAGCTTTTCTAATATGTTAATAGAGTGTTTTTTTTACTATTCGTTTAAAGCTATTGTATGTATATGTCGATCAAAGAGTTGAAAGTTATCTCTTTGAATTCGTTCAGTCAGTGAACAAGTTAATTAGAAAGCGGTCATTTTTATGCATTTTAAATGTAAGTTCAACTATAATGGCATAGTAAAAGTGGAAAAAATTACTTAAAAGAGTTATAAAAAGTTATTTGAATCACTGAACTAAGTTACTTAGTTAAATTTGGCGTTCTAGGTGTCGACATTTCGAGGGTTGTCCAGTGTGGCGGTCATTTGGAGAGCAAGGCTAAAATGGTTTTCAAAAAACTCGGAGTACTCAACAGGGCCAAACAGTACTTCAAGCCGGCCCACCGTCTTAAACTGTATAAGGCGCAGGTGCGGCCTCACATGGAGTATTGTTGCCACCTTTGGGCCGGGGCTCCGGGTTATCAGCTATCTCTATTTGACCGAATCCAACATAGGGGATCTCGGATTGTCGACGATCCTGAACTTGCCGATCGGCTAGATCCTTTGGCACTGCGTAGGGATCTTCCCTATGCATACTTTACAGAATTTACAATGGGGAGTGTTCTGAGGAGATGTTCGATTTAATAGAAGCCGCTGATTTTCGCAACCGATCGTCTCGCCGGAACTATCATCCGCACCATATGGATGGTTGGCGTTCCACTACAATGCGTTTTAAAAACAGTTTTCTGCCACGCACAGTAAGTCTCTGGAATTCGTTGCCATCAGCCGTCTTCCCCAACAACTGCGACATTGGGTTATTCAAGAAAAGAGCATATTCTTACCTGAAGGGTGGGCAACGCACTGGCATCGCTGGTAACCGTGGGCGGCGGTGAATCACTTACCATCAGGTGACCCGTCTTGCTCGTTTGCCTACTAGATCTTACAAAAAAAAAATTAAAACATGAATTATTTATCTCTAATTAAGAGTTGACATTAACTTAGAGTTAACGCTATATGTTTAATATACTGTCAGTAATTCCAGTTGAATCTCAGATTGTTTAAATAAAATTAATGTACTGATAGGTAAAAATTATAAAAGAAAATCATAAAAAAAATCATTTAGTTAATTGTACGTAGAGCATCGGAGGCCAATACCGCAAATGAACAGGCGCGACATGTAAGTGTAATGAATAAACAAAGCCCAGTACGTCCGCAGTTAACATGTTAATGCCGCATCAAGCAGCAGCAGTATTCGCGTATAATTAATTAAAGTAACCAGAGGCTGTTGCGGAATACGAAGCCCGGCGGTGAGAAGGGGGTTAGAGGGGGCAAATTGGCCAATTTATCGCCTCAGTGGATATGCTTCAATATAGTCCCGGACTTAGAAAAAATACGCGACGGGAGTCCGATGCAATTAAAAGCGATAGGTCAATCGATCACTCCGCGTAGCTGACAACGAGCATTCAACTTGAAAGGATAATTGTTAGTCGTATATATCAGGACTACGTTAACCTATTTTTAAGTTGTTGTTTTCAAGTTATGATATGACGATTGAACTGAGCTATTGGTGAGTTACAGTGCAGAGAGTGCGGTGTCAATGCGTTGAGACGTTAACGAAGACGTGATAACTAGAACCACCCACTGAAGAAAAGGATAGTGCCATAACTCCTTCATCATGATTATAATAAACAGGAAATGAGTTCCAGTAGTATCCCTTATCTTCTGCACACTTATTCTTTAAGCCACTTACTGTGCTAAATTTGTTGTTATCCGTACAATACTGTCGTCAATCTCTTCAGTTTCCTAGCAGAGAAGAGCAGTACGATCTCTAGTATCAAGAGCCACGTGCCAGTAAGAATGATATTTAGAGTTAAGAAGCTGGTAAATATTCATGGAGATGTGACCTTCCGTTCTTTGTATTAGTAATCTTATCATGAGCTCTTTCCTACTTTTCTTCCTCCACTTCGCTCTATTCTGAATATTTTTCAGAAAATACTTCACTTAACGGTAACGGTTATGTTTGTACTTAGTCAAAGTTTGCTGTTTTTGACCTTAGTTTAGTTTGGTCTTTTTGGCCTAATTAATTAAGAGCTTTGTTGGCTAAATTTCATCTTCTATATTTTAAAATTGTAAAACGATATTAGAAAAAGTAAATTAGTATTTAACAGTTATGCGGAGGGATGAAGGGCATATAACAAGGAAGTAATGAGAATGAACGTGGATGGTTATAAGGATAGAGAAAGACCGACGAAAGTGTGGATGGATTGTGTGAAAGATGACACGTGTAAGACGAGTGTGAATTCAGATATGACAGCTGATAGAGGGATATGGAAGAGAAGTACATACTGTGCCGACCCCACATAGCTGGATAAAGAGTATGAGGAAGAAATTAATATTTAACTATTTTAAACTTCTAATGATCGAAATACGTCAGTAATTTCTTCATAAGAGAAGTTACATGCGAATTGTAAATCAAGTTCATGTTCAGAATTCTAATCCTTAACAATATGTCTCTATCAGAGAGTGACGCTCATAACGAATAGTCTCTACCGGATATCCGTAATAATCTATTATAGAACACAAAAGCCTTTTGCGCGTTCGAATGGCCAGATTTCAGGAGATAAACGGGTTTCATTACGCTATAATGGAGTATATAATGATAGCTTACTGCTTTTAGACTGATCTATAATATCGTATCTATTTTATCCTATTTCTTATAGAAGTGATACGAAATTAGTAAATAATCCACTGAATAAAACAAATGAATACTTAAAAGAAGAACGGCCTAAGACGCGATCCTTGAGAGACCGGCATAATTGATGATGATAATAATAAAACTAACGATAAAAATAGAAGAAATATGAATTTATTAAAGCTCCTACAAAGACAATA
Organism: Troides oblongomaculatus; assembly: GCA_029032895.1. Taxonomy (NCBI): domain Eukaryota; kingdom Metazoa; phylum Arthropoda; class Insecta; order Lepidoptera; family Papilionidae; genus Troides; species Troides oblongomaculatus. Next base: position 2,486,602 of record JARDWC010000432.1, on the reverse strand, counting down.
GATATTCATATGCAATTTTTTTTTAAACTAATTGAACGACGAGAACATTTAAAAACATTATCTAGTAGTAACTGATGCCAATACGATTATAGCATAAGTTAGGACAAAGAAACTTTTTCGTTTAGAACACACCAAATTAAAAAAAAATCGGATCAGACGTATGTTGTTACAATGATTAGCAGAATTACATACAGATAGTAAGAAGAGAGTAGAGTTACAAATACTGTTAGATTCACAAAAATCTATATAGGTAAAATGAATTATTTAAACACCAGTAAGAAAATTAACAATGGGTTTGAAACTTTTGCTAATGCGTAGTTAAAAGAAAAGCAGTTTTTATATAATTTCATAACATGTATTATAATCATAGACAAAAGCAATTTTGGGTGTTCGAGTAAACCAAAGAGATGGTTAATAAGTATGATAATTTGTTGTTTATATCAAATCTCTAAGCAGTGTTAGTAGAAAAACAGCATTAATATATAAATAATAAAAATTCTGATAAAAAAAGTAATTGTTCTATTTTTAAAAAGGTACAATTGAAAGTTTTTTATGGCAAAAAAAATATAACCTAAAATAACGAACGTAAAATTCGTGCAATTATCTCGGGTTTATTTTGTATCTGTGGATGCTACCTGGCCCCCAGCGATACAAGCGTCAGTTCCACTGCGGGCGTTGTTGTTACTAAAAAAAAAACAGTCTGAAGGTAAATTCGCTGTATGACAGTACGTCGGAGCCTCGCGAAAAATTGAAACGTACGTCCGGATCGAGATACGTTCTAACAGGAATAATGACGTCGGCAGTCTGTTAAAAGTTAAAAAAATTGCGATGACGTAAATGCAACCGCGATAGAAAATGTTGGAAGTAAAGTTCTTATTTTTTGTAAAGGCAGTGTAAGAGAGTAAAAACACTGAAGTATTCAGTTATAGAGAATGAGACTTAATTTCTAACAGTTTTCCTCTTTTACTTCCTTTTAAGAGAAATCGTATTTTTTTTATATTAAATCGATACTCCTCTGTTTACAGTCGCCAACCCGCATGCCCAGCGTGGTGATTTACGGGCAATACTCCCCAATGGAAAGACATTGGTGACAGCCTACATCCAGCAACGGATAAACAAAGGCTGACAATGATGATGATGATTCCTCTGTTTGTTTATTGTGACATTTTGTTCGTAACTTTAGTAATACTGAAAGTATTTTTAAAAATAGACACTCGCAATACAATTACATGAAATGAAGTGTGGGCGACGGAGATCGATCCACTTCGTCGCCTACACCGCTGGCACCGAAAATAAATCAATTATTGTTCGAACACAAAGCAATATTAATTAAAAAGGACACTTCAATTGTAAATATGATATTGTAATGATGCTGAATAAAAATATACAATCAGATCATTCATTACGAAAATGCCTCTTAGTTTAATCAATATCTTAAACACCACATAATCACATCGCTAACAGTCATCCGTAACAAAACCAAGTTTATATATTTTTAATCCAACTACAGATATTTGTTGAGTTTTATTGTAGAGAAAACTAATGGAATGGGTTCTTCAAAGTCCATTGTAAGTCTAGCAGTGTACGGAGAACATCTTCCATGCATCAAAAGAAGCCAGAATATAAGGACTCAAATGCTTTAGTTGGATTTCCTTTCACGATGACAACCGGGCATTAAACCGTTATCAGACAACGGAGTATCCTCCTAAATAAATAACTAGATACAAGGGAAGGAGTGTTATCTAATTAACAAGTAACTTTGTGTATTTATTTGTAGTTTCTTGGCTCTATAAGGTTTTTTTTTTCTGAAGTGAGTCGACTAGCTTAACCATTCGTTGAAACTATTTAAACATCTATTCAACTTTGATAACGTTCAACTTACCTTCAGTTCCTTAAGTCTTTTTAAAATTGTTAATGTCAAAATAGTTAGTATTATTGAAATAATATAAACATGGTTTTAGGATTTTTACGCTAAAAAGCTGATTTACAAACTTATGTTTGTAAAGCTATTTGTTCAGAATATTCTCCGAAACGGTTGGACCAATAACATTGCTAGTATCAGCGATATATCTATTTATATATGTATACCATTGTCTTCCTATATATTTATGTATGAAAGTTTAAACTATTTAAGATGATCAATGAAATTATTACAATATTTTTTTTATAGAAAGGCATACTTATGGTAAGTTCATGTTTTCTCAAAACAATAAAACTTCGGTTAGGAAAGTATACACTGTACTAAGTTGCACGCTTTGAGACAAGATTTTAAGATTCGTTACGCTACCTACCTCGCCAAAAAGTACTTCAAACCAGAACACAACAATGTTTACATTAACGGTCATATATACAACTAAGTGGTCTTTTATATACTAGCACCAAAAATAACAGATTTTATTCCCTAAGAACAGTATTTTGTCATATATGTTTAGTACTAAACATCCACTGATATGCAGAGTTTAAATACTATATATGGTATTAAAGTATAACTTAAAGGTCAAGCGAGATTAATATGTTCCTCGGTCAGTTCAGTGCTGGCGAGGTCTGGTAACAGATGTCGCGGGAATCCATTGCGGCTTCCTGTACGTGCAGTCTACGTGGACAAATTTCAGTCGACGGCAGTGGTTCCCAAAGTGCATTTATTTCTATCGGCGTGTACAAAACATGGAATATTATTCAGCGATCCAAGACCATATAAGTCCAGATTTTTTTAGAAGTCTAGAAGTGGGGTGCGGTGTCTTTGGTGAATGACAACGCACACAGCAATATCAGCACTATATTAATAATGAGAAGAACATGTAAAAGTACAGAGTAAGTTATTAAATACAACTGTATTACGAAGACCCAAAGAGATCCAGTTAATAAATACAATTGTATAATCCATTATAATTTACTGACCTAAGTCCTGCTATCACGAAGATCTAGAGAGATCCAGTTAATGGATACAATTGTATATTATGTAATTATTTGTGAGCAAAAAGAATGTAGACAAAGATGTATGATCCTTATAAGGATTTGCATTAACGTAACCAACCGATAGCGCGATCTAATGATTATGGTGGCGCCATCTGTTGAACTGTTTGAAAACTTCTTGTTACAAGTTTTATTACTATACATATAATTTTTATGGTTAATTAATGTTATCTTGAAGGAAGAATATTTAGCTACAAACACTTTGTGTTTAGCTAGTTTTGCTATCCATTGGTAGTGGTATGAAGAAGAAAAGTCTTGGAATGGAGGCCGCGTATAGGACGCAGAAATGTAGGGCGTTCTCACTCCAAATCGACCGACAACACCATCTTGGCTATCGGAAGTAGGTGGATGCGAAAAGCTGAAGATCCAGCTGTGCATAAACAAAGGCTGATGATGGTGATGATGATGATTTTACTTTGTACAACCCCGCCCAACCCAATTCCTGTTTCAATCGAGTTGATAAATGTAAACCACTACGAGACGATGATACAGTTTTCTTTGGGCAATTTCAACTCTGAAATTACTAACTTGTTACCATAACAATACCGCTGTGTTTCGGCCACCGTCTTCGGCAAGAGACTTCTGAATAAACTAGCCTTTCTATTAACAGTCTCATAACTGGATCGTTCAATAAACTGATAGTAGGAAATCTAAAGAAAAAAACCTTTATAAAGTTACAAGAATTTACTAACAAAATAAAACGTAGTTAAATCTTCCACTTACAGCAAGAAAGGTTTGACAATATAGTCATTAAAAGTCATCGTCCCAACATAAAAAAGTTATGAATCATGATAAAAACGGATGTAAAGAAATTTCTCGAACTGTGTACTTCCTGTTTGTTATCGGTTAGTAAATATGGGATACAATTTTCAATAACCCTGTAGGTTATGTAAGTAAAACTAAATGTCAAAGCCGACAGCGACGAAGGTCATCCATATCGAATGTTAAGTTAATGTCAGCGTTCTCATGAGACAATGTATGAAGCCAACTAAATAACCTTGCTGGAGAAAGCTGTAGCTCCAGCTGTGGGAACGATAAGTGGGCTGTTATACTAATCGAATATGTTACGATGAATCCTTTTTGATTTTGCTGATTTTGCGCTTTATACGTTCAATGTATGCAGCGACGATGTTGGTCAAGAGCGGCAAGGCGGATGATTTCTCATCATCCTTCACGCCTACTTCTACGCAGAGTTCAGCTCTTGTTCGTTTCTCCGTAGGCAGTGCTGCCTCTGACGTCAGTACAGTGGAAGTGTAAAGGTATCCATTCCACTCGAGGTACTCCTTAATCAAATCGTTGATTAGTAATACTTCGGCAGACGGCGCCGGGGCGCAGAAATTTTGACTGCCAGGACTTTTGGCTAGTTGCCTGTCCTGAAGGATCTCGGTGACTTTAGCACGCATCTAAAACAAAAATACGGAAGGAGAATTCAAGGATTATGATCGTTCAACTAAGTGGCTAGAATTTGAAGTGTACGATGATTTCTGTTCTTTTGCGTGAACATCCTTTCAAGAGTCTTCTTACTCAATATTAATACTAACTACTAATCATGGTTGTAGGCATCCGTTGCCTTAAACCAGTTAGGAAGATACCACTGCAGCTCCTGTTCCTGGCGCCAAATAGTAGTGTGCAAACGTTACTGTGTCAAATGCATTGTCAATGAACTTATTATGTATCGCCGATGACAATCACAACGATGATTGCACAAAATAGTGCTCTGTAAATATCCTAATTAATTATACATGTTAGATGTAGACAGTATCGCCAAGTTAACGACTTGTTCTTTTTGTTATAGAAGAGCTTGAACAAGTTATGCTCGTGTAAATATCCTAATATATAACAACAGTTTACCTCAGCCTGTATCTTCTTTAAACTTCCATTTTTATTAAGAACATTCTTTATCGCTGTCAATAGATCCCTATCTGTTATTGTGTTGTTTTCACTCATTTTATTTATACCGGTTTGTTATTGTTTATATAAATAAATAAATAAATAACAGAATAAAGCTTTATATCAATTTAGTTGATTGATATTCCGCAGTGAAAGTTCATGAAATAATTATATTTGTAGTGTCATTGAGACGTCAAAGTGAAAACGGAATTTGTAAAGTGCAATAAAAATGATTACATCAGTATGAGTTTGTATATTTTAACTGTATTCTCTTTCATCATTTTTAAAATGTAGTATATATATTTTAAAATGTATATACTACATATAAAAATATAAGGATAAATGCTTAATAATAAACAAGTTAAAATATATCATCAATGATCGGCGAAGATCAATTTTTTACTTGTGGTATGCTGTTACCGGAGACCGTCTAGGTAGGTATTAAGCTTATTGCAGCCGAAAAATAGTGCTGTGTGATCTTTACCTTGTTCCGGTTTGAAGGGCGCTATAGCTAGTAAAATTATTAGGGCAACGATACTCAATATCTTATGTCTCAGGCGGTGAGCGCAATATGGTGCAGTATATCATCCCAACTAGTGCCACGATTTTATAGGGGGGGTATCACTTACTATCAGGGGAATGTACCGCTAGTGCTATCACCACATTGTCGCCTGAGACATAAGATGTTAAATTTTGTTACCCTAGTTACTACACCCTTCAAACCGGAATACAGTAATGTTTGTACACTACTATTTAACGGTAGAAATAAACACTGCGGTAGCATTCTCCTAGACTGTTTTCGGCAACAGTGCACTTTTTTCTTTTTTTCGTTTCAGGGAGGAAAATATTCGAGAGATACCCTGCTTCTGGGGGGAAGTCAGCCTCTGACACCTTTTATACTCTTCAGATCTCCATGCGATAACTAATTCTTATTTTGACCAATTTCATGCAAAAAAAAGGTTTCTTGAAGATTTTATAAGGATTTTTTTAGTTCGGCATGGGTAGCTCGCTGGCCTAATGGTAAGAGCGAGCGGCTTTCATTCCGAAGGTCGCGGGTTCAAACCTCGGCATGTACCAATGACTTTAATATTTAAGTTATGTACATTTGTGAACTTTAGTTACAACAGCGAGATAAAAAAACAGTGAAGGAAAACATCGTGAGGAAACCCGCACACTGATATCATCTTTGTGTGTGTGTGTGTGTGGTGGTCCCAATAAAAGTGGCAACAGGCTCGCCCCCTGTTACATGGGACCTAATCAGACCACATCTGGCGAAACGTGGGTGGTTTATTCACCTCTGCCTACCCCTACTGGGAAAAAGGCGTGACAATATAAAAAAAAAAAAAAAATGATGCTGGTACACAGCATTAGATTGTCCTCCTCACCCTGAGACATATGTTGATAATTCTACTTACTTCAATAGTCACTCACACAGCGCCCTTCAAACTGGAACACAGTAAAGTTTGCACAATTCTGTTGGACGGCGGAACTATAAGCTGCAGTGATATCTGCTTAGACCGTCTCCAGCATCAGACGTATTAATATTTATAGTAGTGATTTGATAAGAGAATTTTAGAACTAGTAAAAAAAGTTATTTTTTTTTATATTATCACGCCTTTTTCCCAGTAGGGGTAGGCAGAGGTGAATAAGCACCCACTTTTCGCACGATGTGGTCAGACTAGGTCCTATGTAACCGGGTTGAGCCTGTTGCCACTTTATTGGGGCCTCCACACACACAAACGCTCAAATATTATATCAGTGTGCGAATTTCCTCACGATTTTTCCCTTCACCGTTTGTATCTCGCTGTTGTAACTAAAGTTCACAAATGTACATAACTTAAATATTAAAGTATTCGGTACATGCTGAGATTCGAACCCGCGACCTTCGAAATGTAAGCCGCATGCTCTAACCATTAGGCCAGCGAGCTACTATAACTAGCGAAAAAGTTAGTGCCGAAAACTAATCTAGATATTGATGTGAATTTCAATAAAATTTGTTCGAATTCACTTCGAATGTGCTTCAAGATCTTCATTCCTTTGGCAGATGTACAGGTTGTGCCATTATTCAGCTCTTATTCGGCTTTGATGCGACTTTGAGTGTACTTTTTGCTTCGTACGGGGAACATATTCAATATGACTGTACGATAAGGTCCCTATTGCATAACTAAAAATGCCGCATCCATAATATACCGCATCGGTATTTCATCGTGGCTAAAGTATAATATTTATTTTTACTGGTGGTAATTCTTTCCTAGCGGAGACCGTAAGTAGATACTACAGAAGCGACCAAACATTACTGTGTTCCAGTTTAAAGGGCGCTGTAGCTAATGTAGCTACTGAAGTATGGACACGCAATATGGTGTAGTATATATCACCTTAACTAGTGCCATGTTGTTACAGGCGTATTACTTACCATCTGGTGAAAGTCCCGCTCCTCCCTTCGCTTAATTTATTAAAAAAAAAACTGTCAATTTAGTGTAACTTGATGTCCAGTAAGATAGATCCTAAAAAAGAGAGGCTTTCTCCTGATGGTAAGAGATACGTCTACCTATAACATAGTAGTGCTAGTTAGAGTGATACACAGCAATACACTGTGCTCATCGTCTTGTGACATGTTAAGTGTCGTTATCCCAGTAATCTCACTAGCTACAGCACCCTTAAAACCCGAACACAGTAGTTTATCGACAGAGTAACTAGATGGTCTCCAGCAAAGGATACCTACCAGTATTCACAGTTCATCTCTGCTAATAAGATCCTTTATTCCCAGTTAACCATGACGCTTAAAATCACCATCATCAGCATCATACACCTTGGTAGCCTTCCACCGTATACATATTACGTAGGTACAATTACCAGTAATATGTTACGGTTTCGAATGCGCTGAAGATAAATTACGTATCATATTTAACAGCCGGCAACACATGTTAAGTACGCAATCTGAGCATCGCGCAGTCAGATTTATGTTACGCAGTTAGAAAATTATTGTGTTACTTAACGTTATTACTGTACGTCAGTCGTAAAATGGTGTAAAGGTTGACGTTTAAAAATAACATGATCGTCTACATTGAAGAGGAAGTCAGATTTTTGGTGGTATGTCTCGTCTTCCGGAGACTATCTGGATGTCACCGCTGCTCCAATTTCTTCTGTCAAACACTACTGTAAAAATATTAATATGTACCGGTTTGAAAGGCGTTGTATCTAGCAAAATTACTGAGTTAACGAGACTTAACATCGTATATTGTTTTTCTTATAAAACAAAACAACAAGATGAGTAAGATGTCCACTTTATGGTAATTAGGATTATACACACAGTATCGTTATATATATTTCAATACCCCTGTAATTTCACTAGCTTGAGCACCTTACAAACCGGAACACGGTAACGATTGCTCACTGCTGTGTCAGCTGCAATAGGCGCTGCGAACTTACCTAGACGGTTTCCGGCACCAATGATATACCACCAATACCATCATGTTATAAACCCAGCTGATAGCTCCTTCTGGATCTGATTCCCTTAATTCCTGTTGTTTCCGGTTTGTGAAAGATCTAATATATCATAACGAAGAGTACAATATGGCGGTGAGTAAATATCTTAACGAGCTCCTTACTGTTATGTAGAGAATCGACAACTTACTATATACACGTGACTTTTGTTCTATCCAAAATTTTTAATACAACCTGTCGATATTTATGAATGTTCAATTCCCTGGCGAGGACCAGGGGTGTTTCGTTAACCGGAACACAAGGGTAATATGATTTTTTTAAGTACCTCTATGGTGCAGTGAATAGGTATTGCCAGTTCGAATCCGAGCCCTAATCTTTTAAAAAAATTGGTAGTAGGTTTCTTTTAAACCCTTGAGCAGCTATCACTCTTATATAAGGTTGTCAAATATCTCCCTTCCGCTTTTTTGCTCTTTTTTCAATGCTTTATAAAAAGTGTTACAGTGATCGGATTTAGTTCAAATATGCGCCGTTTTGTTCGGTAATCTGTTTCCATCTACACGGCAACTTCATAATACCTCCCTCGTAGAAGCCCCCCTCCTCCTTATTTGCGAAGAACTCAAACAGCCACTTTTCACAAGCCTCTTTTGAGTCCAACTTTACACCACCAAGGGCGTTCACCATGGACAGGAACAGGTGGTAATCACTTGGCGCTATGTCCGGGCTATATGGTGGATGCGATAAAACCTCCCATCCGAGCTCCCGTAGCTTCTGACGAGTCATCAACGAAGTGTGTGGTCTGGCGTTGTCCTGGTGGAACACTACACCCTTCCTGTTGGCCAATTCTGGACGCTTCTGGTCGATCGCCTGCTTCAAGCGGTCCAGTTGTTCGCAGTAGATGGTAGAATTAAGCGTCTGGCCATATGGGAGCAGCTCATAGTGGATGATTCCCTTCCAATCCCACCAAACACACAGCAAAACCTTCCTGGCCGTCAATCCCGGCTTGGCCACTGTTTGGGATGATTCACCGGCCTTCGACCACGACCGTTTTCGCTTGATATTGTCGTATGCGATCCATTTTTCGTCGCCAGTCACCATCCGCTTCAAGAATGGGTCGAGTTCGTTCCGTTTCAGCAGCATATCGCAGGCGTTGATTCGGTTCAGCAGGTTTTTTTGCGTCAAATCATGCGGCACCCAAACATCAAGCTTTTTTTTGTATCCAGCCTTCTGCAGATGGTTTAAAATGGTTTGGTGACTAACTCCCATCTCCTGGGCGATGTCACGGGATGCCACATGCCGGTCTAACTCGATGTAGTCCATGATTTGATCGGTATTTGTCGTCACAGGTCTTCCGCCGGCTGGCTTATCCATGGTGTCGTTTTCACCGGCTCTGAATCGTCGAAACCATTCCTCCGCGGTTCGAAGTGATAGAGTACCATTCCCCAAAACACCATTAATCTCACGGAACGTTTCTCTAGCGGATTTGCCTTTAACGAAGGAAAACTTTAAAATAGCGCGTTTTCGGCGTTAGTGAACTCAATGTTTACACGTCTATAACTGTTGAACGCAATATCCAAACTAATTAAGCATAGCGTCGTTTTGTAGGTTATGTCAAGACCTTTCAAATTATGTATAGTATTGCCAGATACGAGCTCTGTAGCGCTTTGTACATAGCCGCGAAATTCAAAAGACAAAAAGGCGGAAGGGAGATATTTGACAACCCTATATTTTCAAATACTAGTTCCCCGCCTGCTTTGCTAGTCGTAACATAGAAATATACTTGAAATTTTCCTCGAGAGCATCCGTAAATGACTTTCTATTGCAACCGTTACTATAGCAACCGCATAATTATACCAAAATGAATGTTTTCATAAAAGTCAACACGAAATAAAATGGTAAAGGATCTACGAAAACCAAAAATTAAATAGCCATATTAATACACTCACTAGTTTTCACGTGATTCGCAAACATAGGAAACATATATATATATATATATATATATATATATATACACACACGCCTTAACAGCATTACTGTACTACGGCTGTGAACATATTTTTTTTTTTTTTTTTTTTTTTTTTTTTTTTTTTTTTAATTTACGTCATTCGCCTGCGTATGGCGGGTCAGGGCCTTTATTTGCACTTTAAAGCTTTACATCACTTAACATTCTCATTGTCTTAAAACTAATTTCCTCATTCCTTGTGAGCCAAAGTATTTTAGACTATCATTCTTCACCATCTGTAACCGCATTGTTAATTACCACCATGTAATGATGAAGTGATATATTCGTTCATTATAGATTAAATAAAATATTTATGTACGAACAAATATGTTTAGGTCGCAGTAAACGAAATAAAAAGCTATATTATTGATATGAATGAAATACTTCAAATCCTGCGGGAGCAGTCGCAAACATGGCTAAGCAAACAGCTTCGTATTTGCTACCCTTATATTGATATAATTTTTGTGTCGAATGAAAAATAAACGTAATATCGTTGTAAACGAGTAAAGATTGACTGGTGGTAGGTCTGTATACTGGTGGTAACTCTCCGTTACCGGAAGCCCTATTTCAGCAAATTGTATAAAAAAAGATCTATCGGATAAAAATTTGTTCAATACTACGCAATATAGATTTGACTAGAGATAAAGATACAAAAAAGAATTTATTTGGTTTTCTTTGATGTTATAGTGAAATATATATTTCTGATGTGGTAGAGGGGTGTAAGGGGTCCCGTACAACAACTTACTCAGACACAAGCCAACTTCACCTGCTCCTGATGCACCATGCTAGTCAACAAAGGAGAGTCTGTTCCGTACAACCCGCATTGAACTAGTGTAGTAGGAAATAACCCAAGTCCTAACCAGTCGCTGTGGGAATCTACGGTTGGTGCCTATGTCCAACAGTGGACGTTTATCAGCTGATGATGATATGGGATATAATCCAGAACTAGGATACCCTGTGCTGTGAAGTTCTTGACTCCTAATTTTATTGAGTTTTTTAACTTTATGTTTTTAACGTTTTAATTTTATTCAACGAAGCGATGAGACGAGCGAGACGTTTATCTGATGGTAAATGATATGGCCGCCCATAACAACTTAGGTTAGCTTGGTATACACTGAGCCCGTTACCTGGAATATGGTAATTCTCGTTACCCCAGTAACAATACTAGGTACCGGGCCTTTCAAACCTGAACACGGTAATGTTTGCACAGTAATGTTTAGGGACAGAAATAGGCGATGCTGCTACCTACCTAGACGGTCTCAAGCAACAGAGACCTCATCGTCATCATCAGTAAATAGACATTCACTGCTGACCATAGACCTCTCCTAAATATCTCGACGTTTATAGGGGTTCATATGGAAGGGATTGGGCCGTTTCTCACTACGCTAGCCCAATTACCGTTGGGGGGAACCAGATTTGTGCGAGACTCCTGACACCTACTAGCAATATAATATTTTTACATATCTTTCATGTAATAGCTTTGTTCTATACTTTATTACCATACTTAACATCTGTTGTTACTTAAAAATAAATGACTTATCATACTTATATTGTACTTTTCAATGCAATATGAAGTTTAGCCTTTTGTGAAAATAGTTTACAAATTGAGTCGACTAAATATAATTAAAGAACTTCTTTGTTTACAAGAATAGGTGAATACATTCTCTCCTACTTAACTGCTTACAGGCTCCATCGTGAAAATGTTTATGTTTTAATTATAAACAGAGTGAAAAATAACTAGATAATAGACTAAACTAGACAATAGTATACGATTAAACCCACAACCTTAAGGAGAATTAACAGTTAAATAATATATTTTTTTTCTATCAACTTGTAGTATATTTTAGTTAAAGAAAGAAACCGTTATAATCTGAGCTTTCTTTAAGAATACAACAAAGATATTTATGACGAATTGAAAAATTATTAATTTACATTGCTTAATGAGAATACACTCCTCCACCTAATAACTACAAATAAAATTAAAAAAAAAACATATTTCTTATATCAATGTGAAGTTTTGATATACAGTATAAATCGCTGTTACTCCTCATTAAATTTGACATAAAGCAATTTACTCTGAACTATAATTCACTCTTCGCCAGTGCGTACGACATAAGGAATATTAAAGGACTTCTAAAGACCTCGGTCTGCTCCTCCAGGAGTTTACTTTGATGAAGTAAGTTTATATTGTGTTAACCTATTTGGCGATGGTACAAATATGTTATTTGATATACAGTTAATAATATTATATGTGTTCATATCGAAAACCCTCGTAGCCGCGATTCGTGTGTTCTTCAATTCACTGACAGTGTTACAGTTTATTCACTTGATGATTACTTCTATCTTCAAGACTATCACATTATAGAAACATAAGTTTGAACCACTAACCCCCCTGGAGTTTCAGGAATAAATTTCAAGGTATTCACGTGCTATTTGTGAACTTATCATTATGATGATGATGATGTACTAATCTGTAGTATATTATATTATTTCTTCATTTAACTCTCGTTGTAGCTCGCTGGCCTAATGGTTAGAGCGTGCGGCTTTCATTCCGAATGTCGCGGGTTCAAACCTCGGCATGTACCAATGACTTAATATTTAAGTTATGTACATTTGTGAACTTTAGTTACAACAGCGAGATACAAAAACGGTGAAGGAAAACATCGTGAGGAAACCCGCACACTGATATCATCTTTTGTGTGTGTGTGTGTGTGGTGGCCCCAATAAAGTGGCAACAGGCTCGCCCCCTGTTACATGGGACCTTTTTTTTTTTTTTTTTTTTTTGATATCGGTGGTGGAAATGCTGTTACCGCATACCCAGCGTCCTTTTCAGGGGGGAGACGCCAAGTTATGTGGGGCTCGGGGCCACTGAGATGTTGTGCGTGACCCCCATACCCACTAAAACCACCACCGCTTGTCCCGCAATACGCATACTGGAGACGCCCGGGTTTCAGCCAAGCAACTCTCCGGGCGCCTCCGCGTATAAAACTCCTCCTGGTGGGTGCCCGCGGGGAGCAAAGGCACCCACCTGCCGTCCCGTACCAGCCCCTCGCGGGACCGGCACGTTGGGGCCCCCCGACCCCACAGACGACCGCGCGCGCTCACGACGGAGCGCATGCCCGGCCGCCGCCTTCCCGTGAAGGAATTGGGCGGCGGCCTCCTCCCTCCAGACTCCCCCCCCTCGTCAAAGTGGGAGGGGGGGACAAAAACCAAGACTCCCCCGGGGGACGCACCCCCAGGGGAAACACGACAAAAGGCCCAAAGGGCCACGCCCATGGCCCGAAGGCCCCCTCACACAGTGCCCGGCTAGGGGCCCTTCGCTCACGGCGGGAGGAAGCGGACGGCGTGGTTCTGCCGCCGCGCTCTCCCGCCGGCCCGCCGCCGCCTGCAAGATGCGGCAGCGGCGTCGGCCTCCCTCGTGCGCTCGGCGGCCTCCTTCTGACGCATCACTGCGCCGCAGAAGGAGGCCACCGCCTTCCAAGACCTCTCGCTGCTCAACATACGATCGACCACAGTCGGCAGCGAGAGGTCACTGCCGACTTGCGCGACGAGGGAATGACGTTGCGGACCCCATGCCGGGCACTTCGCCAGAGTGTGGTGCGCCGTGTCAATCGGCGCACCACACTCGACGCATTCTTGCGTCATCTCTCTACGTGCCACCTGGTGCAGGTACTTGCCGAAACATCCATGGCCTGTCAGCACCTGCACCAGGTGGAACGTCAAGGCCCCGTACCGCCGGCTCATCCACCGGGACAGGTGGGGCCTGATGGCCTCCACCGTGTCCCGGCCGGCGGCAGGGTTACCTAACTCCGTCTCCCACCGCCGGATCAGGGCGTCATGGGCAACGCGCCTGATCCGGCGGACCGTGGCCGGGTCCGGCCGACGCTCTCCGGCATCCCGCAGGAAGAGGTACACTTCCGCGAGCGACTGCGCCTGTAGATGCCAAGGCGCATCGCCCGCGAGAAGCGTACCCGCCGTCCAGGACACCGTACGGTACGCCCGACAGGCTCGGACCGCCAGGATACGTTGGGCCCTCTTCAACACGGGCCCGTTCCTGGCGGTCTCGCACCTGTCCACCCATACGGGCGCACCGTACAGTGCCATACTCCGCAGGATGCCAGAGTACAGGCGCCGACACAAATGACCCGGCCTCCCGACATTGGGCAGCAATCTGCCCAGCGCAGCGGCGGTGGCGGTGAGCTTCGGGAGAAGCCGTTCGAAGTGCTCTCCGAAGCTCCATCGCCCGTCCAGAGTGAGCCCTAAATACTTAAGGGCTCCCCGCACTGGGACCCTCTCGCCCCGGACGGGGATGATCGCGCCCCGGGGTGGACCCCTGCGGGGTCCGTGGAAGAGGAGGGCCTCCGTCTTCGTGACGGAGACCCTCAGACCCAGCTGCTCGACCCGGTCCACTACCAGCGACGTGCTAGTGGCGGCCAGACGAGCAGCCTCGTCGTAACTCCTCCCCCGGGCCGAGACGAGGGTGTCATCCGCGTAGCATAGTACCCTCGTCCCGGGGAGGACCGGCTGCCGCAGCAGCCAGTCGTACGCGGGGGTTCCACAGCAAGGGGCCCAAGACCGACCCCTGTGGAACCCCGCTCTCCACGCGCCGCCGATGTAATTCGCCGCTGCCATCAACCCAGACGATCGTCCTGTCCTTGAGGTACGCCCCCAACAGCCCGACCATGTAGGGGGAAGCCGGAAAAACTCCAGCGCCCCCTGATCGTCGCGAATGGCAGGCTGTTGAAGGC
The DNA here is from genome assembly GCA_029032895.1 of Troides oblongomaculatus. Classification (NCBI taxonomy): domain Eukaryota; kingdom Metazoa; phylum Arthropoda; class Insecta; order Lepidoptera; family Papilionidae; genus Troides; species Troides oblongomaculatus. Next base: position 2,471,548 of record JARDWC010000432.1, on the reverse strand, counting down.
GTTCTCGATATCTAAGGATACCCCCAGGACCACCTCGCCGTCACCGAAGGCCTCCAGACAGAGGCCCTTCAGGTCGAGCAGGGCGTCCAACGTGGATCGCCCTGCCCGAAATCCGTACTGGGCCTCATGGAGGCCCGGTCCCACCTCGGCGAGGTGCCGAACGAGACGGCCGGCCAAGATCTTCTCGAAGACCTTACCCGCCTCGTCCAGAAGGACGATCGGTCTGTACGCGGAAGGGGAGTCGGGGTCACGGTCCCCCTTCCGCAGGAGGCAAAGCCTGCCCGTCTTCCAGCGCTCCGGGAACTGTACGCGCCGAATGCAGGCGTCGTACAGTCCTCGGAGCTCCTCGCGCAGGTGACTGGCGGCCACCCAGAGGGCCCTCGATGGGACCCCGTCGGGCCCCGGAGCCGTACGTCGACCCCGGAGACGATCCAGGGCCACGTCCAGCTCCTCTTCCGTCAGGGGAGGGACCTCCTCTGTGGCCGCCGCGGTGGCGGTGGTGGACATAACCGGGGGCTGGAATGACGCGTCAGCCCCCGGGAACAACCGATCCACCACCCCTTGGAGGAAGTCCGGGTCCAGGGCCTCCGTTAAGGGGGCGCCTGCGGCACAGAGCTTCTTCCGTGCCGTCTTGAACGGGCGCCCCCATGGATCCCTGTCGACCCCTGCCAGTAGTTCCTCCCAGGCAAGGGTCTTCGCCCGGACTATGGCGAGCCGCAGGGTCTTGCGGGCTTCCGCATACTGACCCTGCAGCCGCTCCTCCTCCCCCGTCACCTGCGTGCGCCGACGCCGACAACGCTGCAGTGCCCGGCGACGAGCCTGGGCCGCCGCCCGGAGGCCGGAGAGCTCCTCCGACCACCAGTACAGCTGGCGGCGGTCCGCAGGACGTCGCCGCATCCTAGGCATGGCCGCATCGCACACCTCCTGAAGAGCGCTGTGGATGCGACCTTCCAGCTCGTCGACGCCGACGTCGTCTGAGCCTCGGGGCATGTTCCATCTCTGGTGTTACATGGGACCTAATCTGACCACATCTGGCGAAACGTGGGTGGTTTATTCACCTCTGCCTAACCCCTACTGGGAAAAAGGCGTGACAATATATATATATATATATATATATATATATATATATATATACTCTATTACTTTTCTTTCATACACTTTCCACTCATCACATTCACCATATAATCAGTCCACATTCTTCAATATTCTTATATTCTTATGTCCTTTTCAATATCCAAATGTTTCTTATCACAAAATTTTTATTGTTTTATATGATTTCTCCATATCTTCTCTTCAGTGTTTTGTTCAAAATTCTTCATCAGCCGTTAGACGTACACAGCTGGAGCTAGGCCTCTCCCAACGATCTTTACGTCGATATGTCATACACTGCCAGCATCCAGCGGCTTCCCGCCACCTTTTTGTAGGGGTTCATATGAAGGGAACTGGGCCATTTCCCACCACGCTGGCCCAATGCAGGTTGGTGGGAGCCAGAGCTGCGTTTGTTGTTTAGCAAGGTGCACCACGAGCAGGTGAGAATGGCTTAGGTTCCTTAAGTTGTTGTGAGGAACGCCTTGCAGCTGTTGTTCAAACTACTCCGCATATACTATTAAATTAAACACTTGTATGTCTAATGAACACTTTTCATTCTGAAACTCTAATGTAATTCTAATGATTATCTAACGCAATCTGTCCTGTAGAACGGGATGTGGACAAGTATTTACTTCACTGGATATAAAGTTATTAATAACCAAAGGCAACGGATCTTAATGAAAGAAACGTTTTACGATTATAGAAATAAAAGGGTCGAGTAAGCAGAAACGCTTCGGAACCTGGAACAAAAGTTTGGAAAGGTTTGAACGTTTCATGAAAAAACCGTTTGGCCTTTTTGAAATCACTCGAACATGAAAGATTGTTTTACTTGGATTTTAATGAAAATTCTATTTATCACGAGGACGAGTCTGCGTACGACAGGCGGGAGAAGAAAAAAATCTCGAAAAATACTTTTTATGAAAGGCATTCAGCGATTCTTAGATGAAACTCCTCTGTACAGAATACTTTATTCATGTATTTCTCCTACCTCTTGACATTAATTTCACATAACGTTTAATATTACAAGTAACAAAGGTTATAGAAATAAAAAGCTTTTATTGGTTCCTTACATCATCATCATCAGCTGATTAACATCCACTGCTGGACATAACCCTCGCCCAAAGAGCTCCACATACAGTCAGCATGGTTTCTGGTACTGCTCGGCGTTAGGGGCTGTCGTATGTAAGGGTCCATATGGGAGGATTTAGGCTATTTCCCATCACGCTGGCCCAATACGGGTTAATGGGTGCCAGAGCCTCATTTGTTGATTAGCAGAGTGCACCACGGGCAGGTGAGGATGGCTTTGGTCCCGTGAGTTGTTGTGCGATTACATTTATTATATGGGCTTATGTTGTATCAGTTGAAAAGAATAGTTGAAGGCCGAATGAGTTTTCTCCATCTAACCCCCAATCCAATCAATCCAATCCAATCAGCTGGAAGACGTCCTAACCCCCAAACTTCACTTTAAATGGGAACCTCACGATGATGAGGATATAGGAAGTAGTTTATTATTTTATAACACTAAATATCTAGGATATTTCATTAAGAATCCTATTACTACAGTCTACAATATCTGGTGCCGAATTGGAACCAGGAAACTGCGAAGCAAGTGTTTAATCACTGTGCTACGACGGGTATCAAAATTTATTATTTCACCTCTGTCGTAACATTATAATATCATTTTAATAGACTTAATAATGCAAGATAAGTAGGCAAATGATATATTTATTGGTGGTAGTGGTGGTGGTATATTTTACTGGTGGTAGGTCTCTCTTCAGAAACCGTCTACATAACTACTATCGCAGCTCCTATTTCTCCTGCGGAACATTAGTGTAGCGCCACACTGCGCTCGTTATCGAGACATTTGTTAAGTCTCATTACCCCGGTAATTTCATTAGCTGCAACGCCCTTAAAACCGGAACACGACAATATTTATGCACAACTGCCGAAATAGGAGCTACGGTGACACCTGCTTAGACTATCTCTGGCAACAGAGACCTACCACCTATAACTCTTAATCTAACTAGCGCGAAGTTGTTATGAACAGGCGTATCACTTACTTTCAGGTGACCTCATTCGTATTGTAACTACGTCAATTAAAAAAAAAGGAAGTGTTGCCATAAACAAAGTAGATGCGAGCGCTTAGCCACTGTGCTACGGCAGATAAAACTTATTATTACTTTATTTACTTTGTTCAATCTATTTAATATATTATATATGAATGTCTTTGGGATAGGCCTTTGTCCAGCAGTGGACATTTGTTAGCTGATGATAATGAAAGAGTTCAGTAAAGAGTCACCTGTTTATTTCGGCTGTATAATTTCCTTGTAAACTGTAGGGAGGTGAGGATAACTGTAATGCACCGGCCAGCCGACTTCAGCCGACCTCACCCGAATTCAGCCGACGTCGTCCGAGCGCGGTGTTCAGACAGCGCGCTGAAGACCGGAGCGGTGGCAGTACACGGCGGACTGTCGCCGCGGGTGGACGCGCCGGCCGTTCATGATAATCATATCATTACTCTCGTGTCAGTTACAGTGGCAGTGTTATGAATGAGTGTCCCGTAAAACTTTCAAGTATCGGACTTTTCTTACGGAAATGAATATACTCTTCACCGCCGCGACACAGGTTAGTGTACAGTTGAATACATTTATGATTTTTTTTTTCTACAGCACCGAGATGAACAATACCTTCACCTGATGGTAAATGAAAAGGCTTCCCCATAACTTGGCGATAGGATGATATACTCCGCATCAAATTGCGCTTGTTGACTACCGGCGAACTGTTTCATTCCTAACAAAACAATTGCTAGTTTTTTTTTTTTATTAAGCGACTAAACAAATGAGACGTTCAACTCATGGTAATTGATACACCTGCCTATCACAGTTTAGCGCTGAATACGATGTGCCTTGAGACATAAGATGTTGAGTCACTTTACCCCAGTAATTACAACAGTTACTGCGCCCTTCAGACCGGGGCATAGTAATTTTTGTACACTACTGTTTGGCGGCAGAAATATGCGCTGTACTATCTACCACCAGCAGATCTTTACTGTTTTATGATTTGTATATGTTTTCCCTTTCTAAGGAATTATTATTCATTTATATATATATATATTAATGAGCCATATTATAAAGCGATTGTATTTTATTTATTATTTTATTATTACAATATCTATCTTGTTTAAAGTCGTCTGAATAGTTAATATATATTATTATATTATGACGCCTCATTTCGACATTACGATGTAGTATTCCAAACTAAACTGTTTAAGCCGCTTTGTAGCTTTTAAATTAGTATTTTTTTTAAATTCAATTAAGCGACTAGGGGGAGGGACGTTCACTCGATAATAAGTGATACGCCTACCCGTAACCACGTGGCGCTAGTTATTATGATATATACTTCACCACGTACTCAATGCTTGTTAAGCAAGTTATTGAGTATCGTTACCATAGTAATATTAGTCACATTCTAACCGGGACATAGTAATGTTTGCACACTACTGTTTGGTGGAAGAAATAGGCATTGTGGTGGTACCTAGACGGTGTCCGGAAAGACCTACCATCAGTAATGGTAGATCATATTAGTCAATTTATTTCTCGCAGTAGGATTTCCATCGGCTGATGATGATGATGATATATCTTCATAGTTATATATAGGATGAATTAGTTCATCAGTAATGATGCTTTTAGGTTTTTTTTTTTATTATGCTCGTTTTTGTATTGACATATTAAAGCTGTTAAGCCCAGTTTAAGTAAGAACGATCAAAGGTAATTATAATTAACAAGATATATAATAACCGACCCATCGATGTGGAGATTTTCGGGAGACTATCACTAGCTGTGGACATCTATCTGGTGATGATGATGATGATGTTATAGGCGTTTTGTTTATGTTTGAAATTTCACTTAAAAGTTATTTCAATAATAGAAAAAAATTTTAGTTTTCATTACCTAAATATTTTTTTAAGTCTATATGACTTCAGATCGTTCAGGTTATCTATGTTAGTATGTACTATGTGAACCAGTTTGAAGGTCGATGTAGATAGTGAAATTTTAGAAGTAACGAAACTCTCAAAGCAACGAGAACAAGTCCCTTAGAGTCAGTATGGGGTGTTAGGAGTCTCACACAACTACTCATTGGACCCAAGCCAACCTCACCTGCTCGTGGTGCACCTTGGTATTCAACAAACGAGGCTCTGGCTCGCACCAACCCCCATTGGGTCCGTGTGGGATATGTGGACCTTTGGGGGAGGCTTACGTCCAACGGTAGACGTCTACAAGGGTTAAGTTATAATCTATAGGAGTCTATGTCCAGCAGTGGGCTGCCGCGAACTGATGATGGTGAATGAACGAGTGTTATCAAAATGAATTGAACCTCTGCTCTCTGCAGTTAATATGTTAGTTACGTTTTAACCGTTATTGTTAAACTCATAACCTAACTTGTACGATAAAGGTTAAAAGTTTGTACGCTTGCGAACATACGTAAGTTAAATCGCGGTTTTGCTCAAGTTTACTGCTTTTTACTTTGAAAGGTATGTAACTTAAAAGTACACACATTATTATAGAAGTCAACTTCGGTTATTGTATATTCACCTGGTTCACACCACGAGTCACAAGACGTGAAATCACGTTATATTTTTCACTAGATACAGCGCCCTTCAAACCGGAACTCAGTAAAGTTTGCACACTATTGTTTGGCGGCCCAAATACGAGCAGCGGTAGTACTTACCTAGACGGTCTTCCGCAACGGAGATATAGTAATAAAGTTATCATTACTTAGTAATTTTTATTAATTAATAGTAAATTAATAAGCAGACATTTATAGAAACTAATTTTAAATATATTTTGCGACGTTTGTTTGTGGTGATTGAAATATCACCATCACCAGCATCAGCATTTTATTAGCAAATAGTATCTTTTGTCGGAGACTATCTAGGTAGGTACCACAACCTATGGCTAGGTTTCTAGGCCTCAAGGGCGCAAGGAGTCAATATTCCTTTTGCCGAGTATAGGACAACTAAGAACGGATTTTATAAAATTCCTTCCCAAAAGAGAGTTGGAGGATGTAACGGCCAGAAAAGCTTTACTGGTGGTAGGTCTTCGCAATAGTGGTAGGTCTCCGTTGCCGGGGACCGCCTATGTAAGTACCACAGCAACTTCTATTTCTGCCGCAAAACAAGAGTGTGCATACATTACTGTGTTCCTGTTTGAAGGTTGCTGTAGCTAGTGTAATAACTGCGGTAACGAGTCTTAACTTCTTACGTCTCAAGGCGACAAACTCAATGTGGTGCTGTGTATACAATCCCAACTAGCTGATGACTTCAACGGACAACGGCTCGTAAATCGGTTCTTTGACTAAAAAAAAAAATTACTACTTTCCCCACACCCCCCTTTTTCCACCCATTTGTCGCTTGTGTAAAATCTCTGAACATCCTCCAATATTTGTATGAGAATTTCGTCAGGAAATAATAGACCTTTCTGTCCATGCGTTTGATCCGATTACGAAGAGCTAACGGAAATGGATGTGTGTAAATAGAAAGGCTTAGTGATTTTCCATGCCTTTTGTAAAAAAAAAAAGTACATACTTCATAAAAAAAAGGTAAAGATAAACGGTTTATCTTTGGCTTTGTTATAACAGAATCTTTTTGATATACTACAAGTGGAAAGAAATTGGATAATACATATTCTTGTATGATTTTGTTCGGAACTTAATAATATATTAAAATATTGTTTATTTGATAACATATTATTATTATATAGGTTTTTGGTAAATCTAGATATTAATTTAAAATAATAAATAAAAAAAAATTAAAACTTTCTAAACTGTAAGTTATATACATATCTTGTATTTAACTGCTCTAGCGCTTGACTTTTAACATGAAGGTTTTAGGACTACGTAAGAGGTTGGTGACAGGACTTTTAGTGACTATATGATTTAAACACTCTTATTATATATTTAATCTCCTTGTTATTTAACTTCATTCAAAATTTAGTTCAAAATTTGCCTCAAAAAAAATACTCATAGATTTTAACTGAAAGTCTAATCTAATTTCGTATATTAACATAAACTTAATATTGTCTAATGGAATCAAGGATAATGAAATTAGTTTTCAGATGAAAAGGACTTTAGGAGCCGTAACATTCCCTACCTTCTAGGTATATACATATAGGTTTATAGCCCTAGGTACATAACACTAATTAAGACCGTTTGACCTGTACCAGTAGTATTATGATAACAATAAATAAGCGTTGGGGGTGTAAGAGGTCCCGTACAACAACTCACGAGATCCACGCCACACTCACCTGCTCGTGATGCACCCTGCTGGTCAACAAACGAGGCTCTGGTTCCCACCAACCCGCATTGGGCCAGCGTGGTGGGAAATGGCCCTAATCCCTTCTTATAAATCCCTTCATACGACGACCCCAATGCCCGACGGTACCGGAGGCCATGCTGACTTTATATGAAGATCTTTAGGAGAAGTCTATGTCCAGCAGTGGACATCTATTGGCTGATGTTGAAATAAGCATATTTCTACCGTCGAACAGTGTGCAAACATTACAGTATTCCGGTTTGAAGGGCGCCGTAGCTAGTGAAATACTGGGTTGAGAACCAATAACTTATACCTCAAGCAACCATTGACATGTAGTGCAGTGTATATCAATCTAACGAGCGCCAAGTTATGAAGTTATCACTTAACCGTCCCGCTATCGTTGGTTAATTAATAAAAAAAAATAGAAATTCTCTTCATACATAGACGAGACAGTACGCCGGTAGTAATCGCCGCGGTGGTGACGTCATTTCCGATTTGCTGCACATTCATGTTCAATGGCTACGACGCTAAAGAGTCAGCATAAAATTTTATGCGCAATTTATAAGGAGCGCCGCTGTGAGGACGGCGATGAAATCCGATCAGAGGTTTCCAATGACCTTAGATATGAAGACCTGAACATCCGTTTCATTAAACAGAACGTCTCCAATATATATTGCTTCGTTTGATCTAATAGTTTATTGCAGACGGATTGAGGATCTCTTCTTTCCAATCGCACCATTCTTCACAGAATGGCTGTGGAGACCTGTTCCGTTATGTCTCATCTCCTCTCTGACTTTAGGAGTACCTCTCACATCTCTCACCTAGAATTGTTGAGCAAGTAATTCTTCTCCAGTTACCACCTAGAAAGACCAACGTCTTCATCATTGTCTTAACATCCAACATGATTATTCCATTATCAGGACCTTGTCTTCTTTAATAAGAAGAGAGGCGAAGAGCGCAATATGGTGTAGTATCATTATCATCAACCGATAGACGTCCACTCCTGGACTGGCCTCTCCCAAATATCCCACGTTGCCCGCATATAGTGGGTTTCTATTATCTTTACCAGATCGTCGATCCACCTTGTCACCAGCGTCACGTTGTTATGGTTGGGCGTATCACTTACCATCAGGTGAACGTCCTGCTTATGTCGTCACTTAATTGAATAAAAAAAATAGAAACAGCTGAACAAAATCAGACTTCTATAATAATCCAATGACGCAGTTGTCCGGTTTCAAAGCTCTTGTTGAATCGGTTATCAACAGAGAACCTACCATCCTTATTATGTAAATCTGCTGTATGGGTACAGGGATGCTGTTCTTCCAACTGTAAACATATGTAAGTATTCTGTCTAAGCAAGATTTATAATCTTAGACTATCCAAATCTGAGGCCACTTGTTAGACCATCGTCTATAAAATAAAGCTCAGTAGGAAATGAAAAGAGTAAAGAAGATTACGTTCTGATTAAGAACTCTCTTATTTTCGTTGGTTAATAAATATTTATATTGTTCATCGGTATAAAAAACTTCATTAAACTAAAGTTGGACTCGTTAGTATGAAGCACTCTTTTAAGAAAGGAAACAAGCTTATTTGTTATAATTAATCATAACTTAAGTAACTAATAGTTTTTATATCCAACAAGTGGGGTTTGTTAAACTTGGACCACACTAGCGAAAGCTTACGAAGTTCTGATCATCATCATCATTATCAGCTTTTGTTTATCCATTGTTGGATGTAAACCTTCCCCAATGTCTTCCACTAAATGGGATCCTCAGCTTCTCGCATACACCCAAATCCGACCGCCCTGATGATGATGTCGGTATTTGTGTATATATTCAAATATATATACATCATATAACTACATAAAACAATGCATTATCATCATCATCAGCCGATAGACGTCCTTTCTGAACATAGGCCTCCCCCTACATTTCTGGAAGGACTGAAGGCCGTTGGGGCAAAAAGGTCTACGTATGGCGCCCGCGTACCTGTAGACGTAGTATTGGGAGTCCTCCCAAGGTGAACTGACGATCTGGTGACAGATATATATATACATATATTATTAAATGATCGATGTGGAGGTCTTTAAGGGAGGCCTTTGTAAAGCAGTGGATATATATATATATATATATATATATATATATATATATATATATATATATATTATAATGAATTGGGAACATAACAATGATCTACAATTAAGTAGTGAAAACCATCATATTGTTATTAACATTTGTTAGCTCAGCAGTTAGCAGAGTAGCTCGCTGGCCTAATGGTTAGAGCGTGCGGCTTTCATTCCGAAGGTCGCGGGTTCAAACCTCGGCATGTACAAATGACTTAATATTTAAGTTATGTACATTTGTGAACTTTAGTTACAACAGCGAGATACAAAAACGGTGAAGGAAAACATCGTGAGGAAACCCGCACACTGACATCATCTTTGTGTGTGTGTGGTGGTCCCAATAAAGTGGCAACAGGCTCGCCCCCTGTTACATGGGACCTAATCTAACCACATCTGGCGAAACGTGGGTGGTTTATTCACCTCTGCCTACCCCTACTGGGAAAAAGGCGTGACAATATAAAAAAAAAAAAACATTTGTTGCGGTATTGAGATAACACAGGTATTATTAATATAATGCTTGACTACATTCATCATCATCATCATCAGCAGACAGACGAAGCGACTTTATTAATATATGAAAATTACTACTTATAGTAATTGTATAATCACTGAGTAAAAACTGATCGTGAAGACACGATGCGATTAACGCATTCATCATCATCATTTCAACCGATGGAGGTCCACTGCTGGACATAGATCTTTCGTAATTTGTTCCACTCAGCACAGTGGCTCCTCGATTATTCTCATTTCCTCCGTCCAACTACGATTAATGCATTACGAAGTCAGAAACCAATGCTTATTTATCCTATAAAGATCAACAGATTGAAAAATTCTTATTAGTAAGTTATTACGTTACTAACTTAAAAATTACTCTTTCATTTAAACTCCAGTTTACTTACCATCGTTTAAAACTTTAACTTCGTTAAGACCTAAGTTATTTCTTCTTCAAAGTCTCGTCCATCTCTTGATCCTAATTAATCAAAATTGCTTGAGTTTTCGATCTACCAACCTCCATAGCGCAGCGGTTGTTAACCGCATACCATGGAATACCTTTCTTCGATTCCTGGTTTCCGATAATATAATAGTCAACCTTCTTCTTCCGATATTATAATCATGGATTAATGAATGTATATCTATCTTCTTCTTCTCCTCTTATATATATAATATATAAGAGATTTCCACCTATGAGAGACTCATCACCAGATCTTCGGAACCATAAGGCTTGTAGACTTGAATATTGTTAGGAATATTCCTTTTACCCAATATAGGTCATCTAAGAATAGATTTTACAAAAGTCCTCAAAGGGGAATTGAGGGGGTGCAGATTAGTAGAGAAATAGTATATTATAAATTAGAAAGTATAGCCTGCTTTTTTTTACATTTCCTCATACTTTGATGCATCAGGCGTATCATACCATTAAATAAATGTCCTGTATGTACTATAGCTTCGTATTAAAAAAAAATATATCAATAAGTATATTTCAAGATATTAAGAACGATTAAGTCAAGGGTGTTAGCAAGAAATGTCTCGCTCGACGATGTTGCGAATTCAATTCCCGCATCGTGCAACAACCCCCGCGCACGCAATACCGTCATCAACCCTCGTTCAATTCGCATCGCTTTAAAATTGCAATTTTTCATTTTAGCATCTACCCTCAATATCTTTTATTAAAACCCGTTATTGCTCCAACAATTCTTCTAACTATTAAGCTGTTCGAAGAAAACTAATCGCACTAATGCAGAATATATTACGTTAGTTTCCTTGGAACGTTGACCTGAAACGTCGTTATAGTTTGTTCGGATATTTCCTTTTTTTTAAGAAAATACTTAAAGACGCTTTTAGTTTATGTAAGTACAAGACAGAACGATCATCTGGTGATAAGTGATATATCTACCCCTAAAAAAATGGTCGTAGAAATAGGAGCTGTGTTAGTGTCTGCCTAAACGGTCTCCAGTCTCAGAGTCCCCCATTATCAATTGTGCAACTACCAGCCTTCCGTTATTTCTTTGAAACTAAATAAATAGATAAAAAATAATAAAAAAAAAATCCTGAAAATCTGTATTTGTTCTTTGGATTTGCCATTTTTTTTTGTTTGATAAAGTGTTAACCTTTAACTTACTTTGGTTTAAATTGCATTTAAAAACTCAAGATTTGTTTCACAAAGCATATGTATATATAACAATCATCAAGGTTAGCGCTGGATCACGATCACACCTAATATTAAGTGGTGGTGTCACCGGCGGTGGTAAAGCGCACTAATCTAGTAACAACCTATATACTCTTCTCTTGAATACCAGTTGTTCCTATTCTGTTTTTTTGTAAAGACTGGGCAGCTGACCTTTGTTTGCAAAATGGGGTTGTTCACTCCATAAGGATGGTGGATCGCCGTGCGTCTATTCCGGTGGTGAACAGGGGATGGGGGAATTATACCATGTATTTTCATCGCGCATTCTCTGAAGTGTATCCTTAATCTACGAGACTGGAAAACAAAAAAACGCTTATAAATTATACATGTACATATCATTTGTAAATGTATAGGAAAATTTAGCAACATTTACAAATGGTAAAGGGTGTAAGGGGTGCCGCACAACAACTAACTGAATCCAAGCTAACCTGACCTGCTCGTGGTGCACCCTGCTAATCAACAAAACTCTCTCTGGCTCTGGCTCCCACCAACCCGCATTGGGCCAGTGTGGAGAGGAATGGCCCAAACCTTCCCATATGAATCTCTACAGATGACGACTCCTAGTGCATCGAAGTTTTGCGGGCAGCGCAGGAGATCTTTGGCGGAAGCTTAAGTCCAGCAGTGGACGTCTATCTTTAATGATGACATCAACATCATACACAATAATTAGTATGTAGTATAGCATCACAGGAAACGTAAAAAAATGAAATAGGGAAGAGGATCCCTGACATATTTTCGAATGAAACGATTGATTATATTTGGTGTCCGCATATTTCAGATTGTAGGCAGGAAATTGCGTTCTTTCACATACGTTTGCATATAAATCGATCCTTTAGCACTAGGCAAATATATTTGCTCGCTACTATGTACGTGTTTCCGTCTGTTCGATGCTGAAGCTCTCTTATAGATTAGGTTTACATATTTATCCTCTTCGTATTCAGACGAGGGCTGTTGCTGTTTTCATGCAAAAAAAAAAAACCGGTAATGTCGGAGTGTAATATTTATATTGCATTGAATTATATTAATATATTGGTTTATGGGGATAATACTATATTTAAAAAAGTTTTTGCTTGTAACGGAGTGGATAGGGATTAAATTTCATTGAGCGAAAAGAATAACCGGAAATATAATTTGAAGAAAGCGCTTCATGATGATGTAAGAAGAAGTATAGGTTGTGTTCCTGTCGAGCTTGAGATTCCGGTGAAGGAACATATCACGAGAAAACCGATATCTTCCAAGAGGTTTAAAGGATTGTCATATCCGCTACTTTACATTTGGACGCAGTGGATAAATAGCTTCGACTCTCCTCGTGTCCCAGCAGTGGGAAAATTTTATAGGCCATTTATAATTTTAACTATATATTAAACTGAAGTTAAACCTTCGTTAGCGCTTAGAAGAATATTATTAGAGTGTAGAATGTAGATTTTCTCATAATATTTAAGATTTTGATAAAGATTTACTAAGCGATTTTCGAACGAATTTCGACATTGAAAAAATCTAGACCAATTCTTTATAATTCTAGAAAATTTACACAAACAGCGTGTTGGGAAAGTGATTATAAAAACGTATAAATAAAATTTGAACAAAGCAATGCGCTATTGGAGGCTTTGCGCACCTCGCCGAGGAGCTGGAACATATTTCCGCCGTGTAATTCCATACAAAACAATTGCCCAATACATGGCTTATTCGATTTAGCTCTCGTCTACTATGGAGATTTTTATGCAGGAAATTGGATTTCTCTACGTCCGCATATAAATCGATCCTTTCGCGTTAAGTAAATCTATTTGTTTGCCGCTATGAATAATGTTTGCGTTTGATAAAAATTCAATATTGAAAGCTTACTTTATAACTGGGGCGGAATGTTATAAACATTTATGAACGTCTCTCCTGAACTTGTCTCTTATTCTCAATTGTAATATGTAAATATTTACAATGTGAAATGTTCACCGACAACATCATAAAACTGTATCTTTGTTTGTAAACTACTTTTAACTTTGTATGTTTTTTTTTTGTTTTCGGAGACGAAATCTTCGAAAAGATACTCTGTCTTGTGGGGGAAGTCAGAGAGTTACATGTAGATTTTCACCCACTAAAACCCCTTTGGTGGTCACCTTAGGCATTTGGAGAGATCACCATATGTTGTACAGTACTACCTCAATGAACGGAGACCATATCTAGCCATTGTCCTCCTCAGAAAGTTTGTGTCTATTAAAGTTGTTTATGTATCCACTACAAAAATATACAATACGTATATTAGATCGCAAATACTGACCTTAAAACAGTCCTCTCGCCATGTGGAAATGGCTGATATTATCTCCCACCCTTCCCCTACCATCAGAGTTTCAAGAGAGAGTAGCAGCTTATCCTGTGACAGAATTACACACCAACCCGCACGCAAACGTGGTGAGGATGAAAAATACCTGTCTCGGTGGAGGCTCCTGTTCAGCTTTAGACTTTAATATACGGAAATAATAATAATAAACTATTCCGAATAATATTTGATGTTCCAAACAGAGCATAACGGAGTGAAAGAAGTAAGAAAGCAGATCCTGTTATAAGACGGGATTAGGAAGAAGAAGAATAATAATGAACTATTTCGAGAGTATTTAGTGGTAGGTCTCTTTTGCCGGCTAACATTTAGGTAGGTACCGCAGTTCCTATTGCTTCCGTCAAACAGTACTATGCATATTTTAGTATTCCGGTTTGAAGGGATTTGTAGCTAGTGAAATAACCGGTGTAATGACGTTTAACGTTAATTGTTTCAATAAACAGAGGACGAGCACAATGTCGTGTAGTGTATATCATCTAGCATCGTTATGGGCTGGCGTACTTACCATCAGATGAACGTCGCGCTAGTCTCGGTTCTTTTGACGATTAAAAAAAATACTAGATATAATACTTTTTATCGCTACTCAGTAATGTTCGATTACTGTCGTAATATAAGTAACAATATAGTCATCATGATATTAGAATTCAATCCTATCATTCATTTAAAATTGTATACGAAAGATCATTCGATAGTCTCTTTGCCGGAGCTTTCATACTTTAAAAATATTTATTAGACTCTTGTGTATATTTTTTTAAGTTATAAATTGTTTGTACAAACATTTCCCTTTTTTTAAAAAAAAAACATTCCTAACGATCACCAAAGCTGGCATGCGAACACATCGTCAAGGATCATTATGTTTTTCGCCTCGTCATTAATTGATTGTTTTCTTCTTAATTATATCTACAGAGAGCTTGTTTAGTTTATTGCTTCTTGTAGTATATCTAATTGATTACATGTTAAAAGTGTTTCAATGCACTACTACAACTATAACTATACTATATATATATAAACTAACTACAGTACATCACAAATTGGTTTTTTCTTTAGTAACAATAATGCGAATGTTGTATAGACCTTCAATAAGCAGAAGCATCAGAATTATTGCTTATTTATTACTGTATATATTTTAATGCATGAACCAGTACAGTGTTTTTCTAAATAAACAAAAACTAGTATAAATTTTTGTTTATTTAATAAAACCCATTAAGAAATATATTTATACTGTCGAAAATTATGATTTCATTACGATATTATATATGTTAAAGACGACGGTAGTATTACACTGATGTTATTTCCGTTAAGCACGAGCTTTCTGTAAAGGAAGAACATTTTTCTACAAAAATATTACTAGTATGTTGTATAGTAGTATCATCATCATCATAATCAGCCGACAGAAGTCAACTGCTGGACATAGGCCTCCCACCAAGATCTCCACATCGATCTATCCTGCGCTGCCCGCATCCAGCTGCTTCGCGTAATCTTCATCAGATCGTCGGACCACCTAAGGGCCAACACTACGTCTTCCGGTTCGCGGTCGCCATTCGAGGACCTCGGTGCCCCATCGGCTATCACTGGTGATAGAAATATATATTAGCTTTCGAGCACATGTAAAATCTGCCAATGAGCACTGCCTGTCCCGAAAGTATTTGACTTTCCTTGTAAAATAAAACCCTTACTCTAAACATAAATGTGTTGTATATATAAAAATACGAAAGAGATTTTATATTAGACGATTATATCTTAAGTAAGTTATTCTAAAGTTGTATAGTTTTCAATGACAAAAATATTGTAAAAGCTCTCTATGATACATTTATATTGAATAAAAAGGCCGATAGTAAGTAAGGCTTTATTCGTAGACGGCATAAAGTCAGTCGCCGCTTACCGCTTCCATTTGGTGGCGGGAAGTGGTCGAATCGTAGCCAGGCCTCGGCAAACAAAGCTCGCGTCGATGTAACAGGAAAAAGGTTAAACGAGTTAAGGGAAACAAAAGAGCACCCCCGCAAAGCGATTCGCGTGCTGAAACCGAAATGGTTTAGACCTGTTACAGCCCCTAAGTTTCTATCGCCTTACATGGATTATATAACTTCAACGCGAACAAATTAATAAGTTATTACATAAATTAAGTTATAATGCTTATGATTATTTTCATTATCTTTTACTCGTTTATACATACAAATATAGTTAAACTATAACTGAATAATATGTATCAACTTCTATATAATTCAATTAACTTTCATATAGTACTCTGATGTGTACTGAATATATGTATATTATATTGACAATTTATATATATACAGTAATAATATATATAAACATAAGCAGGACGAGATCTGTATAGATTTATATTTTGTAATAGTAGGGGTATAAAGGTACCGACACAACAACTCACGCGACCTCAGCCAACCTTACCTGCTCGTAGTGCATTCTGCTAATTAGTAAACAGAGCTGGGGTTTCCACCAACCCACATTAGGCTACCGTGGTGGGAAATAGCCTAAAACCCCCCATATCGATATGGAAATATTTGGAGTAGGCTTATGTCCAGCAGTGGACTTCTATCGACTGATGATTATAAATTAAATTGTCTATATTATAAAGAACAAATTTTTTAGCTCCTGACAGATTTTATCTATCTTGTTTATAGGACTTTGGGTGATAGTGTGCAAGCATCATCATCATCAATCGTTCCTTCTCAATTAAAGTATACTTTAGTTGGTATTAAGGTGTACAGTGTATTAGTGTGATGTATTACTTTGAGGTGCTCTTTATTGTTTTGGAGGGCACATATAGAGATGAAACAGAACTTCTTCTTGGTGATAAATTGAAAAAATAGTTTTCAAGAAGCTCAGATGTTGAAAAGAACAAAAATAACTTAAAATTCTTTTTCTCACAGCAAGGCTTCGTCTATGTTATATTTGATACATTATTTAGCAACTACGGAGCCTCGATGTTTTTTTACTGTATACAGGTACCTGCTCCAGAGAAATGTTAGGCCTCCGCACAACTTTGCACACAAATTGTTGTGGCCTTGATTTTAACACATACCTCACTGTTAGGCGAATAGATACCGTAGGGCTTGGACATTGAATTTTTTTTAGGACCTCAAGAAATACCTATGCAAATACACTGGTAAATATCTCGCCGTAAATAAAACTTAGGATCTTTCTTAGCATGCAAATATATATTCTTTACCTGTACTCTAGTAATTCACAAACCTTAGTATAATAATTTAAAAAAATATATAATTTTGCTTTATAAAAGAAGTTGGCGTTATATGTAAACTAATTGTTCCCACTGCTGAGTGTCCAGAATTTTTTTTTCAAGAGTAAATATGATCAATTCATCAGCCTGTTCCCAATGCGTGTCCGGGGATTTCGTACTCTCGAATACTGTTGCTGTTGACTTCTTAATGATGTTCTTTACTGGTAATTCAACTTCAGAACTGAGCTATCACTGCTTACCTAGAGATGGAGAAGGTTTGCTTTTCATACAACATTGTATTTAATATATTCAATCCATTTTATGTACGAACCTGAAGGATTTCGATTTTAAAACGTCAAACGTCAACGGCAGCTATCTTGAAATTGCGTCCTTTTTATTGTGGTTGATATTTCAATACGAAGGTGAATTATATTTTTTCTGAATCATGTATAAAAATAATGTATATTTAATCTTTATACTATATTTCTTTTCCTATGAATATAAATTCAAGTATAAATAACCTTTATGTCAAGTTTACGTAGACCCCAAACTTTTGCATGTATGGCGTCCAACATGAGGTTGGTGAAAGTATCTTCATTTCTATATAAAATTGTGGGTTAGTAAATTAAAATGGAGATGAAGTATAATGCCTAAAGTAATAGTTTACATTCTTACACACTAAAGCCTATACTATACTCCCAAAAGATTGTATGAGGCGAGTATAGAGCATTAGCGAAAGAGGCACGAGTTTTCACAATTACCATTATAAACTGAACTGGCAAATCAATGTACAATTGTATGTAATACATGTATCTTCTTTAAATGGTTGTATAACTTAGTTAACAATTAGAGTTAAAGTTTTTTTTATTAAAATAAGACCGTTCAACTGATGGTAAGTGATACGCTTGCCTATAATAACGTGGCGCTAATTAGTATGGTATGTACTACACCATATTACGCTCGTCACTTGATACGAAGAGAGTTTTACGCCAGTAATTACAGCTACAGCTTTAAACTGGAAAGCTTAAGACTGGACAGTACTGTTGGGGGTAGAAATAGGAGTTATGGTGGTACTTACCTAGATGGTCTTCGGAAACATAGACTTGCCGCCAGCAACTATTAAACTCGAGGTTGTCATGAACAGGCGTATCACTCACTATCAGGTGAAGAAGAATGAAGGAACAGTGTTACCATAAACAAGCTAGAGGCAACCAGTCAATCTCCCGTTCACCTCTACTCACTGTTCATTGATAACATTTTTAGTATTAAAAAATATTTTCGTAACGAGACGCAGCATCTCTCTCTGTATATAACTTGTGAATAATTAAATTTATTATTCATAATGTTTATACTATTAACGCAAAAATAAAGTTTAATAAATGCGAAGTCATTATTAAAGCTTTATCTCCTCAAGCGTCGTAAAAGTTTCATGTTCCTGTAATTCAGCCTCATTTATCTCGGCTGCTACCATCCGCCAGCTTTCGCTATATATATTTACAGCTATATTATAATTATATGATGAGTTCAGATATTTTAAATTTATATTGGAAAATATCATTAGTATTTTGACAGTATCAGCATCATCAGCTGAGAGACCTCTACTGCTAGACATAGATCTATAGATCCCCACATCGATCAATCCTGCGCTGCGCTCATCCAGCGGATGCCAGTAATCTACAGTCGTTTATAAGGGTTCATAAGGAAGGATTTGGGCCGATAGGCACCACGCTGGCCTAATCCGGCTTGGTAGAAGCCAGAGCTTCGTTTGTTGATCAACAGAGTGTACTACAAGCAGTTGAGTTTAGCTCGAGTCCCGTGAGTTGTACGGAGCCCCTTCCACCTCGATAGGATCACATATGAATATATATTTTTATTTACATAAAAGATGAAAGCCTATGTTGACATTTTATATATTCTAGCTGAACGAACGAAAGTCACTTTATACATTAATCTATTTGAATAATAAATCTTTAGTAATGTGATGTCTTAACAATAAAGTATAAAGATTTTCGTCATGTGCGAGATAAAGGCTTTTACATCAGAGATTAGGAGAAAAAATGTTTCGTTACGAAATATAGTGATGCTTTCAAGATTATTATGAAAGTTAAATTCGAAATAGAAATACGTGCCTATCGTAGCTCTAAATAGGTTGAACCGATTTTGATTTTATGTATTTGAAATATCACTTAACTGAGGATGTTTATTGTTAAATTTTTCCAAAGGAAGATCACGAAGTCTCCTATTCCTGAGGTATGATTTTCTTTAAAAAAATTAAGGTTATTAACTCTTACTAGATATTATGCTCTATCTAGATATAGATGTGTTTAAAAAAGCTTATTCAGTTTAAATTTTTTGGGTTATATCAGTTATAAATGTACTGCACACATACTATAGCGACTTTTGTTTCGTTAGTCATTTACTAACAGGTCGTTCATACATTAAACTAACTGAAAAGCTAATATAAAACCTGCAGCTAAAACTAGAGAGGGATGTAAGGTCTTAACAATTATTCATATATTAAGTTAAATAAAACCTTCTACTAATTATGAAATGATTTCGTAATAATTGTTTTAAAAGAGCAGTATAAAGTAGCAGGTGCTTTGAACGATTATAATAAAAACATTAACATACGTTTTGGCAATTTAGCGCCATTAAATTTACCTTTGTTATGATTCTTTTAAAAAAAAGGAGTAAAATTATCTTTAGATTATATATTATATTTGAAATTAATAGAGACACCTTGTTTTAGGGGGGAGGAAATGACTAAATCAGCGCTTTATCATGACCGGTCGTGTAGTTTAAATATTCTCTTCGCTGTATTCTGGGCATGGCTACAAACCTTCTCCATATACTTCATCATCAATCTTTACTGTATATCCTATAAAGCCGGACATATACCTTCCCGGTTTGTTTTCCATCAAACGTGATCCTCCACTTTTCGCACCACCAACTACCAACCGCTCTTATGAAGTCGTCCGTCCATCTATAGGGAGTTCCCGACTCCCCTACATCCTGTAGTTGGTCTCCACTCCAAGACTTTCTTTTCCCATCGACTCATCACTACAGATGCGGCCAGCTCACAGCTTCTTCTCTTCTTGCGAATATTGAGAGCTGTATCGACAATTTTAGTTCTGCATCAAATTCCTTGATTTTTAATCTTATCGGAGGATCTACTCTAAGTTTAACTTAATGGGCACTGCACTAAAATTTTGAAATAAATTAATAACTATAACTTATTAATATTGAACTTAGGCTATTTTTCTGCCTTCGCTACACATCGTTAAAATACTAAGATCCTCTTGTCAGTGTATTTAAGTAGAAATGGAGGAGTTAATACTCTCCAAAGTAGGATTGTAAGAGAACAGTTAAATGAAGCTTCATCCTACTGACCTATTTACATATACGAGTACATAGTAAACAATTGTTGAACGCAAACTCAAATCATTATCTATATTTATATATAACATAGCAGAAGCCTATGTCCAGCAGTGGACGTCTATCGACTATGGACGATGATGATGATTATGATATAGCAGAGACATTTATTGACTCATAACAAGATCTCCGAAACTATTAGATGTAAATACACAAAAACGTATAGAGATATTCCTTCAGCCATTTAGAGTTCAGTTAAGAATGGATTTTACAAAATTCTTTCCCCAATGAAGTTACTAAAGAGAAGGGACCTTGGGGGTGGCAAGCTGCCGCCTGGTGGGAATATTGCTGACTATATTACGGCCAGCGAAGCGTTCGGATAATAGTTTGTTTTTGTTTATGATAAAATCTGGATTCAATGTTGAAATGTAAATTTGAGAAGAGTACAATCATGATTACGCTGAATCTACTTCGCTGATTGATGAATGATTCTTTATCATTTAATAATAGAAAGCCAAACAGTATACTAATCACCTAAGTATCCTACTGATCACTACAGAACAAGATTTTTTTGTAATTCACTTTAGTATAACTTGTTAGTAGCTCGCTAGCCTAATGGTTGGAGCGCGCAGCCTTCATTCCGAAGGTCTCGGGTTTGAATCTCGACATGTACCGAAGAGCTTAATATTTATGTACATTTGTGAACTTTAGTAAAAACAGCAAAATAGAAACGGTGAATAAAAAGATCGTGAAGAAACCTTCATCTGAATTAGAATTTATTCTAAGGTGTGTGTGAAGTAACCAATCCGCATGGGGCCCGCGTGGTGACCCCATCGCCCTCATATTGAGGGTAGGCCTGTGCCTCAGCAGTGGGGATGTAAACTGGCTGTTATGGATTAACTTTGTGTATTTTAAATGTCCTAGTTATGTGACTTTGGTATTGTTAGTACGGTCGAATTACTTAAAAGACTGCTACAATGTAATTAAGGGTCGTTAAGAATCATAAAGGAGCGTTACTTGCAATATCACAACCTTCGGCGGAGAGGAAATAACGTAATAGGCGCTCCGCCTCGTGTAAAACGTTTACATCACGGAGTAATGACGAATCGAATAAATGATTTTTGCGTACAAAAGAAATCAAAATACTACGTCCGTTTTTATTTCTATACCTTGCTACTAATAAATATCATGATATAGTATCATCAAAATGAATCAATTCTTAATAATCAACGCCAATTCAGAACGTATAGAGAAGAATAAGTCAATGGTTATCCATTATATTAAAATATTTTCGTAACGAGACGCAGCATCTCCCTCTGTATATAACATGTTCCTTCAGACATGTTCACAAAACTAAAATAAACCTATGTCCAACTGTGGACATCAATTGGTTGAGATGATGATAACATATATGTTTATTTTTATATATCTTTAAGGTGGTAAATGAATGGTATACCTAATGGTGAGCAGATAAAGTATGCTATAGGTTTCAGTGATACTAGAGACATCACAAGGACATTTCCGACTTCATAAAATTGAGCGAGTTTAATATTAGTAGCTATGATATATATTCTGTAACTATATGATCTTCTTGATATATATATGAAGAAGATAGTGTAATTGTTATAGTTATTTCTCACGAAGGTTAACGTGAAAAATCGCCTCGAATCAAGTGAGCCGTTGACCGTAATATATAACTCCCACTGTCCGCCGATCTCTCGGTCAATTTAGATACAGACGATATATCTTTCAGTCACCGCTACACACTGTAATCAGGGAGGGATATTTCATCAGTGTCAGTCTATTTTACTGTATATTAGTCAAACTTTTTTTTTTTTAAATCAGTATTTTAAAAAGATTTGTAACGATGGTTGTTTGGTATGACGAGGGTGGCTAAAATTAAGAATGAGTAAAAAAGTCTAAAACTTGCTCCAGTGACAGAGAAATTGAGAAACAAACGGTTAGCGTGGTACGGGCATGTTATAGGGAGGGATGAAGGACATATAACTAAAGTAATGAGAATGAACGTGGATAGATAAGGGTAGAGGAAGTCCGAAAAAAAGTGTGGATGGATTGTGTGAAAGATGACATGTATGAGAAGAGAGTGAATTCACGGCTGATAGAGGGATATGGAAGAGAAGTACATACTGTGTCGACCCCACACAGCTGGCAACATGGCAGGAGGAAGAATTATTTTAAAATCTACTCAAGTTGGCGGAAGTTTGTTCAAATATAAAACAATTGTACAACCGTAAAAACTTTATACTGAATTCAAAATATTTGAGGAGTCCAGCACAACTATTCCCGGGACCCCAGCCAACCTCACCTGCTCGTGATCCATCCTGTTAATCGACAAACGAAGCTCTGGCTTCCACCAACCCCCATTGGGACAGCGTGGTGGAAAATAGCCCAAATGCCTCCATATGAACCCTACAAACGAAAGCTTCTAGTGCTCGGCGGCAACGGATGCTATGCTAACTGAAATGTCGCAGGAAGCCGCTGGAAGGAGACCTATATCCATCTAACGGCTGATGATTGATTGATTATACGTTAACTAGCATAGATTTTTTTTAATTGACACAAAACAATTGTGTTCTAGGATTAGACTTATAATATAAACAGGACGTGATCTCAAACCTATTTGAATTATACCTAACAAAAGTCTAATGCTAATACAGCGCCATATATATTTAAGCATTTTGTTGGAATACCCTACAATTGGACAAATAACAGATGGTTAAGATTTAATTCGCAACTTTTAAACGATTCACTGTGAAATGCACTACAATTCGCTAGAAATAATTTAAGATCAACGATCCTCGTTTTTCTCTAGCTAATACCTGAATGACGCCACATACACCGCCCGCAAACAACTGACGTTTATTCAGTGTTGCTATATTCTAAATGTTGCCAATTTATAATTAACGAAGGTGGTGTTACCAACATAAAAAATAAAATATTTTATTATAACGATAACAGTATAAGCTAAATTAACAGAAGGTTAGATCTTAATTTAAAATGACGATGAACACAATGTGGTGTAGTGTATTTAATTTTAATGCAAAGAATGATCGTTCTTATGAAATACTTTGAGGTGAATCCTGTTTATTTTGTCGAATAAAAAAAACGTAGAGAATCACTACACCATTTCGCATGTGAAAGTGCACGAGAATTATGAATCTTACATTTCCACCGTCCGCCGAATGTCATACTTTTATGATTGTACCCTAAGCATCATGCATCAGGGTAGAATTTGGATGGTCGCGTAACAAAACTGACGTAAAAGTCACCGTTCAAATGGTCTTTTTATGATCCCAGGCTTACAGACGAAAGTAGAGTACATCTAATGATTTATGTGTAAAGCACAAGTAATCACCACCTTTCGAGCCACCACGTGTTTAATAAACGATACTGGTGGTAGGTCTTTGGTAGCAGAGAATATAATTATAGAGTGTACCTACCTACACTGCCAAGAATCTATTTCTATCGCCAAACAGTACTGTGCAAACATTACTGTGTTGAGGTAATGAGACTGAACATCTTATGCATTAAGGCGACGAGCGCAATATGGTTCACACGTTCATCTCGTCGCTTCGTTGAATAAAAAAATTGCAGATGTCTATCAAGATTTTTTTACTTTTATGTACGTAGGAAAACATTATTATTTTTTGAAGAGACACTCCAGTCAATGACAATAATGTGGTGTTTGACTGACTACGTAATTCCAATAATTTCTCTAGCTACAGAGCCCATCAAACCAGAACAGTTAAATATTTCCACACTGCTGTACTATAGTGAAAATAGACACTGCGGTGGTATTTCTCTACAACAGAAGAGATTGTATACTATTAATTTTTCTCTGGTGACAAGCATAGTTGGTTGACGCAGCGGTAGTTAAGAGAATAAATAAGATATTAGTAGAGACAAATGTTCAGTTGTATTTGGCATCAAAATGGCCAAAAGCTGTGCCAAGCATTGTGAAAATATTTGTGGTAATGAAACAATATCAAAGTAATTAAAATGTAGGAGCTTTGCGGCGTTGCTTGTTAGTGACAAACGGCAACGGAACGAAATTGAAAATGTACTGCAGTGCGGGCGGCGGGTAAAAATGTTCGTATCGCGTTTATTATTCAAATATTAATATATTTTAACAAAGGAATATATATTTTGTTTGTATTACTTGTATTCATCATCATGATTATCAGCTGATAGACGCCCACTGCTGGACAACATTGATATATTGCAACACCGATCAAACGGCAGAACGTTGACTGCAAGTGATGTCATTTAGGTATTAGCTATAGAAAAACGAGGACCGCTGATGTTAAACGTTGGTAAATGTGTTGATGTAGAATCATCCATACCATCAGAACCTATTTGTCTCGTAGTTTCTTTAAAGAAGTCATAGACCTGCCAAGTCTGACTATCTTCTGAAGGTATTCATCGCTTTTGTTTCATATATGTTCTAATTGTACGTTAGTTTTTTTATTTTTTTTTTATATAGTCACGCCTTTTTCCCAGTAGGGGTAGGCAGAGGTGAATAAACACCCACATTTTTCCAGATGTGGTCAGATTAGGTCCAGTGTAACAGGGGGCGAGCCTGTTGCCACTTTATTGGGACCACCCCACACACACACACAAAGATGATATCTGTGTGCGGGTTTCCTCACGATGCTTTCCTTCACCGTTTTGTATTTCGCTGTTGTAACTAAAGTTCACAAATGTACATAACTTAAATATTAAATCATTGGTACATGCTGAGGTTTGAACCCTCGACCTTCAGAATGAAAGCCGCACGCTCTAACCATTAGGCCAGCGAGCTATATAATTGTACATTAGTAGCTAGTCAAATTACTGAAGCAATGAATCTTAATGTCTTAAGCTCCAAGATGACGATCTCAATGCGGTGACCTAGAAACATCCATACCATCAGATTTTCCTCCTGAAGGTATGGTCGCGTTTATTTCCTATATTTTTAAAATCATTTATTAGTAACTTATGAAATTATTAATGTCATGAGACTTCAGCGATGATATAACGTTACATTGATCAACAGGCAGAAGATATTAGTAGACCAGCACGGCATTCGTCCGAATGAACACAATACTATAGTTAAAAAAAAACTTCGTCTTAAGGCGATGATCTGGAAACATCCATACCATCGGATGATCTTTTTAGTATACTTAAATTAAAGAAGTGGAGAATATTCAACAGCAGCTGATGGAGTGTTTAAAATATCAATACTCTAGACTTGGACGGCTTACACATGGTGTTGTCTGAACCAAAGCCTGGTGCAGCACCAGGTATTGTTTACATGTTGCTGTAACTTCATGCTTAGGGTTAAGAAACGTGAAATCTCGGTCATGTACTCCATCATCAGCGATATGATCAGCTGTTGATTATAATGTGTAGAAGTGAAAAGTCATGGTTGAGGAATATCAGGGAATGGACTGCAATATCTGGGGCTTCCGATTTGTTCCGCCGAACCGGAGACAGGAAGGACTGTACCACACTGATCGCCAACCTTCACTAGTTGGAGAGGCACTTTAAGAAGAAGAACAACACTATTAGCATCTTAACTTTTTTTATTACATATTTAATTGTATGTTGTTCCTTTTAGCTAATAGGGTTGATATATCCCTTGATAGAAACCCCTAAAAAAAGTAAGAAAATTCTCAAGGTATCATCGCGTTTGTTTTATATAATAGGTTGGGGAAAAAGAAATCCATTATTTTTTCGGTAGATGGCTGTAGTGATAAATTTCTCGTAAAGTATCGATCATACAGTTTCAAATTTATGCTCGTTGGAAAGGTGACATTTCGCAGTAAAAAAATTCTTTTGCTGTTTTTTGTTTGGTGCATTCAATTGTGAGTTACAGGGTGTTAAAAATGGAAGTGAACAAAGAGAAAATTCGGTACATTTTACAGTTTTTCTTTGACAAAGGCGAAAATGCAAGCCATGCGGCTAAAATTGTGAATTATGATGGAGGTGTTTATGGACCCGATACTGTAACAGCCAATTATGTGCAATTTTGGTTTCGTAGATTCCGTTCAGAAATTTTTGATGTTAAAGATGCACCTCGCACAGGTAGGCCGGTCGCCGAAAATGTCGATAAAATCGGAAAAATGATCGAAGTTGACCGGCATGTTAGCAGTCGTAACATCGCCCAGGAGCTAAAAATGGACCACAAAACAGTTTTAAACCATTTACACAAAGCTGGATTCAAAAAGAAGCTCGATGTTTGGGTGCCACACCAATTAACAGAAAAAAACATGATGGATCGAATTTCCATCTGCGAAGCCTTGGCCAAACGGAATGAGATAGACCCATTTCTTAAACGGATGGTGACTGGAGATGAGAAATGGATCACATACGATAACCCTGTGCGAAAACGATCATGGTCAAAGAGCAGCGAAGCACCTCAAACGGCCAGGAAGGTTCTGATGTGCATTTGGTGGGACTGGAAGGGGATTATTTGTTATGAGTTGTTTCCATATGGCCAAGCACTAAATTCTGATCTCTACTGTCAACAACTGAACCGTTTGAAGATAGCAATTGACCAGAAACGGCCAGAATTGGCCAACAGGAGAGGTGTCGTGTTCCACCAGGACAACGCTAGGCCACACACGTCTACAGTGACTCGCCAGAATCTTCGGATGCTTGGTTGGGAAGTTTTAATGCATCCGCCATACAGTCCAGACTTGGCACCAAGCGATTACCATCTTTTTCTTGCATTACAAAATTTCTTTAGTGATAAAAAATTGGCATCTAGGGAAGATTGTGAAAATCTACTACTAGAGTTTATTGCAAATAGAGACCAGGACTTCTACGAGAGAGGCATCATGAAGTTACCTTTAAAATGGCAACAAATCATAGAACAAAACGGTGCATATTTGACCCAAATCGGACAATCCGAAGCATGTTAAATAAAGTCCTGAAGTTCATATAAAAATAATGGATTTCTTTTTCCCCAACCTATTATATTCTTCAATTGTTTTAATACTAACTTAGTATCCGTGTAATCTATTTGTATATATAGTATTTCATTGTACTATATTTCGTATGAGATAATGAATAAAAGGGGAACAATACAAATATATTCAACACTTAATACATTATTAACATCATCAAAAGCTTTGTTTATATATCAATAACATAACACGCGAACGTATCGTTATTGTATCTTTAATTCTTCCGCTTGTTTCGGTTTTCATCAGTAATTTCCGGTTGTATTTCTTTTTTTTAAATATTAACATTATACTACTAATCTACATAATAAAATAAATCCAAAAAATTATTACAATATATAATTTTTTCTATATGAATAATAGTAAACCCTGGTGATAGTTCTGTGCCGGATACTGTCTAGGTAGTTCTTACTCCTACCGCCAAATAGTAGTATGCAAACATAGTAACGTTTCACCGCCTTTCAAAACGGAACACTACTGTGTTGTATCTATTTAATTTACAGGTGTAACGAGACATTATTTATTAAAACGACGAGCGCAATGTGGTGCTGTGTATATCATTCTAACCACCGCTAAGTCATTATGGGCAGGTGTATCACTTACCATCTGGAATGCCCCTCTGGTATCGTCGCTTCATCGAATAAAAAAAAAAGTAAATCATACTCCTTTTTAAGATATACTTAGGCTCGTATCTATTACCTTAATTAAACACTTAATTTCAAGTTAGTTTTAAGTAGGAACTAAAAATATAATTACCTATTTCTTTGTAGTGATACTTAACAATTTCAGTCGCCTTCAAAGGACGCGCTAGATATCGCCTCGTTTATTTAAGTTGACATCTTTATGGCCAAGTTATATCTCGCGGAGCGAGGTCATAACGATAGTACAGAGGGGACGGAAATTGCATTTTATAATGTGTAGCTAACTTAACAGCCGCGGCGAGCCGTTACTGAATATGGGAACTAATTTATTGCTACATACATTGGATAGTATCAGTTAAATTCGTTTCAGAACTTACATATATATAGATCTATAACAATAATATATTATATTCATATCCAATAATGTACTCATATAGGAGATTCCCATCAATGTATAGAGTCATCACCACATATCTAGAACCGTAAGGCTGTGTCTTTTTACCATCACGTGAACATGAAAATTAGTAAACAATTAAGATGACCTAACAATTGTTTCAAACCAGCTCAAAAGAAACAAGACCTTTGCAATCCCAAATTGACAGCATATTTTATTTTAGATGCAACTCAAAGTCTAGAGCGCTTTACTACGTAAATTATATCTCTGCTTACCAACAGGTGGGGTCGTAATCAAGAAGTAGACTATTCTATATAAAAAACCCTCAGCCTCTTCGCTGGATTATCGACTGTTATAAGATAAAAAATAAATAATAATTTACAGTTAAAAATAAATAACGAAATTATAAATAAGAATAGACAAAAAAAAATACCTTAGACTTATACTAGATCATCAATTAACATAGAAACCGCATATAAAAAATCAAAACCAAAATTATATCCCTAACAGGATCACTACGATGTATAACTCGATGTTCACTGAGTCAAGTGATATATACAATATACAATTGTTTAGCAAAACCCTACAGAATATCTGATTGAAATTTGGGTCACAGCAGCAAGAAGTAATTTAAATAGTCTTAATGTTTATCAAAACATAACAAAGGAGAAAAAAAGTAATAAGAATGAACGTGGATGGTTATAAGGGTAGAGGTAGACCGAAGAATGTGTGGATGGATTGTGTGAAAGATGACATGTGCAAGAAGAGTGTGAATTCAGATATGACGGCTGATAGACGGATATGGAAGAGTACATACTGTGCCGACCCCACATAGCTGGGAAAAGAGCAGGAGGAAGAAGAAGAAGAATGTATGTCAAAACCATTCATTATTGGTTCCTTTTCACGACGATTATTTAAGATCTTTGAGTTATACAAAAGTATTATGCTTTTGAACATTTTTCAAACATACTACAACTTGTATGTTAGTACATAAAATACTAAATAAAGAAATATATACAAAAAGAACCTTTGCTAAAAAAGTAAATCATTTTCCTTGTAAAAAGATTTCTAATCGAATGAACAATTTATATTTATCTCCTCCGCGAACAGGATGAGGAAAAAATATCTACCATATGCAGGAGCTAAATTATATAACAGTTATATAATAGGGGGACCGGAAAGTAATGTCGTTTCTGCGCATGCCAATACTTGATTGTCATTTGTCAGCTCATTGTTTTGTTCAGAGGCGTACCAAAGACATTGTGAGGTTATAGTGATTTCTTTACTTATAGACTATTGAATTACAATTTTTTTTTGTAATTTTGGGTAAAATGGCCAGCCAAATACCAGAAGAGGTACACATCCGGCATTGCATGCTCTTTGAGTTTCGCAAGGGAAATAACGCAACAGTTGCTACCAAAAACATTTGCGATGTTTATCCAAATGCACTGGACATTCGTAAATGCCAAAGGTGGTTTTCCAAGTTCAAATCGGGTAATTTTGATCTTTCCGACTCGTAACGATCAGGAAGACCATCAGCGTTAGACAACGACGTGTTAAGGGCGGAAGTGGAAGCAAATCCGTTTCAGACGATCGAGGAATTGTCAAACAGTCTCAACAAACCTTGGTCGACCATCCAAGAACATTTGAAGCAGATTGGAAAAGTAAGCAGAGCAGGTGTTTGGGTCCCGCATAATCTGTCCGAACAGAATAAGGCTAACCGATCAATCACATGCAACTTATTGCTTCAACGACACAACACAGAAGCGTTTTTTGATCGCTTGATCACAGGAGATGAGAAATGGGTCCTGTATGATAACCCAAAACGCAAAAGGCAGTGGCTCTCTCCAAATGAAATCCCTCGGAGTACTGCTAAGCCAGGTTTACACCCCAAAAAAGCGCTTTTGTGTGTTTGGTGGAGTATTCGCGGCATTGTTCATTTTGAATTACTGAAACCTGAAGAAACTGTTACTGCAGACCTCTACAGCGAACAATTGCAGCGAGTCAATCAATCTTTAATTGAAAAGTGGCCAGCGATTGTCAACCGAAAAGGCGTCATTCTCCAACATGAAAATGCTAGACCGCACTGCGCAAGGCGAACTCTAGAAAAAATTAATGAATTGGGGTGGGAGGTGCTGCCTCATCCACCATATTCGCCCGATGTTGCACCATCGGATTTCCACTTATTCCGAGCGCTGCAACACTTTTTAAGTGGCAAAACATTTGCAAATTTGGATGATATCCAAAATGCCATCTCTAGATATTTTGCCGAAAAACCAATTAATTTTTATCGATCAGGGATTGAAAATTTACTCACTAGATGGCAAAAGGTTATTGACAATGATGGGGAATACATCATTGATTAAAAATAAAGACTCGTTAAAAATTGTATGTGTTTGTATTTAGCGTAAGAAAACGACATTACTTTCCGGTCCCCCTATTAATAAGTGCTAAATCATATCAAGTATTCAAAAGACTACTTGTAACATGAGTCTTAAATTCACCACAAAACAATATGTTTAAACATACCACAACAGCCAATTTACGTCCCCAGTGCAAGGGCAGAAGCCTATCCTCAATATGAGGGCGATGGGTCGTAGTCACCTGGCGGGCCTAAAGCGGATTGGTGACTTCACACACACCTTAGAATAAATTCTAATTCATATGCAGGTTTCCTCACGATATTTTCCTTCACCGATTGTATCTCGCTGTTGTAACTAAAGTCCACAAATGTACATAACTTAAACATTAAAGTCATCGGTACATGCCGAGATTCGAACCCGCGACCTTCGGAATGAAGGCCGCACGCTCTAATCATCAGACCAGCGAACCTCGTATGTTTATATGTTTAAATATAACTTAAAGTAAAAAAAAGAAAATCCAAACAAAGTATACTAAAATACATGACTATTCTAGTTTGGCTTACTTCATGTATCCAACTTAAATTTTTTTTAGCGACTACCCTCCGACGTCTTATTTAAATACCTGCGGCACTGACGATTGCCTTCCTTTGGCCGATTGTGGTGGCAGTTATATGTATATACTTTCACCAGGTGGTCCGACGATCTGATGAAGGTCACGGGAAGCAGCTGGAAGCAGGCAGCGCAGGAACGATCGATGTGGAGATCTTTGGTAGAGGCCTGTGTCCAGCAGTGGAAGTTTATCAGCTGATAATGATGATGATGATTGTTGCTTTACTGTGTCATTATGCCTAAGTGAATTTTGTATATTATTGTGAGAAATAAAGATTCTATAACTTAATATTATCACAAATTTCTTAGATTTGTCTTTAAATAAGTGGTAATCTGTTATATATAAACCGAATAGTTCATCATTATCATCAGCCGATAGATGTCCACTGCTAGACATAGGCCTCCCCTAAAAATCTCTACATTGATCGGTCCTGCGCTGCCCTCATCGTCGGGCATCAGGTTCATTTGGGGGGACTTGAGCCATTTCCCACCACGCTGGCCCAATGCAGGTTGATGGGAGCCAGAGCCTCTCTCAAATAAGGTGAACTGACCGCAAACCTCCGCTAGTTGAAGAGGCCCTTGAAGAAGATGATTTTATATGTACTTTAGTAATGTATGGTGTGTATCCTTTGTTTCTCGAAGGATACATACACATAGTATATACAATTATCTCATATGAAATTTTCTGTATAAATACTAATTATTTAATGTCCTACCTTTCTTGGAGAAATTGTGAATAAAGTAACAAATACGTTGTAATAAGTCAGGGTTGTAAACTTAAATATTAATTGTAGGGCTCAAGAATAAGTATTATAATTGAAGAATGTGTGACGTGAAAAATATTACGATAATAGTAACCTAGAATGATATTATTTAATAGGGTGTAAAGTGTACCCCCCCTCGTCGGGCCGTTGCTGCGGAACACGCTCCGATACCCTTTCATAATGAGAGGCTGCACCCTTTGGAGGGACGAACCCAGCAATCCGGGTGATAATATCACACAAACTAGGCGCCGACCTTCGAGAATTGTTAGCTAAGTTCCCTCGCTGCCGGCGCTGGTTATTGTGTAGGCATTGTGAATATTTTACACTGCTCCCAATGGGGATAGCGGTACCTAATTTACTCATCCAGAGATAACACATATTCCAACTAAGATAATTGATAAGATATCTACTTTTCTGTATGTGGAACGTATGTATTTGTTAGTTTATAGATCAGATAGATCGGTTATATTAAAAAGATAATTATTCTAAATTTTTCAAATTTGTATTCATTGAATTCAAACAGAAGGAGAGAAGCTCGTGGTGCACCCTGCTAATCAATAAACGAGGCTCTGGCTACCACCATCCCGCATTGGGGCAGCGTGATGGGAATTAGCCCAAATCCTCTCAAATTAATCCCTACCCGATCGATGTAGGAATTGATTGGATTAGGCCTACGTCCAGCAGTGGACGTTTATCGGTTGATGATGATGATGAATTCAGACTAGGTAAAAAACTAGAATATTACACTTGACAAATGTTCAGTTCTACATTAAAATTTAGTATCACTGTAACACAAATTTCAAATCATTTTCAAACCTGAAAGTCAAATTTAATGTATACAGGAAGAAAAGTGTTTAAAAGCGTCATTACATCTATACTAAAGACAAGTATCTTATAAGAATTACTACCCTTACTATCATATTTATTATTTAAAATATATATAAAACTGATATTTACATTTTTCAGGTACCATTGGGTGGTGGAATGACTGTAAAAATGCAAGTGACTTAAGCAAGTGGAGTAAAATGAAGATTCCCTACCTGGTGCTGACACTAGCTTGTGTCTTCTCTTTCTCCTGCACTCATGCTAAAATTGGTAAGTATTTTTTACTACATATATATATATATATATATATATAGACAAACTATAACAAAGGTTTATTATAGTACAGG
This sequence comes from Troides oblongomaculatus, assembly GCA_029032895.1. Classification (NCBI taxonomy): domain Eukaryota; kingdom Metazoa; phylum Arthropoda; class Insecta; order Lepidoptera; family Papilionidae; genus Troides; species Troides oblongomaculatus. The sequence continues at coordinate 2,438,028 of JARDWC010000432.1, read as the reverse complement.
GTTCAATGTTTAATAAAGGTTGTCAAATATCTCCCTTCCGCTTTTTTGCTCCTTATTCATTGCTTTACAGTGTTCGGATTTAGTTCAAATATGCGCCGTTTTGTTTGATAATCTGTTTCCATCTAGACGGCAACTTCATAATACCTCCCTCGTAGAAGCCCTCCTCCTTATTTGCGAAGAACTCGGACAGCCACTTTTCACAAGCCTCTTTTGAGTTCAACTTTACACCACCAAGGGCGTTCACCATGGACAGGAACAGGTGGTAATCACTTGGCGCTATGTCCGGGCTATATGGTGGATGCGATAAAACCTCCCATCCGAGCTCCCGTAGCTTCTGACGAGTCATCAACGAAGTGTGTGGTCTGGCGTTGTCCTGGTGGAACACTACACCCTTCCTGTTGGCCAATTCTGGACGCTTCTGGTCGATCGCCTGCTTCAAGCGGTCCAGTTGTTCGCAGTAGATGGTAGAATTAAGCGTCTGGCCATATGGGAGCAGCTCATAGTGGATGATTTCCTTCCAATCCCACCAAACACACAGCAAAACCTTCCTGGCCGTCAATCCCGGCTTGGCCGCTCGACCACGACCGTTTTCGCTTGATATTGTCGTATGTGATCCATTTTTCGTCGCCAGTCACCATCCGCTTCAAGAATGGGTCGAGTTCGTTCCGTTTCAGCAGCATATCGCAGGCGTTGATTCGGTCCAGAAGGTTTTTTTGCGTCAAATAATGCGGCACCCAAACATCAAGCTTTTTTTTGTATCCAGCCTTCTGCAGATGGTTTAAAATGGTTTGGTGACTAACTCCCATCTCCTGGGCGATGTCACGAGATGCCACATGCCGGTCTAACTCGATGTAGTCCATGATTTGATCGGTATTTGTCGTCACAGGTCTTCCGCCGGCTGGCTTATCCATGGTGTCGTTTTCACCGGCTCTGAATCGTCGAAACCATTCCTCCGCGGTTCGAAGTGATAGAGTACCATCTCCCAAAACACCATTAATCTCACGGAACGTTTCTCTAGCGGATTTGCTTTTAACGAAGGAAAACTTTAAAATAGCGCGTTTTCGGCGTTAGTGAACTTAGTAAACTCCATGTTTACACGTCTATAACTGTTGAACGCAATATCCAAACTAATTATGCATACCGTAGTTTTGTAGGTTATGTCAAGACCTTTCAAATTATGTATAGTATTGCCAGATACGAGCTCTGTAGCGCTTTGTACATAGCCGTGAAATTCAAAAGACAAAAAGGCGGAAGGGACATATTTGCCAACTTTATATGTTATATATAAAGACGACATATTTAAACTTGTCATTTTGTACCATTAGCGTCATAAACAAATATCTCCTTAAATATCCTCATAAAAAACATTCATGTGTATAAAGTATTTTACTTATTAACTAAGTTAAATGAGTGTCCTTTTTTTAATTTAAGTTTAAAATAATCTCAGTCAAGTTACTTTTCGAACTAAAATAATCTAGATTTAAAGTGCTGCGGCTTAACTTCCTCTGTATTGAAATAGTTAACAGCTTGCCCTCTATGACTGAGGTCTTTGATTATATAGGGTTGTCAAATATCTCCCTTCCGCCTTTTTGTCTTTTGAATTTCGCGGCTATGTACAAAGCGCTACAGAGCTCGTATCTGGCAATACTATACATAATTTGAAAGGTCTTGACATAACCTACAAAACGACGCTATGCATAATTAGTTTGGATATTGCGTTCAACAGTTATAGACGTGTAAACATGGAGTTCACTAACGCCGAAATTCGCGATATTTTAAAGTTTTCCTTCGTTAAAGGCAAATCCGCTAGAGAAACGTTCCGTGACATTAATGGTGTTTTGGGGGATGGTACTCTATCACTTCGAACCGCGGAGGAATGGTTTCGACGATTCAGAGCCGGTGAAAACGACACCATGGATAAGCCAGCCGGCGGAAGACCTGTGACGACAAATACCGATCAAATCATGGACTACATCGAGTTAGACCGGCATGTGGCATCTCGTGACATCGCCCAGGAGATGGGAGTTAGTCACCAAACCATTTTAAACCATCTGCAGAAGGCTGGATACAAAAAAAAGCTTGATGTTTGGGTGCCGCATTATTTGACGCAAAAAAACCTTCTGGACCGAATCAACGCCTGCGATATGCTGCTGAAACGGAACGAACTCGACCCATTCTTGAAGCGGATGGTGACTGGCGACAAAAAATGGATCACATACGACAATATCAAGCAAAAACGGTCGTGGTCGAGTGGCCAAGCCGGGATTGACGGCCAGGAAGGTTTTGATGTGTGTTTGGTGGGATTGGAAGGGAATCGTCCACTATGAGCTGCTCCCATATGGCCAGACGCCTAATTCTACCATCTACTGCGAACAACTGGACCGCTTGAAGCAGGCGATCGACCAGTAGCGTCCAGAATTGGCCAACAGGAAGGGTGTAGTGTTCCACCAGGACAACGCCAGACCACACACTTCGTTGATGACTCGTCAGAAGCTACGGGAGCTCGGATGGAAGGTTTTATCGCATCCACCATAAAGCCCGGACATAGCGCCAAGTGATTACCACCTGTTCCTGTCCATGGTGAACGCCCTTGGTGGTGTAAAGTTGAACTCAAAAGAGGCTTGTGAAAAGTGGCTGCTCGAGTTCTTCGCAAATAAGGAAGGGGGGTTCTACGAGGGAGGTATTATGAAGTTGCCGTCTAGATGGAAACAGATTATCGAACAAAACGGCGCATATTTGAACTAAATCCGATCACTGTAACACTTTTTATAAAGCATTGAATAAAGAGCAAAAAAGCGGAAGGGAGATATATGACAACCTTATATTACTGATCTTCATAGGTTTTGGTTATGGTAAGATTTTCTGGAACGACTTGGCTCCCATTCTCGTATAAATCTGGTATCATAACAGCATTGCTGTCTTCCAGCTATCAACTTATAAGAATATTCTGGGCGAGCTTCACTACGGCCTCAGTTTTGCTAATACCGCACGATATTAGATTCAGGCGGTTTTAGATAAAAAAAAGTTCGATTTCGTTGTAGTTTTGATGTCAAATAAATTTTTGTTAAACTGTGGCTGTATTAAACAAATAAAAAAAATCTGTGCTTCTTTTAAGAGCTGTGTAAAGTCGCTTAAAGTTCGTTCAAAGGTTCATTCATTCGCACGGGAAATCTAGATTAAACTTCATTTGACTCGCGCTTCCTGTAACTCGGAAGAGGGTGACGCTGCAGCTCATATTTTATGGCAGGCGATTTCAAAAAGATCTATTACAGCGTGAACCCTCTGACACTTCTTTCATGGTTGAAAAGTAGATATTTTATATTAAAACAATTCGCTTAGTTTGCTAACAGAATTTAACCGTTTCCATCTTTAAAAAAATCCTATTTGATTGTTCATACGTAAGTGTTCTAATTGTATTTGTTAAAAGAAATTCTTCATCTATGTATATATATACATACAAGGGGTATATGGGTTCCCGCACAACAACTCACGGAACCCAAGCCAACCTCACTTGCTTGTGGTGCACCCTGCTAATCAACAAACGAGGCTCTGGATCCCACCTACCCGCATTAGGCCAGCATGGTGGGAAATGACCCATATCTATCCATATGAATCCCTACACCTCCGATGTCGAATCTTTGAGGGAGACATGTCCAGCTGTGAACTTCTATCAGCTGATGATGACACACACATATATCTATAATGACAGCAGTAATTTGGTGCACAATCACCACCACCATCAAACTACCCTAAATTATGAAGTCATATCAAGTTACGTCTACTTGATCTAGTAATTTCATTAACTTTCCCTTCGAAAGGGAACACAGTAATATTAGCTCACTTGTAGCTGCTGACAGAAATAACGTAGTCAAAATTTAAAATTTATTACCGGTGATAGATGTCTGGTTTGAAGGACGCTGCTTGTAAGACTCAGACTTAAAATACTCAATATCTTATGTCTCAGAGACGTGGCGATATATGAAGCAACATATATTATCCTAATTAGCGTCACGTCGTTATGGTCAGGCATATCACTTACTATCAGGTGAAAATCCCGTTCATCTCATCGCTTGATCAAATAATAAAAAAAGTCTTAAGTCTATGGTAAATGATACACCGGCCCGTATACAAGTGGCGCTGTTTAGGATGGTACATACAGCATCACTGTGCTGGTCGCTTTGAGACCTAAGACAGATCTCCTTACTACAGTTATTTTGCTAGCTTCTAACCGGAGCACAGTAATGTTTCCCCACTACCGTTTGGAGGTTCAATAGGAGCTGATGTGGTATTAATCTAGGTCTCCTACAACTTAGATCTACCACCAGTATGAGTTTCAGTACAATTACACTATAAACTAGCTGTCGCTCGGCCGCTTTGCTGGATGTAATATAGAATTACACTTGCAATTTGTCTGAAATACTCCTTGGGAGCAATCGCAACTGCAAATGCCTTTCTATAGCAACCGTTACTATAGCAACCGCATATATAATACGAAACCAAAATATTTATAAAATATTATTAGATAGCCTCTAACCATCTATATCACACCGCGTCGAATGGTCATGTTTCTATGTCGATACGTTCACAAATTTTCACCTGAATGTCGAACAAACGATATTAATATATATGATATATAAAATATATGTATACATATAATATATAAATAGGTATATATTTTCTTTTACTTTTTCACCTCATTCCGTCTCGGATACTATTTTAAGCTTCACTCGTAAGCTCACTGCTCCTGAATTTTTCAGGTTCACTTTAATGGAATGTAGGAAGACGTATTTTGTGAAAGTTTCTTTCAGTAAACTTCAAAATATTACAAATTTCTAAAGAAAATAATTATATAAGGTATTTTCTAGTTTATCCACATTTGTAATTTTTTTTTATTATTTGAAGAACCTATGAGATGAACGAAACGTTCACCTGATGATATGTAATACGCCCATACCACAGTAATGTTAGTTAAAATATTGTGTTCTCGACGCTTCCAGACATAATATGTTGTCTCGTTACCATAGTAATTAGCACTGGGCACACACACACCAATAGGCACTAGCCACAACGCCTTTCAAACCGGAACATAACAATGTTTGCAAAGTACTATTTAACGACAGAAATGGGCATTGCGATTATACTAACCTAAACGATCTCCGAAATAAATAGCTAGGATAATTGTTAATTTTCTTTTTATAAAAAGATAAAGTTAATCCTTAGATCCTTAGCTATATACTGGTGATAGTGAAATAAAAAATCGGTTAAGCCATTTCGAGGATTACTCCAAACAAACGATGATGAACCAGAAATGATATTCATGAATTTGATAGGTAATCAGTTAGTATTTATTTTCATCCGGTTTATACAATATATGGTATAAGGGATCCCACACAACAACTCACGGGACCCAAGCCACCCTGACCTGCCCGTGGTGCACCCTGGTAATCAACAAACGAGGCTCTGGCTCCCACCAACCCGCATTGAGACGTGGTGGTAAATGGCCTAAATCCCTGCTTATGAATCCTTTCATTCAACGGCCCCTAATGCCCGGCGGTACCGGAAAGCCATGCTGACTATATGTGGAAATCTTTGGGGAAAGCCTATGTCCAGCAGTGGACCTCTATCGACTGATGATAATGATGACTTTTTGTTGTAGTTTTTTTTTAGATTATTTACACAACGCTGTATAGCCGTGTAATCTATTTGCTGGCGATATTTCATTAAGTCATTCCTTTTGGGGCGAAGTTAAATGCCGCAGCTAAGCCTGTCCGACTTTGTTTTTCATTAGGAGATAAAAAAAAATATTCCATTGTACGCAACAATGAGATTTTACAGTTTTTTTTTATTAATATCAATTTAAGCTGTAGATTTAAACGGGATCGTTGTTTATACAAATAAATAATACCGTTGTATCTGTTTGTTGTTACAAAATATACGCTTTTCTCTTTCAGTTTACGCGATACTACAAAAACATTAATATTGTTTATCGGTTTGTTCCTAGTAATAAAACAATAAAACTGTAATTCTGTTGTAACAATTTATTCTGTTTTTTTCTTTACTACGTTTCCGTTGTTTACTTTCTACTTAAACAAGGAAAAGGGTTGGAAGTAACCACAAACCTGCATGGAGAATGTCAGCGACTGAAAATTGAAAATCAATATCTAGCGTTCTTGTACAAATACACGAGCTCTCTACTATTAAATAGTACGGAAGGTTCTAGATTAACTGATATGGAACAAGGTGAAAAATTTGTTACTAATACGATTGTAGATACACACATTTTTTTATGTAACTAAACGACGTGACGAGCGGGACGTTCATCTAAAGGTAAGTGATACGCCCGTCCATAGCAATGTAGCTAGTTAAGATGGTAGGATCTGCACCACATTACGCTCGTCGCTTCAGACATAAGATGTTGAGTCTCGTTATCCCAGTAATAACACTGGCTACACCGCCCTTCAAACCTGAACACAGTAATGTTTGCACACTACAGCTTGGCGGCAGAAATAGGCTGCGCGGTGGTACCTACCTAGACGATCTCCGGAAAAAAAGACTCTGGTGGTAGGTCTCTTTTTCCTCAGATATATATGAGAGATATCCAGAGATTCATTGGCTCATCACGAGATCTTCGAAACCTAAAAATATTATATAAACACTTAAAATTTAGTAGAGAAGGTTTCTGTTATTTAGAGCCAAATCATACATTCTACAAAATTTCTTCCCCGAAGGGAGTTGCGAGAATATTACGGCCATAAAGCGGGCGGGGAACAGCTAGTATATATATTTTCTTCTCACCACAGGTTTGTTATAGACCGTTGAAGTACCATCGCATCTATTTCTGCCACTAAACAGTAGTAAGCAAGATTTACTGTAGTTCAGTTTAAAGAGCATTATAGCTAGAAGATAGATTGGTAAGAAAACTAATGTCTCAAGTCGACGACTACAACACGGTGCAGTATATACCGTCCTAACTAGCGCCACGTTGTTAAGAGCGTAGAATATATCATCATACAAACGTCTCAACTCATCAACTAATTAAATAAAAAAAAGCCTTTAACATATAATATGTAAGACATTGTTTTTGTTTTAAAAATTCTTTATAAATCATGTTTTTATACGGATTAAAGTTGTTTCTCTCCGAGCACAGTTGCGCTTAACACAAAGGGCGTCGTTTGTACTCAATCTGAGGGTAAAAAATGATTTCATTTCACGGCACGTTAGCGGGTTGGTATTTGATGTTTTATTACGTTCACTTACGAGAGAAATTGAATATTTAAAAGAATTAATAAAACGATGAAAGCCCTTATTTATCACAATCCAATTTGAGAAGTGAACATCTTTAGTACGAGGTAACTAGCTCTACTATTCTCCTTTGCAATATGAATCGGCTGTTCAAGCCACTTAATAATCGTAACATCAATTTAAACTCCAATAAGAAGCTTATTTCCACCGAGATCATTACTTTCGTACACAAATAATACTTGGGAAGGAATTTCCATTGAATTATAACTGTATTTACTGGAGAATTTTGTAGGTAGTTATAATATTGACTATGGTTAGCAACGTCGAAGCAATTATACAGGAGGAGGATTATTTGTATGAATATAGAATTAATAAGCAAGTTACAATTACAGTTACTGGTCGTAGGTATCTGTTTAACCCTGTAGTCTAGGGATAGTAAGAATAGGACTAAGGTAAGCCCTGCCTGTTGTAGAAGGCGACTAAGTATCTAGGAGTTTCGCGGGCTTTGAGAGTGAAGGCCCTTATCGCTTAACAAGCGAACCTGTGTGGGACAGCGTATGGCTCAGTAATGGTGCCTAAGAGGTTAAGCTCTTCCTCAGAGACGTTAACACAAAGTAGAGAGGGTCACTGGTGCGTTCTGTAAGAGATACCGGAGCCTCTCCGAACGCACTGATGTAGACCACCGAAAGGGTTTTAGTAAGTAAAAATCTAACATAACACTGACTCCCTCAAAAAAGCAAGGTATCTTTCGAAGATTTCCCCCTCGAAACCAAAAAAACTATCAATGTAGGTACCAACATGGCATCTGCTTGACGGATTTGTTAAGATCCATTGCTTAGGTGACGATAAGAGGCCAACAGAAGGGTGCCCTGTATGTTTCAGCGCGTCTTTACTGAAGTGGAAAGGAAGGGTGTCTCCGTACCGCCACGTTGTTACGGACTGATTTATCATCGTCCTATTCATTTCGCTCGTCACATCTTCGCATCGTCACTTCGTTGATAAAAAAAAGACTTAAAATTGTTGATATTTTATATGCTATCCTATATCTTTTAACTGTATGTCGGTAAAACATGGAAACATATAGGAATGATAAAAGGAATAAAGTTTTATAAGTACGTCCATAAACACATACATTGGGCGAGCTGGCGGCATGTATAAGTGAGGGTAGTAAAAGATAATTTAGACCCGCTAATCACGAGCCGCCCCGTTGCTTTGTTGAAGGGTGAGGGTTGATTGATGTTCCGACTTTCCCAACGTCAGGTTAATCTTCGAGCGGAGGCATGTAGGCATTGTGCCAAGTGTCTATTTATATATGTACTTATACGTTTAAGTAATTTGTTCCTACTTTATGTTTATATGTTATTTGCTAATATATAAAAGTGATTTATTAATGTTATTTTGGATCTATAATTTTGTAGCTTATATATAGATCTTTTAAGTTTCACAGTGCTGTGGATTTAGTAATTTGCATTTCAATTGTTTAACGATTACAATATGAAAATCTCAATGTATGACAATCATCGAAGCCATAGTAACCGCAAACAATTAATCAGTTATCTGCCAATTGGATCCAAAATTATATAGTTCTACAAGTAAGAATCCATCGCAAAATAATCCAAGAGATTATTTATATATGAAAACCTAACAAATGTATGAGAAAAAAATTAAAAAACTCATAATTATCATTACTATGTATCACTCACTAAGACTTAGTATGTTTTTAAGATAAACTTCATTACAACAAAATAGTTTCATGACAATCAGTCTTCTGCCTTTAAGTAAAAAGATAAACAGTTTTTTTATTCTGCGAAGCGAAGAGACGAACGGAACCTTCACCTAATTGTAAGTGATACACCTACCTGTAACATTTTAACGCTAGTTAAGATGTATATATATACAGCACGACATTGTGCTCGTCGCCTTGATACATAGGATATTGAGTGTCTTTACCTCACTAATATCTCTAATTATAGCGCACTTCAAACAGGACCACAGTACAGAGCTGGAGTGGTACTTTCCTAGACGGTCATCGGCAACAGAGACCTACAAGTAACTAATTAAGTATACCAGTAATAATACGTAATATATAATATAAAGGGTGTTATACAGTGTCTTACAGAAAACATGAGAGTTAACAATAGCCAGTTGTGGGTGTTCAGTAAACATTCATCATCTCATGATGATCATCACAGTTGGATCCATCATCGTCATCAGATGATGATGATGATAGACAAGTGAATGAAAAAGGAAAAAAATATTTATTGGATTGTTAATCTTCTCAGTATTAACAGATATTTTTATAGCGATGCTGTCATAGATTTAGGATATATTATATTTGAGATTATTCGGCTCCACGGGGGGTAGGTTGTTGTGAATTGCGTCAAACAACAATACCAGGAAGCGTGGCTGTCTGTCAGTACACAGGCTTATAGAGCTAAGGGATGTATTCATCAATCAAAGGGAGTTATTATGTGGTTAGTGTATGTAGGCGTGCGTGCAAATAGCGACGCGGCGGTTCGCAACACGCGAGCCGGTGGTGTAGTGCGGTGCTGAGAAATTGCTGACAAACGCCGCAATCGTATCGAACGTTTCGTTAATACAACCCCTCAACCCCTCACCCATACACAACATCCCCTACTTACAGTAATAACAATGTACAGCCTTTGTAAGTAAAACTGTGCAGGATACAAAAATCATTTAAAAAAATGTACACTACATTGCTTTGATAAGAACCGGAAGAGGGTGTAAAATTTAGGACTTCATTTAGTGGATGAAACGGAAAAGATATCCAGTAGGGGATGACATAAGGTAACAATGATGACGATGACTTTGGTATAACGTTATAGTTAGACAGGTCTTTATTTCCGAAGACCGCAGGCACCACCGTAACACCTATCACTGCAGTGCTGAGTAAACAGTGTTTTCTCAGTATGACCGTCAAATTACTTGTTTGAAGAAGGCACCTCGTGATGATGATGATGATGAAGTAAACACGAACGGTTTGAATAACGCTGTAGATAATGAAATTACTGGTAACGCGAGAATTGACATCCCCATATCACAAGAAGACGAATGCAGTGTGAATGAATAACTTCGTAAGAAATGCTTACAAATTTCTACCACCTCCAGCTGCTAACCGCTGTTGTTGTAATCGAAGGTTCTGGTACGTTTCCATGGTCAAAGGTTGTGGTGTTTGGATGTAAGATTTATTTGAACCCACATAATTGTTTGCCACTTATATATGATATTGTTCCTCGCCCGCTTTACTGGTCGTTACACCATCTCAAGTCTCTTTGGGAAAGAAATGTTTTAAAATCTATTCATCATCATCAACCGATACCCGTCCACAGTTGGACATAGTCCTCCCTCAAAGATCTGCACATTTGTAAGGGTTCATGTGGAGGGATTAAGGCCAATTCCTACCAATGCGGGTTGGCGGGAGCTAGAGCCTCGTTTGTTGATTAGCAAGCTGCACCACGAACAGGTCAGGTTGGATTGGGTGCCGTGAGTTCACCGGTGAATGGTGCTCCCCTACCATAATGGTGCCTTTTGGGTTGTTGGCGATCAGGATGGGGGTTCTCATCGCCTTCTAAACGACCCTGAGGAGGACAATGGCTGGACGTGGTCGCCGGTCATTGAAATAATACTTACGAGGCTGGTAGGGTCTGTATAAGCAGACCCCGGGACGAGCTATCCCAGCATAGCGTTAGCGAGGCCGCGGTTGTGTTCCGAACGGAGATCCCGTGACCTTGCCAAACGCCGAAGGTGACCACCGAGGGGGTTTTAGTGGGTAAAAATCTCCACATAACTCTGACTTCCCCCCAGGAGGCAGAGTATCTTTTCTAAGATTTCCCCCGCGAAATCAAAAAAAAAAAAAATAGGGTGCCGTGAGTTCTTGTGCGAGTCCCAAGCCAGAATCTATTCATAGCTAAGCTCTTAATGATATAAGCAATATCTTTACTAAATTTTAAGTATTTACATCGTTTTTAATATATATAGATCTGCTGCCATAACTGCCTTACTGCGTGCCGCCTGGCATAATATGAGAGTCGTACTATTGAAGACGAGTGTTCATTATCCACGGTTTTATTGTCACTTAACTTTGCGTGAAATTGAAATATGGTGAATATAGAAAAATATTCCCGTGTTCATCTTTACAATGAGATGTTTTCATTTAATGAAATTAAAACATTACCCGTTTCTAGAGTTGTTGGAACTGAGCTCGGCTCTTAAAGCCCGCCTTATAAATTAAGACAACTTCATCCGCTTGCAATACAAATCGCTCGTTTAATTTGTTACCCGGGTTCAAGTCGTTGCGATTCGCAAAGTTTCTGCAGCGTAAGCCGCTGTAGCTAATGCGGTCAGATTTTACTTCATTTCTCAACGTTTCTTTAACTGTGTTTACACTACAAAGGGTGTAAGAGGTACAGCACAATAACTCGCGGGATCCAAACCAACTTCACTTGCTCGTCGTCGACCCTGCTAATCAACAAACAAGGCTCTGGAAATGGCCTAAAGCCCTCACACGACAAATATATTATATATATATATTTATCGGCTGGTGATGATGATGACATAGATATCTTGTGCTGGAGACCGTCTAGGTAAGAACTATAGCAGTTCCTATATCTGATCACAAATATCAGTGTGTAAACATAATTGTGTTCCGGTTTGAAGAGCGCTGTAGCTTGTGAAATTTCTGGTGTACGGAGAATTAATATCTTATGTTACAAGGCCATGACCACAATATGGTGTCTGTGTATACTATCCTAATAAGTATAGCGTGTTCATGGGCTAGTTCATTACTTTCTCATAATATTATTACGTACGTATACATTTGTATATATTATATATATATATTAACATCCCACTTTCACAAGGTCGTGGATGATGAAGCTTCATCACCGAGGATGCTATGCTCAAACTTGAAATTCAGCTACGATGATATGCCTAGATAATATAAGGGTGGTGTATACAGGCGGGTTCTAAGAAACCCTTCTTCTATTTGAGACATCTCTCTGACTAGCGGAAGTCGGCGGTCAGTTTACTATATTTGATCCTGTCTCGTGCAAAGCGAAACAGTTGAGATTTATTATTATCGATAAAAAAAATTAATCATCATCATCATCATCATCAGTCGATAGAAGTGCACTGCTGGAATTTGAATATTTTAATAAACTGTTGTAGGTTTATCTCAGGCAGGTCATCACTGTTCTCTTCGTGTTTTCATACTATAACTCATACTGCCCTATTCATATATTAACTATTATTCAGTCTGCTTAAATTATTCAAGTATTAATAACCTGTCCCAGAACCTCAGGGCATTACGCCAGATTACCTGAATATTCATTATATACAATCTCTGTAATGAAATAGGAGTTTCCATGTTGTCATGTGTCAGCTGTGATAAACATAGTTAAGTTTGTAACGTAACAAATGTATGTTATTTAGTACTTAATTCAGTTATAGCATTTTATTTCAGACGTATTACGTTAAATAATTTAACTGGTTTTTTTTTATGAAGCGACGAGACGAGCGGGACTTTCCTTTGATGGTAATTCCCATAACAATGTAACGCTAGTTAGGAGGACATATATTGCTCCATATTGCGCACATCGCCTGAGACATAAGATCTGAGATATCTCATTACCATAGTAATTATACTAGCTATAGCGTCCTTCAAACCGTAACACAGTAATGTCAGCACACTACTGTTCGGCGGCAGTAATAAGCGCCGCGGCGGTTCCTAATCAGTCTCCAGTAACAGAGGCCTACCATCAGTGTGTGTCAGTGTATCAATGTCTCATATGTATTCACGTTTATCACTTGTTACTTAAGTAATTAATGCTTTAAGTAAATTAATATGAAGTGTATGTAAGTTATAACTGTAAGCGTCAAGAGCTGTAACAATAAATCAAGATGAAGTACCGCCGTCGCCTTCAAGGGTTCATCTGGAGAGCCCCTTAATAAATGGCTTTTTTCTTAACCATAATCTTTAAGGAACTTTTAATAAAGATTAATGATTTTTTTTCTCCGGCCATGACCATAAAGGTCAGGTCAGTTATATTAGACACCATCACTACACAAAATATGGTCGTTTTTTATTTCTGATGAAGCTTAACATCATATTCTTAATAGCCCGATACAACAGGAATTCATAGATTGATATTTACTAATACTAGCAACAAATTTTTTCTGGATCAATTCTTTTTTTTTAATTCGATGAAGTGGCGATACCAGTGATACTTAAGATGATATACTCTGCACTATATTGTGCTCCTCGCCTTAATAATATGTTGATGCTCATTACCATAGTAATTTAATTGAGCGGCGCGGCGAGCGAAAGGTTCTTCTGATCATGAAACGCCTGCACATAACAATGTGGCCTTAGTTTTATTTTTTTTTTGTTTTACGTGGGGGAAATGCATACTCGTCCTCGTGGGGGCAAGGACGGGTTATGTCAGACTTGCACCGACTAAAACCCCCACGACGAAGGGTCACGGGTACAGCTTGGTGCCTTCGTCCGCGACCCTCACCGGCGCTGGCCGCTTTCACAGCCCCACCTCGGCAGAGAGGGATAAACCCTCCCTGCAGGACGCGCCGAAACATGCTGCGCGCTCCCACCTCGGCCTCCATTGTGTGGACGACGGATTCCCCCGAACCCGTCGCCCAGAGGCCACGGGAATCTCAGGAGATATCCTCTCCGGGCTCCACGCGACGGCCAGATGTTGGGCCCGCCGCTACCCGTTTGGGGCCGCGGAGAATAGGGAGAGCGGCGCATCGTAATACCGACACTCCTCTTTCCCCGCGGCCCCACCGCTGTCGCATCGCCGATGTGACACCGGTTGGTCGCGGAGGATACGTCCTCCGCAACCCCACATCGGCTGCAGAGGCAGTATAAAACCGCCCTTGCAGCCGGCCACAGGGGGCAGCATAAAGCCGCTCCCGGGCCCCCGGCCGCTCCGTTGAGCTCAAGTTATCCCAACTCGAACCTAGAGCGGCCGCATCGGCCAGCCCTTCACCGCGGGCCGACCGGATGGGTTCCGCTTAGCTTCATCGTGTTGGGCCCCACGGTTACTAAGCCCCTCCGCCACGACAAGGCGGGAACCCGTTGAATGGGAATGTGGCCCTAGTTAGTATGATATACACATCACCACATTGTACTCTTCACCATGATACGTAAGGTGTTAAGAATATTTAGTTTAATGTGTGATTTTTCTTTTTTTCTCCTCACCTGATTGTAAGTGATACGCCTGCGCATAACAACACAGTGTTCTCGTCGCCTCCATACATACGACGACAAGTATAAGGTTTATGTGTTATGCTTTATCTAATTTTTTTTTCTACAAAGCGACAACATAAACGGATTGTTCACATGACGGTAGATTTTAGGTCTCATCACCTCAGTAATTTCACTAGCTACAACGCCTTTCAAACTGGAACACTGTAATATTTGCTCTCTACCGTTTGACAGCAGAAATAAGAGCTGGGGTAGTACTTAACGTAGGTCCATAATGTACTATGTTATTTAGGCGTTACACCGTCATCTGTTTTTGGCTGAACCGTCTTTTAGCCGTTTCCAACATCGCTGATAATAACTACCATTTGGGAATACATTTCTCCTTAGTACTTTCCCGCGAAAAAATATAGCCTGTTTATATTAGAGACGGAACGGGCGTGACTTTCATTTAAGCTTTGAGCTTAGCTTTAATATTTCCTTTCAATTGGCCCGCTGTGTGTTTTCGCTTTTTTTTTTCAATTAAAAGTCTATTTACTAAGCAACAACAAAACCTTATGAAACACTGTTAATTAATAAAGTAATTAAATAACAGAAAACTTCGCAGTAAACTGCTTATTAATATTGGAGGCGGTCTCTGTTTCCGGATGCCGTCTAGGTAGGTATTACCGCATAACCTGTTTCTACCGACAATTAGTAGTGTGCAAACATTACTATATTCCGTTTCGAAGGGCGCTGTAGCATGTGTAATTACTGAGCTAACGATACTCAACATCTCGAGGCGAAGAGCACAATGTTGTGTAGTGTATATAATACTAATTAGCTCCGCGTTGTTATGGGTATCACTTACCATAAGGTGAACCTCCTGTACGTCTCGTCGTTTCGTATATACAATAAAAAAATATTATCATCATCATCATCATTCGATAGACTCCCGCAGCAGGATTTAATGCCATTGATCTCCACTGTGACCGATCCTGCAATTGAGCTTCAGCTGTTAACTAATATCTACGTATATAAAGGACATATCCCGATATTCATTGACTCATCACGAGATCTCTGATACTATTAGATATAAACAATCACAATTTGGTAGAGGTATTGCTTCAGCCATTCAGAGATCAGCTAACAATGAACTTTACCAAACTCCTTCCCCAAAGGATAGCAGGGATGATACGGACCGCACACCGGGCGGGGAAAAGCTACAACATAGTAGAAAGGAGACCATAGACAGGCACCACCGCAGCTCATATTCTTACATTCAAACAGTAGTGTGCAAATATGTCTATGATTCAGTTTGAAAAGCTTTGTAGCTAGTTCACTATGGCAACGAGAAGCTACATATTAATAAGGCGGCGAGCACAATATAGTGCAGTGTATATCATCTTAAGTAACGCCACGTTGTTATAGGCGGGCGTGTCACTTATCATCAGAGGAACCTTTAGCTTGTATCGTCGCTTAGTTAAGTAAAATATGTATACAGCCTTTTTAACTTTCCTACTGCTTGGAATGGTAGCCTTCTTTTACAACCAAAGAGGTTTAATACCCACCAAGCTTTTCAAATGCGAGTTTGTGTCAAGACTGCTTTTTTTATATAATCACGCCTTTTTCCCAGTAGGGGTAGGCAGAGAATAAACACCCACTTTTCGCCAGATGTGGTCAGATTAGGTCCCATTTAACAGGGTGCGAGCCTGTTGCCACTTTACTGCGACCACCACACACACACACAAAGATGATTTCAGTGTGCGGGTTTCCTTACGATGTTTTCCTTCGACGTTTGTATGTCGCTGTTGTAACTAAAGTTCATAAATGTACATAACTTAAATATTAAGTCATCGGTACATGCCGAGGTTCGAACCTGCGACCTCCGGAATGAAAGCCGCACGCTCTAACCATTAGGCCAGCGAGCTACTTTGTAAGCGATTATATTAGTTCTGTTCCTTGCTCGCTTTGCTGGCGTAACATCCATCCATCCATCCAATCAGCCGGAAGACGTCGACTGCTGGACAAAGGCCTCCCCCAAAGATTTCCACTCAGACCGGGAATCTTTCGGGAAGTAATTTGGTAAAATCCGCTCTTAATTGACCTAAACCGGCAAAAGGAATATTCCTACTAAACTTCAAGTCTCGAGGCGTTATGATTCCAGAGATATGATGATGTGTCGCTACACAGGTGGTAATCTCCTATATATATGTTGATATATTCATATCTAAAACGTATACGATTATATCGAATTTATACATACGTTAACATTCGCACCGAATAAAATTCAACCGTGTGCCGTGAATGCCTCATTGGGATTCAGGAGTTGTGTATGAGTTTTGACATCTTCTTGCAATAACATAAAAAGAAAATAAATTGTCGTTTCGTGTTTAGAAAGCATTAAAGCTTTTTACTTGCGACGTCTCCCGAGCGGGGGTGGAATTAAATCTGAATTAGAGGGAATGACATTAACTTTTTATGTTAAACAGGTGGAGTCTGTTTGTTTGCTCCTTAGCATCCTAATTTAATATTTTTTTTTTATTTAAACAAAGAAAAGCTTCTTAGCGTTAGAACAGTAAACCAGAAGGGGAGCGATGATAATATTTTCTTAACAATCTTATCAGAAGCGATTTCACAATGAAGATCAATTTGTATATCGTAACATTGATAACTATGCTCACCTTTTGATAGTATAGTCTCATTTGATTATGTTCTATCAAAATTCATCATTCTCAAGTATATTATGATTACTATGTTCTTCTATATTAAGTAAATAACTTTTGTGTATGTATTGTTTCAGGTTACTTTTGGCATATAACGGATTTTCATTACGATCCTCTATATACACCGCAGGGAGACACACGAAGATGTAAGTAAAATTACTTCGTGGAGATAAGTACCCTACTATTTTTTAATACCCTTGATTACCCTTAGAAAAAACATAATTATAAATACTGTACCCAAAATTATTAAGTAATAACATTCTCCTGATACGTTGGAAGGATAAGAGAATATTTTGTATGACTAGAAGTCTTGCTTATTTTTAGATTTAACTGCCAATTAATGAGATCAAAACTTTGACAACTTTCATTATTTTTTATATACTTCTAACTAGTCGTCTAGTCTTGGCAGGGTCGTCGTGGTCACGAGTCAGTCTAAGAGCTTACTGCTAATAAAGCGATCTCGGTGCAAAGACGTTAGCTGCTTCACCGGCGAATTACTTTCATGATCAAATCCTAATCGATTTTGTAGCATCTATCTAACAATATAGCGAATAACTACTATAAAAACAGTTAAAACTTGTCATTCATATATGTAATGGAGTTTTAAATATCACAGTATAAATTATAGCCGTTTTGTTGATGCATTTTTGTTGTTAATCCATAAAGTAAACAGCATCAACCATGCAAGGATATATCGACCTTATCCTGGAAAAGCTTTCAATAAGCCTCAGGTAATTAAAATTGCTCAAATATTCAGTTTGTCGGAGAGCGGACGAGCGGGGCAGTTCTGGTCACCACCGGGCGCTGGGCCGCTTCGGTGATTACTCCTGCGACAGCTCACTCGAGCTCATAGAGTCGGCGGCGAAGTATATGAGGACACGACATTCTGAGAACGTCGAATTTGTCCTATGGACTGGGTACGTACTTCCAGTTTTTTGTAATATCTGAAATTAAATAATTTTTTAAGAAGAGTATGGTTGTAACTATTTTGGACATCGGCTACGTAATAATACCTCCAGCTATGTAGTCTTGGGCTAGTCAGAATGGAACTAAAGTAAGCCCTGCCTATTGTAGAAGATGAAGAGGGTCTTCGGGCTAGGAAGGTGGTTTTGTATTTACCGTAGCACAGAGAGGCTAGTAGGAAGGGTTGTACCTTTCCGTGTATAACTATAGTGTGGGCGGTATCGATGCTTTCTATAAAAGCTCCTAGAGCTTCTCCTAAAGCACTAAAGGAGACTACCGAGCGGGTTTTAGTGGGTATAAATGCTACATAACCACCAACACCAAAAAGTAATACTATTTCAATACCTTACCTACTCACGTCCCGGTTTAAAGGTCGTTTCGGATTATAATATGGATAGTGGTAGTATGGTCCAAGTGGAAGTTCAAGCTTTCGTCGCTTCTTTTTAAATCGTACGTAATTATGTACGAAGATTGTTGCGAAAAGAAAAGATAATTGAAATAGAGGAATACAAAATAGAGGAATAATATTCAGTTTCAGACATTGTATATTTTTCAGTTCTCGTGTATCCCCCTGTAACCAGAGATCTTGAAAGAATGTAACAATTTACGTACCAAAGTTTCGAGACTGTCTCGTACCCTCGTCTCTTATGTGTCAAACGCTTTCACTCGAAAATGTCAAACGTTCTTAATAACCTTACTTTGTGAAATGTCGACCCGAATTGTATACTACAGTGTGTTGTTTATTATCTCTGAGAATATTTATTACTATAGGAATATCATTTTACATATAAATGGTAAAAACTTTACCATTTACTGTAGACATCTAGTTGCCCGAATAGCGTTTATTGCTGTTGCAAAGTAATAACGTACTTTTAATATTTTCCCGTCGGGTTTACGTTTATGACATATATCTCCTTAAAACAAGTGTTTTTTAAGCTATTTTTTTAATGAAAAATCTATCTTATATAATGTGTATGAAGTTTCATTAGTAATATATAAGAAAAACGCATTACATATCCCCAATTTAATGACTTATCGCTTATCTCTTTCTTTCTGTATCTTTCTAGACCTGGGCTATCATGATAATTATTAGACTTGAATTTTAATAATAAAATGTATAGGAAATTAAATATCAAATTATTGACATTATTTCACATTGGATTTAGATGAGAAAAGAAGAGAAATAATCTGCTTCTTAAGAGAGACCAACCACGCTCTGGTATTCAATATAACGACTTTTACAGGGACATTATAGCAGCACAGTACGCAGGTAATGAGGAAGACAGGTACCGAGCAATCAGGAACATGACAGAGCTGCTGGGTAGAACTTTCAGCTCGCACTTTGTATTTCCGGTCCTAGGTCACTTAGACCCATCGCCTTCAGAAAGTCTCACCAATTTATGGATGCATTGGTTGCCTCTGGAAGCACTTCAGACGTTCAAGAACGGTTCGTTATTGATTCGCTTTTACTTATTTTATTCTAAAAATACTATAAAGTACTAAAGCTTCATTATCGTGTTCCGGTTTGAAAGGCTTTGCAACTGTTTAAAATACTACTTCTTATATGTCAAAGCGATGGGCACTATATGTTGTAGTGTATATCATGCTAGCTAGTTTTGTATTGTCAGGAGCTATCGCTTACCATTAGGACAATGTCCTGCTCCTGTAGTTTCTTAGACTTATATATTAGTATTATAGAATCTAATAATTTAAACATATCATCTTTTTATATACAATGAAATATGAAAGCATGTGTGTGATATAGTAATAACTCATATCATATTTCAGGTGGTTATTATACGATAGAACAATCGCACAGTAAACTGAGGATCGTGGCTTTGAATACGAATTTATTTGGTATACGCGAAGTGAACAGCGCACCCGCGAAGGCCCAGTGGGACTGGTTGGATGCTGTACTGGAGAAGGCCCAATCTAATAAAGAGATGGTAAGAAATTGCAACATTGTCTAGGGCTCGTTTTGCTGATATTTGATTATTCGAAGATACCTTCAACAGCTAGAGCTAGGGAGAGATTTTTCAGCATTCATCGTCAGGTAAACATCACTTCACAAATTGCAGTTATGATTGATGATTCTTGTAAATGTAAGTGGAAACAAACGATGGCTAAAAGAAAGCTGTTCAAAGGGACATCAAAGTATAGGAAACATTGTGCCCGTAACGTTTTGCTATTGATGTTTTCTCACTGAGGAGTGTGACCTACCTAGTAACTGGGTTAATGCATTTTCTCATCAAAGACTACGTGTAACTTAGTCACGGTGCATATATGTATGCAAAAGCAACATGTTGCGATGAATGTAATTTTAATGAAAAACATATAAAACATTTCGATATAAATAGTAGATATGAAAGAGAAAACTTTCGCACTGGTACTCCCTTGACAAGTCTGTATCAAAAACCTCCCCCGGGCACTATGTGTCTACGTAGTAACTGAATAGAAGTATATGAGAGCATTGAAATATATTGTGACTTGGGGAGCACACACACAGGACAATCCAAACGCGACGACTCGCTTGATTAATGTACCAACCACTCTGTATATTTAAAGCGCATAAAACTTGAGAAAATCAAATAAATTCAAAGGAATTTACTTACAGTTGTGTACCGACTCCATATTAAAAATGATACTAAATTATCTTTATATTAGTATGTGAAGTAAAATAAAATCTTTTAACTGTTTGAACGCACTGCAGGTAGGTCCCATCATAATACCCTAATTATTTATATGCGGGGTATATCTATGTCAAATAGTATAAAAAATAATCATCATCATCATCATGATTATTAGCCTTTGCTTATCCACTGCTGGATATACTCCTATAATGTGTTCCATCAAATGCGATCCTCGGCTTCTCGCGTCCACCCACTTCCGACCGCTCTGATGATGTCGTCGGTCCCTCTGGAGAGAGAGCGTCTTACACTTCTGCGGCCTGTACGCGGCTTCCACTCCAAGAATTTCCTCCACTAACGGCCGTCACTGCCACTTTAGCGTACAGCTTTTGAGAGCTACGTCGACAACTTTAGTTCTTCGGGTTTCTTAGAAAAATGCCAAGCATAGCTCTCTCCATCGCTCTTTGTATTACTTTGAATCGGTGGACCAGCCCGATGGTCAGGTGCCATGTCTCTGCGCCGTAAGGATGGGGAAAACCCACTTGTTAAAAACTTTCGACTTTTGTCTTGAGTTATTGGGGTATTTACGAGGTGAGGATGTGGCGGAGTTTCCCAAACGCTGCCCAGCGGAGCTAAATGCATCTATCGATCTCTTTGTTGAAGTTACCTCGGCCAAGTTCTATAAACTGTCCGTATAAATAAAACGTAGTTGAAATTTTGCATAAATACTTAAGTATATTAAGAAAAACTAAAGTACTAAAAGTCCTACTTTCATTATCTTAAAGTTATAGTGAAATTGTTTCAGAGTAATAAACAGTAGACTCGTGTAAATCAATAATTATTCTTCATCGACATCCGATAGACCTGCTGGACGTAGACTTCTCCTAAAGATCTCCATTCCTCATTTAACGATTTCCTGCGACCTTCACCAAATTATCAATTCAAATTGTGAAGGGTTTCCAACATTGCGTATACAAGTCTAGGAGTTTATTTCCCATTGGCCGATAGTACTTTAGGCAATATGCGCTGCCTATTTCCCTTTAACTCTAGCAATCCTTTGAGCTACGAGGGTACCTTAGTTCTACCGATCTCTTCATTTTTTATATAATCTCAATGATATTCTAAGTATAGCCTTCTCTATAATCTAGATATCTAGAAGTATCAACTAATGTTTGAAAGTAACGATTACATCGCATCGTTATAGCTTGAGGCAACACCATCACAAGTTTCATTCCGTTCCTCACAACGTTTCTCGGCTTATTTATTATACAAAAATACACGACTTATAATAAAAAAAAAATCACGAAGTGTAGAATAAATCTTTTGGATTTTGATTTCTTCAATGAACCCTTTTCTTCAATCAAAATGATATCAAATATCTGTAGAATTACAATGTTATCTTTCAGATAAAGACTAAACAGAATTTAGTTCTATAGTAAATCACTTTCACTTTGCTCGTAGATGTTAAATATATCGAAAATGTTATTGTTCAAGATAACAATATTTAATTTATCCTTGAGGGTGTATTAAGGTTTGTTGCTACCGTACATAACTAGCTCCGTATCATAACTACGTCGCCGGAACTGGGCGGAGGATGTCCGGCCGCGGCGGCTCTAATAAATTACAGGCAAAAAGTCGTTAATCTAATCGCTTTCGGTACTGTTTCATAAAAATCATCCACACTGAAATTACGGCACTCATAAACTGACGGGGTGTATTAAACAAACATCAAGTTTTGAAGACTGATTAGTATACCCTCCACTTAACCCTCAGATCAATTCATGACAGACGTGGTCCCCATATTCATGTAATTCACTTTCGTATTTCAATTATGCTTCTTGCTCTGTAACTCTTATTTATTTCGAATATTCATTATAAAGGTGTGTTCTAATATTAGTTAGGGGTAGTATAAGATGTATAAGTTTGCTTCAGGTATACATCGTGGGGCACGCAGCACCAGGTACGGATCTGCGTCCGGCGTACAACTCCCTGTCGGTAGACGCGAACGCAAAGTACTTGAGGTTGATCCGACGGCACGCGAAGATAATCGCTGGACAGTTCTTCGGACACCTGCACGCGGACACCTTCCGCGTTATATACGACAAAGGTTCACCATTCGATTCTTAATCACAAATATTTCATAATAGTAGTTTATAATCACAAATATCTTAATCAGTCGCTTATAATTTTAACAAACCTAATAAGAAAGGACAGTTATACATACTCATCGTTTTTTTAGTGGTGGTAGGTCTCTATTGCCGGAGACGGTCTAGATAGATACCACAGTAGCTACCTATTTCTACCGCCAAACAGTTGTGTTTAAACATTACTGTGTTCCGGTTGGAAGGGAGATGCAGCTAGTGAAATTACTGGGGTAACGAGACTTCATGTATTGTCTTAAAGCGACAAGCACAATGTTGTTATGGGCAGGCTTATTATCGTTATCACTTACTATCAGGTGAATTTACCACTCGAGCCAATGCTTCAAGGTGACTGTTGAGAGTGTTCTTAGGAACTATTTATATAATTTTAAGATTTATATTCTTAAAGATATAATAAGCTACTAAAAGGTGTCTGGCAGCAGATTTATATTTTAAAATACGAATATTTCAATAAGTTATAAACAGTGCGGGGGGAAGGTGGTGTCATTAGAATCACCGATCGTGCGGATTTCTTATTCACGATGTCGCAGTGGTGCAGTGGTCGGGTGAGCATCGCGCGTTCGCTATTGAAGCATTTTTCAAGAGTAACGATTCTTACGTACTCGCTCGCAGACAGCTTTGTTCACATTTCAATATTCGACGGATAGGCGATGGGCCGAGTGTGAATTTAATTCGTTCGTGGGTGGAGAGGTTCCGCGCAACTGCTTCGGCTATGAACACACCACGGCCAGGACCTAGTCGATCGTCAAGGACCCCCGAAAACATTGAACTGGTTGAACGCAGTTTACGTGAAAATGCACGACTTTCGATACGGAAAAGGGCAGCTTCACTGGGACTTCCAAGAGCAATTGTGCATGAAATGTTGAAAAAAGATATGAAGTTTCATCCTTTTAAAAGTCAAATAATTCAAGAATTGGAAAAAAATGACTTTGCGTCACGCAAATTTTTTGTGAAACTATGTTGGAGCGTTTTCCCACTGTGAATTCCATTTTTTGGAGCGACGAGGCTCATTTTCATTTAAACGGACACGTAAACAAGCAAAATTGCCGTTACTGGGCTTAAAGAACTCGCAATCCTCGACTGAAACACCAAAATTGCCCAAGGGTAACTGTTTGGTGCGCTTTATCCACGAATGGGATAATCGGACCATTTTTTTTTGAAAATGCACGGGGCCAAGCGACGAATGTCAATGGTGAGAATTATCGGCTCATGATTTCGAATTTCTTTTTGCCGAACCTGCGAGCTCATTCATCATTCTCATCACACACGTGGTTTCAACAGGATGGTGCGACCGCACACACGACCAGAGTTTCGATGGATTTGTTGTGAGAAAATCTAACTCAAAAACTGATTAGTCGCTTTGGGGACATCCCGTGGCCACTGAGGTCACCCGACCTAACTCCAATGGATTTTTTTTTGTGGGGGTACCTCAAAGAGAGAGTTTACGCCAACAATCCGCGAACTGATGTGAACTTAAAAGAAAATATTCGGCGAGAAATCAGCGCAATTGAACCAAGTTTACTGCAGCGTGTGGCACGGAATACGAGGCTCCGTTTAGAACAGTGTGTGCAACAGGATGGAAGACATTTGGATGACATTGTCTTTAAAAAATAAAATCCGCATTTGTACTCTATCTTTAAATACTTTTAGTAAAATTATATGTGAAACATATTATTTTTTATTTAAATTTGAAAACATAGCTCTGCCACCAGACACCCTGTATATTCTGCGACTCCATACATATGTTATATTCTTCTTTCTACTTAATTTCTTTCATCACCTACCAAAACAACTCTCAATCTCTGTTTCTGTCTCTCAATTTATGTCTCAATCTCATTATCTGTTTCATTTAAAACAATATATAGATAACGTATTAATTATTATATATTTTCAAAATACGAGTTATCATTGATGTCCTAAAGATCAACCAGTGTCTTGGGCTCTATTGGCGCCGTCGGTGAGTCCACATCACGATCCTGCTGGCTCATCAAATCCTGGCCTCAGACTTTACAAGTTCGACTCCGACACCGGAAAGGTAAGTAATTTTTTTGTTAACACACCTATATGTAATAACTTTTTTATGTCACAATCATTACTAGTCTAGTGCTTAAGTAATTTGATATTAAACCAGAAGCCTACGGCAGGTTGTTTACTTTGTAGTGTAGCCTACCTGGCAATGGCAATCAGGTATTATTAAAGATGTTTATACAAGACCAAGCTGAATGCTTTCAGATATGAAGACAAGATAATAAGTTGTTATTGTTGTTGTGTTTTTTTTAATTAGTAGATCTGTTAATAATTATAACAATGTTCAGAACGGGATACAGGAATTTCTAAACATTATTGGTTCCTACCCTATATTTAATATCAATACATTACAGCCTGAAACAACATCTTGTATTACCAATAACATTATAAATGTTTCTGGTTTAACAATTTCTATTCATTGTTTATGTTATTGGATTTTGTTGGTTTATTGTTGTTATTGTTGTATATAATACACGTGTACTTCTAACAGTATCCATATATGCTCTTAAGAATCACTTATAATCAATAAAAAAATTCAACATAGGAGTCTTAAGTGCTTTCTACTTCATGACATCTTTATAGTTAGTAGATTTTTATGAAAGCACGGCACGACATCGCGATCTGGTTTCCTTCCACATATTGAATGATTAAACAGATTAATAACTCTACATTTGTTTAATATAGGCATCAGATTCTGTTGTTTAGTCTTCAAATGTCAGGTGAGAGGAGGAGAGGAGGACGACGGAATAATAAACAACGTCTTCTCTCAGTAGCGCCGCGACGGTACTCTTGTGGTGATGAATACACGCCACAATATTATTTGTTTACTACACTAAGAATTTTAAATATATAAATGAATGACGAAAGTACTAAAGTATCGTATAATTACGACAAATACATCTGTGAAGTGAATTCTAGGGTAATTGAAAGATTTCTAGAGATTTTAAGTTCACTTTAGAGAGCGTTGTTTTGAACTCTTTTCCGAGCAATCCGATTTGCCGGGGAAATTCTGAAAATATCTCAGTGAATAGGCTTCCGCTGAGCTTGTTTTATTACCGAAGGCTACTTCGTTACTTAATGAGCGCGATTGTAGCTTCGGTTAACCAATCATCTTGCCCCTAATAGACTTCATCTCAGATATTTACTATTATAGACGGCCTAGTTTGTTTAATGACTTAACGTTTTTCGAGAGATTTGAAAGTACTGTGATGATGTGATGTAATTAAATCAAAAAATATCTAGAAGCAAAATCTAAATACATTTGAAAGATTTAATTAAGAGTGGTATGTACATTTCCTCATAAATCTATCGTATCGTTTTTGGTTTTTGGTTTCGGGCGGAAATCTTCGAAAGATACCCTGCTTCAGAAGTTATGTAATATTTTTACTTACTAAAACCCCTTCAGTGCTCTGCATCAGTGCATTCGAAGAGGCTTCCGGATCTCTTACAGAACGCACCGGTGCTCTACAATTTGTATTAACAAGTCTCTATAGAAAGACTTACCCCTCCTAGACACCATCGCTTAGTCATACGCTGTCCCACGCTGGTTCGTTTGGCCCCCACCCTCAAGGCCTGCGAAGCTCCTAGACCCTTTTAGTCGCCTTCTACGACAGGCAGGGGTTACCATTGTCCTGTTCTTACTAGACCGAGAATACAGAGCTGAAAGCTGTAGTATCTGTCTGTAATGTTTGCATGATAAAATCACAGAATCTATTATGAGCAATATTAATATAGAAATTATTATATTATATTATATTATATTATTATGAAGACGCTTATGAAAGTGGAGGAAGCGAGAGAGGTGTGCCAGGATCGTAGCAGGTGGAGAGAGGTGGTCTCTGCCTACCCCGCTGGGAACGAGGCGTGATATATATGTATGTATGTATGTAATATAGAAATAGATGGAATCTCGGAGAAGAATATAGTCTGCAGTTGCAAACATAGCTTAACCACCGTAAGGGTTTATTAGCTAATTTCATTACACACCTGGTCTTATATAGGGCTTGGCGAGTGCTTTAGTAACTATCACAGGAAATAGTGTCCCATGGCATATTTCCACTCCTAGTCGCACTTTTAAGGTAATGTATAAGGATGCGATGAAGATATTCATACCAATCTTCCACACATGGTAATAGAAATTGATAGAAAACGTATTATATGAGGTTAAATTTTGAACCATAATAACCATACCAATTGGTGTTTTAGTGAGAAATGTAAAATTATTGTATCTTTTAGCTAAAATTGGTGAAACAAAAAAAGTTTTTTTATTGTCTTCTCAGCTCAGAGGTCTAATTCTACTCTTTGCTTAACACTTTTTACAAACTTTCTTGCCTCACATTTTACATTGTCTTTTTTCTTCCTTATTATACAATTCATACGATTATGAAACAAATCGTAAAAAAAATTTTTATTGTCAGCTGCTAATTTATTGAGATAAACGTGAAGTCTTAGAAAGGGTGGGGAGGGCGACGCAGTGCGCGGACGGCGGCGAGGCTCCGTCTAAACCCCGTTTTCTGAATACGTCGTCTTCACGTCGTGATGTATGAGTCATAATGAAATAGTGTCTTTAAAAAAAGAACTCTACAGGTTCTAGATTACACGCAGTATTACTTGGACCTGGCGGCGGCGAACAGGGCGGGCGCGAGCGGCGCCGAGTGGGTCGCCGAATATAACTTGACCCAGTACTACGGGCTGCGCGACGTGTCCGCCGACTCGCTGCACAACCTGGCGGACAAGCTGCGGATAGGCGCACCCCACGAAACGGCAATGTTTAACAAGTGAGCCCCCTTTGCACCCTAACTACACACCCTGCTCTTTCAACAACTCCTCATAAGTAATAATACTTAATTTTTTTTAACACATATACATTAATTGCTAACGTAAAAATATTAAGAGAAGGAGAAGAGAAAGAAGAAATGAAAGGGATGACTTTCATGAATTTCAGCTTCCCCTTCAGGACGAGGCGACTCTCTTCACTTGCGAGAGGTATGATAGAAGGAATTGGAATGTAGTATGACAGGAGAAAAGTGTGTAAACAGAGCAGAGTATGATAGAAAGAAAGAAGAAAAGATGAGAATGAGAACAGTGCATATAATAATATTTAGATGGTAAAGGGTTGTGAATAAAGACCCTGAACCACCACATGCAGGGGGCATAAAACAAAACAGAAAAAAAATATATATTAATCGGAACTATGACTGGGATTGTTTTTTTTATTATTAAGATGTTTATATCATACTGATAAAAAAGGATAATACTGAACTATTATATACAGAAAAGGACCAACATTCTTAGTAGTCTTCCTAGTTTTTCGACATTTATATAATACACGAGAACTGGAGAGATCTAGACAAAGAGACTTCAGCATTTACGACCTATTCTTTTTTTATTATCATGATCATCGTTTGTTTATTACATTATTATAAAAGATGTTTTAATCTGTGTTAAGTACTTAAAAAAAATTTTTTTTTTGGTGTTATGTAAAGGTACTTACGGGCGTATTACGTTAAGCATGAGAGTGCTGACAACTGCGACGGCGCGTGCGCACACCAGCACTTCTGTGCCATCACCTGCTTGGAGCATGTGGCATATCGGCAGTGTGTGCTTGCCGCTGCCAGTGCCCTAGCAGCTTCCGCTCAGTCAGCGGAAATAATAGTCCCGCTAGTAAACTTACTGTCTACCTTAGTCGTAATAGCAATCGTACTTCTGTAGTCTAATTCATAATGGAAACATTTATAACTAATTTCTATTGCGATTGAAATAAAATTCATGCATTGTATAGGGTCTATAATGGAAATAATGGTGATGAGGCTATGTTCCTTGAGACCATTCAGCTGTCACCACAGCGTCTTCTTCAGAAGCAGTAATGTGCGTTACTGCGTTCCAGTTTGAAGAACGCTGTGAGTGGAGCTACTAAAGTAATGAGACGTATCAGGATATGTCTCAATTCGACGAGCGCCATAAGGTGTTCTGTAAATATCCTCCGACTCCTGTCCTTTGCATCCTGTCGACTCATCACTTTAGTAGCTTAATGGGAATATAAAATAAATTCCTTTTAACGGAAGCTCATTAGGCGTTGACATGATACTTTTGCTTTTGATGTTACAGGCGAAAAGGAAAGGAAAATTTTTCACGATTTATGAACTTTTGTTAAACTTGCTTTGTTACATTTGATTATAATGTTACATAAATTATGTATAATAATAATAATTCATAATTTTTTCATTCATCTATATTTATAATAGTATTTTGTAAAACTTAGAAATATCTTAAAAATCCTGATCGCTCAGAGGCCTGTGTGTGATACATACGTAGTTTGTAAGCTGTTGTATTAGGTGATTTTGTACTCAATAACATTTTAAATATAAACATACTATGTATTATAACTTGAAACTCCTTTTTTAACTTAATTATAAAATGTTCCACTAATTTCCTAGCAGGAAACTGAGTTAAAGAAATTTTGAAGAGTCAATGTGTATACAAGTCAACAGTAAACAAATCGCACTCATTATTTTTGCAAAGACATAATGGAAATTATGAAAATGGTGAAAGCGACTTTCAGATATTTCATTTTTTATTTTTGAAAATCTATATGAACTAATATAAAACTACAATTTTTTTTTTAAATCTAAAATTACTATAATTTTGAATAGAAATAATATAAACCTGTGTGAAGAGAAAATTTTCAGAAGACATAGAAAATTTATTTTACTTTGAAAGTAAAAAAAAAAAGTTTTTTTTCATATGTAAATAAATTTAAATACTCTTGTATATAAATTCTTATATTTATTTATAATTCAACCATTCTTATATATAAGTATTCATTAATAACAAGTGAGGGAAGTGTTAAGGTTATTACGGCGTCGGGCCCGGGAAGAGACTTTGGTAGTTTAAAAACGATTAACTGACGACAAGAAAGAAGTTCTGAATTTGTCGAGTACAGATTATTTTTCTGGTTTTTATTATATTAAATACATAATTTATTAGACAATGATTCGGTTTTGAAAGTTTTTTTTTTTGTTGGAAAAAGATCTTAGAAATAAAACGAAAACATTCAACCCCAAGAGAATGAATAGATTGATTTCAAATCTCATAAAATTTTGATGGGTCTTTGTACAGTTCAGATATTTTTTTTTACATTATGAAATTCAGTATATACTTCTCAAACTTCTGCTGTTAAGAGCTCTTTTTCAGTTTCTATATGCAGGCCGTTAAATATGAAAAGAAAGTAATATTTTTAGTAACCATCATTAACAGTAAAATATTCGGACAAAGCTATATAACTATCACATGTGATTTTATAATAAGTATAACTAACCGTTAACAGGAAAACTTAGGTTATATATTTTAATCGTTTACATTTAAGCGGTAGAGTTATTAGAGTAACCCATGTAAATATAACTTAGAGTTAACAATCTCGTTATTGAGGAGCAATTAGATTAAGTTATTTAGACGCTATCATATGTCTGTACTTGTTGAAGAGACCAACGCGTTTTGGTTTTTGTAAATTTAAGCTGAAGGCTTTAGGGGGATGTGTTAAGTGACGGGTTCTCGTGTAAGTTTTCTATCGAATATAGAATTGTAACTTAATAATATTTTCTTTCGTAGGAATACGTTTACTTTATTGGATTTGTGCGAATAAGCCGTTTGTCCGCTAACAAGCTTTCTAACGATAGTAGTTTTTTTGATGATGTAAATTTTGCTTATTTGTAACTAAATGTAACTATGGATTTATAAATAAAGAAATGTGTTTGAAATTGTTTTTTTTTATGTATATATTACCTCTGAACCTCTCGTGATTATGAGTGTTGTAAGCATTTGAAACGAAGTAAGAAATAGTTGAAACAGATCCGACCAATTTTGACTACTCTTCGTTTAATCAAACTTTTTCATAGATTATAAATATAGAGAAAAATTTAAATTTACTGAAAATAAGTTAACAGTAATTCATTTATCTTACTGTGTGTAAGTTATACAAAGTATGTAGTAGCATGTCGAACAAGGGATGGCTCTTACGGGGAAGTTTCAGTGAGTCACGTTTGACAATACACTACTATCGGCAACGTGACTACCACGAATTTCAAAGGCTTTCATGCACGTAACGCTGGAAATTTCAGACAATTGTTTGGTACACGGTCGCAAAGATATGAAGTGAACTACACATTGTACTATACTATTTGATATTACCATCGGACGTATTATGTTCATCATCAATTTATCAAGAAGATTTATGATCAACGCCATTCTAACCACATTAACTAAAATAACCAAATTGTATTAATATTAAAACATATGTGTATAATTATATAACAAAGTATATTTTCCCCGCTCTCTTTTCTGGCCATAACATCCCTTCAACCCTCTTTATCATCATCATCAGCCGATAGACGTCCATTCACAAAGGCGTCCCCCAGAGACTCCTACATCGATCGATCGGATTTGAGCCATTTACCACCACGCTGGCCCAATGCCGGTTGGTGGTTCACCAAGTGCTGGTGAGGTTGTCTTGGATACCGTGAGTTGTTGTGCGGGGACACAACAAAACTTACACCCCCAACTCCCTTCAGAAAAGGAATTTTGTAAAATCCGTTCTTAGCTGGCCTGTACTAGTACACAGGCACACAGGCAAAAGGAATATTCCTACAAAATTTCAAGTCTCCAGGCTTATGATTTAAGATATATCGAGATGAGGCTCTACATGGGTAAGATTTTCTTACACACATATATATCTTTATAATTAATAATACAATATGAGTATTATTATCGAAAATATAAGGTACCTTATAAATTTGCGACAGAATAAGTCTTTTAACTTAGAAAGAAAATTCCTTGTAAATTTTATAATAAGTAAAGATATCCCAAGGGTTGTATCGTGTTCAGAATTAGTAAGTACTGAGCATCTTCTCATGCAAATATATGCAAAGCGGAGCACGCGATATTCGGTGTCTTGATACAGTCAAGATGAGCATCTTGAATTATCGCAAAATTAGACAGAGATGTTGCTAAGTTATACTGTAGGTGCTAGTGTATTTTTTTCAAGCTGCTGAATAGTCTAGATCATCAAACCGGATATAACAACATATGTTCTCATTTGTGACAAGTGTTAAAATTAATAATGAAATAAATAATCTGTCTAAAATTCTGATCACACAAAAGCATATTAAGACCAGAAAAGTACGAATTGAAGACTAAAAAAAAAAGAAACGTTTAGAAGATAACGCTAAAAATCGTATAGACCCTCCCACTCCAAACGATTTTAGCTTTTATTTAGACAAAAAAAAAAACGCTTTGAATTTTGCGAGAACGAGGGTTCTATTAACCTATCGTCATTATCAAGATAAGCGGCAAAATAAGGATCCCTTTCCAACCTTCAGCCCCCAATCTTCATAATGGAAATTGTCATCTCGTAATTTCAAAACACTTTTCATAAAAAGGCCATTGTGAACATTGCTTATATAATACCACAGATGATGATGCATTGTGAAAGAGACATTTTCTTATAGCGATTCGAAAAAAGGATATAAAAAAAAAAATCTAAACGACGAGACGATGGAGACGTTCACCTGATAGTAAGTGAAATGCCAGCTCATAACAACGTAGCCCTAGTTATAATGATACACAGCACCTCATTGTGATCGCTTTGAGATATATAAATATATCCCAGTAATTTCACTAGCTACAACGCCGTTCGAACCGGATGACAGTAATATTTGCACGCTAATGTTACGTGGCAGAAATGTGCGCATTAGTGGTACTCAGCTGGACAGTTTCCGGCAGCAGATACCTATCACAAGTGGAGTCTTAACAGCAGTGCAGTATTACGACTAGTAGAGTCCTTTTTTTTGGTTTCGGGAGGAAATCTTTGAAAGATATCCTTCTGCGAGGAGATCAGGGTTATGTGAGATTTTTACGCACTAAAACACCCTCGATGCTCTCCATCAGTGCATTCGTAGAGGCTCAGGGATATCTTATAGAACACACCGGTGCCCCTCTACACTTTGTGGTGGCACCATCTTTGGGCCATACGTAGTCCCACTCAGGTTCGCTTGTTGAGCGATAACAGCCTCCACCCTCATTTTCGAAACTATTAGACCCTTTTAGTCGCCTTCTACGACAGGCTAGGCTTACCTTAGTCCTATTTATACTAGCCCGAGACTACAGGGCTGACGACCAATGGAGTCCTAACACCAGAGGTTGAATGGCGTTATAGTTATAGCGACATACTTATAAATTTGTTTCCATTTGGAGACTGTTGGGAAATTACATAAACTTTGTACCTTATGTATATATATGTATATTATGTATGTATATGTATATTATGTATGTATATCTTTAATCCTGTGCAGTGTTCGTTGCCGAATGTTTGCAATTAAAGGCAATATATTTACACTAAATTCTTTTCTATACGAATCTCTCAGCGTGAAGTCCGGAAGAGAGGGCCTTTTTCGCAGCGAAGGGGGCCATTTTATTCAACGCAGCCTCATTAATCTTGATCACGAGGACAACTCAAATAGCAGTCGGCGTCTTCGGGCGTTGAAAAGCTTTACATTTAGATTTAGGCGGAAATCTCTTTACGAATATTAATAGATACCACATTTTTGTTGGCAAATCTTCAAGCTTCAGAATGTAGAGGGGATCACGGATTTTAGCTTAATCAACTTGGACAAGATTCATCATCAGCTGATCTGCTGGAGATAGGCCTCCCACAAAGATTACACCGATCGGTCCACAGTAAGCGTAGCCTCCGGTTGTGGCGGGTACTAGGGGCTGCCGTTTGTATCGATTCATATCCGCACATCGGGTTGGTAGGTCCCAGAGCCTCTTCTGTTGATTACCAGGGTACACTACGAGCAGGTGAGGGATTGCTTGGGTCTTGTAAGTAGTGTCTCATTATTCCTATTTTTCTCTCTTTAGTATTATCTTTTATAACTAATACTGTATGAGAAGACTACCTAGATTTTCTCCAACTGTTGTTGGAGACCATCTAGGTAGTTTCCACGGCAGCACCTCTTTCTGCCGCCAAACAGAAGTGTGCGAACACTACTAGGATCCGGTTTGAAAGGCGTTGTCGGTAGTGAAATTACTGGGGTGATTTAACATCTTATGTCTCAAGGCGACTAGCACAATGAGGTGCTGCAGGTGCGGTAGGTGTTATTAGCAAACGTATCACTTACCATCAGATGAACGTGTCACACGTGTTATCGCTTCGTTGAATTAAAAAAAAAACATAATTATGGTGGTATTACTATGAATCTACATACAAACGTACAAACAGGTATAGGTTGCATTTTTCGGACACCTTCAACCAAAAAGGATCCTTTAATGAGTGTCCAAGTTTGATCCTGGCGAGCAAAATCCCTTGTAAACGTACACCTGATAGACAGCGGAAGAAATCCTTTGACGACATTAAGGAATGGATAGGGCTTAAATACCATCAGTTAGAAGAAATAGCTAAGGATCGAATTGGTTTTCACAATCTGATCGACAAACTTCAGTTTGAAGAGGGCACCTAATGACGATGATCTCACAGGAACAACACCAATTGCTACTTTGTTATTACAGCTTAACAAAAAAAAAAAGTTTATTTTTTCTACAAACGTAACGTTAATTTTGTCTATGGAAATTTAAAGTAAAAACGAAACAGACAATTTCCCTTTTGATTACAATTGTCTATTCCCGAAAAGAAATTACTGCGAACGCAGAAATGTTTGACGACATCGCGCGAAATTTTCCTCTGATCAAAATTAATGACGGCTGGGGGGGAGTTAAAAAATAAAATCCCTGGAATATTCTACATTTACCTGTAAAAGAGTAAGATTGAAAAAAAAAATTACAATATTTTATTTAGTAATTGTGCTAAACGTTTATTGACATCGGAATTGATTTTTATATACGCATTGAATTCAAATACAAAAATATCTGTATTGACTTATCAATGATAAATCATCAAATTAAATCATCGAATGATGATAAGTCTTCATTGCTGGAGATCTACAGATCTAGAGATCTAGGTATATTCCATCACAGCTCCTATATCCACTGCCAAAAATCACTGTGCTCTTTTTTAATTTTCACTATACGCGTTGCTCCCAGTTATATGCAGCTGGGGCTTTGTTCTTTGTTATGTATATAATTAATGATAGTGTTCTTATCCTATCCTTCGCTCTTTTCTCTCTTTCCTCTTTCTTTTACACCTCTCCTCTTACAACCTTCATTTCTCTTTTCACTCTCTATTCTATTTCCTTCTTTCTTACCTTTCCCTTAAAACTGCTTTATTTCTAGAAGTATAAGTTCTTATCTCTAACATATTTTCTTATTTCTACTACATTTTTTTTGTCAATTTTTGTTTCTTCTGTTTTATATTCTTACAATTTCTGTTTAAGATTTCTTTCTCTTTTTTACATTTCTTTACTTCCTATTCCTATTATACATTTTATTTTCTCCTTATCATCTAACACTATTATATTCATGCCTGTGTTTTATTACTATCTATTGTTTTACTTATTACGGTTCTGCAGAATTTTAGGAATGTGAGCCGACTGTTGGAATCACCCATCAGGGAAGCAATGCTACCTGAGCTTATGGTTTCACTTTGCAAATATTACTGTTGGTGGTTTGAAGGGCGCTGTAGCTAGTGCCATTAGGGTAACGAGATTTAAAATCTTGTCTCAAAGCGACGAGCGCAATGCGATGCAGTGTATATCACCAGCGCTGTTATGGGCAGGCGTATCATTTACCATCAGTTGAACGTTCCGCACGTTAGGTTGAATAAATAAAATCAAAGAGAATGTTCAGGATTCATGCCGAGATCTTCACAAGTATCACAATAAAAGATTCTTTAATATCACGAGAGGACTTTTCGAGAGGTTCTCATTTTATCTTTCAGATATTCGTTTTTGTCGATGTTTTATCGATTTAGATTTAATACTAACTACATTTACAAGAGACCAAGAAAACAATCATCAGTTGAAATGATTACGATGATGACAATTATTGTTTTACTATCTTTAATCATAGGCTCCTTTAGATTCGGAGTCTTATGACAAAAGACTATGAATTCCAGGGAAGAATAAATCATCATTATCATCATCAGCTGATAAATAATCATTATTATCGATAGAATTTAACATGTATGCTTTGATATTGGTTACTTCGACTGTTTAAATATTACTGTTTTCCGGTTTGAAGGAACTTTATGAATAGCCGGAACGTATCACAAAAAGCACGACTGGCTGTGCATAGAGGCGTGTTGGTCCCCACACTGATGTATGGTAGTGAATGTTAGGTATGGCAGAAAAAACATGAAAGTAGGATTAATGCTGTGGAGATGAGTAGCCTGAGAAGTATAACTGGAGTGAAACGGATGGACAAAGTGAGTAACAATGTGATAAGGAAGCGTGCGGCGTGGTTGAAGATGAAGTGACAAAGATAGAGAAAGGGATGCTTAGATGGTTGGGCCATGTCGAAAGAATGGATGAAAGAAGATTAACGAAAGAAATATACAAGGTTGGAAGAAATATAAATGATTGGAAAAATCGGTGCAGGTCGACCTAGGCGGATATATTCCGTTCAAATCGGAGATGTCCTAAAGAAAGGCCGGGTCAAAAGCACTCGCAACCGACGAGCATGCATGAAGACGCTTATGAAAGTGGAGGAAGCGAGAGAAGTGTGCCAGGATCGTAGCAGATGGAGAGAGGTGGTTTCTGCCTACCCTGTTGGAAATGAGGCGTGATATATATGTATGTATGTATGTGTAACTAGTGAAATTACTAGAATAGATTTAACATCATATCATCTTAACTAGCGCCACGTTATGAACAGGTGTATGTATATGAACCTCTCTTCCGACTTGGTGCTCTGTGATTTAAAAAAAAATAGTTTAGTATTAAAAGGAGATGGCCATACTTTAAAATATCTAGATAGACATTTAGACCCAACAATCCGACTAGACAGACAAATCGTTGTTCTGTATAAACTCCTGTGTAATCTAACACAAAGATAGGATTTGGCACAAAGTACTCACGTGCCGCCGGAGCCGGTGAAAGGATTATACGCGTGCCTTCAATTATTTCAGCCCTGATAAATATCCTTCAAACATTTCGTTTCACGTGTTTAAGTTAAACTTGAATAGAGAACTGACCAATAATGTCTAGATTTGCAAATATTAAGTATGAGAAAATACGATTTTTTTAACTACAATTTAAAGCAAACATCGTTAAAACTATTACTGCTGCTTTTGTTGTTGCTGTTGCTGCTGCCGGTGTTGCGGCTGTTTCTGTTGCGGTTGTTGCTGTTGCTGCTGCAGCTTCTGCTGCTGCTGTTGTTGTTGTTGTTGGAACGCATCCTCCTATCACTTAGACGGGCGAGACCCGAATGTAAAGAAAAACACTTAATGTTATTTTATATCCAATCAAATCCAATCAGCCGGAAGAAAGTTATTTTACATACTGTTACATAAATAGTGGGGAGGAGTCATCGTGTTGGGGATGACAGGTGCTGGTTTCATACTGCACGATTTCCGTGTACAACCAACTTGTGTAAGGGGAACCTCTGTCCGTTTAGAAAGTCAACCTGCCTATTTTAGTATTTTAGAAATCTTTTTCTTATTTTTAAGTTTCTCCTCGGATCCTTAACAGTAAAATATTTGCTGCAGTAGAATACTATACAAAGTCTTGTACAAAAATTTTAAACCTTTAAAAGACTACTTACCTCATAAGATATCACTACGAGAAATTTTAATGAAGGTACACCACCACCATCAGCCGACAGACGTCCACAGCTGGACATAGGCCTCTTCCAAAGAACCCCACATCGATCGTTGCCGTTCCGCCCGCATTGCCGGGCACCAGAGCCGTCGTTTGTAGGTTTGGTGGGATTAGGGCCATTTACCAAAACGCTGGCCCAATCCCGGTTGGTGGGAGAGAGCCTCGTTTCTTGATTAGCAGGGTTCACCACGAGCAGGTGAGTGACTTGGGTCCTGTGAGTTTTTATGCGAGGCCCCTAACACCTCTTTTAAATATAAAGAAGTATAACAATAGAATCTGAAGGATATCGAACTCCATTTACTCTAAATAAAGTCACAGGTAAGTTTATTTGTAGGTTTGCAATTTATCCTCAGATATATCCAACAGATTATATATTTTTTTAAATATATATTACAGTGTATACTAATATGTTAAATTTATACATATATATCTATTAGTATGACTACGACATAATAGATAACAGGGCTACGTATAATTGTCAGTCAGACACCCGCGTCATACCCTCGTCATGGGATGACATTATTACCTCAGAAAATATATCGTCATAAATATCATTTTAGAAGTCAATAGTGACGTTTAGAGATTTAATATTCCACCCCGTCACATCTCTCAGTAGCATTTTATTTGGGACCCTGTCCTTTTGGATCCTTTATTATTGAGTTATATGTTTCGAAGAGTTATAGTTGAATCAAAATTTTAAAATGACCATAATAAACCTGTTTCGGATGATGATGATGATGAAACTTGTTTATCGGTGTTGGTACGTCTCTCTTCGAAGCCAGTTATTTCGGTCATTGATCTCTTATTGAATATGCTCCTGCTACTGGTGGTAGGTATGGTATGTATTGATGTAGGTCTAGGTAGGTATCATAGCAGCGCCTAATTCTACAGCCAAGCAGCAGTGTACAAACATCGATATGTTCCGGTTTGAAGGTAGTTAATTCGGAAATTACTGATATAATAGACTGAACATCCTCTCTCAAGGAAACGAGCACAATGTGGTGCAACGTATATGGTGTTGTTATGGTTTAATTAATAGAGAACAACTATATACGGACTGAGGTCTTTCCCAGTGAACTATTTGTTTTTTTGCCGATATATTCTTTAGGAAAAATTTGCTTTTACTATCGAATTTTTTATAACAAACTAATCTAATTAAGTGAATATTACATTGGAGAAAATTTTAAACTTTATTACCTTGTGTACTTAGTTTTGATATTCTCTCATAAAAGTAGATTAGAATATCTATAGATATTAGTTTCGCAAATATCTCCCTTCCGTTTTTTTGCTCTTTATTCAATGCTTTATAAAAAGTGTTACAGTGATCGGATTTAGTTCAAATATGCGCCGTTTTGTTCGATAATCTGTTTCCATCTAGACGGCAACTTCATAATACCTCCCTCGTAGAAGCCCCCCTCCTTATTTGCGAAGAACTCGGACAGCCACTTTTCACAAGCCTCTTTTGAGTTCAACTTTACACCACCAAGGGCGTTCACCATGGACAGGAACAGGTGGTAATCACTTGGCGCTATGTCCGGGCTATATAGTGGATGCGATAAAACCTCCCATCCGAGCTCCCGTAGCTTCTGACGAGTCATCAACGAAGTGTGTGGTCTGGCGTTGTCCTCGTGGAACACTACACCCTTCCTGTTGGCCAATTCTGGACGCTTCTGGTCGATCGCCTGCTTCAAGCGGTCCAGTTTTTCGCAGTAGATGGTAGAATTAAGCGTCTGGCCATATGGGAGCAGCTCATAGTGGATGATTCCCTTCGAATCCCACCAAACACACAGCAAAACCTTCCTGGCCGTCAATCCCGGCTTGGCCACTGTTTGGGACGATTCACCGGCCTTCGACCACGACCGTTTTCGCTTGATATTGTCGTATGTGATCCATTTTTCGTCGCCAGTCACCATCCGCTTCAAGAATGGGTCGAGTTCGTTCCGTTTCAGCAGCATATCGCAGGCGTTGATTCGGTCCAGAAGGTTTTTTTGCGTCAAATCATGCAGCACCCAAACATCAAGCTTTTTTTTGTATCCAGCCTTCTGCAGATGGTTTAAAATGGTTTGGTGACTAACTCCCATCTCCTGGGCGATATCACGAGATGCCACATGCCGGTCTAACTCGATGTAGTCCATGATTTGATCGGTATTTGTCGTCACAGGTCTTCCGCCGGCTGGCTTATCCATGGTGTCGTTTTCACCGGCTCTGAATCGTCGAAACCATTCCTCCGCAGTTCGAAGTGATAGATTATCATCCCCCAAAACACCATTAATCTCACGGAACGTTTCTCTAGCGGATTTGCCTTTAACGAAGGAAAACTTTAAAATAGCGCGTTTTCGGCGTTAGTGAACTCAATGTTTACACGTCTATAACTGTTGAACGCAATATCCAAACTAATTATGCATAGCGTCGTTTTATAGGTTATGCCAAGACCTTTCAAATTATGTATAGTATTGCCAGATACGAGCTCTGTAGCGCTTTGTACATAGCCGCGAAATTCAAAAGACAAAAAGACGGAAGGGCGATATTTGCCAACCATATATATACATAGATAATATTTCCAACCCTATGTATGTATATATGAAGATTCAATCTATAATCTACTTTTGTGAATTCAGATATGACGGCTGATAGAGGGATATGGAAGAGAAGTACATACTGTGCCGACCCCACATAGCTGGGAAACGGGCAGGAGGAAGAAGGTAGTATAGTGAGAGTAACAAAACTAAGTATACAAGGCCTTCAGGCCGTGGATCGGGGTCCACGAGCCCAGTGTCAGATGAGCTGTAAGAGCCGCTGTGGCTTGCTGCCCGATCTATATTAAGAATATAGCTATATAAGGTAATGAAGTTTAAAATTTTCTCCAACGTAATTTATATATATATATATATATATATATATATATGCAACAGATATAGTCACGCTATTTCCGCAACCATAAAGCATGGAGATTTGAAATTTAGTAGATATATTCCTTTATCGGAGGAAAGGTCAGCTAAGAATGTATTTTACGAAATCCGTTCTCCATAGGGGGTTGTGGGGGTGGTACAGCAAAGCTGGCGGGGAACAGCCACTCTAATATAAAATGTACAAAACCTCTTCTATAACAATCAGAGGAATAAATTGGAAAAATGTTAGAATTTAAATATGCTAAAATGTATTTTATAGAATGAGTATACATTTGCTTAACTAAACGCTTTCGAATCTTTAAGCGTCTGAAGATCTTCTTGAATTTCAAATATAAAGCGGAATCTAGCGCTTTGAGTGCGCTCCGAGATGAATCTGTAAAAGCGTTGTCGTTTGTTTCGAATACTTCGGATGCATATAAAATTCTTATGCAAAGTTGTATACTATTACTTTCCTTACTATCCTGAACTGAATTATATTAACTATAACACAAATTAATCATTTGTATTCGTCCTACGCTTGCAGAAACAATAAAACAAAGAAACCAAAAATACTCGAGATAATTCTTATTTACATAGAAGAATTCCTACTCAAATATAGTTTAAAAAAGTATTTAAAAGGCTATCAATAACCTAACCTATTGAATGTTTTGCTAGACATCTTAGTATGTATAAGATTTCGACAAGTCCTGTTAGACACATCTTTAGGTTTAATTATTGGAATCTTTTTAACATATGTCTAAATTATAGTAAGAAGATCTTAATAGAAATGAGTAGAGTAGTTTACTCAAAGTGAGATGGCACTAGGAATTTCCTCTAATGCCTAAATTTTATTCAGAACTAGCAATTACATTTAGATCCTGATTTAAATCAATCAGTAAGTAAATTTAATAATGCTGTCAGGTTCATCGCGAACTATATAGTCTAGTAGTCTTTTGCTAGTTTAAAGGGTGTAATTACTAGTGATGTTTAGTCTACACAAATGTATAGAAAATGAACACTATGTTGTTACTTTTAAAAATCTTAACGTAATTCCTTTTATTCATCATCATTATTATCAGCCGATAGATGTCTACTGCTGATCAGTCCTCTCCTAAAGATTTCCTTGTAAGAATTCATTGAGAGGAATTGGTCCTTAGCCCATCACGCTGGCCCAGTGCGGATTGGTGGGTTGTCAGAGCCTCGTCTGTTATTCAGCAGGGTCCACCGCGTGCATGTGGGGTTGATTTGGGGTTGACTTGAGCTTGGGATGTTGGGCGGAACACCTTACACCCATCATCGTTTTATTATTTAAACTTTTTGCTTGTATTTGTATTTTTTGAAACACTTATACATATGAGTATTTCTTATCATGATTTGTTCCACGGTTAATACGGTTAAGTTTTTCTAAACTTTTTTTTCTATAGATAAAAAAATCGTTGTCACTGTTTTAATAACATTTATTATCAACGTGTAATTATATACGCGTGTCCGGGCAGTGGTCAATTATTGTTTTGATAAGCTGTGAACTCCGGTGGCGGGACCGCCGCTGAGCACCGACTCGAACCGGTTAGGATAGAGTGTGCACAGTACATATTCTGATAACAGCAGGTACAAATATAACGAAATGTTAATAAGTTGGAGCCCCGGCGATAGTAATGAGACGCCAGACATGTTTCATCCCAGTTTTATTCCATTATTGACGCCTCATTACAAATGAGTGTAGGCTACTTGACTACGTATACGATTGTCTTACTGTATCGACGAGTCTGGAATTCTCCACAGTATTGTTTTACATAAGCATTTATATCAAAGATAATTTTTATTTTTAGAATACATGATGATCAATTTCTCGTCGTCTTATACTTTTATATAATTCGTCTAAGCTACAATAGGAGACAATGGTAAATTCTTCGCCCGCCCATAACAATATGGTCCTAGAAAGGACTTCAAACAATGCACCACTTTATAACCCATATACCATAGCATTATTATTATTATTTATTATAAAAACATTTAAAGTATTCAATACTATTAGAACTTATAATCAAAACAAAGTTAATAATCGATTAATTAATATATTTACATGAACTAGTATCAGGGTTACTTGTAATATTCTGGGAAATAAGGGTTTGTGTATAATTCCTTATGTCAGTTATAAAACATAACCTATAAATGTACTGTACAAATTATTTATATAACCGTTACCCTTAAAGTGTGGGTTTAGAGGTTAAACAGACAAATCTTTTTGACCATATTTTTAATTTTGTTCTAATATTTAATTAAAATTGACCTTAATTAAAATTTGTTTAGCAGTATGAAAATTAGCAGCTCATTTCCAGAATAGGAATGTGTACTCGAGAAAAGCGGGTTTTCAATAAAAAGTCAAAGGCTAGACTGAACTCTGAGAAGTAGGTCTAGATTGAAAAAGGTAATCTAAAATTTTAATTTTAATATCGTGTTAATTAAAATCGTTTTTTGTTTGAAATATAAATTAATATCCAACTTGGTGTGGTTACGACAGATCCTATTGACCTAGTTTGAAGCGAATCTGTAGTTACATTAATTACCGAAGCAAACGTTATTAATAATACTGTATTATTATAAGAAAAAGCATTTTTTTTTATTGAAACTTTTTAAACGACGTGAATTAGATTTTATGAAACGAAAACGTGTAACGAAAAAGAGAGAATGAAATAAGACCAGTTTTTATAGCCATTGTCTCTTCACACTATGGTTGTGTATCTTCGTTACTCAGCGCTTTATACGGATACTTTTGCTGACTCTACATACAGTAGAGTTTTGTCTACATGCTTTTTTTTTAATTTAAGGGAGTTGTAGCTAGTGAAATTACTGGGGTAACGAGAGTTAACAACTTATATAAGATGACAAGCGCAATGTGTTGCAGTATATACTATCTATGTCATTTTA
The DNA here is from genome assembly GCA_029032895.1 of Troides oblongomaculatus. Taxonomy (NCBI): domain Eukaryota; kingdom Metazoa; phylum Arthropoda; class Insecta; order Lepidoptera; family Papilionidae; genus Troides; species Troides oblongomaculatus. The sequence continues at coordinate 2,394,484 of JARDWC010000432.1, read as the reverse complement.
GTATATAACTATCATCCACCAACCCGCGTTGGGCTAGCGTGGTGGGAAATGGCCCAAATCCCCATATGAATCCTTACCCGATCGTGTTGAAATCTTTGCGGCAGGCCTATGTCCATCGTGGACGTATAAGAGCTGACGATGATCATGATGATATAACTATCGCCACGTTCATCCTGCTGGTCTTATCTCTTCATCGCATTAAAAAAAAACCTTATATTTTTCAATTGTAACACCGCAACCGTTGTTTTCATCTTGATTTGTCGCTTTTTAGTGTAGTCATTAGTTACTGGGAATATATTGAGATTGAAGACCCGATGTAGTTTTTAAAATCTATCTAGTAACGCTATCAAGCATCATATATGATTATAGCTAAGATATATATTATACAATGTTTCAGAGTATATAACATATAGAGACAAGCTCCAAGACCAAGCCGACCTCATCTGCTCGCGGTGCACCCTGCTAACCAACAAACGAGGCTCTGGCTTCCGTAAGCGTGATGGGAAATGGCCCAAATCCCTGTATACTTGTTAAAAAATTTAATTCAACACTATTTATGAATTCTTTAAGTTTTGTAAGTTACGTACAAGTGTCATATACAGCACCGTCAGCTTTAAGCTTGTTTCTAGATGGGAGTCTCGTTATATTATATATTCATATTGAACAACAAAAAACATATTATACTCTAGTGTAACTTTATTATTAATAATAATACTTGTTTGCATTAATCACTAATAACAATAAATATAAATAAAATTAATACATATTTCATTTGATGATTTTGAGAGTGACACTGTTCGCAGCCCTCGGAGGTTACATCGCCAGCTTCTGCTGCTGAATGGTATACTGGTCATTTGAAGGTTTGTTGCAGCTGGTTCAATCGCTGATGATATAGGATTATGAAATTGTTTCCATTGCTCATGAATTGAAATTGTTTTCATCGAAGTCCTATGTCAATACAAGCATAAACTCTTATCATTGCTATGTACATAGTTTAAAATCCTACCACCTAATATCTGATATTAATTTGATCAAAGAAGTTATTAATATGAAAAATACTAAAAATTTATGAGAAAGCTTTACAATAATACCGATTCATCTAAATATCAGCCCTTCCAAAGAGTTTTAATCTGCTTATTCCACCGTCAGGAGCAATTGTTACTCTCACGTGAGTTATTACTTCGGTGTCGCTGTTGAACCAGTGCTCTTTGTTATCACTTAACTGAAATAAAAGAATATATTACAATTGATTTATATAATTTTTTAATAGAAGGAACTACGGAAGATACTATACGTTCACCTGATGCTGAGTGATAGGAACACAGAAGTATTTCCTCACAATATATTTTAATTTCGGAAACTTGAAACTAGTTAAATGGCAGTATGTAATTTCCTGACTTATTTAGTGAAATATATATGTAAGAACATTCTAAACGGTTTATCTATATCTCGGTCTTAGGACCTTTCTTACCTATTATTTAATAATTCAACTTCGTATAGGTTGTATTATATTGTTAATAATACACCAAAAAAACATCGTTGAGCTAAATCTCAACTAAATTTGAGAACTTACAAAGCAGTTTAAAAAGATTACAGAATACTAGCTGTTCCCTACTCACTGTGTTCGATCTAATATCGCACATCTCTTTTTGGGGTAGGAGTTTTGTAAAATCTGTTCTAGCTGACCTATACTACTTATAAAAAGAATATTTCTATCAAATTTCAAGTCTCTCGGCTATATAGTTTAAGAGATATCGTGATGAGTCTTTAAATAGATGGAAATCTTTTATATAGTATATTTCCAAAAACGCATTTAAAACCTAAACTTCTGTGCCATTTGTTGTAAGCTATTTGACTTTAAGTAAAAAACAGTGCTGTCCTTGATGACGTATGTATTATATTATCCCCTTTGATTAAGTATAATAGTTACCAGTAAATAAATCATTAAAATTTCATTACCTTGCTCGGTTTTAATATGGGATGCCACGGTAATTCTTCCGATTCGGTCCACTTGTCCAAATAAACGCCTTCAATTTTAATAGAGTCGGGGAAGTTCCCTTTGAAGTGCGTCGTATCAACACATATCCTTTTAACGTTTCCGGGGAATCCCAATTTAAATACGGCCCATTCGTTACCTAAAAATTACACAGTAATAAGTTCAATACCGTAACAAAATAATTGAAACTTTCATCATCGTTATCAGCCGAATCGCCTCAAAGATCTCCACATCGATCGGTAATTCGCAGCCAGCATCCAGCGGTTTTTGGCTGGATGCGTGCAAACTGTCCTTTGCCTCCATTTTCCACCACGCTGGCCCAACGCGGGTTGGAAGGAGTTTGTTTGGAAGGGGGGGAGATACAATTTATATATCTTCACTTTAGATTTAAATTATTAACAAACCTTTATGTTTTAAAGTGCCGTCATCGTTAGCTTCGATTATATCCGGTCGGTCTAGCCTCCTGGCCGTCTCCCATCCGTCCGACATTATTTTACTCTTACCCGGTTTGATTATGTTCTTTGGGTGACCGAAATGAGCATTTGAAAAAGCTGCAATTTTAATATAAGGTTAAGCTTTTCCAACTATACAAGAATAATTAAAATAATAAAACTTTATAATGACTTCGAAAGCAACTAAAAAGGAAATATAGTATTCATACAATTAAGCAGTCTTTTAAATAAAATATATAATAATAAAATGTTATAAAAACCCAGATCAAAGTAAACCAGTTTCTTTTAGATCAAGGTTTAAAAACTATGTGCATTAAAGTTAAAGAAATTTTCATTTAACTAACCGACAAAGCATCCGCCATTCACCACAGATACCAAATCTACTACTTCGTTACGAGCAGGTGGCGCTGGTTTTGGTTCTCCGAATACCCTCAGTCTCGCTATACCACCATCAGGAAAAATGTTCACGCGAACGTGTGTCCATGAATCGTCACTCAATACCTGCAGTAAACAATTTATAAGGAACAGCTACAAATATTTTCAATCAAGCATTAGAATCAAAACCGTGATTTGTGGAACACATTACAATAGATCTATGTCCAGCTGTGGACGTCTATCGGTAGAAATGATGATGATTAGAATCAGACAGTATAATTGATTATTTTAAAGCTTTGTTGGAAATTATAGAAAAACTGGAAGGCACGATTAAGATATTAATGATCTATGAACAGATGGAACCTATTGTCAAGAGTTTGAACTCATGATCGGAGCCTTTGTCGAAGAAATACAGGAAGAGGATATTCAAAAAAATTAAGGTAATTCTACTCTAATTATTAACATATTATAAAATATATTTGTTATCAAATTTAACTCGTACCTTTTGGTAATTACACCGCGTCTGTTCATATCCCGGAAGTAGAGCTGTTACCGGCACTATTTCCTCCCATTTGTCAGAGTTAAGTTTATTAATTTGCGTGAGATCATCTTCGCTGCAAGCTGTGCCCATCGTCTCAACTCTTCGAGGTAGTGAAGCTTCATCTAAAAATGATAGTTTTATATTACATCTATACTACTGAATCAAGGTATTTTATTGGTCTACTCGTACGAATAGATAGATGCAAATTATTTCATACCTTCTCGAGTTAAACATGCAGCTTGAATAGAATATTTCGGAGCGTAATTTCCAGTAAAGAAAGCTGTATCGACAAGGAAACCTGAAAAACAAATTTCTTATGTAAAATACAATATAATATATAGTGAAAAACGTTCGTGTTTATGAGTTTTAATTAATTTAAAAGGAAGAAAAAACAACGTAATTTTTTTGTATATAACTCTCATTAGATTGTCTTTTGTAGTTAATCTAAATGCTATATAAAAATTGCTTTTATCACTAACCTTTAATAACACACTTCGTAGCTAGCTTCAATATGCACCAATCGTGACCGGTAACACGTTTCCTCCTGGTTTCCCACCCGTCCATCCATTTTCCGAATTCAGTGTACTTTTCTTCGATGAACACCGGTTCAGTGTCAGAAATCATATTTTCACACGTTGCGAAGAAATCGTCTGTGGCGAACACCACTTTTCCACCAGCCTATGGTTATAATGTTTTTTTTAGATACACAAGGTAAATATATAACACTAGACATACACAAATAGCTCGAAATCGAATTTGATCCATTATTTGTGACTACTTACACCAGTGCTCGCAAGTTCACTGAATTCAGTAAATCCTGGCTTTATATGTTCGATCATTTTGTATAGTACGGAGTGTTTATAAATGTACAACACGCTAAACTGAGCTGCGGAGTACTGATGGAAATTATTCGATCACTACCGCTTATATACCATTTTATAAATCACTGATAACAGTAAAAATAACAACAATACAGTCTACTCCACATTGTGTCGATTGTACGGTCTAAAGACAACGCAAATTTTCGAGTCACTTTTTTATCTATGTTGTGGCAGTTTTTTTTAGACGGATTCTATTTCAGGTGAATTGCTTCTAAAAAAATCTATGATAAGAACTATCGTGTATTTAATTCTTTAACAAATAAATAAGACTATTTAAAAGTATTACCGATAGTTAAAATTACCCCATTTTTATTAGTTATCATTATTTTTATCTATTCGACTACAGCTAAACATAGACCGAATCGATTCGCGGTGCTGTCGGTTCCTGCCACCAGCGTTCAACGAATCTTCACTTAATTCACCAGGTTCCATTACGATTTCTCCATCATCACAATATTATTCAAGGCGAATGGATTATGCAGTTTAAAATTTACCGCAAAATAACTGTTAAATTTTATTCCGCGTTTTACCAAGTTTTTGCAACAAATAGATTTGTCCTTACCGACGGCAGACCTTGAATTTAAATAGCTTGTATTTTTAGAATGTACATTGAGATGCCTGAACAAAAAGACTTCTCGAATCTGATGTTGCCGAGTTCAGCTTTATCGAATTGTAATCTTGATCATTCTTCCATTATCGGTGAGCAAAGTCTATACCATCAGCAATGGTCACTGGCTACAGTTCACTCCAAACTGGTACACAGTTTGAAGGTCGCTATAGCTTGTGATGTTTATAAGCTACTAATTAACGTGAAGTTTGAAGTTTTTCAGAAAGCCTTTAGTGTTATTATTTGTTAGATACATACCATCAATTTCGTTCTCTGCCTAACAGAGGATCCATCCAAAGAACTTCTAAACTGAATCAATGTACTAGTGAAATTAATTTCTCTCTCGATGCATTTATACCGAAATACTAAATATCTTGTTCTGAAGACTATCTTATTTGATAAAGCGAAGATACAGCAATAGGTTTACCTAATGGTGACACGCGTGCCTATAACAACGTGGTTGTGGTTAAGAAGACATACACTCCACCACATTGTACTAATCGCCTTAGACAAGAGATGTTAGACCTTATTACCAAAGTAATTTCACTAGCTACAGCCCCTTAAAATTGGAACTAAGTTATTTTTGCACACTACTGTTTAGCCGCGGGAATAGAACCTGGAGTGGCCACCAACAAAAGAGACGAACCACCGGTTATATCAGTTTTATATCGCACGTTTAAGATACGTATCGTGGATCCTCAGAACGGGATGCTGTTAGTATTTTTGCAACAACAAACAGGTCAAGATCCTACACCATTGGGTTCTTTATATCATAAAATGATCTTTGAATAAAGACGAAGACTGAGACGAGAGACTGAACAGAATTGTACAGATAAGTAAAAATGCTTGCCCATTTCATTTTTAGGACAACTGATATCCGTGTACGAATGTTTGGGTGACCCGCGGATTATGTTGCGGAGTATTCTTGATATTAAATCATTACATAATTTCAAAACTAAAACATGTCACTCCATTGCGGCCTGACAATCAGTCGGGAGGTGGAGGGTCAGAGGCGACCGGCGAACCGGTTCCGACTGAAACTGTCTGCACCCAGACGTGGACTTGAGAATCAATATTATAATTACTGCACACGTTCCAAGATAACTTTTCATAAATATTCCATTATTTTATACAGTTTTTTTCCCAATGTAATATTTATAAGGCCTATATTATTAAAATGAGGAATTCTGTTGTCTAAGACAGTCCAGGTAGAAACCACCGCAGCTCCTATTTCTGTCTTCACTCGATAGTGTGCAAACAACTGTGTTCCAGTTTGAAGATCTAAGGCATATTGTCTAAAGGTCGTGAGTGCAATGCGGTGCTGTGTATATCATCCTAACTAGGCACAATACCATGGCCAGGCGTATTAATTACCATCAGGTGCAGTTCTTGTAAGTCTCTTACCTTTTTCGAATGAGTAATAAAGAACTAAACATATAAAGATTCAAGGTCACTAATATAACTTTTCAAGTATGCAAGCGGAAACAAACTAGTCAAATCTGGGATAGATCAGCCCAGTAGTCTATGGACTGTGATAACAAGTCTAACATAAGGGTTGCTTGTTGCAGTATCTGACTTAGAAAAATATCATATGAAGATAAGATATGGAGGAGACTTTATTGAGGAAAACGCCCTCAAACAGTTTAACCGCGTTGTCAATAAAAACCAACGGATGTTAGATCTAATTTTATGCAACACAACTGTACCTACAATTGTGGAGTGTAATTACCCGATTTGTGCCGTTGATAGTCATCACCCAGCTTTAATTATTACAGTAATCTCAAAAAAAAATCAATTAGTCAAAGAAAATTTTAATGAGAGGTATAATTACTATGAAGCGAACTACGACAATATAATCTCGGACCTAAATAATGTATCATGGGTTGATGTCCTTTCGAAGTGCAGTGACGTAAATACAATGCTGACGACCTTTTACTATGAATTAGAGAAAGTGATTAAAAAAAATGTACCCAAATCAAAACCTAGTAACAGTAAATATCCACTGTGGTATACTAAAAATCTTATAAACTTATTAAAACTAAAACTCAAAGTTAGACTGAAATACAAAAAGTACAAGAATCCTCTCGACAGTGTTGAATTTGCTGATCTACGTGCACGATGTAACAAATTACTTAAAAAAGAATATAAATGCTACATTGAAAGGATTGAATCAAATATATCAAAAAACCCAAAATATTTTTGGAGTCATCTAAAAAATATAAAAAAATCTGCGAACACCTACCCGTCTAGAATGGTCCTAGAAGACCAAATAGCATCAAATGGAGTAGACATTTGCAACTTATTTGCAAACCACTTTTCGTCGGTTTACGATGTCAACTACTCAAGAAGCGGAGGCGCAGTAAACAAAGGTTCTAGCATTTCTTTATGTTATATCCAATTTACTCAATCTGAAGTATTCAAGAAACTAAAAAGACTTGACTTTACCAAAGGTACCGGTCCTGATAATTTGCCTCCTATACTTTTGGTAAGGTGTGCGGAACCCCTTTCACTGCCTGTTAGTATAATTTACAACACGTCTCTAAAAACGGGAACCTATCCGGACCTCTGGAAACAGGCCAGAATAGTGCCGATATATAAAAAGGGGGACCGTAGTAATATAACTAATTATCGGCCTATTTCATTAATTTCGGTTTTACCAAAAATGTTAGAGGCTATGTTGCGTCCGATCTTCGTATGTCATGTTCAGCGATTAATATCTAACTCACAGCACGGGTTCACTCCGGCTAGATCCACTGCTACCAACTTGAGCAATTTTATAACATCTCTTTCAGAATCGATGGACTCGCACGTTCAGGTAGACACAGTATATACAGATTTCTCCAAGGCCTTCGACAAAGTTAATCACTCACTACTTGTAGAAAAACTGACTAATTTTGGGTTTGGAGGGACATTACTGTCATGGCTTTCATCGTATATTGCAGATAGATTATCATTTGTCGTAGTTAAAGGGCATGTTTCGCGGCCTTACCGATCTACATCAGGTGTACCTCAGGGTTCTGTACTGGGGCCAATTTTATTTAATATATATATTAATGATGTCCTAGAATGTATCCATGAGTCAAATTGTTATATCTTTGCGGACGACCTAAAGATTGCGAAAGAAATAAGATCGGCTAGTGATAGTAAGGCTCTTCAAGAGGACCTTGATAGGTTAGCTGATTGGTCTCGTCGAAATTATATGGCTCTGAATCCTCAGAAGGGCTCTTTTATAAGATTTACACGTAATCGCAAATCTTTCCAATCAGCATACGACATCAATGGCGAAGCGCTAATTGAACAAGAAGTAGTTCGTGATCTGGGTGTTACATTTGATACTAAATTGATTTTTAATCAACATTTTGATAACATATGTAAATCTGCAAGGCGAATGTTGGGTTTTGTGTTTAGAAATTGCAAGGATTTCAAAAACTTCACGACTAAAAAACTTTTGTTCATTACACTTGTGAGAAGCAAGCTCGAATATTGCTCAGTAGTGTGGAACCCAAACTATCTGGTTCATGGGGACCGTATCGAGTCTATACAAAGACGATTCACTTATTTCTATTTTGATGGACCAAATAAAAGCATTCCGTATACTAAACGACTCAGTGATATGAACCTTATGAAGTTATCCGATAGGCGCACGCTACACACATGTTATTTTTATACAAACTATTAAACAATCTATCGGATAATTCTGATCTGCTTAGTCGTTTTTCCTTTGATGTTCCAACTCGCTTGCCACGCCACCCAAGATCCATCCTCACTCACAGAACGTACAAATCAAATTTGGGCCATCATTCCTTGGTTCCGAGGTTGTCCAGATTGCTGCAGTATTTTACAATCAAAGATAGCTCCATTGATATATTTCATGATAAATTACCAATGTTCAAATCCAAAATTATCGGGGTATTGAATCGAGGTACAGTCGCAGATGTCTAATTTTTTTGCTTTGCCATGTCATAGACATAATCATACAAATATTATTCGTGTACTTTGACAAAATTGTAAATTTATAGTCTTTACATAACTACTTTAATTTGGAGGTTAAGTTAATAAATTTTTTAGTGTATAATTTTTGTATAGTTTTGTAATTTTTTGTTTTACTGTTAGTGTTTATGCACAGTTACTTAACGCAAGATGTGTTTATCTTTAAGTGTAGTTACATGTTGCTATTTTTTTAACTTGATTTTTAATATTAAGTCATGAAACCAATTATGTAACTATGTTGATAAGCCTTATCAAAAAAAATAAAAAATAAAAAAAAATAAAAAATATTTATAAAGATAGTAAAATAATTAAATATTGTCGCGTGCGAGTTGGCGGACGACACTGCTTATCCCCAGTACTTGTTAGAATCTGTACGATGTTTTCTTAGACCGGAAACAATAGCTTAGTGAGAATCGAACCTACACAACTTCGATCTGTATTGAATCGTTTATAACGGAGCTATCACCCCTTCTTGTTTCTTAGTCATACATTTCTGCTATAAATATTAAACGACAATTTTCCAAAAAGCGTCTAATTTTAACAGGTCTTCTAGGAGTTAGTTGGTCATACATAGCCGCGTAAAGGTCAAACGATAAGATGTAGACTGGTCTCGCAATGAGACATTTAGTTATATGTAACGTATAATAATAAATATATTTAATTAGCAGCCCACTTAATCTCCATTGTTGGGACTGGGGATCTTCCCTTACAAAAGAAAGTAAAGATATCAGCTAACTCGCATTTGGTCATTGTAATAAGCGAGTGTCGAATGACGTATCTCACATGTCTATTAAACCTATTCTGAGGTCTCACGAAGATTACACCTCCGGAAACTCGCTGTCGACGGGAATCGAACCCGCACTCCTTCGATAAGTATATCACGTACGATTGCACATACATACAAAGCAAAAATCGCTTTTAATAGATAATTGTTGCTTCTATGAAATACTGTACTGTGGTGGTAGCTCTCTTGCCGGAGAACGTCTGGGTAAGAACCACCACAGCGCCTATTCCTGCCAAACACTAGCGTGCGAACATTACTATGTTCCTGTTTGAAGGGCTCTGTAGCTAGTGTAATTACTGGGGCAACGAGACATCTTATGTGTTGAGGCGACGAGTGCAATTTAGTGCAGCGTATATCATCCTACATAGCGCCGCGTTGTTATGGGCATTACTAACCAGGTGAGTGTCTTGCTCGTCTCATCGCTTCATAGAATAAAAAACAAAATCCAGATCTAGACAGGTTTTTACATAGAATAAACACTCGGAAAGTAAAAAAGGGTATAATGATTGTAAATACTAGTTAAAAAAAAAATTATGCTACAAAAAGTTTTGTTAAGCTATTTAAAGATAACAAAAAAACATATTATTGTTACAATTCAACAAATCTTATTATATGCTTTTTATAGATACAACACTAGTTTATTTATAACCTACCCTTTTTTTAAAATAGTCTATTCGAGTCGCCTTAAACCACAACAGTTAAAGATTTGGACAGTTTTATTACTGTAGTGGAGTAAAACAAACGCCAGAATAAAACTTACAAAATTGGGTAACTTATATTTAGAAGAAGACTTGAGAGTTACAGTGATTGCTGCGCGTGTATTGAAAGTGTTGTGTCTTCCAATCTTGAGGCTCTTCCATGGAATGGTGAACGAATGCTTGAATGTATGCCGCCTTATCACTCTGTGTGGACGTAAAGATTCTCTTCGAATACCGATGTGACCCTACCCCCGGTCTTGGAAGTCCCAATGGCAAATTTTCCAAAGTCGAAAGTGAACAAATCTTGAAGAATAATTTTCGTATAACTCCCGAAGCTGTTCTCATTACTGCAATGCGGCTGGTACCATCCTTCCCCGAAACCGTAGATTTGATCCGACCCAAGTTCCATTTGAGTAGCGGTAACCTATAATACGTCTGGAATCCCTACCTACCAAAATGAGTACGAGTCCGGTGTAAACGGCACCACAACGTAGAAATGGAATGCTAGGCGTAACTCTCTCTTGCGGCATCATCATCATTCATCACTATCAGCCGACAGACATCCACTGCTGGACATAGGTCTCCTCTAAAGATCTCCACATCGATCAATCCTGCGCTGCCGCATCCAGATGCTTCCTGTAATCTTTACCAGATCGTCGCAGCTCTTGTAGCAAATTACCCATAATAGGACTAAGCATGTTACTTAGTAACCACGGGCAGGTGACGCATTCGTGTAATTCTCACCTGTCGAGGTTCCTGCCAGCCGCCGGCCAGTAAAGTTCACATATGCTGTACAGAAGTACCTGAGATCCCGAGTGCAGTAATTGTTTATGCTCATGCCGAAATCGCACTCGATCTAGATGGACCGACGACATCATCAGAGCGGTCAGAAGTGGGTGGACGCGAGAAACTGAAGATCGCATTTAGTGGAAGATATTGGGAAACGGCTATATCCAGCAGTGGATAAATAAAGGCTGATAATGATAATGATGATGATGCCGAAAAAGAAGCACTGAAAATCAATGTTTAGAACAAATTAAAAATAAGATGTTTTTTATCATTTGCGGAATTCGTCGAGTTATTCGTTCAAACGACCGCCAACTCGCAAGGCTTTATGGTAGTCAATTAATAAGTGTAAGTTAGACTTGTGCCTATTTTTTAATTGTCTGTCCTTTCTGATTAGCTTGTATTGCCCTTCGAATGATTCCAACTGCATAAATCGTGTAAGAATTATCTCCGAATGTTTAATTTCGTCCGCAGCAGCGATTTCGCCGTTGATGATGTTTTATTAGTCAACAAAAATATTGCCTTCGATCTCATTTCTGATAGATTTGATTCATCTATCGTTTGCGTGCCCGGATCCGAATCAAATATCCTAGCATTGAAATTATAGTCGTGAAGAAAAGTCGGCCGTTGCAACCTGATCGTAGAAGAAAGGTCTTCGAGCCGGCCTTCACGCGAAGCTGTCTGCGGAATTTTGTTCGCTACCGACGTGACTCCAAGAACACCCGTTTGATTACTCTGTTTTGCACAAATAGTTTTAAGTGATTAGGTGTCATGCGTAGCCTACCTAAAACAATTGTCGAATCTCACCAGAAATATATCGCAGAATGGAAGTTTAATAGATTCATCCACTTTCTCATTAAGTCTGACTCCGAGCCCAGCGCCACTTAATTCTAGTCTCGATATATTCATGGGTTTCAACGGGGCTAGTTTACATTTTGCACAGAGCAACTTATTCCTGACTGTGATATCAGCATTAACCTTCCGCTTGTAAACACAGGCGCCGTATGCCCTTTCTGATGCATCTGGAAATATATCCAGTTGTATGTAGTCAGAGTTACTACCAATAACATGTAGCGGTATGGCCAAGGTGTTGAGTAAAGGCAGTTTGTTAGCAAACGAATATCAAGCCTGTGCGACCTTAGGAATAGAGACCGCACGCTCTAACCATTAGGCCAGCGAGCTACGTAATGATGAGCGATCATAATGATGACTGATGTAATATTGATTAGCGGGTTAAGTAGTCGTAGCAGTTGAAATATTTATGAAATGATAAACAAAATGTATCGTTTGGTTATTTTTTTTTTATGTATTTTTGAATTGCGAATTGCAATAAAATTCCTCACTAAGGTTATATCGACCTAGTCCCAAAGTTTTAGCTTTAATATTTTAATCTAACGTTAAACTGTTTGAACTGTCTGTATCGATTGACTTGAGTTTAAACCTATTACCTTTGTGGTGTCGCAATCAAAGTTACAAAACCGCTTGCTTAAAAGGAAACAATCTTATTTCACCTTGGTAATTAATGCACATTTTTTAGTAACTCATTTAAAATCAATCCCAGTAATGATATCATCAATAATACATAAAAATCCCCACACGTAACAATATCGATAATAAAGTACCCCGAGATGAGATACCAGAAGACGAAGGCATCAGATACCTGTGACGCATAAGAAAATATTGAGGTGTGCCATAATTCTCAATACGAGTCGTATGATTAATATTTTCTTCATTAAATTAATAATGTAACTTTTTGTAAGTAGGATTTCTGCTTAAGCTTTTTCTGAGAGTCAGTAAATGACGTTCGGCTATAGAAAACTAATCACCTAACCTATCTCTTTACGTACATAGAATCTTCCATCATCATCTCGCATCGTGGTGCTGATGGAATAAGCCTCGCAAGTATGTTCCTCATCAGTGCGTATAACGTCACTTGGAGTGCTTCCACTCCAAGTGACGTTATACGCACTCGCTTTTAAATCCCATAACTTACGCAGTTATACATCAATTGACTGTGAAAAGTTACAACGAACGGAATTATTATGAGAATTAATTGGACCGGATATAATACAACCTAATACCGTATCTTGAAGAATAGGTCCGTTGTCAACCTAATTCTGTCCATTTTCAATAACTCCCAAAATATATCTGCGCATAATAAAATTTCAATGTTGGGACTTATAACACTGCCGTCGGGTGCGCACGCGCAGTATTCGCTGCGGCATCGCCGGCTTCGTCGGCGTAATGTTTGGTAGGACGATACGATTGCAACCCTCGCATAAGTTTCGATCTCGCATATGTGTGATCGAAACTCCAACACCTCTTATTTCGTGAGTGGCCTGTAATATTGGTAAATAAACTTCATAGCATAATGATTTCGTTATAAAAGATCGCTGGATGCCGTTATCAAGGCATACGCAAAATAATAATTGCTGCGTGAATCAGCTGTTTCTATTAACACGTATGATAACAATACCGGTCGCAAGTCAGGTGCATGCGCGTGTTCGTCGTCTGTGTGGGATGTGTAAGGGGTTGATCGGGCTCACTGCTATGAATGAGTGAATTATGTTTTTTGTACATAACTTGCATGTATCTGCAGTTTTCTACGTCTCGCCTCGCGCGCAAGCAGTTAACATAAAACTTATTGTTTTTAACGAATGAAATCCTCGAAATTAAATTACAGTCGAGAAACATTTATTACGAGAACAACGGGTGATTAGAAATATTCCAAACACAATTTTTTAATGTGGTGGGTAGTTCTAAACCGTGACGTAGTGCCAGAAGCACGGCAGTGAATTTTATTACTTTGAACGTTAATATATATCTATTGCTGTTCTTCAAAAAATTAAGAATGTCTTTAACCTTAAGGTTATAGTTAATCGCGCTGGAATATAAATTATCGTACTGCTCCTAGTTCCGGTCGGTAATTTGGTCTAGTTTGGAAATAATAACATATATATAACGACAGTTTGCCAGTACTCTATTGGATCACCAAGGGTTTTTAGCATGCGTACATTTCTAAGCACGTTATCAATTAGCGTTGTTGGAGATAGGGGCGGTTCTCTAAATAATGATCTTATGTGATTCTGAATTAGCAACCTGTTATTGTCATATCGATTTAATAAAAGTTCCTATGCGACTTCATAATTTTGACTAGAAAATTGTAGCGAATTTATTACTAGTAAGGCACTTCCTTTAAGGGACAATTTTAGGTAATGATATTTTTGTATGTCGCTTAAATCTTTAGAATTATGAACCAAAGAAATATAACTGTCGCGAAACTCAAGCCATTGCTCATAAGTACTGTCGGTGAACATATCGACATCAGGCAATTTTATCGACACGCTTTTTTGTTTGATGTCGGTTATATGATTAACAACAATATATTTACTGTACAAATATTGTGCTTGCGCTAATAAGTTATCATAACAATGTACTGTACTACATAATAATAACTGTACATAATAACTGTACGACATCTGCTCTTCTTAAGATAACAGAAGACATACGTTATGGCGTAGATCAAAAACATTTAACTGCTCTGGTTTTACTCGATTTTAGTAGCGCCTTCAATTCTGTTGACTTTGAAATTCTTATTAAAACTCTTCGTTCAATTAATATATCGCCTTCTGCAATTTTATGGTTTGACTCTTATCTTCGAGGCCGTTCACAATGTGTCCGCGGGGATGATTCCTTTTCTGAATGGATGGATCTGACTGCAGGAGTGCCTCAAGGTGGAGTCCTTTCTCCGTTGCTCTTCTCGGTCTTTATCAATTCTATTACTAATGTAATCTCGTCTAATTACCACCTATATGCGGATGACCTGCAGCTATATCGCCATTTTCCTGTTTCTGAAGCTAATATCGCAATTAATACGCTAAATGAGGATTTATGCAGGATAAGTAGATGGTCTCGAAACCACGGATTGGAACTTAACACAAAAAAATCGCAGGCTATAATAATTGGCAGTTATCAACTTCGCAGCTCACTTGATTTCTCCTCTCTTCCAGCATTGCTCATCGACAACACTATCCTCCCTTATTCGGACACTGCTAAAAACTTAGGCATAGTCATGGATTCGAATTTGTCATGGACAACACATATTACCAATTTAAGCAAAAAAATCCATTATAGCATGCATTCACTAAAATGTCTGCAGAGTTTCTTACCAATGCATACAAAAATTCTACTTGTACAGTCTCTTATCATGCCCATCCTAGACTATGCTGACATTTGCTTTTTGGATGCAACTGAGGAGCAACTAAATAAACTTGAGCGCTTGCAAAACTTGTGTATTCGCTACGTTTTCGGACTCAAAAAGTTTGACCATATTTCTATGTATCGGAAGCAACTCAAGTGGCTCCCAATCCGCTTTCGCAGGAACACGCGCGTTCTTTGTTTCCTTCATAACATCCTTCATAATCCCTCATATCCACTGTATTTACGAATAGGTTTCTCCTTCGCTCATTCATCCAATGAGAAATGTAGATCTCACCTCAAAACCATTCTAAAATTTCCACCCCATCGTTCCCAATCCTATTCTCATTCTTTCGCCGTACATGCAGTCAGACTCTGGAATGCACTGCCTCCCGCAATTCGTGAGATTAGGACAGTGGCACTTTTTAAAAAGCGCGTCAAAGATCATTATTTTGAGTTATCTTAATGTCCATAATTTTTTTTTTTATTAATAGTTTAATTAATTTTTTTTTTGTTTTATTACTATAATTATTTTACTATTTTTGATTTTATATATATATATTTCATTTTTCTGTTTCGCTCTGCAATTTATAGGCAATAATAGTCTAAATTTAGTACATAAGCTTTAGTTTTATCTGAGTGCACCGAACTTACTGTAGGCAGGTACATACCGCAGGTCTACTGGAAGAAATTCCATATTGGAATAAGTAGCGCCTTTACACTTATTTTTCTGCTTTTTTTTTGTAACTGTATCGTAATTTCTGTGTGTATAAATAAATAAATAAATAAAAAAACAATCTTCAAATTCTTAGTGTTGCGACAAATGATCATCTAAATCGGATTGAGATATACCTTCGTCGGATTTTGTTTATATTATATAATGTTAAGTTGTGTATATAAATTTCTACCGCTTTGAACTTCAAGTCGACATGCTTTAGATTGTTTAAATTGTCATCGTAACTAATTGAATTTAAATAATTTGCAAGTTTTGTCAATCTACCTATAATAATAGAACGTTTTCTGATGCAATCGCGTATTAATATAGCATTACTTGTCTCGATTTGGCGACCTATCGCGTGATCTACCTGCGCTTTGTAAATTGTCGAACAACTCCATTTTGGTAACGAAATGGAAGGTGTAATACGTTTGAATTTGAACTCGTTTGCTGGAAATTACTAGCAATCGTATTTACTCAGCTGATTACAGTCAAACGGATAACTTTCATGAACCAATTCAATCGCACTCTTTATTCCTCTTCATCGTCCATGTGATAGGTCCAGTTAAGTTTTCAGTCTATAATAAGACAAGTGTTAAGTAAAGTTACATATTCAATAGCAGGACAGTCACACGAGTTAGAGTAATAATGCATGCATTTATGATCGTGGACTATGATGCCATGAAACGAGTCTTGTTTTATATAATGTGATTTAAATTGAAGGAGTTTAGTTTTATTTGCGTTTAAAACAAGTCCAACAACACGACACCATTTGCCTAAATTATTAAAGTCTTCCTGTAGCAGCGCATACGCCATCCCAGGACCTCTGTTACTAATTATCAAGCAAGTATTGTCAGCAAACTGATAAGACGAGCTATGATAAAAATGTAAGAGGCCTAAGACATCCCTGCGCTGTACCTTAAATATGAATCATGGTGTAAGTATAAGTATTACCTATTCTTTCAATTGACTTACGATTTTGAAGATAGTTTGTACACCAGTTCAGTTGAGGTCCACGTATACCACAATTTTCGAGCTTTTCTAACAATTTAGAATGGTCGAGTGTGTCAAATGCCAGAGAGAAGTCAATAAAAGTATCAGAAAACTATGTTTTTTTATGTAAGCAAATATTGACTTCATCCATTAAGTCTGAGAGAAGATTAGTATTCCCATTTCCCCTCAGGAAAGCGAACTGCTTATAGTGAATTACTTGACTTTTTCGATTACACCCAAGTGATTTATGTTCGTGAATAATACTCTTGCTTTCATATGAGCTGTAGGAAAATAACTGTGTGGTTATAATGCTATTAAAAAAATCCTACTATTAACACTTGGTGTATAGTGAATTAACATCAAAAGGCGACGCGCACAATGTTATGTAATGTATATCATACTATCTTCACATTATTATGGGTGAGCGTATTATAATATATACTACGCTAATATAAATGAGGTAGGCTTCTTTTGCAGACGACTGTTTGTGTATATACCACACTGCAGTTGCATTTCAGCTGCCAATTTGTCTGCAAATGAACTGTGTTCCGGTATGGAAGGGGCTGTGGCTAGTGAAACTACTGGAGTAAGACTTAACATGGGTCGCGAAGAGCATTTTGTGGTGCTGTTTATATATCATTTTAACCAGCGCCATGTATGGATAAGGCTATATATTAGATCGACTGAAAGTCCCGCCCGTCTTGTCGTTTCAAGAAATAAAAAATAAATGGAAAAAAAATCGAATATTTGATTCTATATGCTTTGTGAAATCACCACTAAGATATCCTAGACGGCGTTGTTTCCATTTCAAAGAGCCGGAGCGGTGCTGCATTTAAATTACGCATAACAAGAAACTCCGCCGGTCTGTGCCTAATTTTAATAGTAAAAGTTGCGGAGGTTGAGTGTTTTTTTAGGACCTTATTCACACTGTTACACAATAAAAGCCCTAGGGAACTAATTAAATATGGCATAATTTTATTCCGCATCGCTCTACTCCGAGTTGGTATGTTCCAGCCCCGGCCACAATACGTCCCCGTTGTTGGGGAGTTGTGTTCATACGGAATAATTTGTGAAATGGAACAAGAAAAGAAACGCGAGCCGGGTACTACGTTTTAATTCACGGGACCTTGGAGCCGGGCATGCAGAGTTTTATACCGGCTCACTACGCGAATCACTGTGGAGCAACAACTTACTTTATTTATCTATGTTTAACTTTAACCACCTTTTGTTGCTCATATTTGTAAGCAAAATATATATTTTATATGTCTAATAAATTTTCTAACGATGGCGATAGTTTCTGTTGCAGAAGACTCCACAGTCTATATATTATCGTTAAACCGGATACTGGTGGCAAGTATCTGTTGTGCAGACCCTCTAGGTAAGTACCACCGCAGCTCTTATTTCCTCCACCAACAATTACTGTGCATGACTTAAGGGCGATGTAGCTAGTGAAATTACTGGGGTAAGGAGACATCTTGCATTCAAAAACGTTGCAGTATATATAATTCTAACCAGCGTCACGTTATTATGAGCAGACGTATCATTTACTATCAAGCGAACTCCTCGTTTTTCTTGTCGCTTCGTGGAATAAAAAAGGGAGGGAGAAAGGAGATGTATATGATGTTTTAGTTCAAAGAGCGCTGTAGGTAATGAAATTACGGAGGTTGTAATGAGATTTAATATGTAAACGTCCTAGTTAATACCACAGACTGTTGTGTGTCAACATCCTTATCGTCGCTTTGTTGCTTCGTCGTATAAATATGTATCTGTTATATGTGAAATGAAATGTAAGAAATTATCGAGAAATGTTTGCTTAATACCTGAAATGAACAGAGTCAATACAGTATCTAATTTCTATTCAGAATCATTTCACAAATGTATACGAACGGAGCGCTTTCGATAACGAAAACGAGGAGTGAGCAAAAATAAATTGTATTCGATGAGTACTTGCATTGTTTCCAACGTAAAGCCAAAATATTGCGAACGAAACAGCAAAGAGGGTAGATTCATCAACCTCCTATTGTTATCGGCCCCTTTTTGATCCCCGAGCCACTTGCTGCAGCAATAGCATTGTTCAAAGATAGTTAAGGTAGGTTGTTTTTTTTTATCCAGCCACATTCGAGCAAGTCGGTGCATCCACTGCATAATTAATTTACTCCGCTATGAAATGTTGCAATCTTTTCTTTCAGTAAGCAAATTAATCGTTAAAATTAGTTAAAGTTCAATTAAATTACTTTCCATATAAGGGTTGAAAGGATCTGACGGTAGGTGTTGCGTTTTTTCATAAAAACTTGGCGCTAGTCAAATAATTTGACAAGCTACAGTGCCTTTCTCAATCTCCAGCAACGAGTATTATAATAATAGGTTGGGGAAAAAGAAATCCATTATTTTTATATGAACTTCAGAACTTTATTTAACATGCTTCGGATTGTCCGATTTGGGTCAAATATGCACCGTTTTGTTCTATGATTTGTTGCCATTTTAAAGGTAACTTCATAATGCCTCTCTCGTAGAAGTCCTGGTCTCTATTTGCAAAAAACTCTAGTAGCCGATTTTCAAAATCTTCCCTAGATGCCAATTTTTTATCACTAAAGAAATTTTGTAATGCAAGAGAAAGATGGTAATCGCTTGGTGCCAAGTCCGGACTGTATGGCGGATGCATTAAAACTTCCCAACCAAGCTCCCGAAGTTTCTGGCGAGTCACTGTAGACGTGTGTGGCCTAGCGTTGTCCTGGTGGAACACGACACCTCTCCTGTTGGCCAATTCTGGCCGTTTCTGGTCAATTGATATCTTCAAACGGTCCAGTTGTTGACAGTAGAGATCAGAATTTAGTGCTTGGCCATATGGAAACAACTCATAATAAATAATCCCCTTCCTGTCCCACCAAATGCACAGCAGAACCTTCCTGGCCGTTAGTCCTGGTTTGGCCACCGTTTGAGGTGCTTCACCGCTCTTTGACCATGATCGTTTTCGCACAGGGTTATCGTATGTGATCCATTTCTCATCTCCAGTCACCATCCGTTTAAGAAATGGGTCTATCTCATTCCGTTTGGCCAAGGCTTCGCAGATGGAAATTCGATCCATCATGTTTTTTTCTGTTAATTGGTGTGGCACCCAAACATCGAGCTTCTTTTTGAATCCAGCTTTGTGTAAATGGTTTAAAACTGTTTTGTGGTCCATTTTTAGCTCCTGGGCGATGTTACGACTGCTAACACGCCGGTCAACTTCGTTCATTTCTCCGATTTTAACGACATTTTCGGCGACCGGCCTACCTGTGCGAGGTGCATCTTTAACATCAAAAATTCCTGAAATGAATCTGCGAAACCAAAATTGCACATAATTGGCTGTTACAGTATCGGGTCCATAAACACCATTCACAATTTTAGCCGCCTGGCTTGCATTTTCGCCTTTGTCAAAGAAAAACTGTAAAATGTACAGAATTTTCTCTTTGTTCACTTCCATTTTTAACACCCTGTAACTCACAATTGAATGCACCAAACAAAACACAGCAAAAGAATTTTTTTACTGCGAAATGTCACCTTTCCAACGAGTATAAATCTGAAACTGTTTGATCGATACTTTACGAGAAATTTATCACTACAGCCATCTACCGAAAAAATAATGGATTTCTTTTTCCCCAACCTAATATATGTGTGAGACTTATTTTCATCCTACATCTTGCTTCATAAAAATATTTTTGTTTTTAGTAAATTTGTATTGAAATAATTTAAAGCTTATTGTAGTTACAAGTTTTGTTAGTTATTATACAAAACTAATAAACCTGGTTACAGTTGAAGGTGTATTTAGTGACAGATAAAACAAGCTAGTACGAGGGGCGGTTAATAAAAAGTAAATATACCTGTTACAGTTACCTTTTATAAAATGTCATTGTATTTTTATACAGTCCCATTTAACTGTAACACACTAAAATATATCTTTCCTAAGACTAAAGCAAAATTAAAAAAAAAAATACTAATCTAATGTAAAATACTTACCATAAGTCTTGATCAACTTGTTCCGTACTAAACTTATCAAGTACAGATACTTAATAACTGCGCGCAATTCAATTTTGTATAATTTCAATAACACGCGTCGACTGCAAATAAGTGTTCCATTTTCAAAAATTAAAGCGTCGCATAATGAAATAAATTCTTTTTTTTATTTAATCTATCGATTAAAAAAAAAAAGAATTTTCTGTGAAATTTAAAAATTCAACTTCATCAGCCAGTATTTACTTTTTTGGTTCAAAAGAGTTTGTATTTTATTCTCAATTTATAATTAACACTCCATGTTAATGAACGCTTTAACGTTTTTTTTGTTAGCTCTATTTTCTGAAAAAAAAATATGATAGAGAAGACAATTTTATTACTATCTTTCACTCTTCCAATATTTTAGCAATAATTTATTGAGTCTGTGCACATGTAATTTCTAATCGATAAAATATTGTCTTCTATGTTAATTTCAGGGTTAATATAATTTTTTTATATTATACAACGAAGCTATGACATAAACAAGATGGTTACGATAGTAAAGGTAACGTTTGCTCAAAACAACGTGGTGTAAGTTAGAATGGTAAACACTGCACCACATTGTGCTCGCTACTTTAACATATATGATAAGTCCCGTTACCCCAGTAATTTCACTAGCCATAGCGCCCTCCATACAGAAAATAGGAGCTGCGGTTGTACCCACTTGACCATCGGTAAAAGAGACCTATCACAAGTATCTGTAATTGTAATATTTGAAATTACTGTTTTGTATTATTATTATTAATAATAATATAAACATATTTCGGATCTGTATCAATACTTGCGATTTTTTTTATTTGCATCCACAAGTTGACATCAGTCTGCACTGGATGTTCCACTAACTTCATTAATTACCGCACCAGGGCGTCGGTTGACTTTGCGAACTCTACCCTACAGTACTAATTAAATTCTGCATAATTTTACCCCGTACACAATAAAGCGAACTAATATTTTTTTTTCTTCTTTTATCCATTTCTCTTTTAATTTAACTGTATTTTTACTGAGACATAATTATATTAGAGCATTCTTCATCTGCTAAGTCGACCTTTTTGATGTTGAGAGATAGAAACTTTCAAAATATAAGATCCAGCATTTAAAAAGACCGGCGCTGTAGCAAGTGTAATTACTGGGGTAACGAGAGTTAACATCTTATGTCTCAAGGCGTCTAGCACAATGTGGTGCAGTGTATATCATCCTAACTAGCGTCATGATGATATGGCGTTTTATATACCACCAGGTGAACGTACCGCGCGTGTCGTCGCTAAATAGAACCAAAAAAGGCAGCTTTATATGAGATTTGTTACTGCAGTAATTTCATTGCTGGCTTCCAAAAACGGAAAATAGTAACACTTCACAATAGGAATAAGGTTTCTTTGTATTGAAGGGAAATCTTAAAAAAATTATCTTCTCGATAGTTAATGTTCGGTAGTACTCCCACCCATTAAAACCCTCTCAGTAGTCACCCTCCGTGGGTTGAGATCTCTTACATAACGTACTAGTGAAAGCACCCGTGGTTGTCACTTAATATCATGTGAAATCAAGAGTATTAGCCCGATATAGTTACATATAAATTTTATAGTTTACATTAACTGTTCTCAATTTTAAAAAGTTAAGTTTAATTAACGGTGAAATTTCGTAAATTTTTAGATTAAAATTAACTGGAAAATCGTACGGAACAGACAAAGAGTTTTAATTTAAACTTTTGTTGTCATTCATTGGTAACTTAAAAGAAAAAGAATCAAAGCAACTTTCTTTAGAGAAACTCAATTATAGATTCTTTATCCTCATCAGCCGATAGACATCCACACCTGGACATTAGCCTCTCTCGAAGATTCTCACATCAATCAGGTAGGGATTCATGCGCGGCGAATTGGGTTATTCCCACCATGCTGGCCCAATGCGGGTTGGTGGGAGCCAGAGCCTCGTTTGTTGATTAGCAGGATGCACCACGAGCAGAGGTTGTCTTGGATCCTGTGACTTGTTATGAGGGAACCCTTACACCCTTTCTTCTTCCATAATAAAAACAATTAACCTACAATGACAGCTATTGCCACCAGCTTTCCACTGTGAGACCGAACTAACCGCACTATTTGAAGAGTTCAAAAGATCATCATGGCCCAATTGCTATCCATAATGTTGAAGTTTTATTAAAATTTTAAATTTAATTGACAGGATCAAACATCCTTATATCCTTAATTAAACCCAATTAAACAAATAAACCAAAAATCAAATTTTGACCCTCCCAATATTCTGATATTAAATAAAGGATCAGAATTATGTAAAACTTTCTGATATGGGTTTGAATGTTTTACGAGTTTAAGCTCGACAGATACGCTTCCTTTAACCGGAAGTAGGTATGTTATAGAGTTATTTTTACCTTATTAAATTACTGTTATGCAGGAAATTTACTAACTTCGAGTAAGATCAACGCAATTAAACCATTATATTATATTAAAACTGCGCCTGTTTATGCCGTCAAGCAGTATTGTCTTAATAATACTCTGTCTTCATTTGTAAGGCGCTTGATAGTATTTTTTTTTTATACAATTACGCAACAAGACGATCGGGACATTCACCTGATTTGAAGTGACTATTAACTACAACGCCCTTCAACCTGGAACACAGTAATATTTGCATACTATTGTTTGTTGTCACAAATAGGCGCTGCGGTGGTAACCACCTAGACTATCTCCGGCAACAGAGACCTACAACTGACACCACCGCTTAAACCCGTGGACTGACGAAAGACGGTAAGAGTGCCATCAGCTCCTCGTCTTGTAGTATATATTACACACTGAACTATATCTGGAGCAGCAGTGCGTCGTCATATAATTAATTCAATAACGTCACCGTCTCATTATTTCGCGTACTTAATTAAACGTTTCCTCTGCTCCAAATGGGGCACAGCACTTTCGCTCCTCATTGTTTCACTTTCTGCGCTATACAATGAAAGTTTTTTTTTTTAATTTAGCAGCTAACCCTCTTTTAACACCCACAAGCAAGATATGAGGAGAAAAAAAATTCGTTTGAAAAGATAAATATCATCATCCCTTTAATTTTCCTCTTAGATTATTTTTGTCACTTGTGATACGTGTCTTGCCTCTTGCATTTCTGCCGCCATACAGCATTGTGCAGGCAACAGTGTGTTCAGGTTTGAAGTGTGCTGTAGGTAGGGAAATTATTGTGGTAACAAGATTTAACATCGTATGTCTCAAGGCGACGAGCTCTATGTGACGAAATGTATATCGTCCTAATTAGCACCATTTTATTTTGAGAGTATTACTTACCATCAGGTGAACATCTTCCTCGTTTCGTCGCTTCATAACATAAAAAACTTATCATCATCATTAAGTGCCAACTTCAAATTTGAGTTAGATGAGGAATTAGAGTTAAGTTTTTTCGACCCTGTGCCAGTGTTTTTACTAACTTATGCTTGAAAGGAAATATCTAGTAAATATCATGTGTCTTTTATAAGTAAAAGTTTTATTAAGTTAAGAGAACCTGTTCTACTTATGTCATATTCATCATCATCTGCTGGATATAGGCCTTCCCCAAAGATGTCCACATCTATCGCTCAAGCGTTACTATGGTTCCGGCACCTTGTCAACGTCCGTCACAGTCGGCATGGCTTAAGCGTTACCGCCTGGAGTGTGAGGTTGTCGTTTGTAGGAATTCATTTGGGGGGATTTAGGCTATTTCCCACCACGCTGTCGCAATTCGTATAGGTGGGAGCCAGAGCATCCTTTGTTGATTAGCAGGGTGCACCACAAGCAGGTGAGGATGGCTTGGGTCTTCCGAGTTGTTGTGTGGGACCTATTACATCCTTATATATATCATATTATTCATAAATATGGAATCTGATAGTTGTTAATTGAACTCACTTTGATAGGGTAAAAATTATTAGTAAAATATCTAAGTACATGAAAATCATTAGGAGACTTCTCTTATAATTTTTAATGAGATGAAGTTAACTAACAACATTTAATCTTGTTTAAATTAATGTTATAAGTATTAAAGTATACTTTATCATTTTAATTTCGATAATATTACAAAAGGTTATAAATAAGTTATAACTCTCTTTGGTCACATTTAAAAAACTTCATAAGCTTTTACTTAACTACTGAAAGCTTTTACATTTCACATCCGATCAATATTAGCACCTACGAAGCTGATATGTATTGATTTGGTATTAGCAGCAATCAAGTACAATGCTGTCGGCACTTCCGGTAAGCTCGGATGTAAATTGGAACGGCCGGGACAATCATCACAATTACCTGGTAATACGAGCTAAACTTGATGACGTCTTCGTTAATGGTTATTAATTTCATGGAGTCACTTTCCCATTACAGATCACAGAGAAATTTTAGAGGATAAGAGAGTAAGTTAAAAGGATAAGAGAACAGGATGCTTACGTTGGAGCAGATGATGGTATGCCTCGCTTTTTTAGTATTTCTATCATCATCACAAAAGGCCCAGTGAGGTCGAATCATCGCTAGAATGATATATGTAAAATTTACTACACATAATATACCTATTTATTATCCCACAATTATCATCATCATCATCATCAGCCGACAGAAGTCCACTGTTGGACATAGGCCTCCCACTAAGAACCCACATCAATCGGTCCTGCGCAGCTCGCATACAGCGGTTTCCCGCAACCTTCCGACTTCTCTAAGAGTTTGTATGGGAGAATTTGAGCCATTTCCTACCACCCTGGCCTAATTCGGGTTGGTGGGAGCCAGGAGCCTCGTTTGTTGATTAGCAGGGTGCACCACGAGCTGGTGAGAATAGCTTGGGTCCCTTGAGTTGTTGTGCAAGACCCCTTACACCTTATCCCACATTAGTACACGTATTAGTACACTACTATTATTAGCTATAGTTACAAATTTAACTAGAGCACAGTAATATTTTCACTCAACTGCATGGTAGTAACAGTCTTTACGATCTGCATAGATTTTTTAGTTTTATATAAGAAGAATTCTTTCAAAACATTACCCTCGAATGGAAATATAAGGTTGGCAAATATCTCCCTTCCGCCTTTTTGTCTTTTGAATTTCGCGGCTATGTACAAAGCGCTAATGAGCTCGTATCTGGCAATACTATACATAATTTGAAAGGTCTTGACATAACCTACAAAACGACGCTATGCATAATTAGTTTGGATATTGCTTTCAACAGTTATAGACGTGTAAACATTGAGTTCACTAACGCCGAAATTCGCGCTGTTTTAAAGTTTTCCTTCGTTAAAGGCAAATCCGCTAGAGAAACGTTCCGTGAGATTAATGGTGTTTTGGGGGATGGTACTCTATCACTTCGAACCGCGGAGGAATGGTTTCGACGATTCAGAGCCGGTGAAAACGACACCATGGATAAGCCAGCCGGCGGAAGACCTGTGACGACAAATACCGATCAAATCATGGACTACATCGAGTTAGACCGGCATGTGGCATCTCGTGACATCGCCCAGGAGATGGGAGTTAGTCACCAAACCATTTTAAACCATCTGCAGAAGGCTGGATACAAAAAAAAACTTGATGTTTGGGTGCCGCATGATTTGACGCAAAAAAACCTTCTGGACCGAATCAACGCCTGCGATATGCTGCTGAAACGGAACGAATTCGACCCATTCTTGGAGCGGATGGTGACTGGCGACGAAAAATGGATCACATACGACAATATCAAGCAAAAACGGTCGTGGTCGAGCGGCCAAGCCGGGATTGACGGCCAGGAAGGTTTTGCTGTGAGTTTGGTGGGATTGGAAGGGAATCATCCACTATGAGCTGCTCCCATATGGCCAGTCGCTTAATTCTACCATCTACTGCGAAAAACTGGACCGCTTGAAGCAGGCGATCGACCAGAAGCGTCCAGAATTGGCCAACAGGAAGGGTGTAGTGTTCCACCAGGACAACGCCAGACCACACACTTCGTTGATGACTCGTCAGAAGCTACGGGAGCTCGGATGGGAGGTTTTATCGCATCCACCATATAGCCCGGACATAGCGCCAAGTAATTACCACCTATTCCTGTCCATGGTGAACGCCCTTGGTGGTGTAAAGTTGAACTCAAAAGAGGCTTGTGAAAAGTGGCTGTCCGAGTTCTTCGCAAATAAGGAGGGGGGCTTCTACGAGGTAGGTATTATGAAGTTGCCGTCTAGATGGAAACAGATTATCGAACAAAACGGCGCATATTTGAACTAAATCCGATCACTGTAACACTTTTTATAAAGCAATGAATAAAAAGCAAAAAAACGGAAGGGAGATATTTGCCAAACTAATATTATGGACTTGCACCGACGAGAACCCGCTCGATGTACCTTCGTGTCTTTACAGCATGATCACGTGGTCACGGAATGGTTATGCATATTTTCGCGGCTATCCTGAAACAGATCTACAATCTACATCTAGAAAAAAAACAAATTTATTCTTCAGTTTCGCGAACGGGTATCAATATCTCATCTATTTTGGTAAAGCGATAAGTAGGCTTTATGTATTATTCTGCCTTTAGAAGACGGGGTATCGCTGGCGATGATTCCACGAAGGAATTAAATCCCTGGAAGCGTCTGAGATATTTCCTGACCCTGTAATATTTTCTGGAATGCAAACCTCAACGTATTGAAATAACAATTAAGGAAGGTATAATTCCAAGATAAAAGCAATAGCTTCTGTGATGGTTACCATACATACTGGCAAACAATTGCTAAGTGGCATTAGGCTGATTTCCACAGATCTGAAGAGGCTGGAAGATTATAATAAACTGTTTAATCTTCTAACTTAATTTAAAATGTTAGTATATCATTTAAGCTTGTTGATAGAGGAGGAGCATTGGAGTTGTGATGATGTTATAGACCGAGCAGTGTTAGAAGTCCTGCAAGGCAACTCACGAGAACCAAGCCATCCTCACCTTGTTGGGAACCATGCTAATCAACAAAACAAGATATTGCTCCTACCAACCTGTATTTGGCCAGCATGGTGGGAAATGATCCAAATCACCCCCGGCTCCTACAAACTCCTAGTGTCCAGCGGTACCGAAGGCCATGCTAATTGTGAGGTCGCAGGAATCCGTTGGATACGAGCGGCGCAGAACCGATCTATCTGTGAGATCTTTAGGAGAGGCCAATGTTCAGTGGACTTCTATGGGCTGATGATGATGACAGGAGTTGCGTTCCGATCTTTATAATATATAACATCATAATTACACCAATTTGAGTCCACAACACCAAACATCATAAACTCATGAAAACATTGACTTGATGCACTTTGGAAATATATTCCTTCAAAGTACTGGTCCTTTGGTTGGTGCAGAGATGCAATGAGGATAAGAAAAAAATTATCAAAGCTATATATTTCGTGTGGGAGGCGTTTCGGAATATCTCTACTGTTACTCATCTTAAAGTAAGAGAACCTGCGAAGATTATTTCAGGTGGAGGGTAGCAGGTTATGACCTTTACCAATACATTAGTAATAGAATTATTTATTGTAGTGTGAAGATGACCCATTGGATGCGAGCAACCAGGGACCTATCGATGTGGAGATCTTCGGAGGAGCCTATGTCCGGCAGTGGACGTCTATCAGCAGAAGATTATGATGATAAAAAGGAGAGCTGGTGCTTATGTAACTCAAGCATATTTATTTGTATAAATTAATGTATAACGATAAAATAATGTTATGTATGAAAAAAGATTATAAGCAAATGTAATTAAATCGGATAATGTGTGATAACAGAGAAGATGGATGAAAGAAGAAATGAAGTATAAACTAATGGAAGAAGACATAAAGCATGTTAGAAAAAATAATACGAAAAGGAAAGTAAGTAAGAAAAAAAGAAAACAAAAGCCCGGCCGAGTGAAAACAATCTTTATAAAAAAGCCAATTCTAGGGTAAGTTTAGCTACGATCTGTTCGAGGGTTGGAGGTAATAAATCGCAGCTGGTACCGGATCGATGCCCCACTTATGATACATGGATTCCTGCGCCGGACTCAAGCGATAAAACTTTGATTTGTGATCTTCGACGGATGCTCAGTGCTGCTACGAATTCAGTAGCTGTTGGTAACGATAGCCATTGTGCGTGGCTTCCTCGATAAGAATCCCATATATCATCTTTTAAGGTGCTTTTTTGATTCACGGCCAAATCTCTTTTCATTTACCAACCATTCATTAATGATTCAAATACAATTTTGAAACCTTATTTTTCTTGCTATTGATGACCGATATAAACTACTTGCTTGTTGATTGTTGCCTTGTTTATTTCATAATCATCATCATCAGCGGATTAACATGTGCCCTTGTGCGTGGCTTCTTCGATAAGAATCCCATATATCATCTTTTAAGGTGCTTTTTTGATTCACGGCAAAATCTCTTTTCATTTACCATCCATTCATTAATGATTCAAATACAATTTTGAAACCTTACTTTTATGATGTATACTATTGATGATAGATATAAACTACTTGCTTGTTGATTGTTGCCTTGTTTATTTCATAATCATCATCATCAGCCGATTGACATGGGCCCTTGTGCGTGGTTTCTTCGATAAGAATCCTAAATAACATCTTTTAGATTTTTTTTGATTCACGGCCAAATCTCTTTTAATTTACTACTCAGTAATTAATGATTCAAATACAATTTCTTGCCTTGCTATTGATGAAAGAAATCAACTATTTGCTTGTTGATTGTTGCCTTGTTTATTTCACAGTCCTCATCATCAGCCGATAGAAGTGCTCTTGTCCGTGGCTTCTTCGATAATTCCCAATGTTATCTTTAAGATTTTTTTCTTTGCTTCCTACCAAATCTCTTTTAATTAACCACTCATTAATTAATGATTCAAATACAATTTCTTTCCTTGCTATTGATGAAAGAAATCAACTATTTGCTTGTTGATTGTTGCTTGTTTATTTCACAGTCCTCATCATCAGCCGATAGAAGTGCTCTTGTCCGTGGCTTCTTCGATAATTCCCAATGTTATCTTTAAGATTTTTTTCTTTGCTTCCTACCAAATCTCTTTTAATTAACCACTCATTAATTAATGATTCAAATACAATTTCTTTCCTTGCTATTGATGAAAGAAATCAACTATTTGCTTGTTGATTGTTGCCTTGTTTATTTCACAGTCCTCATCATCAGCCGATAGAAGTGCTCTTGTCCGTGGCTTCTTCGATAATTCCCAATGTTATCTTTAAGATTTTTTTCTTTGCTTCCTACCAAATCTCTTTTAATTAACCACTCATTAATTAATGATTCAAATACAATTTCTTTCCTTGCTATTGATGAAAGAAATCAACTATTTGCTTGTTGATTGTTGCCTCGTTTATTTCACAGTCCTCATCATCAGCCGATAGAAGTGCTCTTGTCCGTGGCTTCTTCGATAATTCCCAATATTATCTTTAAGATTTTTTTCTTTGCTTCCTACCAAATCTCTTTTAATTAACCACTCATTAATTAATGATTCAAAAACAATTTCTTTTCTATTTTTGATGGAAGATATAAATTACTTGCTTGTTGATTGTTGACATGTTTACAATGTAAAAAAACATTCTAGTTATAGTTGTCGTGATAAAACTATATTATGCTAATATCTCTAACAGTCGTCTCTTTTTTAACTAGTATATCTCTTGTTTACTGCGGTCGTGTGGTCGTTAAGCTAGATATTCTCTGTTGCTCTAGATGGTCTAGATAATCATTACTGTGTTCCAGTTGGAAAGGTGTTGCAGCTATTGAAATTAATAGAGTAACGAGATATTTTACTAGTTACCCAGCGCCACATTAAATCTTTTACCAAAAGGTGAACTACCTCCTCATTTATAGGCTTCTTTGAGTAAATAAAAAATGCTGAACTATGTATTCTTTACAAAAGATCAAACTTAAATAGCCTTTAGTGTTTGAAGTGTTTAAACGAGCTCAATATTTATAAGTCAAAGTTAAGCGAAATCCTGATTTGTAGATTATAATGTAATGTAATGTATCCAATTATAACATTATGGAAATTTCAACAATCTAAGTAAGTTTGTTTTCTCAACCCACGCGATATCGTAATTATTTATTTAGATAATATCCATCCAGAAGTTGCCTAGAAGAGATCACTTTTAGACATAAATCTTATTGCTCATTAAGCTTTAATTTAGTGTCGTTAATAGTTTTTGATGTTATAAAATTCCTATACGTTTAATAGTGACTCAAGTGGCTGTGGGCACGACACATTGCTCCAAGGACTGACAGCCGATGGGGCAGTAAAGTCCTCGAAAGACGACCGCGCACCGGTTGCCCCTACCAAGCGGTCCGACGATTTGGTGAAGGTTGCGAGAAGCAGCTGGATGCGGGCAGCACAGGATCGATCGATGTGGAGATCTTTGGAGGAGGTCTATGTACAGCAGTGAGCGTCTATTGCCTGATCACATAAACCTATCTTTTTTGCGCTATTTCGACGAGACGAGTAGGACGTTTATCTGGCGGTATATAATACGCTATAACACCATGGCGCTAGTTAGGATGATAAATACTGCACCACATTGTGCTCGTCGCCCTGAGACTTAACATGTTGAGGCTCGTTACCTTAGTAATTTCATTAGTTATAGTACTTCAAACCGGAACAATGTATTATTTGCACAATACTGTTTGGCGGTAGGAATAAGCACGGCGGTCGTACCAACCTACACGGTCTCCGGCAACAAAGACCTACCGCAAGAAGGTTTATCCTATCAAATTATAAAGGAACACGCGTAAACGTTAGAGGTACGCCGACACCGCTTTTTAAACTTTATCGTATAATTGTTCCGCCATTAAGGTTCAACGCTGCGTGTCTGAGCACATTAAAATAACTATTTACACTCAAATGAAGTTTTTAGGTCATTCAAAATGGTTGTCGCTTTTAATGGGTAAACAAGGCAGTTTGGGCCACTATTAGTTTTAAATATGGCCGAACTAATGTACTCGGAGTTAGTTTAAGCAGTAAACAAAAACTTTATAACGTTTTTACCGATTTAAGTGTTTAGCGAAAAAAAAAAAGGAATTTATGGAGCGAAATTATGACCCATACTATGTAGTTTCTACCGTTATTATTTTAGTTAGTCAGCTTAATTTAGTTAGGTAGTAATTAATTAGTAATAAGTACACAAAATGGTTTTTAACGGAAAGTTACCGGTAGGTCTCTGTTGCCGGAGATCGTCTAGGTACAACCGCATCTATTTCTACCGCCAAACAGCAGTGTGTAGACATTACTGTGTTCCGGTTTGAGGGGCGTTATAGCTTATATATCTCGCTGGTATCATAGCTCGCATCTGTATGGTAGAAATAGGAGCTGTGGTGGTATGTAGACAGTCTCCAACGTAGACTTACCACTGGCGAAAAATGATATAAACCTTATATATCTAAACAACGAGCGCAATGTAGTGCAGAGTACACCATCCTAATTAGCGCCACGTTGTTATCAGCTGACGCGTCATTAATCATCAGGTGAACGTCCCGCTCCTCTCGTCGTTTCTGAAAAATAAAAAAATAGTAATTTTCCAACCATAACCGCAGTTGGGAGTGTAAGGGTTCGCATACAACAACCCACGGGATCCAAGCCAACCTTACCAGCTGGTGGTGCACTCTGGTAATCAACAAACGAACTTTCCTGTCCCTTATTCGGGAGGGAGAGAGTGGAACTAGAGATAGAAATTGGGAAAAGTTTAGACATAGGAGCGGTTGCCTCTCTGATGAGTGAGGACGAAAGTCGCCAAAGCTTCATAAAGTTTGCTAGAAAAATAATAAATGATGCCATAGAAAGAAATAAAAATAAATAGGAAAAATAAAAACAAGTTAAGAAAAATAAAACAAAAAATGTAAATAGGAAATAAAAATAAACAAGTAAAAATAAGTATAATTAAAAATAAAACTAAAACACGAAAAAACAAGAACATGGCAGGATTTTCAGCTGAAGATGTTCCAGAAGAAATTGACGAAGCGGCTGTCTTCACTCAGCGAGAGGTATGAAAGAAGGAAATGGAATGGAGAGCGATAGAAAAGAGGAGGAGAAATATGGGAAGGTAGAGGAATGAGTGGAAGATAGGAAAGTATGAAAGAAAGGAATGAGGAAATTAGTTTTAAGACAATGAGAATGTTAAGTGATGTAAAGCTTTAAAGTGCAAATAAAGGCCCTGACCCG
Source organism: Troides oblongomaculatus (assembly GCA_029032895.1). NCBI lineage: Eukaryota > Metazoa > Arthropoda > Insecta > Lepidoptera > Papilionidae > Troides > Troides oblongomaculatus. Next base: position 2,361,299 of record JARDWC010000432.1, on the reverse strand, counting down.
CCATACGCAGGGGAAGAAACGAGGCTCTGGCTCCCACCAACCCACATTAGGCCAGCGTGATGAAAATTAGCCCAAATGCCTCCATATAAATCCCTACCCGATCGATGCGGGAATCTTTGGTGGAGATCTATGTCCAGCAGTGGGGATCTATTGCCTGATCACGATGATGATGAGCCGCAGTTTAACTTGATCATTTTGCTTCAAAAAAGACAACATATATCGGCAACCAGCTCAATGCGATGCTGTGTAACGATCTAATTAAATTTGTGTAAATTCTAACACTTTGTGTATCTATATCTAACGATTGATGTATCACTTAATATCAGGTGATCGTCTCCCTCGTTTCGTCGATGCGACGAATTAAAAAAAACCTGCTTACATTATAAACTGGAATAGCAAACCTACTCAATTCACCTTTAGTCTATCTATTACATTTCTCTATATATTCTGTGATTCTTCTTCCTCTCATCTATATATCTATTAAAAAACTTAATTAACTATTAACTTAAATAAACTTATAGCAAAGTTACGTATATTTCGGGGAGACTAGAAGGCAGACGTGCTTAAGGAAGAGCCCCTACCACATGGATGGCAACTATTAGAAAGGTGGTGGGTGGCGGTATACACCATGGGACCCACTCTGCATATTATCGCCCTCAATGGAAACTCGATCCTCAGCAGTGAGGGTGCGACGAAGAAGAAGAAGAAGAATAGTAGAGTTGCTTTATAAATATAATCTAAAATATAATATTTCAATGCCCGAAACGTCGCAATAAATTTCCGGCTTATATAATAAATACAGTACTATCAGCCAAAATTCCGAGACTAGAAGTAACGTCAGCATTGACCTGTTGGATTGTTTCCAATATATTAACTACGCTAAAAATACTCTTGTTTTTTTTTATAATATTCAGATTATGAACTAAATGTAAGGTTGGTGGTAGCCACTTTTATTTAGGACTACCTGTTTTATTTTTCTGATGGTATTAGCGCTTGAAATTCATATCGACTCTAACAGCTCATCTGATACTGGGCTCGTGAATTCAGATCCACGGCCTGTTGCTTCCTGCTTTGCTGGATGTGACACCCTCGCAACTCCCTTTGGGGAAGGAATTTTGTAAAATTCGTTCTTAGCCGACCAAGGGAAAAGGGTGGAATTTTTTTTATTACTATATTTTACCGGCTATTTCTCTATATAATATATGTTTATTACCCAATTTCAGTCTCCAGGCGTAAAGACATCATGATGAGTCTCTGCATGGGTGGAGATATATATATATATATAAGAGGACGGGGGTTTCCAGAATTTATAGTATTTTTGTTATTTTAATTACATAGATCCTTCATAATTTCATTTCTTATTAAATTTTTATAAGTATTTTCATGTCGTATCATTTATGCGGTTGCTATAGTAACGGTTGCTATAACAAGTCGGTTGGAAGTATCCAATTTTATATTACCGCCAGCAAGTATAATATCTATCTTTTATAACACCTGTATGATAACACCTTAGTAATATTATTACTTATAAATAAAAGTAATCGTGTAGATGAAAGCACAAGCCTTTACTTATCCCTTTAACATTTACTTATTGTTTAAAAATAAACTTTATCTACCCTCACCACCCTTATATTCGGGGAAGATTTCAATTATTTCAGCGCTTAAATAAATCTCAAATAATCCATTTAATTAAATTTTAATGCGTGTTATGACAGTGTCACTTTTCTTTGATTTGAACCGGAAGTTAAGAGATTCAATTAAAGAAACTTTTATCAAGATATTATCACTTTGATTCTTCACTTTGCAAGGCTTAGCCTTTCGGAGAGGATAAGGAATTTCCTGCTGGTAGGTCTCTGTTGCCGGAGACAGTTTAAGTAGATACTACCGCAGCGCGTATCTCTGCCGACAAACAGTAGTGTGGAAATATTACTGTGTTCCGGTTTGAAGGGAGCTACAGCTAGTGTAATTAATGGGTTATGAGACTCAACATCTTGTATACCATACGGACCAGCGCCACATTGTTATGGGTATGCGTGTCATTTATCACCAGAATCGTCTGGATCATCTCCTTGAATAAAAAAAAATACTTATATTTGTTGTATAAAAAAGACTTCCATACGTTTTGCAAATATATTGTATATCTATAAAATTAAATAAACCGCCATGTCTCTTAATATACTGATATAGCTTTTCATCATCATCACTGTTGGACATTGGCTTCCACCAAAAATCTCCACATTGATCGATCTAGCGCTGCAGTCAGCATGGCCTCTGGCACCGCCAGGTTGAAATGGGGAGATTTGGGCCATTTACCACCACGCTGACTTAATGCGGGCTGGTGGGAGCCAAAGCCTCGTTTGTTCATTAGCAGGGTGCACCACGATCAGGTGAGGTTGGATCCCGCGACTTGTTGTGAGGCACCCCTTACACCATATAGACTAAAATACTTATTTCGTCTGTAAGTTAGTTACTGTAAGGGAGCCACTAGTGATAGCATGACGACCACAACTATTCTGCCAAGAGTATGAAGACCAAGAAGAAGAGTAGGTTGACATAGTTATATAGAAAATGATAATACATATTAATGGTATTGTTAACGAGATTTAACTTAGCACATTTATGGACGCTGAAACCCTATTTATTTTATAGAAAGGGTAGATAAACTAGCGAACAGTTCACCTGGTGGAAAGTGATCACTGACGCCGATGGACAGTCGCAACACCATAAAGGTCGCAGCTGCTTTGCCGACCTTTAAGGGAACAATACGCTCTTTTCTTTGAAGGCACCCATGTTGCCTCAAGGTTCAATTGTGTAAAAATCTTAACCAGCATGACGTTATCACACCAGCACATGGAGAAAACAATACCTTCTACGAAATTGGCCGCATAATCCATTGGAATTTAACTTTCGTAATAAGTTTCAGTGGCTACTGTTTTAATCTGAAGGACTTAACACCTAAAGCGATTTATATCAAGGATCAGCAGCGCCTCGTCCTTATAATTAAAATTAAAACCTTAAACGGTCTTTATACTCGAGTCACGGAAAAGGAGTTAACTGGAATTTTAACTCACTTGAAGTTAAGCTTGTAAGCTCAACATAGGAATAGGTTTAATTTCAGTAGTGATAGGTCTCTGTTGCCGGAGACTGTCTAGGTAGGTACCAGCGCAGCTTCTATTACTACCGTCAAACAGTAGTCTGCAAACTTTACTGTTTCGATTTTTTTTTGGGCTGTATCCTTTATCATATATCAGCTCAATTAGCTCAAAACAACAATAACACAAAATTATTTATGTGGCAAAAAAACTTAAGATGCCAATAGTGTTGTTGCAACGTATCAACAATATCTCGTGCTGCTGCAGGCTTTGGTTCAGTCACCACTATATGTATGGCGTCTAAAATATATAATATTTCCATGCTCACTTCGAATTACCGTAAGAGATGTTGTTTTTAAGTTATGTGGTGTTTAGTATCTTCCAAGTTAAGGTACATTTGACGTTACAGACTTACCAGTTAAAAAGTAATTTAACCTTTTGGCTGCAGGAGTAGCTATTTCATTTTTTTCAACTATAAAATACTATAATATCATAGTATAAACGCAGGTTATATCACAAATCTTCTGTTGATATTAAAACTTAAACATTTTTATTGTTAGCAAGCAGGATCTGAAAATAAACAGTTTACCTAGTAGACTCACTTAAGTTTACCCCAGCCCTGTAGTCTCGGCGTAGTAAGCATAGGATTAAGGTAAGCCCTTCCTGTCATAGAAGGCGATTAAAAGGGTCTAGGAGTTTCGCGGGCCTTGAGGGTGGTGGCCTTTATCGCTCAACCAGCGAACCTGCGTGGAACAGCGTATGGCTCAGCTATGGTGACTAGGAGGGTTAGGCTCCTCCTCAGAGACTTGTAACACAAAGTGTAGAGGGGCACCGGTGCGTTCTATGAGAGATCCCGGAGCTTCTGCGAATGCACTGATAAAGACCACCGATGGTTTTGTCTCATATAACCCAGATTTCTCCCCAGAAGTAGACTATCTTTCAAAGATTTCTCTCGCGAAACCAAAAATAAAGAGACTTAAGTTTACAAAGTAATAGTTAATATTTGGTTTTGGCTTTTAATAAAATTAGAGAACCTGAGTGTAAGGAACGAGACTTAAGCCAAGCTCACCTGCTCGTGGTGCACCCTGCTAATCAACAAACGAGGCTCTGGGTCCCACCTTTTTTTTTTTTTTTTGCGGGTGAAATCTTCTTAAAAGATACCTTGCTTCTGGGGGGAAGACAAGGTTATGTGGGGCTTCTATCTACTAAAACCCCCTCGGTGGTCTCCACAAATTGTGGTAATCATCAAACGAGGGTCTGACTCCGACCTACCCGCATTGGTCCAGCGTTATGGGAAATGGATCAAATCACCCCATACAAACCCTACAAATGACCTAAGGTCGGGGGATGCAGCTGGATGCGGGCAACACATGACCGAACGATGTGGGAATATTTTGCAAGAGGGGTATGTCCAATGGTGGACTTATAAATATGACAAGACTTGTTAGAAGGTTTTCTATGTTAGAAGATTAAAACTTGCAGCGTACGGTTACCGCTTATCTTATGGCTCTACAATATGGATCGTTTGAGTTTTTGATTTCAATTCCAACTCCACTCTAAATGAAACGATAAAAAAATCTTCAGCGAGAAGAAATGACAACAATAATAATTCTTGAAGACAATTATCAACTCTCTTGGAGATTGCGGTAACAGATTAACAACTTAAAGTCCAATTTAAGCTATTTCTGAGCCTCTGCTGTGTCGTCAGCAGCTAGTAGACGTCCACTGCTAGACATAGGCCTCCCCAAACATCTTCACATTTATAAGGGTTCATATCGGGGGATTTGAGCCATTTCTTACCTCACTGGCCCAATGTTGGTTGGTGGGATCCAGAGCCTCGTTTGTTAATTAACATGGTGCACCACGAGCTGGTGAAGTTGGATTGGATCCTGTGAATTATAGTGCAGGACCCCATACACCTCCATATAGGGGTTTAAGGGAGAGACATATAACTTCCGGATATTAAACTGATATTAATACAGTCTTCCTCTACCTACAATTTAAACCTTAAAGTCGTTGAGATATATTTAATAACAATCGGCTTATTAGACCATTTCATCCCTTTGACTTTTTTTTATCATATTAATCTTTGTTGTTTACATACAGTTACTATCAGTATGTATTAGTGCACCGCAAGAGGCGTGTTTGGACTCTTGCCACGAAGCTAGATAACAGGCCATGCGATCACCACGACGTTCATGTTCACCACTGCTAGCACGGATTAGAATCCACAATCGCTTGGTCGTAAATCCACCAATAAAACTAATCAAATTTACGATATAATTAAATTTTTCGCTAGTGGTAAGTCTTTATTGCCTAAGACCGTCTACATATCACCACAGCTACTATTTCTACCTAACAGTAGTAGAAGACTAGTACTGGTAACTACTAGTGGTAGGTCTCTGTTGCTGGCGACCATCTAAATAGGTACATCATTGTTTTCCGGTTTGAATGGCGTTGTAGCTAATGTAATCACTGGGGTAACGAGACTCAACATCTTAAATCTTAGGTGATCAACGCAATAAATGCTGTATATATACATAGTTTCAACTTAATTTAGAATTATTATTGTAACTTTAAACTAAACTCTCGATTCAATATTTTAAACAAGGCGTTCCCCGCCATCTTTGCTTATTATATAGAATTAGGTTTGAAATTTAGGCTTGAAATTTGTCAGAAATATTCGCCCCGGACACTAACGCTCCCTGGCAACTTGTCGTTATAAACAACCCTGCTTTTTGAGACTAACATTTCATAAAATCCGTTCTTAGCTGACCTGTACTTGATAAAAGGAATATTTCTACCAATTTGCAAGTCTCCAGGCTATATAGTTTAAGGGATGTGATGAGTCTTTGTATAGATGGAAATCTTTTATGTATATATAGGTAGATAAAGAGGGATGTTTGCGAGGTTTGGAAAGTTTTATCTAAGACTTCACTAATTAAAACTCTTTACAGCTGTGTAAGTCTGAAAATGTGAATTGTTTGTCGTTAAAATTATTAATCGCAGCAGGAAGCTTGATTAAAATTTTACCCCCCTAAATGGCTGACGATTAACAACAAACGCTTTGTAACATTTTCTCCTCGCAATATAATATTAAACGAAATTCATCATATGAAATTTATTATCGACCAAGCAATAGATAGCGAATTTCACCTGAAGGTTATTAATTCTTGAACGTGACGAACTTGAAGTTTAAGGCACCAAGTAGAAAAGGATAAAGCTTGTTGAAATATTTCACCTAAAACCGAGGGTTTTCATAGATCTTAAAAAAATAAAAATACAACTTAACGCCAGATAACTTGACAAGTATCTACTTGATTACAACACCTTTCGTTACGTTTATACAATAACCGACACACCCTTTATCAGCTGTACATGATTGGTGATAAATCATGTATAGTATTTACACAGATATAAGTTTTAATCATCATTCTATGAAACCAGAGGAATAAGCGTCATATTAAAACGAGCAGAACTCAGAGGTGCTAACATAGATATCTACATAGCCTTAAAACTTAAGATATTAACTTAAATTGCTTGAGGAATTTCATTAGTAGCTGTCTTCAAACTGGAACATAGTATACTATTTAACTAGGGTAAAGGTGCTGAGGTCCTGTTTTAGTCTACAAAAGATATCCATGCTTCTAAGATAACATGACCTACTGAACACACCAGTACTCATTTGCACTGGGATTAATCAACCCTCAAGGAGCAGCAAGGTCATTACTAGGATCTGCGTTGTACTACGGAAAACAGGAACTAATATGGTAATTCCTGTGGTTATTGAGCAATTGGAACCTCCGTCCTTAAAGACCATAAATTAATAGACCATTTTTAAGTCTTCTATGATAGTATAGACCATAGTCCTATTTTTAGTAAACTGTTTCCAGGGCTGAAGGAACTAGTATCTTTTTTTTTGTTTCGGAGAAAATCTTCGAAAGATACCTTACTTCTGAGGGGAAGTCAAGGTTTCGTGAGATTCTTACTCAATAAAACCCCCTCGGTGGTCTGCATCAGTGCATTCGGAAAGGCTCCGGGATCTTTTATAGAACACACTGGTTCTCCTTCTATACTTTGTGTTACACGTCTCTGAGAAGCCTAACCCTCTAAAGCATCATCGCTGGGCCATACGCTGTCCCACGCAGGTTCGCTTGTTGAGCGATAAGGGCCCCCACCCTCAAGGCCTGCAAAATTCCTAAAACTTTTTAGTCGCCTACGACAGGCAGGGCTTACCTTAGTCCTATTCTTACTACAGGGCTAGAGGAACTAGTACGTACCGAGAGGATATACTTGGGATAATGAAAGAATTCAAATTATATTACGAGAACAAATAATGCAGTTATTACGATATTGTTTTTTTTTATCTGTTGTTCAGGCTTTGTCATTAGTAAATCAAGAGAGTGTTGACAGAATTGAACACTTGAAAACTGTTAAAGTTACTAAGTTCTGAGTGTGGACTTAAAATAAATCTTATAAATTTCACCTCGGCCATTGCGAAACTACTAAATTGAATTTCAAACTTCCGCCAACACCTCACCTGACTCATTTCTCATTTACGCTTATAATTATTTTATAAGTGCAATTTAAAACTACACCACACCCTTCGCAAACTAACCATAAACGTTTTTTTTTAACTAACATTCAACCTTAAGTAGATATGGTCTTACATAAGGCTGATATAGGTGAACCTTTTCTCGCCGTGAAGAATCTTGCTATCATACATTGATAAAACAGCAATTATTTGACTATAGATTTCTATTATACCGACGGCAGCTGGTGTGGTCATCAAAATCCTTCCAGCTCCACATGTAGCTTTGGAATCGAATAGGCATACCCGTCTTGTACCAGCTCTTTCCTATTCTTATATCTTATTACCTTATTTTACCTTTCCTAAGTTGCGATATAACTCCTTATATCCTAGTTACAGCCTCCTACAGCTAATAATGATGGTCGGGATAAAAGCCTAAAGACGTGCTGGTAGACGAAGGAAGTCGTAGTCACAAAACACTAGAATAAACCGCAGGACATCCGTCTAGGATCTTTTCCACCTTGCACAAGAGATCTGGCTATTTTAAGAGTTAACAACCAACGTTCAGGCATTAAAAAGCACAAGAACTTCTCTAATAACTATAATAATTAATTGTACGAGGTATCTGTTGCCGGTGACCGTCTAGATCGGTAGTGTGCAAACAACACTGTTCCGGTTTGAAGGGTGCTGTAGCTAGTATAATTATTGGGGCAACGAGACTGTACATCTTTTGTGTCAGGCGATGAGCGTAATCTGGTGCAATACATACCTTCTTAACTAGCGCTAATGATATAAAAAAATTATTCTTGATGACCTCTGCTATGAAAGTAATAGAAGGATACTGCCGCTATCGATATAACTGGGATCATTGACATATGTATATCTTCTTGCATTATTTGTTTTTTATGTCTTAACTTGATGTCATAACTTGAATATTGTATAATTGGCACAAAGTATGAGGCAGATGCAATCAGAGTGGACATTTTTGGGCATGAATATGCCCAAACTTGTCCGCTCTGTCTCTCTCACTCTGTGAACTTTGTAACTAGAGTCAAATATATGGAAACGATAATAGGAAATAACGAAGCATCACAAAAGAATCATTTTCCAAAGATATTTCTCAACCGTAATAAAACTGGGCATAAAGCTCATTTTACTTTCGAAGATCGAACCCACACTACAGCAGGAAACAATGCAAACATTATGCCTTCAGTAAACAGATTATATTTATCTGAAAACAATTGCATTCCTCTTATCAGATATAGGTCGCCGGAAGTGTTCTTAACCCGTTTTAATTTCGGTTATTTCCGTAATAAAAAGTTTAAATCCATTTCATACTCCAAAGGTTGGAGGAAATAGGATTCATATTAATTTATAAAATTCCTAATTAAATTCTATTTTCATTTTAATTAATGAAATACTAAATAGAAATCTAGATTTACTGATTTCATTTAGCTTCTTCAAGTTGGATTAACTGGTGGTAGGTCTCTGTTGCTGGAGGCCGTCTAGGTAGGTATCACCGCAGCGTCTATTTCCGCCGTCAAATATTACTGTGCAATTATGACTATAATCCGATTTGAATGGCGTTGTAGGTAGTGAATACTGGGACAGAGAATCAACATCTTATTTCTTAAGCTGACTACCATCATGTTCTACTGTTTACCATCCTCCTTTCATGTATACCATCTCCCATCCATTTACATTCAGATGAAAGCCTGGCGGATCTCGTAGCTTCGTATCAATAAAAAAATGCTTCAACATTACAGTCAATATATAAGTAACTTTTTTATTTACAACTTATCCAACTTAAATAAACTTCGCTTTCTCGAGCACCTGGTAAATTTTCAAGTATGAGCTTCAACTTAAAAACTATTTGAATTAACTTATTGATGTTCTCGTTGTAATTTTGGAAATTTTACTTTACGTACACACTAAAGTAGATCAGTATATTTAGGAAAAATTATAGATCACTTAAATATTTAGTGTACTAATTACACATATTTTATATTATACTTATCTATTTGAGAGTTTTAAAAAAGTTTTGATTTAGTACGCTACAAAGACTATTGATGTGAGCAAGAATGGTGCTTACTCTTTAAAAAACATTGTTTCATATGTAAATAATGAAAAAAATATTATTATATTCTATTTAAAAATGAAGCATGAGTATCTCACGTTATCAGAAGAGAAACCGGAAGTATAATAGTTCATAAAGCTGATGGATGGTGAAAACTGGATAAAAAGGACGGAAGGAAGACATTTGGATGACATTATCTTTCTTAATAAAATCCGCATTTGTACTCTATCTTTTAATACTTTTAATAAAATTATATGTCAAACGTATTATTTTTTATTTAAATTTGAAAACACAAATCTGCCACCAGACACCCTGTATTACGAGATATCTACTATATATCCAACAATAGATATCCATCGCTTGAAAGTTGATGATTATTTAGTCACCATTGTATTTATATATTAACTAACTTTTTTTTTGTTTAGTGGGGGAAATCTTCGAAGTATACCCTGCTTATGGTGGGAAGTCATGGTTATCTGAGATTCTTACTCACTAAAACCCTCTCGGTGGTCTACATCAGAGCATTCGGAGAGGCTCCCGGATCTCTTATAGAACGCACCGGTGCCCCTCTATACTTTGTTAGCATGTCTCTGAGGAGGAACCTAACCCTCCTAGCCACCATCGCTGAACCATGCGCTGTTCCACTCAGGTTCGCTTGTTGAGCGATAAGGGCCCTACCCCTTTAGTCACCTTCTACGACAGGCAGGGTTTACCTTAGTCCTATTCTTACGTTATATGAGTTCTTATGGAGTAACTCTTACACCTTACAAATTTTTACAAATACTTTTATTTAGGGGTAAAAGGGCTCCCACACAATAACTCATGGGACCCTAGCAAACCTCACCTACTCGCATTGAACCAACGTAGTAGGAAATGGCCCAAATGTCCTCATAAGGACCTCTACATACGTCAGCCCCTACTACCCAGCGGTACGGAGTCCGTGCTGTTTGTGGAGATCTTTGTGGGATGTCCATCAGTGGCTGGTGGTGATGCTGACTTTAATTTATGGCATCCCTTAACTTTGTTCAATGATTTTGATACTTAATTGAAAGGCTATTCAGTAATAGTTTATATTAATTCAATTTAAAGTTAGGTCCGCTTCGTTGAGATTGACGTTTACAAATACCGGATGTCAATCCCGCTCACAGATAATGAAGGCAGAAGACGGATCGCTCATTCCATTGTCTCCGTCCCCTAGAATTATATTTACCATTTGCCTTGTAATATGGAGGTCACAAATTCAACAGCTATATATATATATATATATATATATATATATATATATATATATATATATAAAACCTCCTTGTTTGTCTTATTGAATAAATTCCATTGACTTTTCAGACAAAGCATACGATTTTACAGTTAAATGTTTAATTGTCTCCGTTGTGTAACCAATCGACTTGTAAAACGGAATCCCTGATTCATTTCCAAGGTCTCATCAGCAATGGCATGCTGCCATAGATTTGATAAACATCAGCGCTGTGCAGCAGGAAGTATATATACAGAAATAAATATAAGCTCAAAAGAGTATTGAGTAATAACATAGATTAAACATTATCTAAAGACGTTTACTAATAAAGTGGAGACAAAGGTAACTTGAGATTTAGATTATCACAATTTTCAGTCAAGCGTAATCCGTTATTTCCGTTTAATGTAATAAAAATGTTGCAACAATTACTGATAGATAGTACAGCACTCGATCAGGAGAGGGCTATAAGCAATTTTCCGATTACAGATTAGCTGATAGCGACAAGACAAAATAAATGATGCCTCGTAATGGTAGTTCTTTACAGAAGAAACTTTATACATTAATTTACAAGTGATAAACATCGTAGAAACATTATGCGTACTGAAAATAAATAGAAAAAAAAATTATATTCTATGAAGCGATGAGAGCAGCGAGACGTTCACCTGGCAGTAAGTATGCTGCACCACATTGCACTTGTCGCTTTGAAACATAAAATGTTGTGTCTCGTTACCCAAGTAACCACTGGGGTACTAGCTATAGCACCCTTCAGACCGGAACACAGAAATTTTTGCATACTACTTTTTGGTGATAGAAATAGTTCTTGCGGTGGTAGTCTTATCAGAAACTTTGTTTCATAGAATACAATAGATTGGTGGTACCACCTATATAGTTACGTTACAGTGTTCCGGCCTGAAGTGTGCTGTAGCTGATGTAATTACTGAGGTAACGATTTAACCTCAACCTCAAGGCGACGAGGATAATTTGGTGTAGTGTATATCATCATTACTATTGCGACGTTGCTATAGGTAAGCTTAGTCAGCATCAGGTGAACGTCTCGCTCTTATCATAGTTTCATAATATAAAAAAAAATTTACACACTGTTCTTTGATAGAAATAGGAGCTGTGGTTGTATATAGATGGTCTTGAAAAATTAAAAAAAAAGGTAAAATAAGGTAAATATATATAATAGATAATATAGGAAAAATTATATTAATGTAATACCTCACCGCGACAGCGCAATGTGGTACAGTGTTTATCATCCAAACTAAGGCCACGTTTTTCATAACTATCAGGTGAAAGCCCCGCTCATATCGTAGCTTCGGTAAATAAAAAAAAAAGAAATTTCTGACTATAACCACAGTTGAGGTTAATAATTTTGTTTGGAAGAATCACTTGGTTTGTATAGAGCTACAATTCACGCCCTAATTAACTTATTCATAACTCTACATTTTAGTTGATTAGCCGAATGATACGAGTACAGCTTTTGAAAGTCACCTTGAAATTGATCACATGGAATGTAACAAAGCAAAATCATGATTTAATAAGCTTAAAATTAATTCTGACTACAGGACAATTAGCAACAGAAATTATAGTAATGATAAAAGATAACAGCGTTAGTAACGATCGACTTTTAGATTCTTTTATAACAATATCGGTTATTAGTTTTTTATCGTGCACGTTATCAGTCTTGTGTGATAAGATTTAACGAAGAGTTGTACCGAAAAAAAAAAAAGTTTGCAGTCACCAACACGATTCGGTTGTGGACAGCGCTTAGTCGTCGCTCGCATGGTTGCTTCAGCGTCACGGTATTCATTGCATATGTTTCACAATAGCCGCTGGTCACTATACGACGACTCTGAAAACGGCTACAGAAAATGGCTGGTGGAAATTACCCTATGAACGAGGCAAGTAAACATTTGCATAATGCATTCGCAGCTAACACACGACTTCCGGTGATTTAGTTTCTTTCTATTTTATAATGAAAATACTACATTCAATAGTTCTATGTAACAATAAACTCGTTTAGTTAAAATTTTTATGAGCTCAAGTCTAATGTATCAAAGGGAAGAAAGGATGGTGAGTGTCATTCAAATAAACACCACATTGTTAGGGGTAAACGTATCAGTTACTATAAGGGTAAACTGTCTCTTCGCTAACTTCGGGGAAAAAACTTTAGAAAGTAACTAATTTTGAAAACATAAACATCCTGTCAGATAATGCTAAGTTATCACTTAGCATGAAAATGTTGATTAATATATTGGTAGTTAAATTTTTAGTAGGAAGAAGCAGGATTTTTTTTAAACTTATTTTATTGTATTTGAAAATGCTGTAACTACGGTCATCACCATCATCGTTAGCCGAAAGACGCCCACTGCTGGACATAAATCTCTCCCAATGATCCCTACATTGATCAGCACCAGAGGCTGTCATTTCCAGGGTTTCTTTTGGGAGGGCTTGAGCCATTTATATATTATAGCCTCGTTTGTTGATTATCAGGGTGCATCATGAGCAAGTGAGGTTGGTTTGGGTCCTGTCAGTTGTTGTAGGGGTCCTCTAAATTTAGGCGTGGCCCTTTGGGCCTTTTGTCGTGTTTCCCCTGGGGGTGCGTCCCCCGGGGGAGTCTTGGTTTTTGTCCCCCCTACCACTTCGACGAGGGGGGGGAGTCTGGAGGGAGGACGCCGCCGCCCAATTCCTTCACGGGAAGGCGGCGGCCGGGCATGCGCTCCGTCGTGGGCGCGCGCGTACCCCCCCGACCTCCCCGACCCCACAGACGAATGTGGGGTCGGGGGGCCCCAACGTGCCGGTCCCGCGAGGGGCCGGTACGGGAAGGCAGGTGGGTGCCTTTGCTCCCCGCGGGCACCCACCAGGAGGAGTTTTATACGCGGAGGCGCCCGAAGAGTTGCTTGGCTGAAACCCGGGCGTCTCCAGTATGCGTATTGCGGGACAAGCGGTGGTGGTTTTAGTGGGTATGGGGGTCACGCACAACATCTCAGTGGCCCCGAGCCCCACATAACCCGGCGTCCCCCCCCTTGAAAAGGACGCTGGGTATGCGTTAACAGCATTTCCACCACCGATATCAAAAAAAAAAAAAAAAAGTTGTTGTAGGGGTCCTCTAAATACGGTACATATAAGTAACAACTCGTCTTCAATTTAACCATGTCGTTGAGGCTATAAACATAATTTATATAAAGAGATAATATACAATAAATGTATTATAGGATGTTCTCCTTTTACTTTCATTAACATTTGGTACTAGATTTTATTTGTTTGTTTTGTTTCAGCTCATAGTGAATGGTAAGGTGCCGGTCAGGGATAATCCATCTCAGGAAGCGCCCGACAGAGCGTCGTGGGGACGTCCGCTTGAATTTATTTTGGCGTGTTTGGGCTATGCGGTCGGATTAGGAAACGTGTGGAGATTTCCATATCTGTGCTACAGGAACGGCGGTGGTGAGCTATAAATCTGTTAATCTCAACTATTCTTCAAGTAAAAATCAACCAGCATTTACCAATCTTAGTATTTACTTAATTATTTAAACTTAAACGACAATCAAATAAATGAGGACAAAGAAATGATAATCAAAAGATTTATTCCTTCGTTAGAATTAAGAATGAGATTTTGATTAGAGCGTGGACATCGGATCCGTGAGTCCAATATCAGATGACCTGTTTAAGTCAAAAATAACCAGGAAGATATATACATCACTAGAGAATAGAGATAATTTTTTTTATTCATCGAAGTAAACGTTCAAGTAAAGGTAAGTAATATACCTAAAACGACGTGACGGTAGTTAGGATGATATAACAACACCACATTGTGCTCGTCGCTGTAAGACATAAGATGTTAAATCTAGTTACTCCAGTTATTTCATTAGGTACATCGTATACAGAGACTCGCAGCTGGCTATATCCAGCAGAGGAAGTCTATAGACTGATGATGATGAGAGAGAAATAAGAGCTAGAAAATTTCGGCAAATTAGATCCTATAAAAATATTTGTTTCAGGTGCATTTTTGATACCGTTCTTCCTGATGATGATCCTGATCGGTCTACCATTATTCTACCTGGAATTATACATTGGACAGTTCACTAGCCTCGGGCCTTTGAAGGCGTTCGGAGCGATCGGACCATTCTTCAGTGGTCTGGGTTACTGCACGTTGGTGGTGATCTCAATTGTCAGCATTTATTACATGATCATAGTTTCATGGACGTTGTTCTACACGATTGTATCAATAGCTGGAAATTTAGATTGGGGATCATGTGAGAACGCTTTTAACACAGATTGTAAGTATGTTTAATGTGGTTTTGTTATAGAATATCTTGATATTCAAACAGGTTTAGTTAATTTTGATTGGAAATTTAATATTTAGTATCTCTAAAGAAGTAAATTTAACAAAGTAACAATTAAAGAGTAAGTTTAATTAAAGTGAAAACTTGCTAATTCTGTTAATATTTAACCTAAAGGCAAAGCAATATTCAATTTCCAAATTTGCTTAACAACTCAAGTTAATGAGAGAGAATCAACAATATTTGACGTAGTACAAGTATTTTTAAATAATTCTTGATAGCTAACCTTAACTATACTAGTCAATATCATCTATATAAATCATGTTATTGGAATTTGTTATTATTTTCCTTAACACTTGTCTTAATTACAAAACATACTACTTGATCTAATAATAAGAACAATCAAGATTTTAAAATTGTTAAAACTATCAATATCTTCTACTATACGATTAGCAATAAATTTGTAAGAAAAACCAGTAATGTTTATCTACATAGTTTAATTCTGTCCAACAGTTTGTTACAGTGGTTTATACGATGCTAATTGTAGAGAAAATAATACTGGTAATGCGACAGACTTAACCTATTATATGAGACGGTGCATGAGTATTGGAGAGATCTGCTTGAATTCTGGCCTCGAGCCGTACGACGCTCAATATTGTTTAGATGGCACGGAACAGGTCGCTTGGTATACTAGGGTGAGAAGAACTATAGCAGCTGAAGAATACTACAAGTAAGTTAATACATCTAATCAAATAATAAGATTCTAATATCATTGTTCCGAAAATCTATAAATTTATAACGATTAGTCCAGCGGGGTAGGAAGGGCCCAAATCCTCCCATATAAACCCTGATAAATAATGGTCCCTAGTGCCCATCCGGTAACAGAGGCCATGCCGACTGTAGTTCGCGAGCAGCTAGATGTGGAGAGCGAAGGATCGGAGGAAGGATGTGAGGATTATTAGAGGAGGCTTATGTCCAGCAGTAGATGTATATGGGCAGGTGATGATACATGTATAAGAGATTTAGACCTATGTAGAGACTCATCACAATATCTTTGGTACCATAAGGCATAGAGATTTGAACTTGTTTAGTAGGAATATTCCTTTCGACGAGTAAAGGTCAGCTAAGAATAGATTTTATGAAATGTTATCCCTAAAATGGGTTGCAAGGGTGTTAATAACGATAAGGTGTCCGGGTAACAGCTGCTTGCCACCAGCGGGAATATTTCTGACAAATTTCAAGCCTAATTCTATATAATAAAAAAAGTGGGCGGAGAACAGCTAGTTTTTCATATGGAGGTTATTAACACCATTTTGATTCAGTTGCCTTGAAACAGGAAGCTGAAAATAGCATTAATAGAATAGAGATAATTAAACATAGATAAATTATCAACAGATTCTGTTTCATCATCAATTTTAACAGGTGTTTCAATTTATTGAAGTATTAGAGTAACTAACAGTTGAGACTCTAAAGATTGGTATACGCCTTCATTTAGATAATATTGCCTTCTATTTTTATAGAATATATTGTAATTAATAACTTTCTATAAAAAACAATATTTTCCTAATGGACTAATTTCGATTAGAGTGAAATTTCCTTTGAATTTATACCAAATATTACTTATACTAATATATTAATATAGGTTTTTATATGTTTAGTTTTACTAAATTATATTTCTCACTGGAACGTATTTAGTTTAACAATTGATAACAGTGTTTATAGACTTTATTACGAAAGTTTTCCTTAACACAGTAGTATAACCTATAAAACGATATTTTTTTTTATAATGTTTAATATTTTCTATACATTATTAATAAGTTATTTATCTTATGTTATATATCTTATAAGATTATGTATCACGCCATATTGTCATGTGTTTACGATGTTGTAAATCACAACCTATAAATGTACTGACGATATCATAAAATTTTGATATCGACTATTTTTAGTAGGAATAATCAACGAAACCTGCAATATTAAATTCTTGGTGAACAGAAGCCTTATTATATGTAATAAAGTTTATATTTTTATTTAATAATCTAGATGGAAAATAAACTTTATAACAATACTACAGTAATAATAAGTGTAAAGGAAGACTATGGAACAAATAAAATTAACACTAATGGTAGAAGGCTTAATTTTAAAAGCGATCAGAGGACTGTGACGTTACCTGAAGATAAGTGATACGGCCGTTTATAACGACATGGCCTTGTAAACCGGAACACGGTAATATTTACACCGTATTATTTGTTTGCGGGACCATAGATGATCTCCAGCAACAGAGACCAACCGCCAGTAAAGTTTTTTTATTCAAAATTGATAGTTTCCTTTTAATTCTTTGATCTATAACGAGAATTGGATCTATAATGAATCCGGAACACTGTCTATTACATTCTCTGCGGCGAATAAAACTTCATTTAGAAGAAATGTCTTTTCAGCGAACGTGTATTAGGTCGGGGCGATGCGACTTGGGAAAACTGGGGAACAATTCAGTGGCATCTTGTCGGATGCCTTTTCCTCTCTTGGTTTATCGCATTCCTTGTTGTTATTAAAGTAAGTTCAATTTTACTTTGTTTTTTGTTTACAAAATCATTTTCTAGACTTCCTTTCCTACTAATGAATATTGAAAGAAGTAAAAAAATCAACAAATATCTAACTATAATTAATACGGCACAAGTATCATCTGTATGTTCCTATTTAACATTTGTCTGTTTTTAGGGTGTACAGTCGGCTGGAAAGGTGGTATATTTCACGGCACTATTCCCATATGTAATGTTGACAGCTCTGCTCGTTAGGGGAGTGACATTGGAGGGAGCCGTTGAAGGTATTCTCTTCTATTTGTCACCGGACTGGAACACTCTTCTAGAGGCAAACGTTTGGGGAGATGCGGCTTCACAAGTAAGCGAGCAATTTGTCTAACAAAGATTTCTTTTTAACTAAAAGAGTTGTCAGTATTATAATTTGCAAAATAACAGTATTCGGTGGAAGTACGTTATAAACGTTTCTTCTTCGGAAATTTTCGATTATCTAGCGAGAATAAATTACATAAATTGCAGTTTTAATCTGATTTCTTAACGTGCAATCTCTACTAAGATTAGTAATGATAGAAACTTTTGCGACGAACATCAATCTTTGGGAAGGCGAATTAATAATAAACGATCTTAATTTTAAAAGTAACGTCTTTGTGAAACAACTTAAATAGAGCTAATTATCTACCAATTTAACTTTATTTTTGTAAACCAGTCTTGTTTATTACTTACATCACAATGAGGAAGTTCCTAATTTGTTGGCGATGTTTTCTATTCGTAGATTTTTTTTTTAACTCTCCAATTTTTGGAGGCTTTTATCTCTTAGGGATAAAATAGCCTCATTAACTCAAAAAGAAGACACAACACAAAAAAAACTTGGGGTCTTAATACTATGGTTTCTTAATTTTTCTTCACACAACACCACGTGTAAGGCGCCTAGGTCTAGTGTATTGATATTGTGTTTACGCATCAACTCCTGCCTTTTGCTCTACTATTTTAAACACTTCATCAGCAATCGTTGGACATCCTTTCATTGATTTTAGTCTCCATAGATATATTTTACGTTATTGTTTATTACTCCCACCTTGATCAATTCCACATACCCTAAGGTTGACTGGTAGAGAATGCATTAAGTCTGCCCTCTGCACCACGCACTGTTAAGATTGAATTATAGTTTTTATAGTCATTATTAATGGTAAATTATCATCGTCATCATCATAAAATAAACCTATGCCTTCTTCAAAGATCTTCAAAGAAATTGATCTCTGTCCCAATCCAGCTTCCAACGCCTCTCTCTGAATCGTTATTCATCTTTAGAGTGTATATCAACACTTCTTTCACCGACACTCTATATTAATATTTAAAACTCTTTCTGTTTAACTACCTTTTGTTATTGTAACCTTAAATAAAGTATATCATCATCATCATCACAAGAACTGACGCACGTCCACTGTTGGATATAGGTCTCTTGTTAGGTATTGCACAAAACAGCATATTGCGGTATTTAAGTTCAGTCGCACCCAGCGATCCTTTCACAGTAGATGACTTCATATTTATACATAAAAGCATTATTTCATCGCATGTCCGATACGTTATGTTTATTCCTTTTATCTTTTTCAGATCTTCTACTCTTATGGTGTCGCTTGTGGCTCACTGGTAACACTAGCGTCTTACAACAACTTCCACAACAACTGCCATTTCGACACCGTCTTCGTCTGCTTTGCAAATTTTTTGACCTCGATCTACGCTGGTTTCGCGATATTCTCTGTACTGGGATTTCAAGCTGATCTAATGGGAGTCAGTGTGGACGGTAAGATTATTACTAACAACAATATAACTAGTAAAAAACATAAAATATTCGAGGCCGCTAGCTTCTCAAATCAATAGATCATTTACTGATTACTTTTTCACGAGGTTGGATCTTTTACTGTTCGTTTGATGCAGTTCGTCGAATGGCACTGTGACATACAATTCTTCAAACTTTCTTCAGAAATCCATGTATTCATACCATATTTGTAGTACATTTCAGCGATATTCTTTTTCCCATCACCAGTGCCTTACGGCAGATGAGGTACTAGATCCATCCATCTCTTGTGTACTATGAAACGGCCGTGAAATATCATCAAAGTTATGCAATGGTATTAATTAAAGGAAATACGTACATTAGAATATTTTTTAGCGTAAAGAAGATTACGTATCAGCTTACGAGATAATTGTAATTACACAAATTGAAAAATAATCAACATACCTGATGATCATCACGCGATAATACACAGTGACGCGAGTTATTAAATGTAATCAGGTACTTAAGTGGTTTTCCTGTGTGGTACTTACGTTAACTTTGATTTTGTTACGTTCAACGTTCGCAATTAGTAAAATCATCATTGACACGTGAGCTTGTAATATGACTCCTCATACGAACATATATAGAAATACTATTTAAAAAAGAGAACCTTTAAGAGTATTTGCTTTTACAATTCTTTTTATGGGAGATATACAGATTTATTGACTCATCGCGAAATCTCCGAAACTATTAGACATAAACACTCGCAATTTGGTACAGATATTGCTTCTGTTATGTAGAAGTCAGCTTAGAATGGATTTTACAAAATTCCTTCCCCTTAGGGTATTGCAGAGGTGTTAATAACTAGAACGGGCCCGCGGGCTGCTGGTTGCCGTCGGGAGGGAATATTTCTGACGAATATGAAATCTTATTCTATATTACGGCCAGCAAAGCGGGCGAGGAACAACTAGTCATTACATATGATACTGTATAAAAAATCTTAATTTGGAAACATATATTTTCTTCTCCTTCTCCTTCTTCTTCTTATCGTTTATCGTGCGTCTTTATGCCTAGAGATGTTAGACTAGAATTTTAACTCACTCTAAACAGTTTTTCAAACTAAACTTAGTGTCTATATTATCAAATTAATATTGTGTTGAAGCTATAAATTGTTTTTTTATTGTTTTACGAAGAGACGAGACGGGCAAGACGTTCACTTGATGGTAAGTAATACGCTTGCCCATAACTATAGTGCGTTGTTTAGGTTAGTATACATTTCACCATTTTGTTCTCATCACCTTGAGACGTGAGATTAAGTCTTGACAAAGCAGCAGTAAAAAGGTAATAGTAGCCAACTGATGCTAAGGTACAAAGATAAATAAACATTTAAAAAAAAAATTTTTTGACACTAAACCAATTGTAGTTTCCCAAAAGGAAGACCATTTATTCACCACACCAGTCAAATGTGGATTAATAGTATTATAAAACCAAGACCCCACACTGATGTATTGTAGTGAATTTTGGGTATGGCAAAAGAAACATGAAAGTAGAATTAATGCTGTAGAGATGAGAAGCCTGAGAAGTATAACTGGAGTGATGCTGATGGACAGTGAGGAACAGTGTGATAAGGGAGCGGTGCGGCATGGTTGAAGATGTAATAATAAATATAGAGAAAGGGATGCTTAGATGGTTCGGCCATGTTAAGAGAATGGATGAAAGAAGATTAAAAAGAGAGGTATACAAGGTAAGAATGATTGGACAAATCGGTGCAGGTCGACCTAGGCGGACATATTCCGATCAAATCGGAGATGTCCTAAAGAAAGGATGGATCAAGAGTACTCGCAACCGACCAGCATGCAGGAAGACGCTCATGAAAGTGGTGGAAGCGAAAAAGGTGTGCCACGATCGTAGTAAGTGGAGAGAGGTGGTCTCTGCCTACCCAATGGGCAACGAGGGGTGATATATGTATGTATAAAACATAGTACGTGATCGTGTTCCCTGTTCTCGGTCTAACTAATATAACGCTTAGAAGTTCCTTGTTATATTAAACACACAATATTTTTTACGTTTCTTAGTTATAATATATTTCATCATTATCATCAGCAGATGCCCACTGCTGGCATAGTATATATAACAGTTGACTTTAGCACGTTCGCGCAAAAATTTTAAAAGTCTATGCCATTGATTTGCTCAAGTTGATTAAACCAAGCAAATTGCATACAACCGTAGGCCAGAGCAAACATGTTGCGAGTATCTGTTACATAGTATACAGGCTGTTACCTGTTCCGTCTATACCTTTGTTTTTTATATTAATATATTGTTGATTTACCGGCGGTAGGTCTCTTTTGCCGGTGACCGTCTAGGTAGGTACCACATTGACTATTTTTACCGCTAAACAGTAGTGTATAAATATTACTGCGTTACGATTGACAGGCGCTGTAGCTAGTGAAATTACTGGGGTATCGATGCTCAATTTCTTATGTCTCAGGCGACGAGCGTAATGTAGTGCAGTATCATCAGCATCATTAGCCGATGGATGTTCACTGAACATAAGCCTTCCCGAAAGATTTCCTCGTCGATCGGTCTCACGTTTCTCGCATCCATTAGGTTCCGGCGATTCTCACCAGATCGTCAATCCACCTAGTGGTAGGCCTCCCAACACTACTTCTACCGGTACGTGGAAGCCAAAGATTGATGCCCTTATTGTACCCACGCCAAGAGAGAGAGAGAAGAGAAGGCAAAGATTGATGCCCTTATTGTACCCACGCCAATATTCGTCGAGGGCTCTACACTAGGTGTGGACAAATACGTTTACCTGGAACAAACAGTCCAGCTAGGTAAGTCCAAGTTCCAGAAAGAGATCAATTGACGAGACCAACTCGGTTAGGCAGCGTTCAAGGGGTTACTCAGCACCTTTTCGTCTCAGATACCGCAGTATCTGAAAACAAGAGTCTTCAACTCGTTCATGTTGCCAGTGTTGACATACGGAACCAAGACGTGGCCCCTTACTGTCAGTCTTATAAAAAGGTTGATAATCACCCAAAGGGCAATGCAGAAGGCTCGGTGTTTCTCTGTGCAATCAAATCAAAAATGACGAGTACTAACGTTGATTTTAAATATCACCACGCTCCTTTAAACACCCTGTATGTTTGGGTAGACGTATTGGATCGTACACAATCGCCGATTGATCCGCGATCCCTGTTGATTTCGTTCCATAACAACATGTGTTTGAATTTCAGTCGGCGGATAATGGATTGAGTTAGCAGTACGAAGTAGAAGGCTTTATTGATGCGAACGTTTCGTATATTGAAAATATTGCTAAAATACCTTTGTTCTTTTATTGTTATAAAAAAAATTACTCTTTTCAATATTATTTACAGCGTCGACACAAAAGAGTTTTTTTTTAATAAAAAACCTCGAAATGATTCGTATAACTCCCGCGGAACTTTCGTCTGCTCATAACAATGAGACAGTACATCTCGTTATGCTAATAATATCTAAAACTACAGCATCCTTCACAAGGAATAAAATAAAATACACATTCTATTGTTAACGGAGATGGATATTGTAGTACTTTCTAAAATAATGTACGACAAGAAAAACATTGATTACTGTATAAACATTATTCTAGATACGTAACCGCTCATTCGCCGCGCACATTTCCCTTAACAGGTTATTTTTTTAATAAACTTTATCTAGTTATTGCACAGTACGAATATCTGATAACATCAATGGCCAACTTGGCCACAATAACTGACACTGTCATAATGCGAAGTTATCAAGTAATAAAGTCCAATATTGACGACCCTCTTAATCTCTATTCGTTATTAACAGCCTTAGGAGCATCACAACAAACATTACGAGCGGGCGATTATAGATTTGGGTGCTGTTCTTTACTGATACCTACTAAAGCTCTCCGTTCGATTAAACCTAGAGAAAGCTAACTAATTCTAGACAGATCAGACTGTAAATAAATTATTTAGTATAAGCTGAAGGTAGTCCGAGATAACTGCGACGTCAAAACTATGAAGCATTAGAAACGTCAGACGATAAATAATTAAAACGCTACATCGTCATTAGTCATCTCCTGCCAGGGATCGTCAAGGTAGATACAACTCCCGCCTAACAGTACTGTTCAAACATTACTGTATTCCGGTTTGAAAGGCGCTGTAGCTAGCATGCCTACTGGAGTAACGACATAACATCTTATATATAAAAATAATGAGCACAGTGTGGTGCAGTGTATAACTAATGCTACGTTGTTATAGTAAGCGTATCACTTAACATCAGGTGAACGTCCCGCTCTTTGAATAAAACCTTTAAAAATATCTTTTTATAAACACAATGATACATATATACAAAAATAAAATTAAAGTACTATATAAAGTAAGTGTCTCTTTTTCAGATGTCGCCGAACAGGGCCCCGGTTTGGCGTTTGTCGCATATCCAGAAGCACTACTACAAATGCCCATACCTCAGTTTTGGTCAATACTATTCTTCCTGATGTTGTTCATACTTGGCCTCGGTAGTCAGTTCGCCGGTATCGAGGCGATCAACACCGCCATTGTGGACCAGTGGCCGCAGTTCAGGAAGCGATATTGGATGGTAAGTCTGCTGCCAGCCCTGTAGTCTCGGGCTATTAAGAATAGGACTAAGGTATTCCCTGTCTGTCGTATAAGGCGACTAAAAGGGTCCTCGGGTAGTGGGCTTTGAAGGTCCTGGGAGGCCTTCAAAGCTTAATAAGCGAGCCTAAAGACAACATATACATGGTGGTCTTGTATTCGCCGTAGCACAGCGTAGGTGCTAAGGAGGGCTTTGCCCTTTCATAGCATGTTTGGACCAGAGTGCAGGGGAGCGCCGGTGCGTTTCATAAGAGATCTCGGAGCTCCTCCTATTGCACTGACGGAGACCACCGAAGGCGTTTTAGTAGGTAGAAGCCCCACAAACTTGTCTTCCCCCCAGAAGCAAGGTATAATTTAAGAAGACTTCTCCTGCGCTAAAAAAAAGTCTGCTGTAACTTATACCCTATGTTTTTTTATTTATACAAGTGATGCCTTTTATTACTATAGAATATGACTATTTCTAAATAACTCGTAGAAAAAAGTCCACAGGAGTCTAAATTTGGTTAAAGGATGGAAACATTGCTTTATAATCTGTGGGCGGCGGTAATCACTTAATAGACTACATTCAAGATAGGTGTCTTGGATGTAGTCTATTAAGTGATTATATTGATTGCCTTTCAAAGCGAAGATCTGTGCTTTAATTTTGGGATCACTAATTGGTCAAGTTTATTGAAACCTATCATCTGTCATCTTCTTAAAATGCCTCTCCACGTGAAGGTTGGCGATCAGCGTGGTACAGTCCTATCTGTCTCTGGTTCGGTGGAACGATCTGATGCCTCAAATGCGCCAGTCCATTCCCTGATATTCCTCTACCATGACTTTATCCTTCTCCCCACCTTTCGTTAATATCTTCATTGTCATCTTCATCAGCAACTATTTATGTTTGGTAGTTGAAACAATCAATATTGGTATTAACTGAAATTGATCTCCACCTGATTTACAATTTCTAGCAGGATATTTTCAAGTATTATTATTATGTTACAGGTTACTGCGTTTACTTGCTTGTCCTGTTTCATCCTCGGGATCCCGATGTGTTTCAGCGGCGGTGTCTATCTGTTCACGCTGCTGGACTGGAACACAGCGTCATGGGCTATACTTTTAATCGGCATGGCAGAGGTAATGATATTTGCTTACCATTTATAAAATAGACAAATTTTATTAAGGTCGTCTGTCTGTTGGAATAAGATATTAGTACTCATGGGGTGCCTAGGTATTAGTGTATTGAATAGTAATTATGGGAAGCCGATGAACGCGAACAGTACAAGATCGATCAGTGAGGTGATAAGGAGTGGGCGCTTTATATCTACTGATGATTGTGATGAATGATAGATATATTTTACACGTTTAACTCTCGTAATCTTTCATATAATGTGTTTTAGTTAAATGTTGAATTTAATTGTAACGTCATCCGATAGACGTCCACTTCTGGATATAGGTCTCCACCAAAAATCTCCACATCGTCGGTCCTGCGCTGGAGTCAGCATGGCCTCCGGCACTGCCGGCCGATAAGACTCATCGTCTGTAGGGGTTCTTGTGGGGGGATTTGGGCCATATCGCTGGCCCATTGTGGGTTGGTGGAAGCCAGAGCCTCGTTTATTGATTATCAGGGTGCATCACGAGTAGATAAGGTCGGTTTGGGTCCCGTGAGTTGTTGTGTGAGACCTCTAACACCACTTGAGTGAATAACTTTTAACAATTTCGTACTCTAAAGTAAATCGATATATTTTTACAATAATCGCAGTCCGATCATATATTCAAATTGTAAATCGGAATCTTATCGTTTAAATAAGAGCCTATCTCGATTTGTTATCGATTGTCCATATCGATATTGGTGTAAATTAAAATCAGGTTTATATTTTTTATCTGTTCTTTCTTTCAGAGTGTATCGGTGGCGTGGAGCTATGGAATTAACCGTGCGATGAATGACCTCGCCTCTATGAACATGAAATTGAACGTAGTACTTAGGTTTTATTGGAAAGCAGCCTGGACGGTCGCTGTACCTGTATCTAGCATTGTAAGCTTATAGATTATTTAAGGTTATTTTGATTAATGCTAGAAGGCTGGAGTTTAAGTTATGCCTCTTTGCTGGTTGATGATTATTGTAAACATATATTTCAGTACAGTGAAACAGAAGAATTGATATTTATTAGTAAAAAAATATTTTTTTTTACTATAGACATACATTTATAACAAAAAAGCTTCTTTTTATTATCGAAATAATACTGAGTAGTATTTATAGTTGATTGTACGGTACGCGACGGGTTCATCCCGGATATTCAAATGTCAGGGGATTCTTTGTATGATAAAAAATATGTGTGCGTAATCGTTTAACTTATTCTGTTTTATTAAAACATACAATTTATTTCAAGATATTTTTAGGTAGTCCTTTAACATCATCATCATCAGATGATAGACGTTCACTGCTTGACATAGGTTCACATCAAAGATTTCTACTCCAATCGGTTCAGCGTTGCCCATTTCTAGTAATCATTTTTTTAGCCGTTAAAACGATGATGGATGATATCACCTTTACCTTGTGGTGAATCACAGTGTGTAGATAACAACGTCGTGAATATGTCTAATCGAAACAGTAAAATTCCTCTACGACTTAGCGGCTTTAGTTGTTGCGATGGTTAAACTCTACCGACAAGAAAGATCGATTACCACAAGCGCAAATTGTAAGGTTTTTCATTATGTTTACTCGTGTACAGTTAAATCGTTTTCTATACCTTCAAAATAAAGCCTTTCATATGAAACGTCCCCGCCATATGGTAGATGAATATTCAAACGATAAGGGCACAGCCGATAAGCTCGCACTTTACTCGGAACAGCGATACGGCAAATATGCTCTTTATATCAATACAGATAACGGCTAATCCGTGTTCGAGTTATATTAATATATTTTATACGATATTTTATAAAATTCTAATTATCAATAATTGTAACTGAGTAATTATACTTACAAATTAAACAAGCAAACATAAAGAAAAACCACCTCTAATCAATATCTTAGTGATAGTTTAGGGCGCGAACGATGGCGAAGGGCGTAGGATGTTAAAAAGCCTTTGTTAAGATATGTGTCATGATACTAAAGTAATATAGGTTTAAATCTATGACCTGTGAATCTCAGTAGCTATAGTATGGTGGAGCTATGATTGAAAAAAAAAACTAGCTGTAAATACCAATAAAAATAAAAAGCCTCCAAAGAAACCATTGAGTGTTCAAAAGGAAGTAATTGATATGCGATACGAAAATTAAACGTAAATGTTTGCGTTTCAGGGGGTGCTTATCTTCATATTCTTCGACTGGACAGCACCAGCTTACGAAGATTACGTATTTCCATTGTTTGCCGACATTCTCGGCTGGGCCGTCGGCCTATCAACGCTTATTCTATTTCCTGTTGGAGTCGGTTGGGCACTGTATAAAGGATACGTAAGTTTTGACTTGACTTGTCGCGAAACCTCACCTAAACAACATGATGATATTCATAAGCGAAAGTCATAATAACATGTAGTAATCATGTTTACAATATTGATGGACAGACGTTCTTGTATGTATATATATCTTATTCCCCACGGACATATCGGTCATATAAAAAAGTCAAGCGGCACGCCCATACTCTATATCAGTACTTAAGATATTAATGATAAAGGCATAAGAACAAAAGTTGTTATCGACAAGTAATCAAGAAGCTTATTTATGATTAAACATCAAAACTCCTTAAGGTTTAATTCTCATAATATTTCCGATGATAACTCCGATATACTCATTCTCTGATATTCAGTTTTCCTATCGTTTTATTAACTCTTACTCAGGTGAGATTCTGGACTAAAGGATCTGGAGTCCACCACTTAAATCTCTAATATCAACATTTTATACGACAATCTCAATAGCTATATCATCGCTACTGTATCCCATAAGTATCATAGATATCAAATTATAATCAAATCTACCGTCACCTTTCCCATCGTCATGCCGTACTTCTTCATGTCTACTTGTCATTTCACTTCATCTTCCATTGTCACTTTCGTCTACTCTTCTACTGTAATGTTTTACAATAAAAATAACGTTTATTTCTTCAGCGCGGCAAGGAGCTGTTTACACCGACAGAAAATTGGAAGCCTGCTTTGAAATCAGCCGACAACACCACATCAGATCTGGTCGACACTAATCCATTGAGAGCTTATGACAATATGGCTTATATCTAAAGTCAATTATTAGCGAAAGCTTAGAGCGGAAGTGCAAGTAGAGATATCAAGTTCCGAGTGTTTATTAAATATTTTGTACTATGCACGATTAATAAGTATATTACTAGTCTATGATAAAAAATGTTCATTTTATGTGTCAGACAGAATGTATAGATAGGGTAGATCATGTTTTATCTACTCAGTTGTAATTCAAAAAAATCTCTTCAGTTCAATGAATAATATCAGATCTTTGTTTTATCTTTGTCTTTGTTTAGTAACAATGAGTGCGAAGAATTTAAAGCAGACTCGTCCTGCATAGTTGAGAGAAAGTGTATTGACTCTCACAGTTGTCAACATGAACATGATGCTGTTGCGTAGTTGTGGGTTTTACAACACAAGGATTATAGCTAGGCTATAGTAATCTCTCTAAATCCTATTACATATCGTCCACTGCTGTGGCGTATCCGGCTTTTATAAACAAGCCGAATGTTTTCATCATCTTACTGACAGAAATGAAATGATAACTCATGATTAAAGCCTTTATTTAACAGTAATCATTGTTACCTAGTAGAGATAAATGAAACTAGAATTACAGTAAAATTAAAGAGGAAGAAAATAGTCTAAAGCATTTCCTGTTTCAGTATTAAGACTCCTTTACTTGTTTATTATCCTTATGCATTCGGGTAATAGATTCCTTCCGGATCCGCCGACTTAAAGTTTAATTAAAGATACAGCCAGACAAAGGGGGTGTTCGGTTTAAATCCGGCAATAGTTTTGCCATCTGCGTCTGTTTCTTTTGGCTATAGACTGATCCAATTAAAACAGCTCTCGTTCTCATTACTGTCATATACTTTATTGTATGATAGAATGTTCGAGTAACAATTTGGACCTGCTACTCAATGATACGACCATAGATATCGATGTGGCTCTCGATAAGATTTTTAGATGGCTCGTTGTTTTAAGTACCGTCATACTAAGTACATGTCTCCAGCGACAGCATCCTTCAAAGAGTACTCTATCATGTACCACTGGTAAGAACACACAAACATAACAATTTGACAAACGTACGCTTATCTGTATCTATATACGTTTTAGTGACGCATTCATATATCAAGTTTATTGTATAAGTACAAATAAAGTCTGGTATCTATTTAATAAATCGAAGCTTTTGAAAAGTGGTATTGGAGTAGAATTCTGCGCATACCATGGACAGCAAGAAGAACCAACAAATCCATTCTCGAGCAACATATAATCACCACCAGATTGTCCACCATTTGCTACAAACGAGTCCTAAGTTACTTTAGCCATATTGCCGCGGACAACCAGATCATTTGGATGAGCTGGTTGTAGTAGGAAACATCGAGAGCAAGAGATCGCGGGGTCGATCGTCTATCCGAGAACAGAGCGGTGTAGATGCAGCTGGTTGATGCGTCATTAAGAGCATTTCAGGATAAGCACTACCTTCATGAAGTACACGAAAAAGAAGAAGATTTAATAATTCAACATATAATCTGTAGATCTGAGAGTAATGGGTGATTTAAGATCTTATGTCTCAAGGCGAGAAGAACATTGTTATAGACAAGCGTATCACTTACCATAAAGTAAACATCTTGCTTCTCCCATTGTTTTGTCATCATCATCATCAGCCGATAGACGTCCACTGCCAGACATAGGCCTCTCCCACTGATTTCATCCAATGGGTTCCCAAAGCCTCTCAACACTACGTCTATCGACGTACCGTCCGCAGACGCCACTTGAAGACCTTACTGCCTCATCGGCTGACGGTTCGCGCTTAAGTCTATCATCGCTTCGTCATACAAAAGAATAATCTATTAAAGCTTATTTACCTCTTATAGAAGACATGTTCAATTTACAGCAAGTTGTATAATGTAAACCACACAATCCCCACCACTATTGTTTCGCTCGTAGAACAAAAGTGGATCTGTATGCAAATGCTCTTTACACGACGTCTGGAACATTAACCAATGCCATTCAGTTACGTACAAAGCGTACGACGGGCATTCCTAAACGTCTAACTTTTATCAGCTGCAGTTTAAAATCTGTGAGGTCGATGACTTTACCGTCTGCGTATATGACGGTAACTACTTGAACAAATATTTTTAACTAGAAACTAGGAAGATCTATGTCCACCCGTGGACGTCTAACGGCTGTTGGTAATGGTTATGATTTGTCAAACTTGGATGATACAAACATACATACATATCACGCCTCGTTCCCAGTGGAGTAGGCAGAGACCATCTCTCTCCACTTGCTACGATCCTGGCACACCTCTCTAGCTTGCTCCACTTTCACATCTAATATTCGCTGACAACCAAAGTCCACTAAAATGAACTCTTCACATGTCTAACATCATTAGCCAAGTGGTATATCGCCCGTACAGTATTACCTTGAAGTTTAAAACCTGAATGTATCTTCCGATTTCCGTAAACCAGTACCCACCTACAACTTTAGAAATTTCTAGAGACACCACTCTAGAAGTTGCTAGAGAACTCGTGCTTCTGACGCATTTCGTATTAATTATCAGCGATGTCTAAACAGCCGTATAACGCCCACTGTTGAGCATAGGCCTCTGTCCCAGTACAGGTTGGCGGGTGATCAGAGCTTCGTCTGTTATTCAACTGGGTGCACCGCGTGCAGGTGAGGCTGACTTAGGCTTCATTATATGTTGGAAGGAACCCCTTACACCCTTATTAGCGATGACTCATTGTTTATTATAAACTTTTATTTTCGATTCCGAGGAGAAATCTTCGAAAGATACCCTGCGTCTTGGTTGAAGACAGGGATATGTGAGATTCTTACTCACTAAAACCCACTCGGTGGTGTGCATTAATACATTCACAGAGGTTCCGAGATCTCTTATAGAACGCTCCGGTGTTCCTCTACACTTTTTATTACACATCTCTGAGGAGGAGCCTAACCCTCTAAGGCATCGCTAAGCTATAAGCTGTCCCACGCAGGTTCCCTTGTTGAGCGATAAGGGCCCCCACCCTCAAGGCCCGCGAAACTCCTAGACCCTTTTAGTCACCTTCTTACCTTAGTCCTATTCTTACTAGCCAAGACTAACAGGTATGATAAACTCGTGATCTAACACCTGCAGCGCATCACTCTCTATTCTTCTCGAACGTTCGCTAGACCTACATTAGAAGTCGAATTTTTGTAACAATTTGTCGTCAAAGGTATGCCAATTATGATGCACCACTTTCTCCGTTCAATATCTATACTCCGCTTAGTGGAGACGTACCATAATAAATAACCTACCCGGCGAAGGAGTTCTCCAAAATAGCTGCAGTCATTTATCAGAGGAGAGGTCAGACAGTAGGGAGCTAATACTGAGTGACATGCGACGGGATTGCTCCATATAGAGCTTTTGCTGATAATACACGAGTTATATGTTTTAAGACGTCATTTCCGCCGTTGTATATTATATCTCTTTTCTTTTTTTTTTTTTGATATACATTTGAGAGAAATATCATAATTTCACATCAAAATTCACTAGATGCTACACTTACGAGCATGACTTGATATAACTTTTCTATAAGCTTTTACATCTTTGAAAAAAAAAGTATCATATTAGCCTCTCATTAAAGAATAACAGTTACGTGTACAAAAGGAACTCACCGGATATACTGAAAGCAATGAAATTGCTCCAACAATTGAAGAAGTGAAGAGACGAGCGAAACCCTCATCTGATACACTTGCCTATGATAACGTGGTGCTTGTTAGGAAGCACACAGTACCACATTGTACTCGTCGCATTGAGACATGTCTCCTTACTGTTTGGCCTACCATCCAGGATGGTCTCCATCAACAATGATCTACTAGCAACAAAAAGACGCAAGTCCAAGAATGTAGTGTCATATAAAAAGCAATTAATCTTATTCCATATATTCCCAGTACGACCTTCGCAGACTAGTTCTGTGTATATTCTAGGGTCGCGATGACGCGTCATGCGGACCCCAGAGGCCCCTTGATTAATGACTGCGGCTATCATTAAATCAGATCTACAGCTAATACGTATGACTTTGCTCAAACACTTGCTAAGTAGAATGTCTTGAGGGAAATTGGACTTTATCAACACTTTGAATATAGGTCATAATTATAAAAATTATACCTCTTTACTTAAGCAATGCAATTTAGAAAAAATCCGGCTTTTTTATTCAAGGAAGCGATGCGAGGAACTGGATGTTCACGTGATGGTGTCTGTCCATAACCACAAGACGCTAGTTAGGAGGATATCTACACTACATTGTGCTCGTCGTCTTGACGCATTAGTTAGTCTTATAATCCCAGTTATTTCTGTAGTAATGTTTGCACACAAGGTCAATGGCAGAAATAAGACTTGTAGTGATACCTTCCTAAACAGTCTCCGGCAACTCACCATCATTTTCGAAACATGAGCTTCGTTTATCATGTACTGCTTTAAATCAATTAGGTATTCCTTCGTTATATCTTTTTATACATATATAACGCACTATATAATAGGTTGGGGAAAAAGAAATCTATTATTTTTATATAACTTCAGGGCTTTATTTAACATGCTTCGGATTGTCCGATTTGGATCAAATATGCACCGTTTTATTCCATGATTTGTTGCCATTTTAAAGGTAACTTCATAATGCCTCTCTCGTAGAAGTCCTGGTCTCTATTTGTAAAAAACTCTAGTAGCCGATTTTCACAATCTTCCCTAGATGCCAATTTTTTATCACTAAAGAAATTTTGTAATGCAAGAAAAAGATGGTAATCGCTTGGTGCCAAGTCCGGACTGTATGGCGGATGCATTAAAACTTCCCAACCAAGCTCCCGAAGTTTCTGGCGAGTCACTGTAGACGTGTGTGACCTAGCGTTGTCCTGGTGGAACACGACACCTCTCCTGTTGGTCAATTCTGGCCGTTTCTAGTCAATTGCTATCGTCAAACGGTCCAGTTGTTGACAGTAGAGATCAGAATTTAGTGCTAGGCCATGTGGAAACAACTCATAATGAATAATCCTCTTCCAGTTTTTCTGTTAATTGGTGTGGCACCCAAACATCGAGCTTCTTTTTGAATCCAGCTTTGTGTAAATGGTTTAAACAGTTTTAAACTGTTTAGTGGTCAATTTTTAGCTCCTGGGCGATGTTACGACTGCTAACATGCCGGTCAACTTAGATCATTTCTCCGATTTTATCGACATTTTCGGCGACAGGCCTACCTGTGCGAGGTGCATCTTTAACATCAAAAATTCCTGAACGGAATCTACGAAACCAAAATTGCACATAATTGGCTGTTACAGTATCGGGTCCATAAACACCATTCACAATTTTAGCCGCCTGGCTTGCATTTTCGCCTTTGTCAAAGAAAAACTGTAAAATTTACCGAATTTTCTGTTTGTTCACTTCCATTTTTAACACCCTGTAACTCACAATTGAATGCATCAAACAAAAAACAGCAAAAGAATTATTTTACTGCGAAATGTCACCTTTCCAACGAGCATAAATCTGAAACTGTTTGATCGATACTTTACGAGAAATTTATCACTACAGCCATCTACCGAAAAAATAATGGATTTCTTTTTCTCCAACCTAATATATGTGGAAGAAATTATAATTTTACTTTTTTTTTATTTTCGTGTAACTTGGCAATGTCTTTTGGCAATTGTAAAATGGTAACACTGACTTTGATTGACAGAAAGGACGAGTTAGTTGACAGATAGGAAGACAGATGAAATGACGTTGTTTGTTTTGTGGAAGATTATTAAAAGTTTAAAGAAAAATCCATTACCGTTTCAATTTGGAGAATCTCACTTATATGTATGTGTATATACAATAGAGTTGTCAAATATCTCCCTTCCGCCTTTTTGTCTTTTGAATTTCGCGGCTATGTACAAAGCGCTACAGAGCTCGTATCTGGCAATACTATACATAATTTGAAAGGTCTTGACATAACCTACAAAACGACGCTATGCATAATTAGTTTGGATATTGCGTTCAACAATTATAGACGTGTAAACATGAAGTTCACTAACGCCGAAATTCACGCTATTTTAAAGTTTTCCTTCGTTAAAGGCAAATCCGCTAGAGAAACGTTCCGTGAAATTAATGGTGTTTTGGGGGATGGTACTCTATCACTTCGAACCGCGGAGGAATGGTTTCGACGATTCAGAGCCGGTGAAAACGACACCATGGATAAGCCAGCCGGCGGAAGACCTGTGACGACAAATACCGATCAAATCATGGACTACATCGAGTTAGACCGGCATGTGGCATCTCGTGACATCGCCCAGGAGATGGGAGTTAGTCACCAAACCATTTTAAACCATCTGCAGAAGGCTGGATACAAAAAAAAGCTTGATGTTTGGGTGCCGCATGATTTGACGCAAAAAACCTTCTGGACTGAATCAACGCCTGCGATATGCTGCTGAAACGAAACGAACTCGACCCATTCTTGAAGCGGATGGTGACTGGCGACGAAAATGGATCACATACGACAATATCAAGCGAAAACGGTCGTGGTCAAAGGCCGGTGAATCGACCCAAACAGTGGCCAAGCCGGGATTGACAGCCAGGAAGGTTTTGCTGTGTGTTTGTATGGTATTGTTTGTTTGATTGGAAGGGAATCATCCACTATGAGCTGCTCCCATATGGCTAGACGCTTAATTCTACCATCTACTGCGAACAACTGGACCGCTTGAAGCAGGCGATCGACCAGAAGCGTCCAGAATTGGCCAACAGGAAGGGTGTAGTGTTCCACCAAGACAACGCCAGACCACACACTTCGTTGATGACTCGTCAGAAGCTACGGGAGCTCGGATGGGAGGTTTTATCGCATCCACCATATAGCCCGGACATAGCGCCAAGTGATTACCACCTGTTCCTGTCCATGGTGAACGCCCTTGGTGGTGTAAAGTTGAACTCAAAAGAGGCTTGTGAAAAGTGGCTGTCCGAGTTCTTCGCAAATAAGGAGGAGGGGGGCTTCTATGAAGTTGCCGTCTTGATGGAAACAGATTATCGAACAAAACGGCGCATATTTGAACTAAATCCGATCACTGTAACACTTTTTATAAAGCATTGAATAAAGAGCAAAAAAGCGGAAGGGAGATATTTGACAACCTTATAGTATGCGTGCAACAATAATGCTCACACTACGTTAATCTCCTTAAATATATACAATTATGTTCGCGTGTCAGTTGGACGTAGTTGTGATTAAAGCTGTATGTGTCGAAGTCACGAGACCAATTGAAATC
Organism: Troides oblongomaculatus; assembly: GCA_029032895.1. Taxonomy (NCBI): domain Eukaryota; kingdom Metazoa; phylum Arthropoda; class Insecta; order Lepidoptera; family Papilionidae; genus Troides; species Troides oblongomaculatus. The sequence goes on along the minus strand of JARDWC010000432.1, from coordinate 2,325,705 downwards.
TTTTATCTTTTAATTATCGTTAACTAATAATAGGTGCGAGAACATTATAGATATATGGTTATAAATAGACCTTCTACTATCACTATACCTGCACCCTGTATTAAAAAATATTAAAGATATAAATAAAGAGAAAAGATTTTGTAGGAGTTTTGATGATCGTACCTTTCTTGGGAACGTATTAGAACCGTCTGAACAAGTTAAGATTGTTTAGTATTTAAAAAGCAAATTAATTTCTAGATCTTTTCTGATTTAGGTATTACCGTATTTATACCAATTAACATTCCTTCATAAATACTACCTTTTGAAGGGTAAATTGGGTAAAAAATTAAACTAATTAGACGTACCAGTTGCACATCTAAATGGAAATGTCGAATAATTTATCATTGTTATGGACATTGTATTTCATGAAAACGACAATGAAGTAGTGTGTTTTTCCTTATTTATGTAAATAAAAGTAGAGCACAAGTCTTCGTGTACTAACTATGTTGATGAGTTCCCAATTCGAGCAGACGTTTGGAGCTTAAAAAATTGGACAGCAAAGGAGCCGGACATTGAAAAAGCCGAGACTAAAAAATTCAGAGTGGGCAATTTGTATCGCGGGCTAACTCGATCTGCGACTCACGTGGAATATATCACCTCCTTGATCCTGAAGCCGTATCCTCACGATAATCTGTATACATATCCAGTAAACATAACCATACATAACATTAATGTTACTAAATACCTAAAGATTAATGTGATTTACACAACAAATAACTGCACACATAATCAATTTTTAAACCTCCTATTTTCCTTTCACCTGGTGTTAAATGACAAAGGGGTTATAAGTGGGGAGCATAATACTACCCTAAATGTTGGCAGTGGTTACGGCGACGGATTTGTAATAATAGGGTGGCCAACCAGGCAGTCCCGAGAATCTTACCATGTAAATAAACTCGAACGAGTGGACCCGGAATAGACACAAGACCTCCGTATTACAAGGCTAGCTGTTAACCACTGAGTTACGGAAGTACAAGAACCTTAACAGTTCATAGGGACCTCAAAACCGTAGAAGGTGAAATGCTCTCAACAGAATATTGTCTCAGAAATGTTGACTTTCTGTAAAGCTATATATGACGGTAGATTAACAAGGAAGCTAATAGATTAAAGGGTCTAAAGGAAACCTTCTATAACTTCCGTATTTATGATCATTATTATGTCTGAGTCAACATCGATATTCATTATATACCACTATCCAAATTACAACAGAGTATCCAACATTTTTTCAAGGTTTAATCGATACTAAAGCATATGAATCCAACACAGTTTAATTTGTCAATGTTCGTCTTCTTTTATGTTTTGTAGAGCAGACTTGTACTAATAAATATATAATGACCTGGTCACGTCTTCAAACACTTCCATTAGTTTGATAGTCATATGAATCGAAATATGGCCCTAATAATGACCTAGGCAATACAAATATAAATACTACTTTTTGTGGATTTTAATATAATCATCCAAAATCACTAAATCAAAGAATAGAGTTATCACTATCATCATCGGCCGAAACGTCCACTGGAGATAGGCCTCTCTCAAAAATACATCGATCAGTCTGATCATCATATGGGGGTATTTGGGATATTTCCCACCACACTGACCCAATGCGGGTTGATGGGTGCCAGAGCCTTGTTTGTTGATTAGCAGGGTGCACAATGAGCAGATGAGGTTAGTTTGGGCCTATTAAATTGTTGTGCGAGAACCCTTACACCCCGTTAGCTCTATACAACTATCAAATGTTCCAATGAATAAAAACTTGTAGTATTTTATAGAAAAAAAAATTCATATCCATATCTTCAACTACGACGTTCATTGCATTGAATAGAAGGGTATCCAACATACCGATGCGATCGAGTGAGGAGAAGAGGTAATGGCTCTATCACATAACTCAGAACCTTTTACCGATTGGGGTTTAAATTCACAAATACCGCATACCTTCGGAAGTAGGTAAGGCGATTTCGTATATATCTCAAAACAAATTTCAACTTCATATGTATTAGAAAATAAATATTTTTTCTTTATATAAAACAAACAAGAATGTTTATATAAAAAAATACATAGTATTTATAACTTAACTCGGTAAAGTCTCTCATTTCGGTTAATATACTAGACTACTAAGATATTACACAACGTGACAGATTAATGTACTCATAAACCTGTAATTTCATATTCCCACTACTGGGACTCGCAGTTTTTTCTTAAAAAAAAATTCGAAGATGTCAATACCATTTATCAATACGGCCAAGTGTGAGTTGGTGAACTATAATGAAACTTATTTCTAACTATAACTCAGTTTTGAATTGAAGTAACTTTTTTGGTCACGTGCGCCGAGGAAAGAAGGCTGTTAAGCGACATGTGGTCCAGGGAAAGGATGAAGGTGTATCAAGCCACGAGGAAGATCGCCTTAAGATGGTTTGATCAGAAAGCGGCAGTAAATGGCTCGTCATCGTTATCACTACATGAACGCACGAGGAAGACGGCCAACAGGGAAAGGTGGCAGCGTGTTGTGAAGCTTGCCAGCAGCACCTGATGACCACGACCACTCTGTCAAGAGTGATACAGACGAAGAAGAACTCAGTTTCACAATTGATTTTTTTTCAACAATTTATTATTATTCAAAATTAGTATTTTTAGTATTTTTGTCTTAATCGTTTTTGAATACAAACTCTTAAGGAAGGAAAGAAGCAACTACAGTTATTATATGTTATGCCTTTATATATTACTAATAATCTTAAACTATTTGAGTAACTAAAACATATTATTATGAGAAATTTTAAATATAATATTTCTCATAATAATATGTATATATTATATCAAGATTCTGGATCAATGGAAGTCTTTGAGAGAAGCCTGCGCCCAACAATGGGTTCCCATCCACTTATAACTATTATCGTTATATAACGTAATGAAGATCCTCATCCTCAAAAACCTTTAATAATCCTCGTGTTTAAATATTTTTTTTTAGTTCTACAAATAGTAATTTACTAGATGTGTACTATTCGATACATTTCCATTTATTTAAGTTAGTTGGTATATATGTAAGTGATTGAGAAACACAAAGGAGAGTTAGCAGCCGTTGGGCAGTACTTACGCAATATAATCTGCTTAATTGTAGTTCGCGATGCTTAATGTGGAAAGTATGGACGTTATCGTCACATTGTTATCTGAGAACAATAAAAACTGTTCGCGACTGTACATCCCATCAGGCTGGGCTTATAGTTGGAGGATTTAATGTTACTTATTTTCTTTTACGACCTATGAAGAGAGGAGCCCGTTTACTTCGCTAAGTTACGGTTAAGAGTTGACTTAGTGAATATGATAAAAATTATACATATTTAGTCAAACTTCATATCGAACAATATTTCATATAAATTTTCATGATCTTAAACAAAATATTAATATGATATTTTCATTATCCTTTGAAAAATCACTGCACATCAAGTAATACTCAATTGTCAAGTCTGTACTGGCAATCGTTGTTTATTTTAGGGGTTTGATATAAATATATGTAATTGGTACGATGCTAGGAATTTAGAAAAATTCTTTTGTTATGCATGTTATAGTACATATATACAATAACGAAATAATAGGATTGAAATTATTCAACAAAGTAATTATCTCATTTCTAGCGATTTCCCATAATGGCCGTAACGATAGCTTTACGCAGATGTTGACATGACCCTCTTATCCCTTTTCGGGTTAAAATGACTTGAGCGAAGTGGTTCAATGGGGGTGCTTTAAGTATAAGGAACACTATAATGCGGCGTTAAACTATGTCCAACCAGCGAATATAAACTACGATGGCTACACGTGTAGCTACATGTACGAGTAGCCGATACTTTTCCGTAAAGGCAACATAGAAAGAAATCATATTTTTTTTTTATATTCCTTCAATATTGGGTTGGTAGTGTGTGAGAATAATATTAGATAAAAAGCTCTTTTCATGTTTTCACTGCTGGACACATGCCTTTGAGGAACTCTTTAATCACAAGACCAGAATCTAGATCGTTTATTCACCGGTTAGGTCGAATTCGAATATTCTCTCAAGCTAATATTATACGTCTATATACTAATCGCTATGAAGTGAGAATAACTTATCCCTTTTGTTATGTAATGTATTGCTTTTTAAAAGGTCTTATTTTGACAATCGTTTTAACAATCACTTAAAATTCTCCTCTTACTCATGTACCGATGACTTAATATTTAAGTTATGTACATTTGTGAACTTTAGCAACAACAGCGAGATACAAACGGTGAAGGGAAACATCGCGAGGAAACCTGCACATGAATTAGAATCTATTCCAAGGTCTGTGTGAAGTCACCGATCCGCATTGGGCCCGCGTGGTGACTGTGGCCCATCGCCCTCATATTGAGGGTAGGCGGGCCCCAACAGTGAGGCCGTAAATTGACTGTTGATAAATTTTCCTCCTAACTGTTACGTTACATATAAATTATTGCCGGAATCCGAAGCATACGTTTATAACAAGACAATATTATATTTCTCGCATAAATTTTCCTTTTGTGTAGTACATTTATATTTATGAGAGAATTTGACGTTGTAAGAATATAGGACGAAGTCTCATAAATATTCCTTTAGTTAGAATTTTATCTATTTGTATGGAAAACCTGTTCTAAATTCTCATTGTATTATTAATCTGAACATATCGAAGCCTGTTTCGAATGGTTATCGATCGCTTGTATGTATTTGGAGGCTTTATTTGTCAATGTCTACTGTGCGGCTGTTTTTAAAAGCGAACATCCAAACTCGTTGGATTATTAACATGCTAGACTCCAATGGAATGGGTTACCGACGTGAGAACACTCCTGATGCGGGCCACTTGCCAACGCGATGTCTTTAATAGCCGCCGTAAAACGAATACATACATTTGAATTCGAAGATCATTACATTCGTTGTACTGTTTTTGTTTTCTTAAAAGTACACTAAAGTTTACTTAATCTATGTATATAGAAATATATTCCATGGTTTCCGAAAGTTCTGTATCAATAATGCATAAATACAGATTTCAATCTAATATACACATATCAGTGAAAACATATACAGAAAGATATGTTGTAAATTTTTGGATATTGCATATCTCCTAAATGAATGAGCCTATTATATGAAAAGTTTTCATAATGATCCATCAATCACAGCGGTTAGGCACTCGCTGTTAAACATGGATCCAAGTCTAAATTAAAGTCCAAACGATCTCGGGATCTCTGAACTTACGCTGCCTGAATCCAACAGTTTCTGGCTGCCCTCCTCAGAAGTATGTTCAACCTGTGGAAGGCAGCACTGTATCTGTCGGTACTCCACTCCCACTTTGTATTATCTCACCACAAGATAGCGTTACAGTAAATAAATTAACTGTTTTATACATTTGATAGGCAAGAGACTGATGTGATGGTGGTTATTTTCTCCAATGGACCAGTCGCAGCATCCATAGATTCACAGCAACATTGTAGATTTTAAGAAGAAGTATGGGCTGTTCTTCGCAAGGCGCTTCGCATCTCACAGTTGACTATTATAGTGTATTGAATACTTTTGTATCCGCTGGAATAGTTTACTCTTTGACAAGTTAAACTCATTCCGTTTCGCTGATGAAACAAAGGGTCGGCGGTCGGTGCCTCTGACAGTCTAATATTCAGTTGATGCCGGACTACACCCAAATTGAGAAACTACTACAATTGTCTAGCAATCGCGCATGAAGCATGGAAACTTTTGTATACATATACTATCACATGTATCACTTCCAAATGTCTCCGTAGGAGTCTACCGGACACTCAAGTAGAATTGTTTTTTTTATGTTAGCTAAAACTTTGTATTAACTCAAGTTTCCCACTGTAGCATTATTGATGATAGATGAATATCTGTTGCCGGAGACAGTGTACTAAGTTAACTACTTGAAAGGCTGTAGTTGGGAAATTTGTAGAGAAGAAAAAAATATTGTAGTGTAGACATCGTATATAAATCCACATTGCCTGTATGCTCATTATGATATATAGAAAAAAGGTTATACCAGGTTAACCAGTTATTAAACATTTATTTTACTGATAATCAGTCTTTATTACTAGAGGTCGTCTCATCAGTTACCGCAGCACCTTCTTCTCCAGTCGAGCATTTAGCTAGTGAATTTACTGGCGTAATAAGACTCGTCATTTTGTGTTTGAACATAATATGGTATAGTGTTATCGTCGCCATCAGCTGTATGCCCTGTCCAAGTCCTTATTTCGTGGGTAGAAAAAAAATTTTCGTTTTATGTTCAACGCTATTGTCAAGAGATAAATGAATTCATCTGTCGACTGGGTACGCTAAATTTAATCTATAGTAAAACAATGGACTGATAATACTCAATTCTGAATGAAGTTGCGTGACTTTATCATACTACAATAAGGTTGCTGGTTTTTTTGATATATCTGGTTGTTTTTTTGGTGAAAATCTAAAATGGGACAAGCGAGAAATTGTCGTCATTTTATCAATTTTTATTAAGGGTACAATTTAATAAGCATAACAAAAAGAGAAAAGCTCAGCTATTCCGGAAGCTCGACCTTTGATTAATATTCTTTCTCCGGCTCCCACATCCAATTTGAGGTAGATTAGTTGACGGAAGTTTTTATTTGTGCCATTTTAACATTGGAGAGCAAACTTTTCTCTATGTAATAATATTTATGTTATTTACTTAGAACAGACTTAAAGTCTTTAATAATCTGTTTTTCATAACTTCATATTTTTTACTTTTTTTTATCTACAAACACTTGACCTCTTTTCCGCACGGAGTAAAGTGATAATGAAGTTATACTGAAGTGGAAATAATCTGAACGGCATATTAACAGTGTAAGGGAGGTAGCAAACCAAGCGAATGTTATCAACCAAACTCCTCGAACTGAGATCCTTATTTTTTATTGAATGAATTGACGAAACGAGGGAGATATTAACGTGATAGTAAGTGATGCGCTTACATATAACAACGTGGTGCTAGTTTGGATGACAAACACTGCACCACAGTGCGTTAGTCGCCTTGAGACGGAAGATGTTAAGTCTCCTTAAGAAGAAGAGCTGCTGTGGTACCTACCTAGACGATCTTCCGCGAGAAACTCACACCAGAAAAGATGTAGTATTGACCTATCAAACTGTATATTAAAAATAGTATAAGCATTTTGATCTCATAGGAGAAAAATTAATATGAATGAGAGTTTTAACTATAATGACCTACAAAAACTTTCAATCTCATCACTTGATTAATAGCAAACTTTCGTTAGTTTCCTCAAGTGTTTTGAACGATAAAGATAAAAGTAAGGATCGGATAAATAATAAGAAAGAATAACGGCTACATTATTCCTTTAATAGTGGATTCCTTATGACGGGGAAGACGGTAGTGTAGTCGTTATCGTAACATTTTATTGCAATTTATGGTGTTCTATTCCTCATAAATGTAGGGAGCTAAGCGGTGAAAGTTCTTATTTACTTTTGTCATTATATTGATCGACTGGATTCAGCAATTTCAGATTGATTAGAAGCAAATTTAATTATTTTTTGTATTCAATTAAGCGATGGACGAGCGGCACATTCACCTGATGATGAGTGACTACGATCAGATGAATGTCCCGCCCGCCCATAACAACGTGGCGCTAGTTAGAAGGTTACACATTGCCCCAAATTGTGCTCGTCGTTTTGAAACATGAGATGTTGTCTCATTACCTCAGTAATTACATTAGCTACAGCGCCCTTCAAACCGTTGCACAGTAATGTAGTCTGCATTGGTAACGTAACTGATTTTTTACCTGTGTGATATAACTCTGTCTTGAAAAGAATATACGACCAGCGGAATACATTAAATATATCTTTATCTTTTATGGTGATAGGAGACCAGGTAGATACCGCTGCAATGTCTCAATATTAGTATTTTCCGGTTTGAAAGGCGCTGAAGCTAGTGTAATTACTAAGGTCATTAGACTCAACATCTCATGGTTCAAAGCAACTAGCACAATGTGGTGCAGTATATAATCTTCTAACCAGGATCACGTTATTATTGATAGGCGTAGAACGGTTCGATGAAGAGCAAAAGTGCATGGACAGCGTTGGTCTCCTTCTGTGAACCCGAAATGGTACAGGAAGCTGCCGAACGTAATCGAGAGAGGGTGTAGCAGAGCACCGGTATATAAAAGATCCCGAAGACTCTCCGAATGCACTGATGCAAAGCATCGAGGGGGTTTTAGTGAGTAAAACCTCACGTAAACCTGATTTCTTTCCAGAACTATAAAGCGACGTAACTAGTATCGCTTTAGTAACAAAAAGTCGGTTAAATTTCTAACTTAAAGTCCCAAAGGCGAGGTTTACGAAATCATCGATGTGGCAATGATTGAGTTATTTACTATACAGTATCACAATACGGCGAACGCTTTAATCAATAGGGGTGTTTCTTATTACCCCTGTAATTTCACTATGGGAAATGCTAGCGATATTAAAACCGGAAATAACTGACCACTTATTAGCAGCCTTCGATAAAAGAAAACTGTCTACAAATAAATTGATATTTTTTTGAGTTTAAGTGATCATAGTAAGTTAAATAACTTAATTCCTTCCGGCGGAAGTAAATTTACTCCAGTGTTCGTGATACGGTATGATATGTGGAACATCACCGTAAAATTTTATTACTTCACCGCTTTCCTTACTTCTGATAAACGATAAGGAAAATTACGGTTTGAACCTAACAGCGGCGGCTATAGGATTTTATGTTCCCGACGATTGCAACTTTTCAAGCTTTAATATTAAGCTAACTAGCTTAATTTAGATCTTATTATATATGTAAATAAAACCAAAGGAATACTTATTTATTAACATATGAAACTTTCACTTGAATCTTATTTGATTCATGTGTTTTCATAGTTTTGTAACAACAACATTATTAAGGGTTTTACTACATTCCCTTACGGTTCATCGTCATCAGCCGATAGATGTTCACTGCTGGACATAGGTCAAAGATCTTTACATCGATCGATGAGCAACAGCACCAGAGGTTGTCGTTTCAAGGTTTTGACTATGGCTATGGGGAGACAATGGGCATTACCCACCACGCTAGCCTAAAGCAGGTTCGTGGAAGCCAGAGCCTCGTTTACTGATTAGTAGGCTGCACTACGAACAGGTGAGTTTGGCTTGGGTCCCATGAGTTGTTGTGCGGGACCCCTTACACCCTATGAATTATATTAGACATCCACAATCCCAAGAAAAGTAACTTAGCTCGAACTTAGACTATACGTATCTATTATAAGCCACCTCAATAAAGCTGGTCGAATTCCTTCTAACGCAATATCCTTGGTTCAGATCCTTGGACACTTGCAGATGAATTTGGATTTTTTAAGGCTCTTGAATTGAACAAATATCTGTTATCAAGTGGTTACTTAACTTGTACCATATCAGACTCTGTACAAGGCGGTAACGCTTCAGCGCTTTATTGGTCAAGTTTAGTGCATCGTAGAAAAACATAAAGGTTTTTAGAAGGACATGCTAGAAATAAACTTTACAGGAAAAATAAAACATCAAAGTAAACACAAGAATAACTAAATAAAATATTGTTTTTACCCAGTTGTATTATTTATTTTCGTTATGATAAAAAAATATTTACTTTGCGGGAAACAAACGGTATCCCCTCGGCTCTATCCTGTTACGCGATCCTCAATGTTAGCAGAGGACAATAATATTATGTTGTCAAATATCTCCTTTCCGCCTTTTTGTCTTTTGAATTTCGCGGCTATGTACAAAGCGCTACAGAGCTCGTATCTGGCAATACTATACATAATTTGAAAGGTCTTGACATAATCTACAAAACGACGCTATGCATAATTAGTTTGGATAGTGCGTTCTGCAGTTATAGACGTGTAAACATGGAGTTCACTAAGGCCGAAATTCGCGCTATTTTAAAGTTTTCTTTCGTTAAAGGCAATTCCGCTAGAGAAACGTTCCGTGAGATTAATGGTGTTTTGAGGGATGGTACTCTATCACTTCGAACCGCGGAGGAATGGTTTCGACGATTCAGAGCCGGTGAAAACGACACCATGGATAAGCCAGCCGGCGGAAGACCTGTGACGACAAATACCGATCCAATCATGGACTACATCGAGTTAGACCGGCATGTGGCATCTCGTGACATCGCCCAGGATATGGGAGTTAGTCACCAAACCATTTTAAACCATCTGCAGAAGGCTGGATACAAAAAAAAGCTTGATGTTTGGGTGCCAGGTGCCGGGATTGACGGCCAGGAAGGTTTTGCTGTGTGTTTGGTGGGATTGGAAGGGAATCATCCACTATGAGCTGCTCCCATATGGCCAGACGCTTAATTCTACCATCTACTGCGAACAACTGGACCGCTTGAAGCAGGCGATCGACCAGAAGCGTCCAGAATTGGCCAACAGGAAGGGTGTAGTGTTCCACCAGGACACCGCCAGACCACACACTTTGTTGATGACTCGTCAGAAGCTACGGGAGCTCGGATGGGAGGTTTTATCGCATCCACCATATAGCCCGGACATAGCGCCAAGTGATTACCACCTGTTCCTGTCCATGGTGAACGCCCTTGGTGTTGTAAAGTTGAACTCAAAAGAGGCTTGTGAAAAGTGGCTGTCCGAGTTCTTCGCAAATATGGAGGAGGGGGGCTTCTACGAGGGAGGTATTATGAAGTTGCCGTCTAGATGGAAACAGATTATCGAACGAAACGGCGCATATTTGAACTAAAACAAAAACTAAAATAAAAAAGAAAGTAATGGTTTTTGAAAGAGAAGAATGTATGACAAACTGTGACATTATGATTGAGGGACAAAAAGTGGAACAAGTGAAAGAATTTGTATATCTGGGTTCACAGTTTACGAGAGATGGCAAGTGTGATGATGATATTGAAAGAAGAGTTTTAAAAGGGAATCAAGTCAATGGGGCACTTCATAACTTTATGAATAGCCGGAACGTTTCACAAAGAGCACGACTGGCTGTGCATAGAGGCGTGTTGGTCCCCATACTGATGTATGGTAGTGAATGTTGGGTATGGCAGAAGAAACATGAAAGTAAGGTTAATGCTGTGGAGATGAGAAGCCTGAGAAGTATAACTGGAGTGAAACGGATGGACAAAGTGAGGAACAGTGTGATAAGGAAGCGGACGGCGTGGTTGAAGATGTAGTGACAAGGAAAGAGAAAGGGATGCTTAGATGGTTCGGCCATGTCGAAAGAATGGATGAAAGAAGATTAACGAAAGAAATATACAAGGTAAGAATGATTGGAAAAATAGGTGCAGGCCGACCTAGGCGGACATATTCCGATCAAATCGGAGATGTCCTAAAGAAAGGCCGGATCAAAAGCACACGCAACAGACGAGCGTGCATGAAGACGCTTATGAAAGTTGAGGAAGCGAGAGAGGTGTGCCAGGATCGTAGCAGGTGGAGAGAGGTGGTCTCTGCCTACCCCACTGGGAACGAGGCGTGATATATATGTATGTATTTGAACTAAATCCGATCACTGTAACACTTTTTATAAAGCATTGAATAAAGAGCAAAAAAGCGGAAGGGAGATATTTGACAACCCTATACTTCACATGTGAAGATTTCATTATGGGATATAATTAACAAAATTATCCGATTATCTTTGTATCATCGTTATCACCATCACCAGTGAATCCAGCAGAAACAAAACGAGAGATTCATTCTAATTAAGAGCGAAAAAACCTCAAAGAGTAAGAGGAGATGGTAAGGTAAAATTAGAAGTGAGGAAATTTCTTCCCGTTCTTCTACCTCGTTATAAAATATTTTCATACTAGACCACTTCGATTCTTTCGGTAGACAAACTCCTTATTTATCGGTTTATAAACTTTTTAAGGTAATATTTTTTGTTGTTTTCTTCTAAACAAATAAAACAAGTAGAAGGGAACGAGTGCGATAAATAATTATACCGGTGTTAGCAATTTTATCTTGCCAACGGAATAGCGGATTTGGCAAGCCAAGTGTGAAAAACAGATAAACGTGGTATTCCTGTAAATCCCACGCCGAAACTTTCGGCCCCGAAAGCCTTAACGTTTTGCATATCACTCCGATATTTCGGGTTTCGTACGATCGCGGTGTAAATTTACAGTGTTTGAACTGTTCAAACAACGGCCATTTTTTTCTAAATCTAGACTTTTTAATAGTTGGCGTGCATCGTTTGAGATAATGATGATACAGGAGTTGTCACCGAAAAATACCTTTTAATTATTAATTAATTATCAGCCGATAGACGTTCACTGCTGGATATAGGCTTACCCCAAAGATTTCCACATCGATCGACAGTCAGCAAGATTACCGGTACTGCAGGTCACTAGGGGCTGTTGTTTGTCGTTTGGGGTTACATTCGGGGCATTTACCACCACGCTGACCCAATGCGAATTGGTCAGAGCTAGAACCTCGTTCTTCACTCTATGTTCTGGTTGTAGACAGGGCTGCAAGCTACAGCGGCTCTTACAGCTCATCTGACACTGGGCTCGTGGACCCGGGTCCACGGCCTGAGTTCCTATAAACTAAATGCGCTACGCGGGATGTAGCTGTCTGGCGGATGACTGTGTGTGTGTCTGATTCTTGTAGTGCTTTATATGGCGATTCTACTCGGTCGTCGAGGCCGGGCGCGGGCACGTTCCCTGACTACCTTCGCCTGTATCGGAATTTCTGGGCGGTGAGGACCGCCCACGATCGCGGGTGTACTTAGTGTACGCGGTGTGTGAGTAGCTACGGCGCCGCGTTCTGAAGCGAGGGCGGCGTGATGATGATATTCGGAGCATGTTGATAGTGTCCGAAGCGTGTGTGGTGACGTCGGTGTTATCGGTGGCTGTGGGCGTGTGTGTGGTTTGCGGGACCTCTTGGGATGTCGGAATAAGCGCGTGCCGCGGTCTGCGCTTTTTCGTCCTGGGATTCGGAGGTAGCTCGTAGTTGGCCGCGCTGGCCACCAGAGGGTTGGGATGAGTTGCCGCCTTGGCGAAGTAGGTCGCGGAGCACTCTCTGAAGTGCTCCTTGATCGTTGGGAGTTTAAGGTCGATGTGGATGTCCACATTGCGCTGGTACCATTCGGCACCAGTCGCGGTGCGGGTGAAACGGTTCTGGAGGGTCTGTAGAGGTTTGAGACGGTCTTCGGACGAATGGGCGAAGACAACGCTTGCGTAAGACATTATAGGTCTTACGCATACCTTGTAAAGGTGAAGCTTGTGTCTGAGAGAGAGCTTACTCTTCTTACACAGCAGGGGGTATAGTTTGCCCAGTGCGTGGGCCGCTTTCTTTCTTGCCTCACGGATGTGGGCGATGAAATTGAGTCTGGAGTCGAGCGTGACGCCGAGGTATTAGACCGATTTCTTCCATGGGATGGACTGGCCGAAGATAGAGATTTGACCGAGTTCATGGCCGCGTTTTTTCGCCAACTTGACAAGCGTCGATGGCTTTCGGTGGGTGAAGTGAATGGCTTCACTTTTCTCCGGGTTTACGTCGATTCGCCACGTCCGGAACCACTCGCCTAGGCGGGTGGTCGCGTTCTGAAGGCGCATCGTTATAAGAACCGGATATCTGCCGGAGTGATAGAGAGCGGTGTCGTCCGCGAAAAGGGCCATCCTGACAAAGGGGTCTCTAGGTATGTCGCTCGTGTAGAGCGAGAAGAGTAGTGGGGAGAGGCAAGAGCCTTGGGGGACGCCGGCTTTAATCGGCCGAGGCGAGGAGAGAGCGTGCTAAGCGCGAAAGCGGAATGAACGATTCGAGAGGAAGTCTCGAATGACGGTGACTAGACGGTCTGGCACTTTGTGCGTGTGAAGCTTGTATAACAAGCCTTCGTGCCAGACTTTGTCAAACGCCTTGGCGATATCGAATAGGACGGCGCAGGTGTCGATCGTAAATTTGTGCTCCAGACCGACCAGGATGTGCTCGGTCAGTCGGTGCACTTGGTGAACGCAAGAGTGGTTGCTCCTGAAACCGAACTGTTCGTCGGGGAGGAGGTTGTTCTCTGCGGTGAATTGGCGCAGACGCTCTAGGATGATGCGCTCGTACAGTTTGCCCAAGGTGTTCTGTAGGCTGATCGGACGGTAGCTGTTGGGTAGGTTCCTCCTCGGCTTTCCGGGCTTCGGAATACCTATCACTACGGCCTCTTTCCAGGCGTCTGGGAAGGAGCAGTCGGCTAGCAGCGCATTGAATATGGCCACTAGCAGGCCGACGATCGGGGGCGGGAGACCTTTCACAACTCTATTGGAGATGTTGTCGGGTCCGGGGGCTGATCTGGTTTTCAGCCTCTTTATGATGTCAACGACCTCACCGGCGGAGACCGGTTTTAGTGGAGGACCCTCTGGTGGGAGAGTTGCCCTACGGCGCACCTCGTCCTCGACCAACTTAAGGTGATCGGGGTCCACTGGTGCGGTAGAGGGAGTGCATTGGCTCTCTAGACTGTCGGCGAGACAATCCGCTTTTTCGGCATCCTCCGACGCAAGGGAGGAACCATCGCTCGTTACAAGGGGAGGCATGCGGGCCATGTTCTCCGCTTTGAGACTGCGAGCCAAACGCCAAAAGTTGGCGCTCGAAGGCTCTAAGTCGCAAAGCAGGTTGTCCCATCTGTCGGATCTGAGATCGGATATGCGCTCTTTTACCTGCCTTTGAAGGCGGCGCAGTTTTATCCTGAGTTCCTCGGATCTGTATCGTGAGTAGAGTCTCATTGTGGCGTTTTTCGCTCTTATCAGCCGACGAATGTCCGCCGGGAAGGACCCGAGCAGGTAGTCCGACTCGGGCACCGTTCTCGATGATTCCTCGACGGCTGCGGCGATGTGCTTTGTTAACGAGTCGATCGCTCGGTTCGCAGCGCCGAGCGAGTCGATCGTATCGGGGATTCCGTCTAGATGCTGGGGGTTCGCGGCCTTGAGTTTGACCTCGAGGCTGCGCCAGTTGACGATGGTTTTGGTCAGAGGGACCTCGCCAGCGGGCCGGCCCAGTTTCATAAGAACCGGGCGGTGGTCGGATCTGAGATCGTCTATGGTCTCGATCGAGTGCAGCGGGATGGTGACATTGTTGAACAACGCAATGTCTAATGTAGATGGGTTGAGACGCGACGGTAGGGTACCGCGTTGGGGTTTGCGGAGCTACAATGTTAAACTTGAGCTTATCCGCGAGATTGGAGAGGATTTTACCATTCCGGTTTGACTTATTCGGGTCCCAGGTGCTATGCCTGCTGTTGAGATCGCCAGCGAGGATAACAGCCGGGCCTAGGTCGAGAAGGGTTCTTATGTCTGTTTCCCGCAATTCTTTTGTCGGGGACAGATAGACGGACGCTAGGACGATCGGTTGATGACCGGTGAGGGAGATTTTACACGCCGAGACTTCTATTTTGGCGAGGGTTGGACTAACAAGCGGTACGCAGTGCAAGGACCGCTTGAAGTAAATGAGTGTGCCGCCTCCTGGGGCGGTCAGCCTGTCTTGGCGGATGAGTCGTTCTTCAATTAGCACGGAGCACCACGAACAGGTGTAGTTGGTTAGCAACCCATGAGTAGTTGTACCCCCTATGAGTTGGTTTAACCCCTTACAAGCCTGAATTTTTAATACTTTAACTCATTTGTATTAATAAAATAATTGGGTATTTTCTCTTTATTACTTATGAGAACAAATCTAGTGTTTATGGTACATTTGTTGTGACTTATAATTTAAAGTTTTCACAACGTACCTACATTACATACTCGCATAAGTACCTGGAAGTAGTCGTTAGCAATTATCATGATATCGATCGGCGTGATCTATATGATGAGATGAGGCTTTTTGACCAGTTGTGGGCGTTCATAAAATGATGGTGATGAATTGCCTATATGATAAAAGCGTGAACTTCATTTATAGCAGAGCATTATATAGATAGATAACCTTTAATTCTCTCTATGGGTTTACCGCGTATACGTTTTTGATATAATTTGTATGGACTACCAAATATTAACTATTAATCTTATAAAATATACAACGAATGTTATTAATAAAATAATTATTACTACAGTTTATTTTCGTAGGTAAATTTAATTTGATAAAATTAACTTACAACGGAGGATAAAAAAGGATCAAGTTGGAAATTTTGCCAGCGGCAAGAATTCGTGATAACGCTTGCAAGCTTATTCGACATTTCATGCATATTAAAAAGCAATAAAGGAGATTAATGTCCTTGTTTTCGAGTTTTTTTATTATCCAACGAAGCATCGAGAAGTAGAGGGTGTTCACCTGGTGATAATCTACATTTCTGTTTACACAACACGACAACGCGCTTGTAATCTTTATATAAATATACTAGGTCTTCTCCATCCGCCTCGCGGGACCATTGGGGAAGGGATTTTGTAAAGTTCATTCTTACCTGATCTCTACACATCAGAAGCAATCATCACTACTGGACATAGGCCTCTTATCCCCCAAAGATCTCCACAACTCAAGCAAATAATTTAATTAATAATATTTAATTAATAATTTAATTAACTTAATATAAGTCGCATAACTTAGTTTACAATGTTAGATAGTTCGGATACCGTCTAAGCAGGCCACCACTGTAGTACTTATTTCTCCTTCTAGCAGTGACTTCCGGTTTGAGTGGAAATGTGGTTAGTGTATCTAAAGGCTACTATTAAGTTATGAAACTTAATATCTGATAACTTCTACCATATAAACATCTCAACTCCGCATCGGTATACTTACTAGATCCTACATCTTACTCGTCGCATCTTCACTTAAAGCTAATGTGACGGATAAGGGTTGAAATTTTATTTATTTTATGTTGATTTTGTAATATCTTATGTGTTACACGCTCGAGAAATGTTTGTTATGTGAGAGCAAGGTCCAAGCGGTGGAGTGTTCCGCTGTACTCGTGTTCAGGACACATTCGGGCCGGCCTTTCAGTTAACGACCCTTGCAAATTACAGACGGACATGATGTATACCCACTTAACTATCAACTTATAGCTTAGAGCTCTTTGTACCAAGTCATCAGACTTATAAAGTCTTGTTGCTAAATTGTTCCTGATATTAAGTAGACCGTAAAACTATATAATTAATATTATCGTTACAACAGATAAATTGTTGCTGTGTAATTATTTCTTTCACACCCCTCGTATCCGGGATAATCCGCTGCCTTAATTCTTATTGATTGAGCAGGTGAGAGGATCAGAGCACTCGATACAAAATAAATGAGGGACTTTATGGATGTAAAGATTTTCAGTCTAAAAAAATCAGCGATAAAGTTTTTTGTTGTGACTCGTATCAACCTTGTATCATATAATCAAACTAAATCAAGGTACACCGGAGACAGGACTTTTTAGCTGGAAACCAGCATTTAATTCTGCTGCTATATAGTACCCTGGAGAGATTATAGTTCATAGGATCCCGTAGCTAGTAGTAGTTGAAATTTCTTATACATTTAACCTTCAAGTCTTCAACCCTCTGTATTGAGCAACAAGCAAAAGGCGTGGCTGTGTTATCCTACTTATATGAGAGTAAACATGGTTAAATAATTGTCAACTGACCTATGATAAACTGACCTCAGTAGTGACTACTTTCATCCAGTAAAGTCCACTAACGAAAGCCTCTACTATTAATTGGATATCCTTCCTATATTTCGTCACCTTGTTATTAAAACTTACATCCTACTACATACTAGTATTTTTTACTACTTATTTTATATGAAGAATACACATTATTTAGTCTACTTTAGAAACCGTCTAGGTAGGTAGTACCGCAACGCCTATTTATGCCGCTAAACAGTAGTATGCAAATATTACTGTGTTCCGACTTAAAGGGCGCTGCAGCTAGTGAAATTACAGAAGTTACGAAATTTAAGATCTTATATCTCTATGAGAGAAATACAATGTGGTACAGATTATATCATCCTGACTAGTGTCACATTGGTACAGGCAAGCGCATCACTTACTATCAAGTATCTTACTCGTCTCATCGCTTCGTCGTATGTAAAAAAAAAATCCACCAGATTCATTTTCTCCTATAAATTTCGTTATGACCAAAAAATGTTAATAATGTAACAAAGTAAAGTAGTTTAAAATAAACTACTTTAATTCAAGTGACACTCAAATACCATGTTATCAAAGTACACAAAAATCTTTTGAACGTAATAATTAATTAAAAAAAAAAAACAACAATCTACGTGAACAATTTCTTCCAATCTAAAGTAAGGATCAGTCACGCGACTCCCGTTGTTGGAACAGGTCCCTTTAAACGTTACCGAGCTGTTCGTCACGGCATGTTCGCATCGATCCGACAAGGACGGAAACGCAGCCTTCTCGACGTCGTGAAACGAATTCAGCGAACTCCATCATTATTCCTGCTGGAGATAAAACAACAATGTCTCGAGATTGTGATCGAAGCCAATTTTTAGTCAAATTTCACAAACATTTCTCGAGCGAACAAACGTTTGAAGTAAGACTTTTGAACGGAACAATTTTATTTACGAGATCATAATATACACTAAATTATACTACACTTCTCTGTTATACACTACTCTTAATAATACTACACTGAGTAAGACTACACTGAATAATACTACTGCTGCGGTGATACCTACTCAGACGGTCTCCGATAATAAAGACTTGCCACCAGTTGATGGATATAGACCAGAATAGTATTATTTAGGGTACGCTTAAGTCCAGCAGAGGTATCCATCATCTGATGATGATGATAAAACCACAAAAAAGTTTAAGCTGTACAAGCATATAACCGATACAGAAGAGTTTGATATTTGGTATTATTTAGAATTCTAGTTATAGAGCTATAGAGAAAGGAATGAGATCAGTATAATATTTAAACCTGATATAGTCGATTAAACTAGTAAGCTGAAAGAACAGGCTATAAAATGCGATCATTGGACAACCTGCCTGGTAGGCCAATGACCTGGACCTGGCGTGGACCTGGAGAAGATTATAGAGAATCGTTCAACGCAAGTAACACCGCAGCGATTGCACTGGATATCGATTCAGGAGGCACTGTTTTAGCAGAGGGCCTACAATAGCATTAAATATAAAGAAAGTTCATAGAGAGTACTGTGATTCATCATCATCATCAGCCGACAGACGTCCACTACTGGACATAGGCCTCCCCCAAAGATCTCCACATCGATCGGTCTCACATGGTTTGCATCCAGTTGGTTCCTGCGACTCTCACCAGATCATCGGTCTACCTTGTGGGAGGCCTCCTAACACTACGTCTACCATTACTGTAAAAATGTATATAATATTATATATATATAAGTAACAAATATATTAAACTTGTACACTATAGTATATATAATGTTGTATATGAATATTTAATTACTTCTAAAATATAAAGGGATAAACAAATTCAAATTCAATATGTATCTAATAGTAATCTAACAATCGTATTTTGCAGAATCGAGACCTGTGCCCATCATTGGACATCTATCGATTGGCATGATGATCACGATGACGATATTCTACAACTATTTATTTAGTGTCCTAAAACATTCTCCTGTATGAAGCACACGCTTTGAATGTTTGCACAGGATTTGGGAGTAATATTCAATTCGGAATGTCCGAACTCAGTTTGCTTTTAGGATGACCATACGCAAATGAAAATCGTAAGCTGCGAAATCCCGCTCCTCAAATATATATTTCACATATTCCAGGGCGGGCCGCACTCACAAATAACTTGATACCAAGTATACTACGTCTATACGACTAGAGGAGGTACGGGTTCAATCTCTACAGAACTGACGGTAAAGGAAAACATCGTGACGAAATCGGAACCATGGTACTCTAACATCCGCCATCCCGCACTTTACCAGTGTGGTTTAGATTTTTGTCATTCAGCTAATTATAATGTTATACACAACACCACATTCCGTCCGTCGCCTGGATGTTAAATCTCGTTACCTCAGTAATGACACTAGCTACGGCACCCTTTAAACCGAACACACTATTGTTTGGTAGCAGAAAAAGCGATGAGGTAGTACCTACCTAGACGATCTCCGGCAATAGAAACAAACCACCAAAGAAGAGGTGCTGGATCGGATAACCTCCTCGTGTGCCTGGGGGGTGCAATTGCCTATCGGACCTCGGTCCGGGGGTAAGAGCATCTCCTGGGGCTGGTGTACCCTGGGCAACGGCAGCTGCTTTATGCTCTCGGGCATAGGGCAACTGACGGCTAATAATCCGAAAGCACTGGCGTCGGGAAGTGACGATCCTACCGCCCACTGAAGGGAAAACTGATATCCCTCGTGGATTCAATTTTCTCTTCGGCGCAATCAATCGAGCCGCGCGGCGAGTCCGCCCCTAAAGCGGCTGTTGGCTTCGGCCACGCCGGGCACACCCGTAGCCCGCTCATAGCACACTTCGAGCGGAGCGGGGACTGCGGTCATTGCGACCGGAGTCAAGAGGAAGACAACCTCCCAAATTACCCCAATCTTAAGGTACGGCGCGCCGATGGGATGAATGGCCAAGGGGAACTTGGTCCCGAGCGTCCAAAGCTGTGGATCAGCAACCACACTCATAATGACAAGCAGTTCAAAAGATATTGGTCCCCAGGTGGGTCCCGGCTTTACGGCTGGGGAATCCCCCACGGCGCCCTTTGAGGGCTCCGTCTGCCTTCCGTACTCTGGGGTGGGCAAAACTGCTATTGGGAATTGTGTGTGCGCGCAGAAGCCCGCCGACAAGTCGGCGAGGTGCGCAACGGCGGAAGTGCCGCGCCCCGCGATGGGCGCAGGAGAAGAAGTGACGAGGCCGCGCTCAGGGATGGGCGCTGGCCAACCACACGGTGGTGACGGGCTCACGCAACGCGCGCTAACACTGACCGCGCTTCCCACAGCGCGGATGGTGCTGGAGCAGCTGCCTTGGGAGCCATCCAAAAACGGGGGCGATGTAAACATGGCCCCTGTTTCCCGCACCAGCGACAACGAGGCTGCCGTTTCAGACTGCAGCCTCGCTACGGTTGCGTCAGGCGGATTCCGCTTTTGGCAAGACCGCAAACGACACAGACATTCCAATTGTAGCTCATCTAACATAGTGATTGTTTGTTGTGCAGTGTGTGGTCTTGCGTTGTAGTGAAGCAGCAGTGACCTAGAGCGATTGACCAATCTCGATTGTTCAGCAGCTAGTTCTTCTTTCATGGTTTGCAGTTGCTGACAATAGATATCTACCGTAATCGTTTGGCCAGATTTTAGAAAGCTGTAGTGAACGACACCGGCGCTATTCCACAAAACACGCACAAGTAACTTTCTTTGAATCAATTTTCGTTTGGGGTACGATTTGGTTGGGTCTCCAGGGTCCAGCCATTGCAACGAGCGCTTCTGATTATCATAGAGTATCCACTTTTCATTACAAGTAATGATTCGATTTAAAATCTCTTCATTATTGTGTCGGTTGAACAAAGTAACACAGTAGTCGACGCGTATTTGAAATGTTAGATTCAGTCAATTCATGAGGTACCCATCGTTCAAGTTTTATTACTTTCCCGATTTGCTTCAAGTGGATTATTACAGTTTTGTCACTTACCCCGAAGCCTACAGCTATCTCTGAAGTCCTTTGTTATGGATCCGGTTCCAGACTAGCCTTTCATTCTTCATTTTCCACTTTGGTCTCCAGCCGTTCACGAAGTTGGTTCTTTAGGTCGAAATTTCCGGAACGAAAACGTTGAAACCAAAAACGTACCGAGCTTTCTTTTGCGATACCAGCGCCAGCGCCGTACACATCATTATTCCTTCGAGCTGTTCCTGCAGCACTGGTGCCGCGGTAGAACTCGTACTCGTAAATATACCGATATTTCATGTTTTCCATTGTGCGGTAATAAGCGACACCGAAGAAAAAAATAATGAGGATAAAACAAATGAAAGGCTGTTTTTAAAGCCCAAATGTACCGGTTAAATGAATTTATAAATTTAATTTGGTATTCTTAACCAAAGAGAAGATATTTCAGATCAAAGTGGTTAGTACGACAAAACGCTAAATTCATATGTAAATACCTAGTATTTTAAACACTATCAGCAGATGTTGAACCTCTTTTACGAATAAACTTAATTATCAAAATATAAATAGTGTTTTATAGGTTGCTCACCCTCGCAATAACTTGAAAAGACACTAAACAGTTATATTTTTAATGATTTGTTGTTTTTCAGTTTGAACATGATGCGATATCTCTTTGTTTGTTTCAAAACATTTACAATTTCATGAGGAGCGTTGCCAAGGTCTCCAGAGATGACGACGCGAACCTCCTTTCACTTCAGACGACGTCTTATTCTTCGGAAAATAATTTCCGCTCTTTTATATTTGTTACTTTATCGTATTTATTTCAGATCTATCACGTCAAAAAATTAACAGATACGTCTCCTACTGGTACCCCACCACAGAGTCTATTCTTACCGTTAAACGGTAGTGTGTAAACATTACTGTGTTACGGTTTTGATGGGCGCTGTAGCTAATGATATTACTGGGGTAACGAGATTCAACATCCTATGTCACAGGCGACGATAGCAATGTGCAGTATTTCTAACTAGCGCCTTGTTGCTAAGGGCAGGCGAAACACTTACCATCAGCTGATCGTTCAGCTAGTCTCATGACTTATTTGAAAATTTTTTTTTTCAAATAGCTTCTTATACATGATTGTAACAATAATATAAAGCCCATGTCAGTGCTAGTTGATTTGAGAGATAATATGTAATGTCCCGTTACCTCAGTAATTACATTAGCTACCCTGCCGCCGGCCGGGACACGGTGGAGGCCATCAGGCCCCACCTGTCCCGGTGGATGAGCCGGCGGTACGGGGCCTTGACGTTCCACCTGGTGCAAGTGCTGACAGGCCATGGATGTTTCGGCAAGTACCTGCACCAGGTGGCTCGTAGAGAGATGACGCAAGAATGCGTCGAGTGTGGTGCGCCGATTGACAAGGCGCACCACACTCTGGCGGAGTGCCCGGCATGGGGTCCGCAACGCCACTCCCTCGTCGCGCAAGTCGGCAGTGACCTCTCGCTGCCGACTGTAATCGATCGTATGTTGAGCAGCGAGAGGTCTTGGAAGGCGGTGGCCTCCTTCTGCGGCGCAGTGATGCGTCAAAAGGATGCCGCCGAGCGCACGAGGGAGGCCGACGCCGCTGCCGCTCCTTGCAGGCGGCGGCGGGCCGGCGGGAGAGCGCGGCGGCAGAACCACGCCGTCCGCTTCCTCCCGCCGTGAGCGACGGGCCCCTAGCCGGGCACGGTGTGAGGGGGCCTTCGGGCCGTTGGGCGTGGCGGCCTGGGGGTGCGTCCCCCGGGGGAGTCTTGGTTTTTGTCCCCCCTCCCTCGTCGAAGTGGGGGGGAGTCTGGAGGGAAGAGGCCGCCGCCCAATTCCTTCACGGGAGGGCGGCGGCCGGGCGTGCGCTCCGTCTTGGGCGCGCGCGGTCGTCTGTGGGGTCGGGGGGCCCCAACGTGCCGGTCCCGTGAGGGGCCGGTACGGGACGGCAGGTGGCTGCCTTTGCTCCCCGCGGGCACCCACCAGGAGGAGTTTTATACGCGGAGGCGCCCGGAGAGTTGCTTGACTGAAACCCGGGCGTCTCCAGTACGCGTATGGCGGGACAAGCGGTGGTGGTTTTAGTGGGTATGGGGGTCACGCACAACATCTCAGTGGCCCCGAGCCCCACATAATCCCCCCCCCCTGAAAAGGACGCTGGGTATGCGGTAACAGCATTTCCACCACCGATATCAAAAAAAAAAAAAAGTAATTACATTAGCTACAACGCCCTTCAAATTGGAACACAGTAATGCTTGCACACTACTGTTTGGCGATAGAAACAGGGGCTGGTGGTGGTGACAACAGAGACATACCACCAGTAATTTTTTTTTACGTAAATTCTGCAGTCCGGTCATAATTTCGCTTTCCGAGTTAGCGAACATCCCCTTTCATCCCCGTTTTCGCAATTCGTATTTATTTGACAGTCGCATACTGTGCGGAATAAAAAAAAATCCATTTGGTATTCAAATATGTCTCGTAATTGAATTGTCAGAGTCGATGGTTCATATTATGAGCGAATGTATTGTGATTTATGTCTTGCGTATTTATTAAATCGTACTTTCCTTCAAATAACATTTATACAACAAACGGATACATTTTAATTTCACTAAAGTGTAATCGATCGATGTGGAGACCTTTGAGGGTAGATACATATTCAGCAGGGGACAACTGGTAGTAAAATATTCAAAACGTAGTATATTAGGTCCTTCAATAAGTGGTGAGTACTCCAAAATTAGCTGTTTGGAGTACTTACCATTTTGATCTGAAATATCCCCCCTTTGGTTAAGAATTCCAAATTAAATTTATAATTTCATTTGGCTGATACATTTGAGTTTTGAAAACAGTCATTCATTTGGTTTTTCCTCATTATTTTTTTTTAAGCATTTCCTGCGTAAGCCCTTATTGTATTACAGTAAGTGCCTTCCAGGTACGGATGGTTTTTTTTATATTATCACGCCTTTTTCCCAGTAGGGGTAGGCAGAGGTGAATAAACCACCCAAGTACGGATGGTTTACACACATAATTCCTTATCATTCAGAAAACTTAATATTTTTTTTTTCAATAAAGCGGCAAAACAAACATAACGTTCACGTAATAATAAGTGTAACGCCAATAACTATGTGGCTGTATTCAGAATGTTATACACTGTACCGCGATGTGCTAGTCGCCTTGACACGTCTGCTCAAGTTACCCTAGTAATTAAACTAACCACAGCACCTTTCAAACCGGAACACAGTAATGTTTGAACATTATTCTTTGATGGTAGAAATAAGCGCTGCGGTGGTATCTACCTAGATGGTCTCTGACAAAGAACCTACCGCTAGATAAAAGCTTCGTTTACAATTCAGTGGTGCGTCCTGTATGATCGTATAAACACATTTAAATTAACAATAAACTACTGCTTGTAGTTAATTATTTATTAATAACTTTATTTAGCTTATTTGTAAGACATTTTCATAGCAAATAATAAAACAAAACATATTAATAATATTCTAAATGGCAACACCGCTGCTGTTATACTGAAAGCAGTCTCTTTCCTACAACCTCGGCTTAGACAGATTTATAAGTTTACAGAGCAGTGTGGGTAATAAACCAAAATATTTTATTGTATTGATGAAATAAGATGTTCATCTGATAATAAGTGATTCAACTATTCTACAATAACGTACTCCTAGACACGCAGCATCAATTGTGCTTGTCGTCTTTAGATACAATACGTTAAGACATGTTACATCAGTAAATCAGTTACTACACAGTAACGTTTGCACCTTATTCTATTTGTCGTGCCTCTTCATATCTAAACGTTAGATAAACTAGAAAATTTGAGGATATTGTGACTAAAAATTTCTTCTCTTCTTCTTCAATTTCTTGATCAGCAGGACCAAGATCCTCGAATGGCAACCGCGTACCGGAGGACGATGTTGGCAAGCCCTGCTGTAGATTGTCCGACGATCTCGTAAAGTGAGAAGCAGCTGGATGCGGGCAGAGCAAGATGGACCGATATGGAGATCTTTGTGAAAGGTCTATGTCCAGCAGTCGACATCTGCTGGCTGATGATGATGATAATGTTTGATCCTTATATCTATAAATGCTAGTTTTATTCATACAAGGATCGATGAATACTTGTTTATCAGTATTACTTCCTCATACCTGTTACCTATATACAATTAAGGCAGTAGGAAGAGATTAGAGAGCTTTTGTAAAGCTTCCTTAACACGCAACCGCGTCCGCGTAATCTGTTTAAAGTGCATACATTATCGTATTATCCATATATATAAATAAAATGGGTATGTCTGTTTGTAATAAAAACATGTTTACTTAAAATAATGTTTATATTGTATACAATAAAATGTAAATAACTAATTTAATTAAACACCTCCATTTAACAGTAATGACACTGAAACGGTAGATGTAGCTAGTATTAGGCTCTTTAAATATTTACTTATGTCATCATTAGTCGATAGCTGTCCACTGCTGGACTTAAGCCTTACCCAAAGATTCCCTCATCGCTCGGGTAAGGATTCATATGAGAGGGTTTGGGTCATTTTCCACCACGCTCTCCCAATGCGGAGCTAGAGATTCGCGAGTAGGTGAGGTTGGTTTGGATCCCGTGGGTAGTTGGTCCTGACTCCTTACACGGAACTTATGGAGTCCATGTCTGCGCCATACTGATCGGCTCTGATCACCCACCAACCCACACTGGGCCCTCAATAAACTAACAAAAAATGGAAATCTTTAGGAGAGACCTATGCCCAGCGGTAGACATCTATCGGCTGATGATGACTTAAAATGTAACTACTACTACGATATGTCTCTCTCTCTCTCTTCCGTTTCATCCTACTTCAATGAAAATAAAAGTTGCCTATCAATCGCTTACTCTCTCTATTTATCACCACCACATTGTATTCATCTTAATCTGTTACCAATTCACCACAATACTGGTAGTAGGTCTCTGTTTCCTGAGATCTAGGTAGTTACCGCAGCAGCGCCTATTTCTGTCCCTAAAAAATAGTGTGCAAACATCACTGTGTTTCTGTTTGAAGGGCGGTGTTGACAGTGAAATACCTGTGGTAACGAGACTCAAAATCTTATGTCTGAAGGCAACGAAATGTGGTGTTGAAAACCTAACTAGTGCTATGTTGTTATTCACGAGCGTATCACTTACCATCAGGTGAACGCTCGTCTCGTCACCTAATCATATAAAAAAGTCTCATTGTACCGCGTTTCTCTAACCAAGGGAGTTGATGTAGATATACTTTTCTGAGAATTATAGTCTTAATATTTTCCTAGCTTAGTTTCTAAGCTTAGCTTAGCTTTTTTTATCTATATAAATATAGTTAAATAATCGCTGGGTTAAAAGGTGCAACCGTTAAATTGTCGGTTCAAATCACAGAGATTACTGGATTGAGACCACGTGCCCGGGGAGCGCCGGGAAGCCCTGCCCTGATCCATATAATTGAATAAAATTACTCAGAAACACTGTAACTGACTGCTGATAGACGTCCACTGCTGGACATAGGGATCACCCAAAGATCTCTAGTTTAGTAGAAGTTCATATGCGAGAGCTTGGGCCATTTCCGACAACACTGACCCAATGCGGGTTGGTGGGACCCAAAGCCTAGTTTGTTAATTAGCTGGGTGCACCACGAGGAAGTGAGGCAGGCTTGGATCGAGTGAGTATTTATACGGGATTACACCCCCTATTTAATTAAGTACAAATTAATGAATATTTTAAGTTAATCTAACCTTATTCTTACATATACAGTAGGTGCTTTACTTAATTTTTTTTTGCTAGGGTCGATCATGTAAACATATAAACAGCTATATTTTTACCACAGGACTTATGACCTTCCCGCATAAGTAGACTTAAGTTAATTTATCCCCTACTTTGGTAACACGGGTTTGTGGATGTCAAAGAAGAAAAAATAAGCCGTATTAGCTCAGTATGTAAGGACACATGCAAGGAGAGGGTATAAGGCTCGGAGATTGCGGGTTCGATCCCCAGAGACAGGTTCTCTCTTCAGTCAAATTTTACGAGTTTATGATATAATTCTTCTTTGTTGACTATTTGAGTCAATACTTGAGTTTATAGGACGCTGTTCAGGGTCATATATATTTTGAAGAGAAGCAGATTCGATCCCCATCGAGCTTGAGCTTCCGGTCAAGGAAAACAGCTTACTGGTGATAGGTCTCAGCTACCGGAGACCGTCTAAGCAGATACCACCGCAGCACTTATTTCGGCCTCCAAATATAACCGTGCAAATATTACAGTGTTCCGGTTCGAAAGGCGCTGTAGTTAGTTGTAATTATTGGCGTGACGAGACTGAACATCATATGACGTAGTTCCGTGTATAACATCTTTGAATAAAAAATCTTCCTAGGGCATCTCACATTCTTTAGCCAGCGAGGTGAATAGATGGCCTTGACTCTCTTAGTGAGATAAGGCCCCATTCACAGCAGAGTTCCCAGCATTATTACACGCTAACGGTTGTTGATTCACGGAATACATCGGTTATTTGTTGATATTTTCCTTCATCATCATATCAACCCGTGGACGTCCACTGCTGGAGATTCGTTCTTTCATCTCATATCTTTTTCCTTCAACTCAATTTTGAAACCGACGGCCGTATCCCAAACTATGATGAAACGACTTAAAGCATATTACTCTCAATCTACCCACCATAAGTTTTTAATATATATATATATATATATATATATATTTATTACATTTGTACGTTATCGGCTATTATTTTACAGTTTTTGAAACCAACCCCCAAATATTCGCTCCCTGTACACGATCACCAAAACACCGATCACAAATTGAGATAAAACATCGTTTCCATTTTCATGTCCATTTGCTAAATGAAGTGTAATTATCTCAAAAATTATCCTTGGGGGTGCAATAATGTCACAGGAAATATTAATCGCAGAGGAATTAGAAACAGAGATATCGTTATACAAACATCGATTTATAAATCACCGGAAGCGTACAATGCAATTAATAGGAAGATATATTTTTAAATGCCTCCATGTGATGGTTAACCTTTTGCCTAATAATCTTCTCAGGTTATGATCACTAAAAAAAATAGATTTTTTTAAGTGTATACAATCAAAAATTTCTTTTTTATTTTGGCAACACTGATTATGGTAGTCTTTGAGTCATAGAATAGAATCCAGTTCCTTCTACATGGAGCGGAAGTCTACAGTGGTATAATAGAAGTTACTATGTTGAAAGTACATATACAATATCATCATCAACCGATACACGTTCACTGTTGGCTTTTCTCTCTCTCTCGTTGTTTCCTAGAAGAGAGCAAACCTCTTCTAGGAAACAACGAGACGAGTGAGACATTCACTTCATAATAAGTGATACACTTGCCCAACGTCGCGTTGGTTGGGATGATATACAGAGCACTGTCTTCATCGCCTTCAGTTATAAGATTTTAAGTGTTAATACTTCAATAATTTCATTACCACCAGCGCCCTTCAATCCGGAACACAATAATATTCATACACTACTGTTAGTCGACTGAAATAGGAAGTGCAGTAATTCAATTTTTTTTTTGGATTCGGGGACAGAAATTTCCGAAAGATATCCTGGTTCTGAAGGGAAGTCAAGGTTTGTGAGATCCTTACTCATTAAAAGCCCGTCGGTGGTCTGCATCTGTGCATTTGGAGAGACTCCAGGATCTGTTGCAGAACGCACCGGTACCCCCCTACATATTGCGATAACATGTCTCTGAGGAGGAGCCTAACCCTCCTAGGCACCATCGCTGAGCCATGCGCTGTCCCACACAAGTTCGATTGTTGAGCGATAAGGGCAGCTACCCTCAAGACTTGAGAACTTATCGCCGTCTACCAGAGGCAGGACTTATCTTAGTCCTATTATTACCAGCCCGAGATTACAGGGCTGAACAGAGACCTATGACCAGTGGGATCGGCAACGGAAGTTTATGAACAGTAAATCTCTTAGTTTTCTATATGATGGTATAAAGTTTGAAAGTAACTATACACAACAACCCTTAACAGAGTCATGTTATATATTTTCGAGGTTAACACGGATGATATTAAACAAATGTGAATAACTTGATTGGGATCAAATAACAATGGCTACTTTACTTTATTTTTGTACTAAATAGTAATTGGTTTGGGGTCTCTCGCTCAGTTCACAGCTGTTCTATACAACCCCGTAAATTGTCCCGAAACGGGGTCAACATTTATCGCAATTTTCACCGAGAGCTCTCGAGACAGTTTTTTTCTTTATACATTTGAAATTTTGTACCTAGTTCAACCTGTAAAATTGGTTTTTTGATCAGCTGACGAGATATTTTAACTACTGTATACTGCTTTTAATAAATATTAATACCTTGACTGTATAAACAAAACTGAAAATTCAGAGAGAACCAGAAATTAAAGTAGAGACGTCTGTGATACTGACTTAAAAATAAAAACTGGTTCCAGTCATCACTATCATCATTATCAGCCATTGTTTATCTACTGCTGGATATAGGCCTTTTTTTTTTTTTTTTTTTTTTTTTGATATCGGTGGTGGAAATGCTGTTACCGCATACCCAGCGTCCTTTGCAGGGGGGGGACGCCGGGTTATGTGGGGCTCGGGGCCACTGAGATGTTGTGCGTGACCCCCATACCCACTAAAACCACCACCGCTTGTCCCGCCATACGCATACTGGAGACGCCCGGGTTTCAGTCAAGCAACTCTCCGGGCGCCTCCGCGTATAAAACTCCTCCTGGTGGGTGCCCGCGGGGAGCAAAGGCACCCACCTGCCGTCCCGTACCGGCCCCTCGCGGGACCGGCACGTTGGGGCCCCCCGACCCCACAGACGACCGCGCGCGCCCGAGACGGAGCGCACGCCCGGCCGCCGCCCTCCCGTGAAGGAATTGGGCGGCGGCCTTCTCCCTCTAGACTGCCCCCCCCCCACTTCGACGAGGGAGGGGGGACAAAAACCAAGACTCCCCCGGGGGACACACCCCCAGAGGAAACACGACAAAAGGCCCAAAGGGGCCACGCCTAATGGCCCGAAGGCCACTTCACACCGTGCCCGGCTAGGGGCCCGCCGCTCACGGCGGGAGGAAGCGGACGGCGTGGTTCTGCCGCCGCGCTCTCCCGCCGGCCCGCCGCCGCCTGCAAGGTGCGGCAGCGGCGTCGGCCTCCCTCGCGCGCTCGGCGGCCTCCTTCTGACGCATCACTGCGCCGCAGAAGCAGCCCCGAGGTGAGCTCGCGCACAGGTTTGGCAGATGGATATAGGCCTTCCTCTAATGTCTTCCAGCAAATGCTATCCTCAGCTCCTCCCATCCACCCACTTCCTACTGCAATGATGATGTCGTCGGTGCATCTGTTTCCAGTAACTAAGTAAAATTATACTGGATATTAAAAAACAGATCCTTTGAAGTACCATTAAGAATATAAGTCAAAGCAAGGTATTCCTTTACAGCAATAGAAAAAAAAATTGTATACTTCTGTATATAAGAATGTGGTGTAAGGGGTCCCTTAAAACAACTTACGAGATCCAAGCCAAGCTTAACACAAACGAGTCTCTGGCTCCCACCAACCCGCATTGGGCCAGCGTGGTCGGAAATGGCACAAATCCCTCTTTACTACCCTACAAATAACAACCCCTAGTGCCTGGCGATGCGGCAGCGCAGGTCTGATCTATGTGGGGATCTTTGGGGGAGGCCTACGTTCAGCAGTGTACGTCTATTAGCTTAGGATAATGATGATGTATATGAGAATAATCCAACCGGTAATAATCCGTTCATGGTTAAGAAGTTGTTCGCAAATAAAACTAAATAATAGTAAAGTAATAATAGAGACATATTCATTATTATATTAGTTATTATACATATTCTAATACAAATGAAAACTGTCTCCACGCTACTATCTTTTGACGGAAACTGTGACTGTCCCTGTATACCTGGACTCCTTGATACCTCCAAATGAAATCAGCGATAGATATAATCTTAACTAAATAGAAAACTAGTATAAAATATTATGTTTATTATAATAAATCAATGCAATGCAATAAGTTAAATTTAGTTTATATATAATCCAAAATTCGATACATTTGCAGAACGGCACCCTCATACAGTACGAGTTTGCTTCGGTAGAGTCATGAAAAATTAATAATATTGAGGGTGTATGAATATTAAAAGGCTCTTGACTTCACACTTTACAATCTCCACCACCACGGCGGCAGACCTTACTACACTCATATACGAATTCATATACGGATATGGATTTTAACTAGATCCCAACTTTACATACAGTTGTATTAAAGTACTGCTAAGCAGCGACCACAACATCAGACTATTGAGTATAAGACTTTGATTATCACCCCTTGTGATAAATGTTGATGAAGTACGCATCCGCTGAAGGCTGTGGACCTCGAATATACCACTACAGTAACTAAATAATACTCTTATAACAGCACATTGATGATACAGCAACCTGCAAGGCAAGTCAAAGCCTACCTATGCGGTGGAATCGAACTGGGATCTTGTTACAAAGAAAAAAGCTCCACCAATGAGTCTCAAAGGCAAATGATATAACCCATCATCATCAGCCGATAGACGTCCAGGCATTCTTTGAAGATCTTCACATCGGTTCCTCGTTGGTCGCATCCAATAGGTGTTCGCGATGAAATCCTATAAAATTTTTTTTTACTACGTTTTTGTTGCCAAATTACATTTCGAATCTATTAATAACTAAACAAAAATATTTACTTGCTTAAAGGTTCTGTGGTAGGCCACAGCTGGGCATAAGCTGGACAAGGAACGCCATTAAGCCCGATATTCGGCCACTTGTTGACCTCATATTTAAATAATACATGGGTGTACCCTTTCAAAACGAAAATGTTAAGTTAATTAATATTAAACTAACAAATATTTAACAAGGACTCAATTAGCCCGTGATAAGGTCTTTACATTTAAACTTTAAGTACCTTCGGGTGGGCCCAAAAGTAACAATGATGTAACAGTATAGGGTAGCCCTGTTGCGAGCTAGTAACAAATGGAATGAAATTGACCCAATAAAGCGTGTCCTTTGGTCCCCTGCCAGCTATTAGACCCCGACCGCACGCCGGCCGAACTTGTTCTAGCATTAATTATTTAAATGGCTGTAACGTTAACCTCCCGTAAGATTTTTAAGTTACATCCTTACAGTGTACAAAAAGTACAAGTAACAGTAGCCAGCCTGGGGTTGTCCCTCCGAAATGATGAAAAACCCTGAACGTGGTAGAAACTTGAAGTACAGTCCATGGGTTTTCACAAACAGCTTTTATTGATGACACCGTCTTAATAGACATCACTGCAGCTCTTATTATTTCTTTTTATATATTGTCACGCCTTTTTCCCAGTAGGGGTAGGCAGAGGTGAATAAACCACCCACGTTTCGCCAGATGTGGTCAGATTAGGTCCCATGTAACAGAGGGCGAGCCTGTTGCCACTTTATTGGAGCCACCACACACACACACACAAAGATGATGTCAGTGTGCGGGTTTCCTCACGATGTTTTCCTTCACCGTTTTTGTATCTCGCTGTTGTAACTAAAGTTCACAATTTTTAATTTTTTCTTCCATACAATATTGTGATTCGACACAACATTATTGTTCTGGTTTAAAGGGCGCTGTAGCTAGTGAAATTATTGAGGTAATCGGACTTAACATCTTAAGTCTCAAGGCCGCGGGCACAACGTAATGCCGTATAGTAACATGCGAACCTAGCGCCAGGTTTTAGGGGGCAGTCATGACACTTACCATCAGGTGAACGTTTTGATCATCTCGTCACTTTGCAGAATAAAAAAAACAGCAAAGGATTGGATCAACTTATATTTTAATCGATGCAAGTGCAATATAACTTGCTAATGTATCAAAGGCTGGAGATATCGAACCATTTCTCTAACATACAACAAAAATATATATATCTAGCGTATCTAAACGCTAGATACACATATGTGGAACCGGATATAGCTATGATCTTTATTTTTCCTCATTTTTACTGTACGGAAATACCTACTATTTGCTAAGAAAAGAAAGAATCAAGTTGAAGTCATATTCACACTGACTAATACCTCTTGCAACAAACCATCAACCCTTCTTCATGGACTTCATTTTAATGACCCAGGTTAATTGAAAGTTTAATAACAATTCCATCGATAACCCGTTTCTATACAGTTTATTTAGATTTACACAATAATATATTTTAATAGCAATCGTAGTTGTTAACATGACCTCTGTATATTACAGCAATGACCTCCTCGATGTACGTCGTTCCCAATTTCATACACATACAACCTAACATTAGGAATCGTGTATTTTCTTTGAATTAAACAAACGTTAAATTATATAGCACGCCGTATAATTGCAGGGCAATGGTATGATTACCATCACAAATAACTGTGTCACACAAAAGGTTAATACTTTTTTTTTTCGAATAATTACTAATTATTTTCCAACTGGTTCTTATCGGATACCGTCCAGTTAGGTACAAGCACTGAACCTAATTTCGATGCTAAATTACTATTTGTTTATATAGAAATTTATATCAATTTTTGTTTATAATATATACAACACTTTTCCATTTTTAAAAAGCCTTAATAACTTAAACTTAACATAGTTTTAGGTTATATTTTAAGGTCTAAAATTATAGGAGTTAGAGAAAATTTAGTAATGCAATACTGCCGGGCGTTACTTTAATACATCATCAAATATATACAGTATAACACACAACTTTGGTAAATATCACAATGTAACATACTGGTTCGTAAGTATCAATATCTAATGGTCAGCGTACACGCTTTCACAAGTTACCGAACAATGTACCAAACTTTTCCATTACAAAAGCTTGTTTAGGTTAACTCGGTTCGCGATAAAAGAGATGTTACAGTGTAACAGTTTACGAGACAAATTTCCGCTTAGTTAAATTAACAGTTTAAGTGAGTTTAACGATTAAAAATCGCCCTCGATTACTACTCTAATTAATTACTACTCTAATTAATTAAAGATATCGTTCTAGTTAAACTTCAATTATTATTACTAAAATACATTAGACATATAAAGAAGCTTCTTGATATTCCACGCATAAGAAGAGAGTCAACATCATTTCATCTTCCAACCCAGCTAAGAAGTCAGTGTTTTTTTTTTTTTTATTATACTCGTCCCTCACAAGTATTTGTGGGCCTAAGCTTCGTTCCTTTTAATTACATTTTTGTTTTTCCTTCCACTTTCTCTCCTTCCTTACCTTTCTTCTTTTATACCTTTACTCATCTTCCGTTCCTTTCTCTCTCTTTTAAACTTCATACTATTTCTACCTTCATTCTTCCCTCAAATGAGTTTGACACACACAAAGTCGCTTGTTAGAATTTATGAAAAGCAGCTGATCTTAGAACATTCGTTTAACATAGAACATTAGGTTTATTCAAGCTTAGACCCAGAAGGAAAAGAATAGGGTTATTAAGAATACGACTAAAGTTATTTCTGCCTGTAAATAGAAACAGATGAAAGAGTCTTCAGGTTTGCGGGCCTGAGCAAGTCCAGAGTGGAGGGTTATGGCATTGAGTCGCTAGTTTCTACGCACTGGTAAGAATATCCGAGAAAGTTTTAGTGGTTATATTTACCCACATACCTTCCCTTAATCCCGGATGTAGGTTAATTTCCAGAGTGACAAAAAAAAATCAGTAGGAAACAAACTAACATCTCTGTGACCAGTTTTAAATCGACTATACTGTATCATTATCAATATTTGTTTATCCACTGCTAGATATAGGCCTTACCCGATGTCTTCTCAAACTCCTCCAGAAGCTATCCTCAGCTTCTCGCATCCACCCAGTTTCCACCCCCCTAACGATATCGTCGGTCCATCTGGAGGAATGGCGTCCTACACTTCTGCGTCCTATACGCGGCTTCCACTTCAAGACTTTCTTCCCCATCAGCAGTCACTGACACGACAGACATGGCCGGCCCACTGCCACTTCAGCTTGCAGATTTTGACAGCTACGTCGACAACTTTAGTTCTTCGTCGATTTTCTTCGTTCTGGATTTTGTCCCTTAGAAAAATGCCAAGTATAGCTCTCTCAGCCCGATGGCCAGGTGCCGTCGCTGCGCCATAAACGAGGATGGGGAGGACATACTAGTTAAAAACTTTCGATATTCGTCTTGAGACATCGGAATATTTGTGAGGTGAGGACGTGGTAGAGATTTATAAACGCTGGCCAAGTGATTATACTTACATGTACATAGAATAATTACAGTAAAAAACCAAATTTAAAATTCTTTTATCTTTCTCTCTGTTTGTTTCAGTAATGTTTAATATTCGATATATTACTAATTAGCTGAAGATATAATTGATATTGTTACAGTACATTCATGAATTATGAAAAAAATGCGGTTCAGTTTAACTGGTATTCATGACAAACAATAGGAGAGGTTATTTTTAGATACTTGAGATAGAAAAAGTTAAGGTTAGTTAAAGTTTAATTTATGTTTTTATAGTAAATATAAATGTTACTAAAATTTAATCAATGAATAAAGATTTTACGGGAAAGATCTAAGCGTTATTAAGTAAATACTTAACAGAAATACACAAAGTAAACAACATATAGGACATCCCTTGGGAAATCGACAATAGCATGGACAACACCTCCTGAAAAATAGGGGACGGACAAAATGAAATTTGCTGAAGTATTATTCCTTTTCTCTATTCTACTGTTTGTTTTATTACGATAAGGGAATATTTATTTTGTGAAAAAGAAATGTAATTTCCTCTGCGGTGCCTAAAAATTCCAACCGTTGTTGTGATACGGGAAAACGATATAGTTATATATATATATTAGTTTGTCAAATATCTCCCTTCCGCTTTTTTGCTCTTTATTCAATGCTTTATAAAAGTGTTACAGTGATCGGATTTAGTTCAAATATGCGCCGTTTTGTTCAATAATCTGTTTCCATCTAGACGGCAACTTCATAATACCTCCCTCGTAGAAGCCCCCCTCCTTATTTGCGAAGAACTCGGACAGCCACTTTTCACAAGCCTCTTTTGAGTTCAACTTTACACCACCAAGGGCGTTCACCATGGACAGGAACAGGTGGTAACCACTTGGCGCTATGTCCGGGCTATATGGTGGATGCGATAAAACCTCGCATCCGAGCTCCCGTAGCTTCTGACGAGTCATCAACGAAGTGTGTGGTCTGGCGTTGTCCTGGTGGAACACTACACCCTTCCTGTTGGCCAATTCTGGACGCTTCTGGTCGATCGCCTGCTTCAAGCGGTCCAGTTGTTCGCAGTAGATGGTAGAATTAAGCGTCTGGCCATATGGGAGCAGCTCATAGTGGATGATTCCCTTCCAATCCCACCAAACACACAGCAAAACCTTCCTGGCCGTCAATCCCGGCTTGGCCACTGTTTGGGACGATTCACCGGCCTTCGACCACGACCGTTTTTGCTTGATATTGTCGTATGTGATCCATTTTTCGTCGCCAGTCACCATCCGCTTCAAGAATGGGTCGAGTTCGTTCCGTTTCAGCAGCATATCGCAGGCGTTGATTCGGTCCAGAAGGTTTTTTTGCGTCAAATCATGCGGCACCCAAACATCAAGCTTTTTTTTGTATCCAGCCTTCTGCAGATGGTTTAAAATGGTTTGGTGACTAACTCCCATCTCCTGGGCGATGTCACGAGATGCCACATGCCGGTCTAACTCGATGTAGTCCATGATTTGATCGGTATTTGTCGTCACAGGTCTTCCGCCGGCTGGCTTATCCATGGTGTCGTTTTCACCGGCTCTGAATCGTCGGAACCATTCCTCCGCGGTTCGAAGTGATAGAGTACCATCCCTCAAAACACCATTAATCTCACGGAACGTTTCTCTAGCGGATTTGCCTTTAACGAAGGAAAACTTTAAAATAGCGCGAATTTCGGCGTTAGTGAACTCAATGTTTACACGTCTATAACTGTTGAACGCAATATCCAAAGAGTCAAGACCTTTCAAATTATGTATAGTATTGCCAGATACGAGCTCTGTAGCGCTTTGTACATAGCCGCGAAATTCAAAAGACAAAAAGGCGGAAGGGAGATATTTGCCAACCTTATATTCCAGAACGCGACGAGACGAACAGGACGTTCACCTGATGGTAAGTGATACCCTATAACAAAGAGGAGCTAGTTAGGAAAGTAAACACAACACCGATTTGTACTCGTCGCCTGATGATGGTAAAAAGAACCACCTAGGAAAGCTGAGCTTTATTTTATTTAACGAAGTCATGAAACGAGCGGAACATCCATCAGATGGTAAACGATACGCTTGCCTATAGCAACGTTGCGCTAATTATGAGTCTCGTTACGCCAGCGATTTCACCACCTACAGCGCCTTCCAAACCGGAACATAGTAACGTTTGCACACTACTATTAGTCGGCTACAATAGAGGCTGCTGGCGTACCCACCTAGACGATCTCCGGGAACAGAGACCGCTGTAAGACGATAATGGATGCTGCGGTATACGAGAGCTTTAGGTACCTCTGTGAGTTATATATACAGAATTATATTTCACGATGTTGCTATTTTTTTTTTTTAATTTTGGTACCTAAGGTATTATTTTAAGTACCAGTCGCTGTTATAACAGTTAATCGTTTCTGTGTAAATATTCTTATAAACATTACCCTTTCATTGTAAAATCTCGAGAGATTGGTAACTTTTAGCGGCGAAGTGAGATAAAGCGAGAGCATATCCCAGCGGGATGTGAAGTTGTGTGATTTAGTTAAAATTACAACGTTTAAAGCAAAAAGTAACGATATCGTTAACCAAAGTGGCATTTAATTTTATAGTACATATTTTAAAATATCTTTGTAATAACTTTTCTTCAAGTTCTGGTCTCTTTATGGACTCCTTTGCAAGACTAGTACCCAATGACTTAGTATAACAAATTAAAAAAAAGTATACATCGCGATATAAAACAATAAATAGATCAGAAGAAAACAGAGGTCAGATTAGATTAAACTTTCATCATCATCAGCGCATAGACGTCCACTGCTGGACATAGACCTCTCTCAAAGACCCCAACGTCGATCAGTCCATAGTCAGCATGGCGTCCGGTAGCATCGGAATCTAGCGGCTATAGTTTCTACGGATTCATGTGGAAAGATTAGGGCCATTTCCCACCACGCTGGAACAATAGGGATTGTTAGGAGCCACAGCAACATATGTGTCGCCCCAGACAGACGTGGTGCCGCACAGCAGTAGACGAAGCAAAGAAGATGAAGAAGACCTGACAATTATATTAAGGGTGAAGCTCAAGACCGAACACACGCGGACGACCTTTGCCTATCTTGGGGCCATAGGAGATAATAAAATAATAACCATCAGCTGATAGACGTCCAATAGACATAGACATCCTCCAGACCTTCACGTTTGTAGATGTTCCTATGAGGGGTTTTTAGCTGTTACCCACCACGAAGGCCTAATGTGGGTAGTTGGGAACTAGAGCTTTTTTTGTTGATTAGCAGGATTCACCAGGAGGTTGGTTTGATTACCGTGTATTGTGCGGGACCCTTTACACTCTATTTTAACAACCAATTTACATCCCCGCTGCTGGGGCAGAAGCCTACCCTCAATATGAAGGCGATGGGCCATAGTCACCACGCGCGCCCAATGCGGATTGGTGACTTCATACGCACTTTAGAATAAATTTTAATTCATATGCAGGTTTCCTCCACCTTTTGTATCTCGCTGTTGTATCTAAAGTTCAAAAATGTACATAATTTAAATATTTAAGTTATCGGTACATGCCGGGATACGAACCCGCGACCTTCGGAATGAAGGTCACTTTAACGTTTGGGTTGACAAGCTACTCTCTATATAAACATATATACCTAAATTATATGCAAACGATTTTTTATAGCATAAACTAATTGTTATAAACTGGAAAAGCGCTGCGGACGGTCTAGTCCTTCGCCAAAAAAGGAAGCAATAAAGGACAACAATAAATAATTATGCTTTCCGGAACAGTTTTATCTCTAGTAGGAAGGATTTTGGCGAGGCAGGCGTGAAAAACAGATAAATGTTAAATTCCTGTAAATCCAGCGCTGAAAACTTTTGGCTCGGTGTAGCGGTTCGCGTATCGCACGGCCGTTTGGGGTTTACCTAGATCTAAATATAAATTACGATTCTTCACCAGCAATAACCATGGTGATGTGAATCAAGAAGAGAATGTGAAGAAGAGAACCCATCGCACATATGTGATGACATCGAAACGGTGCCTCATCAGGATATTCCATTCATAGAAATTCAATGAAAGTAACGATTCTATGAGTTGATCAGTAGACAGGGTTGAAGATATAGTATTTACAAGGTAACAGTAATAAAATGAAAATAAGGAAAAATTTGTTATTTATACGTATGTATACTTTAATACGTATGTTTACTTTGAATTAAGCAATGAGACGAGCGGAACTTCCACCTGATGGTAAGTAATACTCCTGCCCATGCGCTAGTTATAATGTTAACCACAGCATGACATTAAGATCGTCGCCCTGAGACATAAGATATTGAGTATCGTTACCCCAGTAATTATACTAGCCACAGCGCACTTCAAACCGGAACACAGTAAGGTTTGCACAGTACTGTTTAGCGGTAGAAATAAGCACAGCGGTAGTACCTACCTGGGTAGACTCAACTAACGGAGCTCTGGCTCCCACTAACCAGCTTTGGGCCAGCGTGGTGGTAAATGGTCCAAATCTCCCATATGAATCCCTACCCGATCGATGTGGGAATTTTTGAGGGAGGCCCATGTCTACCATGGCATCTATCGGCTGATGATGACGGTGATGGTGAAGAACAAATATAAACAGTGTAAATTACTAAGGAACATATAAATGATATAAATAATAGGATAAACAAAAGTCTGGACTTGGTAGGCTTCTGTTGTCGGAGACCTAGGTACCATAGCAATGCCTATTTCAGCCGCTAGACAGAAGTGTGAAAACATTACTATGTTCCGGTTTGAATGACGCTGTAACTAGTGAAATTACGAGGAGCAAAGAGACTCAACATCTTAAGCTACAAGCGACGAGCGCAATGTAGTGCAGTGTCATCATCCTAACCAGCACCACATTGTTATGGGCAGGCGTGTCACTTATTATCAGGTGAGAAAAAGTATCAGTTTTGATTTTTTTTATCGACTTACTTTACTTTATCAAGTGCTCCAGCTAAGTAAATAGTTTTTAAGTTATCTTCCATACCTTTAAGAATAGTTAGTAAAAAAAAAAACTCAAATCACATTGACAGCGCACTAAACAACGCCATAAGTGAGATGTAGGAGGGAGTGACGTCTCGGAGGAGTTTCACTTGACATTTTCCGTCCACCTCCCTCCCAGATCCAGAATATCTAATTTTAGTGTATACACTGATTTGACACCGAACAAGAATCAAGAAAGGTCAACGTTCAAGCAAAGTCACGGAGATATTTTTATAACAGTTAAATTTAACCGGAAATCCTTTAAACCTATTTAGGAGAGGAAATAATTTAGGAAACCTATTTAAACTAATTTTATATGGAAGTCATCATCATAATTTCAACGGATGGACGCCCACTGCTGGACATAGGTCTCTAGTAATGTTTTCCACAAAGCACTGTCTTGAGCTGTTTGAATTCAGTGACTACCTGCGATTCTTTTTATATCCTCTGTACACCTAGTAGGGGGATGCTCTGCCAACGCTGCGGTTTCCGGTGGGGTCGCCATTCCAGCACTTTAAGACCCCAACGTCCCACATTTGTAAGGCTAATAAGGAAGTAAAGTGAACCGAAAGGAAATATCATTATTTGTTGTAGGTTCCACCGCAACGTCTATTTCTGCCACCAAACAGCAGTGTGCAAACATCACTCGTTTCCGGTTTGAAAGGCGCTGTAACTAATATAATTAATGGAGTAACAATACAACATTTTACGTCTCTAGTGACGAGCGCAATATGGTACAGTTTATACCATCCCAAATAGCGCTATGTTCTTATAGGCGGATGTGTATCTCTTACCATCAGGTGAACATCCCGCTCGTCTCGTCGCCTAATTGAACGAAAAAAAAGTTCGTCATCACCATCAACTGATAGACGTCCACTGCTGGGCATAGGGCTCCTCAAGAGATCTCCACGTCGATAGGTCGTGTGCTATCTGCATCCAGAGGCATCTCGCGACCTTCACCAGATTGACCTGCACAGAGCATATAAAAAATCTCTAATAAGAGATGAGGTGAGGAGATAAGGAGGTGTTATATTGAGAAGAGGATATGTGAGGAGGTTATGATTTTACATTAGTATAGAAAAATAAGACATAATGAAGAGAATGGCATGTTTTGTATAAAAAAAAATCATTTGGCTATTTGCTGAATCCGGTTTGGGTTAAAGTCGCGTCGCTGAAGTAATTTGCCGCTATCGTGCCCTGAATGTTGAATTCACGGAACCGGTTACGTAGATAAGGTACGCCGTTAGTCGGCTAATTTCGGAGATGAAAGAAAAAATAGATATACAGGGTATATTTATTAGTTAACTAAATTTTATAGTAACAACAGAATCATAAGGTTATAGTAGATTTTTTGCTTATTGAAGAATTTTCACATTATCAATAGTAATACAATACCAGTACTACCGCAG
Organism: Troides oblongomaculatus; assembly: GCA_029032895.1. Lineage (NCBI taxonomy): Eukaryota > Metazoa > Arthropoda > Insecta > Lepidoptera > Papilionidae > Troides > Troides oblongomaculatus. Next base: position 2,283,529 of record JARDWC010000432.1, on the reverse strand, counting down.
CTCCTATTTCTGGAGGAGGAGTTACCCTAGAAGATGGAATAAAGAACTACCATGTCAGAGGATTCTAGAAAGTAAAACCGGTTCAAGAGAAAATGGTGAAGAGACGCTTGCGCTGGTACAGTCATGTTATGCGAAGACCAACGGATGAGGGAGAGGGTATTGACAAAAGCTATGACACAAAATAGAGATAGATTCAGATGAATGACCAAGAAGGTCGACCATAAGATGGGACAAGGTTAAGGTCGCATCTCTTATTTCTACTTCCAAAGAGTACTGTACAAACGGTGTTCCAGTTTGAAGGGCGCTGTAGCTAGTGAAATCAGTGAGGTAAATAGGTATAACGTCTTGTGTCTAGAGGCGACAACAACAATATAGCTTTTTATTCAATTAAGCGACGATAGTAAGCGATACGCCTGCTCGTAATAACGCGGCTTTAATTACAATTATATGCGCCACATTGCGCTCGTAGCCTGAGACATGATATTAAATATCCTTACTTCAGTAATTACATAAGCTACAGCGCCCTTCAATGCGGAACACAGTAAAGTTTGCAGACTACTGTTTGTCGACTGCAATAGGCGCTGCTGTGGAACCTATCTAGACTATCTCTAGCAATACAGACCTTTGGGGTGAAGACAAGGTTACGTGGGACTTCTACCCACTAAAACCCCCCAAATGGTCTTCCTCAGTGCATTAGGAGGGGTTCCAGGATCTCCTACAGAAAGCACCGGAGCAACAGAGACCTGCTACCACCAAATTATTGAGGTAACAAGATTGAACTCGCTACTCTATCTCTCATGGTGATGAGCGTAATGCGGTGCTGTGTATGTTATACCACCTAGCGCCACGTTGTTATAAGCAGACATAACTTAATTCAAGATATATATGTATGTAGTAAAAAGAAATATATTTTTAAGATGGTAACAGTTTAAAAGTTTAAACGGATAGTAATCTAACACTAGCATCAAGGAAATGTAACGTTTAGAAAATCTTGCTTGTCGACAACAGCAAACACAAGAGATGTCATCCGGAGATACCTGCAGCCATTTGAACCGGATTTCGAGCCTTTAAAATGTAGAACATTCGGTATCGCACCTAAAACTTTTTAACGTCGGATTTCACTGAATTTTTCAGTGCTCTTTTTCCTTGTGTTCGGTAAGAAAATTTGTCACAAACAACACATAAAAATTTTTTGAGGTAAACCATTATGTTCACCATTGTCTAACATTTTTTCTTGCTAGTGACATTACTGTGGTAATAAGAAATAAAAATTCAAGCATCCAAAATTATGTACAATACAAACATGGTAATAAGTATACCATCATTTCATCCAGTAGTTAAAAAAATCTATAACTGTATAGTCGTCGTGTAAGAAGAGAAAGGATAATATACATGTGTGTGTGTGTATGTATTATCACCATCATCATTTCGATTCACCCCACCCCAACAGTTTCACTAGCCACAGCTCTCTTAAAACCGGAACACTAATATTTGCAGTTGGCGTAATATAATATATAGTGATAGGAGTTTGTAGTGTGATATCGTATCCTCTGTGAGGATTATTCAGAAGCTGTCATTTTATTATTGCCATGACTGTAAAATGGTAAATCTTCTATCAGCGTCACATTGCAATATAATACCGGAACAAGTTTCTTTGAAATTCTATTTTCACGCTATCATTCTGAACAACAGAATGCTAGATATATCACAGCTCAAAGACGCTGAAACTTCAAGAACCACACGTGTTTATCTTCAGAAGTAGCCGAGTTGGAGTTTTCAGATGAATATTACCCATTCAATGTATAACATAGTAGAGGTCTATTTTATATATCTGTCTTATATAAGAGTTGAGGTTTTTTTTTATACAACGGGATTTGCGATACGTTCATGTGATTGTAAACTAGTTACATAAAAGGCGCTAGTTACATTGATATAGACAACACGTGCTCATCGCCTTGAAACATAAGTTATTAAGTTTTGTTACCTCAGTTATTTCTTTAGGTACGACTCCCTTCATACTGGAGGACAGTAATATTTACACAGTACTGTTTGGAGGTAAAAGTAGGCGCTGCGGACCACCGTAGGTACCAATAAACGGTCTCCGGCAACAGAGACCTACTAGGATTGAGAATAAAATGATGTCCTTGATTTTGTGCTTATATTTTTCTAGTTATAAATCGATATTTAATTGAAGTATTTTCTTGATCCAACAAAACGAGTAAAGCCTTATTTACTATACGTGCTCCTTCCACCGACAGGAAGCTTGATAATAAATAGATAAGACTTCAGTTATTTGTGGAGTTTAAAGATTAACGACGATCACGAGTGGTTCTTAATATATCCTACTAACGTCTCCTTGCTTCTTCAAATAAAAAAAAAAACAAAATATTTAATTTACAATTTTTATATACTTTAAAAGCTTAAAAAGTATTGATTATATAATGATTTTTTTTTACTTATATACTTCTTGAGATATAAAAGATCTATCAAAGCACTTAACTATCTTTCTCAATATCGATCTATTGAAGTAATAGGGATACAATTTATGTACACCCCTTACTTTTAAGTTCGTTAAAAGTAAGGGGTGTATATATCCCTTACTTTTTTTTATTTTATAAAACGACTGGACGGTCAGGGTGTATAAAGGCTCCCGCACTACAACTCGTTGAACACAAGCCAAACTCATCTACTCGTGGAGCACCTGATAATCAACAAACGAGGCTCTTGCTTCCACGGTTATCAAGGCCTCCTGTGCCAAGCACCAGAAGCCGTTTTCCGTTTTCGTTCATACTGGCTGCACAGGGCTGATCGATGTGATCTTTGGGGGAGGAGTATGTCCAGCACTGAACGTCTATCGGCTGATGAGTGATTGAGACGAGTGGACCGTTAACGTGGTAAGTGCTACTCCCGCCCATAACTATTATATATAGCACTAATTAAGATGATACACACAGTATCAAATTGCGCTCACCGCAGAGAAAAGATAATAAGTCTAATTGCCTGAACAATTTCTGAACATTTGCAGCGCCCTATGAACCGGAACATAGTGGTTGCAGACGACTGTTTAGCGGCTGAAATATGAGTTGCAGTGATACCTAGCACAGCACTACATTGCGCTCGTCGCCGTGATAAGCAAGATATTGACTTTCGTTAAGCCAGTAATATCACTAGCTACAGCACCCTGTTAACTGGATCACAGTAATATTTGCACACTACTGTCTGGCGGTAGAGGTAGGAGCTGTAGTAGTAGTAGACCTACCACCAGTGGTATACAGGGTGTCTGGTGGCAGATTTATGTTTTCAAATTTAAATAAAAAATAATATGTTTGACATATAATTTTACTACAAGTACTAAAAGATAGAGTACAAATGCGGATTTCATTTTTTAAAGATAGTGTCATCCTGTTGCACACACTGTTCGAAACGGAGCCTCGTATTCCGTGCCACCCGCTGCAGTAAACTTGGTTCAATTGCGCTGATTTCTCGCCGAATATTTTCTTTTAAGTCCACAACAGTTCGCGGATTGTTGGCGTAAACTCTCTCTTTGAGGTAGCCCCACAAAAAAAAATCCATTGGAGTTAGGTCGGGTGACCTCGGTGGCCACGGGATGTCCCCAAAGCGACTAATCAGTTATTGAGGGAGATTTTCTCGCAACAAATCCATCGAAGCTCTGGCCGTGTGTGCGGTCGCACCATCCTGTTGAAACCACGTGTGTGATGAGAATGATGAATGAGCTCGCAGGTTCGGCAAAAAGAAATTCGAAATCATAAGCCGATAATTCTCACCATTTACATTCGTCGCTTGGCCCCGTGCATTTTCAAAAAAAAATGGTCCTATTATCCCATTCGTGGATAAAGCGCACCAAACAGTTACCCTTGGGCAATGTAATGGTTTTTGGTGCTTCAGTCGAGGATTGCGAGTTCTTAGCGCCCAGTAACGGCAATTTTGCTTGTTTACGTGTCCGTTTAAATGAAAATGAGCCTCGTCGCTCCAAAAAATGGAATTAACAGTGCGAAAACGCTCCAACATGGTTTCACAAAAAAATTTGCGTGACGCAAAATCATTTTTTTTCAATTCTTGAATTATTTGAATTTTAAAAGGATGAAACTTCATATCTTTTTTCAAAATTTCATGCACAATTGCTCTTGGAAGTCCCAGTGAAGCTGCCCTTTTCTGTATCGAAAGTCGTGCATTTTCACGTAAACTGCGTTCAACCAGTTCAATGTTTTCGAGGGTCCTTGACGATCGACTAGGTCCTGGGCGTGGTGTGTTCATGGCCGAAGCAGTTGAGCGGAACCTCTCCACCCACGAACGAATTAAATTCACACTCGGCCCATCGCCTATCCGTCGAATATTGAAATGTGAACAAAACTGTCGGCGAGCGAGTACGTAAGAATCGTTACTCTTGAAAAATGCTTCAATAGCGAACGCGCGATGCTCACCCGACCACTGCGACATCGGGATTAAGAAATCCGCACGATCGGTGGTTCTAATGACACCACCTTTCCCCTGCACTGTTTATAATTTATTGAGATATTCGTTTTTTAAAATATAAATCTGCCGCCAGAGACCCTTTATAACAAAGTATCTAAACCGGATAACATAGTTTTATTAAAACAATTTCTGGTGTGAAACAGGAAGAAGTTAGTGTGCCTAGAGGACATTAATCTAGTCTACAAAATTGTACAGCCGTGACACTAAGTAAAAAGTATTCAATATCCTACAGAAGTACATTTTATATAGTTAGTTCAGTTTATATAGCCCTTTAACGTCTACAAATCATTCCGCGTCGAAACGTTCACTAGTTTTCACGTGATTAGCGAACAAAGGAAACCATTATTATAACATCTATATAGATTATATATTTATAGATAATCCATGTTTCCATTCAGGTTTGTAACACCAGCGCTACTTTAACTATGTCGTGTCGAAACATCGCAGTGGGAATGGAACTCAAATGGAAATTTTCTAATAAAAAAAAAAAACACGAGAGTGAGATATCTATTGTATTGGTAAATAAACAAAAGGTATAGTATAAAACTTTTAGATGTATCAAGATAAACCCATACGACCGTATCGTTTGATCCCGTCATATATCACCAGCGCCGGACGCTGAGGGAAACAAACTTCGATTCCATTGCAATAGAATAACCATCTTTCAAACTCGATAAAAAATATGAAGGGATTTGTGATGGGGCGGTTATGTAAAAAAAAACAATAGTCTTTTATTACTTTTATATTGAAATTGCTTTTATATGACTAGGGTTAAAGGGATATTACTTTAACACGTATTAATATGTACTCTGACAAGGCCAGTGGTTATATTATCAGTCGGAAGAAACCTACTTCGGGATATAGGCTGCAGGATCCTTTCTGCTCTGCGGCGGCTTCTTGTGATCTTCATCAGTTTATCTTTGCAAGGAGCCTGCTAACCGATAGCATGAGCCTCATATACCTCTGCCAGCAAATCTAGTAATGTTTTCGGCTATGATAACTTAAGCGGTTAGTACCTATCGGTAATATTTTAATTAAACGAGACGAGCTGGACATTCACCTGATGGTAATATGCCTGTCCATGATAACGTGATGCTTGTTAAAATTCTATAGATAAGACCATATTCTCATTTTCTCATTACCATAGTAATTTTACTAGTTACAACAGTTCATACCGGAACACAGTAAGTTTTGCATGTTAATGTTTGGCAGCAGAAATAGGAGCTGCGGTGGTACCTACCTAGATGATCTCTGCCAAAAGAGACTTACTATCAGTATACTAGTTATGGAATCAAATAATAATTGGTAACTATGGCTACGGATAAAGACCAAAACTATGTGTAAGTCCTTGCTTACAAAATAATGAAGATTTCTAACTAATTGTTATCTGAATACCTAAGTATTTCTAGATTATAAATCATCAGATTTGTTCTTCAAGACCCTGTTTACAAGAAAGCGGTAGGCAGAAAAAAATTAACACATCATAAATAACAAATGAAATTGCATAAAGGGAACATTATAAGGCGCGGCGAATTAGCGTTGAGGGAGCAGGGGGTAAACCGGAAGGCAAGTTAGGAAGGGCAATTTAACATAATTGCTTTAACTTCGCTATAAATTGCAGGACATGAATTAAATACACGAACATCAACCGAAGTTATAATGGCAAGTACAAAACGTTTCGAAATGCGAAAAAAATATATATTTAATACTACATATATTCCTTTTCATACAAAATTAAATCCGTGAATATTTAACACAACTGCATCTAAAAAAAAACATGAAAATCAGTTAAGCTAAGTTTCGATTCTGTATCAGTAACATTAACAGTAATCCAAAGTATTAATACGTACAAGGTTTGTATATACAGGCAAATTTAACTAAAAAAAATAAGTGTTTGAACTTATTGTCTGAAAGAATCTTAGTTTTTTTTTTATTCAAAAAAGCGACCAGTCGAGTGGAACGTTCACTCGATGATGAGTGATGCGCCTGCACGTAACAAAGTAGTGCTAGTTGGGATGATATACAGCACCACATAGTATTCGCCGTTTCAAGATATAAGACGTCGAATCTCGTTATACAAGTGCACTAGCTATAGAGCCCTTCAAACCAGAATATAGTAATGTTTGCTCATTACTGTTTGACGGGAGAAATAAGCGTTACGGTGGTATTTATCTAGACGGTCTCCGGCAAGAGAGACTTACTACTAGTATATAATTGGATATAAGTAAAGTTTAGTATGATTTAGATTAAAAGACTAATGTAATTATTGTTGTTATCAAAATGTGTCAAATATAGAATAAGAAAAATGTCAACACTGCTACTTGGAGTGTAAAGGATCCCGCACAATAATTTACGGGATCCAAGCCAACGTCACCTGGTCATGGTGCACACTGTAGATCAACAAACGAGACTCTGGCTCCCACCAACCTACCACTTCTAGCAAACTGGCTACCAACCCGCTTTGCGCCAGCGTGGTAAGAAATGGCCCAAATCCACCCAAACGAACCCCTACAAACGTGGAGGTCTTTGGGGAAGACCTATGTTCAGCAGTGGACGTTTATCAGCTGATGAGGACTGTTACTATGGGGTTAATTGCAAAGACAGTTAAGTTTGAAATAGATAAAAAATATTTTGCTTCCGAACTGTTTTATTAAGCCATGAAACGAAGTCCGAACCTAAGGATGTCACTAAGAAATAAAATCCTAAATTCTTGATTTATATAATCTCCACATCGATCGGACTCGCGATGCTCGTACCCATTCGGTTCTCGCGATCCTCACCAGATCGTCAGTCTACCTTGTGGGAGAATTCTTAACACTACTCGAGGACCTTACTGCCCCATCGACCATCGGTCCTTCGAGCAATGTGCCCTGCCCACTGTCATTTAAGTCTAGCAATCTTTTGGTATATATCGATGACCTTAGTTCTTCTGCGGATCTCCACATTTTCAACCATGTTTATGGTGCGTTAAAAACATTGAATTTTTTATATGAATTATGTGGAAACATTAACATGAATGAATGTCTCGTGAACTTTCATTCCCTTCATTTGTCCAAACATAAATATTCTAACGCAAAAGTTGGAGATTTAGAAATCCCCAAGTAAAAACACCCTCGCAAAGCTTCTTTGTCCGCTTGAAAATTTAAGCGGGAAACTTCGCGAAGTGCTCCTGATAAGGAATCGCTAGAAATACTGAAGACTCCTAACGTTAGACATTTTAAATGCAATGAGTCGCAGGTGCTCATAATTTCAATCGTGGAGTGGAAATTCGGGATGAGAATAAGGGAATTTAAAATCACCGCCATCTCTATAAGGGGGCAACAGCTTCTTCGGATTTCTCTCTATAAAATTATCTTTTTTTTTATTCTATAAAGAGGGAAGAGCGGGATGTTTGGGAAAGTGATACGCTTCCCATAATAAACCATATTGTAATCGTCGCTTAAATAAGATGTTGAATCTCGTTACCTCAGTAATTTCTCTAGCTACATCCATTCTAACCGGAACACAGTAATGTTTGCACACTATTACTTGGCGGTTGAAGTGGAAGCTGCGGTGGTATCTAGGAAGTAGCAAAAACGACTCACCAGCAGTCTGTTCTTCTATGCTCTTGATAACCTTTTGTATTGCAACTCGGAAGTCGCTGGTTCAATTCTAAGACTATACAAGTTGTAGAGTTTGGATGGTAGTAAGATTTTTGGAACAGCATTTCTATCTACTTCCTACATATAGTAAATCGATCGCTGAAAAATGGTCGCTGTGATCTGGCTGTTCAAAAATGTGAGCTGAAGTGGTTGAGGTTAGAGATTTAGACCATTTTGAACTTCATTGTCAATCTCAAGTAACAATGAGCTCAAGCGATTTGTGTTGCCGTTAAAAATGAAATATAAAATTTCTGTTTCACTATTCTTTATCTGTTTCAAAGTACTTCATCCTCATCCCGTTTGCAACGTGTTCCGTGCATTGTGTGTATCATTTTCAGTTTAAATATTTAATCTGTGCCGCTTTCTAACTAGTTTTGTTCGTTGAAGTTGAGAGTGCAAAGTCTAATAGAGCTGGAAATCCTGAAGCGACGGCTGAGTCGACCCAACTTGGATTAGCGGTTGTTGGGTAACGAACTTTAATTTTATTGTGGTCTGTCTAACCTAGTTTATCTTATTTGGTCTTCATCAAATACTGTATCCTATTTTAGCGTACCTAATTTTAAATTCTACATTTGCAGCTAATTTTTTATGCTTTGTTGTTTAGTGTTAATTAATGAAGTACCCCCCATTGAGTCCTGAGTTTTATAAAGCTGCTATGGTTGTCAAAGAAACAAAGAGAGCTAACTTCATCAAGAATGGAAAAAAACTACATGTAAGAGTAGATGTATAGTTTCATCATCATCATCAGCCGATAGACGTCTACTTCTGGACATAGACCTCTACTACAGATCCCCACAACGATCGGTCACGCCTTGCTCGCATCCAGTGTGTAATGTTTACGTAAGTAAATTCAAAGTTTTCACGTTAAAAAATATTAATAGGAAAATCTACAAGATCGAAGCAAAACAAAGGTAAATGGCGGCCGTAACTTCCTATCACCAAGTCCAAAACACAACACACTCAAAGTTGGAGCAAATATCCGCGTGTGAAACAAATATTGACCCTCGCGGCGATCGATTGGAACCCGCCGCAACGGATGGAGCCACTGTTTATCTGACCTGGACTTGTAAACTGGGCTTAGGTGAAACCGTAAGGGTATCTAGTGCTGGTGTGTTTATGCAAAAAAAAACTGCTTGAATTTACAAGAAATCTTAGAGATAGATCGATGAGTAGAAATCATGAAGATATAGGTTTATTTGGAGATGTATTGCATAATAAATAAGCTGAAAGAAAAACAGTGATATAATAGATCCTTAATGAGTTTTCGACTAAACACGAATCTAGAAGATAACGCAAAAAAAATTTAATAAACATTCAAGCTTTCATCTTATTAGTAACATAAGATATAGATCTATATCATCATCATCACTATCAGCCCACAGACGTCCACTGCTATACATATTATATATATATTCCTTGTAATATATTCTGTTGTTTTTTTTTTATAAAACCTACTTCATTTATTACATATATAGTTTAATCAATTTCCATAATGAAATATTCTTCTGTGTATGCTTGTATTAGGTAATCTTCGAAACGGTTCCGGTTCTGGCTTGAGAGGCGCTGTAGCAAATGTTACTACTGAGGTAAAGAGACTTAACATCTTATATTTCATGTCGACGAGCAGAATGTGGTGTTTGAGTATATTATTCTAACGCCACATTATTATAGGCAATTGTATCACTTAACATAATGCAATAGCTTCGTTGAATAAAAAAAAACGGGTGGATTAATGTTAATGGTATATTTACTTTCAGTACTTTTTCTTCTTAAAGTGCCTCTCCAACTAGTGAAGGTTGGCGATCAGCGTAATACAGTCCTTTCTGTCTCTGGTTCGACGGCACAGCTTCAGATATGCCAGTCCATTCCCTGATATTCCTCAATCATGACTTTTTCCTTCTCCCCACCTTTCGTTTGCCATAAACTTTCAGTAAACCAACTCTATAAGCGGTAACTTGTATTTCTTTTCCGCTGCTGTTTTAACTAGCGCAAAAGGAAGACCAGGGAAAAGACGGATATTTATTATAATGTAAAAACATCCTGCTTGTCTCATCGAATGAAAAAAAATGTTAATTACCTTAAAGCGCTTGTCTATGTTAGGTTACTTTTTTTATTGTAAACAGACTTTTCATTAGCCCTCTATTAACGTTTCGTTTTTATACGGCTGGTAAAGAGGATTACAGCGCAGGTTTTAATAAAGCTGGGAACCGAGCATTGTCTCGTACCGCCGATCTAGCCCGGATTAGAGGACTTTGACTAACTGACTTAAAGTTTACAGTAAAACAGGCTATATTATATAAACATTGAGGTGTTCCGATTTGAAGAGTGTTGTGGGTGGTGAAATTATTGTAACGAGACTTAACATTTCAAGGCGCCAATATCCCGTCGCTTTGTTTAATATAAAAAAAACTTCACTTGCGCGTGGTGCACCGTGTTAATCAACAAAGGAGGCTCTGGCTTCTACCAACCGGCATTGGGCCAGTGTAGTAGGTAATGGCCCAAAACCACCCCCTTAGAGACCCCTACAATTGTTCACATCTAAGTATCAAAAACAGTTACGTACTGAATTGAAATCATTCCCTGTCTCGTCTGTTGTAAATGATTCAAATATCTTGTAACAAACTGACGTTGCCTTTAATCTGACCGTGTATATATTGTTACAGCCTTATTATATTACAAAGAATTTAAATGTGAACCCTAAATGCGAGAATCCGGACCCCAAACCCGAATGGGGACTCAGCGGTTTTATTCCATTACCTCTCGTAACTGTCCAATTTGTAACCTTATATTGTTGAGAATCTAATTTAGTTATAAAAATAGGAAGTTCATTGAAGTACGACGAACAATATCATTGTGTATAAGGGAAAACATTATAATGAGAATAAAATTATTAATCAGTTTGTAAGAGAGGAGCAGGTTCGATTCCCAATTATAATTAACTTTGGGAATACAGCATAAGAAAACCGACTTGTCAACGTAACAGCTTTAATGGACATATGAGATCTATCATCTTCACCTTGGTCAAAGCTCGATAAATAAGCTTTCCTCTTCTCTTTATGAGTGGTCTTGAATCCCAGCAGTGGGAATATAAAAGATTTTTATCTTACACTAAGAAAATAATCTTTGTTGTTCATTTCTCCTATGTTATTTTACTTTAAATGTTTGTATTTGTTATATGCTAGAATTAATTATCTATAAGGTTTGTTTTTTTTATCAGTTTCACATCGTATATGGTCATTCATATGGTTAGGGTAGCGCTGGATGTTGAAACTGAAGAGAGGATCTGGCAGACACTCGACTACTTGGTTGACGATGATCGATAAAGATCTAAAGAATAACAAATTGACAGAGGCTATGATGTAAAATAGAGATTTAGAAGAATGACTAGGAGGGTCCACCCCAAGTACGGATAAGGTCTTGCAAGAAGAAGAAGAAAGAAGAGTGTTTGACACCTTATAAATAAATAAATAGATTTACATTACATTTGAATAACGTCTTTATTCTTTAGCTTTACTTTCAGATTTGATTTTTACCTCCCAAATTTTTATCAAACTGCGTAGTTCGGATGATAATAAGAAAAAAACGGTTTTAGTTTCCAATCTAGCAGTAAGGTTGCTCAATCAAGTATTAAAAGGGCCGCTTTGGTACAATCATTGGCTGTAGTCTCGAAGGAAATTATAAACAATATATTTCCCAACATGCTCGCCTCCTTCGATTGAATTTGTAAAGCCAACAGGAAATTGGGTTCCGTTATATCAATAACAACAAGAATTTATTATATTATATATAAATTGTTTCCTGGTGGATAAGATTGATTCTGAGCAAGAAGGTTCTATATATTTCATATTAGTCGATAGCCGTCCACAGCTGGACGTAGGCCTCCCCCAAAGATCCTCACATCGATCGGTCCCGTACTGCCCGCATCGCCGGGTACCAGGAGACGTACTTTGTTGAGGTTCATGGGAGGGATTTGGGCCATTTTTTACCACGCTGGCCCAATGCGGGTAGATGAGAGCCAGAGCCTTGTTTCTTGATTAGCGAGGTGCACTACGAGCAGATGAAGTTGGCTTGGATCCCGTGAGTTGCGGGACCATTCCAATTCCAATGTAAAATTCAAATTCATCCGGAATTGTCATTAATTTTTTTTTTTCAAATAAATGACAATACAAGCGGGATACTCACCTGATAGCAAGTGGTTGACTTGCCTATAACAACGTGGCTCTAGTTCATCACCATCACCAGCCAATAGACGTCGACTTGTGGATATAGGCCTCTCCCAAAGATTCCCAGTTTAAGTAGGGGTTTTTCACCAATCTGGCCCAATGCGGATTGGTAGAAGCCAGTGCCTCGTTTGTTGATTAGCAGGGTGCACCACGAATAGGGGAGGTTGGCTTAGATCGTGTGAGTTAATATGTGGAACCCCTTACACCCCCTTGTTAGGGTGATATAAACTGCATCATTTTACGTCCGCTGCTCAAGGCATACAATTTTAAGTTTCGTTACCCCAGTAATTATAGTAGCTACAGCGCCTTTGAAACCGGAACACTGTAATGTATATACACTATTTGGTGGCGGAAATTGGTGCTGCGGTTGTATCTACCTAAACGGTATTCAGGAAGTGAGGCCTACCACCAGTAATCTAGTCAACTATGGATACATCAATTATACATGTACTACTAAAATAGTAAGTTTACTAATTTTTCATCATAATTTTTTTTACTAAGATCATTATTTTTATAGTAAGCTTTAAAGAAGAAAGTTGTCGTATTCGAGAAGTATTTTTTTGTTGTAAAATCGTAAGCTCTCTGGATAAATAGGCCAGCGAACTTTGAAAGAGAAAAGAGCTTGGTTAAGTTGTATCAGTGTCACTGGAGTGACTTCGCCCTTTCCTAGTCACTTAACTTGTCAATAAAGCGACCTTCTCCGGCGTGTAAGTATTTTGGGATACGTCGATTGACTGATACCGTAGGAAACATACAAAGGATACAAGTTGATGATTTAAAGAGTATATAAGCTGTGTTCAAAGTCTCCACCGGCCATTGGACTCAAAAATCGAATGACTGTTGGAAGACGTTACAAGAGACTACAACAGTAGTAGTCTATTTATGAAGTTTTTTTTTTATTCAATTAAGTGACGACACTATCGGGATGTTCACCTGATGATGTGATACACTTGCCCATAACAACGTGACGCTTATTAGTCCAAGGCATAAAATGTTGAGTCTCGTTACCCCAGTACATTGGCTAAGACTGCGTTCAATCCGGAAGGCAGTAATGTTTGCGTACTACTGTTTGAATTGCGGTGATACCTACCTAAAAAAAACCTCATATTTTAATACACGCTGTAAAAAAGCAAAATCTTCAGCTACGTCTTCGATGTTCTGTAACAAAATATACACTATTTCTAGTTATATTTAAAAAGTCCTTCGAATCAGATTCACGTGGGAGCAAAATTAGCTGTGTGTATATTTCGTCGATTTCTCTTTATTCTATTTACTCAATAGAATGAAATGTTGGGTTCCCGTACAACTCACGAGACCCAAGCCATCCTCATCAGCTCGTGGTACACCCTGCTAATCAACGAACGAGTCCCTGGCTCCCACCAACTCGCATTGAGCCAGCGTGGTGGGAAATGGCCCAAATCCTCTCATATGACTCCTTACCCGATCGATGTGGGAATCTTTGGCGGAGGCTTATGTCCAGCTGTGGACATCAATCGGCTGATGATGATGACCCAATAGAATCTGTAGTATACATAAAGAGTGTCTGGCGGCAGATTTATATTTTAAAAAACGAATATCTCAATAAGTTATAAACAGTGCGGGGGGAAGGTGGTGTCATTAGAATCACCGATCGTGCGGATTTCTTAGTCACGATGTCGCAGTGGTGCAGTGGTCGGGTGAGCATCGCGCGTTCGCTATTGAAGCAATTTTCAAGAGTAACGATTCTTACGTACTCGCTCGCCGACAGTTTTGTTCACATTTCAATATTCGACGGATAGGCGATGGACCGAGTGTGAATTTAATTCGTTCGTGGGTGGAGAGGTTCCGCGCAACTGCTTCGGCTATGAACACACCACGGCCAGGACCTAGTCGATCGTCAAGGACCCCCGAAAACATTGAACTGGTTGAAAGCAGTTTACGTGAAAATGCACGACTTTCGATACGGAAAAGGGCAGCTTCACTGAGACTTCCAAGAGCAATTGTGCATGAAATTTTGAAAAAAAATATGAAGTTTCATCCTTTTAAAATTCAAATAATTCAAGAATTGAAAAAAAATTACTTTGCGTCACGCAAATTTTTTTGTGAAACCATGTTGGAGCGTTTTCGCACTGTTAATTCCATTTTTTGGAGCGACGAGGCTCATTTTCATTTAAACAGACACGTAAACAAGCAAAATTGCCGTTACTGGGCTCTAAGAACTCGCAATCCTCGACTGAAGCACCAAAAACCATTACATTGCCCAAGGGTAACTGTTTGGTGCACTTTATTCACGAATGGGATAATCGGACCATTTTTTTTTTAAAATGCACGGGGCCAAGCGACGAATGTCAATGTTGAGAATTATCGGCTCATGATTTCGAATTTCTTTTTGCCGTACCTGCGAGCTCATCATTCATCATTTTCATCACACACGTGGTTTCAACAGGATGCGGTACAGGTGCGACCGCACACACGGCCAGAGCTTCGATGGATTTGTTGCGAGAAAATCTCCCTCAAAAACTGATTAGTCACTTTGGGGACATCCCGTGGCCACCGAGGTCACCCGACCTAACTCTAATGGATTTTTTTTTGTGGGGCTACCTCAAAGAGAGAGTTTACGCCAACAATCCGCGAACTGTTGTGGACTTAAAAGAAAATATTCGGCAAGAAATCAGCGCAATTGAACCAAGTTTACTGCAGCGTGTGGCACGGAATACGAGGCTCCGTTTCGGACAGTGTGTGCAACAGGATGGAAGACATTTGGATGACATTATCTTTAAAAAATGAAATCCGCATTTGTACTCTATCTTTTAATACTTTTAGTAAAATTATATGTCAAACATATTATTTTTTATTTAAATTTGAAAACATAAATCTGCCACCAGACACCTTGTATTTTTTGAATTTCATAGATCCATTTAACTTTTATAAACCTTTTCATTTCTTATTATTTATTCCGTTGCTATAGTAAGGGTTGTTATAGAAAGTCATATGCAGTTGCGTTTGCTCTCAAGGAATATGTCAGAAAAATTTTAAGCCTAATTCTATGTTACGGGCAGCAAAACGAATGGCTAACAGGTAGTTTATAAAATAATTACAACGACATCTTGAAACCAACAATTGAAATAAATATATAAAATACTGTAGAAGTATTGAAAGAGGCAGGCGCGGTCTTTGGTGAACGTCAATGGATGCAGCAATATCAGGACTAAATTGAAGATGAGCAGAGCAACTCAAAATACAGAGCAAGTTACTAAGTACAATAGTATTACAAAGATACCAGAGCGATCCAGTTGATGAAGACCAGTTGTATACTTCATGATAAGCCACTGTCTCAAGCCTTAGTATTAGTATTACGAAGATCCAGAGAGATCCAGTTAATGTATACAATTGTGTAGTCAATACGACTTGTTGGCCGAAGGAAATATACGATCCTTGTAAGGATTTGCGCTGTGACAAACGCAGGCGTGATCGTTCGTTCACGGTGGCGCCATCTGTTGGGTTATTTGAAAACTACTTGCTATAGTACTTTATTAATTATTAGATACACCGATATAGCACAATCAAATTAGTGGATATGTTGAAAATAAACCTTGTGTTTGGACACTTTTCATATACACTTAAGTATATACTGTGCGTGGATCATTTCTTTAAAAGGCAATTACTTTCCACTACTAAATGAGACCACGACTAAATGAGAACGGACGGAGCTCTATTGTTTTGTTGTGAATTATGTAACAAAATAAATAAGTATTAAATTATTTATAATTAAACAATCCCAACATTAACAATCTGTTTTTTTTTTTAATTAAATTAATCAACTAGATCTGTAGCGTTCACGATACGGTTGCTCGTAATAACGTGGCGCTAATTAGGATGTTATACACAGCACCATATTGCGGTCATCACCTTGAAACATAAGCCGTCTCATTACCCCAGTAATTACACTACCTCCTACCCCTGAAACTGTAACACAGCAATGCTTGGAAAGTACTATTTGTCGGCTGCAATAGGCGCTGCGGTGTTTACATAGATGTTCTCCGGCAACAGCGACTTACCACCAGGGTTCTTCCACAATTAAACAGTCTCCATCTTTTAAATTGAAACTCCTTGTTACAGCATGAACTGAATATTATTTGTGAGCTGAATAAACATGTTCTCCAGTCGGCGGCTGTTCCGCCCGCCTCCCTCTGGAATGATGTCGAGCTTAATCCATGTTACGCTCCTTATTTACTGTGTAATAAATTTCCATTGCAGCATCTTATCTCTTTATATCCGTACAGATGAAATAAATACAATGTTTTATGAAGTATTACTCGGTTAAGACTACTTAGGGAAAGTAGTGGGGGTTGTAAATTAGTTTTAATTGTAAATATTAACAGCACTGTTAATATTCTAATCTATTAGGTCGCGTGGACTTCGCTTACAATGAAAGAATAGAGAAGAGAAAACTGAGAAAACGCTGGAAGTAGATCTCTGTTGTCGGGAACTATTTAGATAAGTGCACCAGCATCACAACACCTATATACACCATCTAACAGTAGTGTGCAAACATTATTGTTTTCCGGTTTGAAAGTCGTTGTAGCTAGTGTAATGAAACTTAACATCGTGCGACGAGCGCAATGTGGTACAGTATCTATCATCCTAATTAGCGCCATGTAGGCTCTAGGCGTTTCTATGTTTATATAGGACAGCATGTTTTTTTTTTCTTAAATCGATAACATTAGGACTTCATTACGATCTCATCTGATTTTAAGTGATGATGTGGTCTTCATTATTAGCCGACATACGTCCACTACTGAAGAAGATCTCTCAAACATCTCCATATCGATCGATCCTGCGCTGATCGCATTCCGCTGCTTCCCGCAACCTTCACCAGATCGTCGGACTATTGGGTGGAGAGCCTACCACCTACGTCTACTACTGCGCCTTCCGGTACGCCATCGCCATTAGAGGATCCTGGTGTTCCATCGGCTGTCAGTACTTTGAGCGATGTGTCCTGCTCCCATTGGTCCAGCTGATGATGTGATATATGATAGTAAAGCGCACTAATCAAGTAACAGCATATTCACTTTTTCCTAGAAGACACCTGCGTACATCGACTTCAATACAGAAGTCTGCAAGTTCTTCCACTCTTTACTCTTTTTATATATTCTGTTAAACAGCATACTTTTTTTTATTTGACACTGCTGCAACAAGAGAAGGGAATAAATAGGTCTTGACTGCGATATTCACTCAGTCAAATCCCGGAGGTGCCCAGCGGTTCCGGTACCTCACGCTCCAGTCATATCGAGCTGGAATAAACTTGTGCTGTCTTCTATATAAAATGAAAATTATTTAAACTAGCTCATTTCGCTGCTACCTTTACAACACTGTATTTATGCTATTATACACTTTATGTTCCCACAGCTGGGACTCATAGCTTTCTAACATAAAAATCAAGGTCGTTCAACCTTCACACTGGCATAGTGCGGGTAGGTATACGTCGCATGTCTAGGAAAGCTGTTCTTAGAACCTGTCGATTCCCTCATGATCTTTACTTTCACCCAATGGTCAAGTTCGATAGGAATCGAATCTGTGCCTTTGCGAGACATAAGGTATATGACAGTTTTACTAACTGACCTACCAAGGCTTCACTTATGCCACAGTTATGCGAAATAAACCATTACTAAGGGGTTGTGAAATATCATAATGTTTCATTGGTGGTAGGTCTCTAACGCCAAATCTAGAAAGGAAGATCTAGGAAGCTGTACCACAGCTTTTATGCTAAACAGTAGTGTGCAAACGTTACTGTGTTACAGTTCGAAAAGCGCTGTAGGTAATGTAATTACTACGGTAAGCAACTTCTTACGTATCATCCGACGAGGTTATTGTGGTGCAGTATATATCATTTTAACTAGCGTTAGTATGAACAGGATGTTCACTTAAAGTCGTGTCATCGCCCTTATTCCGGAAAAAAAAATATTTCGTAATAGTTTCGGTAACCCATCCTTAATATACTATTGATAATTATTATTAAAATTATCAACTTTGTATTGACATATAGTAAGAAAGTATTATTGTGTTTTCTTTTCAGTTTCTACTCATAGACAATTCACTTTTTTTTGTTGAAAATAATATTTACACTTTTATCTATATATATAAAATATGATTACCATTAATATAGCTTTACGATAATAACAAAAATTCTGAATATAAATTAAACAGCTCATATAAAAGAACATTAAAAGGAATTAGCTTGACACAATTCCCGTGGGACGCCGTTGAATAAGTAAAGATAGACGCCGCTCACTGTAGCAAATATTTTGTTTTTGTTGTACACTACAATCTATATATAGAATGAAAATGGGTTTTCTTTGTTCTCTAATCACGTAAAAACCAGTGAACATATCCAAGTGGGAACGTGAGTATTAGACGCGGAATGATCTACAGATAGTTATAAGTTGTTGATTTTTTGAATTCCAAAAACCTTTCGACGATTTACTTCCAATTAACTTTTGTAAACATTTTCATTTTGTAATATTTATGCGGTTGCTATGGTAACGGTTGCTACAGGAAGTCATTTGCGGTTACGATTGCTCTCAAGGAATATTTCAGACAAATTTCTGCCTGACTGACCGTTTAAAACATTAATTGGACATTTGTAAAAACGTAACTTGTTTTAACGTAGGTTGTCTATATAACTTAAACTTTCTTACATCAAATAGAAATTTATAACCTTTTTTTTTATTTGACTAAACAACAAGTCTAGAGAGTCCTTCATCTGATGGTAAGCGATACACCTGCTCATAACAACATGACGACTGTCCAGCATAACACCTTGCTCGTCGCTGTGAGACATACTCTAAGTCTCACGGAAATGTAAGTTAGATCTCGATACCCCAGAAATTTCACAAGACACAACGCCCTTCATACCGGAAGATTAATGTTTGCACACTACTGTTAGTCGGCTGCAACGAGTGCTACAGTTGTACCAGTAGATTATATTCTTATCTGCTTTGAATGCTTTCGAAGTTATTGCCTTGAGAGCAATGTTGCTCTTACTAGCACCTCACTGCTGTGAGCAGATATTACCACCAGCAAAGATCCTGCTCATCATGAGGTTTATTTATTTAAAATTCATCACATAGAATACGCACTTATATATATATATATATATATATATATATATATATATATATATATATGTTTATCACTATATATAATATAATATATTCATGTTTGATTTACAAGAGCTTTAGAATTTTAAAGTTGCCTGTGTGCTTATTATGTTCAGGTCTACCAAATGATGGTTCTTATCAGCAGGATCTCCTCTCGCATTAATAAATATCATCAATTATATCATCGTTACTGTATTTCTTAAGTAAATATAGAGTAATTTTTTTTTTAAATATAATGATAAATTGCATTTAATTACAGAGATACTTTACTGGTGGTAGCTCTCTGATGCCGGAGACGGTCTAAGTGGGTACCACTGCAGCACCTATTTCTGCCGCCAAACTGTGTTCCGGTTTAAAAAGGGCTGTACCTAGTACATTTACTGGGGTAACGAGACTCAACATCTTATGTCAGATAAGGAGCATAATGTAGTGTAGTATACATCATCCTAACCAGCACCATCAGAGGAGAGTGGCGACGAATTTTGAAGCTTGCTATCAATACCTGAAGTGATGACCACGACGACTTTGTCAAGAGCGATACGGACGAAGGAGAACCAGAACCTTGTTATAAGCTGGTGTATTACCATCAGGTGACCGCCACTCTCGTCTTCTAACTTAATCAAATAAAAAAAAGATAAATGAAGAAGCATCTTGTGCTTACAATCCCAGTTATTTGGAAAGGACTTAAGACGTAATGAAAATAACATTACAGTTATTTCGAGGCACAAACATAAAATATCTTTTATAAGAAAGTCAATAAAAACATGATGAACGTGAATGTTCAATGGAATATCAAGTCATCAAAATCGATGTAGGGGTAGTGGGGTGGGGCCTTGTATTAGAACTCCCCGATAAAATTGCAAATACGAGAAGCATTAGCAATTTCCTTTTCGCTCTTTATTGAATATAATTGTACATAATTTATCGGACAATAAGCAGAAATTAATTTAAAACCTTTTTTAGTAACAATGTCTATTTACTTAATTCAAACTTGATAACTTAAAAATTTCTATAATAAATACTTGTCTAAAACAGTTTGGCTTTTCATGTGTAGTAGTGATTGTAGATAGACACGATAGTCCCCTCTGGATTTTAACTATCAAAAGTAAATCCTTTTTAGGCATTAAGTACTTAACATGAGACCTAGGTTGTATGTTATATTATATTACTAACAATCTGGTAATGGATTTGTAAGTTGTCTGTATTTAAATAGATAAATATGTCGATGACTTCTACATCAATAAAGTTATAGTGGCAGATACGAGAGTGGTAGACATACGGATTTATAAATTCCTACCACTAATCAAACTCCACCTCCTGTACACCAAATGTACCACCGCATCCCCTATTTCTACCGCCTAACAATAGTGTGTAAACATTGCTGTATTCCGGTTTGAATAGGGTTGTAGCTAGTGTAATTACTGGGGTAAAGAGACCGGACTTATGTCTGCGACTAGCGCAATGTGTATGTATCATCCTAAACAGCACCACATAGTTATGGGCAGGCTTATCACTTAACATCAAGTTAACGTTCTACTCGTCTCTTTACTTAAGTAAATAAAAAAAACTCTACAATAGTTGTCACTTGAATCGAACCTTCAATTCGTAAACTCATCGAGAGCCGACTACATAGCGTAATGGATGGAGGAGCCAACCACATGGCATTGCGACGGGCCGGTTCCACGGCGACGTGTTTCGCTCTCTTTTAATCTGTATGCGGCAATACGCCGTCGGCCTGAACGAATCATACACGTTTACCGTTTAGTCACACTCGATTTTAAAGAAAGTATTGGTGTTAAAAGGTGAGCAGAAGAGTGATTAAAGCGGAGAGCGCAATGTGATGCAGTATGCGCCATCCCAACTAGGACTACATTATCATGGTTAGGCATATCACTTACCATCAGGTGATCGCTCTTCAGGTCGGTTCGGAGATTAGAAAAATCTTGAAGTAGGGTTTGATAGACATATGTTAAAAATCTATCTATTAAGTGATTCTCAACAAGGTACCAAGTTAGTTTTACAAACAAACAACTTAACTGCAGTTTAGTGCAGTTCACGTCGATAACTGGTCATACGAACGCCAATGGGACAATGGATTAAAGCATGCATTATGACGTAACAATGTTAAAGCTCGACAATCCCAAAGCAACTAAAGTAAACTAAGCACTACTTCGCGCAATAAATACAATTCGTATTCTTGGATGTCTATTCTAACAGTTCATATGTATGAAGATTTAACTTACTATTACAGACACTAAAAATTTCTCTCATCATCAAGGTTCCCGCCGAGATAAGAGGTAAGGCTTTAAAAGAAGATTTAGAGGACTTCCTCTAGACTGTAACTGCCTCATCCTTTTATAAACTAACGTCCACTTTAAAAAAAAATGTAGCCTTGATAGCCTGAAAGACCCTAAAACAATAAAGTATAGAAAAATAATCAATTTATCCCTCAATTATATACATTAATAATTACAATTAAAAATCAATTCTCTCTCTCCTTCTCTTTATAATCGTGCACCAATAAAGCCTTTACTTAACTAATCTTTTTCAATATCAATGACCTAAACTCCGATTACTCTCACTTGAGTTTATGATTAATCACTAAACCACCTGATACTATTTCCAAATAAAACTACAGCGCCCTTTAAACCAGAACAAAGTAACGTTCACTTAGTCCTTTGGGACCCATTCATTGGGATGGAGAATGATACTTTCTTCACATAACATGGCGCTTGTTAATTTAGACCCCACCACATTGCGCTCGTTCTTTGTGACATAAGATATTAAATGGCGTAACTCCAGTAATTTCACTACTTACAAATCCCTTCAAACCGGAACACATGTTTGTACTCCACTCTTTGGCAGTAGAAAACTGTGGTGGTGCCTAGACGGTCTTCGGCAACAGAGACCTACCATCTAGAGAAAGGAAGAAAAAAAAATATTTTATGCAGGGCTTCCTAAATGTTTCCAGTTTATAACAAATGGACCATCTTCTTCGGTATTGAGCTGTTCGTGTATTAGCCGAGTTCTGTTGAAAGGAGCTCGGTGTGAATGTTAGTTGGAGAAGATATGAAGAGCGAACACGCAAGCTCATTCAGGCTTTGTTGGGCAGCGACATGAGCGGTGCGCTTAGCCGCGCCGACAGGCATTTATTTCCATCGCCCGTGACACCGCCGGATAAAGGCGGCAGCTTTGAATACAGATAACGGGTGCAACGACGCCGCTTATACGAGCACAATCTATCACTGTTTGAAGCTACGATTCCACTTTTTTTTTAATTCAACAAAGCAACTAGGCGAGGGAGGATAAACCTGATGGTCCGCCTGACCAAAACAACGTGACGCTTGTTACTACATATACAGCAACATATTGTGCTCGTCCCAGGGTAAAGATCTTAAGTCCCACTACCTCAATAATTTGACTGGCTACAGCCCCTTTTAAACTGGAACACAATCGTTGCAGACCTCTGTCTAGCGACCGAAATAGAACCTTCAATCATACCTAGACGGTCTACGGCAACAGAGACTCAACCAGTCCAGAAAGAACTAGATATAAGAATTAGGTAGTCATTTAAGTAGAACACAAAATTGTATACTATGTTAATTACTCTACATGATGATCATAAAACGAACGGAAAATCTTTGCCTTTAGGTATCGCGTTTAGGTAGGTACCACCGCTGGAAGTGCACAGGCATGAGCGCCGCCGCGCTTTGGAGGTGTGGAGAGAGCGGCTTGCTGAGCCGCGGAACTCACGGCAGCGTATAGTAAGCGCTTTCTGCCGAACCTCGAAGCCTGGCTTAGATCGGGCGGAGTGGCGCATGTCACCTTCAGGCTGACTCAGGTACTCACAGGACACGGGTGTTTTGGTGAGTACCTGAATAGGATTGGACGTGAACCAACCACGCAATGCCACCATTGTGGTGGAGAGCTGGATTCCGCTCAGCATACGCTCGCAGAATGCCCTACGTGGGAGCCTGAACGGAAAATTCTCATCCACAAAATCGGGCATGACCTTTCTTGAGCGTTGGTTTCCTTCTGTGAAACCGTTATGATGCAGAAAGAGTCCGCCGAGCGAAGTCGGGAGAGGGCCGACTCCGTCCATAGACGAGGACGTCGGGGTGATGGCAACGGACGCCCCAACCCGTCAGCCCTGTAGTGCCGGGCCATTAAGAATAGGACTAAGGTATTCTCTGCCTGTCGTACAAGGCGACTAAAAGGGTCCTCGGTTTCGTAGGCTTTGAGGGTGGGGGCCCTCAGAGCTTAATAAGCGAGCCTTAGGAGGACGGCAAATACATTGTGGTCTTGTATTTGCCGTAGCAAAGCGTGGGGTCTAGGAGAGCTTTGGCCCTTCCGTGGAATGTTTAATTGAGAGTGCAGGGGGGCGCGCGTGCGTTCCGTAGGAGATCCCGGAGCCCCTCCTAATGCACTGAGGGAGACCACCGAGGGGGTTTTAGTGGGTAGAAGCCCCACATAACCTTGTCTTCCCCCCAGAAGCAAGGTATCTTTTTAAGAAGATTTCCCCCGGGAGAAAAAAAAAAAAAAAAAAAGGTAGGTACCACCGCAGCTCCTATTCCTACCACTAAACAGTAGTATGCAAACATTAATGTGTTCCGTATTGAAGGGTGTTGTAACTGATGAAATTATTAAGTAACGAAACTTAACAACTTATGGTGAGGCTAAGTAGCGCTCGTTCTTTACCCCGCGATTGATCTCATATAACCTTTGGGTCGGTGAAGCCGTGGGAGGTTGTAGAGATGTCTTTAGAAACTTAAATGTCAAGAAGACGAACATAATATGTTACCATTTATTTCTATCATTTTTTTTATGAAACGATGCAAAGAGACGAGCGGGACGTCCACCTGATGATAAGTGATACCCTGGACCATAGCAGCGTGGCGCTAGTTTGAATGTTATACATTGTACCATATTACGCTCGTCGCCTTGAGATATAAGATGTTAAGTATCGTTACTCTAGTAATTGGAGGTACAGTGATACCTTTTTTTTTTTTTTTATCGTGGGGAAATCCTACATTGGATACCCTTCTGCTGTGCGGGCAACAGAGGGATTATGCCGGACTCGTACCGGCTAAAACCCCACGGTGTACGTCTCAACGCTTTAGCCAAAACAACAGGAACGCTTTCGCACACAACTGTGGTCTCGACGGCGAAAGGCCACAATGAGGCCGCATCTCGGGGTGAAACTGGAACTCTCCACCCCATTTACCAGTAATAGGCGGAAGTACCGCGCGCTCCATCTCGAGGCCTAACGTACTTGGTAACGGGTTCCCCAAATCCGCCACCATGGCCTCCGTTATGGAGGTTGTAAGGCGTGGAACATCCTCCTACGACGCCCAGGTACCCTCCTACGGATTGAGAGATGGGTGTTTTTCTCTCGCTCCCTCTTTGCAATCTCCTTCTGCGATATTACTTTCTCGCAGAACGTCAAGCCAGCGTCCCACGACGACTCACTACTGATCATGGCTTTAATAAGACCAAGCAGCGTGAGGTCATCCCCTACAACAGCGACGAGGTCTTGGCGCTGAGCAACCCAAGCTGAACAAAGCTCCAGGGTGTGCTGCGCAGTGTCTTCGTCGCATACACAATGATGACACTCAGTTGTCGGCTCTTTTCTGGCTATGCGGCACAGGTACTTACCAAAGCACCCATGACCTAAAAGTCCCTGCACCAACCGGAAGATCAGTGACCCGTACCGCCTGTCTATCCACTCATCCAAGAGGGGACGTATAGCTTCTACAGTCCTGCTACCTGCTCTAGGGTTGGTTGGTTAGTCGCTCTTTCCACTTTGCAAGCACAGACTGTCGAAATTCGAATTTCCGAAGTTTCCATTCTCTTGACGGAATCTGTTCTCCTCGGGATCGGAGCTCGGATCTCCATCGATATATGGATGAGAGGCACTCTGCCTCCAGATCCCAAGGAGGAGATCCCGCCAAGACACATCCCGCCTCGTAGAAGATTGTACAGTATCCCCGGATAACACTAATAGCCATAGCTCTTTGCGGACGTTTCAAATAGACTATAGTCCGAGTTCTTAAATTCTCTGCCCACATTGGTGCTCCATAAAGAGCCATGGAGGTACAGTGATAGCTACCTAGGCGGTCTCTGGTGACAGCGACCTATCACCGGTATACTTACTAATAAGTAAACATCTAGCTTGCTTCGGCGTTTTGATGAATTGAAAATAATTATATACAATAATCATTTGACAACTATATGAGCTAATGGAGTCCCAAAAGCTCACGAGATTCAAGCTAACCTCAACTGCTCGTGGTGCACCCTGTTAATCAACGAACTAGGCTCTGGCTTCCACCAACCCTCACTGAGCCAGCATGGTGGAAAATAGTCCAAATCTATCCATATGGAATGATGAATATACGACAGAACGATGTGAAGACCTTTAGAGCAAGCCTATATCCAGCAGTGGACGTCTATCGTGTGATCATGTACTTTCAAACAATAACATTTTATGAGATCTTTAGAAAAGTAAGTAAGTATCTAAGTACTTATACGTTAATCCTGTTATCCATATATTAACTTAAGAGTCAATGATTAATTTATAATACAACACATTATCCCATCAGGTAATTATACTGTTCATCTCGTCGCTTCTAACAGAATATACACATAAATAAACTAAACATATGAAACGGGAGAAGTTCCATATTCAGCTCCAACAAGAGAAAATCCGATAGGACGTATACAGTACAGCCTAAGGAGTTAATTAACTAAAGAACTGCAATCTATTAGCAAACACACAGTACTATCTTTCCTCCGCTAAAGGAATACAAAGAAAATGGTGTTTAATTAAATGAAAAGAAGAAAAGAGTTTTATCCGATATCACACTTTAAGTACGAAGGAGATCAAATGAAGAAATCTTAAGTTTCTATTCAAGCTTCTAACTATAGAAATAATTAGCGTTACATCATTAAGAACAGACTATCAATAAGGAGTCACGATCCTTAGCATTGAAGAACTGTATTCAAGAGAGAGAGAAAGATTCCAGCTTCTATTACTCCTTAATATAAGAGTTTTAATATTACAATTAAAGTGGATAGGTATGGAGTTCTTTCGGGAGTAGCTATGTCCAGCTGTGGACGTCTGTCGACTGATGATGATGATGAAGAACAAAGTTAAAGCTATAGAGCAAACACTGAGAGATCAAGTCAAATGTGCTATTTCTATATAGATTCGAATATTAATGCAAAACTATACCAGCTGCCAAACAGTAGTGTACAAACATTACTGTGTTCCGGTTTGAAAGGTGCTATAGCTATTGAAATTCTTTAGGTAACGAGACATACTATTTTATGCCTTAAAGAGAGGAGCACTCGTTACCACGATAATTTCATTACTTAAACGCTCTTCAAACTGGTACTTAGTAATTTATGCAGATTACTGTTTGACGGCAGAAAAAGGAGCTATTATGGTACAGAAATTTCCTAGCATTGGAGTGAGCTTAATAGATTTTCTTCGATTCAATTTTGTCGACTGTTGGACAAGATCCACGAGTAGCAACGGCTGATAGGCTTCTAGGGAATTAAATTCATTCACCTCATGCCGGGTTGGAATATCCCCGCCACTATACTAACTTTAGCGTTTAATAGAAGTCGGCTAAAGGAGGAAAAATCTTGACGAAAAGTCAGCATAATAATCTGCGACCATTACCAGCGTACCCTGTTAGTGGGTTCATCTGTCCAATGAGTACGGGATTGCGCCCACGAAAACCACAGCTGTTACTATTTTTCACCCAACAATATTCCAGATAGTAACATCCTTTAATATCAGTTATTCCTCTAAAAGTCTACACTCCTCTCACATCTCCCTTTCCCCATACCTTGCTGTCACCGAAATAATCTATATTATTATAGATATCACTTATAATTGCTATGCATGTATAATAATATTGGGTTATGCAAATTTCGTCGCGATAGCCGGTCAAAGATTATTATGATAATGACTTCACGTAATAAAATCGAATTAATTTAGCTTAATAATAATATCGAAAGTACTTTAATTTCTATAATCTTTATATATATAATATAATCTATACAGACTATGCATCATCCGCTGAGAGAAATCATCAAAATGAAAAGAGAGAGTAGTAGTTGTATTTAGTAGATACGTGCAATTTTTCGTTATTATGCAGTTTTTCGCGCTGTTTTAGATTTTTCAGACATGAAAAAATTCATTATTCGCTGATAACAAGCGTAAAGCAATGAAATAAGCTGTTCGTAAGTCCAACATCACCAGCCAAGTCGTATATCGCTCGTATAGATTGATCGCAGTGTAGCCTATAAAGCTTAATACTAGAATCAATCGTGGGATCGTTGAACGGCTGCAGATAATTTCGTCCGCCTACTATTCTAGAAATTTCCAGAGAACTCAACTGATTCAATACAGTCATATACGACGACTCATTGTTTATTCTAAACTCGTCGCCGGACACCTGCAGAGCATTTTTTCTCGAATATTCTACTACTGCATTTGATTGTAATAATTTGTGTATTAAAAAGAATTAAATTGTGTAACAAGAAGTTTTCATGCAACTCAACAGATGGCACCACCATAAACATTAGATCACGCTATCGGTTGGTTACCATAACGAAGTTCCTTATTAGGATCGTACATCTTTGTATACGTTGGTTTATAATTAGTACATTATAGTGCTGATATTGCTGCTTACGTTGTCATTTACCAAATACTCCGCTTCAAGAGTTCTACAACTGTTTATTCTATTTCTACCGCCAAACAGTACTGTGCCAACATTACTGTGATCCGGTATGAAGGGAGTCTCTAGCTAATGTGATTATTGAGGTAACGAGACTCAACATCTATGTATTAGGCGATGAGCACAATGAGGTGAAGTGTGTAACATCCTAACGAGCACCACATTATTTTAGGCCGGCGTATCACTTACCATCAGGTGAACGTCCCGTTCTCGTTGTTTCGTAACATAAAAAAAAATATTCAATATCTCATCAACCAATACACGTGTGATATCTTTGCGTTGCAGAGTAGAAAAGAAATATAAGAGAGACTTAGTTCAGTTTCGTTATAAATCCACGCGGGACAACCATTTCGAGGTAAACGGAGATAAAACAAAATCTTATCCCCGAGGGATGGAGGCTTAAGTGACGTTTCTAAAATTAGATTTAGCTCAAACAACACATACTTTAGTGTTTAAATTGAAATATTTTATGATTTATTAACATAACTTACACACGTTATTATGATAAGAATAGAATTGCGGAAGGACTTGCCGTATAGTCTCAAGCAATGAAAATTAAGGCGATTAAAACCGCCCCAGGGTTGTGAGTTTTGAGGTTATATGCTCTCAGTGCTCACCAGGGAGGAGGGTAATAAGAAGTGCAGTAGCATAGCGATGGTGACGGAAATGATCATTTTCTTTATTGACACTGACTTAAATGTTCAATGGGCTAACAGTGTGGTCCGCAGAGTTTTCCGGAATATTTCGTTATGATGGATGTTCAGTAAAGTAGTTTTAGTAGTTAAATTTTATTCTGATGTTAACTACAAGTGTGGTCATCGATGTATCTTTCAAAATTATCACGACGTTATAAATCGAATCGTAGCGTAAAGTTGCGCGAAACAGAGCAGTATTATGTTTCCAGTAGTCGAAATAACAAATTATATTCATCTGTACAAAAGCGATGCCGGTACAAAGTAAATACATCTCCGATTGCCTTTGTGTTGACTTTAATTATAATAATGTACGTACACGTTACGTACTTTAACGTGTCACTACGAATTGAGGGATTAATTGCGTTTATGTGAATGCGAGTAATCTGTACGTCGCGTTATAATGTAACACGGCGAGCGGTTAAAGAGGATATTTTAAAAGCTTTTATAGTAACATCTGTCACGTGTTATAAACTAGTGAAGTTTTTTTTAATACAATAAAAACCTGTATGTGTCAGTGTTTGTCATCACTGTTGTCATCAGTCGATAGACGTCAACTGTTGGATGTAGGCCTCCTCCAAAGATCTCCACATGCAGCATGACCTCAGGTACCGCCGGGCACTAGGGATCGTCGTATGTAGGGATTGATATGGGGGAATTTGAGCCATTTCCCACCACGCTGGCCCAATGCGGGTTGGTGAAAGCTCGAAGCACCACGAGCAGGTAAGGTTGGCTCGAGTCCCGTGAGTTATTTTTGAGGAACACCACTGTGTTAGCGATACTGATATTATTATACTGCTATTTCATTTAATCTTCAAGAGTACTACATTATGAATAGTTATCTCTTCACAAATTCGTCTGAGAGTATCTTGCTATGTAATACATCGTATTATATTTATTTATTGTACTAAGTGACAATATCAACGAGACGTTCACCTGATGGTAAGTCATACTCTTTCTCATATCATAGCACTAGTTAGAATGATACACACTTCATCACTTTTCCTCGACGCTTTGATCCATAAGATATCATATCCCGTTACTCCCATTTATTCCCATTAATTTCACTCGTTCAGCGCCCCTAGAACCAGAACACAGTTAAGTTTACATATTAGTGTTTGGCAGTATAAATTGACGCTGCGGTGGTACTTACCTAGACGGTCTGCGACAAGACAGACTTACCACAACTTTGTAACTTGTGATATAATAATAAACAGCCGTAAACTACTTGGTGGAACGAATCACGACAGAAACATTGAAAACGACTATTGAGACAATGAACAGCCTTCTTCTTAGATGATATTACCAGTAATAGGAAAGCATTCCACCCACAGGTAGTCAGTTAACATCGTACATCCACCAAGGTGTTCTAGAACCTTTCCCACCACTATCATCCACCAGACGTCACACATTTACAAAAGCTGTTGGTTTCATTAGCTTTTCCTTTCACTGTCTCATTAGTAACTTGCGTACTAGATGAACTTTTTCATGTCCAGCTGTGGACGTCTGTCGGCTGATAATGATGAAAATTTTTCATGAAAACCTCGTATTAGAAGTTATTCTTCACACTTTATAAATGTAATCTGCTGTTAGAAAGTTGTTCATTTTTTTTATTTTTCGGTATAGACCATTTTAAGTTATTTTTTAATATACTTGATATTTGCCGCCCACTTTGCTGCCCGTAATACTTCCGTAACTCGCTTTGGGGAAGGAATTTGGTAAAATCAAAATGTGATGAGTCAATGAATCTCTGGATATCTCTTACATGTATATAGTGATAATGGACTTTCTTTGTTCTCCAGTCACTTAAAAACTAGTGAACGTGTCGACACGATAACACGACCATTCGACACCGACTCATTTGTAGATGGTTATAGGCTATTGAGATTTTAAATTTCATAGATATTTGATCATTTTATTTCTAATGCGGTTGTTATAGTAACGGTTGCTATAGAAATCATTTGCGGTCTAATTTTATATTACGGCCAGAAAAGTATTAGGAGAAGAGCTAGTGTTTAATAATAATATAATTTGATCTACTCGAACCAAATCAATGCAAGGTTATACATAAAAAAAGGTGATAAGATTTTATATGTTGTGATAAGAGAACACATTGATGAATGCTGATAATCATTAAGTAAATTTCTCATATAAACAACCATTTCAAGAACCTATTAAATATGGCCTGGTCTAGACTAATATTATACTAGAATAATATTTGAAAACATTCTAGTAATCAAGTGATCGTCTATTTAATTTCCATACTGTAGTACGGAATTCTATATAAGATTATTTGAAACGTTCTTTCTTCTATCGGAAGCTGCGAATCTTTTGTTTAAAAAAAAAAGCTCCGTGTTGAATCAGCTTTGTGTGGCCGGTTGGGTCGCTGAAGCAATTT
This sequence comes from Troides oblongomaculatus, assembly GCA_029032895.1. Lineage (NCBI taxonomy): Eukaryota > Metazoa > Arthropoda > Insecta > Lepidoptera > Papilionidae > Troides > Troides oblongomaculatus. Next base: position 2,252,195 of record JARDWC010000432.1, on the reverse strand, counting down.
GCTGCGGTCGAGCTTTGAATGTTAAATTCTTTGACCTTACCTGTGGGGATCGATTTAAAAAACCGGTGGACAAACTAAGGTTGCAAGCACCTATTGAAATTGCTGCATGCGTGTTTTGTGTGAAATATTTGTTTACACTTAAAAAAAAAAAATATGTACGTATGAACACTACTGACTTTCGCCCGAACAGGCCATAGATCCGTATCCAGGAACCCAGTATAACATGAGATATAAGAGTCAATAAAACTTTCAAGCGCTTAACATCTTCAGAAAACAGGTTTTCCCACATTGTTAATTTTAATGCATTAGCTTCCGCTTTCCGTTTCTTTATTGTTACTATTTGGCTAATAATAATAATTTCACTATTTTCTTAAGGGTTAAATTCAAAAAGGTTATAATATATTTAATGCGATACAGTTCCAGTGCAGGGTCGCCATTTCAGCACTGTAACCTAAGGTCTATCAGTTCTACGAGCTATGTGCTCCGCCCCTAGTCACTGCAGCCTCATGACTACAATCAGCGCAAGACCGTACTTACAAGAGACCTATGCCCAGCAGAGGAAGTCCATCGGTTGTAATGATAATGATGTAACAGTTCATTGGTAGTATTTCCAAAAATCTATGTATAGCCATGTATGACAGAATGACTGCAACACTTACGCTTGTTCGTGTATTGATTTTCTCATTTCGATTTTCATAACACAAAAGCTCATATAGATATATTTTTAAAACAATGTAAACATTTCAAATGTGGACGTACCTAATATATCCTAACGTAGCGCTGATGCCCACTTTACTCTAATTTTATCGCCTAACCACCACAGTTATAGGTTGAACGTGGTGATAATAACTCATGAAAATTACACGTGGCACATGATCCAATATTATTTATCGACATGAACGATATTGGAGCAGAAAAGAGAAAAGGTATATTAGTATTAGTTTAACAGAATCATATTAAATATAAATGTAGTTAGCTGTTCGACAATATCTTACCGTCGAACTAGAAACTTTCATGTTAATAGACAAACGTTTAGCCCCTTGGGTTCCAGAGACATTTGAAGGATGTATATAATATTATAAACTTTCTTCCTGTTATTGCTTTTATATATAATATATATTTGTTTTCCTGATTATGTACTATTTTTGAAATCATTTGTATATACTACTGTAATACATAAGTTGGAAATCGTGGGAGATTTCTGCATAGCTGTGTTAAAGCACTGAAAGTAACATCCATCATTTACATTAGAAGAGTCGCTTAGCGAGTGAATATTACATATCTAATATATATTACCGGATATTTTGGGATTGTTGGATTTATTTCAATCCATTACTGTTTACAAATATTTAATAACATAATCATTAGTTAATATTGTTTATAAGTGAATTATATATCAGTTATTGTCCCTTAGGCAAAATTTCTGTCTAAATTCAACAATCGTTTATCCGTCTGCAAAATCTAGGAAATAGATGCTCCGACTGGTGCAGTTGTTAGATATTAATATTCAAAGCCCGGTACTACGATGTCCACGAACGTCATTTAAATATGGATATGGAAATAAATACCAATCGTCGTTAGTAAAGTCTACATCGTTTGCCTTGACAAGCGGGCGAAAGCTTCATCTTGTTTCCGTTCAAAAATTCAAAGCTTTTATTATATAAAAGATCTTAAAATCGCATCAAATAATACACTAACATAAAAAGTAATAATAAAATAAATGAACCCACCTGAGTTCCCGTACTTCTTAAAGACGGACATGGTGCAAATTGAGTTTAAAGTTAAATTAAGTTTCACTGCTGGTAGGTCTCTGTTTCCGGAAACCGTCTAGCTAGACACCGACGCAGTGTCCATGTCTGCTTCCATACTGATCAGCCTGCAGCAGTTAAAGTAAACCTCTCGTTCGTCTCGTCGCTTCTTACTGTGTCTCAGTTTATATGATACTAGGTATTCCTCTCTCACTTTGCAGGCAGTAATATAGAATTAAATTTGAAAATTAGACTTGAAACCTGTTGGATATATTCTCGCTCGGCGGCTATCCCTCACCTCCTAGCCCCTTCTTGTTGTTAACGTCCTCCCAACTCTCTTTTGGGGAGTAGAGAGCCAGTAACTAAGTACAACATAATTACAAAGATCCATAGAGATCTAGTTGACGGATACAATTGTACACAAATATGACGGTCCTTATAAAGATTTGCGCTATGATAAACGATACCGTGATATATAGTTTATGGCAGCGCCATCTGTTGAGTTGTTTGATTTTTTTTTTGTTATATTTATGTATTATTATCTAGGTATATTGTTTCATTAGTCCTAAATATAAACAGTGTTAAAATATACTAATATTTCTTTGTTTTATAGTTATTAAAAATGTAAACCCAAACAGTGTGCTTTAAACGTTAAAAGTTAACGGGCGCTATGATGGGACATCTACCTCCATGTCAGCGGTAAATGACGTCTGCGGATATTGTATGCCCGCTGCGGGTAAGACGAGAACATAGCGACTTTATTTGCAAGGGACGTTAGAACAGAATGAACAGCCTTTGTTTACTTTACCTTTTTTAATAAATTCAAAAGCAAAACGAAAAGTGGGTAGAAGAAAAAAGTCGTGATTGAGCAGTATCAGAGAATGGAGGGGCATATCTGGAGCCTCCGAATTGTTCCGCCGAATCAAAGACAGAAAGGACTGTATCACGATGATCGCCATCCTTCACCAGTTGGAAAGGCACTTTAAAAGAAGAAGAAATGCATATAAAATAAGACTAAAGACTAACACTTTCTAAAAAAAAAACACAGCGAGCACATTTAGAAGGGACCAACGACGTTAACAGAATAGCTGGGAGATACTGGAATCAACCAGCGCTAGACCGTGTTTTTGTGGGATACATTACAAGAGACTTATGTCCAAAGGTGGACATCCATTGATTGATATGATATTGATGATAAAAAATATGTGTATCACAAAACAATATTGCCAAATTTTTACTGGTAAAACCCTGTTACCGGAAACAGTCTAGATATATACCACCGCAGCGCCTGTTTTTACCGTCAAACAGTAATATACAAACATTACTGTGTTTCGATTTAAAGGGCGCTGTGTAATAACTGGGGTAATGAGATTCAACATCTTATCATATCTCTCAAGGCGACGAGCACAACGTGGTGCTGTGTGGACCAATCTAACTAATGCTACGTTAATATGAACAGGGGCATCACTTACTATCAGGTGAACGTCCCACAAGTGTTGTCTCTTCAATGACGAAAAAAAAAATTACAAAGTGTTTTTATTAATCCCTGTACGAGCCGCAATGTAAGGTTATTACGGTAACCTCTATCGACAAGCTCGTAGCCCGCGGCCGTAGCTACTACGCCGTAGCGACCACGCCGTAGCCGGCGCTGCTAATACAAAGTAACATTTTTTTCCTATACTACTTCTGTCTCACTTAGCGAGATTGCGAACGTGTTCACTTCCGGCAACGAATCCTTTTTACTCTCAGTGGATGTAGCGGGTAGTTTTTTTTTATTGTCGACTATAAGAGACAAAAACATTTCATTAAAATGTCATTCTAAAGTTTATTTGCATTATGGATTTGTTGTAGTGGAACGGATTCCGCACAACAACTCACGAGACCAAATTCAACCTCACCTGCTCGTGGTGCATCATGGTAATCAACAAATGAGCCTTTGGCTCTCATCAACTCGCATTGGACCAACGTGATAGGAAATGGTCTAAATTCCTCTTTATGAACGCTTACAAACAACGGCCCTAGTACCCGGCGATACCGGAAGCCATGTTGACTGTTGGAGGTCCTTGGAAGCCGCATGATGCGGGCAGTGCGGTACCGATCGATGTGGGAATGTTTGGAAGAGATCTAGTAGTAGACGTCTATCGGATGATGATGAAATGTGTAGAAGTTCATTAATAATTACTACAATAACAGTATAGATGTTCCCAAAACTGTTCTTAAAAGATCTGCTCTCTCTCTCTTTTTTTAAAAATTCATAGCGGACCGGAACTGATAACTTAATCTGTCCGATTTTCAGTTCAGATACGGCAATCTCGTGATGATTAGAGACGCTGTAAATCATTCAAAGAAATTAATGATTTCTTTTGTTTAAAAAAAAAAAAACCTTCGCATTCCTAACATTACACAAAATAAACGATTCTATAAGTGACAGTTAATATTTTTCACTTTGAGCTTTAAGTTAGAAATTTGTATATGCTATTGTCTATCTTAGTTTTAAGTTTCCACAAGAATTTACCTCCATAAAACCATATCCGAAATAGAATAATTACCGGATGGCGATATTTTTTTTTATTTAAAATATATTTCGTCTGACAACGAATCACAGTTATCAGTGTCAATTACAAAAAGCTCCGCACGCGAGCTTTGTGATGCGTAATTACATTACTTTGTATACTTTCCTGACTTTCGCAATTACTAACGCCTCCCTATCTATTTTGTAGCAAATTATACTTTAAAAAACAAAACAATTATAGTAATTGGCACCTTTGAATCACGGTAAATAATTTTCAGAAAGGTATTTGATTTTTTTTATTACATTTACAGCTGGAAAAGTGGATATTGTGGAGATAATACGTGAATGGAGAGACAGGCAGGATGTTAAGTAATTTGCCTGCCCATAACCACTTAACGTATGTTAAAATGGTATAAACAGCACCAACTGCACTCGTCGCTTTAAGCCTTAAGATGTTAAATCTAAAGAGAAGGTAATGAGCAAAAGCTTGTGTAATTACTCTAGCAACAGAGCTCTTTAAACCGGAACACAGTAATGTTAGTATATTGGGTCTTTACCTATAAAATTGTCGTTTTGTATATTATGAAAAAAATTAAATGAATTTTTTTCATGCATTTTTTTTTTGTATTAATCGAAGTAATCACCCATGCAATGAATGCATCTTTGCCAACGCAGTGACATTGATGCCTTTCTTAAAGAAATTAGCTGGAAAGGAGGCAATAAATTCTTCAAAGGCATTTTGTACTGCCTCTCGGGTATTGAATTTTTTTCCCGCCAAGAAGTTATCCAAATTCTGGAAAAAGTTGTAGTTGAAGGCGCAAGGTCTGATGAGTAGGGCGGATGACAGAGAGCTTCCAACCCCAGTTTTTGCAACTTAGAGACCGTCTGCTATGCAGTATGAGGTCGACCGTTGTCGTATAGGAGCAGCGAAGATGACTGATTGACCAATGCTAGTTGGAGATGTGCCAGCTTCTCCATCATTGTGTTTAGTTCTTCACACATCTGCAGTAATGCTCACCCCGTTTCGTAAGAAGCTGTGATGAATCACACCGGCGCTAGACTACCAAACAGTGACCATCACTTTTCTAGGGGTAAGTTTTCGTTTATGGCATTGTTTAAGTGCTGAAACAGGATCCAACCAACTTACTGAGCGCTTGCGGTTATCAAACAGAATCCATTTTCTATCGCCGGAAACAATACGGTTCAAAATTCCTTCATTTGTGTGTCTGTTGAGCAGTGCAAGGCACGTCTCGACGCGTACTTCGCGCTCGCAATCATTGAATTCGTGGGGCGCCCATTTGTGAAGCCATTGTACCTTGCCAATTTGACGCAAATTGATAAATATTGTTTTGACACTAACGTCAAAAGTTGCTGCTAATTCAGCAATAGATTGTGTAGCATAAGCTTCCACAATTGCCTTTAATTCGTCATTGTCGACCAAAGTGTTCGGACGACCGCGAGGTTCATTTTTCAGGTCGAAATTTCCAGAACGGAAGCGAGCAAACCAATAATAGCTGGTTAATAGTGTTAGCTCTGTAAACGATGTTAATGTTGCGTGCCGCTCGTGCCGCTTGTGCCGCGTTGCTGCCACGACGGTGCTCATATTCCATAATTACTCGAAATTTTAACGTATCCTATGAAAATGTAACACTAATCAATAAACAAATGACTACTTTTTGAAAAATAAATTGCATGTTTTTAAAATAAAATTAATTTGAAATTAGAATTCTTAGCCAAACAAAAATTACTTTGATTTGGAATGGCCAGTACTGCAGAACGGCAATTTCATAGGTAAAGACCTTTTATTAACTTTTAGCGGCAGACATAAAACCTGTCATATTACCTACCTGAACGATATTCGGCAACATAGACTTATTAGTACTTAAACGCCCCAAATACCAACCTTGACTGATCTGGTGAAGGTTACATAAAGCAACTAGATGAATGTAGCGCAAGGCTGGCTATGGAATCCTTGAGAGAGGCTTTTGTTCAATTTCTGGAAACTGCTAGATTTCTTTTAAATCTATTACTATTTTAGCGTTTTAAAGAACATACAAAATTAATAACTTTATAACATCTTAAGTAGTAACAAGTGTTTTTGAACGAGAAGTCTTGGAAAACAACTTTTCTTTGACAGTTTCAACATCGTCATCATCCGCCGATAGACGTCCACTGCTGGACGTAGGCCTCCCCCAAAAATATCCTCATATGGTCAGCGTGGTCTCCGGTACTACTGGGCACTAGAGGTTGTCGTATGTAGAGGATCATATGGGGAGATTTCAGCCATTTCCCACCACCCTGGCCTACTGCGGGTTGGTCCTTTGACAGGGTACCTTGCCCTTTTCGTATCACAGAAAGCGACATTGTAGATGTAATATCGCGTCTTCTGTACAGGAAACATTACGTCTTGCTTTTTTTTAATTGCAAAGAGGTAATTGAAAAGTGTAGGAGCGCTTATCAGGGCAGAATAACTGCTTTAGTTATAAACATAGAGATCATTTTACTTCGACGTGACTCAAGCGCAGTCCAGCACTACTTGCAGGCGGCCACTGCATAAATAACACGGTGCGGACCTATTTGTTTCCTTTTCAGAAATAACTGCTAGTTTCATGTAAAGGTTTTTTTGCGGTGGCCAAGTGTTGGAGCTCTTGCGTAGAATTTAATGGCACGCAAAGAAACCAGCCACATTCAGCACCAACTAAATCGTTTATTGTTGAAGTATTAAAATTTGCTCGACCTCTCTTATTACATGCGCTTAATGTATATAGTAATATACTTAACTGTTTCTGATGAATATTTCAATAAAAATCATTATCAGCCTTTGTTCATCCACTGTTGGATATAGGCCTTCGTCAATGTCTTCCACCAAATGCGATCCTCAGCTTCTCCCATCCATGTCGTCGGTCCATCTGTCCTACATTTCTGCGACCTGTACGCGGCCTCCACTGCAAGACTTTCCTCCCCCATCGGCCGTCACTGTCACCACAGACATGACCCGCTGCCACTCCAGCTTGCAAATTTTGAAAGCTACGTCGACAACTTTAGTTCTCTATCAAATTTCTTCGTTCCGGATCTCTCTCCATCGCTCGCTGTGCTACTTTGAATAGGTTAACCAGCCGGGTCAGGTGCCATGTCTCTGAGCTGTAAGCAATAGTATCGAGGACGTACCGATTAAAGACTTTATAAGTTCTTTTACTTTATTGTAATATAACTTAACATTGAATTATATTACTCCTTACTTTTTTTCTGTTTAATGAGAGATGTTCATTTGGTGGTAAGTTAAACGCCAGTCCGTAAAAATTTGACAACAGTTGGACTGCACCAACTTATTCTCGTCGAGTTGAGACATTAGATGTTCAATGTCATTATCCCAGTAAATTGATTAACTACAGCGTCGGTAAAACCAGAACACAGTATTATTTGGAAACTACTATTTAGTGACATAAAAAGGCGCTGCGGTGGTACCTATCTACACCGTCGCTGGCAACAGAATCCTAAAACCAGTAATTAATTAAATATTAATTTTTCCGCCAACCTTCGCTAGTCGGAGAGGCACCTTAAGAAGAAGAAGATTCAATACTAACATCATTTTGCTTTATTTTTTATATATAGTAAGCAGGAAAAATGTATGTTTCTAATATAATTTTACACCCCTTTAAAAACAATTCTTAAAACGCTTATAATAAAGAAAAGATTTTTTTTTTGTGTAATTGTTATAATGTAAAAAACAAATTATTAATGTTAAATATTAATAGTATGGGGTGTAAGGGACCAAGAGTCAGTTAGGATCCTTACGCCAGTGGAGTAAGGAGCCCCGCACAACAACTCAGGAGATCCGTACCAACCTCACCCGCTCGTGGTGCACCCTGATAATCAATAAACGAGGCTCTGGCTCCCACCAACCCACATTGGGTTAGCATGGTGGAAATTGGCTCCAATCCCCCCATATGAACCACTACTACTGCGGTGAGGTTAAGTGAAGCTGCTGGATGCGGACAACGCAACACCGATCGATATGAAGATCTTTTGAGCAGGCCTATTGTCAGCAGTGCATGTCTATCGACTGATGATAATGATGATTAATAATATAGTATTTGAATACGAGAAAACAAATGTTACAAATTATGATTCCCCCGATTGCGGGATAAAAATGAGAGGGCGTTAAAATCTTATTGAGTTATTTGTTCTCATTATGTTTAAAGCTCTAAACTCTGTGTAAAGCTTTGTGAAACTTTATGTTAAAGGACATTTACAACGTATCGAAGTTAAAGGTAACACAAAACACAGTAACGTTACACGTTTCGGAATTAGTGTAGTTAATTAAATGTAACCGCAGGGTTTCCCCTCAGACAATTACCAGTTGGGGAGGTAGACCGTCGTATCGCTTATGGTTTCGCTTTAAAATTATCCTTTGTTATAGAATAATGTTACATTTAACTTAATTAATTAGAAAGAGTTGTTCAACAGCCTTCTATTTGTGTACTTAATTTTATTAGCTTTATTAAGAAAATTGCTGATATCGAAAGTTTAATCAAACTTTCAAGATTGACTAATGGTTGACAATGCTTTGCTCTTCTCTTTAAGATCCAATCTATAAATATACAGAGTTCATATATTTTTCTATTCAATTAAACACTTACATTAGCAGATGATGTTGATTTATTCACACAATGATGAGTGAAAAGAGCAGTTCTAATATTTTGGTACAAAGTAAAATGTTTGTGATGTCTTTCTTACATCAAACTCTTTTAAAGAGACACTCCGTTAATTGTTGGTTTTTAATAAGATTTATTTAAAAAAAAAATTAAACCTTTACATATATGCATTTAAGGAGACAAGGATTAGGATTAGATGGAATTTCACCAAATATATTCTATTCAATCTAGATCTACCTTCATCGTTTTACGGCGCGTCTCCTCATCAACGTGCATTATATCTATATTACATACTCTCATACAATAGTAAGCAAGAAATAGTTTTAAAAAATTAAAGACATATAATAAGAACCTGAAAAAATATAAAGATAATGAACTAATTATGTATGTTAATCACTAATCATCATCAGCCGATAGACGTCCACTGCAGGACATGGGCCTCCCTCAAAGATCTCCACATCGATCGGTTCTGCGCTGCCCGTATCCAACGGCTTCTCGCGACCTTCGTTCGTAGAAGTCATATTGGGGCTATTTGGGCCATTTTCCACCACACCGGCCTAATGCCGATTGATGGGACCAGGTTAATCACTAATGAAATTTACATATTTTTTAACTGTAGTAAGATTAGTCAGAGATTGAATTTTTGCTCGTTACAGTTGTAATGGAACATTCAGTATATAAGCCATTTTCATTATAATGAGCGCCGTTACCGTGGTAACAGGTTTCCAGCTAGAACATCACGTGCGGCAACATCTGCGTAAATTCGCTTAGCATACGGAATAACTCAATGTTGATTTTATGGGAACGTGTGGTGAGAGTAAACAGACGTGAAGCACGAGCCCGAGCAACTTACCGCTGTGTAAATATTGTCTTTGTTAAGACATTTAAGGGTGTGTACACACTGCGGTATTAGCTGCTGCGGCAATTTACTGCTGCTCACTTGATTTATTCCACTATTGTTAACTACTGTATTCATGCGTCTGATGGTAAAGTAATACGTCCGCTCCTAAGTGGCGCTGGGATGATTTATCACCACATTACGCTCGTCATCTTCAGAAATATTTCGGTACTCTATTAGTTCATATAACAGCTTAAGATTATCTCTACTAATATAATGAAAAAAAATATTATCCCTTTCTACCCCCAAACAGTAGTACGCAAGCAGTATTGCGGTTTGAAGGGCGTTTTATGTGGTGTAATTATCTAGGTAACAATACTGAACATATTATGTCATTAGGCGACGAGCATAATATGATGCAGTGTATAACATTCTAACTAGCGCCATGTTGTTCAGGTAAACATCCCGCTCGTCTCGTCGCTTGCTTGAATATTTTTTTTTTCATATTGGTGGATTCTCGAGTTATAAGTCAGTTAAATACCTGCTTTGTTAACTGAATATGTAACGAAACATATTAAAGGTTGTAAGGGGTCCTGCACAACAACTCACTGGACCAAAGACAACCTTACCCCCTCGTGGTGCATCCTGATAATCAACAAACGAGGCTCTAACTCCCACCAACCCTCATTGGGTTAACGTGGTAGGAAATGGTCTAAATACCCACACGTGAATCCTTACCCGAATGATGTAGGAATCATTTAGGAACCTCTGTTCATATGGGGGGATAAACGACAACTCTTATTGCCCAGTGATAACGAAGGTCATGCTGACTGGGGGCTTATTTCAAGCTGTGGACATCTCTGCAGTTATTATTATTGTATTTAACTATAGCTTCCGTCACACACACAGACACTGTGTCTGTGTAAGCTTAACCTACACATTGATCCTAGTGTTCACTGAACTATGGGTACCAGTGATGATCAACTCCGCGCCCCCAGGAGTAAGTGCGTCTACAGAGGTGTCCGCTGCAAGATTTCCAAAATACTAATTTAAAAGTAAATAGTAAGTAATAATAAATATTGCAAATGTACTAAAGTTTAACGAAAATTGCGATTTACTAAGTAATAGTAAGATTTAATCGATTGTCTTACTTAGAGTCGACTCATGATAAAAATATATATCTAGATATTGTGTATCCACCTTTGATGATGAGCAAAACAAGAACAAGACCGAGATTTCGATAATCTTGTTATTGATCTTGTCTGTTCAGTCTTAGTCTTGGTCTTGTCTTTTCAATCTTGGTCTTGCTCTTAGTCTTGCTTATTGCTTTTTCGCAATACCAATCTTAGTCATCACTACTTAAGGTATTATTATTATGTTTATTTGTTAAAGTTCTTAGCATTGTAAAGAAATAATAGAGTTATGAGATATACGAGCATAAACCAATTTTTGGACTATTCTGCAGGTGTTGAGGATCACGGCTTTTTGCATCAAAATACGTATTATTAGAGGGAGTAATAAAATGTCTATTGCTTGGTGAATTTTCTTAGGTATTACCCCTGTAGCTGATATAACAACAGCAACGCAGGATCGATCGATGTGAAGATCTTTGGGGGAGGTCTATGGCCAGCACTGGATGGCTATTGGCTGATAATGATGATGATGAAGCTAAACCGATATTGTTACTATTACCAATTACCATGCATTATTATAATTCAAAAATAAAATAAACCAGCTCCCACTGAGCTGTAATAATTTTCAATGCGCACTTCCTTTAAAATCGATTGGCTGCCGTCGACCTTTCCAATTAAGTTTCAGTTGTCCTCGTATCCTTTTCAGGACCAAACCTCTTTTGAATATCTTTTTTTGATTCTGATCAAGTCAGCTGATACTATCAGTTAGTATACAGCACATCGGAGCGGTATAGTTATCTATCATAACATTAAATTATGATTGTAATCAAGTTCGCTAAATGTTCTCGCTATGGTTACGGCTGCAGATGATGACGTACGTTAGCATGACGTTAATGTCTACGGTAATTAATTTAGGTCCTACGTGCTACGACATTGTTAGTTGATTACCAGTAACAAAATTCTACTGTTGATCAACATTCATATTTCAATTTATATAAAAAAAGTCAAGAGTCAGCTATGGGAGTTTCATGATTAAAGCGTAAAGACGAGCTTTTGGCTTGATATTAAGCAATCTTAAGCTATATTAAGCTATCTATAAGAATGATACGTTAAGATGTTTACACAACACATTGTTGCTGGCGTTTTAGATATAAGATAATATCTCGTCATCCTAATAATTCTACTTGCTGCAGTCTTAAAGACAAAATAATGTAAGGGTCTTAGTCGGCAGAAACAGATGTGTACTTTACATGGGCTCAGGGATTCAGAGACCTGTTACTGTTGTAACAGAGGCAGTAAATGATATTTTTTTTAAATAATCATTGTTGTTGTCAGTTTGAAACATTCATACTTGTTACACGTTTAAATTCAAGAAATCGGCTTTAGGAACTTTTCGGTCATGAGATCTATTCTTATTACTTGATGATGATTCTTCTCATTGCTGTACAAGTTTACTAGATACATATTTAAAAAAAAATAAGGTATAGATAATTCTTATAATTTTCTGACTTTATGTTGCTTTTTATTTAAATATTCGTTTACGTATCGTTCGTAAGTAGCTCGCTGGCCTATTGGTTAGAGCGTGCGGCTTTCATTCCGAAGGTCGAGGGTTCAAACCTCGGCATGTACCAATGACTTAATATTTAAGTTATGTACATTTGTGAACTTTAGTTACAACAGCGAGATACAAAAACGGTGAAGGAAAACATCGTGAGGAAACCCGCACACTGATATCATCTTTGTGTGTGTGTGTGGGGTGGTCCCAATAAAGTGGCAGCAGGCTCGCCCCCTGTTACATGGGACCACATCTGGCGAAACGTGGGTGGTTTATTCACCTCTGCCTACCCCTACTGGGAAAAAGGCGTGACAATATAAAAAAAAATATTCGTTTACAATATACATTTGAAACGAATAGATGGCACAGTCAAAAAGTGGGTTGGAGGGAGGAATACTAAGACGTTACTTTTTTGATCTTTGACGATATACTATCAAGTTTGTTTAAAACATGAGTCTGTTTGACCAATTTTAAGATAAACTGTCTTTATGAAAACTTATAGGTTCTACCCTTTTACGGAACCCAAAGCAAAACAAAAGGATATTTATGTTTTACTATCACGAATATAATGTGATAAAAGTTCCTTCTCGGTGCAGTATTTTATTCTTTTATTTATAGTAAGACTAACATTTGTCTTGGACTTATACATATTAACGTCAAGTTAAATGTTTGTCTGCGTATACAGAGCGGACACCCAAACCCAACAACGTCATTATAACGAGTGTACAACATGGACCGGAAGGTAGCTAGACGGGTCTGAACTACACCCGATATAACTCCGGAATCGAATTAGGTACCTAAGGATTAGGGAGTGCTTAACCCCTGTTTCTGGAGGGTCGTTAAATTTATTTGAAGTTATTAACCCAAGGATATTGAAGTCTTAAAGGGCTGGAAAGGCGACCCCGCACCGGAATGCGCAGCGTTGACATACTCACTAAATGGACAGAGGATGTATAAAGAATCAGAAGAGCCCCTGAGTTCAAAGATCGCAATACTGTGCTTTGTGTAACAATATATTACAGATATATATTACAAGAGACTATATCCAGTAGTGGACATCCATCGATTGAAATGATGATGATAATAAACCCAACAAACGCTTTAGATATTTCACCGCCGCATACAGCGCGGCGTGTACTATGCGCAGTAATAAAAACGCTAACTTAAACGTCAACATTTAAGTTAGCTACTCAAAAGCCTCTAATCTGCTCTTGCGATACAAACACTGCACCAGTTTCCAGCTTTTATTAAAGCTCGCACTCGGTGCCAGTAACTCTGAACTCTGCGGGCACGAACCGTCATAAGGGGCTTAAAAACTGTACGGTCAATTGTTTGAATGCTTCACTGTATCACATTACTTTGCATAGATAAGTTTTTCTAGCAGTACAAGTTAATACAAATCAAGTGTATACATATATCGAGAGAGAATAACCAGGGTTTGTTTAAATTGCAATGGACTGGGCACGAACCAAAGAACGAATAGACGTTGGGAATTGAAAGCACTGTACTAGTTCACGAAGTAGGCAAATTACCTCGTCGTCATCAGACATCCACTGCTACACATAGACTTCCCCCACAGAAGTTGATATTGATTAGTCCTGCCCTCCAGTCAGCATGGACCTCGCTACTACGGCGCACTAAGAGCCGTCACTTGCGAACATTTAATGAGGGGATTTTGGTAATTTCACACTACTCTAGCCCAATGCGGATTGGTAGGAGCCAGAGCCTCGTTTGTTGATTACCAAGGTGCAACACAAGCAGGTGAGATTAGCTTGGGTTTCGTGAATTGTTATACAGCATCCCCTTATGGGAAAATTATCTCAAAAGTAGGAAACTACTGAACTCAAACAGATCATGACCGTGTTTTGAAGAATACGAAAAACATAGCAGTGAATTCCTAACAGCTGAGATATCATTCAAACATAACTATGTCAAGGTTTATGCTATACTTCCTTAATTGAGGAACAGGTAACTGCTCATAAGACTGTAGACGCCAATTTGGGACATACGATGAGGTTTGTATAATGAATCGGCTCACAAAATTTCATCATGTTCAATACATGAGAGCCACAGTATTCGTGGCGCACTTCACCATATCCTGCGTAATTGCCATCTGAATATCATATACCAAAACAATGGAGAGATATGCTCGAACAATATCCAATATCAAAGTAATCTCTCTATTGTCAGAATTATAACCATAGTATTTTTTTTTATATTAAAATTTCATAATACATCACTTAGTTTATTTAATTAATTATTTTTCTTTAAACCAGTTGAACGCAATGTTCCACCTGTTCAACTTGAAAATACTTGCTACAAGTATCTTCTGACTTTGACGGTTGTAATGATTAAACAAATCATTCAAACTTTTTTTTAACAAGATTCATATAAGTAAATAAGTATATAAATATTCTATTCTATTCTACATTTGATTCATATGTTGTTTCTTTTGAGTTTTATTTATGCAAACAATAGTTTACAGTTCGCAAATGATGACAATAAAAGTTTAGTTCCGCGACGCGAATTCCCCTCGAGATGACGCCGCGCTCGGAACCAGCATTACTGTTGGAGATCACTTCTCTTTCTGCTTATTTGTTTCTATTTCATACGTTACATTTTATTGTAGTCTAAACTATAGTTTTTATTATTGTGAACTGTAATAAAGATCGTATTAATTACGGCGGTTAGAATATATATGATTGCTCAGCTTTAAGTACTAGATCGTCGCGTTTGTCTACACCAGGTCGACGAATGGGTCGTCTCGACTGAATGTCAAATAGAAAATATATCCCAAAAAATATCCTTCCAATACAAAGAATTCATATTTGAAAATTAATATAAAAGTATATGAAAGTTTGATCCCACCCTAAGGTCCGAAGGGGTAACGCGAATAACTTAATTCTTTCGGTTCAGGTTACTTGACTTTATTCGGGTTGTCTGTATAGGACAGTCCCCTGTTTTTGTGATGATATCGACTCCAGTTTTCGATTTCATCATCATCATCAAGTGATAGATTTCCACGACTGGACATAATCTAAAGATTCCCATATCGATCGGGTAAGCTTTCATACAAAGGGATTGGGACTGTTTTCCACCACGCTGGCCCAATGCGGACTAGTAGGAGCCAAAGCCTCGTTTGTTGATTGGCAGGAGGATCAGGAGCAGGTGAGGTTGTCTGTATACCACACATCCAGAAGAATCGGATGACCCAAGATCCCCAAGTAATATAATATTTCTTAAAATTTATGTGAGATTATTCGGAAGTGAACGAAACGTGTAACGAGTGCTATTTTTCATTTCTTAAGAGTGACTAAGGGGGGCTACGAATAATGGAGCTGCGATGTTGTCATTAGCAGAGGGTGTTAGGATGGGGAGGAAGAGAAGGAGGGCGTGATTAAAATCTGTGCAAGTTAATCAAGAGATTGCAATACGGCCGAGGCGTCCGTTATTTACTTTACAGCCTCTTAGTTTTAGGAAGGTAGCTACTTTATAATTGAGAATTATTTTTTACATAACGACATCAGCAGCGCTACAGCTGAGCGTGTTTCATGTAGCGGAGGTCTGGTTCGATTCCTGGGCGACATCTCATAAGATTGTTTGGTGTTAGGATTATTTCAAACCCACTAATCTATCCACCACCCTTTTACAGTAAGCCCACCGCCGTAACAGCATTACACTGTTTCCTGGCTATCATCACACGAGGTCCCGTTTCACCATCAACTCTCTAATTTGTTACTCACCACTAAGTAAAACTGAGGTCTAGTTTTAACACAATATAGATAAAAAATGTAATATATGAACATGCCGTATAATCTACAGGATGTTTGCGACTCATTTTAATATTCAGCGTATATGTATATATTTTTTTAGTTGACTATTTTGGGAATATTCAATATACTCGTTAAGTAAAACTTAGATGGATACAATAGAAGAACGACTCGAGATCATGAAGACGTTCATTTGATGGTAGCTGACACTCCTGATCTTAACAATTTGGTGATATTTAAAATGTTCACACAGCATCATACAGCGCTAGTCGATATAAGAGAAAACTATTGTTCCTTCAGTGTCTTCACCAGGTACTAACTAGGAGATTTTGATTGCCTTCACAAACTCTCCACTGACACTTCACTGATAATGAAGACCGTCTAGGTACCACCGTAGCTCCGCAATATTTCTGCCGCCAACAGTAGTGTGCGATTATTGCTATATTCAGGTTTGAAGGGCGCTGTAACTAGTGAAATTACTGAGGTAATGAGATTTAATGTTTTATTTCTCAAGGTGAGTACTACAGTATATATAGTGTTAACTTTGTTATGGGCAGGCGTATCACTTACCATCAGGTGAAAGTCTCGCTCGTCTCATCATTAAGGCAAGTAAGTCCTCGGATTAAGAAGGAAATAAAGAATAAAACAATTTTGTTGTGCTTCCGCTTTCATTATCTTGTTTGGACGTTTTCCCATCGATTGAGAGTTCAGTCGGTAATCCCACTTTTGTTGGAGGTGTGGTTTGTCCTTGGATTACTGGCTCTTCAGGTCATCAGACCTTGATGATTGGTTAATTTTGCGAGTGAATTGTGTTTTGTTATCTCTTATAAATGAAAAATAAAAACTTAAGTATTACTTATATTTCCATTATAATGTAATGAAATTAAATTTAACAGATTTTATAGTGTTTATGTTATCATCAGCTGTGAGGTCTGGGAGGCTATGAGGGGATTGAGCTGACAGATGTCCCCACGTCACAGCTACAGCATAGAACCTACACATCACTTACTAACAAGTGAACGTCTTGCTCTTTTCGTCGTTTCTTCGAATAAGAAATGAAATCTTACATACAATCTTATCACCATCATCAGCCGAAAAATCTCCACAGCTGAACATAAACCTCCCTCAAAGATCTCCACACCAATAGGTCCTACACTGCTCGCATCCAGCGGCTTCCTGTGACCTTCGTCTTTAGTGATTGATAAAGCTAGATTTGAGCCATTTCCCACCACGCTAACCACATATATACTGGTGGGAGCCAAAGCCTCGTTTGGTGATTAGCAGGTTGCACCACGAGCAGGTGAGGTTGGCTCTGGTCCCATGCATTGTTGTACGGGACCCCTTACATCTTCATTCTGATCAACAGCCAATAGACATCCACTGCTGAACATAAGCCTTTCTCACAAATTAGGTAGGAATTGATATGGGGGAAGTTGGACTATATCCCACCACGCCGGCTCAATATGGGTTGCTGTGAGCCAGAGACTCGTCTGTTGATTAACCGAGTTTCATTATGATCAAGTGAGGTTAACTAGGGTTCTGTAAGGTTTGTGCGAAACCTCTTACACCCCTTATCATATTATTGAAACTATGAAACGTTGTTGTATAATTAAAACATATTTTATTCAATTATAGAGTTTTAAATTCTATTACAAGACCATGAATATATATTTTATAATCTTCGAAAATTCATTTAAATAGTTTTTTTTAACATACACAGGGTTTTTTTATAGATTGGAGAATTATCTGTGGTGGTACTTACCTAAGCAATCTTTAACATTAGAGATCTAGCTCTTTGTTTTAATATTATTAATACCCATCAATGTGTTTGAGGTAGTGGCCCAAAACCCCCGATAAGAATTTCTATGCGATCGATGTGAGAATCTTTGGATGAAGCCTAAGTTCAGCTGTAGACATCTATCGGCTGATGATGAAGAATGTATTGGACTGTATTAAATAAAAAAAACTCTCTCTGTTTTTATTTGTATATAAAAGCTTTCGTTAAATTTGCTTAATTCACTTCAAAACGTTTTATTGAAGAAAGCAGCTGTGATGCAATTTCACCTCGTTCGTTTACGGCTAACGCTCCTCATCTCTCCCATTTCCTTGAGAGTTCAGGACGAGATTAAATAGTTTCTCGCGAGTGTCAAGTGTACGCAGCAGACTCGAGTAATGTCTGCGAAGCACGCTACTAAATCGCCTTTTTCACGCTACGGTCTACAAGTATACATTAGGTTGGGGAAAAAGAAATCCATTAATTTTTCGGTAGATGGCTGTGGTGATAAATTTCTCGTAAAGTATCGATCAAACAGTTTCAGATTTATGCTCGTTGGAAAGGTGACATTATGCAGTTAAAAAATTATTTTGCTGTTTTTTGTTTGATGCATTCAATTGTGAGTTACAGGGTGTTAAAAATGGAAATGAACAAAGAGAAAATTCGGTACATTTTACAGTTTTTCTTTGACAAAGGCGATAATGCAAGCCAGGCGGCTAAACTTGTGAATGGTGTTTATGGACTGTTACTGTAACAGCCAATTATGTACAATTTTGGTTTCGTAGATTCCGTTCAGGAATTTTTGATGTTAAAGATGCACCTCGCACAGGTAGGCCGGTCGCCGGAAATGTCGATAAAATCGGAGAAATTATCGAAGTTGACCGGCATGTTAGCAGTCGTAACATCGCCCAGGAGCTAAAAATGGACCACAAAACAGTTTTAAACCATTTACACAAAGCTGGATTCAAAAAGAAGCTCGATGTTTGGGTGCCACACCAATTAACAGAAAAAAACATGATGGATCGAATTTCCATCTGCGAAGCCTTGGTCAAACGGAATGAGATAGACCCATTTCTTAAACGGATGGTGACTGAAGATGAGAAATGGATCACATACGATAACCCTGTGCGAAAACGATCATGGTCAAAGAGCGGTGAAGCACCTCAAACGGTGGCCAAACCAGGACTAACGGCCAGGAAGGTTCTGCTGTGCATTTGGTGGGACTGGAAGGGGATTATTTATTATGAGTTGTTTCCATATGGCCAAGCACTGAATTCTGATCTCTACTGTCAACAACTGGACCGTTTGAAGATAGCAATTGACCAGATACGGCCAGAATTGGCCAACAGGAGAGGTGTCGAGTTCCACCAGGACAACGCTAGGCCACACACGTCTACAGTGACTCGCCAGAAACTTCGGGAGCTTGGTTGGGAAGTTTTAATGCATCCGCCATACAGTCCGGACTTGGCACCAAGCGATTACCATCTTTTTCTTGCGTTACAAAATTTCTTTAGTGATAAAAAATTGGCATCTAGGGAAGATTATGAAAATCGGCTAATAGAGTTTTTTGCAAATAGAGAGCAGGACTTCTACGAGAGAGGCATTATGAATTTACCTTTAAAATGGCAACAAATCATAGAACAAAACGGTGCATATTTGACCCAAATCGGACAATCCAAAGCATGTTAAATAAAGTCCTGAAGTTCATATAAAAATTATGGATTTCTTTTTCCCCAACCTATTATAAAAGAATAGAAAGATATTACCGTGTCCGTGTTCTTTGAAAGCACCTTCATGATTTTAATTATAATAAAATTACAGATCTTTAAAGTTCATTTAAGATAAAATATAAAAAAAAATCATACTTAATATTTGCATACATTTATTTTTGTGTAACTAAACATGCAATAAACTCTTCTATCATCGCCATCGCCATCGCAATCGTCATCATCAATATAGTGTCGGGTCAATTCGAGTCTGGGATCTTTAGCCAATTCAACAATTGGTTACGTTGACGCGTATAATTGTCCGTAAAACTCTTCAGCCTCTGTCAAAATCTCAGGTTTTGAGGAAATTATGCTGCCTTTGTTCGTCTTCAGTCGCGTCAACTGGCTCTGTCCGATAGACAGATCTCTCGCGAACACATTCGAGGCTTTATTCTACTCGATGGTGTTTTTCAAACGTATAGTGTTAAAGTGGCATAGGTCGCGTTTTTGAATCTAGAGATCTGTATATTAATCTGTCGGTAAGCACATACTTCTACTGAAGACTGCAGTTTGATTTCCTGCCTTTCCTTCATTAGCTTGAGAGTAAGGTCACAGGATCTCTTGGTTTTCGTAGGGTGATAGTCCTATAAAAGTTAGAACCGACCGTCCGGACAATTTCCACTAGCCTGTTGTTAAGTTCGTCCGTTCACTCGCCGTCAGAAAGCTTTTGCAGTTGTAGTTGGAAGTTCTCGGGGTTTTGGATACGAACATGAGTAGGTCGAAAGGTGGACATCGTCAGTCTACCTCCTTTGAAATGCACCATCATAATATTGTAATAGGTGCTTACAGCATGTGTGGCTCTTGATATATCCTTATACACCCTCCTCCAACTCCTCGTCTAGATGTGGTGATGTTGATGTGTAAACCTGTATGACCATCAACGAATACCGTTTGATGATTCTGAATATAAGGTACGCTACCCTACTCGAGACACTTTCCACGTTTACTTTTTTTTTGCTGACACTAATTAATATGTAGGTATACATTTCAATAATATCACATTACTTCATTAAATACTGCATTTTCATTTGTAACAGAACTTATAGCGAGACTACATAAAGCAAATGACGAGTTTGTCGTTGTTTCGCTAAAATTATTACGGTTTAATAATTTTCCCTTAATATACAGACTTAACTGTTTATATGTATGTTTTATTGATAACTAAATATAGTTTAAAATACATTAGTATTTTGTTTAGTATCATCATCGTCATCATTAGGTGCTATCTTCAAATTGAAGTTTGGTGATCAGGTTGATAAAACCAATTCGATTATCAGCTATTCTGTTTTAACTGATGGTATTTAAACTCGGTCCACTCCTTTAGATTGTCCAATTATTTCTTCCGCATTAATAACGATAAGGTAACCTTTCATCTCCACATCGATCGGTCTCACGTTGCTCGCATCCAGTGGGTTCTCGCGACTCTCACCAGATCGTCGGTCCACCTTTTGGGAGGTCTCCTAACAGCACGTCTACCAGTACGCGGGCGCCACTCGAAGACCTTACAGATCCATCGGCCGTGGATCCTTTATGCAATGTGCCCTGTCCACTGCCATTTAAGATGATGATGTGAAGAACATTGGGGGAGGCCTATCATGTCCATCAGTGGACGTCTCTCATCTGTTGACGATGATGATGAATCTTTCATCACTTTATTATAATTTCAAGCTTGTAATCATTAAGCAAATATTATATAACTTGTTAACGTTTCTTACAATTATTTCATACTTCAGAATGTTGATAACGAAAATTAATAACGAATTGAAAATTGAGATTTGTTTGAATTATAAATATGTATAAATTGAACAAAGTTTGTCAATTTGGCGGGCTTCTCAAGAAATGATTCGAAATGATTGTGAAAGTTTTTACAAAGTATAATCAAAGTAGGCACGGTCGAAGTTTTGTTACTTTCAATTTAATTATGACAGAATTTGATATTGTTACCTCACAGTTCATCATGGTGTAACTTTAAGTCATTTGATCCATTGGCGGAAATGGAAGATATAACTTTAAAGACGACAAATTTAAGCTTTCTCAAGTAGATATCAAGTAAGCATCAAAATGCAAAGACAAAATAATAGTTAAACTAAAAAAAAATTACAACGCTAAGATGTGACACATTACCCTTGAATTTAAATCCTCCTTCTGACTTGAGAACTATTCACTTTAAATATCCTGCAGCGATACGTACAGTTGTGGATCGGAATGATAATGATCATCCTGCAGGTAAAGTAAGAGGCAATAAAAACCCTATAATAATCATCATCAATAATTTTGATAACGCTGCAATATTATTTAACTACAACAAGATTGTTTCGATTCATGAAGTTGTAGAAGAAAACGGTATAGATGTTTTCTTTATGAGAGCAAAGTCTGTTAGTCCTACTACACAGAGGAGGTCAAATACCAAGATGAAAAGAGTAATTGATGATCAGAACAGTCTCCTTTAATTTTCAGATTGTAGAAGGCAATTCATGACGATGATGAAACATCAATAGCATGTCACTTTAGTGATAGGTCACTGTCTGGATAGATACCACCGCAGCTCCTATTTCTGTTACTAAACAGTAGTGTTCAAACATTACTGTATTCTGATTTGAATGGCGTTGCAGCTAGTGTAACGAGACACCTTATGTCTCAAGCGACGAGCGCAATGTAGTGCAGTGTATAATATCCTAACTAACACCACGTTGTTATGGACAGACGTATCAGTTATCAAGTCAAACTCTTGCTCCTTCTATCGATTCATCGAATACCAATAGAAATCTAATAATAATTAAAAATTATCTACAAATGAGTTTTGCCTGATTAATTAAGCTTCATTACATACGATGATAAATTTAATGAGTTTCCAATACAAATATTTATACACTACTTATTTCATTCTTTTTTATACATTGTGTTTATCTACAATTATCGTGAACGATTCAATCGTAGAAGCATTACGATGAAGCCATAAATCCTTTACCCAACCGTGAACCAATAAAAACTTCCTCAAGGTCTCTTTCTTCATCATCTTCTTCAAATTCAATGAGATTATACTATATCTATTGCTCGTGTGTAATCGATAGGGCTTTATTTACTTTTTATATGAAAGGGACAAATCATAAAAACCTGTGTATTTATTATATGAAATATACTATTTACTAGGGGGTACCCGCAGATAAAAAGGCAGTAGTTTTAGTTTAACTACATATTTTAAAATAATATATACAGACAGTACAAAACAAACGTATAAACAATATAATCAGTAAAACAAATAGTATAATTGTTAATTACAGTACAATTGGTAGTAAAGTGGCAACCATTGGATGCGGGTGGCCCAGGACCGGTCTGAGTGGAAATCTTTGGGGGAGGCCTTTGTCCAGCAGTGGACGTCTTCCGGCTGATTGGATTGGTAGTAAAGTAAAGTATAATTAACTGATGGTAGGTCTGTACAGCTCGAGACCATCTAGGTGAGTACTACCGCAGCAACTATTTCTGCCGCCGAAGAACATTAGTGTGTTAACATCACTGTGTTCCGGTTTGTAGCGCGTTGTAGTGAGTGAAATGAGACTAAATGTGTTAGGTCTCAGGCGACAAGCGCAATATGGTGCAGTTTATTATATCTTAACTAGCGCCACGTTGTCATGGGCGGGCGTATCACTTACCATCAGGTGAAAGTCCCGCACGTATCATTGTTATATATATAAAGCAATAGACGAGTTTGTCGTTGTTTCGTAAAAATTATAACGGTTTTATAATTTTTTTTTATATTTAGACTTAACTGTTCAAATATGTGTTTTGTTAACATCAACTAAACATAGTTTAAAATATATTACTATTTTGTTTAATATCATCATCATTAAGTGCTCTCTTCAGACCAAAGTTTAGCGATCAGATTGATACAACCAATGCGATTCTCTGCTATTCTTCATAACTGATGGTATTTAAAACCGATCCACTTCTTTATGTCGTCAAACCATTTCTTCAACTGTCTACTAGGTGCACATGTTCCAGGAATTTCACCTTTCAGGATCAACCTTGGGAACTCATAAACGGATCCTTTTTGAAGGTGTCCGAAAAATGCAACATTTCTTTGCATCACAGTTGCCATCAGCCTACGTTTCCAGTTACTTCTCTCAAAGACTTGAGAATTGGAGACTTCAGTATACATAATGTTCAATTTAAACAAAAAAAAATCTTCTGCCATAAATTTCTATTGTTATTAGTTCTTTTAATTATGGTCGTATTGAATGAAATCTAAATTTTCCTTAGAACAAATTGAAAGTTGAAATAACATTTAGGTTTCTTAAAAGTCTGAATGGCGGTTTTAATTATATACAAAGTAATAATTTAATAGAAGATAGACAGGAGCAGGTCGGTAATTGCTCGCGACAGGAAGCTCACAAAGAAATATAATTACATGGAGCTTACAGCGCTCGCGTGAAGAGCTTTTTGTAATTGACACTAATAGCTGTGTAACGAGTGTCAGCCGGAGCATTCGCGTGACACGAGGAAATAAATAAAAAAAAATGAAAATTAAAAATGGCGTAGTTAAAATTAAGATGGAAATAAAAACGTTAAATGTATATACTAAAGTATGACAGATAAAATAAAAATAACAAGTGCGATCCTTTTACACAGCCTCCGTTCAATACCCTTCATTATGATAAATTCATATTCAGTTGTACATACGTCCCAGTTCCCAGATACGGGACTCCATTTTGATTCTTTTTCATATTACCCTTATTGTTTATGATATATTCCGGAAGCTCATACAAATTTGCATCATTAATATATCCTTTTTAAAACAGTACATACATTTATTACATTTTCTTACAGTAGATTAAACTTAGTTACATTTTAATACGATTAATATAAAGCGGTCGTCTGCCCGGCCAACAGACGACCTGGTGAAGACTACAAAGAATCGTTTATAGTCCTTTGGGGAAGCTGATGTTAGAAAGTGAGGAAAAGCCAACACCGGCATACAGTTCTATGCAAACATTACTGAATTCAGGTTTGAAAAGCGTTATGGCCATTGCTACTGGGGCAGTAAACAACTTTAGGCTTAAAGTCTTGAATATAGGCGATGAGCGTTATGCAGCGGACTATATCTCTCATAACCATCAAGTTAAAGTCAATACATCGCTCCATTCAATAAAAAATATACCTAAATATGACTGCTTTAGTTAACTTGATTATGATAGTAAGAAAGCGGAGCTTTTTGATTTATGCAACACCACTAGCTTACGATAAACAGCTGAAGTTGTATCATCATCAGCCGATAGGCCTCCAATGTTGGACCTAGGCTCACCCCAAAAATCTCCACATCGATTGAAATTGTATTATCAGTGACATTTACTCATATACAGCATTATTTATTATACTTTATCTAGCACGACAAGCTAATAACACAACCGAGAGGATAGCAGAGAGAGATCACTGAATAAAATACAGGATGTCTGGTGGCAGATTTATGTTTTTAAATTGAAATAAAAAATAATATGTATGACATATAATTTTATTAAAAGTATTAGAAGATAGAGTACAAATGCGGATTTTATTTTTTAAAGATAATGTCATCCAAATGTCTTCCATCCTGTTGCACACACTGTTCGAAACGGAGCCTCGTATTCCGTGCCACACGCTGCAGCAAACTTGGTTCAATTGCGCAGATTTCTCGCCGAATATTTTCTTTTAAGTCCACAACAGTTCGCGGATTGTTGGCGTAAACTCTCTCTTTGAGGTAGCCCCACAAAAAAAAATCCATTGGAGTTAGGTCGGGTGACCTCGGTGGCCACGGGATGTCCCCAAAGCGACTAATCAGTATTATTTGAGGGAGATTTTCTCGCAACAAATCCATCGAAGCTCTGGCCGTGTGTGCGGTCGCACCATCCTGTTGAAACCACGTGTGTAATGAGAATAATGAATGAGCTCACAGGTTCGGCAAAAAGAAATTCGAAATCATGAGCCGATAATTCTCATCATTGACATTCGTCGCTTGGTCCCGTGCATTTTCAAAAAAAAATGGTCCGATTATCCCATTCGTGGATAAAGCGCACCAAACAGTTACCCTTGGGCAACGTAATGGTTTTTGGTGCTTCAGTCGAGGATTGCGAGTTCTTAGAGCCCAGTAACGGCAATTTGTTTGTTTACGTGTCTGCAAAAAATGGAATTCACAGTGCGAAAACGCTCCAACATGGTTTCACAAAAAAATTTGCGTGACGCAAAGTTATTTTTTTTCAATTCGTGGTGTGTTCATAGCCGAAGCAGTTGCGCGAAACCTCTCCACCCACGAACGAATTAAATTCACACTCAGCCCATCGCCTATCCGTCGAATATTGAAATGTGAACAAAACTGTCGGCGAGCGAGTACGTAAGAATCGTTACTCTTGAAAAATGCTTCAATAGCGAACGCGCGATGCTCACCCGACCACTGCGACATCGTGACTAAAAAATCCGCACGATCGGTGATTCTAATGACACCACCTTCCCCCCGCACTGTTTATAACTTATTGAGATATTCGTTTTTTAAAATATAAATCTGCCGCCAGACACCCTTTAGTACTAGTAGCTCGCTGGCCTAATGGTTAGAGCATGCGGCTTTCATTCCGAAGGTCGCGGGTTCGAATCTCGGCATGTACCGATGACTTAATATTAAGGTTATGTACATTTGTGAACTTAACTTACAACAGCGAGATACAAACGGTGAAGAAAAACATCGCGAGGAAACCCGCACACTGAAATCATCTTTGTGTGTGTGCGTGTGTGGTGGCCCCTATAAAGAGGCAACAGGCTCGCCCCCTGTTACATGGGACCTAATCTGACCACATCTGGTGAAAAGTGGGTGTTTATTCGCCTCTGCCTAACCGTGCTGGGAAAAAGGCGTGATAATATAAAAAAGAAAACAAAATTAGGTAAGTTTAAGAAATAAGTGAAAGCGATTATGTAAAAGTTACATTACAAGAAACTCTTACAAATACATAAATTTAAATAATTATCGTTGTAGATAATTAATAAAAAACATAGCGTATAAAAATCTACTCGTTTACGTAGAAAATATTACTAATAGTGTTATATATAGTTTAAGACATATCACCTGAGTACCGCACGTTTACACGGCCGTGGTCAAGGATTAATAGCGACCACTGTTACTGGGAACATGTTTTATTACGCAAATTTAAGTCCATACGTCACGTGGTGGTAACGTCACGGCTAAGTTCAAGATTAGTAGCATCAC
The DNA here is from genome assembly GCA_029032895.1 of Troides oblongomaculatus. Lineage (NCBI taxonomy): Eukaryota > Metazoa > Arthropoda > Insecta > Lepidoptera > Papilionidae > Troides > Troides oblongomaculatus. The sequence goes on along the minus strand of JARDWC010000432.1, from coordinate 2,225,219 downwards.
CACTCCATCTTCAGAACAGTAAGTACCATTCATTAAATCTATATAAATCTCTAGCGTAAAGAAATAATATTTGATATAAGTATAATATTACACTGGTGGTAGGAGTCTGCTGATGGAGACCTCTTTGATAGGAATCATCGCAGCATCCACTGCCTCTAAACATTTCAAAGTTCCGGCTTGAAGGACTTTGTTGCTAATGATGTTACTGGATTCATGATTAAGGGGTTACATGGGTTTCGTCGGGTAAAAAAAGGCCTAATTTCAATATTTTTTTTCTATGTAAAGATTATTCATTTAATTCAAACATTTTTCTATCTTATAGATACATATTTAAAGAATCATTTCTGACATTATCAAAAAAAAAAACTAAAACTCCTCCAGTGTGACGTCATTTCCGGTGACCCCTCGGAAAAAAGGTGCGTCTGCGTTGTCAGCATAACTCCTGACAGGATCATCTAAAATGAAAAAACAAAAAAAATCTTTTAGCTAAGACCATAAACTCGTGCTTGGACGGAGGAAAGAAAAAAAAAGTAAAAATTGGAATTTTGGCAGAAATTTTTCCAGAAAAATTTAAATATCGGTCAAGTTTGCTTGACATTTTGTTTTTTTTTTTAAATAGTTGTAATTGAAAAAAAAATCCTTCGTCCGAGCACGAGTAAATTGTATCTCGAACACCTGTGTAAAATTTCATCAAGATCGGTTGAGTAGTTTCCGAGAACATTTAACAACCGACTTTGAAAACACGGTCCCGAGAAAAACGCGTTTAATATTTTGAGTAACAATAAAAGCAGAAAAAAAAAAAAATTTTGTAACTTACACTGAAACGTCGATTCCTGGGCCATAAAGTAAAGATCTTGCAGCAGTTGCAATGTCCAGGGCATCCTTTTGCTCCTGTCGATGACGGATTCTGGCTTCGCGAGTCTCGCTAGCAGATTTTTTATCGGCTCGGCTTCGGCGCACACACGGTTTTCATCCGAAATTTGTGCATATTCGTAGGAGTTTCGGCGTAATTTTAAATCCATACCGTGCATAATCAATAATAAAGCTGATGTTCCTTCATTGAAGATACAAGCAGCGACCAATGCCGCAATATTAACAATCTTTGAACCAGCAGGAAGTATTTTTGGGGTAATTTTCCATATCAACTGGTTGAAGCTCTCGTTATTATTTTGTGTGAAACCGTCAACACACCGTTCGAGTAGCTCATCTTTACTGAGATCATCATATATTGGTTTCATAGCAATCAAAACTTCATCTGGTAATGGAGTATACTCATGTTTAAATAATGAAAGAGTATTTGAAGCTGATGCTCGTTGCCAAGCGCACCAAGAGTGTGGACCTTTTGGGCAGTTATCGTGCTGAGGTTTTGTATCTGTAGAGCCATAGTGATAATAGGCCCATATAGCGTCTTTCATTTTTTCTACTGATTCACAGTTTCTTCTTATCCCAAAACCATAGTACACAGTTAATTTTATGCATTGTTTATCAACTTCACAAATGACACTAGATAACCACAAATAATACCACGTTTTTAATAAATTATATGATAGAAACTTGGGATAACCTCAAATGAACCTCGTCCTTCAAGAAGTAATCTCCAAATAAAATATTTCAAACTAGTTTTCCTTAGGAAGTGAAAGTAATATACAACAATGACAGACAGACAATAGACGAGCAGCTGCTCACTATACCTGAGGCGCGCTGACCATTCTATACCTGACTTGAAGCGCACACTTTACAAAGGCTGTATCTCCGAAACTATTATTCAGATCGATTTGAAAATTTAGAATAATATTCTTGAGATGTTGTAGAAAATAATCGATTTTTTGAACCCAAGAAACCCATGTAACTCCTTAACAGCCTTTGTTTATCCACTGCTGGCTATAACCCTTCCTCAATGTTATCCACCAAATACGATCCTCAGCTTCAAGCATCTTGCTACCGCCCTGATAATGTCAAATTTTATATTTTATTGACTGAAAGCGACAAGCCAATATAGTTCAATATCATCATCGTTATAATCATCAGCCTATAGACTTCAATACCGGACATGGGCCTCGCCAAAGATTGTCATTTGAGAGGATTTAGACCATTCCCCACCTCGCTGGCTTAATACGGGTTGGTGCGCGCTAGAGCCTCGTCTTTTGATTATCAGGGGCAGGTCAGGCTGGCTTGGGTCCCGTGAGTTGTGCGGGACTCCTTACAGACCCAATACGTGATCCTTATTAGCGCTACGTCGTTATGGGCAGGCTTACTATCCTACTTCACCTCATTTACTACGTCAACGTTAAATGTTGCCTGGAACACAGTAATGTTTGCATACTATATAGTGGCACCAGTAGAAGGTCTCAGTCGATAGAAGTTTACCACCAGTAGAACCATGAAAACATTTAGACGTTCTTTTAACTAATTTAATCAATGGATTTGAAATATTTCTTACAAAAACTGATGTTTTTTTTTTAAAGTGAAAACCAATGAAATTTATTATTTATACATAGAACTATAATTTGTGTTAATTTTTGATATTTTCCATGAATTCATTGATATAGATATTATAATTACGGTAAGCGAGCTTAACTCCGCGCCGTAAAGTAAGCAGAAAGGCCATTTCACGGTTTATGATAACTATCAAATACGAGCGGATCACGTGAACCTTGCCCGCAACTTAAATAAGGCTTGTAAAATGAACATAGGTTATACAACGACGTACTAGTCGATTGTCGAATTAAAAATAATCAAAAGGACCGGTTTACTATAAGGTAAGTGACCATATAATGTGACTCAACCGAAGAACGTCTTAGTACATCCGTATGATTTATTTCTGCCGTTGAGCACAAAGTTTATGGATATAATCCATCATTTTACTCCATTGCAGTATGAAGCTGAAAATATGTATTTTTAATAGTATTTAAAATATATTAAAAAAAAAAAACTAGTGTTTCCATACCACAGTTTTATAGTGGTAATAGGAACTGTATTGGTACGCTGACGGTATCCGGCAACAGAAGCTACCACGAGACGTCTTAATATTACTATTTTTTTTTTTTTGATAAAGCGACTAAATTTGCGGGACGATCACCTGATGGTAAGTGATACGTCCTTAACAATGTAGCGCTAGTTAGGTCTCACATAACGACTCACGGGACCCAAGCCAACCTCACCTGTTCATGATACCCCACAACAAACGAGACTCTGGCTCCCACCTACCCGCAATGGGCCAGCGCTGTGGGTTATGGCCCAAATCCCTGTATATAAACTACTACATATGACAACCCTACGATTCTGGAGGCCATGCTGATTGTATGTCCAGCAGTGGGTGTCTCGATCGATGATGACAATAATTATGACACAGCATCACAACGTGGTCGTCGCCTGACACATAAAATGTTAGATCTCGCTACCGCTAATTTCACTAACTATAGCACCCTTCAAGAGGTCTGACACTAGTATAAGTCCTAATTCTGCTAAGCTATTATATAGGTAAATAGATTTAGTGTTTCTATTCAGCAGCCAGTTAGTCCAGGGCTGGTCGCGTGTGGTTTCCAGCGAGCAGGCGATGTGTTCGGTGCCATAAACTCACATTACCGTTCATGCGCCGCTGTTCGTCGCGTCATTTAGTTTATTCGCTGTGAAATCGTAGCGAATGGCTTTTGCCTATTCCGAAATGCAACAATTTACTGCTGAATAAATATTTATTGCGGCTTGTCCGTTCCCTATTAGGGGTTGGGGATGTTACAAGCAAAATTCGTATGGCCGTCTATTTACAACATTTTGTATACGATATCGATTAATCTGCCTATTTCTCTATTGCTATCCTAGACAGCTTCTTCCAGCCCTGCAGTCTCGGGCTATTAAGTATAGGACTAAAGTATTCTCTGCCTATAAAGCGACTAAAAGGGTCCTCGGTTTCGTGGGCTTTGAGGGTGATAGCCCACAGAGCTCGATAAGCGAGCCTTAGAAGTACAGCAAATGTATAGTGGTCTTGTTTTTGCTGTAGCACAGCGTGGGTGCTAAGGAGGGCTTTGCCCTTCCGTAGGATATCTTAGCCAGTGTGCAGGAGGGCACCGGTACGTTCCGTAGGAGATCCTGGAACTCCTAATGCACTGAGGGAGACCACCGAGAGGTTTTTAATGGGTAGAAGCCCCACATAACCTTGTCTTACCCCCAGACGCCGGTTATCTTTTGAGACGATTTCCGTCGCGATAAAAAAAAACATAGCCTCTTCCACAGAGATAGTTGCTACACTTCACAAACGTATCTTTCTATTAAGAAAAAAATTTTACAAAAGCAATCTGGAGAAATTAGAAAGAGATTCAGATCTTCTGATCGGCATAAAAAGAGTAGAAAGCGAGACTGGCTCATGGCTTAGCATAGAATAGATCGATAGGGAAGTTGTCTAAGCTTTTGAATTTACTGAACTAATGAAACTTCAATATACATAAAATGACGAACGCATATATATATATTGTATCATCATCATCAGGTGATAGACGTCTACTGCTGGACATAGACCTCCTCCAAAGATCTCTACTTCACTCTCTCTCGCGTTGCTAGCATCTAGTGGTTTCCAGCGATTTTCACCAGGACGTCGGTTCGTCTTGTTGGTATCAAACACTGCATCTATGACGAGCGTAGTGTAGTATAATGTGTGTAGCGAAGCGTAGCTATCATCAAAAGAAACTATCTGCTACTTTTGCCAAGCTTAGCCTAGCGATTGACTTTTTCACTAAGTATAATTTATTTATTTCAATCTATAAGGTCTCTCTCATGAGAGAGCTAAACTAATTACTTAACAGCAGGTGAATATCCTGTTCGTCTAATAGCATTATATTTTTAAAAAGGATACAAAAAAAAAGAAGATTTATTTCGTGTAGTGGTGACCGGAAGGAAGCTCACGCGAACCCGCCGACGCGGATTAATGTACAGCGCTTGTGCAACGAATGAGCCGTTTTATCAAAATGCAGCGCAGTTTTTGTAATCAACAAGAATTATTTCTTCTCGTACATAAAACAAGTTTCTTATAATATCAAGAGGGTGTAAGGGGTCCTGCACAACAACTCATCAGACCCAAGTCAACCTCACAAACTCCTGGTGCACCCTGCTAATGACCAAACGAGGCTGTAGCCCCATCAACCCGCATTAGACCAGCGTGGTGGGAAATGTGGCAAATCTCCACCCAATCGAAGTGGGATCTTTGGAGGAGGCTTATGTCCAACAGTGGACATCTATAAGCTGATGCTGATGATAACATTAACATATTATTTAACATTCATAATGATTTTTTAATATAATCATTGACGCTATTAGATCGTCGCCTAAAGACAAAGGTCTAGGGCTTCAAAATTCGTCTAATTAGATAGCTCCATAGAAGATCTGCAGCCTTGTCACCCTTGGTGATGACCTTCTCCAAATGTTTCTTTCCACAGCACCTCCTCCTATATCAAGCGATTATTTGCAGACTTACATATATACTTATTCTGTACATTTAACTTCTAGAAACACCCGTTCTAAAGATGTCAGATATAAGTTGTTTTATGATAGTTGCTTATTTTTACCATTACTTAAAAAATTACTTGAATAAAAAAAACAATGCTTTGATCCGTTTTTAACATTCTTTGATGTGTACAGGTTGTTCACAATAACTCTTTCAAGCGGACAAAAGTCAGAGCTCCATACTTTGTTTGAACACGGTCGAGCAGAAATAACCTAGATTCTGCTTTACAGATGAATACAAGAGAAATGAAATCCAGAGATTTCAGCTTCGAAATCGATTATGGCGAAATTTTGTTCCGATGTTCTTTATACACAGAATAAAAATGTATCTATAACATGGTTTAATTTTCAATATTTATTAACTGGTACTGTGAATGAACGATATTTCACAGGACTGGTGTTTATTTACTTCAACATCATCATACGATACATACGTCCACTGCAGAACATAGGCTTCCCCCAAACATCTCTATACCCATCAGTCCTGCGCTACAGTCAGCATGGCCTCTGACATCATCGTCTTTAGGGGTTCGTTCATATGGGAGAATTTGGGCCGTTTCCCACCACTCTGGCTCTATACGGGTTAGTAGGATCCAGAGCCCCGTTTGTTGATTAGCCGGATACACCACGAGCAGGTGAGATTGAGTTAGGTCCAGTAACTTGTTGTGCTGGACCCCTTACACCCCAAAATTGTTTATTTACTTGATATACTTAAAATTATTGTTAGCTTATATTTTGGTGACAACAGGAAGAAAGATGACAAGATAAATGTTCTATTGAAGGTTTAGAAAAAGGTATATAAATAATTCAAGATTTCTAAACCAACAGGAAAATGTATATATAACGAAGAGAGGTTGATAGGATGCGGGCGTTCTTCTTCTCTCCGATCTTCATTCATTGTCGATTAAACAATGCTCGATAGGTTTGTAACACAACAACAGATTACTAAGCAACAACGACAACAGTTGAATAGTCCGCTATACCGGTGTTCACCGTAGTCTGTCCTCCGATAAAGTGTTCGCTCCCTATTTTTTTTTTTTGATGGTGATATTCTCGCCGCAGTTTTATTGACAACTATAGCGGCTTCATCGGACTCAGGGCTCGCGGATCCGGTATCCGCGAGCTAAACTAAACAAATTGATATATACACATATATGTAGATAAAGTAGTGTGTATGAGGGGGAGGAGAAAGTAAAGTAGTAGTAATAACAGCCCATTTGCGTCCCCACTGCTGGGGCACAAGCCTACCCTCAATATGAGGGCGATTGGGCCATAGTCACCACGCTGGCCCAATGCGGATTGGTGACTTCACACATGACTTAGAACAAATTCTAAGTCATGTGCGGGTTTCCTCACGATGTTTTCCTTCACCGTTTGTATCTCGCTGTTGTAACTAAAATCCACAAATGTACATAATTTAAATATTAAAGTCATTGGTACATGCCGAGATTCGAACCCGCGACCTTCGGAATGAAAGCCGCAAGCTCTAACCATTAGGCCAGCGAGCTAGCGGAGGAGAAAGATGAGAAGATATTGGATGTGTGTTCGCTCCCGCACCGCGTTCCTCTTTTTATACTTCCTCGAATTGACATTTACATTTAACAAATCATCGTCAGTATTGCCCGCTACTATATCTAAATACCCACAAATCGATTAAGATTCAACCTTAGTGTTGCCCATTATTATATCCGAATACCCGCAGTCGATTACAATGTGACATTGCGTTCTCCAATCTCCGACACATATTAAATCTAGTACATCGACAGGAGGAGACGAAATAATCACGTCCATTTATCTACGACAGAAATTAACTGGAGCAGGTCAAATCTGAACAAATTATCTCTTAAGGTCTTATTTGATTCAATTTGAGCGTCAATAAAACGTGAAAGTAATAACGGTTTTTTTTTCGCTCTTATTCCTTCAAATTCCTGAGCTGACGTCGATTTCCTCCGAGACATGCCATTTAATTACGTTTCCTTGCGCTCACTCCGCGTTCCCACTAAAGAGATTCCTTTTCTTTTACTTTTCATATTATTATACTCTTTTATTATAATAGATATATACGAATATTTAAAAAATTATGTTCGTGTTTTCGTTATCAAAAAACCATTAATTGCCTCACATGACTATAATATCACATATAAATTTTTATTATTAGTCTATTGCTAAGGCAAAAGCGGAAAGCTCAGTTAATGCTGACAGGAACAGCCACTCTAATCAGACCTGGTTTTCAGCCTCCCATTGCTTCCCGAGTTGTTAGGCGGAAGATTTTTAATAGGAGACCTACTAGGTGGTCTTAATTACATTACACAATAACTAATTTTTAAGTAAATATCAGTCACTTCACTGTTAAGATCCCGAAAAGATCATACTTAGATCATATAATCTTTCTGTAATTAGTAGGAAAAAATATGCAGAAAGATAAATACATAGTTTTTTTATCTACATTTGCTGACTCTCCAATTTTACATGGTGGTAACAATGTGGATATATGGTGAAGTTTGCTCGCTTAGAATACTTGCCCTGACTCTCATACACTAACGACCGGAACACACCAATGCCGGCACACATTGCTAGCTGTACCTGGTGGTATTGGTGGTAGGTCTCTGTTGACGGAGACCGTCTAGCTAACGGCCACCACAGCACCTATTTCTGCCAACAAATATGTGCATACATGAGTGTGTTCCGGATTGAATATAGTTCTGCTAGAAAAATTACTAGGGTAACGAGACTTAACATCCTGTCTCAAGCCGACGAGCGCAATGTGATGCTGTGTATACCATCCTAACTAGCGCCATGTTATTATGAGCGGGCTGATCATTTACCATTAGTTGAATGTCCCGTTTGTCTCATCGTTTAATTTATTAAAAAAAAAATCATTACTGGGTGATCGACTTATTCGGTTGTATGAAACTATAAACCGAGATCACCGGCCAAGTCGTATATTGTATTCATCGCTTGAAACGTAAGATGTAGAGTCTCGTTACTCCAGTAATGTAATACTAGCTACAGCACCCTTCAAACCGGAATACAGTAATGTTGGCACAACAATGTTTAGCAGCAGAAATCGGAGATAAGGCAATTCCTATCTAGGCGGTCTCCGGCAACATAGTTCTACATTCAGTTAAATCAAATCAGGTGTCCGATCGTTGAAAACCTATAGATGTAGTAGTCTACCTACTATTCTAGAAATTTCCAGGGGAGTTTCTCTGTTGTAGTACTATTTAATTATTTCCAATGACTCATTGTATTATATTATACTCCTCGCCGGACACCTGACTCCTGGCGCGTTGCTCTCTTTATTTTTCTCGAATGTTCGAGCACTACATTTGATCACTATAATTTCTGTCACAATACTTATATTTTTAGTTAATAATATTATAGTATTTTTTTTTTTGCTGTAGATCATTTATGAGGTGGACTGACCAGATAAAATCGGCTGTAAATGGCTCATCATTATCACTACATGAATGCACCAGGAAAGCGGCCATCAGAGAAGAGTTGGTGGCGCTTACTTTTTACTTTACTTTTACTTTTTTTTACCACCAATACCATGTTTACTCTGTCAAGAGTGCTGACTACAAAGAAGATTATTTTTTTTAAAAGCTAATTAAATAACCTAAAAAAAGTATGAAATAATAGCAATTTTTTTTCTAGAGCAATTTCACGTTTTATTACAGTCTCCTGTGGAATGACAGTTTTTGATATTACGCTTTTTACGTAGAGACCGTCGATGAGGATAACTTCCACCATTTTGATTCTCTGAATGAAATCTATTTATGTTGGGCATTAAATGTGATGCTGCAGCAACGTACAGGCATTGAGTAATGCGGCTTCCCTCAACGGGAATGGCACCGCGTGTTGTCAACATATGCGGTGAACGAAACGCAACGAATATTTAACGTTAATTTGACATATGGGCAAATGATATCGCAAGTGCGGTCGCCTCTGGTTATCTTTTCATTACTGCTTACTCATTTCAACTATAATATTTAACTGCCTCTGTGACTCATCAGCTAAATGTTTACCACGGAAATCTGAAGTCCTCAGTTTGATATCAGACCCTGTTTTATTTAATTTAAATGGCGATAGTGTAGTCGTAAATTATTTAATATCTCTGTCATCAAACAGCAATAAGCAAACATCGTAGTGTTCTAGTTTGAAGGGTGTTATTGGTGTCTGGTGGCAGATTTATGTTTAAAAATTTAAATAAAAAATAATATGTTTGACATATAATTTTACTAAAAGTATTAAAAGATAGAGTACAAATGCGGATTTTATTTTTTAAAGATAATGTCATCCAAATGTCTTTCATCCTGTTGCACACACTGTTCGAAAAGGAGCCTCGTATTCCGTGCCACACGCTGCAGTAAACTTGGTTCAATTGCGCAGATTTCTCGCCGAATATTTTCTTTTAAGTCCACAACAGTTCGCGGATTGTTGGCGTAAACTCTCTCCTTGAGGTAGCCCCACAAAAAAAAATCCATTGGAGTTAGGTCGGGTGACCTCGGTGGCCACGGGATGTCCCCAAAGCGACTAATCAGTATTATTTGAGGGAGATTTTCTCGCAACAAATCCATCGAAGCTCTGGCCGTGTGTGCGGTCGCACCATCCTGTTGAAACCACGTGTGTGATGAGAATGATGAATGAGCTCGCAGGTTCAGCAAAAAGAAATTCGAAATCATGAGCCGATAATTCTCACCATTTACATTCGTCGCTTGGCCCCGTGCATTTTCAAAAAAAAATGGTCCGATTATCCCATTCGTGGATAAAGCGCACCAAACAGTTACCCTTGGGCAATGTAATGGTTTTTGGTGCTTCAGTCGAGGATTGCGAGTTCTTAGATCCCAGTAACGGCAATTTTGCTTGTTTACGTGTCCGTTTAAATGAAAATGAGCCTTGTCGCACCAAAAAATGGAATTCACAGTGCGAAAACGCTCCAACATGGTTTCACAAAAAAATTTGCGTGATGCAAAGTAATTTTTTTTCAATTCTTGAATTATTTGAATTTTAAAAGGATGAAACTTCATATCTTTTTTCAAAATTTCATGCACAATTGCTCTTGGAAGTCCCAGTGAAGCTGCCCTTTTCCGTATCGAAAGTCGTGCATTTTCACGTAAACTGCGTTCAACCAGTTCAATGTTTTCGGGGGTCCTTGACGATCGACTAGATCCTGGCCGTGATGTGTTCATAGCCGAAGCAGTTGCGCGGAACCTCTCCACCCACGAACGAATTAAATTCACACTCGGCCCATCGCCTATCCGTCGAATATTGAAATGTAAACAAAACTGTCGGCGAGCGAGTACGTAAGAATCGTTACTCTTGAAAAATGCTTCAATAGCGAACGCGCGATGCTCACCCGACCACTGCGACATCGTGACTAAGAAATCCGCACGATCGGTGATTCTAATGACACCACCTTCCCCCCGCACTGTTTATAACTTATTGAGATATTCGTTTTTTAAAATATAAATCTGCCGCCAGACACCCTTTAGTAAAATTACTACAGTAACAAAACATAAAGCTCTATATTTAAAACATGTTTATCCAATATTATAACTAGCGTTACATTGCTCTGGACAGGCGTATCACTTATGACCAGGTGAACAATGATACTATATTTCAAAATTTGTATAGTAACCTGAAAAAGACGCATACTAGTAGAAATCAAGCTATAACTTTTTTTATATGAATGTTTATATAAACTTTTACAACATATTATATACAATTAAAGTCTGATTACTATAGAAAATCCAGTATTACACACAATAATATTTAACTGACTTTAGTGTAGGTTAAAGTTAATAGTTAAAGAATACAGTTGCAAAGAGCATATATAATAAGATAATGGATTAAGAACTATGATTAGACTAACCTTATAGATCAGACAATATAAAGTAAAGATTTAATTAATATTTATTCTAGTTATTTATTAATAAATGAAACGTTATATAACTAATGATATAAAAGTTAAACTTAATATATCTAACGCAGTAATACTACTTCGTTGAAACGCACGAAGATACCGCCGTAAGCGATTCTTATAACTGCGACGGTTAAATATATTCGATGTACAAGTTAAACGACTTTAATATTTACCGCTTAACCGAAGATAAAGTCACGAATGTACAAACACACTCAAGTCGCCTCAAGCTAATTACAAACTTTCCTTTCGTTTCATATTTCCCACTTGAGTCGAAAGCTCAAAGCACACAGCCAACGTTGGGAACAAACTTTGATACATTTGATACAGTCAGGTCGGCGTCGGGAAAGTCATAGTATATTTACTCGTGTAAATTACTCATGTTTCAAATGCATTGGAGAACGAAAGTCATGTTAATGTAAAAAAAAAATAACTAAAATTTGCAGTTTTATAAAGTAAAGCATTTTAATTTCAAACCAGTCTCCCTCGAAATTTTCTCAGCTACTTCATTAAGCTTTTCCTTGCATATTTAAATGGTAACCTATCAATAACCAGCTTGTACATCATGAAACCGTTATACATTGTACTATTATTTCATCATTAATATTAGGTTGGGGAAAAAGAAATCCATTATTTTTTCGGTAGATGGCTGTAGTGATAAATTTCACGTAAAGTATCGATCAAACAGTTTCAGATTTATGCTCGTTGGAAAGGTGACATTTTGCAGTAAAAAAATTCCACAAACAAAAAACAGCAAGCTGTTTTTTGTTTGGTGCATTCAATTGTGAGTTACAGGGTGTTAAAAATGGAAGTGAACAAAGAGAAAATTCGGTACATTTTACACTTTTTCTTTGACAAAGGCGAAAATGCAAGCCAGGCGGCTAAACTTGTGAATGGTGTTTATGGAGCCAATACTGTAACAGCCAATATGTGCAATTTTGGTTTCGTAGATTCCGTTCAGGAATTTTTGATGTTAAAGATGCACCTCGCACAGGTAGGCCGGTCGCCGAAAATGTCGATAAAATCGGAGAAATGATCGAAGTTGACCGGCATGTTAGCAGTCGTAACATCGCCCAGGAGCTAAAAATGGACCACAAAACAGTTTTAAACCATTTACACAAAGCTGGATTCAAAAAGAAGCTCGATGTTTGGGTGCCACACCAATTAACAGAAAAAAACATGATGGATCGAATTTCCATCTGCGAAGCCTTGGCCAAACGGAATGAGATAGAGCCATTTCTTAAACGGATGGTGACTGGAGATGAGAAATGGATCACATACGATAACCCTGTGCAAAAACGATCACGGTCAAAGAGCGGTGAAGCACCTCAAACGGTGGCCAAACCAGGACTAATGGCCAGGAAGGTTCTGCTGTGCATTTGGTGGGACTGGAAGGGGTTTATTTATCATGAGTTGTTTCCATATGGCCAAGCACTAAATTCTGATCTCTACTGTCACCAACTGGACCGTTTGAAGATAGCAATTGACCAGAAACGGCCAGAATTGGCCAACAGGAGAGGTGTCGTGTTCCACCAGGACAACGCTAGGCCACACACGTCTACAGTGACTCGCCAGAAACTTCGGGAGCTTGGTTGGGAAGTTTTAATGCATCCGCCATACAGTCCGGACTTGGCACCAAGCGATTACCATCTTTTTCTTGCATTACAAAATTTCTTTAGTGATAAAAAATTGGCATCTAGGGAAGATTGTGAAAATCGGCTACTAGAGTCCAGGACTTCTACGAGGGAGGCATTATGAAGTTACCTTTAAAATGGCAACAAATCATAGAACAAAACGGTGCATATCCGAAGCATGTTAAATAAAGTCCTGAAGTTCATATAAAAATAATGGATTTCTTTTTCCCCAACCTATTATTAATAATACATATATATTTGTGTATATCTTAGCTTCTAAAAGATTGTACCATATTTTTCCCATTTTGTTCACGTTAGAAATGATTAGTAATATATATAACTAAAACCATATATATATAGTGAAAAAGGTTTCTAATATCAAACTGGCTATTCCTCATCTACTTTCCTACCTACGGGAGAAATATTTCGTAAAATCCATTCTTAACTGTTCTATACTTGGCAAAAGGATTATTCCTACCCAATTTTAATTCTCTACATAAGTGGAAGTCTGTCATATATATAATTAGTCGGCGAGTAACGCGGGACCGATCGATGTGGAGAATTTTAGAGAGGCCTATTAGGGGAGTCTATCGGCTGCTGATATAGATTAACACTAGAAAAGTTAATAAAAAAGTTTTAATCAGCGCCAATTTGTTCATTTTTTTTTAATTTATCATGTATGAAACTAAAGATATCGTTAAGGGATCTAAGAAAGTCTGAGATTAAAAGTACAATTGCCAACAAAGACGTCGTTACTTTATTATGCTAAAAATATGAAGAGGGAAGGTTTCGGTGGGGCTTTTTTAAAATATATATAAAAATACTTGAAGCTGAATAATGAAGTGAAGAACCTTATCTGTCGACGGTATTCCTTTTATTTCCTTTAACCTATCTCGCAAACAATACGTCAACGTATTCTTTTGGCGTTGTTTTTGTTGGAAATCCTTTATTTGATGGTTGGTTCGTAAGGATAAGCAGCACTCTACTTTCAAGAATTCCGCGTAATTGAGTCGCCTTATGATCTGTTTATATTGCAAAAAAAAGATACATATTGAAATTTTTTTTGTCTAAATTTGATATTACGATACCTAATAAAAATGTGGATAATGATATAGAAAGAAAACTTTATTTAATTGTTTATTAATGACATCCCTTGGGTACTGAAAGAGAGAGAAATTTAGTATTAAACCAATAAATTCTTCTGGTGGGAAATAACATTATCCAAAACTACGAAGTACGTGCTTGTTGGGATCTGTTCACAGCTCCAGGTTGTGTTCAAAGGTATGAAAGTATTAGGTTTTTTTATTATTATTAAACAAGAATAGCTGGACGTTCACAAACGGAAGTATTTGATACACACTCCACTTATAATGTGCATCCCTATTGTGAATATCATTCACAGCATAATGTTATAAGGTCATAGATTTCGGATCTGCTAAGTTTCATGAAAGAAGCCTCAATAGTTAACATCACTGTAAACAGTCTTCTTCCGTTTACTCAAAAGACTCTTTTAAGCCTTATTCTATATGGTTCATAGTAAATACCTTATAGCTTGGCGGCAGAAGAACATTAACGTATCATGTGCGAAAAAGGCAAAAGAAACAAGGTTTCCTGTTCAATCAAATATCAGGACGAACGTTTGCCTTCCGCTTCGTTACTACGGAGAGCAATGGTAACGATGGGTGCGCGCACATCATGCAGACTCCTTAATTGCTGCGTCAAAGGGAAGAGACGAATTTTTGCGAGCTGCGAAATCTCGTTACACTACTGTAAAAAAAAAATATTTTGCATACGTAAATCAGAAAACTACTCTGATTTTTTAAAATTTTGGTTAAAACCTTGTTATACAGATTTTTTAATTATAAAGGGGTGAAATAGGGCACAGTAACTCACGGGACCCAAGCCAACCTCATCTGCTTGTAGTGCATCCTGCTAATCAAGAAACGGGGCTTTGGCTCCCACCTGGCACCAACCCGGATTGAGCCAGCATGATGGGAAATGACCCAAATTTACCCACATGATCCGTATAAACAGCCGATCGCAAGCAGGACCGATCAATGTGAAGATCTTTGGGGTAGGTATGTCCAGCAGTGGTCAATCAATTGATGAGGATGATTAAAGCGAAGTGCTGATATCTCAGTTTGTAAGGCGAACATAGTTTCGATCTCCTCTAAGTTTGAATTTCCGGTGAAGAAAAACATCACGAGGTCAATACTTCAAGAATTACAGCTTTTGTGTTATATCCAACTTGCATTCAGCCGTAGTAGTGTATCATTGGCTTAAACTGTCTCCTTATTAGTGGAGGCCCATAATCCCAGCAGTGCAGCAGCAGATAATAAGAAAGCTGTTTATTATTCATTAATCTTATTAAAGAATCCTATTCAAATGATAGCTGAAGTAAAAACAAGTAGCGATAGTAGTACTTTTAATTAAAATAGCTTTTCCCGCTTTAAATTACAGCCGCAGCTCTGAAATTGGGAACACAAACTATCTTTGAGGCGGACGTAAAACGAAATACCTTTGATTAAAATCCGCTTCCGGTTTTATTTACACTCGAACAATATTATTTCAATCAGCATTCATTATCGAGTGCACTTTTTGCGATCTTTATTATTTACAAATTTTTCCACTTATATATATCAGCTCATCATCATCATCAGGTGCCCTCTTCAACCTGAAGTTTGGCGATCAGATTGAGAAAACCAATTCGATCCTCAGCTATTCCTTTTAACTGATGGTATTTGAATATAGCCACTAATCATCAGTAATTTATAATGAGAGTATAATAATATTTTAGTAGAAAAAAAAAATATTTTATGATCTCTTATGTCATTGTCATTACGGAGTACTTGCAGCTTGCTAAATGTTATTCACAGCCTGAGCTCATTGTCAAAGGGTATAAGAAAGACTTCAAGTATATCTAAATTGAAGTTACCATATATATTTCCCTCTAAAATATAGTTACAAAACGAACAAATGGACGGAGCTACATGAACTTTTTTTTTTGTTGACGAGATAGACGTTCATCTGATAGTAAGTGATAAACTTGCCTGTATGGCGCTAGTTAGAATGATATATACAGCACTAGATTATGCTTGTCGCCTTGAGACATAAGATGCTAAATCTTATTATTCCATTCATTTCACTAGCAACAACACCCCTCAAACCTGATCACAGTAATGTTTTCACACTATTGTTGGGCAGAAATAGGAGCTGCAATGGTACCTATTATAACGAGATACATTAATTTATTAAAATAAAATTAATGATTCTAAACAAATATATCAAGTATTAAATAGTTCAAATAAAATTTATAAAGTATATGGATTTGAAACCGTGTAAAATGGTGCATGACAAAATTAACATATAACATCATGTTGGTGGAGGAGTTGAGATACCAGCCGGGTGTAGTTGGTGGTTATTGAGTAACTACTTGATTATACTCTGGTTCGGGGAGAGAGTAGATGACACTTCGGTGATATCGAAATTCTCAGAACCATGTCTTAGAGCTTCGGCTCTATGATACGTGGGTATTCAGCGTCTTAGTGGCTTGCCACTATGATACGTCGTGTTTAATAATATTTGTTTATTCCAAAGTCAACTCGAACTGTGTCGATGCATTTTGAGGTAGCGGAAGCGGACGTGAGCTACTGCCTCGATGCTTATCAAACATTGATATTGCGTCTTGTCGTAGCGGGACGTTTGCATCGTTATTGAACTAATGCGTCTTACAGATCTGGTAGGCTGAGGACTTTTGTAAGATATTGATGTCTGCTGTGATGTCTTGTGCGCCTTTCATGATGATGTGCGTTGATGTTTGTTGATTGAATGTCTGTCGCAGTTCGGTGATACGTCTTCGACGACTTCTGGGTTAAATGTCATTTTTGAAGGTTGCGCCTTGCGTTATGG
Source organism: Troides oblongomaculatus (assembly GCA_029032895.1). NCBI lineage: Eukaryota > Metazoa > Arthropoda > Insecta > Lepidoptera > Papilionidae > Troides > Troides oblongomaculatus. The sequence continues at coordinate 2,208,260 of JARDWC010000432.1, read as the reverse complement.
TTTGACACTTTATCTTATTAGATTTTGTCAAGTCTGCCCTCCCTATTTTATGGAAATTGCAAATAAAGGCCTCAATAGCTCCCCACCTTTTAAAATATGTGGCGAGTTGTCATTGGGCGAGACAAATTTGATCAAAACAGCATTTTACTCAACGACAAAGACTCTATGCCTGATGGCTCATAATAAAAATGATATTTATTGGCTGTATCCACTACAGTAGTTGGTGTAGTTATGCATTTACTTCATGAACGGTGATAGATGGAGGGAGTACAATCTCTCAAGGCTGCGATGTAATCGCTTTGCTATTTTATGAGGTGAGCAATGAGCTCTCGAATGCACTCCGCGGATTGCGATCCGTGCTGACTACGTAGTTGGTGGTGAAGTCAATTCCAACACTTTACAATGTGTCTGTAAGTGCACCTGACTAGTGAAGGTGGTGGCTCGTACAAAGGACTAATCTTTGGGTCAGAGTACCCTTTATATTTATTATGTGTCCTGGAATGTGCGCTGACCATACACTGTATATCTGGTTACGGTTGTATCTTGTGAGATGCCTACTCACATTGCCATGCGCAATTTCATCACAGTTTGTGCTTACGCACTAACAATGAGCCGAGTGCTCTTCTATTGGTTCGCCAGTAAACCTTGCTGTGGACTGCGGTCCGAGGCCAATTAAATTCTCCCTGTTTCGGGGGGGGCGCAGTATTTGGTTGGCGCTCACCGCATACGGCGGGGTCTATTTGCTGGAGCCGTATGCCATCCCCACATTATTTTTAAAATGTGACGATGCGAACTTATACACTTGTGTCGGGGTCTTAAGAATTAATAAATATTGTAAACCCGTAACAAGATGTGAAGACCTTTACAAGCGTGAAGGGATTGTAAATAAGAAAATAAACCACACAAACGGCATCAGACTGTCTTAACAACTATTCATCCTTCTATATAAACCTAAAAGAACTAAATATTACTATGAACACAACGTAGAACAAGGTCCTAATCGAGACGATCACAAATTAATATAAATAATTAATGGCCAAAACATAAACATTAATCATACTACAAAGAATAGTGTGCATCAACCTGGTCACGTAAAATATGATTATCTGAGTACTAAATATTGTTTTAAAATATTTAAAACTTATTATATATAAGAGAAGGGGGAAAGGTTACACTATACTAGTATCCAGCAGCAGATACTTACCATCACCTATTGAAAATGAAAAGATGATATAACATAGTCATCAACTTCCATCACTAGCATATAACTACAAAAGTAATGCAAATAAAAAAATCATAAAGTCCAGTTTTTTTTTTATAATCAAACGACGAGATCACCAGATCCTTCACCTGATGGTATACCCATAACAATGTCGTGCTAGTTAAGATGATATATACAGCACCACATTGCGCTCGTCGCCTTGAGACATAAGACGTGAAGCCTCATTACTCCTACAGTTTCACTAGCTACAACGCCTTTCAAACCGGAACACAGTAACGTTTGTCGGCTGCAATAAGTCCTGTGGTGGTACCTATTAAGATAGTCACCGACAAAATACCTACCATCAGTAAAAGTACTGTTATATTACAAAGAAATATCTCGTTATTGAGAAAACAGAATCTAGTTATGAGTATAGTGATGTCGACATGACATCTCTGTACTGAAACGTTTTAATAAACTCGCCAATTTCAGTATGTGATATGTATACTGAATATTTCATGACATACAAATTTTAATATTCCGATACTTTAATTAAAATTTCATATTGCATACTCGTTAATAAATTTTAATTACTTAAAACGAAGCAATTTCGCAATGTCTGGTTGCAATCAATCGAATCGCATTCTCTTTATATGCGGACCTCAATGTAACTGACGCATGTTGAAGATTGTCCTGAATTCGAATCCTGTAAATTAATTTATTTTAATATAAAACCACAATAAAAATGTATCACACAAAATTCAAAAATTACGTTTGTCTAATTACAAATAAAAAAAACAATACTTGTGGTATTTTAGTTAAATGTGATATTGTATTAGAATACTTATTCTTTAATACTTGTGATATTTTATTTAAATGTGGTATTGTATTAGATTTCTTATTCTTACAATACTTGTGGTTATTTTAGTTAAATGTGATATTGTATTAGAATACTTATTCTTTAATATATGTGATATTTTAGTTAAATGTGATATTGTATTAGAATACTTATTCTTTAATACTTGTGATATTTTAGTTAAATGTGATATTGTATTAGATTACTTATTCTTACAATACTTGTGGTATTTTATTTAAATGTGGTATTGTATTAGATTACTTATTCTTACAATACTTGTGGTATTTTAGTTAAATGTGATATTATATTAGAATACTTATTCTTTTATACTTGTGATATTTTAGTTAAATGTGATATTGTATTAGAATACTTATTCTTATAATACTTGTGATATTTTATTTAAATGTGGTATTGTATTAGATTACTTATTCTTACAATACTTGTGGTTATTTTAGTTAAATGTGATATTGTATTAGAATACTTATTCTTTAATACTTGTGATATTTTAGTTAAATGTGATATTGTATTAGAATACTTATTCTTATAATACTTGTGATATTTTATTTAAATGTGGTATTGTATTAGATTACTTATTCTTACAATACTTGTGGTTATTTTAGTTAAATGTGATATTGTATTAGAATACTTATTCTTTAATACTTGTGATATTTTAGTTAAATGTGATATTGTATTAGAATACTTATTCTTATAATACTTGTGATATTTTATTTAAATGTGGTATTGTATTAGATTACTTATTCTTACAATACTTGTGGATATTTTAGTTAAATGTGATATTGTATTAGAATACTTATTCTTTAATACTTGTGATATTTTAGTTAAATGTGATATTGTATTAGAATACTTATTCTTATAATACTTGTGATATTTTATTTAAATGTGGTATTGTATTAGATTACTTATTCTTACAATACTTGTGGTTATTTTAGTTAAATGTGATATTGTATTAGAATACTTATTCTTTAATACTTGTGATATTTTAGTTAAATGTGATATTGTATTAGAATACTTATTCTTACAATACTTGTGGTATTTTAGTTATATGTGATATTGTATTAGATTACTTATTCTTACAATACTTGTGGTATTTTATTTAAATGTGGTATTGTATTAGATTACTTATTCTTACAATACTTGTGGTATTTTAGTTAAATGTGATATTATATTAGAATACTTATTCTTTAATACTTGTGATATTTTAGTTAAATGTGATATTGTATTAGAATACTTATTCTTATAATACTTGTGATATTTTATTTAAATGTGGTATTGTATTAGATTACTTATTCTTACAATACTTATGAATATTTTAGTTAAATGTGATATTGTATTAGAATACTTATTTTTTAATACTTGTGATATTTTAGTTAAATGTGATATTGTATTAGAATACTTATTCTTATAATACTTGTGATATTTTATTTAAATGTGGTATTGTATTAGATTACTTATTCTTACAATACTTGTGGTTATTTTAGTTAAATGTGATATTGTATTAGAATACTTATTCTTTAATACTTGTGATATTTTAGTTAAATGTGATATTGTATTAGAATACTTATTCTTACAATACTTGTGGTATTTTAGTTATATGTGATATTGTATTAGATTACTTATTCTTACAATACTTGTGGTATTTTATTTAAATGTGGTATTGTATTAGATTACTTATTCTTACAATACTTGTGGTATTTTAGTTAAATGTGATATTATATTAGATTACTTATTCTTTTATACTTGTGATATTTTAGTTAAATGTGATATTGTATTAGAATACTTATTCTTTAATACTTGTGATATTTTAGTTAAATGTGATATTGTATTAGAATACTTATTCTTACAATACTTGTGGTATTTTAGTTATATGTGATATTGTATTAGATTACTTATTCTTACAATACTTGTGGTATTTTATTTAAATGTGGTATTGTATTAGATTACTTATTCTTACAATACTTGTGGTTATTTTAGTTAAATGTGATATTGTATTAGAATACTTATTCTTTAATACTTGTGATATTTTAGTTAAATGTGATATTGTATTAGAATACTTATTCTTATAATACTTGTGATATTTTATTTAAATGTGGTATTGTATTAGATTACTTATTCTTACAATACTTGTGGATATTTTAGTTAAATGTGATATTGTATTAAAATACTTATTCTTACAATACTTGTAGTATTTTAGTTAAATGTGATATTGTATTAGATTACTTATTCTTACAATACTTTTGGTATTTTAGTTAAATATGATATTGTATTAGAATACTTATTCTTTTATACATGTGGTATTTTAGATAAATGTTGATATATTATGTTGTATTAGAATGTTAATTTAATGGTTTTTACTCACTTCCGTTTGTCCATCTGACTGACTGACTGACATCTGACTATTCCTTCCTCCTCGCACACATCTTATCTATCTATATGTCTGTTGAAAATTCTACTTCTCATTTTTTTATATGGTGGTAGGCCTCTCTGTCCGCCGGTAACCGTCTAAGTACCACTATACCGCCTATTTCTAACGCCAAATAGTACTGTGCAAACATTACTGTGTTCTGAATTTAATGGTGTTGTAGCTACAATAGTATAATTACTTGCTTAACGAGATTCAACATATTAAATCTCAGGTGACGAGCACAATGTGATGCAGTATATATCATCCTCAACAGCACCACGTTGTTATGGGCAGGCGTACCATCAGGCGATCGTACCGCTTGTCTCGTCGCTTAATTAAATAAAGGAATCTATTAAAAGAATATTTCAGATATTAGATATTAGGAGATATTTTTTCTATTGCTAACAACATTAATTATTTATAAGTACCACTTTAATAATTTATAGCTCAGAAAAGCAGAATTACAGCACAAAAAATACACAACAAAAATAATCATGATGAAATAGACATCCGTCTTAAACTAAATCTACTTAATTTAATCAGTAATCCCCCCATATGAACCCTTATATACGACAGCCCCTAGTGCTCAAGAGGCCGGGTTGATTGTATGTGGAGATCTTTGAGGGAAGCCTATGTCTAGCAGTGGACGTCTATCGGCTGATGATGATGATAAAATCTGTAACAAAAACACAAGTAAATTATCAATATTTAAGTAGTGTACTTTTATTACTATATATATATTACCATAATAAAAAATTCCAACGTCAGCCATCGGACCTGGTATATAAAATTTGATTAGCCTTCAAGGGTCTAAACATTCTAGAGACAGTATATACATTAAATAACAAACAGCCTTGTTGATATTCCCACAACTGGGAGGCGAGGCCTTCCCGCAAAATAATATAATACCTAATATACATTGTTTACTTAAATTAACTGTGATTCTGGCGTGAAAGGCGCTGTAACCATTATAAATATTCACTGGCGTGAAATTAAATCATCCGGTCAGCTGACACAAGTACTATGCTTCTGTAAAAACCCGACGTTGTGGGAGCATCCCTTGGGATACAATACTATTAACCTCGTCTTGGCAAAAACTTGATTTTACTGGTGGTAGGTCTCGGTTGCCGGAGACCGTCTAAGCAAGGACCCCCGCAGCGTCTATTTCTACCACCAAGTAGTAGTGTGCAATCACTACTGTATTCTAGTTTGAGGATCGCTGTAGCTGGTGTAGTTGCAAGAGGAACAAGATTTAACATATTATGTCTGAGAGAATGAAGACGCTCATGAAAGTGGAGGAAGCGAGAGAGGTGTGCCAGAATCGTAGCCAGTGGAGAGATGTGGTCTCTGCCTATTCCACTGGGAACGAGGCGTGATATATATGTATGTCTGAGAGCGACGACTGCACTCGTGAACACGAGTCTAGGATCTTTTCAGCACGACGAGCATAACTTGATGCTGTATGTACCATTGTAATAGAGCAACATTGTTATAGCTTGGCGTTTCACTTACCATGAACGTCCCTCTCGTCTTGACGATTAATTATTTCAAAATCCATTAGGTGATGGTAATGATGATTAATGTCTTATTTCAATCGATACCTATACTAATTTGAGTGTTCTGTTTTATTTTACAATGGACTAGGACTTATCTCTTCTGTTGTCTCATTTTTGTATAGTTAACTATAAGGCAGTGTATGTTGAAGCTGCTTCTCCCAGAATATTCTTGGAGAACGAGAACGAACTTGGAGTTCGATGCGTGGTTACATTAATAGTAATATGTGGTGTAAACATATATTGATATCTTATCAACAAGTATGTGTATAGCAGAAGTCGTTAAATAATAATAATTGGAAGTATCCCCTGTCCGCCTAATGGTTGACCAACCCCAATTTTACAAATTACACTCCTCTTCATTCAGTTAGTTTCCCAAATTTTATTTTATAGCTTAGATTGTATAATTTTATTAATATTTTGAAGGTGAGGGTTGTAAGGGTTACAGCACAACAACTCACGGGATCCAAGCCAACCTCACCTGCTTGTGGTGCACCCTGCTAATCAACAAACGAGGCTCTGACTCCCACCAAACCGGATTGTTCCACCACCACCACCACCAATCAGCCGGAAGACGTCCACTGCTGGACAAAGGCCTCCCCCAAAGATTTCCACTCAGACCGGTCCAGTTCAGTTCAGTCAGATTGTTCCAGTGTGATGAGAAATAGCCCAAATTCCCTCAAATATATCCCTATACGGTTGAGGTGATAATTTGTGGACGACTATCGGCTAATAATGATGATGATGGCTAAGAAAGATATATCCTTATGTATATATATCTCATCATTTTAATATGTACCTATGTGTATTTTTTTTGTCATCTGAATCAGTGCTTAAATATGATTCTATATCCTATTCATTATTTTTTTCCACTTCTCCGCTGCTCTTATCAAGAGGAAATAAAAGAGTAATGAAGATAAAGGATATATTAAATAATAACAACAAGCAACTTCATCTGATGATATAATGATGATGATCATGATCCACCGATAGACGTAAGACTGCCTTAAAGATCTCGACAATCGCTTCTGCGCTGCTTTCTTCCAGCAACTTAAAACGATCTCCATCAGTGAGTTATTTGCATATCCTCAACAATAGGCCGTCGGCAGGCGGAATGTCTCAGTAAACCAGTAACTTTTCTAGCTTCAGCATCTACACTACTGCTTCCGTAGACTTACCACCAATAAACTATTCATCTCTACATCACACAAGAACCAAACGAGAAGGCGCTTCAATATTTTGAACTTTTTTTTTTTTTTGTTAAAAGAACCCCTGTTCAATTAGACTTGTTAAAACTATCAGTAAGCATGATAAAACGTGCGGGTATCCAGTCCTGCAAACGTGTAACAAATGGAATGAAATTGACCTAATAAAGTATCCCCCAGTCCCCTGCCAGCTATTAGACCTTGGCCATAGGCCGGCCGAACTTGTCCCAGCATTAATTGCTTAAACGTGTGTCGGGTTACAAATCTGTGTTAAAATTTTTGCCAATTCAAAGCACCAAAACTTCTCCAATGGAGCTGAAAAAGGCTTGAAGTTAGAGCCCAAGATTTTTTTCATCATTCGTCCAAGTGAGGAGAACAGTAAGACGTTCACCTCATAGCAAACTAGTTACGATAACATACATTGGACCCTACTGTGCTTATCGCCTTAAAATACTAGATCGTAAATTCCTAAAGGACGCATTACCGCCCACAAGTGGGCAATATAACTTCATTATAAAACGATTAGAGGGAAATAGTGAGACAGAGAGAATTAACGTTTCCTTATGAACAGAAAAAAAAATAGAATATTGTTAACTATTAGGTGGTAGAGCCAGGGATTTTTTTCTTGATAACAGCTGTGGTAGGTAATAAAAGGTTGGAGTCTTATGCACTAGATGGTAAGTGGCGTTACCCTAATAATTTGGCGGTAGTGTCTCCGGCAAAGAGATCTACCACCAGATCTAGCAATATGTAAATAATATAAACACAGATTGTAATAAAAAAAATCTAATCAAAACTGGTAAGTTTCTATTACTAAGAACAGTCTAAGTAGGTAGTATGCAAATATTACTGTCTCTCTGATCGCAGGACGCTGTAGTTAGTCAAATTACTGGGGTAACGAGACAAGAAATTTATGCTTTAAAGCGATGAGCGCTATGTAGAGCAAAGTATATCATCGTAACTGGCGCTACATTGCTATGGGCAAGAATATCACTTACCATCAGCTGAACTTCTTGCTGATCTCATGGCTTAGTCATAATAAAAAAAAACTGTTAAGTATTACTCGATAGTGTTATCTTGTTCTGACGGATAGATTCATCATGTACTTCTAGACGTATGAAGGAAGCGACGGCGGCCAGTCCAAATAAACAAATATTTTTCACATCCCACGTCCTCTTAATAACCATCAGAGCAGAACGCCAGACCCTCATTAAAGCAGCACTTACATATCCACTTCAAAATTGTGCGGTATTGGCGCGAAAAATTAATAACACCGCGGACGTATGAATATTAAAATACCCTCGACTGCGTACTCCGCAGCCTCCACCCGGCGATACACTGGAGAGCACTCGACACCGGATCCGCGTGTGGAGGCCCCGGGGTTTCAACCACACTGAGCATTACCACATGTAAATCTTTTTACATGAAAAATGTCCTTCAACACTCTCATCTTAACGTTATACAACATAAAAACCTGGTAATACATTATATGAAATATCTCGGACTCCCTCAAAGATGTCCACAACGTAAGCCTTCATTTGTATCCAAACGTTTCCTGTGACCTTCACAAGATCAGGTCTCCATCCTGTAATACTACGGTGCTGAAAAATCCTACAAGTGATGGATAAGATGGGTAGAAGTATCTACTAGTACGCGGATGCTTCTTTAGGACCTTACTGCCCCATTGGCTATCAGTCCTTTTAACAATGCCGCCTTTTGTTACTTAAGTTTAGCGATCTTTTGTTCTATTACTATAGTAACTTTGTATATCTTAACACTTACCATCAATTGAACTGCTGACTGTGCAGCGTAAACAATAAACCGGAAACCGTAACAAATTGTTTGCTGTTGCGAAATTTCAAAGTAATTTATTAGAATTAACGAATTATTAACCTCACAACAAAGCATATTTCGTTGAGACGTTAATAATCGCTTATTTTAACTTAATTGCGATTTCTTTTTTGTTTTGGAAACTTGGAAGGTAATTGGATAAAATCCCAGACGCTATCCCCCCGGGACACGCGATCGCCGAGCCGTGCCCAACAAATTGATTAGATTTACAATGTCCCAAGAAGTTGCGCGTTGAGAAATTACGTTTTTTATTATATTACGCTTACAAACGGCATCACCTGGAAACACTAAACAGGTTTATGAGTCACGCGGATGAGGATCCTACCTGCCGCCGTAAATATTATATCCTTTTTTAACAACATAAAGCGACGAGCGCACTACGCGGCATTACCTTGTGATGTACGCTCGGCATGTATTAACGCGCCGTTACGTTATTGTAACATTTTGATAAGCAGTTTAAATAAAAAAAAATATGTTATTAAACTTTCAAGCTTAAATAATCATCAAAAAAACACCCCGTGGCTCAGAGGTTAACCACTTAAAACAAGCTCCTTATTCGTTTTGAGAGCCAAACGTTGTGAAATACGAAAGAGGGGTTTTTATATAAACCAGGTATCTCACAAGTTAAAAATGTAGTCCTAAAATTAAGCAGAAACTAACAAACTAGTAGAAAAACAACAAATATCAGACTAATATATTATTCATTTATTTAAGTATACATTAGTAATAAATTACATATTACACACGCAACTTAAATTGAACTTATTCGTTAGATTGCTACTTCATAAAGCATTACACTAAGTAATTGGAAATTCTGTCAAGTAGCACATCGGAAAGCAAAACTTGTTTGTGACGGGGATAAGTTTTGAGGTTGTCTTCTTGTGTATAACATATATCATGTAGTCTAAAGAGAATAGTATAATTCTTGGATCTTGTTCATAGATTCGCTTAACTCGGATCAGGTTGTCATAACATATGAAATAATTCATCATCAGATTTGCTATGGTGGTCGTTTGTAAGCGATAGGCTGGAGAAGCGTGGGCTTAATTCCCACTAAACCTGTGCTTCCTTGATTATAAGGAAAGAGACCAGCATGTTCCAAAGCAACAGTTTTTAATGTATAGCTATATCAGGTGCACTTGAACTCCGTGGTGGATTAACATGAAGCAATCCCTATAAGCTGTAGGCGATAAGAGGACCTATTGTGAGGTTTTTGCTGGTAATACTCCAGCAAATTTCAATCCTTAAGCCGAAGGATTTTCAACTAACATTTCCCTTTCAGTTAAGATATCGTTATCTATGGATTTAGTAGATACTACCGCGCTACAATAGTGTGTGAAATTGTTTCTGTGTCTTTGGTAAAAGAAGGAATAAGCAGAGCCGTTGGAGTTTAGCTGGTGTGTGTTGGAGTTGGAAAGAGTGCAGCATGACTACTCCATTGCTCTCGTACCGAAAAGATATCAAGTTCAAGGTTGAGCAATTGAAGAAATACGTAAGCTTTTGCTGTTGTTTTTTGAAGTTTTGACCTTGTTTATCGACGAATCAAAGTATTACTTTTATATTATTATTTATCATTATCATGATAAATGACTTCATAGAAGTTTATAAACTGCAACGCCTCGTTATCAGAGCTGACAGTACTAATGAAAGTTATCAGCTCAATAAGAGTGGAACTACATAACCTTTGAATGAATCACGCATACTCTTTGCGTGACCCGAAAGCTTTATGAAGCTTTAATAATATACTCATACGAACTTAATCCCATAATGAATTACATTTCGTTGAAACATTCCTAATAATACAAGAGTTGACGGCATTTTACTCGATTAGTCAATCGAGTTTTTCCTTACTTTTCTACCCAAGATCGTGCTCTTTATTTATCATCAACTATGATATCCTTCAAAGAAGCATCCTAATGATGTACACAGGATATTCAATAAACAAAGTATATGAGTAAAAATTTGATTTAGACCTTTATTTTTTATATATGGGTATAAACTGAGTATATTGGAAGCAAAAAGTTAAGTAACTTACTATCCATGCTTGGTAGATTGTCAGATATAAGAGTAAAAAAAATGTATTAATACAAATCCATACTCTTCAGAACACTAGTGGTAGATCTCCGTTACCGGAAACCGTCGGGGTACCACCTCAGCACCTATTTCAGCCCGCAAAAAGTAGTATGAAAATATTACTGTTTTCTGGCTTAAATGACGCTGTAGCTAGTGAAATTACTGCGGTAATTAGACTTAACATCATTTGTCACAAAAAGACGAGTATAATGCGGTGCTGAGTATATCGGTCTAAATAGCCACATGTAGTTATGGGCTGTACCACTAACAATCAGGTGAACGTCTGGTTCGTCTAGATAAAAAGCGCTTTGTTTAAATACAATAGAGCTAACACTGAGGATTCGGGTTCTGCCCGCCGTACCGATCGGACGTCCCATGCGTCCGCTGCCAGTGCGCGATACAGTTACGCCCGCTCCGTTCGACTCGCCCGTGCACGTGCGCGCCACAACGCCGCTCAGGCGGCCGCCATTTGCGCTCGCGTGCGCCAGTGCAAGTGCAGATAGTGAAGTTTAGATACCAGCACGCGAAAACTCTGCCGGAGCTTGGTTCCGGCACTGTAAGTAGCTTTCTCTTTAATCGCCTCAGAGGCGAGGTCATAGCATAGAGCCTGTTGCATTAGGCGACGGCTAAGTCCCCTACCGAATAGATACACAACCCCCCGCCGCACGGCGGGGCGGCTGCTCAACAAAATGGCGTCCGTGCAAATGGACGCCTTACTCGCCCAGTTTGCGTGCTTTGCACGCAAACAATTCCCTGAGGCCTGGGAAGAATTCACCAAGTCGGCCTCTACCCTTCCCACGCGTTCCGTCAACTTGGACACGGACAGCCCGGCCTCTCCGGACCCGACTCCCGCGACTCGAGCGCATAACAAGGCGAGGGCCCCCATGGCGGGGCCTTCCAAGCCCGAGCTGCCCGCCTCCTCCGAATCCGACTCGGAGGGCACCGCTAGCGGCAGCGACATGGAGGTGGACCGTCCACTCTCCAAGACCACCGACGAAGAGGGCTTCACCCTCTACGTCAAAAAGCGCAAACGCGCTTCTAAGCGGCCCTCCGAGTCAAACTCGGACCGCTCCTCGCCGACCAGCACGCCGGCAAAAAAGCTGCGCCTCTTGCGCACCCCCCAGCACTTCGGCCCCGCCCGAAAAACGCGGCCCGAAGCCGCCTCCCCCGATTGTCCTCCAGGACAAGACTAAATGGAACGATGTTTCCAGGTGGTTCGCGAACCACAAAATTGCATGCCCCAAAGCGCAGAACACCGCGCAGGGTATCCGCATCAACCTAGCAACGGTTGACGACTTCCGGGCTGCCACCAGGCACCTGCGGAACGCCGGACTCGGCTTCCACACGTTCGCTCTCCCCGAGGAGAAGCACCTCCGCGTTGTCATACGCGGAATCCCAACGGAGATCGACATCTCCGAGGTCGTCGACGACCTCAAAAAACGAAACTTCCCCGTGCTGGAAGCCCGTCGCATGACAAGCATGCGAACAAAGGCCGCACTCCCACTCATTCTGACAAGTCTCGAACTCTCTCCGGAGGGTAAAAAGATCTTCGAGATCACCCGCCTGTGCAACCTCACCAGCGTGAGGGTAGAGGTACCGCACAAAAAAGGCATCATCGGCCAATGCCACCGATGCCAACTTTACGGCCACTCAGCCCGTAACTGCTTCGCCCGCCCGAGGTGTGTCAAATGCACCGGGGACCACGGGACGAAGGAGTGCTCCCGCACCGCGGAAGCGACAAACCCGCCGAGCTGCGTCCTGTGCAAAACCGAGGGACACCCCGCGAATTATCGCGGGTGCACCAAAGCCCCGCGTAGGCAACCCGGGGCCGCACAACGGCTCACCACCGCCCCCACAAAGGCTGCACCGCAGCCATCTGCCTCGTCTAGGCCACCGCCCGCACAGCCGGCCGTTCCGCCGGCGGTGTCGGCGTGGAGCAAACCGCTCCTTAGGCCAAAAGCCGCCCCTCTGTCGGGGCCGCCGAAACCACAGGCTGCTCCCAGCCAAACACCTCCGCCTTCGGAGCTCCAGAACATTCTCGCCTACATCCAAAAGGTGAGCATTAAAGATATTCTTCTCTTAGGAGGAAAATTGCGAGCCGCTCAAAACTCGCATGATAGGTTGAGGGCCTGCATCGAGCACGCAGACACACTCGCTGCGCTCGAAGAACCCTTCATGTAACCACCCCCCAGGATTCTGCCTGAGACCTTTGGTATTCCATCTCATTCTAACGTTATGCAGATACACAGGGTCTTAGGAAGAATCAAACCCCGCTCGCTGACTGTCGCGTACTTCAACGCGAACGGCATCCGCTCTCAAAAGGAGGAAATAAGCCTGTTTCTTAGGAACCATGACGTCGACGTCATGCTCATTCAGGAAACATTCCTCAAACCGTTTCATCGCGATCCGAAAATCGCGAACTATCATATTATCCGCCACGACAGGCTGACCGCCCCAGGAGGCGGCACACTTATCTACTTCAAGCGGGCCCTGCATTGCATACCGCTTGTTAGTCCAACCCTCGCCAAAATAGAAGTCTCGGCGTGTAAAATCTCCCTCACCGGTCATCAACCGATCGTCCTAGCATCCGTCTATCTGTCCCCGACAAAAGAAATGCGGGAAACAGACATAAGAACCCTTCTCGACCTAGGGCCGGCTGTCATCGTCGCCGGCGATCTAAACAGCAGGCATAGCACCTGGGACCCGATCATGTCAAACCGAAATGGTATAATCCTCTCCAAACTCGCGGATAAGCTCAAGTTTAACATTGTAGCGCCGCAAACCCCGACGAGATACCCTACCGTCGCGTTTCACAACCCATCCACACTAGACATTGCGTTGTTCAATAACGTGACCGTCCCACTGCATTCGATCGAGACCATAGACGATCTCAGATCCGACCACCGCCCGGTTCTTATGAAGCTGGGCCGGCCCGCTGGTGAGGTCCCTCTGACCAAAACCATCGTCAACTGGCGCAGCCTCGAGGTCAAACTCAAGGCCGCGAACCCCCAGCACCTAGACGGAATCCCTGATACGATCGACTCGCTCGGCGCTGCAAACCGAGCGATCGACTCGTTAACGAATCACATTGCCACAGCCGTCGAGGAATCGTCGAGAACGGTGCCCGAGTCGGACTATCTGCTCGGGTCCTTCCCGGCGGACATTCGTCGGCTGATAAGAGCGAAAAACGCCACAATGAGACTCTATTCACGATACAGATCCGAGGAGCTGAGGATAAAACTGCGCCGCCTTCAAAGGCTGGTAAAAGAGCGCATATCCGAACTCAGATCCGACAGATGGGACAATCTGCTTTGCGACTTGGAGCCTTCGAGCGCCAACTTTTGGCGTCTGGCCCGCAGTCTCAAAGCGGAGAACATGGCCCGCATGCCTCCCCTCGTAATGAGCGATGGTTCCTCCCTTGCGTTGGAGGATACCGAAAAAGCAGATTGTCTCGCCGACAGTCTAGAGAGCCAGTGCACTCCCTCTACCGCACCAGTGGACCCCGATCACCTCAAGTTGGTCGAGGACGAGGTGCGCCGCAGGGCAGCCCTCCCACCAGAAGGTCCCCCTCTAAAACCGGTTTCCCCCGGTGAGGTCGTTGACATCATAAAGAGGCTGAAAACCAGATCAGCCCCGGGATCCGACAACATCTCCAACAGAGTTGTGAAAAGTCTCCCGCCCCCGATCGTCGGTCTGCTAGTGGCCATATTCAACGCCCTGCTAACCGACTGCTCCTTCCCAGACGCCTGGAAAGAGGCCGTAGTGATAGGTATTCCGAAGCCTGGAAAGCCGAGGAACCTACCCAACAGCTACCGTCCGATCAGCCTACTGAACACCTTGGGCAAACTTTACGAGCGCATAATTCTAGAGCGTCTGCGCCATTTCACCGCAGAGAACAACCTCCTCCCGGATGAACAGTTCGGATTCAGGAGCAACCACTCTTGCGTTCATCAAGTGCACCGACTGACCGAGCACATTCTGGTCGGTCTCGAGCACAAACGACTGATCGACACCTGCGCCGTCCTATTCGACGTCGCCAAGGCGTTCGACAAAGTCTGGCACGAAGGCTTGATATACAAGCTTTACACTCTCAAAGTGCCAGACCGTCTAGTCACCGTCATTCGAGACTACCTCTCGAATCGCTCCTTCCGCTTTCGCGTCGAGTACGCTCTCTCCTCGCCCCGGCCGATTAAAGCCGGTGTCCCTCAAGGTTCTTGCCTCTCCCCGCTACTCTTCTCGCTCTACACGAGCGACATACCGAGAGACCCCTTCGTCAAGATGGCCCTTTTCGCGGACGACACCGCTCTTTATCATTCCGGCAGAGCTCCGGGTATTATAACGAAGCGCCTACAGAACGCGACCACCCGCCTAGGCGAGTGGTTCCGGACGTGGCGAATCGATATAAACCCGGAGAAAAGTGAAGCCATTCATTTCACCCACCGTAGGTCATCAACCCTTCTCAAGAAGGCGAAAAAACGCGGCCATGAACTCGGCCAGCTCTCGCTCTTCGGCCAGCCGATCCCATGGAGAAGCTCGGTCAAATACCTCGGCGTCACACTCGACACCAGACTCAATTTCGTCGCCCACATCCGAGAGGCGAGAAAGAAAGCGGCCCAAGTACTGGGCAAGCTATACCCCTTGCTGTGTAAGAAGAGCAAGCTCTCTCTCAGACACAAGCTTCACCTTTACAAGGTATGCGTAAGACCTATAATGTCTTACGCAAGCGTTGTCTTCGCCCATTCGTCCGAAGACCGTCTCAAACCTCTGCAGACTCTCCAGAACCGTTTTACCCGCACCGCGACTGGTGCCGAATGGTACCAGCGCAATGTGGACATCCACAGCGACCTTAAACTCCCAACGATCAAGGAGCACTTCAGAGAGTGCTCCGTGACCTACTTCGCCAAGGCGGCAACTCATCCCAACCCTCTGGTGGCCAGCGCGGCCAACTACGTGCTACCTCCGAATTCCAGGACGAAAAAGCGCAGACCGCGGCACGCGCTTATTCCGACATCCCAAGGGGTCCCGCAAACCACACACATACCCTCAGTCACCGACAGCACCGACGTCACCACACACACTTCGGACACTACCAACACGCTCCGAATATCAGCATCACGCCGCCCTCGCTTCAGAACGCGGCGCCGCAGCTACTCACACACCGCGTACACTAAGTACACCTGCGACCGTGGGCGGTCCTCGCCGCCCAGAGATTCCGATACAGGCGAAGGTAGTCAGGGAACGGGCCCGCGCCCGGCCTCGACGACCGAGTAGAATCGCCAGATAAAGAACTACAAGAACCAGACACACACAATCATCCGCCAGACAGCTACATCCCGCGTAGCGCATTTTAGTTTATAGAAACTCAGGCCGTGGATCCGGGTCCACGAGCCCAGTGTCAGATGAGCTGTAAGAGCCGCTGTGGCTTGCAGCCCTGTCTACAACAAGAATATATAGACTGAGACCTCAACCTCAAGTGATGTTATAAGACACAGAGGCCGAAAGTAACATGGCATGATCACATACATAACATACTATTATTATAGTAGATTGAAAGTATGATAAGGAAGCGGTGCGGCGTGGTTGAAGATGTAGTGACAAGGATAGAGAAAGGGATGCTTAGATGGTTCGGCCATGTCGAAAGAATGGATGAAAGAAGATTAACGAAAGAAATATATAAGGTAAGAATAATTGGAAAAATCGGTGCAGGTCGACCTAGGCGGACATATTCCGATCAAATCGGAGATGTCCTAAAGAAAGGCCGGATCAAAAGCACACGCAACCAACAGGTGTGCCAGGATCGTAGCAAGTGGAGAGAGGTGGTCTCTGCCTACCCCACTGGGAACGAGGCGGGATATATATGTATGTATGAAAGTATGGACTTTAAAGTTCGGGCAAGGTAACGCATTGATACAGGCTATAGCTGAAGTAGAATCCCATGAACTAGATTATCTCTTCATCGTGATCCTCATCAGCTCATAGACGTCCACTGCTGGACTAGGCCTCTCACAAAAATCTCCACTATCTCTAAATCTCTCATTTATCTATTATCTCTTACTACTAGTGAAAATCTTTTCTCTTTTTTCTATGTATTTTTCGTATCGCCTTTGATTCTTTGTACTACGTTAAAAAGTAAACATCGCCGCCATTTTCTTTTACCATCTACAGCTCTTAAAGCGGAACGATTGTGCGACTGCGTTTTATTACTGACAATATTATTATTACGGCGTTGTTTTACATCGAGTGCCGACAGTTCATTACCACGAGGGTAAGTGCCTCGTAAAGTAACTTTATTTTGTTATACACCTAACGTTATGTTGTACTGACAATGAAAAAAAAGAGAGATCCAGCTATTTATTCTATGATAAATATGAAAAAAAACTGTTTAATTGAAACCGCGACAAGTGGCGACGACAGTTTGAAACTACGACGAAAACACAATTTTATAGAAGTTAAGTTAGGACGATCATACCTCAAACACTAAAAACTCTTCGAATTGCTGGGAGACATTAGACCCAAACATTACCCTGGTTGAGACTGAATTTTCCTGAATACATTATAAGAGATCTATGTTCAGCAGTGGACGTCAATTTGAGATGATGATGATAATTAAACCCTCTTCAAGAAGCTATCTCTTTTAGTATCCTCGCTGCTACAGCAAACACCAGACCATATCTAATTTGCCATCTAGATCGAGATCGCATTGTGATCTCAAAACTCGCAAACCTCATTATTGACATAAACCCCTAAAACCTGTAACAAAATAAAAATTCTAGTCTTTTTATCATTAGGCCAAAACTAAATTGCTGATATGAAGAAGATCTACCACCAGATTGCAAAGAACACAAACACGTCCTATCAAATAGGATATAAATTAAATTATGGAACAAATTTTAAAAGCAGCATGCAGACCGGAAGGCTCACAATTTTATATCCGGTACACGAAAATGCATGCTGCACAAAGGTCCTTCAGCGGTACTTTGCGAGTGCAGCGTCACAAGGTGAGTGGAAGATATTGCATTTCTTCCAGTATTGAAGTAAAATGACATACGAAAGATTTATTGCCCGTATATAACCTTCGTAGTACATTCAAAAGAGGTTCTAATTTGTTTTCATTAAAATGTGTGAAACCTGAATTAATTACAACAAAAGAGGTTGCTATAGAATAAGAAAATAAAGAAGGAAGAATAATAACGAATTGCTCAACTGTTTTTATAAAGCTGGTAGCAGATCCTCCATTAGTAATCTTATATAAAAAGGTATAATTTCTCTTAGTCATTCTAAACTTTTCTAGATCATTGTAAAGTTTTAGTGTAGTGCTGCTTACAAATGTGCATTTACAACAGTTTTTATTAAGATAACATCATTTGAGTGTAAATGGAGGCAAAAAGTGGATGTTAATCAAAGAAATCTTGTTTCCGTACCTCTCAAGGATAAATTCAACATTCTGTGTTGCCAATTTAACGTCCGCGACTGCAATTCGGAGCGAAAAAGGTGCAATAACGAAAGGCACTCTCATTTTCATTAAATTCGAATGAAAGTTTTTAGTGTCTATTTTAATGTACTGTGTAGAACTTGGAAACTTAAATCCACATAGCGTTAACAATAAGGCCGTGGATGCTAATCTAGATCTAAGTCGACAACCAGAGCTTACTGTTGATTTAAATTACAAAGTTGATAGGTAGACAGGCGAAAAAACTCTACCACCAAATAAAGTCCACGACATAGAATCAAATCAGATACCTTCAGTGCTTTTATACAAGCGATTAGCTTTTATATTACGAGAATAGTAGGATCTAGATCAAAACAATATTTAGCTTGTAGCCTTCAAATATGTTAAGCCTCGTTTTACTAGATTACCGACTGCTTTTCAAACCAGAACAGTAACTTTTGCATATTACTGTTTGACAGCATAATACAAATGATTATATATAATAAGACAACAAAGAAAATTATTAATTAGTTATCATTCCTCCTCATCATCATCATCGTTTCAACAGTTGGACGTCGACTGATAGATGAAAGATCTTGTATACGTTACAAGAGATCACAAATAGTCTTTAATTAGAAATGATTCGTTTGTAATTAAAAACCTATTCCTAGCAATTTCATTATTCACATGACTTTCATTAGAGAAATTAACAAAGTTAATTTTGAAAATAGTTCTGAGAACTAATTTCGCTAAAAGGACGATAAATTTTAGGGCAAAAAGCTTGACGTGTTTTCGCCTAAAAACTGCTATTTGCCTTGATTAAATATTAGTTAGTTTAATTCCAACTTAACTTTACAAGTTAACGACGATTCATTTAATTCTAAAACTAATTTATAAACTAAAGACACAATTACATTTATTCATACACTTCTTAATCACACAGTTTGTATTATAAAGTATAGAATATGTATTACAATTCTTATAACAACAATGTATATATAAGATTTTTTTTAATATATTTGTTGTTGTTCTCAAAAAATAATGAAGTATATTTTGTGTTGGTCGCATTACTTTAATTGATTATAAATTGGCAGCACTTAAAATATGGCAACACTGAACAAACGTCAGAATATTTAGCGGGCAGTATGACGCTATCATTCGAGCACTAGCTACAGAAAAGCGGGGATGATTGCTATTGAAATATTTCATAGGAATTGAAGTGTATTTCACTGTGAATTGTTAAAAAGTTGTTAGAAAAAACTTGAAAATATATTATTATACCAACTAGGGGATGTTCTGACAATTTGTTTTTGCAGATCATTGCTTGTACCCTCATAGCTCGATTAGTATTAAGGCTATGTCGTTGAAAGCCGTTAAAGAATATACTACAAGATCTATCTATATACAACCCATAGACGTCCACTGCAGGACATAGGCCTCCACGAAGGTGGGGGTCCATAAGAGTGGATATGGGTCATTTTCTATCACTTTGGCCCAATGCGGATTGATAGGAACCAGAGGCTCGTTTGTTGATTAACAAGGTGCACCAGGTGAGGTTGGCTTAGGTCCCGTGAATAGTTGTGCGGGACCCCTTACACCCCTTTACTGATTCCTACAAGATCTAACTGGATCCAAATAGATAAATAAAAATGCCAGAATGTATTCTAATAAATTCGTTTTATTACACAATAATAATGTAAGTTATGTTCTGGTTTTAACCATCTTCTTAGTGTCACTACTACTTCTGCTTTCTTTTAAGTAATATTATCTAAGTGTTAATAGAAATTATTAACCATTTATCTGATTACAATGCAATAAAAAGTTTACTTCTTCTGTTATCAACTTTGATGGATTATCATTCTATCGTCTATACGTAATGGATTCGACTTCGTGTACCGATCTCACCTCGCCACTTTGATTTACGAGGGGTTCGAATGAAACGGATTTACCGCTTCTTTACTTTACTATGTTTTTATCATACAAACCGTATCGTCTCTCTGATTTTATTAAAACTACTGGCTGTAGCTTTTCCTTGTATCTACTACAGTAGTTCTTATATCTATCAAATAGTTGCGTACAAGCCTAATATATTTTTTACACGTGTTCTTTCTTGCCTAAGATCGTCTAGGTAGGTATTACCGTAGCACCTATTACTATCGCCGAACAACAGTTTTTTTTTTTTAGAAAGCGACAAAATGTGTGGGATGTTCACCTGATAGTAAGTGATATACCTGACAATAACAACGTGGGGATAGTTAGGATGTTATAACAGCACCACATTGCGCCTTGAGATATAAGACCTTAGGTCTTATTAACCCCAGTAAATTTACGAGTTACAGCACTCTTTAAACAGGAACACAGTAATATTTGCATACTTCTGTTTGTCGACAGATATAATAGCTGCAGTGGTGTCTACCTAGACGGTCTCCAGAAACAGAGACCTAACACCCAACCAGAGTACTTGGAAATGAAATTGTTTGGGATACGAGCCTTGTGACAGGGCAGAGATCAATGCACTGGTTATAAAACGTACATTATCATAGTGGTCTTGTTAGAATAAAAAAAAATTCAAAAACAAATTTACAGGAATGGCTAAACGCCGTGGAATAATGAAACCCCACAGGTATTCCTGAAGGTTTGGTTTATACTTTAACATTTAACGGCTCCGCGAGTTAACGTTTATGTAACGTTACGAGCACATAGTTGGCGGCCGTGTAATAAATGAAATGAAATTGACCAAATAAACCCTGGTCCCCGGTCCCCTGGCGGCTATTAGCGGCTGACGGCAGACCCGACCAGCTCATTCCGGCGTTAATTATTTAAACGATCCCGGCTTTACTCGCCAAGATTTGTTTATGTTCCATTAATCAGCTTTTCATCTGCGATCTCGCAATGATGACGCCTTGATGTTTATCACAGTACATTTTAAAGTAACTTAAAAAAAAAGTTACAAAATTTAGTTATGCATTTCTTTCATTCATTACCAGTACGTCACCCGATGGTAACACTTTCATAACAGTGTAGCATTTATCACAGAATGTATACATACGAACTAGTGCATTACAATGTTATGAAAGAAGTTGCTGCTGTGTTGTAATCCTTCAGAAAAATACTTCATTTTTTGAACGTTTCCAAGTCATATCTGTCCAATTATTTTCGATATTAAAATGGATCGCTTGTATTTATCAAATATCTGATACCTGAGAGTCATAGGTTGCCAACCTAAAGGGTTCAACGTCGCTAACCCGCGCTAACCCAACGTATTCAACATGACACATATTAACTAACCAAATTCAATGTAAATGCAAACAGGAGCCAACGCTGACCCGCTGTGAATTGTATCGAACCTCTGTTTAGCTTACACGATGCATCTATTAGAGGTCCAACGTTCCCTGGGTCTATAGAATTCGATCTCTATTGATAGAGTCGGGTCTCGGGAACGGGTTACGTTAATTAATAGTACAAGATAGAAGTAGATACTTGTTAGGGAATGTATTATCATTTATAGGAGAATTTTAAACGAATAATTTTATTATTATTAGTCTTAATATATTAACAATTTAAAACAGTACGAGAAGTAGCGTTTGTCAGTAAAAAAAAAAGAGTAAAAATTGGTTAACTGTATGACACAACGTAAAGTTATCATGCATGATATCAGTAACAAGCAGTCATGTTTTAACTCCATGGGTCAGTCAAGAATTCTATTCATATGTGACAATGAAGCACGCTCATTTAAAATTATCTCAACTAGCATATGTTGACAGTCTGAACACCATACTACTACCATGACAGATCTAGACTAACCGGGTATACATAGCCTTACGGGTACCTAAAAATCCTACCACCAACCAAAGTAATAAGCACCTGAACTTTATTCAGATTTAGTTTGTTTTAAATATTTACGCATGAGCTAAGTTCATTATCTTACCATAGGATTCTATTAAATATATATTTTTTAACAGTCAATTTATGTCCCCACTGTTGGGACACAAGCCTACCGTCAATAAGAGGGCGATGGGCCATAGTCACCACGTGGACCTAATGCGGATTCGTTCACATACACCTTACTGTAAATTCTAATTCATGTGCAGGTTTCCTCGCGATGTTTTCCTTCACCGTTTGTATCTCGCTGTTGTAACTAAAGTTCACAAATGTACATAACTTAAATATTAAAGTCGTCGGTACATAAGAAGTTTCAAACCCGCTACTTTTGGAATGAAGGCCGCACGTTCTAACTATTAGGCTAGGCCAGCGAGCTACCTCAGAATATTAATACCCTTTTATTCCCGTTTTTATATGAAAGCTCTGCTTCATCCATAGAGAGATGATTAAAAAATATCGAGAGAAAAAGTTCAGACATTTACTCAATTACCAGTAAAAGTGGAACAGGTGTTTTTGTGAATTCTCTCCTCTGAACAAACCACGAAGATACTTGCAACTTATTTTCTTAGGACGCCATTTATTGAATATACGCTTCAAATGCAAAGCGTTTGTTACACTATGTTATTTTATGGAATAGTTAACGAATTGTTAAATATATATTTAACTATAACTGTTCAGAATTAACCATAAAAACTATAAGAAACAATAGATCTTATAGAATCGCAACAACATAAAGATTATAGATAATTTATTGAAAGAGTTTTATATCAACTCTTAATATCTAAGCTAAGATCAGATTAGATCATTATTCGTATAGATCCAATAGGAAGATATTAAATCAACCAACTCTTTGACCTATCTTCAAACACTTTATGCTTCTCTTAATATTACTTGAAAATACTACTTCAAATTAGTACTTGTAAATAACATTTATAAGTACTAATTTCAAGTAGTATATATGTAATTATTAAGCAATTTGTCAAACATTCCTAATGATAGTCTCGAAATTTTCAAATCAGACTGACTAGTATCAAATAATTAATCATCAGACATAAACCTCCCCCAAAGATCCCTATATCGATCTATATATATAGGTACCACGGACTTCCCCCGATCTTGAAACAGTCAGCTTGACCTTCTACGCCACCGGACACTAGGGGCGTCGTTTGTAGAGGTTCATATGGAGAGATTTGGGCTATTTACCAAAACCCTAGCCCAATGCGTGTCGGTAGGAACCTGAGCCTCGTTTGTTGATTAGCAGGGTGCACCACGAGCAGTTGAGGATGCTATGGGTCCCGTGAGTTGTGCAGGATTCCTTCCACCCCCGATATTGAGTAATGTAGATACCCCCAAAGCGCCTGATTCGCTAACTAGAAGTTATGAGTAAATAACAATAGTTTAATATGAACGAGCATTTATAAACTACACCTACCGTCCTATGTCTGCAGAAAATGTGCTGTGTGAACATCCTAAGTGGTACCTCATTGCTATCACCAAGAACAGTGAAGTGAACGTATCTCTGAGAAGCTTTTTAGTTCTATGAAAGCATTATAAATATTAATAGATTTACGTCCCAGAAGTTTCCCGTTTCGATGGAAGTTTTCAAATGTTTTTTTTTTCTCTCCAAATAAAAACATTGAAAACAAAGAAAAAAAAGCGATGTCGTTAAAGTGAACGCCAAATGTTGAAAGTGTTGAAAGCTGTGGGGAATTGTACTTACACTGATATATCGGCTGTGTTTGTTGCTGTACCGTTATAAATCCACGGAGGTGCGAACTTTTCGGCAACCGCCGGGCTGAAGTGAAATAACCTAACAAACCAAAAGTTTACGTGATTATTAATTGTTAAAAATATGTATAGGTTAGTGATACTTATCATCATCATTAGTGGTCATCATCAAAAGAGAAACAACTCCAAGATAACTATTTTTAGATATCCGTCAAAGCGACAAGACTCGTGTTTTACGAGGGTAGATCTCTATTATTTTATTATAAAAACTATCTAATAATTGGTTACACTTATACAAGTCTATTATATATACAGTATATACACTATTGTCGAAGACCTAGTAAGTCTCCTATTTATGCCTGTAGGTAATGTAATAACGACGGTAACGAAACTCAAGGTCTTTTATCTCAAGACGACCAGCACAACGTAGTCCAGTATATTATATACTCAGTAGCGCCACATTGTTATAGGCAGGCGTATCACTTGACATCAGGTGAACTTCCCACTCGTCTAGTTGCTTTATAGAATAAAAAAAAAAGCGAGACAGCAAAACATGATAGTAAGTTATATGCTACACCGTTACATGGCGCTAGTTAGGATGATATACACACAACCACATTGTATTCGTCGCTTTGAGACATATGATATTAAGTCTCTTTACCCCAGTAATTTCACAGGCAACGACGCACTTTAAACCGGAACACAGTAACATTTAAACACCACTGTTTGTCGGCAGAAATTAACGCTGCGGTGGTACCTACTTAGACGGTCTCCGACAACAGAGATCTACCATCAACAAAAAACTAATTTATATACTAAGCTCAGTAGTTAGACTACATATGATAAAAAAGAGAATGGGAAGGGAGGTCATTGCTCCCTCTCTTAATTAAATAGTAGAGTAAATGGAAAGGAATGTAAACGTTAGTAAAGTTATTAACATTTTTAATAAAGCCAGTGCGTTTGAACTGGGAGCGTCCACAATAAAGTTTGAGCTGGTTACACCGCGGTGCCTCTAATCCAAGTTTGCGCGACATAAACATCCCAACGCAATTTCCAGCTTTATTAAACCCTGAGCCGTGCCAGTAACTCGCAACACAATAAAAACAAAACATTCATAGGTAGCTTGGAAAGTATGACGTTAATGTTTGAGTAGCCACTCGACGCAAGTTAAACGCGAACCGGCGGTAAGCGCTAACTCTGATACTTTTTAGGAACATTCAGTTTTTTTCTTTTATTACTTACAATAATAACCAATACTATACCATGATCGTTTTCGCACAGGGTTATCGTATGTGATCCATTTCTCATCTCGTCACCATCCGTTTAAGAAATGGGTCTATCTCATTCCGTTTGGCCAAGGCTTCGCAGATGGAAATTCGATCCATCATGTTTTTTCTGTTAATTGTTGTGGCACCCAAACATCGAGCTTCTTTTTGAATCCAGCTTTGTGTAAATGGTTTAAAACTGTTTTGTGGTCCATTTTTAGCTCCTGGGCGATGTTACGACTGCTAACATGCCGGTCAACTTCGATCATTTTTCCGATTTTATCGATATTTTCGGCGACCGGCCTACCTGTGCGAGGTGCATCTTTAACATCAAAAATTCCTGAACGGGATTTGCGAAATCAAAATTGCACATAATTGGCTGTTACAGTATCGGGTCCATAAACACCATTCACAATTTTAGCCGCCTGGCTTGCATTTTCGCCTTTGTCAAAGAAAAATTGAAAAATGTACCGAATTTTCTCTTTGTTCACTTCCATTTTTAACACCCTGTAACTCACAATTGAATGCACCAAACAAAAAACAGCAAAAGAATTTTTTTACTGCGAAATGTCACCTTTCCAACGAGCATAAATCTGAAACTGTTTGATCGATACTTTACGAGAAATTTATCACCACAGCCATCTACTGAAAAAATAATGGATTTCTTTTTCCCCAACCTAATATATTGAAAATCGCTGCGTGCGAATATTCGTTGTAAACACATGGACGGGACGTTCCAGAGCTATTTTCCAATATAGCGTTATAGTTGAGAACACTTAAAAGTGCTTGTAGATGAATAAAAAAAAATTAAAAAGAGATGTATAACGAAAATATTCGTTTTATAAAAAAAAGCTTCTGAATCAAAGCTGGATAGAATATAAATGATTCGGAATGGGTTGAAAGGAAAATATGTGGATGAAAAAAAGTTCATTTACATTATGCAAACTAAATTTGTTTTGTGATCTATCACTCCCGAGCTTCGGTCAGAGGTCGTTCTATAAGGTAATATTATACTTTACTTAATATTATAAGTTTAATACATATAACTGAAAAAAAAACTGCATATTCGTGAGGTGATACTGAATCATAAATTTTACCTTCATATGACCACTTCACTCATTTTATTAATTTAGGGTATGTTGAATATTATTTAAGTCAACCATGAGACTCTTTGATTTATATAATAAAAATTTTATTGTATTTTCTTTTTATTTCATGAATTTCCGTTCTACTACCGGAAGTACAAACACAGGTATTCACTCCCACGTTGTGGATAGCCCACGTATTACGATCAAGCCTTTCGCTTCTACCTTATTAATGCGGACAGCGAAGTAATCGAACAGTCTGACGGTACCAGTGTTTCCGTCCAGGTATGACGTGGAGATCTTTAAGAGAAGAGTGTATTAGCTACTTCTAGACTAGTGCGCTTTACCACTAAAGACTACATCGCAGCTTACTATCGGATAGGATCTTAATCAAGCGCTAGTCTACACAATAAAGAAAGAAGCGATGAGACGAGAATGACAATTTTTTTTTTATATCATTTAAGAGGCAAACGGGCAAGACGGGTCACCTAATGGTAAGTGATTCACCGCCGCCCACGGTCACCAGCGATGCCAGTGCATTGCCTACCCTTCAGGTAAGAATATGCTCTTTTCTTGAATAACCCAATGTCGCAGTTGTTGGGGAAGACCGCTGATGGCAACGAATTCCAAAGATTTACTGTGCGTGGCAGAAAACAGTTTTTAAAACGCATTGTCACTACAATGCGTTTTGCGATCCAGATGGTGCGGATGATAGTTTCGGCGAGACGATCGGTTGCGAAAATCAGCGGCTTCTATTAAATTAAACAACTCCTCAGAACACTCCCCATTGTAAATTCTGTAAAGTATGCATAGGGAAGATAGATCCCTACGCAGTGCCAAAGGATCTAGCCGATCGGCAAGTTCAGGATCGTCGACAATCCGAGATGCCCTACGTTGGATTCGGTCAAATGGAGATAGCTGATAACCCGGAGCCCCGGCCCAAAGATGGCAACAATACTCCATGTGAGGCCGCACCTGCGCCTTATACAGTTTAAGGCGGTGAGCCGGCTTGAAGTACTGTTTGGCCCTGTTGAGTACTCCGAGTTTTTTGAAGGACATTTAAGCCTTGCTCTCCAAATGACCGCCAAACTGGACAACACTCGAAATGTCGACGCCCAGAATACTTCGGCTAGTTCGGCTTGGCACAAAGGTGAGTGTTTCTGAAGAGTGGCGATGCGACAAAGGGGGCTTTTTAGCGGTGAACGCGCAAACTTGAGTCTTAGAAGGGTTAAACTGGACTAGATTTAGTCCCCCCGCAATCGGAAATCTTCACAAGGGATGATTCGATTTCAGACACAAGTTTGTTCCGACACTCATCGACGTGATCCCGAGAGATATTGCTGCGGCCGAAATACAGTGCATCCACGGTACTGTCATCCGCATAGCAATAAATGCCACTGGTATGCAACAAATCATTGATGTGCAGATAAACAATGGTGGGGGATAACACGCAGCCATGGGGAACACCAGCATTTACGGTTCGGGGGTCTGAGCATGAGCCGTCTACGACGACTTTAACTCTCTGTTCCGCAAGGAAACTGCCGATCCACCTACAAAGTCTCTCATGAAGCCCATAGGAAGGAAGCTTCGATAGTAAGGCTTTATGCCAAACCCGATCGAAGGCTTTCGCTATGTCCAAAGTAACGCCTAGTGCCTCACCCTTACTTTCGACCGCCTGCGCCCAACGGTGAGTTAGTAAAGCCAGAAGATCACCAGCTGATCGGCCTTTGCGGAAGCCATATTGGCGGTCGCTGATCAGCTGGTGCTCTTCCAGGTAGCCCATGAGCTGGCGGTTGATTATGGATTCCATAATTTTGGAGAGTAAGGAGGTGATAGCGATTGGCCTGTAGTTGGACGGATCTAAGCGGTCGCCTTTTTTAGGGATCGGGTGTACTAGAGCCGTCTTCCATGAATGTGGGACAACGCCGAGGACATAAGTGTCTGAATAAGCGCGTTAAAACCGGTGCCAGCTCTGGAGCTTATTTTATTATTATTACTATTCCACTAACCAGGTGAATAATATGATTTACGATTGCTCATAATAATACGCTAGCTAGGATGATATACACTACACAACGTTCAGGTTAATATTGTACTCGTCTCATCGCTTCTTACAGTTTAAAATAAAAATCATGATGATCATCATCGTATACTTTTGTAGAGTTCTTGTTATACGTAAAAAGAAAACAATTCAGATGCTTCAAGCATTAATCGTTGATGTCATGAAGCTCCTAACCCCTCGACTGGCAGCCATTTGTGCCCAGGGCCCCGTCTGCAGTGTCGGTCGCTTGTTTAATGAGCCACGCAAATCTTTACAAGTGTACACTCCGCACCCTTCCTTCCTTCCCGTCGGTTAATGTCTGCGGTGAATGAACCGAAAGCGTACATTTATCTCTTCTTCACGACCGTCGGAAAACAATAGTTTATATATTTCATCATCAGATTTCAGTAGTCAGGGTTGTAAGGGGTTCCGCACAACAAATCGCGGGACCCAACCAACCAAACATGCTGGTGGTGCACCCTGCTAATCAACCGACCAGCGTAGTGGTAAATGGCCTAAATCACCCCATTCGATTCCCTGCCAATGACGGTCTCTAGTGCCCGGTGGTACAGGAGGTCATGCAGGCTGTTGTCTAGATCTTTGCTCAAGACCTATATCTAGCAATGGACGTCTATCGGCTGATGATGATGTAGCCAGTCAAATTACTGTAGTAACAAAACTTAATATCTTAAGATTTTTAAGGCAACGAGCACAATGTAGTGCTATGCAGAAGTGGCCAAAGTAGTGAGCCGTACAAATATTTCGCTGTTCCCCAGAAATATTCAATTCATACTTTCATTGTAAACTATACATGTTCTTAGACCACAATATTCTTTTTTTTACATATATTTAATACTTAAATATTTCTATTACAGGTCCGCATTATTTAAATTATGAATTTACTGGTCGAAGAGGTCATAAAGTCCGACGAACCTAGTGTAGTATACCTCATTATAACTAATTTCACATTGTAATAAGAAAGTATTTTGCTAGGTTTAATAAAGGTAAGGTATTATTAGATAGATGTTATTTTAGTAAACGTTAATTTTGAAGGAGTAGGTTAAGGTCTAATCCTCTGACAATGAGAACTCCATTCGGAATAATTGGAAAGAGCTAATCCAACGTTTCCTGGTGGTGAGAGGTAAGACTTCCAGTAAGTAGGATTTCATTAAAGCCACGATACCGACGTTGTATATACGATGTCAGAACTCAATTCACCTATATTTCATGATACTAATTATAACAGTTAAATTGCTATTTATATATCTATATATCTATGGTTAAAATTCATTTTAAAGTTATCTATTTTCTACTGTGTGTATGTGTAAGTTTGTTATATCCCTGCCAATTCTATTCAGCAACGAGACGAGCAGGACTACCACCTGATGGTGTCATATATCCATAAAAACGTGGCGCTAGTTAGGATTATGAACATAGCACCACATTGCACTCGTCACTAGAGACGTAAGGTCCTTACCGCAGTAATTACTAGCTACAGCGCTTTTTAAACTGGAACACAGTAACTTTTGCACAGTACTGTTTGACGACAGAATAAGCATTGCGTTGGCAACAGAGATCTTGTTTTTGTTATCTGGGGGGAATTCTCTAAAAAGATCTGCTTCTGTGGAAAATACAACGGTATTTGCGATTTTTGCTCCCTAAAACCGTCTTGATGTCATCCTGGATAGATGCCCTAGGGAGGGCTGTGGCTCTCCTCGGCACCCTCGCCAGGAAGTATATATAATAAATATCTTTTAGAAACATCTAATTTTAAAAATCTCGAGTATAACTCAGTTGGAATGTTGTAAAGTTAGTTGTTTGATAATTGAATGAAACGGGGGTGTGACTTCCCCCTCGGGACCGACAATCAGACGGCCGCGCCGAACAATTTTATATGATTTACGATGTCCTAACAAGTTCCACGCGTCGAGGAATCTCGCTTTGTGCTAAATGATAAATCCGATGAGACGAGATATTTTGTACGCGGATACCTATTTACTAAAAGGATAGTCATCGAACTGTCCTTTCATAACCAAAATACCTTCTTTTTTTTCCACGAATATACGTGGCGAGCAACACGTTCACCTAATGGTAATTACACTTGCTCGTAACGTTTTTTATTTTTTTATTAACGTGTGTAACAAAATGCTAACGGTACGCACACCCCGGAACCAATGGGCCGGTACCGGGATAGTGTCGGGTTCCAACCGACTAAAAAGCTTCACACGGTATTCCTGCCTTATTCGTATACTCGAGGGTCGCGGATAACATGATTCAGTTCCTCCGCGACCCCCGATCGGCGCCCGAATGAAATGGGTCCACCTCGAGGAGGGTTGTGATGTGAAATATCCTTCCCGATAAAATCACTACGTGGCAACGCGTCGGAATACGAGACGCATCACCATATGCACCCGAGGAACTCTCTGTAAGGGAGGCGCCGGCCCAACGGCCCTAGTCGGTCGCGGCGCCAAGATCCTATAGCCATTGGCCCGCCTTGCGGCGGTGAGCCGTCATCACGCTCCGACCGCGTCCTGTCCCCTCGGCGCCCGCTCTCTGAATGGTCAGTCTCCCGTTTCTGCGTCATAACAGAGTCGCAGAATCGGGATACCGCATTCATGAGCCCAGCAATTCACGGGCTACAGCTCCCATCAAACTGAAATACAGTAATGTTTGCAATATATACATGTATATGTGTATATATTATGTACATATAAAACACAATTTAATAGAGATATTGCTTCTGCCATTTAAAAGTCAGCTAAGAATCGATTTTAGAAAATTTCTTCCCCAAAGAGAGGTACAGGAGTGTATTACGGTCACCGACATAGTCCAAAATATTGCTACCCTTAAGTGGCAATGGGCAGGGAACATAAATCGAAAGATTGACTACCGATGGGTCACCAAGGTCCTCGAATGGCGACCGAGTACCGGAAAACGTAGTGTTGGCAGTTCCCACACCAAGTGGTCCGACGATATGGTGAATGTTACGGGCATCGCAGGATCGATCGATGTGGATATCTTTGAGGAAGACATATGTCCAGCAGTGGACGTATATATATATATAAAATTAACAGATACAGACAGTTTTAGATTATTATCTATTCGGAAAGAAATGTGAGGAACATGTGAGCACTATAATCCATAGAGTGGAGAAGTCAAGTCAAGCAGGATAAAAAATCCTCTACGGAGTAACAGAGTAGCATTAATAGTGAAGTATTGAATTATTTTATAGAACTTACTTTTTAGATTTAGTAAAGCCTGTTAAAGAAACCTAAGTGGATTTAGCGTGGATTGTGTAATGGTTGAATGGTAAAAGTTAAGGGGCGGTGCCGTGGTACGAAGCTAGTCGGTTATAAAACAAGTAGAGTGTGAGTGCGTGTCAGCCGAGATCGTAACACTTGGGGTGTCTGTCTCCATTAAACGTTAATTCATCGCAATAAAAACGTAAACAATTCGTTTAAGCTGAGCTTTAACAGCTTCATTTTACGTTTTAGTTGAAGCGAAGAGAAGATTTGAATTTTGTAGCGCTTTTTCATATTAATAATCTATATTAATATGGAACATAATACGTGGAAGACATCCTCAATTTGGTTAAAATTTTTTGGTAAACATTTTTATGTATTACTTAAACATAACTTTTTACATGGTGATCTAATTTTAGTATATATGAAGGTCGATTCAAAATTAGGAAAAAACTATTTCATTCGAACTGACTACGAATTATTTCATTTTATATGTACGTCTGGAAGTGGGCGTTGTTAACTGCGACACAGTCATTTAACTACGGCAGTAAGCAACATATACAAATACTTTGTTCTATAAATATTTATGCTTTTATATAAATATGTAGAAATAAAAAAGGATTACTTAAGTACTACCTTACTAGCCTACACTAACAACTAGCAATAGGTAAATAAATATAATATATATTACATTCGTTTCATTGATACATCTTACTGTGGTAGGTCTCTTTTACCACCAGCCCTGTAGTGTCGGGCTATTAAGAATAGGGCTAAGGTATTCCCTGCCTGTCATACAAAGCGACTAAAAGGTTCCCCGGGATCGTGAACTTTAAGGATAGGGGG
The DNA here is from genome assembly GCA_029032895.1 of Troides oblongomaculatus. Classification (NCBI taxonomy): domain Eukaryota; kingdom Metazoa; phylum Arthropoda; class Insecta; order Lepidoptera; family Papilionidae; genus Troides; species Troides oblongomaculatus. Next base: position 2,175,584 of record JARDWC010000432.1, on the reverse strand, counting down.
CCCTCAGAACTCAATAAGTTAGCCTTAGGAGGATGGCAAATGTGTGGTCTTATAAATGCTGTAGCATATCGTGTGTGCTAAGCAGGGCGTTGCCCTTCTGTGGGATATCTTAACCTGTGCAAGGGGGTCTGTCCCCCGGGCCGAACGCACTGGTGCGTTCGGCCCGGGGGAGGAGTTACGACGAGGCTGCTCGTCTGGCCGCCACTAGCACGTCGCTGGTGGTGGACCGGATCGAGCAGCTGGGTCTGAGGGTCTCCGTCACGAAGACGGAGGCCCTCCTCTTCCACGGACCCCGCAGAGGTCCACCCCGGGGCGCGATCATCCCCGTCCGGGGCGAGAGGGTCCCAGTGCGGGGAGCCCTTAAGTATTTAGGGCTCACTCTGGACGGGCGATGGAGCTTCGGGGAGCACTTCGAACGGCTTCTCCCGAAGCTCACCGCCACCGCCGCTGCGCTGGGCAGATTCCTGCCCAATGTCGGGGGGCCGGGTCATTTGTGTCGGCGCCTGTACTCTGGCATCCTGCGGAGTATGGCACTGTACGGTGCGCCCGTATGGGTGGATAGGTGCGAGACCGCCAGGAACGGACCCGTGTTGAAGAGGGCCCAACGTATCCTGGCGGTCCGAGCCTGTCGGGCGTACCGTACGGTGTCCTGGACGGCGGGTACGCTTCTCGCGGCCGATGCGCCTTGGCATCTACAGGCGCAGTCGCTCGCGGAAGTGTACCTATTCCTGCGGGATGTCGGAGAGCGTCGGCCGGACCCGGCCACGGTCCGCCGGATCAGGCGCGTTGCCCATGACGCCCTGATCCGGCGGTGGGAGTCGGAGTTAGGTAACCCTGCCGCCGGCCGGGAGACGGTGGAGGCCATCAGGCCCCACCTGTCCCGGTGGATGAGCCGGCGGTACGGGGCCTTGACGTTCCACCTGGTGCAGGTGCTGACAGGCCATGGATGTTTCGGCAAGTACCTGCACCAGGTGGCTCGTAGAGAGATGACGCAAGAATGCGTCGAGTGTGGTGCGCCGATTGATACGGCGCACCACACTCTGGCGGAGTGCCCGGCATGGGGGCCGCAACGCCACGCCCTCGTCGCGCAAGTCGGCAGTGACCTCTCGCTGCCGACCTTAATCGATCGTATGTTGAGCAGCGAGAGGTCTTGGAAGGCGGTGGCCTCCTTCTGCGGCGCAGTGATGCGTCAGAAGGAGGCCGCCGAGCGCACGAGGGAGGCCGACGCCGCTGCCGCACCTTGCAGGCGGCGGCGGCCCGGCGGGAGAGCGCGGCGGCAGAACCACGCCGTCCGCTTCCTCCCGCCGTGAGCGACAGGCCCCTAGCCGGGCACGGTGTGAGGGGGCGTTCGGGCCGTTAGACGTGGCCCCTTTGGGCCTTTTGTCGTGTTTCCCCTGGGGGTGAGTCCCCCGGGGGAGTCTTGGTTTTTGTCCCCCCCTCCCAATCCGAAGCGGGGGGGAGTCTGGAGGGAGGAGGCCGCCGCCCAATTCCTTCACGGGAGGGCGGCGGCCGGGCGTGCGCTCCGTCCTGGGCGCGCGCGGTCGTCTGAGGGGTCGGGGGGCCCCAACGTGCCGGTCCCGCGAGGGGCCGGTACGGGACGGCAGGTGGGTGCCTTTGCTCCCCGCGGGCATCCACCAGGAGGAGGTTTATACGCGGAGGCGCCCGGAGAGTTGCTTGGCTGAAACCCGGGCGTCTCCAGTACGCGTATTGCGGGACAAGCGGTGGTGGTTTTAGTGGGTATGGGGGTCACGCACAACATCCCAGTGGCCCCGAGCCCCACATAACCCGGCGTCGCCCCCCTTGAAAAGGACGCTGGGTATGCGGTAACAGCATTTCCACCACCGATATCAAAAAAAAAAAAAAAAAAAAAAGGGGGTACCAGTGCGTTCCGTCGTAGATTCCGGAGCATCTAATGCACTAAGGGAGACCAGAGACGAGTGGGAAGAAGCCCTACATAACTGTCTTTTCCAAAAACAAGGTATCCTTTAAAAAGATTTCCCGAAATAAAAAAAAGTCTTTTGTTATCGCAGACCATTTAGGTAGATATAACCTGAATACCTGTTTCCGCTGGTAAACGATCCATTACTAGCATAACTTTGTTTCGGCTTGAAGAGCGCTGTAACTAGTAAGTGGTGCTGTAGTTATCGCCTTAACTAGCGCCACGTTGTTATCAACTGGTGTGTCATTTATCATAAGATGAAAATTCTCGCTGCTACTATAAGCCCCTTTGTGGCTTTCATTGAATGTACTAAAGCCCCTGCGCGCTTTGGATTAGCACAATTCCACAATAGATACGACCTAAGTGTCATGCTACATGACTGTGAGACGTGCAAGGTTACCATGATCATCTCGTCTTCGCCGAATTCTCGGTATTCCCTGGCCCGAGAGAACCGCCAATAAAAATAACTTGGTGCTCTGCCGCGAATCTCCAATCGATTTACAAATCAGGCGTAGCCAATGGAAGTCCATTGGCCATACTCTACGGAGAGATCTCAACCATATTCCCAAGTAGGCACTTGATTGGAATCTGCAAGGAAAACTCAAATACTTTCGCCCCAGACAAACGTGGTGCCCCACAGTAGCAGACGAGGCGAAGAAGATCGGGAAGACGTGGAATGAAATTAAGGGTGAACCCCAAGACTGAACGCGATGGAGAATCACTGTGAACGCTTTTTGCCACTTGAGGCCATAGGATGTTAATAAAAAAAATTATAAGTTAATTTATACATTACCATCATCATCATCATCAGCCGATAAACGTCCACTCATATCCGTCGTCCGTCCATGTGATGTTTATCCTTATGATTAATATTTTTTTTTATACATTACAAATATAAATCATCTTCGCATTTAAAAAGCACAAAAGCTGCAGAAGGAAAGACAACAAAGCTGCGGAAATTTGCAATTATTATAATCCAATTAGAGAATTCGCTATAAAATTTTGTTTCATAAAAGCTTTTCGCGATGTATTCTTATAGAGCAATGTTGTTACGAGTTTGTTCTTAATTACTAATATAAAATAAGCACATTTAGTCCAATGCGCTTAATAAGAAAAATCTTTGTTTTGTTCGTATAATATTCTCGTTTGTCTTTCAATAGTCTGTGTTGTGCGTCGTAACCGATGCAGCCTGGTTCTGTTTATCATGAAGGGCTAAGTACAGGGCAAGAAACAGGTTGACAGACTGAAGAAGAAGCCCTGCTAGAGCCCGAGTAAAAACCAATCACCAGAGGTGAAAAGACACGACAAGAAGTAATAGCGTAGCTACCAAACATTCTACATACATACATACATATATATCACGCCTCGTTCCCAGCGGGGTAGGCAGAGACCACCTCTCTCCACCTGCTACGATCCTGGCACACCTAATTGTATACAATTTCATTTAAAAAGTCATTAGAATAAAAAGGTAATTTTTTTTCGTAGCTTAATTTTATGGAAATATTATCAGAACAAAACAAACTAACATCTATATATTAGCTCTTCTATATGAAACTATAAATTAATGTAATTACTTAGGGATTATACAGATAAGTAATAGATATTTATACCAAGACTGTGTAACATCAGAGAGTGGACCAGGGTCGTGAGTACACCACCATACCGTTTTGCCTGGAAAGAAACGGCGAAATATTTTTTTTTTTTTATTAATGTGTATAACAAAATGCTGACGGAACGCACACTACCCCGGTACCGGACCAAAAGCGGGCCGGTACCGGGGTAGTGTCGGATTCTAACCGACTAAAAAGCTTCACACGGTATTCCACTCTCTTCCACATGCTCGAGGGGTCGCGGGATAACGTATTTCAGTTCCTCCGCGACCCCCGATCGGCGCCCGAATGGGTCCAGCCCGGGAAGGGATGTGATGTGAAGCAGCACCCCTCCCGACAAGATCCCTACGTGGCGACGTGTCGGAATACGAGACGCATCACCATATGCACCCCAGAAACCCTCTTCAAGGGCGGCGCCGGCCCGACGGCCCTTATCGGTCGCGGCACCAGGTTCCTGCCGAGGAGCCATTCGGCGGTCGAGCGCTCGGCCCCGCCTTGCGGCGGTGAGCTGTCACCGCGCTGGGCGAAATATGGTGAACTACACCAACATCCACTAGTCAGAGAGACACCTTAAAAAGGAGATATTAATATTCCATTTAGTAGTGGGGTTCATTTGCCAGAGACAGTCTCAGTAGGTACCATCGCCTGCCCTAGTTATAAAGAATAGGATTAAGGGGAATCTTGTCTGTCGTGGGTCAAAGTACTACAAAAGGGTGTTCGAGTTCATGGACTTTGAAGATGATGCCGTCATTGCCAATTAAACGAGTCCTGAGTAATCTACTAAGATGAGGTCGACTCGTTCATTTCGTAGCATAGCGATGGTGACGAGGAGTGTAAAGGCTCTTCCTGGGATATGCTCAGGCATAGTCATGCAGGCACCGGTGCGATCCGTAGGAGATCCGGGAACCCTTGTCATGTACTGAGGATGGCTACCGAGGGTGTTTTAGTGGGTACAAATCCCACATAACCTTAGGTATATTTTATATTTCTCTCCACACCATCACTGTTTTTATATCTACCGCCAAACATGATGTGAGAAAATATTATGTTCCGAGTCGACCAGATCCCAACGAGAATGTGATGGGATGAATACCATACCAAGTGCAGGTGAACTTCCCGCTTGTCGCGTTAATTCGTCGAATAAAACAATAATATCCAATTGGTTTGATTTGACTATTGAATGGAAGAACAAAGTCTTTTCACAAAACTGATCTTCAGCATGAGAGAATATATCAATAGGACTTGGAATTGGAAATAAGCTCCTCGAAAAACTTGAACTGTTCTTACTACTCGTCTTAGACGAGAATATTTTTATCGTAATTGAGGGGTTTGTTCGTCTGGTTGGGTAATTGGGCTTGTTTCGGTCTCGATAGCTTAAAAGGTTCATTAGTACAGTAATCTATTTGTATTGAATTTTTTTCTAAATAATCCAATTAAAAAAAATGTCAATAAATGAGAGAAAACTTGAAAAAAGGTTTTAATATAATGATAGGATATTGATACTTTTTATTCGACGATGCGACGAGACTTTCATCTGATAGTAAGTGATACCCTTGCCCATAGCTATGTGGCACTAGTTAGGATCACAGCATCAAATTATGGTACCTCTGTAATTTTAATAGAAACAAAGCCCTTCAAACTTGATACCAAATTTTTGCACTTTACTATTTGACCGTAGAAACACGAGCTACTGTTTTATCTACCGCTAGTGAATTAACATCTACTGTTGTGTTTCCCTTCTTATGAAGACATTTTCTCCACCACGCCAGGAGAGCAGGTCGTCAACACCAATATACTGGATATAATGAAATTCCTACTCTTGTTGTTCCTTTCCTATTAGTCACTCTATATTGTCAAATCTTCGGAATCTTTAGTCGCTTCTATCCCTTATTGAAGCTTCAACCAGCCATTCCGTCCCTTCGAAGAATGTTCGTGCAGGTATTTTTCAGGTTCAAAAAAAGGAAAAGATTTAAAGATATTTCAGTCTTAATGAAGATGTTACAATTCAAAACCGACTGGCAGTTCAGCAACGTGCTGAGTTAATCAAGCGACTGAGGGTTATGGTTTAATACCGGCAGTTCATTAGCGGGCCGTCAGCGAAGGCTTGAAATGTTCATGAAAACGGCGCTGAATTAAGCCCTGTTAATATTTTTCGATGTACTGTTTTGAGAGGTTATAAATTTATTTACTATTAGTATAAAAATTATCAATTTATTTATAGTTTAAAAACAAATTAGTACGCGTACAAGTACTAACACCTAACCTCAATTTTATACGGCATTAAATGACGTTGCCGTGGATGTCGAAGGGTATTTGTCTAGAATTAAGGGCGGCTTCGAAAACCCCTACACCCAATAAAATCTACGTAATGTGACCCCAGGATCAAACTGAAGATGTATTACTTGCTAGACTATCAGAAGGTAGTATTTAACTAGCTACTAAGCAAAGAGTAAATAATCATTTCTCATATTTCTATAACGATATCGAGGAGACACTGGGAGATGAGTAAAGAATATATAAATATTTCTCTACTTATCTCTCTAGTTCTCTTACCTCCTCTTTCTCTTAGCCATGTGGCATTGTACCTAATATACAACACTTCGTACATAAAGTGGCACAAAAACTCACGGGACCCAAGCCAACCTCACCTGCTCGCAGCCACCAACCCGCATTGGGCCTGCGTGGAGGGAACTGACCCTAATCTCCCCATACGAAACCCCTACAAACGACGGCACCTGGTGGCCGGTGATGCAGGCAGCACAGGACCGATCGATGTGGAGATCTTTGGGCGAGGCCTACGTCCAGCTGTGGACGTCTATCGTCTAATGGCCGTGGTACATAAAAGGTTTTATACTAGAAATATTTTCTGCAACATTTCCTACGTATAATTCACTTAAAGTATTTCAGATTTCTCCGACCCTTAAGTTTTCGGATTCACCCCAAGTTAGGAAACTATTGAAGATTTTTTCTTTGTAGTTTGACGAATCTGGTTATGACTTTATCAGATTTGTTTTAATAACTGTAGTGATATACTATTTATAGTTGTAAACAGTACACTTTGTCAAATAACAGGGTTAATTATATTTTTTCATAATTTTTTCTTTATGTAATTAAGCGACAAGACGAGCGACATGTTCACCTGATATACGCTCGCTCATAACAACGTGACGCTTGTTAGGATGATATGTTTTGTCTCGTTACCCCCAGTAATTACATTAGCTAAAGCGCCCTTTAAACCGTAACAAAGTAATATTTGCACACTACTGTTTAGCGTTAGAAATAGAAATAAAAATTTAGATATGAAATCTGTCAGAAATGTTTCTGCCACCTATCAAGACCCTTCTTTTTATTAACACCCCCGCAACTTCTTTTGCGGCAGGGATTTTGTAAAATCCATTCTAAGGTGACCTCTAAATGACAGAAACAATATCTTTACCAAATTTTAAGTGTTTACGTCTAATAGTTTCGAATATCTCGTGGTGAATCAATAAATGTTTGTTTATCTCCTATAAATATACTTTTCGTATTACATCTAAGCAAAGTAAATAAATAATAAAACCCTACTCTTTTAAGACTTTCTAAGGGTTAAAACCCGAATAATGTGAAACCGATCACACAATACGATTTTACAATATAATAATTAAGATGTTTATATACCTTCACATTACCCTAGTCATATCGAAATTCCCACAGACGTTGGGTTAGACACTGGGTCACAGTATTTAGTGACAATGCTACCCCTTTCGCATCCCTCACGGCCTTCACCGTGCTAACCAGGTATACAGGGTTCTTCATTTTTAAACAGCACCTAGCTGGCAGGCTGTTGGAACACTTCCCTATGTTTATGGCCTGTTCACTCGTAAAACATCCATTGCACGAGAACGAGTTGGCTACGAACACGGTTTTTACATTACCACCCACCCTCAATATTACTTCATGATTTATATGAGTTTTAAGGAAAATACAACAACCCCTACAAGTTTTTCGGATTATACTAACATTTAAGTTTACCAAATATGTATTTAGCGATGGACACTGAACAGATGTAATTAACTTATTCAATTAAACGACGAGATGCTCCGGACTCTCACCTGAACTTAATGCAGCTATGCATGCAACGCATGCCTATAACAATGTAACGCTAGTTGGAATGTTATACACAGCACCATATTGAGCTCGTCGCTTTGAAACACGTTGAATCTCGTTACACAAGTATGTTCATTAGGTACAGCGTCCTTCAATCCGGATGACAGTAATCTTTGTCAGCACTGCGTTGGTACAAACGGTCTACGGTAACAGACCTACTACCAATAAATCATGATGTTGATGAATTCATCATATTTAGTCTTTGTAATAGAATACAATATATACGAAACATAATCTAGTTAATAGGGGGACCGGAAAGTAATGTCGCTTCTGCGCATGCCAATACTTGATTTTCATTTGTCAGCTCATTGTTTTGTTCAGAGGCGTACCAAAGACATTGTGAGGTTATAGTGATTTCTTTACTTATAGACAATTGAATTACAATTTTTTTTTGTAATTTTGGGTAAAATGGCCAGCCAAATACCAGAAGAGGTACACATCCGGCATTGCATGCTCTTTGAGTTTCGCAAGGGAAATAACGCAACAGTTGCTACCAAAAACATTTGCGATGTTTATCCAAATGCACTGGACATTCGTAAATGCCAAAGGTGGTTTTACAAGTTCAAATCGGGTAATTTTGATCTTTCCGACTCGTATCGATCAGGAAGACCATCAGCGTTAGACAACGACGTGTTAAGGGCGGAAGTGGAAGCAAATCCGTGTCAGACGATCGAGGAATTGTCAAACAGTCTCAACAAACCTTGGTCGACCATCCAAGAACATTTGAAGCAGATTGGAAAAGTAAGCAGAGCAGGTGTTTGGGTCCCGCATAATCTGTCCGAACAGAATAAGGCTAACCGATCAATCACATGCAACTTATTGCTTCAACGACACAACACAGAAGCGTTTTTCGATCGCTTGATCACAGGAGATGAGAAATGGGTCCTGTATGATAACCCAAAACGCAAAAGGCAGTGGCTCTCTCCAAATGAAATCCCTCGGAGTACTGCTAAGCCAGGTTTACACCCCAAAAAAGCGCTTTTGTGTGTTTGGTGGAGTATTCGCGGCATTGTTCATTTTGAATTACTGAAACCTGGAGAAACTGTTACTGCAGACCTCTACAGCGAACAATTGCAGCGAGTCAATCAATCTTTAATTGAAAAGTGGCCAGCGATTGTCAACCGAAAAGGCGTCATTCTCCAACATGACAATGCAAGACCGCACTGCGCAAGGCGAACTCTAGAAAAAATTAATGAATTGGGGTGGGAGGTGCTGCCTCATCCACCATATTCGCCCGATGTTGCACCATCGGATTTCCACTTATTCCGAGCGCTGCAACACTTTTTAAGTGGCAAAACATTTGCAAATTTGGATGATATCCAAAATGCCATCTCTAGATATTTTGCCGAAAAACCAATTAATTTTTATCGATCAGGGATTGAAAATTTACTCACTAGATGGCAAAAGGTTATTGACAATGATGGGGAATACATCATTGATTAAAAATAAAGACTCGTTAAAAATGTATGTGTTTGAATTTAGCGTAAGAAAACGACATTACTTTCCGGTCCCCCTAATATTATGGTAAAAGTAAAGACTGTCATTTGACCTATATAATAAAAAGTCATCCCTCTAATAGTAAGAGCTTAACCCTATTATTTCCCTCCAACCCTCTATTCCCCATTCCTTCCCTCCTGACCACAAACCATTACAAAAAAAGCAATAGTTACAGTACCCTGCGATTTGTATATGAACGTCTACTGTCCAAAAATATTTCTTCCAATATATTTTTTTTATTTGTACTAACGTATGATAATATTTCTTTTTTTGTTCGATGAAGCAGCGACACGAGCCGGACGTTCACGTGAATTGAAGTGATTCGCTTGCCCATCACAACGATGCACTAATTGAATTGTTATACACAGCATAACATTGCTCTCATCGCCTTGAGATATAAGATGTCTCGTTACCCCAGTAACTATACTAGCTACAGCGCCCTTCAAACCGGAATCCAGTAATGTTTGCTCTCTACTGATTGGCGGCAATTTTGACATGTTAATAGTTAAACACTTTAGTTGTAATTAAATGATACTACTAGCTATTAGATGCTATTAGCTCTTTGTCCTGTAGTCTTCGGACTGTTAAAAATAGTACTAAAATAAGCTGTCTGTGGTAGAAGGCGACTAAAAGGGTTGTAAGAGTTGTTTCTGGGGCTTTGAAGTTTCTATTGGCCATTAAGCGAACCAGGGATGAACAACAAGTACGAGGTGGTCTAGTACTTGTCTTACCAAAGCGAAGATGTGTTGTAGGGCTACAGCCCTCTCTGAAACCAGAAGCACTGCACTGATATTAACCACCAAAAAGTTTTAATGGGTTTCAAAAGTTTTAATCCTTCATTTCTGTCTTCATCATCTTTGTCATCTTTTTATAAGATCCCCCCTAACCCGTCATTAACAAAAAAAAACAATGCTGTAAAGTCTAAGCTGTTGAAGTCTTAATAAAACAGAAAAGTCATTTCGATTACTAAAGTGTAGAAAATTACTTGTAGCCGCTGCTCGTTCCGTGGTAAATCTCATAACTTAGCGCTGGGTCCACTGATTGTCCGTCCCGGTGGAGTGTGAGATTTCTTTTATCAAGTTATCCCTTCCCAAGTTCAATTCTCAGCGCTTAACTTGAACCCTCGTCTGAAGTAAGCATCCGAGCATGTATTTCTTCACAACAGTAATATAACCAACGAATATAACGGTCAACAGAAGTGCTTTGAGATGGACTGGTGGTAAGTTTCTGTTGCTGGAGACCGTTTAAGTACAACCGCAGCGCCTATTGGACGAGTAGTGTGCAAATGCAACTGAGTTCCGGTTCGAAAGGCGCTGCGACTAGTGAAATTAACAGGGGTAACGAGACTTGACTTCTTATGCCTCTAAGCGATGAACGCGTTGCAATGTAAATCTAGCTAGCGCCATATTATTATGGGCAAATGGATCACTTACAATCAGGTGAACGTCTCACTCGTCTCATCGCTTCGTTGAATAAAAAAAACCTTAACAGTTTCACTTTGTTTATATTTGGTATATGATAACTATGGTTAGTTATAATAAATTGGGGCTAAAACTTGACCTTAATTTCATGCGATGTTAATAGAGAAGGGGGCGGAATGTGATGAAGGGCGCTTGCTCAGAATACTCCAGCTTTCACATCTTGACAAATCTGTTGTGGCGGTAGATTTACAGTATGACAATGGTAGCCTTTTTTTTTTAATTAAGCTACGTCACCAGCGGGTCGTTCATCTGATGGTAAGCGATACAACCGCCCATAACAACGTGACTCTAGTTAGCATATATACTGTACAACATTGCGCTCGTCGTCTTGAGACATAAGACGTTGAGTCTCGTTACCCGAGTAATTCAAACTGGGATACAGTAATGATTGCACACTACTGTATGACGGCATAAAGGCTTCGACAACAGAGACCAGCGACAAATATGTGTGGTGGGTCTCTTTAGCTGTTGATGGTGTGAAAAAGGACCCTTGTGTATTACCAAATATATTAGTATAGTAAATTTGACGCTTAGTGGTAATTTGATGATTGAAATATTTGAAGGGATTGGGTAGTCTTTTGGTTAGAACGAAGCCGCAAGCGGAAGTCGGACGCGAAATAAAATTGAAAGGAAGTAGAGCGAGGAAATGTATAATATATTTGAACATTTCTAGAAGCGCTCAACCGGTTTGAAACGAGCAGTAACAATAAATTTCATGCACAGTCATTGTAATTTAAGTTCACTGCGCAACTGTTGGCAGCTACGAGATAAATGATACTTAAACAAAAACGTCACTTCCGGTTAACAAAGTAAACTCGCAAATTGCTCTGTATACACACACCCGTACTGTTTCACTGACTGTTGCGGTTACTAGGTATACTTCATTAACACTTGTTCGAGATTGAAGATCGATGCCATTTTGGACGGTGGAGATTTTTTTTTTTTCACCAGCTGGATAACGTCCACGGCTGGGAAGAAGCCTGTCTCAAGGATCTCCACGATGACCAATCTTGCGTTGCCCACATCCAACGGCATCCCGCGACCTTCATTTATCAGTCCACCTAGTGGGGGATCTACAGGTACGCGATCGCTATTCGAGGACCTTGCTGCACCGTCGGCCGTTAGTCCTTCAAGCGATATATCACCAATAATTTCATCATCATGAGCCGATAGACGTCTCCAGCTGGACAGGTCTTCCCCAAAAGATTTCCACATCAATCGATCTTGCATTGCTTGTATCCAGCGGCTTCCCGCTACCTTCGTTTATTGGGGTTCAAGAGGTGTGATTTGGGCGATTTCTTACAACGCTGGCCTATTAAGGGTTGGTGGGAGCCAGAGCTTCGTTTGTTGATTAGAAGGCTGCACCACGAGCAGTTGAGGTTGGCTTGGGTCTCGTGAATTATTGTGTTGGACCTCAGACCAATAATGTAATGGATAGAAATTCGTATGCGTTTCATATGTAGTTATAATTACAGATATAGTATTTACTGTATATTTGCTAAATTTTTTTTTCTTTTAATACGTTTTTACTCAGCAATATTTCCAAATTTTATAGGTAAAAGTGTACCGTCATGGGGTTGCGCTTCTGGGTTCCTTGTGAGTTATATCTTCATAAACGAGTGGTTATTGTTGTTACCATAAACACGCCATCACGCGATGCCGTTTTCAAATTAAATCAGATCGCTTTTTTTTTCAAAGCTCCTGAATAGGCGATTATTTTGCTTTTATTTCCTACTAAAGTATAAAAAACTTAATAAACAGAACAAAATACTAGGCAAGTTTTTTATGACTGTTACTGGTAATTAATTACATTCCACTGATAGTGAATCAATACAGTCTTTAATGTGTATTCCTATCTAAACAGTGTTCCTGTTTAAAAAGCTCTGTATCTAGAGTAGAGGGACTTGAACTAGTGATAGGTCTCTCTTGTCGGAAACCATCTAATTACCACAGCAGCGCTTATTTCTGCTGCCGTACAATAGTATGCAAACATTACTGTGTTCCGGTCTAAAGAAAGTTGCAGCTAGTGTTACTGCAGTAACGAGACTGAACATCTTGTCTCCAAGCGACGAGCACAACGTAGTGCTACATCATTCTAACTAGTATCACGTTGTTATGGGCGAGCGTATCATTTACAATTAGATGAAGGTTCCGCTCATCTCGTTGCTTTCTTGAATAAAAAAAAAAGCTTTACAATCTATAATTTAGTAGATTAGATACAATGATGTAGAGTGAATATATCTACTAGTGTCTCGTTATTACCAACAGGTACGATTTACCACGGTGGAGGTAAATATCTAATTCCGCTGGATCTGGATGGTCTTACAATTATTTAAGATGTGTGGACTTTGTCCATAATTAAAAATTTGTAGCAAATTACACTTTTGTTACCATAACTACAATGTTATATATAATATATGTCACGATGAGTAACTATTATAGTTGACTGAACTACACTATTTTCGATCTTAATGACACTCACCATCATGTATAACTAAAGAAAACAATAAGTGCTAGTGTAGTGAAAAAAAATGCTGATACTAAGAAATAATAAGTGTTTGTATAAAGGCTCCTTATCCAATGTGTTGCTAATCTCACGAGTTGATTGCCGGATTTATTGCCTAATCTATGGATGATGAAATGAGGAGATAACGATGAGGAAAATGTTTCCATTGAATGCATATTGATCCTTTCCTCAATCAATAGGGATTAGTTGCGAACGCTTCGCTTGGAGATAAAGAGCTCCTCTCGCTAAAATAGTTTGCTCGTAATGAATACATTTAACCAAGAGATGAAAGTAGAGATACTTTACTTCTGTTGCTTAATGAAACGTTTCCTAGCAAATTATATACCCACGGAGAGGATTTCTTTTCCATTACCCAAAACCGGTTCTCCAAGGTAAGATACGCGGAAAACGAGCGTTAGAAAGAGGTACGATGACATAGGAGAATGGAAAAGTTTTAATTAGTCTATACGAAAAAGAAAAAGATTTCTCAAACTTACTGCCTAATTTGAAAATAGCTCTCTAAGATGATGATGAATCTAGCCCAGTTCTCAGAAATGCCATATATTATCTACAATACCTTAAGCTACGAAAGTCTATGCTGTAAGATTTCTCAGAGGCTAAGGTACTCTGAATTCCGACCCAACGATTCATCTAAATCGTATAAAATGTAATTCCAAACATATAATGGACGATTATGAACATGAATACGTTTGCATTAACGATATGATAATATAAAATTTGAGAGGCTCATTGCTCGCTGCTATTCCGCGGAATGCCTTTGAGTTATGTCTTCATAAAGCACGCTAGACGTTTCGTGTTGTTATTCCTCCAGCTCGCCAACACGCGATGCACAGCCACGCCACAACAAAACAAGATTTACATTTGTGAATAACACAAATATAATAATATCAAACGGAAGTATGAGGCCGTGGATGTAGATATCACAGCAGCATCTAACATAACCCAAAATTTTACAGTCTTATAAATCTTATCGGACAATGGGCTTGCGGAACCGGAATCCATATCCTAAACTAATTTAATTTCAACTATTTGTATCTGTTCATATTTCTGGTGTAATATATCCTTTCTAAGAATAACATTTGTTATAGAGATTTCAGATACAATTTCTATAACTATGACTTATTTGTTTTGTACATCCATATAAAGTTTAAATCATAACGATCTCCTTTAAATAAATGTTATTACTTCTCATTTTTTTTTTTTTCGAAAATTGTGCTTCAAAGTGCTGCTTGTTTCGACACTGCTCTACAATATATCTGTGTCAATATTGTCTATTCCAATATTCCTATATCACAACAGACGATGTTATAAAACTATTTTACGTGGTTCATCTCGTATCCGGTGTCAGCGGATGTTTTGGCCACCACAAAGATTTCTTGAGCATTTTACGATGAAGTTTGTCGGTTATTTTCCTCGCCGCATTGTCGTTTATTTTTGTCATATATTTAAAAAAAAAATATTAAAAAATATTATATACATCGATTATACAAAGCTGCTAAAATTATTTCGCTGTATTTAATGACAAAAGTTAATCAGTCTTGTCGCTGGATATAAACTAAGCCATTCTCGTACAAATTTTACTTTTTCCAATCCACCCTATACTGAGTCACGTGATCGTTTGAACAGTAAAAAATAACGATGATAATCAAAGTTTACTACAAGGCAAGTGACTCATAATACATCAATAAAACACTGAAATATTTGGCTAATAAAATAGAACAAACGCACAAAAATAAACAACTTTAATATGGAAACACGGGTTAGAAGGAACGTGAGTCGAAACCGTCAATTGTGAGAGAGTTAAATGGGAGTAGTTATATTTTAATACTGTAAACCCATTGAATTTACGATTCGTGTCTGTTGTTTACCATCAGCTCGTCTCCTTTGGTTTTCCGACACGTTCGTTACATTAAGGTAGCACCGCATACAACAAGGTGTGTGAAGAGTAATCCTCAATTGGTACATTATTAAAATCTGTTTAGCGTTCGCTCGGTTCAGGTGACACGTACTGCGGCTACTACTACTACTAAACCGCATTGAGCCAGCATGGTGGAAAATGGTCCAAATCCTCCCATATTAACCCTACAAATGTGGACTGGGTGGTCTTTACGGCAGGCCTGTGTCCAACAGTGGACGCCTACCGGCTGATGATGATGATGTACTTCGGTAGGAAGAGATATCTACCACCAGTAAATCGTTAGAACTGTATCCCTTTAATATACTCTTCGAGTAAGGTGGATAACTTTCGAGAAATGTAGCCACTTTAATAACATATTCTCATCGAAGGTCTTTTGCAATTAAATGGACATGCCAATGAACAGGAAGAATATGGCGTACAACAAAAACACAAAATAATACCATCAAAGACCTCTGCGTACTCGAAATGTGATGGTAATTTGTGGTGTGTCGAGTTGATGCATTCACAAACATAATGAGGAAATGGTTCATAACAAAAACATAAAAAACAACTTGTACAGAGAATATATTTGTTACGCCGCATTGGATCGCGATATACATTTCGCCCTTTGTTCACCCAAAGAGTTACTTTAAAAATCTCTACGCCTCAACAAATACGAACAAGAGTTGTTAGCCTTTTTGCTTTACGTTGTGAATATTTCACAATGGATCTTCTGCTTTTTTTCTAAATCATCGTATATTTTTGTAAAAGTTAATATCTAAATATATTGTCTGTATTATCTTTGATATTAATATATTGGCATCGTTTCAATGTATCGCTTTCGCCGTCGCCATCATCGACTTGAGTTTGTTTTCTTTTTGGCATAATATTGAGAAATTCGTTTTGTAATTCTCTTATCAGACAAATAACATCCACTGCTGAGCACAGGCTTCTATAAAGGATCCTCATTGAGGGGAATTAAAGCTTACCCCCACAACACTGGCCAAGTGCGGGTTGATGAGCGTTCAGAGACTCGTCTATTATTTAGCAGGGTGCACCGCTTGCATTAGAGATTGACATCCGTAAGACGTCCAGCGCTTGCAATCTCCGTTTTGTCATTAATTTGTTAATAATTATTATTTGTTATTTATTCAAACACAACATATGAGTTGACAATCCAATCTACAGTAACTGTTACTATATCAATAAACACTTATGTTTTTCTTTGATAAACTATCTACAAATCATTCCACATCGAATAGCCATATTCCCATGTCGACACGTTCACTAGTTTTCACGTGATTGGCGAACCAACAAAACCCGTTTTCATTATATATATAAAAGTATAAACAATTAGGAAATTATCATCGCGTCATTATGCTGCATATAATTTAACTACAACTTTCGTTGAATTTAGTTTGCAAGTAAATTATAAAGAAAAAAACAGAGCATACACAAAAACAGTCGGATCCATTTTGTAATATTTATTTGTAAAAGTTTTAAACGAAATAAAAGCCCGGAAAAAAGACTATAATTTGTATCATAACTGCACTAACTTCTTTACTTTTAAGCACCCCCCTGACGCCGCGAATGGAACATTAAAAATTGTTAAAAAACCTTAACATTTACATAATCTGTGTTATATAATATAGGTAACAAAGTTTATGAAATAGTTTTTTTTTATACGAGGAAACAACGAACAAGACATTTTCCTGACGGTAAGCGATACGTTATACTTAAAACAACGTGGCGCTAGTTGCGATGATATACACTGCACCACAATGTGCTCGTCACCTGAGACGTAAGATACTGAGTCTCGTTCCTGTAGTAATTACACTAGCTACAATGATCTTCAAACTGGAACATGGTAATGTTAGTACACTACATTTTATCCTACCTAGACAGTCTCCGGCAACAAAGACCTCCCACTGATGAATTTTTTTTTATCCAATCTCTAGCTAAACCTTTATTTATAAAATTAAACTAGATAAGTACAAAATATTACATAGATAATATAAAGGCTAATAGTAGTAAGTAATAATAGTAATAGGAAATAAGCGAGTTCAAATTTATTGTATTAGGAATAAATGATTATTATAAATTATTTAAATCTGTGTATATACACATATTACATATATAACTATTATAATAAAACAGTTATATAATAATCAGTCTCCATATAAATAAAGAAGAGTCAAGCATTATTTGATGAATGCGATGCTTTATAATGATTATAGCTGCTAGTCCCGATTGTCCAAGTAGGAACCAATGGATACGTGTTCTTTAACAAAAACGTAATAAAAAAAATTAGCGATTACGTGCATGTTCTGTTTTTTAACTAACATAGTAATTAAGCGATATACTGTTGCTAACCCTAATGAATCTTATATCGACTTTCGATTCTGTCTTGCTAGTCTGGCCACTAGATGGCGCTGTAATTAACAATTGATACACCTTATACTCGTCAGTATCAAAAATAGTATTCGGATACATATTAAAAAATATATGTTCGGCGTATCCGTTTCCAGCAGATGAGACAAATTTAATAATAACAGTTTGTCATTGATATGTAGTAATTTTTTTTTTATGTAGTAATAACACGATAATAAATATTAATTATAGTATTCTTCATATATGTAAGAAAGGAATAAAAAAGTTTTTTATAGTTTTACAACGTTCAACAATTTTTTCTGTAAATTCTACATCTGCCCATAACAAAGTAGCTCTAGTTGGTATGGCATACACTGCACCACATTGCGCTCGTCGCCTTGAGGCATATGATATTAACTCGTTAACTTAATCATTTCACTAGCTACAAGGTCCTACAATACGGAATACAGTAATGTTAATGTTAATGACCGTTTGGCAGCAGAAATATACGCTGTGGTAGTACTTACCCAGACGATTTCCTGCAAAAGAAACTTACTACTAATAAATAAAACAAGCATGTCTAATATTTTGTTTAATAATATATATATATATATTATACTAATGTGGAATGTATAAATGAAGACGTGTAGGTATATATACTAATTAAAACCTAACCTAGTAAGAAAATTGTATAAAGATCACTTCATCATTTTGACTTTCACTATCACGTAATATTATTTGAAGTTAAGTTAAAGTATTGTTACTGTAATGTAGTTAAAAAACATTAAATGTATAACTACAAAACGATAACAATATATTCAGGTGTATACACAAGCGAAGCGTACATTTCGCGATTAAACCCGATATGGTAATGTTGCGCGCACCTCGCCCCTGTTTGAACATGTCACGCCTTTCGTTTCCAACCTATTCAATGTGCAGGCGTCCATTTTATAGAAACAGGCAGCAGTGTAACGGCAATTACGGATATTGGTTCTACATCCGTATCCGACATGCGCTCCGCGGTGTAAATATAACAGTATACCGTTGGTTACACTGTCTACTTTCCTTACGTCGTGTCTCGACTTTATAAACTTATATATTAACTGGGTGTAAGGGGTTGGTTTTTTGGTTGGGTGCAAATCAACAAACGAGGCTCTGGCTCTCACCAACCCGCTTTGAGCTAGCGTGGTGGGAAATGGCCCAAAGCCTTCCATATGAATTCCTACCCGATCAAAGTAAGAATCTTTGAAGGAGGCCTATGTCGAGCAGTGAACGTCCATAAGATGATGATGATATTAACTGTTTCATCATCAGCCGACAAACGTCAACTGCTGGACCCAAACTTCCTCCAAAGATCTCCACATCGATCGACATCTATCAAGTATTTATTGGTCTTGAATTCTAACCAGATGCCTTTATTATTATAAATATTATTTAAACTGTCCATGAACTTCACTCCCGATGGACAAAATGAGGAATAGTGTGATAAGGGAGCGGTGTAGTGTGGTTGAAGATGTAGTGACAAAGAGAAAGGGATGAATAGATGATTCGGCATTGTAGAAAGAATGTATGAATGAAGATTAACGAAAGAGGTATTACAAGGTAAGAATGATTGGATAAATCGGTGCAGGTCGACTTAGGCGGACATATACCGATCAAATCGAAGATGTCCTAAAGAAAGGCCGGGTAAAGAGTATTCGCAAGCGACGAGCATGCATGCAGACGCTCATGAAAGTGGAGGAAGCGAGAGAGGTGTGCCAGGGTCGTAGCAAGTGGAGAGAGGTGGTCTCTGCCAACCCCATTGGGAACGAGGCGTGATATATATGTATGTACTAGTATGTATTATTTAAATTAAGACAAAAATACACTAACGTTATTGTGACAAGACCTATACCTATTGTGGGTAAAAAGACTTAACTAACAGTACATAATTACAGGATTTTTTCCATTATTAAGGAATTACTGGTGGTAGGTCTCTGTTGTCGGAGACCGTCTAGATCAAACAGTAGTGTGCAAACATGACTGTCTTCCGGTTTGAAGAGCGCTGTAGCTAATGCAATGATAAAGAGTAAAATAAAAAAAATCAACGCTTTATTTATATTGGACGAATGTAATAGATATTACAGCAAATCTCACAAGCCACATGCTTTTATTAATACTTCACGCAACGTTCCGTGTAAATGTTCTAATATAACAATTTTTGGCTTCATTTTTCCTGTTACTAAACGAAGTAATAACAATACGTTATCAAAACAAACAAGCACCTATTTAAACAAACCGCGGTCAAGTGTTTACCACTATCAGTTAAACGATAACTCTACACTTAGTCAACTTGTTTACGCACATCGGAACCGTACAGTAACAGCACCGGTTAATTTAACTGTTTCTATTAAATTCTTATTTAATCTTTATTTAACTATGTCATATATTTTAAAGATAATTTTAATTTTAACATTCGCTTTGGGTTTGGAATGTAAGTCCAAGAAAGCTTCACCTCCACATTGCACTCAAGTGACTAAAGGTATTTTTTGGTGTTATTTAACTAAGCGTTTCTCCTCCTTTTTTTGTATTATCCTCGGCAACTCCTTTAGGAGAAGGAATTTTGTAAAAATCCTTTCTTAGCTTACCTATACTCGGTTAATGTAATATCCCTACCAAATTTCAAGTCTCCAGGCCTTACGGTTCCAGAAATATAATGAATAGTTCTACATAGGTGTGATAATATAATTGTTTTGATATTACGTGATGATGATTATTGTTTTTAATTATGTAGGGTCTAAAGTATATAAAGATACATTTTGGTTACTGATGAAGCAAGTCCTTAAATTTTTTGGTCAATACAATATTTCAAAGCAGCGGTCGACAAACTTTTTGATCTCTTGGGCCACCAAATTTACGATTCAAATCAGGCGATGATAATACAATTATTTATGTGTTTATAAAATGAAACTACTAATTGTAAGCAAATTATCAAAACTTTACAAACAAGCCATAACAAAATAATGTTTCAATGCATCTTCAAGTATAACAGTATGAGTGAAATGTGCCAGGAATGTGATAATGTGAACTAATGTTATAACATCAAATCTAAACGAACTCAAAGGTAGGCTTATTAATTATAGTACTGTCACATCCATGCAGTAAAGAAGACTGTTCAGACTTATGATGTAATTAGTAAGTAAGTAATTACTAGCAATTAATTTATAAGTATAGAATAAGTAGAATGACAGGCGCGGTATGCACAAGTTTTGAGAAAAGCACAAGAAAAAATAATTGGTCTAGTCAACTATCTGATACATTACTAGACTATAATACTCCTACTCAACATTTCTCGATTAAATAAGTTTTAAATTATCATTTCTAAGAAGTATTTCAATATTTCTAATCCTTTGTCATCTAGGACTCAGTTTATGAACTTAAAGCTGAAGTTAAACTAGTGACTTTAACTAATCAAATATATACTAGAACACAGTACATAATATATTAGTTAAAGAATATTTTATTT
The DNA here is from genome assembly GCA_029032895.1 of Troides oblongomaculatus. NCBI lineage: Eukaryota > Metazoa > Arthropoda > Insecta > Lepidoptera > Papilionidae > Troides > Troides oblongomaculatus. Next base: position 2,154,612 of record JARDWC010000432.1, on the reverse strand, counting down.
ATATAATACTTTATCACTTTATATATAATATATAATTAAAGCAATAACCTACAGTGAATACACGGAAGTGGAATAATATAGGCGAGCTTAAATCATATTGAGGTTTTAACCAACTAGCCTCAATGAAAGCGTATATCACAAGTACAAAAAAAACCGATATTTTTCAGAAAATCTTAAAAAAATATGTACCCTGCTTCTGGGGGTAAATCAAGGTTATGTGCGAATTCTACCCATTAAAACCCCCTCAGTGGTCATCCTAGGTGCTTTGCAAGAGGCCCCGGTATCTCCTACGGAACACACCGGTGCCTCCCTGCACTGCACCTCAGCACGTCCCGGAAACTGCTGTAATCCTCACGCAGAGCCCTCTCCTTGCTACGAGAGGCACGAAACCTCGTAGTACTTGTCATTCACCCTGGATTCGCTTAGTGAATACTTAACCAGGTAAACAATAATTTTATTTCAGATACAGACTATGTTTCCCGCTTCAAGATGGATTATCCCGTTGTGTATATTATACCGGGACAGAGGGAGGCTTATCAACAAGTAAGTATTAAACTATTCAATACCTGATGGTGAATACGGCTACTTATAACAATGTGCTGCTAGTTAAGATGATAATGCACCATATCCCCGTCCCCTTGAGATGAAGTATCCGTTGCCGGAAACCCTCTAGATAGGTACCACCGCAGCTCATATTTCGGCCGACAAGTAGTATCACAGTAATATCTGCAGATTTTACTGTGTTCCGGTTTTACAGGATATTTAACATCTTATCAGCCACGAGCTCAATATGATGCAATTCATATCATCCTAAATATTATCACGTTATTTTAGCGTATTACTTACCATCAATCGATAGTTTCGCTAGTCTTAAATTTCGTTTCGTGTTCAGATGTTTTGCATCAACCCGTCGGAGGTGAACAAAGCGGTGACGACTGTCTGCGACTGGGCTGCCCCACCACAGGTGGAGTTCACACTCGGCGATGAGTACATGCATGTGGTGCGACTGGACCCAACCGGTCGTTACCAAGGCAACGCGGTTATCAAAACCTATCAGCTCTGCAGCCATAACATACGACATAGGATGGTGAACGAAACTATTTTACCCTTTGTATCCGAGTTGGAATATTAATTGCGAGAATAAATTGTTTCTTAGTTTTTACCCCTATTGTAAGTATGATAATATTCTTAGAAATAACACCAATGAGTTTCCAAGAGATCATAATTTCTGTTCTCTCTGTGTCATGTCAAAATATCCTTGTAGACATGGCTTGCTTGAGAAGCTTTTCAAAGCTACTTGGTGCTATAAACGTTCTGGCAAATAAGCCCCTTGAATCGTAGTTTCTAAACTTATATACTACCACACATAAACCGTTCTTCTTTTATAGAGACCATCTAAGTACTATTCAGGTGTTTTAAAAAAACACTTACGGTTATCAATCAGCTGTACCAACAACTGTTGTCGGCCAATTACAGTCACTTACAACCAGCCCGGCACGCGAACACGCCGAGTGCCGTAATTACATTTCTTTGTGTACAATGCACAAACAGCTTTGCGGAATTACCCCCGGCGCGGTGCCGCTTGCTTTTTAATAAACTAAAAAAAAAACATAACCAATTACGCTAAAGAACAGGGCTGAAAGCGAGGAACAATTTAATAGTTGATTTATATTGCACGTTTCCATGGAAACTAAGTTTTAATGCGTGTTAATGATAATTCAATAATTTAGAAGCATTAATTATTATCAGTTGATGTACACTGGGGTGTAAGAGGCCCCGTATGACAACTCACGGGTCCCTTTTTTTTTTCTTTTGAGGGGGAAATCTTCGAAAAGATACTCTGCTTTCTGTGGGAAGTTATGTGGAGATTTATACCCACTAAAACCCCCTCGGTGGCCATCTTCGGCGTTTGGCAAGGTTCCGGGACCTCCGTTCGGAACACAACCGCGGAACTCACGTGACCCAAGCCAACCTCACCTGCTTGTGCACCCTGATAATCAACAAACGAAGCTCTGGCTTCCACGGACTCGCATTGGGCCAACGTGGTGGCAAATGGCTCAAATCCCCCCATATGAATCCCTACCCAATCGGTATGGAATCATAGGTCCAGCAGTGGTCATATATCGGCTGACGGTAGACGTACACTGATGGACAGTCCTCATACAATTTTATCAACACCGATCAATCCCGCCCTTTTCTCAAGGCCTTAAGTCTCGTCACCCCTCATTTACTGTTGGTAGGTCTCGGTTGCGAGAGAACTCTAGATACCACCGCAGTGTCTATTTCCACTGCCAAACATCAATGTACGAACAATATTGTGTTCCGGTCTGAAGGATGCTGTAGCAAATGAGATTACTGAAATAATGGAACTCGCTATCTTATGTTTGAAAGAGAGCAGCTGAATATGGTGCAGTGTATGTTATACTGACTAGCCCCACGTTATTATTAGCACGCGCATCGTTTACTATCTGGTGAACGTCCCATCGTCTCGTCTCATCTCTAAGTAGAATAAAAAAAACAGTATTTTCACTAACTATACCGCCCTTCAAACCGGAACAGTGATGTTAGCACTCTACTGTTTAACAGCACGCAGACGGTCTCTGGCAACAGAGACTTACTACCAGTAAAATACATTTTGTTGTCATCACAACTGATGAACGTCCCATTGCTGGATATGGCTCTTACAATGGTTCTTTTGATATCTTCTGCTAATAGAGAGTCTGCCAACGAAGCTCCTTCCGGTTCAAGGTCGTCAGTTCAGCCCTTTAAGTCCATTTGATTCTACGACCTACATGCCTATTTCAATTTCAATTCAGCCTCGCTAATCATAAGGCTGTTATAAGTAACCCGGGATGTTTATCGGAGCTCCTCACTTCTAATCTGATCACGCTGGGATACTCCAAGCATCGCTCTCTCCATCGCCCATTGATTAACTCAAAGATTTCTAATATTAAAAGTAAATATTATATACAGTTATCTCGTTACATTAATAAGAACAGTGATATCGTAACATGAAGTTATCCAGATTTAAGCTCGTGGCAAGTTTTATGATCAGGGGTCGAGCTCGTCGCATTTTGCCGGAATTGAACGTTTAACCCCGAGTTATGTCGTGCGATTATCGTTGCTGTACCGTTCTGACGCGACTCCGTAATGGTGTTACGGTCCCCTTCGGATGTGGACGGCTCGTTCATCGAATCGGTTTAACAAGTTCCTTACGTCGATATATATTCAGTAATGTTTTTTTAACATCCAATACAAATACGTTTATGATGTACATCGATTCAGGATCATATGTCATCACGGAGTTGAATCTGAACGCAGTAATAAACTAAACGGTTAGATATGTCCCAATACATTATAAAAATATATCATCAGTCGATATATGCCCACTGTTGGACATGGACCTACTCTAAAGAACTCCAACCCAATCGTTGTGGTATTATCTGTGTCTTAAGCATAAATGTAAGGGTTGCACAAAACCACACTGTTGATAAATCTCTGTACGTGGAACCCTCTAGCCAAGCAGTGGTGTGTAAAGATTACTGTGCTCCGGTTTAAAAGCGCTGTAGCTAAGGAAATTAAGGTAACGAGACTCAATATCTTATGTCTTAAGGCGACGAGCGCAATGTGATGGTGTATAACATCCGGGCGTATCACTTCTCATCAGTTGAAGGTCCCGCTCGTCTCTACTTCGTAGTGTTAAAAATTAAAACACCTCACGGGAACCCAAGCCAATCGCACCTGCTCGTGCTCCCTGCTATGATGGAAGATGCCCTTGATCATCTCAATAAATCCCTCTACACAACGGTCCTAAAGTATATACTACTTATTCCACAAATTTCGAATATATGATTCCCTGAGTCTCAGCTGTGAGAACATTCAGAAGGCATTCCATGCATTTTCATAGAATATTATAATAGTATTATTACCCGCTTCTTTATTCTACTTCGATAATATATATTAACGACTACAAAGCAGTAAACAAACATTACTGCAACTGTCCAGTTACCACGATCTATTGTTTATGTTAAACGGAATGCAGTTGTATAAAGAAAGGAAGATAAATACGTCCGCGTTGCGTTATTTACACGGCACAGCTCCAACGGGAGCTGGTTAAATTATTTCAATTAGTTTCAAGAGAAATTCGTTTTGCACGTATTTGCATCTTCATTATTACTAGAACCGGATATAAATATATTTTTAGTACAATAAAGCAATCAAGATACTCGCCTGATGGTAAATTAATCGTATATACTAATGTCGTGTTAGTTGAGATGTTTACGTATTGTATTGCGATAATCGCTATTAGACAATTTGTTTTTTTTTAATTATTTTATTGAGAACACCAACAGCGTTAAAAAAAACTTGTAATAGCAACATTATTAAAAAAAATAAAATAGTAGTAGCTCGCTGGCCTAATGGTTAGAGCGTGCGGCTTTCATTCCGAAGGTCGCGGGTTCAAACCTCGGCATGTACCAATGACTTAATATTTAAGTTATGTACATTTGTGAACTTTAGTTACAACAGCGAGATACAAAAACGGTGAAGGAAAACATCGTGAGGAAACCCGCACACTGACATCATCTTTGTGTGTGTGGTGGTCCCAATAAAGTGGCAACAGGCTCGCCCCCTGTTACATGGGACCTAATCTGACTACATCTGGCGAAACGTGGGTGGTTTATTCACCTCTGCCTACCCCTACTGGGAAAAAGGCGTGACAATATAAAAAAATAAAAATTAAAATAGTAATAGTAATTAATAGGTCCCATTAATTTACTTTAAATACAAGTTCAAGTTTTAATACTCTTCAAGAAAAAATAGTAAAAAAGCTAGGTTATCATATAAAAAGGTAAAAAAAAGAAACTATACAAAAATTTAATACACTATGTATACATATAGTATGTATTTATGTTGAGAGGATTCCCACAAGGTGGACCGACGACCTGATGAAAGAAAACCGAGAACCCACTGGATGTGAGCAACACGGGGCCGAACGATTTGGAGATCTTTGGGGAAGACCTATGTCCAACAGTGTCTATCGGCTGATGGTAATGATGATGTATAAATAAAGTATAAAATCTAAAGAAAAAACAAATAATACTTCACAAATCATTATAAGTAGCTACAGCATCCTTCAAACTTTACATCATTCAGTTTGTTAGTTGCTTAGTACAATCAGATGTACGAGTAACCTTTTCACTGGTAGGTCTCTCGCCGGAGTCCGTATAGTTGGGTCATATTTTCGCCCCCAAATAGTAACAAGCAAACTTTACTACGTTCTAGTATGAAGGGCACTGTAGCTAAGGGTAGGGTAACCAGACTGTTAAGTCAATGAGAAGTAGAGGTTAATCTTACATCTCATAGCGACGAGCACAATATGGTGCATAGTACTAGCGCCATCATAATTCCATATAAACAGTTCGTACTACTTAAAGCGAATGAGATGATTGAGCATTGAAGTTATATATGCAACAAAATATCTAAGAAACTGTAATAAAAAGAAATCATGATTGCTGTTCGAGTGCGAAAGGATGAAAGTGGAAAAACAAAGTCCACTTTTGGTGTAAAACAATCTATCAAACCGGAAGAAATAAGAGGAATGGGGGAGTTATTTCGGCGTTACGACTGGGCCGAAGATGTATGGTCTATTTTTATTGAATTGATGTAAAGGCCGATTGAATCGAGTCGTAAAAATGACGGCGTAAATGTTTTTTTTTTAATAAACATTTACGTTGCCGTTTCAACTGGAATTGTTTTAGTTTTTCATTTAACAATTCTAGAACTTACATTTATGAATCTGGTACAACGTAGCTCCCAATTGGCTAAACCGATTGATTATACTTGAAATATTACATGATTATAAGAAATTTAAGTAAATTCATTAGAGGAGGTGTTACAGCCAGCAAAACGGGTGGGGAACAGGTAGTATGATATATCTGTGTTACATTTATTCACATCGAAATCATCACACTGTCTCTAAAGTGTTGTCAGCCTCATCAGTTTCCATCTGAATTGTTCACAAATATACCTAGCTATAAGACATGAGAGACCTATGTCCAGCAGTGGACTACCGCAGGCTATTGATGATGATTATACGTAACTAATTATAATGACGAAAGATTCATTGTGAAGTTTCATTAAGTTTTTTGATTCAGTCATTTGATTAACTTAATTTCTGTTTTGTAGTAACGATCGACTTATTTAACAATATAGATACTTATTTCTATGTTGCTGACGCTAGTAATTAAATATAAAATTTATCTCGTATAAACAAAAGAGGGAAGACGCTGCAACGGTAATTTGTTATAGAGTAAATAAAAAAGCTCAAGATAAATTGGTCTTGACACAATAGCAGCGGGGCCCAGCTGAACTAATGTGCGGACCGAGAATCATGCTTATTTAACTTCCCCGCTACGTACGATCCATTATGCACTATGACGTTTCGTTGTTACCATATTCATGGTGATAATTTAATTTTTAACCGACAAAAAAAAAGGGTAAATTTGTCTTACTGGTATATGATAGGTCCCTGTTGCCGGAGAACGCTTAGGTAGGTACCACCGCAGCGCCTATTTCGTCCGCTAAGTAGTACTATGCAAACATTGTCGTTTCGATTTGAAGGGCGCTGTAGCCAGTTAAATTACTAGGGTAACGAGATAACATATGTATCAAGGAGACGAGCGCAATGTAGTGTTGTATATATCATCCTAACTAGCGCCACATTGTGTAGACAGTCGTATCACTTACCATCAGATGAACGTCTCATCGTTTTATTGTATATAAAAGAAAAGAAAGTTACAAGTATGATATTAAATATTTATTCCATACATAAACAATTAATGTGTGCGAAATTTAAACTGTGAAACAATATCTGGACAGGGTGAAAACTGTTACCATAAATAAACGTGAGATAATCTAAGCTTAACACGTCTTCAGAGGACGTGGCGTGACCAAGGATAAGAGCTGCGTAAACACGAAGCTTAACGTATTTATCTTCTCTCCGTAATACAATTGCGGCCCGCTGGATGTAAACACCACGCAAACTGCATCCGTAGATGTACTAAGTTTAACATTAAATAAGATAAAAACAAACCGGACGATATTCAAGAGAGTTTATATTAAAATAAGTAAAAAGATACAATTTTTAGATATTGTCATTTATTTCGTTATTTACACCTTTTTTCTTTTACATGGGGGAAACGCCTTTGCATAACTCTGCTGCTCTCGCAGAGGCAAAGACAAGTAATGTCGGACTTACACCAACTAAAACCTCCACGATGCTCTACCACCACACCGTGTCTCCACCAGCGCCGGCTGCATTATGCAGCTCCACCTGTAAGGGCGCGCCGGATTTATTTACACCCTAAGCTAAGGGTACAGAGGGCGGACTAATCCATATTCTTCCTCCCTTATATTGACTGGCAGGAAATGTGTTTACACATTTCCTGCCAGTCAATACAGGGGAGGAAGTAAATTTTGTGTGTAGGTATTAAAAATGATATATTATGAACATGTACATCATAATACAAGCTATATAGACCTTACCTCGAACCCACACATAGACCATACATCATCATCATCATCGTCAGTTAATAGACATCCACTGCTTGACATCTACATCCTCCCCCAAAGATCTCCACATCGATGGCCTCCGCCAGCGGCTTTCACTAGGAGCCGACATTTTGGGCATTTTCCACCACGTACATACAGAAATAAAATAGTACTAAAGTATACATGATATAATATCTGTATGACGATCTGCGCCACGCGGCTGGTAGCAACCAGATGAGTAAAGCCGAAGATCGGGCTTAGTGGTGTTCCTTGGCAGAGGCCCATATCCAGCAGTGGACTGACGCAAGCTGTTGATGTTGATGATATATAATATATATTACGTCCATATACACTTAGATACTCATTATAGTAATGACGCTGAGACATTATTTTAACCACTTCCTTAGTAGTTACGGATGAATATAATTAACTTTAAAATGACAAGTTTTATTTCCATCTTTACCGGAAGGGAAACTACAGCCAAGACAGATTACTAAATTTATATTAATTATTAATAAGTTTTTCTGTAATATTTAAGGTCTTTATATAAAGTGGATGAGGATTATAGTTCTGAAATTTCACTCAGTAATACAAAAATACAAATGATAAACGTTTATCTGTTGAAAATATATAAATCGGTATATAATGTACTAATAAATATCAAATCCTAACGCCGCCATTACACGAAGACAACAAAAAATCGTAAAACAATGTCCTCTCACACTGCAATGGAATATCAATCCATCAAACTCGATAAAAATAAAAGGGAAGGCTGTTACTGCGTGGAGGCTGAGGAAACGATTCGAGATATTTTTTTTATTAGTTTCGAAACGAAAACGAAATGGAGTTACAATAGAATTACTACACAGTATATACACGTACATCAGATTTTTATTTACATGAGACAAGGTGAAGTTTTACTGGTGGAAGGTCCCTGGTAGGTTTCAGGTGCCGCCGCAGCGCCTATTGCAGCCGACAAACAGTATTGTGCAAACATTACTGTGTTCCGGTTTATATTATCGGTTTAACGAGACTTTATACCTGGTATCTCAAAGAGCCGAGTTGTTATGGGTTGGCTTATCGCTTACCATCAGGTAAACGTCCAGCTCGTCTCGTCGCTTCATTGAAAAAATAATATATGTTTAACTGATGGCTAATGATACGCCTGCTCATATCAACCCGGCGCTAATTAGCATGATATATGCTTTAGATAAGTTATTAAGTTTCATCGGTTTAGTACATTCACTAGCTGCCATAGCAGCTCTCAGCAATAGAAACCTTCCACAGGTACTGTATGTGCGACAAGTGATTTAAAATTAATAAAATTTAATATATACTAAGCATCCGAATAATTACAATATCGGGGAAAAAGTACCTACATATATATATATATATATATATATATATATATATACATACAATGTATATTTTAACCTCTGGCCAAACTCTATCAACAGGTGAGTATTATATCAGAAATGATTTATTTGTACAATAATAAGCTATACTTTATTTTATATATTAACATTTGATATATATTATATAATATATATTTATAGCTTTATTATTTCTGTGTACAGGATTACTTCTTCGTAATATAAATTATTTACAGAATATATTATATAAGCCTTTATCATCGTCAACCCGAGAGACTTCCACAGCTGGACATAAGACTCCCATAAAGATTCCCACATCGATCGGATAGGTATTAATTAGGGGATTATTTGAGTCATTTCCTACCACGCTGGCCCAATGTGGGTTGGTGGAAGCCAGAACCACGTTTGTTGATTAGCAGGCTGCACCACAAGCAGATGAGGTGGGCTTGGGTTCCATGAGTTGCTGTGCGGGAACACTTAAACCGTTTAATTTTTCTACTATATATCCATTAAATATTAAAGTGTTTGAGGACTCACTTGAAATTATCAATTGATACATATTGAAGGTGAGCCCTTGAATTAAATGGCTACATTACTGTACCACACGTTTGTAGAATGTGTGAAGCTCTATCAAGTTTAAACCATTCTAGATCCTCTACAGCGATGCGAAATTGATGGACGATAGACCGAAGCCCTTAGAGGTCCTTGTAGCGCAAATACGCTGTCCGTCCGTGTACAGGACTCGACGGACCTATTCAGTCGTTAAACGTAAGTACTTACTATCCTGAAACTGTTTACAAACGCACTGGAATATGTTCTCAAGGATCTATACCATCTTTCAAACATATAATTTGCGGATGACACCATTGTCACCACAGAAAGGCAGCATGATTTACTTCAAACGTTCACCAAACCCTAAATCTCGTTCTTCAACATCTGTGATACAAAAACCTGGAGATAGGTCTCTATTGCCTGAGACCGTTTAGATAAGAACCACCACAGCTCCAATATCTATCGTCAAACAACTGTGTGCAAACATAACAGTTTTCCGGTTTGAATTGCGCTATAGTAGTGGAATTATTGGGGCTAAAAGATCTAAACTTTCATGTCTCCAGGTGACAGCAATGTGGGGTTAAATACCACTTAACATCAGGTAAACATCTCGCCCCACATATCGCCTCTGAATAAAAGAGAAACCAGCGATATCCTCTGAAATATTGAGCTCAGTCATTTTTGTTTCTAGGCACATGTGATGTAATGGGTTGGGGGGTGATTGGGTCTAACTAACCTACATCATTAGCTAAAACCCTTTACTATAAATCCTAGCTACTAGTATATATTATTGCTATTCGGTATCATTATTCGAAATCTATGGTATCTTACTCTTAACATCATATGATGAGGTTAAGTGTTACTAAGTAAATATTTTTAAGAACTTCCTATAATTGCTTGACGAAGTAACAAAAAAGGGGTGAAAAAGTTTCATTTCTGCGTAGATTGCTATAAAAAAGTTATTAGACTTGAGAGAAAAATATCACAAAAGTATTTCGCATCGAATGGGAGATCCATTGGTTTCTCTTCGATTTTATTAGTTTTTGAAATGAAATTGTAATGGGATAGTTGGGATGAGATTTGTGCGATAAAAAGCTCTATTGAGGGAATTTTTCGTCTAACATATTTTTTTTACATGCAATAGATTATATTTTACTTAACGAAGCGAGGGGATGGTAAGCGAAACGTCTTACTATAAAGTGGCACTAGTTAGGGTGGTATATACAGCACTAGATTGATGATGAAAATGTAGTCTCATTACCGCAGTAACTGAATTGCATGTGACCTTATAATATTATATTGTATGTCTACTCGAAGAAAGAAAGCCAAGTTTAAGAATTTATTCTTCTATACCTCCACAGTGGCAAATTTACAATATTTAGATATGATTGAAATTCCACCACTAGCGTGCACAGAATCAAACCAGGGACGTCTCTGTGACGACACAAGCGACCAACCCCTAGGACTTGGAGAAAATTGAAGCAGTAGTCATCAGTTTACAGTTCATCTTCTCACACTCGATCAGACGTGATACGGTACAGTACTAAAAGGTTTTTTTTAGAGCACACAACCTATATAAGCTAACAATATGACAAAATTGTTAAAGTGGAGTGTGATAAGGCTTATCGTTTAATTTTGCCTAAATCAATATCGTGTATTGAAATTTCGAGTCTATTGTATTTAATGCAACATACTACTTTATATTGTTTAAACTAACTGTTCCCCGCCCATTTGCCCAAACCGTTACTACAGCAACCGCATATATAATACGCATATATATACGCATATTTATAACCGCATATATAATGGTAGTTATATTATATTTCATATTTATACAAAGCTCATCTAACAGATAGTAAGGACGATGTCGTTTTTTATCAAGCCTTAATATCTAAACAAAAGATAGCATCTAATTGCGTAAAATTAAATAAAATCACTAACAATATTAATAAATACACGGGTGAGTAATGTAAACCAAAATATAAGGTACTAACACAAATTTTACTATTATATACATAGATTATTAACAAGATATGTACTTTCAAGTAATTACAAAACATTAAACTTTATTATGATTCCTCACTATCTTATTGAAAATAATATATATTACATTAATACAGAGTAATATAGCGGAGTTATTACAGTATATTGTAAATTACAATAATACATTAAATTAGAGAACTACTAGAACTACTGAAGTTTTTCATATTTCAGTAGTTGAATCCGGTAAACAGTATACTAACAATGAATACATAATATTTACCAAGAAACTTTTTGAACACTTGTATACTACAACGCAATTCTGAGGCAAGTTATACAAAAAATTTGATTATGAAAACGTATTTGTCTTGTGTTTTCATTAATACTTTTTTAAGTAGCAGTTCTGCTGATTTAAAAAAATATATAAATGAGCTGATTACAAAAACAACACACCAACAAAAAACTACATATACGTGCTAACCCTTAATTAATGAAACACTTTTCTATCCATTTTAATACATACAAATATTATAGAACATATGTAATATATTTTTAGTTAAAAAGGGTAAAAAATTACATATGATTATTGATTTAATACAATGTTTTGACTAAATCTCTTTTAGATTTTTCTCTAAACCTTGCTAAAAATAACCTTTGAGTAGTCTAATACAAATACACAGTTTCCAGAATTTAAAAATAAACACGGTCTAGCCAAACTATACAACAATGCGTAAAATATTTTAGTAAATGTAAAATCTGGCTACACAGTGTTATATACTTTTACATTGACTAACATTAATAACCATAGCTCGGTATACATCAAGCTTATATCATAATATAAAACATTAAGAATTATGATCTGAATTTAAAGGCGTATGAAATTACAAACTGCTTCTTATTGAATCTTAACTTTTCTAAGTACATGAAAAATGCAAGTAATTGATCAACACAGCTATCAGGATTGCTTATAATTAGTAAGTAGGTAGTAGGTTCGTAAATTAACGCTTTCATCAGAGTTAATTATTTTGGACAGGAATGTAAAAGAAGTACGAGCAGACAAAGTTGCGCCGTTTTACAGCGAGTCCGGTTTCTCCAGTCCCAATCGTTTTCTTATAAGGTAATAGAGGTTGGGCTTCACCACTAGAATTAGAAAAGTAAAAACTCCTTGAAGTAGATTAAAGAAATCGACAATGTTCCAAAGCCATAATGGTTGCGTCAACAATGTAGAAAGAAGCTCTTAAATCCATCCAGTTCCATCACCACCCAAAGTTTTCCGATTAACACATACTTTGCTATGTCTATACGAAAACGGCGTTTGACCTGACCCAAAACACGCAAGTGAATGATTTAAAAAATAATAATAATAATAATTTGCAAGAAAGGTTATCAACTACTTGGCTATACTGTATTCTAGCAAGATAGGAATACGCCAGCAGCATGATGCTCACGTGACAAATTACCGTTGGATCATGTAAGATCCTGAGCTCCAGCAAAAAGCAGTACACGATTAAAGTCAACGACAGACAAACGCTTGATATACCATTTAACGCTAAAGCTACTCCGAAATCTTCTTTTTCCTAAATGAGGCATATAATAGTCCTAATGATGACATCATTCTGTGGACAATGTCGTCGGTATAACATCTCCATTCAGTAGTCATTAGTGATATATATCGAAACTTCTAACCAACCCTTTGGAGTCAAACGGTGTCGGACTTGAGGATTGGAATTAATAAGAACAAATCGTCCTTTAGGACATTTTGGTTGTGTCAACGTAATCAGTTTGTAAAGGTTTCAAATAATTCGAAGGGTTGAAGTAATTTTTTTGTCAACGTTTTTAAAGCAAGTAATTGACAAACCGTTGCATCTTCTTACTTTAAAGTGATACTCTTCTGGACAACATTTTCGAATGCAAAATGAGCCAAATGTAGCACAGTTTCAGGTCTATGCAAACGTTAGCTACCATTTCCTTATTTCTATATCCTCGATCAATACACCAATCGCCCTGCATGAGAGTGCCACTTTTCATGTTAAGTAATTCTTCTTTTAAGTCATTATTATATATTTTTTTTATTATATAAATCTTCTTTTTATAAATATTTGTCATTATTATATAAATCTTCTTTTAAGTCATAATTCAAGTTAAGTAATTCTTCTTGTCAACGTTTTTAAAGCAAGTAATTGACAAACCGTTGCATCTTCTTACTTTAAAGTGATACTCTTCTGGACAACATTTTCGAATGCAAAATGAGCCAAATGTAGCACAGTTTCAGGTCTATGCAAACGTTAGCTACCATTTCCTTATTGCTATATCCTCGATCAATACACCAATCGCCCTGCATGAGAGTGCCACTTTTCATGTTAAGTAATTCTTCTTTTAAGTCATTATTATATATTTTTTTTATTATATAAATCTTCTTTTTATAAATATTTTAAATATTATAAATATTTGTCATTATTATATAAATCTTCTTTTAAGTCATAATTCAAGTTAAGTAATTCTTCTTGTCAACGTTTTTAAAGCAAGTATTGACAAACCGTTGCATCTTCTTACTTTAAAGTGATACTCTTCTGGACAACATTTTCGAATGCAAAATGAGCCAAATATAGCACAGTTTCAGGTCTATGCAAACCTTAGCTACCATTTCCTTATTGCTATATCCTCGATCAATACACCAATCGCCCTGCATGAGAGTGCCACTTTTCATGTTTACTGTTTTCTTAGATACTTTTAAAATATTTTCTTCAAATAAAAATACATAATCCTTCTGCGTTAATTCAACCGCATACTCGCCAGTTTTATATTGAAGTCCTACGTCTACTTCATATATAATTGTTCGTCAAATTTAAGTAATCAATCAAGCCTCTTCCCCAAAGCTTTTCTCAATATTTCTACATAAATGATATTTCACATCAAAGCGGAAAACTGGAAAGTTTTCTGCACCATTTTCTTATATAACTAATTTTCAAACTATAATAGATTCGGTTACTTTTTCAATTCCATTACTTACACAAGTTAATGCTACTGTTTGAGGAATGTTTTGTGTTAAACTCATTGATAACTTCAGCTATTAATCTATCATATCAATTGCTGGGCGATAGTACCAACTTCGTTTTCACGTCAATAGTATTAACATACATACATACATATATATCACGCCTCGTTCCCAGTGGGGTAGGCAGAGACCACCTCTCTCCATCTGCCACGATCCTGGCACACCTCTCTCGCTTCCTCAACTTTCATAAGCGTCTTCATGCACGCTCGTCTGTTGCGTGTGCTTTTGATCCGGCCTTTCTTTAGGACATCTCCGATTTGATCGGAATATGTCCGCCTAGGTCGGCCTGCACCTATTTTTCCAATCATTCTTACCTTGTATATTTCTTTCGTTAATCTTCTTTCATCCATTCTTTCGACATGGCTGAACCATCTAAGCATCCCTTTTTCTATCCTTGTCACTACATCTTCAACCACGCCGCACCGCTTCCTTATCACACTGTTCCTCATTTTGTCCATCCGTTTCACTCCAGTTATACTTCTCAGGCTTCTCATCTCCACAGCATTAATTTTACTTTCATGTTTCTTCTGCCATACCCAACATTCACTACCATACATCAGAATGGGGACCAACACGCCTCTATGCACAGCCAGTCGTGCTCTTTGTGAAACGTTCCGGCTATTCATAAAGTTATGAAGTGCCCCATTGACTTGATTCCCTTTTAAAACTCTTCTTTCAATATCATCATCACACTTGCCATCTCTCGTAAACTGTGAACCCAGATATACAAATTCTTTCACTTGTTCCACTTTTTGTCCCTCAATCATAATGTCACAGTTTGTCATACATTCTTCTCTTTCAAAAACCATTACTTTCGTCTTGCTTACATTCACTTTCATTCCTTTGCTTGTTAAAGCTCCATGCACCATGTCGACCATGGCTTGCAACTCCCTCTCTGATGATGATAATAAAACTTGATCATCAGCGTATACGAGGCACTTGACGGTCAACTCATTCATTCTTAATCCATAATCACTATCTTTCAAATCTTTCAAGCAATTGTCTAAAAATTGGTTAAACAGCCACGGCGAGGCCACACATCCCTGTCTAACACCCTTCTGGATGCTAAACCAGTCTGAGTAAGCTCCAAAGCTGAATAGTATTAAGAATCGTTTGAAAACCCTTACACAACTTGGGAAAACCATAATAAACCGAAACATGTTTATCGACACTTATTACGTTTACCGGTAAGCGGGTGCCACTCTTACTGTCCAATCTAATATTTACTGAAATTGATATATGTTGATAGCATGTTGTTAGAATTACCATTGTTGAATTTTATATTGTAGTAAGTTCAAGAATAATTCTGGGTGATGTGGGACGTTGTAATTAAATGCGATAGATATTCTTTGTTTGATGCATTTGTAGTGGTGTGTTAAGCGTTTTTGTGATAGTCGTGACAACATGGATGAGACGTTCCTTATTTTCGAATGGTATAACGGAGATGTTTCCAGACTAGTTCGTTGACAGTAATTCTTGACAAATCGATTGCTGTATCTTTTGGGTTTTTTACTAGCAGCGTCCATCGAGAGTCGTTGTTTAGAGATAAAAGCGATCGTGATTTGAAGTTCAGATATAATATTTGAGTTTTTATATCTTTAAAAAAATCTTCTATAATTTTATTTTACTGTTATTTAAAATTTCTTTAATATCAGACTTAAAACTCAATAACTTATGATTAATATTTATTGAGGACTTTTGTTTAGAACACAACGTGACATTGCTAGTGTCGCGCTACCTTATCGTCACTATCAATGCAGTCCGCATCACTGCAATTAGGCGAGTATTGCATTTTGCTTATTGAAAAAATGTCGATAGCCAAGGCGGTGCTTTTTTCAATAGCATAATTTATTGATATATTAATAGAAAATTTCAATGTACTATACGTCAATAACCTGTTACCGTTCAAGAGGCCTCACAATATTGCTGGTCAGTGACGCTCCGGTACAAAACGTTTTAGCGTCAAACATGAGCAGATCAATGTTTTATGGTTGAAGAATGAAAGAGAGCCACTCACAGTCACGATGCACACGGCTCGTCACAGTTATGCACTCCTATTTTGCTTCCACTATTATTTACTATAGAGAATTAATTAATAATTTAATAATAAACGTATTTACCACAAAGGTTCGGCGTAAGTTTATAAAACTTAATTAGAAATAAAATATGAAGGATCTATCTGTCTTATTCCGCGTCGAATACTCATGTTCTCGAGGCGATACGTTCACTAGTTTTCACGTGGTTGGTGAACAAATAAAACACGTATTCATTATATATATTAGCACTGCCTAAAAACCAAAATCTTTATTTAAATAATACCCGGAGATAATATGCAATAAGCAAACCAGTATCCGCATAACAGCTGTATTATTCGCGGTACTCCATTAAAATAACGTCGCAGTTAAAACTGCACCAGATCGTAACAATTTGAGCAGCATACTCAACAATTAGACCAATTAAGAGCATAAGGTAAAAAATAATAACCGATATTGTAGTGCAATTATCATTTGAGTAAATTAAATGCGCGGTTAAAGAAGAGCAAATAAAAACTGATAATTTTAATTTTACGTACAAAAACTAACTGTAATCATTACCTACAGGAGTCACTACGAGTCAACATAAAAAATTGAACGATGTGGAAATTGATCAAAATAAAAAAGATTACAAAATATGATTATAATCACAATTGTTTATACAGGAAAAAAAATACTTTAATAAGAATCCATAAGAATTGAATTTTGCAGTAAAAACTATTATTTGAATTTTTAGATAGAATTTTGTACTCTTTGATTTTTCATGTAAAATATCATAAAATTAGAGTCCGTCTTTAGTCGGAATGGAAGTACCTCCCCTAATTATTTAAAGAAGAGACCAGACTTCATCTTTAATTAAACTTTACATATATGGTTTAAACAAAAATCTGTCGAAATGACTTTGACAATTCAGCAAACAGCTGATTGCATTTGTCAAAGTCAAAGTGAAAACAGAAACAAGAGCTAAACGGTTTAATTTGTTGTGTAAATTAAAATTTTTAGCATCCTACTGCAGTATTGGTAGTTAAAATAGAATTTATACTATCAGCATCTAGTTGCAAAGCTATTAAAAATTCTTTAAGTGTGAAATAAACTAATTTAGTTAAGAATTATATATGATTGCATTTCGGCGACTAACTAGTACCTTATACTCAGGTAATATAATATACTATACCTCGTAATATTAACTAAATAGTAGTAGTAGATATACTATTTGTTGACAACTCTATTAATACACTTAGATCTTTGTAACTTGAATGTAATGCACATATAGAATAATATGCACATATAAAGAATAATTCTTATAGCAATTTTTCTCTGTAATGACGTTAATTCAAACTCATGCAAGTCAAACAATTTTAACCTTAAATCTACAACAATAATGATACCCTATTCTGTGATTTGATTTATCAACATCAAATCAACTTGTGTCAGTACATTTGGTTGATTAAATTATGAATATTTATGTTTTAGGTAATATAAATTCAATTATTAAGATGAATACAACAACCGGAGTGATAGCAAATTCAATACGTAAAAAACTTCAAACTGCTTTAGAAGCAACTTACTTGGATATTATAAATGAATCTTACATGCATAATGTACCTAAAGGAGCAGAGACTCATTTTAAAGTAGTGGTTGTCTCTGATAAATTTGATGGTCTTACATTAATAAAGGTAAGCAGCAAGTTTTAGTTCCAGGAATTTTCAAAAGTTTTGAAATGTATATACAGTTGGAGGAAATACCTGTAGTTTTTTACCTGATTTAAAAATGTATTTCTGATGGCTAACACAAGAATTACTATCTTATAAGGCTGTATAAGATAACTCCATAAACAAATTTAAAAAAAAATGGAGTAATTATCATCAGTTGATAGACATCCAATGGTGGACATGGGCCTCTCCCAAAAATTTATGCATTGATTGGGTAAGGATTTACATGGGGAATTTGGGTAATTTTCTACCATGCAGGCCCAATACAGGTCAGTGGGGGCCAGAACCACATTCATTGATTAGCAAGGTGCACCACAAGCATGTTGGCTTGTTAATTCATTTATTGTTAAATCATTTAGCATATTTTCATGACTCTACTGGGTGGTACTTCAGAAAATATACTTGGGTGCTATTTACCCCAATCAAGTGATATTTTCTATGTAATTACTATCAATTTAAACAATAAAACACTTTATTATTACATTTCACATTTTCATCAACAGCCTCTAGCTAAATTTAAGAGGCAATTATACTGCGACAAGATAAAAGAAATAACCTCTAAATTGTATATATGTTTAATATTACAGAGGCATCGATTGGTAAATGATGTATTAAAAGAAGAATTGAAGAATGGTGTTCATGCACTGTCTATAGTAGCAAAAACTTCCAAACAATGGGAAGAGAGTGAGAAGATTGTGGAAAGCAGTCCAAATTGCAGAGGAGGATTTGGAAAATAAATTTAAAGTACCTTAAATTTTACTGTTAGTAGGTATCTATTGCCAGAGAACATATAGGCAGATTCATCTGCAGAACCTATTTCTGCCTCCTAAACATTAAAGTGTTCTTATTTGGAGAGAGTTACATGTAGTGAAATTACTGAGATAATGAAAGTGTGGTGGTGCTGTCACTAAGTGTATACTTTTCTTGCCCCTTTGCTCTATTGAATGTTTACATCCATATATAATAGAGTATATAATTGTGTAGGACAAACCACTTGTTGTTTTTGGGTTATTAAAAAAATAATAATACACTATTGATTTGATTGTGAAATTAATATCATCATTTTACATATAAATTTATATACAAAGACAAAAGAACAAATTTATTACTTCACACTTAAAAATTATATATAGCCCCCTGAAAACCTATAGATCAACGAGTTGCTTCCAACCAATCCAATCAGCCGGAAGACGTCCACTGCTGGACAAAGGCCTCCCCCAAAGATTTCCACTCAGACCGGTCCTGGGCCACCCGCATCCAATGGTTGCCAGCGACCTTGACCAGGTCGTCGGTCCACCTTGTGGGGGGTCTGCCCACGCTACGTCTTCCGGTACGTGGCCGCCACTCGAGAACCTTTCTGCCCCAACGGCCGTCGGTTCTGCGAGCTATGTGCCCTGCCCATTGCCACTTTGCGACGGCGATCCTTCGAGCTATGTCAGTGACCTTAGTTCTCCTGCGGATCTCCTCATTTCTGATTCGATCTCGCAGGGAAACTCCGAGCATAGCTCGCTCCATCGCCCTCTCAGCAATCTTAAGCTTGCGAACAAGGCCCACAGTAAGCGGCCACGTCTCTGCTCCGTATGTCATCACTGGTCAAAGACTTTTGTCTTGAGACACTGCGGTATATTGGACGAGAAGATATTTCTTAGCTTCCCGAATGCTGCCCATCCGAGTTGGATTCGACGAGAGATCTCTTTCTTGAAGTTGGACCTACATAGTTGGATAGTATGTCCGAGGTAGACATATCTGTCTACAACTTCAAGTGTAGAGCTTCCAACTGTTACTGGAGTGGGTACAATATGGACATTTGCCATGATTTTGGTCTTGTCCATATTCATTTTAAGACCCACTCGTTGTGAAACTCTACAAAGATCATCGAGCATTGTGTTGAGGTCCTCCATGGTCTCAGCCAAAACCACGATATCGTCGGCAAATGTAAGGTGCGTGATGTACTCGCCGTTGATATTGATGCCATATCCTCACCAATCCAGAAGCTTGAAGACATCTTCCAATGCAGCGGTGAACAGTTTCGGAGATATGATGTCTCCCTGTCTTACTCCACGCTGCAATCGGATTGGTTTCGAGCTCTGGTCTTCGAGGCGGACTGACATGACAGAGGACGGCAGGATCGTATCGTCAAGGGCCGAGGTTCTGGAGGAGATTGAGCGGTTCTATGGACAACTGTACACGACTACATGTTCTCCTGGTGGACTAGCATCAGATCCAAGAGCTAGTCTAGCCCGACACTACTCTGAAGATATCCCGGTTGTCAGCCTACACACAGAGATTAGTGTGGCTCTGAATCAGGTTAAAGGCAACAGGGCACCTGGTGATGACGAAATAACAGCTGAACTTCTGAGAGCTGGTGGAAAGCCAATCCTCGAAGTCCTGCAGAAGTTGTTCAATTCCGTCATACTAGAAGGCCGATCGCCTCGGGCATGGCACGGAGGTGTGGTGGTGCTTTTCTTCAAGAAGGGAGATAAAACCCAATTGAAGAATTATAGACCCATCTCACTTTTGAGTCATGTCTACAAGTTGGACGTCGTCTCACAATCAGGCTCGACGACTTCCAACCTCTCGAACAAGCTGGATTCCGTAAAGGCTACAGCACCATAGACCACATTCATACGCTGCGGCAAGTTATACAGAAGTCCCATGAGTATAACCAGCCCCTATGCTTAGCGTTTGTGGACTATGAGAAAGCCTTCGATTCGATTGAGATATGGGCCGTGTTGCAGGCCCTCCAACGGTGCCAAATAGACCACCGGTACGTCGATGTGCTAAGATGCTTGTACGAGAACGAGTTGCTTATGAACCATTAATTATTGGTGCACCTTTGGGGAAGAGGTATGACCACAAATGTTTATCAGGTGTTGACGATGCTCATCATAATCATAAACTCCAAAAAACAGGAGCAGAGTAATTACAAAGTTACATTCTTGTTCATTATTGAAGACAACAGCCTATTGTTATTAACTCTTGAACATAAACCTCCCCCATTTGTCATTGCAACTATTATGATACACTATTATACTAATGATTGCTTCCAATCTACACCAAGTTGTCCGTCCACCTGGAAAGAGTGACCTTCCAGGTGGTTCCGCGCTGGTTTAATCATATTCATTAATCCTGGATTTTCCTCATTGCTCTGCCGATATTCCCACTATGTCACCTGCTTGTACATTTATGACTGCAACTTATTAAACCAAGCCGCTGTGCAGGAAGGTTATTAAATTCGGTTCCCAAATTCTATTTTAAAATACCGATGCAGTGGTATTGAGAGTTTAAAAAATTAACCAGTATAATAGTGTAAATATTTATTATATAAATCAGTTTCATAAAAAAAAATCCTTCTAGACGTCACATAACAATACATTCAAATATTGTTAATACATATATATAACACAATACAATAAACCATTGAGATATGTTGAGATTTCCTTACCACAACAATATTAAGCCAATAAGAGTTGATGATTATGCATTTAAACAGGAATGTGCAAATGTTACTCTTTTAAAGTTGGAAGCACATTGCAGCTAATAAAATTACAGAAGTGAGATTTAATCCTTTATGTCTATTATATCTGTTTTTTTTTATGAATTTTAATTACATTTGGATATATCCTGAAGTCAAACAAAAATATACCTTTTCAGTTTTTAATTTGTAGCATTGAAAATTTAAATAATTCAAATTAGATGACTCAATCAAATTTAACTTAATTAATGTATTTTTAAATACTTTTAATGGAATAAAGAAAACAATATTTTTTTATGTGAGAAGTAACAGCCCACAACATTGAGAAAAAGTTTTTTTTATTCTTTGTGAGCAAGCCGTAATATATGACTGCAATCATCTAACAAGCAACCAGAACTATTCTTAAATAGTCTGTTTTATAGTTTTATCTCATAGAACTAATTATAACAGAAAATTTCTTTGATTGTGGACATAATTTCTAGTGATTAATAACCACTGCTGAACACCTGCTGAAGTGTGTCACAAGAATAAAGACTATGATCTTTATTATATATCCCTTTTCCTTAATACATAGAGCTGTCAGTGACTTTAGTTACCTTTAGTCTTTTCTAATAGTTGTTTAAAAAATAT
The DNA here is from genome assembly GCA_029032895.1 of Troides oblongomaculatus. Classification (NCBI taxonomy): domain Eukaryota; kingdom Metazoa; phylum Arthropoda; class Insecta; order Lepidoptera; family Papilionidae; genus Troides; species Troides oblongomaculatus. The sequence continues at coordinate 2,132,251 of JARDWC010000432.1, read as the reverse complement.
CCTGATGCAGGATATATTTATATATATAAATTTACTCTTAATAGACATCAATTCCGTTTTCTCTTACCTGTACAAAATTCAAATATGATTATTGTAACTGCTTACAAAAAAACTTATCAATTTTAATTATTACTTTTTTTCACATTTTAACTTGGTCACAAATCACAATCAATCTTATCACATTCACTGAAAACTGTACAAAGTTGGACACCGTCTAGCGGTGGGGCTAGTATCAGAGGTTGAAGTTGTCCAGGCGCAGCTTTCCCTCGTTCTCAGTCAAGTACAGAAGGTCCGCCATGGTTTGTTCACATATCGCTTCCTCTGCTTTTTCCGACATCTGTATAAACAGATATCAAATTTACCCTTCAGTCCAGAACCAATACTAAAACTCAATGTCACAAAGCTACCCAGTGATATAAGTTGATAGTAATTTAAATAGAGATATGATTATTTTTGGGGCACACTAAACAATAAATCCAAATTTTTGATAAAGAAAGGTTGTGAAGGGCTCAGAATAACTGTAAGCAATATGGTAATGTATAGGATTTATGTTAAATTTATGTAATACAAAAATCCTGAAAGAACAAAAAAGAGGGTCCGGTCCTATCATATGCTATCAAAGCCTACTGTTGGGCATAGACGAAGTAATTTTAGACCCAGGAACAGGCTTTTCGCGAACTTCACCAGGTTGGTCCTTATAGAGGTCCGACCAGTATTTTATCTATAGGTATATATTTGCAACTTGATGCTGATGGTCTAAAATCCATCAGTCTTTAATGACGCTTCATTATCATTATGAAATTAACTTACAGGTCTATAATTAAATTCCATTGAAGGAGGATATTTAAAATTTGGTCCAAAGTTAACGCTGACTGTGGCATTCTTGTGAAGAGAAACCGTAGGGTAGTAGCAGCCCTGGTAGACATCAGTAAACGCCTCACCCTGACACTCCCCATTCTTAAAGAAAAGAATCTTGCTAGCCGCAAGAATCTTCAGGTTGTTGAGGGACTCTTGTATTTTATCTTTATCTTCATAGTATAAATGGCTCTTGAATTTAACTAGAGGCTGTGGACAAAAACATAATATGTAATAAGATTTTTTTTTTAACTGTTAGAAATTACATATAAAATATTACCACTTGATTAGGTTAAATAGCACCAAAGTGTATTTTCTGAAGTACCCTTCAGTGTAGTCATGAACTCGTGCTAGATGATGAACATTGTTAACAGTGTAAATGTTAAAACAGTTTTTCCATTCTATTTAAATTGAGGGGAAGCAATTGAGATATGAAGGAGTCCCCGCACAACAACTCATGGAACCCAAGGCAACCTCACATGCTCGTGTAACACCCTGCTATTCAACGAACGTGGCTCTGGCTCTCACCAACCTGCATTAGGTCAGAGTAATGGGAAATGGCCCAAATCCCGTATATGAACCCTAACAAAAAGACGTCGTCGGTCGCAAGAAGCTGCTGGATGCGGGCAGCGCAGGACTCATCGATATGGGGATCTTTGGGAGAGGGTCTATATGCAGCAGTAGACGTCATCAATCGGTTAATGATGATGATAATGATTTAAATAATATAGTAACAATTACATAAATGTCACTGATTAACATAATACCTTGCTGAGATAACCACTATCATTGCTGAGAATAATATTTTCTTTCACAAATCGGCCTTTTTTCTGTGACGAAGCGAAACCACCAAAAAAGTAAGTAATTGATATGCTTACTCATGACAATTTAGTGTTAGTTAAGATGGTGTACAGCCCTGTAGTCCCGGGCTAGTAAGAACAGGACTAAGGCAAGCCCTGCCTGTCGCATATGCCGACCAAAATGGTCTAGGTGTTTCGCGGGCCATAAGGGTCGGGGCCCTTATAGCTCAACAACCGAATCTGTAAGGCTCAGCAATGGTACCTAGGAGGGTTCAGCTCCTCCTTAGAGACGTGTTAACACAAAGTTTAGCCCTCTAAACTTTGTGTTAACACGTCTCAAAGTTTAGAGGGCTAAACTTTGTGTTAGTTAGCATCAGAGTGTTCTATATTAGATCCCAGAGCCTCTCCGAATATAATGATGCAGAGCACCGAAGGGGTTTAATGAGTAAAAATCTCACATAAAACTGACTTCTAAAAACAAAAAAAAGATAAGTGTAACTGGTCCATGCGCTTGCATTGAGACAAAATGTTTTGTACCTTTATAATTTCACTAGTTACAAAATCCTGAACGTAATGTTTGATTATTGTTGTTTGCCAGAATCAAGCGCTACAAATATAACAATGCCAAGACAGTTTTCCGAATTGGCTAACCACCAGTAAAATTACGATACCTATTATGAATCACTTACCCTGTCTTTGTAAGTGTTCGGAGTGTATTTAATGGACGCGTTGTCCGGTAGCACCACCAAGAATCCGAGGGTGTCGCCCTCGCCGTACCCGCTGCTGTAGTGTTTGCCGCGAGATTCATGAAACCTGTAACCGATGTTATTAACATATTTTTTTTTTTTATATAATTTATGCGACAATAAAGCAGGTCGTTCCGATAGTAAGATAAACTGTTGATAACCATGTAGTGCTAAGTTAGAATGTTTACTCCTTAAGACTAAGATTAACTAACCATTTAGTTATAAGAGATATACCGTCGTATACAAGTTCGCATGGATTATCAAAGAAAAAAAAAATGTTTCTGGCTATCAAGAGTAATGAAAGCCCTGCCTGTCGTAGAAGGCGGGTAAAAAGGCTTCTCAGGCCGTGGATCCGGGTCCACGAGCCCAGTGTCAGATGAGCTGTAAGAGCCGCTGTAGCTTGCAGCCCTGTCTACAACAAGAATATAGAAAATGGCTATCGGGTTCGTGGGCTTTCAAGTTGGGGGCCCACTAAGCGAGTCCGAAATGAATGACAAGTAGGAAGTGGTCCATTGCTTGTCTTAACAAAGCGAGGGTACCGAGGCGTGCTACAGCCCACTGAGGGAGTTGGGGTTGGGGTCTTCTCCACAAAAGCAGGGTACCTTTATAGAAGATTCTCCCTTTCCCCAAGATAATAAAAAAAGGGCGGACAGAAGATATTAAAATAATTGCTGGGAGCCACTGGATTTGAACGGCGCAAGACCGTATATTGTGGAATAATTAAGACGAGGCCTATCCAGCAGTGGATGTCCTTCAGTTTAAATGATGATGATGATGATTGAATGGTCACACTGCTAACCATGTTCGCTGTAGTCCTTGTTTTACTACAAAGGGTCACCTTACCTGGTACCCTTGCGACTGCGCCAAGAGTATCCAAATTTATCGTAGCCGAGCGGCGCTTGCAGGTTGGCGTAACGACGGCCCCAGCCGAGCCTCGTGGCAGCACCTTCCGGCATCTCCTCTACACATGCCTCCCAGTACCAGGCACCGCTGGATACACCTGGATGCGAACACTACTACTAATCACACAAGAAGAGGCTTAAAAATAATGACTGATAAAAGCCTTACAGTGGCAGACTTTATACCCAATCTGCAGAGATGGTAAACATATCATTTATTTATTAATAAAATAATCAATGGGAACTATCAGAAGAAGTAAATTCATGAGTTTTAATTACTTGACGCGCAACCGTAATTCAATAAAAAAAAAGGTTGCCTGTGTAATGTCTGACGTCTTTTGCTAACGTACAGTAAGAGTTCCTTTCAAAATAAGTCCAGCTGTTTCGACAATTATCTCGAAGAAAGAGACAGAGCAATAAAGAATTCGAAGATCAGACACTCCTTTTTACTTAAAGATTACCTAAAGAGAAAAAATTAGTGAAAATGACTTTTTTTTTGTAAAGTGGAAACGTAAGTTGTCATATATCACGTTACCTCAGTAATAACTACAACACCCTTCAAACTGGACAACAGTAATGTTTGCAGGCTGCTGTTTGACGGAAAAATTAGGAGTTGTGGTGTTATCTCCCCAGACCTAACGGCGATAGAGACCCACTGTCAATCTATCAGTGTTTAGTGATATACGTGTCTAGATATGATCAGGTGTACTTACCGTGCGTGGCGCGCACCATGCTGTAGCCTTTTTCGCCGGTGACCGCGAGCCGATCCTCAGAAACCTTCAGCTGAGGCGCACGGTCGTGGAGAGCGAGCAGCACCACGCCCGGACACAGCGTGCGATACAACCATCCCGGGATCGGCTTACCGCTCCACTCATTACTCTCGTCGAACTCCTATATATATTATAGTGGTTTTTAACCCATGACTAAAAAGTAAGTACCCTGTTTTAACGCACTATTAAAACTAACATTGGTACACATTACTACTTTAGATATATAAACATACCTGTCTAAAAGGCGCATGGGGGTCCGGCTCGGCCAATATGTACCTGTAGCCGTCCTTGTTGAAAGGGTGCTCCGTGGGGTAGCCGTGCGATGGCAACTTGAGGGCGTTGACATCGCTAGCGCGTCCCTTCTTTCCCACTGGCGCCCCGGCTTCCGGCCCTCCGACTGCAGGTCGCCGCTTACCCTGGCGTCCCTTCACGTTACCGGCGAGTGGTACTGGAAAAATCAATTTTACTTAAAGCTTACAACAAGTCCCATATAAAGCAGAGATCGTACTTCATCGAAAAATACATTTTCTTTAAGTACAATTAAGTAACGACCCTTGTAGATCATTCACCTGATGATTAGTGGCACTACGTAGGTTAATACTTGACGACCCTTCGCTCGTCGCCTTAGACAAAAATAATTGAGTCCCGTTACCTTATTAATTTCACTAGCTACAACGCCCTTCAGACTGGACCACAGTAGTGTTTGGCTAGACCGTCTCTAGCAACAGAGACCTAGCACCAGTTCTTAATAAACTCTTTATAGATGTTGCAGATTTCAAGATCAAAACATGAACAGAGCAACTTTCGCTAGGTTCAGGTTTGCAAGAGACTAATGATACTAAGGGTACTGAGGAGAAGACCACCTAAGTAAATTAATAATTTACAATTTAAAAGTTTCTCATGTAAAGTTACTTAGGTAACAAATGTGGCGCTGTGTATACATGGTAACACAGATGTATCGCTTACATCGAGGACATTGCAGCCAGCAAACCAATTCTGACAACTACATAAACATATCTAACAGTTCCATGTTGTGACAGAGCTGGAACATAATTTAACATCAGACAACTATCTGTATGTCTGGACTGTTATAATCAAATAAAAATATCCTAGTTCCATTTTTTGAAGATCATATTAAATTAAACCGAAGATTTTCAACTATGGAACAGGATCTACAACAGCATATATTTTTGTTCGAGCAATATGCTGATATTATATTTCGGTGTAAAGATCGTTCTGGATTTTGTAACTAATTAAAGAGACGGTACACGTTATGGCTTTATAAAAGCAACGTGGTGCAGTATAAAGATATTAGCTACCGTATTGTTATAGCAGAAGCATAGGTGATCACTGAGTGAAAGTTATGGCCGCTTCTTTTGATACAAATTCGCGCACGCGTTATCCTTGAAGTAGTAAATGTTCGTTGTCACCACATACAACGCTGGTCCAAAGAATAATTTTTATTTATTTAAGGAAGCGACAATACGGACGGTACGTTTATCTGATGGAAGTGATAATCCTGCCTGCAACATCTGCACCATATTGTGCTTATAGCCTTGAGACATGAGATGTTGTGTTTCATTACTCCAATAACTTCACTACCTACAATGCCCTTAAAACCGGAATACTATTGTTTGCAATAGGTACCAACCTAGACGGACACCGACAAAGAACTTACTACCAGATTATCTTATTGTCTTCTATAAAGAGACGACGAGACGAGCAGACTATTCATACCTAATAAGGATGCTTCTACACAATACACTGTGCCTGTCGAATTGCGAGACATATTGTCATCGTAACTTCACTAGCTACACCGCCCTTCAGACTGAAAAGCGATTATGCTTGTAGATTCATTATTCACTAGTAAACTGAAGCCCAATTGTATTATTAATTAAAAAAAAGGTCCACGTAGACGGACTACCGCACTAATACCGAATAATATTATTTTTTATTAATTAACATGTTCTGATGTTTTAATATAACACTTTATACACGCTTTGTTACTTTATAAAAACATATTGTTATAGCCTATAAACTTTGAAACAGTAATGAATAACACAATATTGTTTTAGAATCGTAACCAGAGTTAGGACATACAATTTGCACTAGCACTATCTCAACGAAGGCATTTAATTTTCAATTACCGGGTTCATTTGCATCCACCATCTAATAATAATGCGAGCGATAAGAAATGAGTCAGACCTGTTCCTCCATGTTATAAACAATACTCATTACAACGACATATACATTCTTTATAAATAAGGTAAACCACTCCCTTAAATCGGTCGCGAGGACTTATAACATTTTTATAGAGGCCATTATATAGTAATAATCAATACCGATGTCCCATTATGTAATCATGAGAACGCCATAGATTTTAACTTCACGTTATACATAGTTTTTATTGATTATATCACGAACCACCATATTTGTTACGCGTATCAATAAAATATCTTCAGTTTTATAAAATACATTTACCTGTTAAATTACATATGTTTAAAAATAGAACAATATGCCGTCGACGAGAAACGAACTGGCAACAGATAAATGCACTCGTTTAAAAAAAAAAGAAGAGAAAAAAGTGACATCGCAATATCAAATATCGTAAAACACTTACGGTCCATGTCGAATGGGTGCGTTTGCCGAAATTCATTGACCGACAAAGTTAGTACACGCGGAGTAGCGATAAGATAAGGACGTTACTTCCCAACCAAATAAACACAATAACTAATTTATATGAAAAGCTATCGATGTCTCACCATCGATATGTTTAAATATAACAAGGCCGAAAACAAAACCGCTAAAGCCATATGTGGGGGAGAAAATTAAAAAAAAAACTCACCAGCCATGAAGTTCAAGGTTGTATATATAGAAATAAGAATCGATGGAGAAATCGCGGAGGCAACGCGTCTGTGTGAGCGTTAGAGTGCAAGTAACGACGGCACACACGCGCCCGCCGCCCGCTGCGCTAGTGTGAGTGCGACGTCCGTGTTTACAAACACAGCCGCAGTCAGAACAATGTCATTTATTCAATACTCGACTGGCTCTAGTGTTTATGTGGGGCGCATTCGCTGTCCGCATTTGACGAAACGATATCCACAATTTAATCTCGCGAACGGTATTCCACATTTCATCGTATACATACCTTAATCAAACAATATCAATACAATTCGATACAAATGCAATAGGAATGTTTGTTGTATATAATTATAAAACAATACAATACGATATAATCAAATCAATTTATCACTCATGAATAGCATGACAAAGTGAAACATTTCTGTGTCATAAAGCTTTTCTCTCTTTAATAATTTAAAAATCTATTATCTGTAATATCGGTGAATAGGATCTATGGGAGAGACCTCTGTCTATCGGCTGACGATGTAATGTCGAATTTATTAACTGCTTCATTAGCCCACTAAATTCACTGGCTATATCCGTCATACCGGAACTCAATAATATTTGCAGGCAAATTATCCGACAGTACGAGGTACCATGGTGATACCCATTAAGTGTACCTGTACCTAGAGGCCGAGTTTGTAGGTTATAAAATATTTTAAACCAATTCTCACGTAACTAGAGTTTAGAAATATTTCATAGCTAGTGAGTGGTGAACGATAAATAGCAACGAGGTGATCTGGTGACAAATGCTTAGTATTAAAAAAAAAACTTGTTCCTCTCTGTTAGTACAATGCGATTTGATATTATAGAGCGTTATGTTTGCATTAATACCGACGATGGACATGTGCACATAAATAGCGACGCCATTTACATATAGAGCTAATAATAGACTTACGTTTTAAAAACGTGTGCAAATTCATTAACGTCCATTGTTAGTCCATTCCAGCTAGACGGTGGTATTATTTAAAATCAAACTATATTTCCCAGTTTACATACAGCTAGTTCGTTTGTATACAGGTGTAAAGGCTCCCTCAGATCAATCATGGGAGGATCAGAAGGAGGAGAAGAAGCTTACCTCACCTTCTCTTGGTGCACCCTGCTAAACAACAGCCAAGGTTCTTGCTTCAATCAATTTACATCGGGCTACCGTGGTGGGAAATGGCCCATTCCCTCCACATGAACCTCTACAAACGACCACCCCTAGCACCTAGCGGAACAGGACACGTTGACTATAGTCGCGAGAAGCCACTGGATGCGACCGGCGCAGGACTGATCGATGAAAGAACTTTGTGCGAGGTCTATGTCCAGCAGAGAGAGTCTATTTACTGATGATAGATGATATTCTGTCGCTTCTTTCTAAATTAAAAACTTCAGGAAATATTTACATAATTTTTGCGTAAATGCAAGGTAACCCAGAATACCACACAATCTTAACTTGGCGTCTCCTGAGAGAGGTCTAATAAAGTAACAAAACATTTGCGAGTCATTTCATTGATCAGGTTAGTTTGACCTTCACCATTCAAATTGTTCGTTGTACAATTAAATTGTAAACTTATCACGTATACATTAAAATAATATTTATAACGAAATATTATTTATAATATATAGGTGATAAATTATGTTATAAATAATTAGTATTCATCTATCAAAACGCATCTAGCCAGCATAGTTGGTAAATAACCTTGATCTCTCTTAGAAATGGTCCAGAGATATGGGCTTTTAGAAAAAATATTATTTTGCCATATATTAAATATTGATTTTTTTGTTATATACCATTACTAGTTGTTTCCCACCCGCTTTGCTAGCCGTACCACCCCCATGACTCACCTTTGGGAAAAAAAATAGTAAAGTCCGTTCTTTGCTGATCTTTATTCCTTCCAAGTTTTATGTCTCTATGCCTTATGGTTCCAGAGATATCATGATTAACCATAATAAATACATAGAGAGATTATTTCAATACGATGAACACTAATGCTGTGTAAACATCCTAATTAGCGCCTCTCTGTAATGAGTAGGTGAACCGGTTACCAATAAGTTGAATGTTCAGCCTGCTGCTTTTTTTTATTGGACGAAGCGACGAGACGAACGGGACATTCACCTGACGTTAAGTGTTGCGCCTGCATAGTAACATGGTACACAACACCACATAGTGCTCGTCGTTTGAAGGCGTAAGATGTTAAGCCTCGTTACTACAATAATTTCACTAACTACTGCGCCTTTCAAACCGGAACATTACTGTGTTCCGCTTCATAAAATAAAAACAAACTTTTCTACCAAATTCAATACTGATTTTAAACTATCCAAACATCATCATCACATGTTAATGATGAGAACTGGTGAAGATAGATTTGTCCAAGAGAGTTTATTTTCCATTACGGCCATGCTTGGAGTAATACTCATATATTAGTATTTATTTTTTATTTTATGACTTTATTGCGTATGCCGTATTGTAACGACAATGAACTTAATGCCCAGGAGCAACGTCTATCTATCAACTCTTAAATAATATTAAAAACTTGAAGGTTTAGCACTAGTATATGTTCACACGTTAGTTCACATCTCTGGCTGTGGATCCGGGTCCACGAGCCCAGTGTCAGATGAGCTGTAAGAGGCACAATGGCTTGCAGCCCTAACATCATGAAGAATCTAGTTGACATTTCATGTAGTTCTGGGAGAAATTTGCTGCTTTTTCTTATAATTACATTCATCCAAGTCACATAGTACAGGGAGTGGATAAGTATCACCAGCACAGAGCAGCTCTTCCGTATGGTTTAAGATAGAAACAAATTTGCATAACTGACAACCTCCAAAAACGAAAAATGTCATTTTGGAGAGGAGAGGAACATTGTAAAGGAATACATCAATAATTTTTTTTTAAAAAAAGTTAGTTTTATAACGACGAGACTCATCTGTATTCGTATAAAGTAGTCCGTTATAAATGCAGCGTAGGTAACCTAGATCTGCGAGCCGACCTCTCTTCCACGGTATAAAGTTACTGAATAATTGGGTCAAAGCAATAAACTACATTCTGAGCTACTTCTCGCGTTTATGAAAACTTTATCTTGCACACATTACCACGAGCAACACACATCTGGCTAAAAATGGGTGTTTATTCACCTCTGCCTACCTCTACTGGGAAAAAGGCGTGACAATATAAAAAAAAATGTATCGCCAGTATGCTGCTGAATAGGAAAAATTCTTTTTAAGCTCTTTTTTAAGTTCATATGGTATTTACTAGAAAAAACCCCATCGAGTAGATTTCGAAAGAAAACATCTCTGGAACTGGACTATACGAGACAATTAGTAAACTACGGTTCGGGATTATGAGAAAGGACTTTTTTTATCGCGTGAGAAATCTTAAACGATACCCTGCTTCTGGGGGGAAGACATGATTATGTGAAGCTTCTACCCACTAAGACGCCCTCGGTGCATTAAGAGGGGCCCCGGCATCTACGGAATGCACTGGTGCATGAGAAAGGACCTGCTGCCGATAGTGAGTGCTGTGATGATAAAAAATCAGTGAGAATCATGTCAAAGAGTATCCAGAACATTTCCTGAACCCGGAACACAGAGCCAATGTCTCTACATGAACAGAGTTTCATACTGCCCATAAGTAAAGGATCATCGGATGATAGATGTGGCGTTAATTTGGATTATATACTGCACCACAATATGCCCGTCGCCTTGAGACAACATTGAAAGACCCTTACAATGTGAACTCACAGTCGAAAACCCCGAAGTTTCCACACTACCGTTTGCCAACAAAAATATGAGGTGATAGCTACATAGACGATCATCAACATATAATTCACTACCAATAAAAATTCCAATCACATCAAGATAAATTTTTACTGTTTTTTGACAGAAATATTTAAAATGAAAGCATCATTTACTATTAAACCTGATCTTCATTTTAAAATACGTCTGCTAATAACAACGTGGATTAGTTAAAATGGTACACACAGCACCACATCATGCTCGTTACCTTGAGATTGGAGGACCCATATTGAACGGTTACATACTTTCAGTATGGAGAGGTTGAGCCTCGTTACCACAATTATTTAATTAGCTACAACACCTTTCAAAATTGAACTCACTAATATTTGACAGCAGAAATAGTAACTGAGGTTACTGGGGTAACAAGACTCAACACCTTGTACTTCAGTTCACCTTGTACTTCATCATAACCAGCGCCACGTTGTTATGGGCGGGCGTATCACTTCCCATCAGGTAAATGTCTTCCTCGTTTCATCTCTTCATAGAATAAAAACTTTTGAGCAATAATTAGACCGAAGGTATCGGAGCGTGCTCGTTCAGTATATTCTGGTTCTCATGTGTTGGCCATATTGACAAAATAAGAGTGATAGACAAAGGGCTTGTTTGATAAATACAGTTTCCGTCTAAACACTAATTGTAGTCATGGGTATACACAGAGATTTCAGGTAGAGTATGCAAACCACACCCGAAATTCCTGTGCTTATCCATACTTAGAAATCAACTTACCAATTTAACAATAGTCGAAGCATAGTAGTATACCACGCTTGAGTTGAGTTTATTTTGATATAGATATATATGTATGGAATGCATACCCCAGATTATAGCCTCGTGATCGAAACAGGAGTGTAAAGGGTCCCATACAACACCTCATGGGACCCCATGACCATGATGGACCCCTATATACCACAGCTCCTAGTGCCCAGCGGTACTAGAGACCATGCTGACTGTATGTGGAGATCTTTAGGGGAGGCCTAGGTCCAGCAGTGGTCCAAATTAAGCTATAATCCTCTATGTCATGAAGCACTTGTAAGTAAAAGTTGATGTTACTAGACTAGTCAATATTGTATACTCAAAATATATGTTTTACTTTTATGGCAATCCCAAATCTTCTTCTTAATTAACATAAAAATAAATGTGCTAATAAGCTATAACATTTAAAGATCTAAAGAACCTCACATATGAAAGATCTAAAATTCACTGACCAGCCTCACTACTTACAGTTGCCTACAATTCAGCAATGTAAGACATAAACATATTTCTTCTACTTATATCAATTTAATTAAAACATTATACTTTATTCTCTTATAATTCAACATCAGTTTATATTTACATAAACAATTACATGTTCTCTTTTGAAATATTTTTGTTTGTGTGACTTATTTCTGCCTCCAAATATTACTGAACTGTGGTTTGATAAGCACTGTAATTAATAAAATTACCAGATTAACAAAACACATTTTGTCTCATGTGGTGCATCATATATTACCTTTACTAGTACTATATTGAATAGTTACAAATTACTGTTACTAAATATAAACTAGTACATCTAGGATGATACTACAATGATATAAAAAAATTGACAATACTTACTTGTGGCAATCCCCATATCAGTCACCTTCAACTGACCCTGTTTGATCATGGCTTCATAGTTGGGCTTGATGGCTGTAAGCTCCATGTTGTAGAGACCAAACATTGGACCGTGTGATGTATCCTCTTCGTATGTGAACAGGATTTGAATATCCTTGATTAAGGCCCGTTGCACTGTCGCATACCACGACTGTGTAACCCTGAGGTAATTACATGTTATTATAATGTCATTAAAAGACACGAAATTTTAGAAAGAGCCAAAATCTCTGAGAAATTATAGAATCTGAATATATTGAAGTATTAATACTTAATATTATTGAAAATTAGTGATCTATTATTAAACCTTAAATTAATAGATAAAGTACAATAAAGAAATCTTGTTACTATTGAAAAACTTCTTATAGTTGAAATATATTAACATCTATGAAAATAATCAATGGTTTTATCTTTTAGTTAATTGTCAAAATCATAAATTTCATTTACATTTATGAATTTAAGTAAAGAGTTTTTAATCAATTATTACAATACTTTTTAATCTTGAAGCAATGAGTTTAATAAGTTAGGTAATTTTTATTATTTTTTCTTATATGCAGAAATTACATAGCAATCTGAATGTTGAATTATAAGTGTAGTGTGTCACTGACCATAAAAATATGGTGTTAGTGACAATCATATACTCTGCACCACATTGTTTTTGTCACAACATAAATTATTAAGTCTCTTTAGCCTAATAATTTCATTAGCCACAACACCCTTCAAACTAGAACACAGAAATATGCATTACAGTGGTACCTAGTCTTTAGAATCAGAGTTCTACCACCAGTGAATATTATCAGAAACTTGGTTAAAAAATTGTCCATGTTCCTTGTGTATACAAATTGAAATATTTTTTTTATATTTCACATTGTGCAATTTATTATTCTAACGGACAATGTTGATAGCCAACACAACTGCATTTTTTTTCTGTAAGGTGTGTAAATAGATTATCATTTAGGGGCTTGGAATTTTCAGGAAATTCTTCACTTATTCAATTCAGTTGGCAGAAGTAAAAGCTAGTTACAACTCCAAACTGTCATGTCATCGGCAAATAGATGTTAACTGGGGGACATAGGCCTCCCCAAATATCTTCACATCAATTTCTTGTGCTGCCAGCGTAGTCAGCTTGGCCTCCAGTACCACCTGGCACCATGGAATGTCTTTTGTAGGTGTTCATATAGGAGGATTTAGGTCATCTAACACAACCTTGACTCAATGGGGGTTGGTGGTATTATAAAGTAATGTTCTATAATTTTATTCTATAAATATTTCCTCTACTTCTCATTGTCTCCTTTTTTCCCTTTGATTTAAACATAATAGTTATGAAGTGAAATTTAAAATTACTTGGGTAATGTGACCTTACTTATCTTTTAAAGAGACTAACACAATGTGGTCCAGTGTATAGCATCCTAACTAGCTGCACATTATGGGTAAGTGCCTGACTTATTTTCAGGTGAATGTCTTGCTTATCCCATCTCATGTAGAATTAAAAAAATTATATACTGACACCTTACCTTCGAGGCATAGTGGTCATTGCTTCCCAATATTGATCAATGTAAGGTATAATCTCCCTATCTTTGCTGAACAAATCTTTTCCCCTACCCTCTTTAGAACTCTCTTGTTTTAGATTAGCAATAGCAGTGACACACATCTGTGGGAATGCTGGGAACAAATTAAATAATGTAATCGTTTAAAATTACAAATTTGCATCATCAGTACAGAGACATCACATTGAATAAAAAAAAACAATATAATTTGGTAAATAAAATTGGCACACAAGTAATAACTACTCATGGTACTTATGGATATAATTACCACAGCTACAAAATGCTGTAATATGTTTTTTTTTATTTAAAACTTACCTTTTGGTTTATTATAAAAAAGATTATAAATTATGAGATATTTTTTTTTTCCAGTTTTCTAAAAAACTACTAACTACCACACTTACGTGCTTGATTCTTCTTAAAAGTCTCCAGTCCAGTTGGCGAACAGTTTTTGCATATAAAAAGATAATTTGTCATAAATGGAACTAGTTTTCCAAGTTGGTATCCAATGCAAGACTCATGAAACCACCTGTTACATGATGCGCACAGCAATTCCACTATATTCAAATTTCTGTCTTTACCACTGTAATTTATAAATAAACATATTACATAAATATTGTCTACATTATATTGTTATTAAAATTATAAGGGAAATCAATTTAAACATCTGTTTAAATAGTTTTCATACCATCCAGTACAAAATTTACATCAATAATTTACCTACTTGCATGAAAATCAAGACAAAATGTGTTATCTTGAGTTTGATATCACAATGTTTAAGTGACTTAAACAACATACATTAAGTAATTAAGTATAATTATCAAGAAAAAGAATATCGTACCAATAACACGTTCCTTGTGACTCTCCTAAGTTTTTGTTTTTATTCCTCTCGACGTTGTCTCCCGCTTTTTGAGATTCTGAATGTAAATTCTGAGAGTTATTGGAGGCAACATCCATTTTGAGTGGTCTTCGGATTACTTCTGGTAATTATAGCAAAATATTACATTGTTTAGTTCAATAAACTATTAATCTAACGCAATCTCTGTCATAATTAATTATATTTCACGATTTAATAAACATAACTGTAAAAGACAATTTCGAAGCACGATGACAAGTAACGCAAAGTAGTTTATTAACTCTAACATTAAAAGTTTGCCAGTTTTCTTATATTGTATTTAAAGTCCCACTTTGTTAAGTTCTGAAATCAAGAAATAATATCAATATTCATGCATTTGTTGTTATTATTCAGAATTCCTACTAACGATTAAAGTTTAGGTTTTTATTGGAGCCAATAATCAGTAATATTTATTGCATATAAAAAAAACTAAGTGTTGCTAATAAAAATGTTTGTTTGTGTCCTCATCGAAATTTCTATTTGTACTTTTCTTTTGCAACTGGTTTTATCAAATTAAAAAGGAATAAAACATACGTTGTCAAAATCCTATTTATTATCTGCATTCGTTATTTGTAACGAATGTTGTGGTTTTAAATATTGGAGATTTTGAGTACCTTAAAATATAAAGTCGTTAAATGTTTTAATGTCTATAAACCTTATTGTAATATCTTGTAACTAATACGGTAATTTATAACATAAAATTATGAATACCGCAACTAACACTGAAAACTTAAATCTAGACATTAAAACAAAGCAAGAAAGTATTCTGTTGGATCTCATCAAAGAACTATGCAATGATACTAAAAGCGGTTTGTCTACAAAATTGTTGGAAAAGGTTAACAGAATTATAGCAGAGAGTGAATTAACTCATTATGCAAGTTTACATAAATTAAACACATCTGATGAGAGTACTTCTACTCTATTAGGTATGTCGTTAATCGTAACAAACAAATTTGATTCGAATAAAACAGTACGTCGACTATCTAGCTATTCTACTATTATTTATAAAAACAATTTTATATAAAAATGTGTAAGTTCTATTCTCTGAAGTAATTTAAATACTATGCATTTACAGGAGTAATACATCAAACATCTTTTGAACTATCATTTGATGAACAATCTGAGTTAAACCAAGCAATTATCCAAAAGATACAAAACAAGTTACCTATATTTACAACTAAGTTGGAAGAACTAAAGGAGAGCTGTAATAGTAAAATTTCTAGAAAAGATCAAATAAAAGAACTTCAAAAAAGTTTAGAGAACAAACTTGACACAATTGAAAGTCAAGAGAGTGAGGAGGTGGAATTGATGATGGAATGGATTAATCATAGGTTGAATGACGTATCCAAGTTTAGTGAGAGTTCAAGTGAACTCTTCACATTGAAAACAAGGATTCTCGATTTAAAATCAAAGTAAGTAATGTAAACTTAACATTAAAATATTTTGTTTCTAACCCTACTTAACATATTGTATTTGGTAACACAGATATTTATTTTGATTTTGTAATCTTGACCATATTATTATTTTGTTATGATTTGATCCAGTCATTATTATCATCATTGTTTATTTAAAATTATTTGATATTAACATATATATTTTGTGCTAGGTAAAGTTTAGTTCACCCAGAAACCAGATTTTACATTGCTATTGGTTATTGATTAAAATCCTATATTAGATATCTAGATGAGTGTCGTTGCTTACAATTAATTGTTTCAAGTGGTCCTTTATAAGAAAGTAAGATCTTAATAATGCATGCCCAGCTGTTTCTTAGGAAATTTAAGACTGCCTAATGTTTTGAAGCAATTTTATATGATTTAGATTATTCTAATAATTGACTATTGCATTGAATATTTTTTTTTATATTCTATTTTCTAATAATTCAAGAATTTTTTGTCTATATTTTCAGAATTCTTCACTTGCAAATATTGCAGAACATTTTCACTGAAACCAACCAATCAATCAAAGCTTATGGTGAAATTCAACAGGATTTAACAGAAAGCTTAAAGGAAACAGAGAAACGAATTAAAAACTTTAAAGATATTGTAGAAAGTGATTATAAATAATAATTATGTTGTGTAATAATATATTCCCATGTATGTCTCTACAAGCATGCTGGCAAGAACTTTTTGTATGGAATCGGAAAATACTTGTATGATAACCTGGCTATAATTTCCATCTGTTAAGATGATGATGATCCCGATTCTTAAAGTATTGAATAAATGTTTGTCATTTGCAGGCTTTTAAAAAAACATTTTGTTTTTAAAACTTGTTGCTAAATTGATAATTACAATTTTGGGGCCAAACTATAATAAAACTTAGAAAGTTTTATATTACTTCACTACTGTTACAATTTTGCCTCAATTATTCTATTTTACAATAACAAGAGGACTATTCTTCCTACATTTCGCCAAAATTTAATACAATAAAAACCTATAAATTAATTTAAAAATTGAATATATTTATTTTATAATAATCATAATTGTTTATTTACTCACTTTTAATGCTCTTAACCCTTAAATGCATAAAGTAGTAAAACTGCAACATACCATTCAAACAACCATAAAATTATTAGTACGAGTTCAATGCATGCTGTTGCAGGATTATTACTATATATATGCATAAAATCATGCATTTAAGGGTTAATAAATGTACAATTTACTCTACTAACATCTGGTTACATAGTTGAGAAAAATGTTATAAGATCATAATTGTGGTATAAAAGGTATTTCATGTATGTATTTATAATTAAGACCAATTAAATGAACAAATTCAGAGTAATTGCTCTATTGCGGTTATTATAGAGGTCATCAAAATATTGTGATATCCACTTTTTTAAATTCCCTATGACAAAAATCTAGCTCGCTGGCCTAATGGTTAGAGCGTGCGGCTTTCATTCCGAAGGTTGCGGGTTCGAACCTCGGCATGTACCAGTGACTTAATATTTAAGTTATGTACATTTGTGAACTTTAGTTACAACAACGAGATACAAACGGTGAAGGAAAACATCGCGAGGAAACCCCGCATACTGAAATCATCTTTGTGTGTGTGTGTGTGTGTGTGTGTGTGTGGTGGTCCCAATAAAGTGGCAACAGGCTCGCCCCCTGTTACATGGGACCTAATCTGACCACATCTGGCGAAATGTGGGTGTTCATTCACCTCTGCCTACCCCTACTGGGAAAAAGGCGTACAACGTAAAAAAAAAATTAACTAAACTTGTAGAAAAATTTTAATATAAAATTACAGAAAATTTAATTCTACATAGGTTTTTTTAAAATAAAACTGTAGCCTCTATAGTAATGAAATTGATAAAAAAAAAACATCAATATTTCCTGTACTTGTTTGCGAAGCCTTCTTTCTAATAGACAATCAGTCATCACTACTATGGTCAAGCGCATGTAGGTAGGCACCACATCCACGAAGTGTTGTTTGAATATGTCGGTTTCCTTAAGATCAACGGAATTGGACCCGTGCCTTGTTAAAGCGCATTACATTCATTAAAGGGTACATGTCGGGATATACAATTATCAAATCTATTTTTTTTTTCCAGCCGCCAATTTAGTTCCCTATTGTTGGGGCATAGGCCTACCCTCAATATGAGGGTGAATTCCATATAATACTAAAAATATGCTAAACTCTGAACCACTAGCAGAAAATAAGAGGATGCGTGTGAATATTTCCTTTGTTTAAACAGTCGTTTGATTGTCGTATTGTCTCTGTGCAATAATTTTTCCCTCCCATTTCTGACATATTGCCTTTTCTATACGTAAAACATAAGTTTATAGATGTCAATTATTTTAGTTAATATTAATGTGTTCTATACACAATAAACTATCTATCATTCACAAATAAATTTAAATGGTTATAGGTGTTTGGAATACCGAGAGTTAAATTTGAGAATTAGAAAAATTAATAAATCATTCACTAGTTAACTTATAAAGTAGTAAATAAAGGTTTTATGGATTTAGGATCAAAGGACAAACTACAGCTGTGATATATTAGTACTGGTAAAATTTTGTACTTGTCTGATGACAATGACATAGATATGAACCGCGACGTTGTTACACTTAATTCATAAAGGCACCCGTATGAGTCGCATCTCGGACGCGGTGTGGTGTGGATGTTTGTGTAAATCTCCACATGTTTAGTTGTATTTATCACGATGTCAGGGACTACCGGCCGGGAGCTGATGAAAGCGGCTATTAAGATATTTCAGTACGTATACAATATTTTTATTAAAATCATTCAATAAATAGGAACTTTGGAATATTTAATAATCGATGCGTTTATTTATCTACCCGAATTTAAAAATGTGTTAAGTAAATATTTCAAAACGAACTAGGATATGATAACAGATAAATATACGGGTCTTAAGTGTGAGATCAATCGTCCTGAGGTAAAAATCCTAGAATTATTATAATATATATCATGAATCGTTGAAAACGTAGACTGAACATTTGGAGTTATCGCTTTTTCTTTTGGACAAGGCAACTCAACGAACAGGTTATTACTTGATGGTAAGTGATACGCTTTTTAATAACAATTTATCTCTAGAAGCTATGATCCATCTAATAAAATATACTCGCTACTTTGTGATAGAAGGTGTTAAGTTCCTGGTAGTTTGACCAACTATAGTGCCATTGAACAGTAATACATTGAAATGAAAGCAAAAATAGATTAAAATGTATGTAATCTTATTGTTTTCCTGGTCTTGGCGCATAGATAATAACTTATAGCATTCGCAATAAAGCGCTATTGCAAGTTTTTATAGATTAATAACGAGAATGCCAACAAGAGGGCGATTTTAGTTAATTATCGACGTACAAAGAAAGAATACGCAGAATTACTCTCTGTATCACATTTTATATAGTAAAAAACGTTAAAATAAAAAAAAAAACAAATAATTATTTTGACATTTTTAATAAACATTAATACAATATACAATTGTTTCAACTATTAATGACCTATTAAAAATCACCTGGTCACAACTTGTATCTACTTCTAACTAGTCTTATTTTCGGTTTAACAATTCTAGTATACTGGTGGTACGATTCTGTTGCTGGAGACCGTCTAGGTATGTAACACACAGTACTAATTTCTGCCGAAAAACTGTAGTGTGCAAATATTACTGTGTTCCAGTGTAAAGGGCGCTGTAACTGACGAAATTCTTGGAGAACGAGGTAATCTATGTCTCTAAGCAATAGTCACTATTTGGTACAGTGTAAATTATCCTAATTAAACTTTGTTATGGTCAGGCAGGCAACTTAACAGCTTAACGTTCCGCCCGTCACGTCGCTTCTGTATAAAAAAAATGGTAAATTCTGGAGTTCAGAGTACATATAGGTGATAAAGATTACTAACTGTATAAATATCAGCCGTATACAAATACCTTACCCTTCGAATAATATTTCGTATTTAAACTATTATGACTACGTAAATTGTTATAAATTTTGAATAGAACGTCTACATACGTTAACAAACGTTTCATATTGAATGAGGTCTGAACAAATGGTTAAAAAAAATACTTTAAAAAAAATTAAAGGCACTTTTTTTTTTTTATTCGACGTAGCGACGAGTCAGACAAGACGTTCATCTGATGATGTGATACGTTTGACGATAACAACGTGGCGCTAGTTAGGATGATATACATTGCACGATATTACGCACTTTGCCTTGAGAAATAATATGTTAAGTGTCGTTACCCCAGTAATTTCACTAATTACAGCGCCCATCAATCCGGAACACGTAGTTTTCACAACACTGTTTGGCGGTGGAAATAGGCGCCGTGGTGGTACCTACCCAGACCGTCTCCGGCGACGGAGACCTACCATCAGTTCATTAAAGAATATTTATATTAACTACTCTTTTAACATTATTATATACAGAATGAAAACAAAATTTAAATATAAACTTCATAGTATCTTTGATATCCTATGTTCTCGCATAATGTTAAATTGAATTACTATTTTTTTTTGTTATGGAAAATTAACTACTTGCACAGTAAGAATGACTCGATTACTAATACTATTTAGATAAATAATTTATGTACAATTTTATCGTCATCCTGTAGTTATAAATTTTTATCATCGCTATCGACGCTTATCTTGTAAATAACGTACACAAATACGTTAACTTGCACATGAGTGTATATTTCAATATAAGAATATTTCTTTTTGTAACAAAGCGAAGAGAAGTAAAGGACGTTCACCTCTTGGTACAAGTTCATATCAATGTGATGGTGCAACGTAGGATTGCTAACACTGCGTTGTATAAGTCCCATAACTTACATCTATACCGAACTCATAACAAAGCATAACCGACGAAATATAATATATGTTCTGGTAGTACTTAGTTCCTTCTTGTTATTTTAATTATTTTATTTATTCAAAGAAGCGGCGAGACGTCTGGAACGTTCACCTAATGCTAAGTGTTACGCCTGCTCACAATAACGTGGCGCTACTTAGGCTATTATACACTGTATCGTGTTATGCCAGTCGCCTTGAAACCAAATTTATAAACTGTCGTTATTCTAGTAATTACACCAGCTACTTCCCATTTTAAACCGGAACACAGTTATATTTGCACACTATTATTTGGCGACTGAAATAAGATATGGTACCTACCTAAACGGTTTCTGGAAACAGAGACCTATCACCAGTAAACCTAAATAACTATAATAAATAGTTAATAACTGTTAACTGTAGTTAGTAACTGTAATATAAACATATCGGCGGATACTTTTTATCTTTCCATGGGATACATTACCACTAGTAATGAGTAAAATTGGTAATGGTCTTGCGATAAACGAAGACCAATACTAATTTTACAGAGCAAGACCAACACCAATACCAAGATTGTGTAGGTTTTGGTCTCGTCCTTCCTCTGTTCATCACTAATTACCACCCTACAACCTTTTTACTGTTGAGCATAATATTCACAAGGGTCCAGTCAATTGCTTAACACTTACTTAGTACAAAAATTTAACCCTCAAGTCGTGGCAAGCGCAAGACCTATGGATATCTTTAGGAATATATGACGCAAGACATATGGACGTATAACCTGTGGATATCTTTGGAAATCTATGTCGCAAGACATGTGGATATTCAGGAACCTATTGTTTCTTTACACTTACTGACAAATGTACTAACTGGTAGTTAAGTAGTTTTAATAGTATATATATTTCGGGAACGATCTTAAACTACAGGGAGATATTTAAAACAACGGTGAATACGAAATTAGTGACAAGGACATTAAAACGTGAAAGAAGAGAAGCAGTTCTATTTATAGCAGCCCCGATAGTTCAGCTGTGAATGCGTTGGAACATTACGATATACGAGCAAATGTTTTTTTTTTTATACAATGACGAACAGGACATTCACCTGATGATATGTTATACGCCTGCACATTACAATGTGGCACTAGTTAGGATGTCATACACTTATATTGTGCTCTGCGCCTTAAGACAAGATGTCGAGTGTTATTACCCCAGTGATTACATTAGCTACAGCGCCCTTGAAATCGGAACGTTTGCATAGTACTGTTTGGCGACACAGTTAGGCGCTACGGTGCTACCTTATGATGGTAATTGTATCACAGGTGCTTATAAATAAATACGGGAATACAGTCTAAGACCATTCTATCCCACGTCTGTCCATTTTGTCCTGGTATACCGATGGTTCCCCCTAGTCTCTCCAATTCCCCTTTTCCCTTTACTACTTCCTCATTATTATGTACATTTGATACTCACCTTGAACTCGGCGATTTTACAATACGAACTGAAAATCGCGGCCTTCGGTATTAAAGCAATACATAAATATAACTTGATTACTTCAACATCCATATATCAACTGTCGGAACACAGCAGTACTATTATAACGATA
Source organism: Troides oblongomaculatus (assembly GCA_029032895.1). Taxonomy (NCBI): domain Eukaryota; kingdom Metazoa; phylum Arthropoda; class Insecta; order Lepidoptera; family Papilionidae; genus Troides; species Troides oblongomaculatus. Next base: position 2,109,561 of record JARDWC010000432.1, on the reverse strand, counting down.
GATTCATAGTATATAGGTGGTAACTAGCCAGGCGAGCTTGTCTGCCAACTATGCTCCAAAACCAGTTGCCCAGTACTCCAACCAGGGACTTCCGTATTACTACTGTTAGTTCTCTTTGCCGCAGATCGACTAGGTAGGTAACCGCAGCTTCTGTTTCTACTGCCAAACAGTACTCTGTAAACATTACTGTGTTCCGGTTTAAACGGCGCGTACGCTAGACCAATTACTGGAGCAACGATACTGAACATCTTATGTATCAAGGCGCGAGCACAATGTGGTGTTGTACGGGTGTATCACTTACCATCAGGTGAACGTCCCGCTTGTTTCGTCGCTTCGTAGAATAAAAAATCTAGTCATAATTTATAAACAGCATAACAAGCAAAACGTTAAAATAACTAACAATGGTGAATATACTTTAAATTTAGTTATCGCGTTATAATTTAACTAATTTGGTCAAGTTCACTTAAACGATAAATAGGATAATTACCTAATCGTTTAGATTTTATGGTTGATTACTAACACATTTCGAAACTTTATCGATTCCTCGAAAACAGATTTTTAATACATATAGATTATTAATATACGTACTTTAATTTTCTAGAAGAGTCTATATGTAATGATAAGTATTATAACCGTTTTTATTATTGTCTTTTTTATTTTATCTCAAAGGGAAAGGGAAGTCGATTGATACTAAACCACCCTTTTTTTTCTTCGACGAAGCGACGAGACGAGGAAGGTTTCTCGTTATAGTAATTAGTGATGAGTGCAATTGGTTTTTCGCAACAGTAAGACATAAAGAACAAGAACGAGACCAAAACCAAGAGAGACCTATTATGCAAGATTAAGATCAAATGAGCAAAATTAAACGAAAAAATAAAAATATCCTTTGAAATGATGAGTTTAAATGTTTATCATATATCAAACATATGCTTTCTCCTGGAAATAAAATATTGAATATATTATAGGAATGAATATGCAAGACCAAGACCAAGATTGTCTTGGATATGTTCATGCTTTGCTCATCACTAATGGGAATAGACGTTCATGATAATATGTTCACACATAAAAAAGTAGCGCTGGGTGATATGATATATACATCAATTATGCTCGTCGCATCAATATTAATAAGTCGTGAAATCTCGTTACCCCGGTAATCTCATTAGCTATAACCGTTTTTCCGTGATAAGCTCAATCGAATGCTAATTCGACTGCGCCGGAATACTCATTCCCTTTCATCATTTGTACCGTCTTATCTTAAAGAACGTTTTGAATTTCTTCACATCTCATTCATTGTTTGAGATCAGCAGAAAATCTTACCTTGGAATAATTAAAACCTACTACTATCTCTTCCTGGAGCATTTAGTTTCTATTCAGGCTCTTCGTTTATGGAATGTGTTACCATTAACAAGAAGACAGGTGCAGACACTGCCAGCTTTAAAGAACCTTGTCTGTGATCATAATGTTTCGCTTTAAATGTATTTTATTATTTTAAGTACATATGTATATTTTGTTATTTAATATTATTATGTTCTGCCCTATTCCATTCAATAACGCACTCCAAACCGGAACGTAAAAATGTTTACATACTACTGTTTGACGCCAGCAATAGAGTCTGCGCTGACACCTACCATGACAGTCTCCTGCGACAGAAACCTGACACCGCAGTGTATTACTTTTTCTATGACGTATATATACGTCTTACCTGGTGATACTCCTCGTGGCACACCCTTCATATATATTTTTTTAATAGTTCCCACCTGCGTGTTTTGGGTCAGGGCTTTTATTTACAATAATTTCGATTTCGATAATTCACGTAACATCTTTTACAAATTTTTATTCTTCACTCTCTCCTGTCATTCTCTCTTATCTTTCTTACCGCTACTTATCTGTCATACTTCTGTTCTCATTCATACTGCATTCCATTTACTTCTCTCATACCTCTCGCAATAAGTGAAGACAGCCGTCGCCTCGTCAATTTCCTGGAACAAATCATCCCTTTGCTACCCTATAATAAAATCGTCCCTTTTTGTCATCCATATTTGCTTCTTCTTCTATTCCTTCTTTTACTTTCTATTTTACATTTTTCTTTATTTTTAGTTATTTATTTATTTATGTTTTGTGTTGCAATATTTTATAAATATTTGGCGACTTTCGTCGTCACTCATCAGAACTGTTCATACATTGTCATGGCGACAAAATTATTCGAAATGTAATCCATATTTATATTTTCAGCCGGATATCGGAGATGTTAGGTATAGAATGGGCCCCACGCAATTTGCCGATGTCGCGTCGCCTTCAAACCCTCGGCGCTACCGGATGGATATGTCTGGTGTTGTTCGGCGAGGCGTTCAGCGTACTGCTGTACCTCAGCTTGGTGTACTCTTCGCTGTGGTGGTTCGCGTTACTGTATGCAGTATGGATGCTGAATGATATAGAAACACCGAATAAGGGTGGGCGTAGGTAAGAAACGATCCAACAATAATAAAATAGTATAATATAATATATTATGTTTGTATTTAACGTTCGTTGATTATAAATTGGCAACATTTCGAATATGGCAACACTGAATAAACATCAGAATGTTTTGCGGGCTGTTTGTCTCGTGGCAGTCTGGCATCAACTATAGACAAGCTAGGATCCTTGGTATTATATTATTTCAAAAGAATGTTCCAACACTAGATCACTAAATTTTAAAATTTACCGCAGATTAACTCTTTTGATTTTAACTCCAAGGATATTTTTATATATGATCCTTATTCGACGTACGACACAGGTGAGACGAGATAAGACGTCCAGGACATTCTACTGGTAGTAAGTGATACACTTCCCCATGACAATGACGAGCCTTAAGACATAAAGTTTTATGTCTCTTTAACCCAATAATTTTACTAGCTATAACTCCATTCAATCCTGGACACAGTGATGAGCGTCTATTTGGCGGCACAGATAGAAACTGCGGTGGTAAACTGTTTTGGGTAACAGAGACCGACTACCAGTGCCACTATTACGTCTATTACATAGATCTCGGGCGTAAAGTTCACAAATTATATTCATATAGACGATAATGATAATGATCAAATGATTTACTATTACATTACATGTAACGAACTTCGTCCCTACCTCCAACTGATTTTGAAATAAGTAATGAGGGAGTAAATAATTATAATTCAGATCAATAGGATAAAATAAAGCAAATCGAATTCATCGTGAACATACATAAAGAAGAATTATGGACGGGCTCAGTGACTTCAGTCGTAAATGTCCAGAAAATTATCAATTAGGACAAATCTCGCCATTTTAAATAGACAAACATTCATTTGTTTTTTACAGATTTGAATGGGCCCGAAACTGGTCCTGGTGGAGCTACTACCGCGATTATTTTCCAATCAAGCTGGTTAAAACGGCTGAACTGGATCCGAATAGGAACTACCTTTTAGCTTGCTTTCCTCACGGCGTAGTGTGCTCTGGAGCATACGGAGCGTTCGCGACAAACGCGCTAAACTTCTACAAAATATTCCCTGGGCTAACTTGCCATATGATCACTTTAGGAGGCCACTTCTTGGTTCCATTCTTCAGGGATCTAGTATTAGCTCTTGGCGGATGTTCCTCGTCCCAGGAGAGCTTGCTTTACCTGCTGGACAGGAGGAAACATAAGGGGAAATGTGTTGCATTGATTGTCGGTGGTGCCGCCGAGGCGTTGGACTCGCATCCTGGTGAATACAGTGTTATTCTAAGTAGACGGAAAGGCTTTATCCGTGTTGCGATGAAGTCCGGGTGAGTTACTTTTTTTATTATATTTTTAAACAGTAAGAAACTCCAAAAAAATCCCAAATTTCTCATTATACTATTTATTACGTATGGAAGCTGTGTTAATTTTCTTTGTTGATCTTATTTTTTCCTGCTGAATGACATAATTACTTTTGATGTTGTGTGCTTCCGGGTATGACTTCTAGGAAGAAAATAATGAACTGCATTCAATTTGCATTGTTCACAGTCATATCCTTTCATGTCTGATTATACCACTAGAAAAATAATAACAGTAGAAAAAGTGTTGGTAGACTCCGCACGAGGTGAACGATCTGGTTAAGGTAGCGGAAAGCCGCATAATGTAGGCAGTGCAAGACTAATCGGAGTGGAGATCCGCAAGGATATGCGTTCCTTTAAAAGAAGGCATATGCTCAGGAATGGAGGTTTTCCGCCTACTGATTTGATATTATACAGTTCATAAACAGTTATTTTTGAAGACAGGTCTTTTACAAATCGTAAGCATTAACGTCATTGGTTCATATCAAAAATCGCTCGTAACCCATTATCACAGGAGTTTTTTTTAATTTTAGGGCACCATTAGTACCTGTCTTCTCGTTCGGGGAACCAGATGTGTTCCGCCCACTAAACAATCCGCGGAATAGTCTGCTGAGAAAGATTCAGGAGAAGGTGCGCTCGCTGACCGGCATCTCGCCGGTGTTCCCGATCGGCCGCGGTATATTCCAGTATACGTTCGGTGTGGTGCCTTTACGCTCACCTATCACAACTGTTGGTAAGTAATAAGTCTTATAGGTCTCTGTTACCGGAAATATTCTTAGTATCTTCGCAGTAATTATATTTATCGCCGAACAATACTATGCATACATTACTATGTACTGGTTTGAAAGACGCTGTCGCTGGCAAAGCTACTGACCTGACAAAACTATTGTTCATTTACCTACAATGAGGTAACTCTTTATACCTTTCCCATGGTGTTGTAACAATAATGAGGTTGTTGGTGGATATTATGGCCGCATATTTATATGTTTATTCTAGCTCTTTATTGAGCGTCGAAAAAATCTATCACCAATGGAAGTCTAAAATATATTATCCTAGAATCGAACTAGGCAGCTAAATGTTTTAAACACTTCCGCGTTTATTTGTTATACATTTAAAAATGACCAGAAGAATTCAAATTAACCCGGAGGCCCACTTCCAGCACATCATTCAGTTTAATATGGCGGAAGTGTACAATCATTAGTGTCTGTCAAGTTGAAGGCCTGTCAGAATGACTAACCTACTAGTGGTACACCGGAGGCCGTCTAGGTAGATACCACTGCAGCTTCTATTTCTAACGGTACTGTGCAAATATAATTTCTTTCAGTTTGTAGTTAGTGAAATTACCGAGGTAATAAGACTCAACATGTTATGTATCAAAGCAATGACAATATGGTGTAGTGTATATCATACTAACTAGCGTCGTACTGTTATGGGCAAGCGTATCGCTTACTATCTAGTAATCATTTCTCTCTTCCCGCTTCTTCTAAAATAAAACCTTATACATGGGTTCGATCGATGTGGAGATATTCAGAGAAGGCCTATGCGTCGTAGTGGACGTCTATCGGCTGATGATGATGATGATAATATATAATAATAAAACCACCTCCAACCAAACATTCCAATTGCAACGGGGACATCTGTGTTATAAGGTAAACGATGGAGCAGTTAGTAAACAAATTAAAATCCATTAATATATTTTAAATGTATAATTTCAGTTGGAACTCCAATGGAGGTGGAGAGGAAGTTGGAGCCAACAGACCAGGAAGTAGACGCGGTGCACGCGGAGTTTACGAAACGTCTGGTTGCATTATTCGAGACCGAGAAATCGAAGTATTTGAAGGATCATGAAAAAATACATTTGATTGTAACATAATTGAGCCGCATAGGATAAAAAAAAATTACTAAAACTAATTAACTATCTACCAATTGTAGAATACTAATAAATGTATTAGTAGGTCTCTGGATAATTTAGATAGGTACCACCGCAGCGACTAGTTTTACCGCCAAACAGTAGTGTGCAAACATTACTGTGTTCCGGGTTGAAGAGAGTTGGTAACGAGACTGAACATATCGTGTACCAAGACAAACATGATGTGATGCTGTATATATCCTAACCACCATCACGTTGTTAGGGGCCGGCGTATTACTTACCATCAAGCAAACACTCTCTTAGTCTTTTCAATACGTCGACTTGATATAATTCCAGAACATTAATGCTTTGAAACATTATTTTTAATTGTCATCACGGGTAACAGATAATAAATAAGTAATTCTTTTTTATTAATTAGTAATATTTCCAAGTAATAAATAGGAAGTAAATTATTTTATAATGTTCTATTTTTAATTGAATTACGGTATAAATCAATTTTATTTCAATTTATTTTGAACCGTATGTATAAATATTTATATACCAAAAAACCATCGATATTAAATTGTCTAATTAAAAAACAAGGGAAAATAAAAAGTTATAAATAATTTTGCTATTTTTATGTATTGTAACATATTTACATATTATATACAACGTTATTTATTTAATTTTAAGGTATTCGCACTAGCGTTGCCACGTGACTGCACCTCCATTGAGCATCGCCGTCGTAAGCTTTTGAATATATCAATGAGCTCCAGTCGTTAAAAAATAATTATATAATTTTATCGCCTTCACCTAGATACCTCCTGGATCATTCAAGAATAACATAAAACAATTAAAAATCAAAAATACATATAAATTCATATAATTTCATTCCGGATGTAAAATTGCACAGATAATAATTTATTCAAAATTATAATAATGGTAATGGGTAGCGGATAACTAATAAGTAAATGACAGTTTTTTTTTAAAAGTTAAAGGAGAAAATGTTTTATCTTTATGCATACAATCCGTGTACTTTTCTTGTTTATCTATATCTTATACAGTTTGGTATAGTCTGTGGAAAATGAATTAAAAATGTGCCGCGAAAAATTGCTTTAACTAAATGCTTTGCTTTTAAGTTAATGTAATTGACAAGTGCGATTTGTACTAGGGGTTGTGGAAATAAAGCATGCAATACTTCTCAACCTTTTGGATCCTAGTATAGATCTTTTTTATGTGATATGGACTAACACTTGTCATTATTTTCACACGCTGTCAATTGACGATGAGGCTATGGATACTTTGGCTCCCATATATTGATAACCAAATTAGTGTTGTTATAGCGGTAAATATATCAAAGGTTTGACAAAACCCTTATACTGCTATTTTACGAATAACATATCGCTATAATTTAGTTTTCTCCAAACAAAAATATCATTTCATAATTTCTTACAGTTACCAAAGCTTTATCGGATTTAATGGAATATGGTAACGACTACAAAGAAAAATTAATATATTTTCTAATAAGTTTACTTTTGGTAATTATTGTCTCTATAAGAAAACAACAAGCGAAATATATTAAATAATTTTTTTTGCCTAACAGTACATACATTCAGACCGAGGATTTTACCACAACCGAATACTAAGCGCACTTGTTTGTTGTTGTTTATAATGTAAATTTATAAATTATAGTTTAATTCGTCAATAAATATTACGGCATGATAATCATTTACTAACAGTTTCTATTGAAAGAAAAACACTATTGAAAGCTTAAAAGCAAATAATATTTTATGGTTAAAAAGGTAATGAACACTGACGTTATAAGGATGCAGTTGATTTTCTTTTGGCGATTATTTAACGCACCTTTATATACCATAAATACAATCATTTGAAAAGTAATATTCAGAGCTTACATACTAAACGGTGTTAAATCGTGCAATAAATATTAAAATAATATAAATGAAACTAAAAACTATAGTTATAAAAGATTTAAAGTATACCTTGGTGTTTACATGGCATTGGCCTCAACGTTTAAAAAGTTTTCTTGTGATAAGTAATAATTAACATAAGGATTATTTGTTATTTAATAGTTATAGATACTTACCAAAATTAAAATCAGTTGGTGTATCCATAACCCTATATCCATTTGCAAAATAACATTCCGATTATTTTTAAATGATTTCTAATGTTAAGTTATAAGAATCTCAATAAAAATAAAAACTTTTTTTATTAACTCTTTGGACGGGTTATGGATACAGCTCAACTACTCATAATTCTATAACCTCTATCGAAGTTTGATCCCAAATACTTTCGGTAGTAGCAAAATCAGATGCGGTTATTCATCTAAATCACTTAACGATTTAATAAGTACATTTCGATGTACTAACCGATGATAAAGACAAAATTATTATACAAGAGACCGAAAGGTCACGCAATCAAAACAATTAAGGTAATTAGTCTTTGGTAATGGGAAATCCCCTCACGCTTGTTTTGGATGCTGCGTAGTTGATGGCGGTGACGCTTTAAAGCATTGTAGCAAAAACGCGGTGTACATAACGAACGCTACGGAGAGTGCAATTAGCGCGTACATAAAAATGTTGAGTTCCGGTTGTCGGAATCTGTTCTTGCGAAGCCATTCTAGTACTTCCACTTCGGACATTATATCACCTGAAATAATAGTGTCCATAAACATGAATAATCATCATTTACCTTGTTAAATGTTATATTAAGCGTTTCTCTCACCTCTGTATATGCTAGGGAAACGTTTTCTGAAATAGACAATAGCGGGTAATTTCGTTACACCCCATTTACGCGCATAGCGAGGATCTTGCATCTTCACAAATGTTATGTCCAAATTATCCGTCTCGCTATCTATGTTTTCCAATTTGTCTAAAACTGCCCTACTTTCTACCGATTTTTCATCTAAAATAAGAAAGAAATAAGCGTGAATAAGAATAAAAGTGTTTACCTCATAAACGAAACCTATAACATTTAATGAAAACTTACAGAAATATACAGCCAGGAACTCGTTTTCTTCTAACAGTTTATCTAGCATCTTCCTGTTTACCTCCTCAATTTCATTTTTGATTTCAAAAACGTCTTGAGAAGTAAGCCATTGGAGCACTTTATCAACATGATGTAAATCACCATCGTACAACATGGGCACTCGTTTGCGGAAATACACCAGCGACGGGATATTCACCACGTTATGTTTAGCTGCCGCTTCAAGACTTGCTATCTTAACAAAGTCAATACCGTATTGATCTACTTCACCGTCAATTTGTTCTAAAGCTTCAAGAATTTCTTCGCATTCTGGACACTCTTCGTCGTCGTCTGAATGGATAGCATTTAATTTTAATGAAGATTAGCTAAATTATATTACAATAATTATGTGCGTAAAAACATGCTTACAGAAGAACACAACAAGTAAATGTGATTCATAAAGAAGTCTTTCGAGCATCCTGTCATTAACTGATTCTATTTCATCAGCCAGTTCACGATTATCATCATCAATAAGCCATTCTAAAATTGATTCCTCATTTTGTAAGTCGCCTTCAAAGAGAAGTGGATTTCCATTTCTGTTAAAAAAAAGGTAAAGGTTATTTTGTTATTCTATTATATATATATATTTTGTTATATTTGATGGTTCGGTTAATTTGAAAAGTGTTTACCGGAAATAAACCATAGCAGGGAAAGTTTTAATAGAGTATCGTTTAGCAAGTTGTGGGTCTTGAATTTTAACCATATGAATACCGTACACATCGCATTCGTCGTCAATTTTTTCTAAACCTTCTAGTATATGATCGCAAATATGGCAGTTCAATTTGTCTAAAAAAAAATTGCTGGTTAAAAAAAATTAAAAAATATTAAAATCCAAAGAATACGAACAAAAGAATTATATTACAAAAATAAACTGCCAAATATTGTGTTTCCTCAACCATTTTCTCTAACATTACCCTGGTTATAAGTTCTATACAATCTTCAGTTTTTTGGGTAATTAACCATTGAAGAACCTCTTCTTCTTCTGCTAGAGAGCCTTCGTACACATTTGGAATATTGTGTTCAAAATAAACTAAAACCGGGAAATCAGTTACTCCGTATTCTTCAGCGATTGAGTAGTCCTGTGTCTTTACAAATTTTATGTCATGTCTATCACAATCATCATCAATATTTTCAAGTTCCTCTAATATTCCTGTGCATTGTTCACATTCCGCACCGTCTGAAAAATGTTTAACGTTACCGATAATTAAATAAAATATTAATTAAAATGTAATAAGAAAAACCATTCTGCACAAAACAATTTGATTTCTATTTCTAATCTAAATAATATTTATAAATGCATTTCAAAAACTACTTCAAAATCCAAATCCTACATAAGACACATACTAAATAAGGCAATCTTAAAACAAAACTACAATTTCATTACATTTAAACCACACCAGGATGTTCAAGTATGTAATTAAACGTGAACGTTTAAAATAAGGTTGTAACAAGTGCATTTAGTTTGGAATATGTGTACATGAGCGTGCTCCATGCGACATAGATACAAGTTAAAACAGGGACACAAAGTCAGGACGTAGGACATATTAAAAAGGGTTGTACCCTCCAGGTCCTGCCCTTCCTCGTCTTCGTGAATTCTCTCTTTTTTTCTTATGGTCTTTTGCATGGCTCTCAAATTGCATAATTCACATAATGTTTTATTCCCTATTAAAAATACATATTTGTTACTATTACTATGGGTATCACCTTACATTCTTCAACTTGTAATGAAATCTTTATAAGATGTACGAATTTGTATTTTAATTATTAATTTAAAGCATACGAGAGAAATATTAATGTGTACTAGAAGTTTGAAAATTATAATAGAAAGGTTCAGTTTACAGAAAGAATAAAGGGTATTCTCTGCTCGTTACCAAATGACAACTAAATCTTACAGAAATATACCGCAACCGATCCAGACTCTTCGATCAATTCTAATAAATCTTTTCCTTCTAGTGCTTCTATAACATCTCCGGCTGGATTTTTTTGTGTCAGTAACCAACTTAGTAATTGTTGTTCATCATACAAGTCACCTGTGAAATTATACATGTTAAATTATTTACGTAATTTAAATCAGAACATTTAAATTGAGTATTTATATACCTGCATAGATCACGGGATCTTTAGATCCTAGTTTAAAGAACAAAACTGCGGGTAGAGCGAAGACGCCGTATTCTTTAGCCATTTGCCTATCATCGATTTTTACGAAATTTATACCAGCTCCATCGGCATCGTCATCTATGTGTTCAATTTCAGCTAACACTCTAGGACACTGCTTGCAGTCATTACTGTCTAAAACATATAATAAGTAAAATACGATTTGATATATGACCCGATTAAAAAAGGGTTCGTCATGGTTTTTGAATTCTTAAATTTTAAAGTTTAAAATGGACTCACAAAAGAAAACAGCAACATAGTCCGACGTTTGTCTTATTTTCTGAAACATTTTTCGATTGACCTTTTCTATGTGATCCGTTAACTCCATGTTTTCCGGATTGGTCAACCAATCTAATATTTCCTCTTCGTCATCGATATCCCCATCGTAATTAATGTATTTGGTTTTCCTAAAGTATGTTATGCCGGGGGGATTACGAAAACCATACTTTTTAGCCATCAATCGATCACTGCATTTAACTATTTTTATTCCGTATTCAGCAGCCTCGTCATCGATTAATTCCACATGTCTTAAAACTCTTGGGCTACCAGGATCATCATCTCTATCTAAAATAACATTTAAACAATGTACTTAAAAGTTATCGCCATTTTTTTTTTAAATGCTTTTACACTAATAACTTACAAAATACAACAGCCAAGAACTCTTTCGTTTCGATGTATTTAAACAATTTATCTCTGTCTATTTCTTCAATAGATTCATCTTCCTTTTGTTTAACCATCCAATCGAGTACTTCAGATTCATCCAAAAGATTTCCTACAATTTTTAAAAATTATTCTATTGCTGAAATGCTGAATTAGATGAATAATAATTTGTAAAGAAACCACATCCATTTGAATCTATTACAACTTACCGGTAACATCCAATAAAAGGCATGCTAGATTATAACTTACAGCAATACCATGCTGACATCATTCGTGTGTGAAATGAGTAATAATAAATACAATAATAGAAAATTGTATTTATTTAACAAAAAATATTAAATCAGTATTGTTTTAACAATTAATTGTAACAAATAAATAACAAAACATCCATGCTGAATTTCGATCAAAAATACAACCATGTATATTTTCACAGCGTAAACTCTGTTAGAGCTAATACTAATAAGATGATAAACATAGTCTTTATTATAATATCAATTTAATTTAATTTTACAAATTCAAATACCTTGTAATGTGGTCTAAATATTGACTAGAATAAAAAATCTTTAATTTTATATTAATTTATCTTTTAGAAGCTGTGTATTTTACTGAACCTTCATTTCATCTTTCACAATGTTAAAAATTACAAGCGTGAAACCTTTAAAATCAAGTTAAGTAGTTATGCATCAAATGTAATATAAATAATGAGAATCCATGAAGACTAGAAAACTATATGAACATGAAATACTTAGAACAATAAGTCTTTCAAGATGATATACGGCAATATGTATACAATTAAAAAAAATGCCTATTTTTGATGTTTCGCCACATTGAGGTCTAAATATTGGAATTTAATTATAGTAATAATAACGATTTGTACACCTGGTTAAAAAGTTCTACACATTCCAATATTTAGCTCGTCAAGTTCCCTTATCAATAACAATATATGAACTTCATTAAAATTCTGAATGTTATGGTGTGAAAGTTGCTATCGTTATCAAATATGTGATTGGGCTGGAATTGCAACAATTGGTAGTTTTTTGAAAAACGTATGTAGTATGTGTATAAAATAATACAACATATAAGTCTGTTGATAAGGATCAAGAAACAATATATCACAAACAGTAAGGTGAGGCATCGTCGGAGATATGATATTGAAGAACAAAGAAACAACCGTTAAATTGAAAATTGAATTGAGATAAAAACTTCCATGATCCCTTTCTTTATACCTCTTATATGCGCATTCAGTAACAACATTGCCTTACATAACTGCTCTTTGAGTTACCACCACCAAATATTATCCGAGCCAAATAAACCTTTTTTCCCTTTTGATGGCCTGTCTGGTTTAGCTGCGAGAGCCTTATTTTTTCCCTTTGTTGGTTTTTCCAAAGCAGGCTGTTTCTTGTTGAGTTTCTTTTGCGGAAGGTTGGTTGGCGTTGCTTTGGCTACTTTTGTTGGACTTTTTACTTTAGTGGGACAGCACTGGTAAGGTTCATAATTTATTTTAGGGACAGCCGGTTTCGCTCCCAATCCAATGTAGAAACAGCGATCGCCTGCAGTCAGTAAAAATTTGTTGTTTATAACCCGTAAAATTTATAAAATACAGTAACAGTTAACTGGGAGTTAATACTGTGCATATTTATAATTTATGCGCCTATTTGTTATGAGCGCTATTAATTCTAAATATTATGTTAGTATAAGAACTAAAACATTTAAATTGGCAAGCGTTCGCGAATGACTGCAGGCGATAGCTACTAAGGACCCATGCGGGTTCCATTATTCGACCATGCAGATGTGTGACTAGGGTACATTGGTGCCTCCGTGCAGGGTCATCTCTTAGGGTCCAACACTACCAATTTACCTGTTAAAAAATGTTTAATTCTACCGAAATAACTGTAGCCTTTATTTTCATCCTCTTTATTGTCATCATCAGTGGTAATTCTTGTATCGGTTACATCATCTTCTTCATCCTCGTCATCGTCACTATCATCAGCATCGTATTCGTCGTCCTCCTTGTCAGTTTCGTCCGGATCATCATCGTCGTCATTGTTTTGAATGTCGTCATCATCATCGTCGTCGTTGTCATCTTCATTGTACTCGTCATCTGTATCATATTCATCTTGTACATCGGCATCATCACTATCATCATCATTGTCATTTATTTGGTCAACTTTTTGTGTTTTTACTTTAGATTTAGCTTGTGACGTTACTTTAGGTCTATTCACGGATTCTTTTCGTAAATTGGTTTTGATGCTAAACACATTTTGTTTAATTCGTATGAAACCTGAGGCATTATCACCATCTGCATTGGCCATTGATTTAGTATTAGTGTTATACCTCTGTCGGTGGCTATCTTCACCTGCAGGCATTAGTAACTGTCATGCAAAATGACGTAGCTCAAACATTCAGTAACCAAGGCATAAAATATATTTTTTTTACAAACAAAGAATGATGTCATGCATATTGTTTGAAACGACGATTTAATACATAAAAATTTAGTTTATTTGATATAAAATAAATTCGAGTTTAAAATGGATGTGGATTCTTACTTTTTTGATCTACAAGCCACTGGAGAACCTTATTTTCTTTCTTTAAATCACCTATAAATGAGATAACGTTTTAATTATATCTATATGAATAAGAACACACATACTCACAAAATCATATCCCGTTTATATATTTTTCCAAAACGTTATGATTAAATATTGAAAGATTAGTTAACTTTACCTACATTTCATATCAATAATTTCCTTTCTTATTTCGGTCAAATTTTAAAGACAAGAATATGATTATAAACATGTTTTTTTATAATAGCATAGTATTGAAAAGAATTCACACGAAAGCACTCACCGTCGTACATGATTGGGACGCCAGTTTCATAGTAAACTAAAGCAGGGAAGCTGAAAATACCAATATCTGATGCCAACTTCGAATCTTTTGATTTTACGAATTGAATACCATGTTTATCAGTGTCATCATCTATTGTTTCCAATTCCTCTAAAATATCGTCGCAGGTTTCACAGTTGTCGCTATCTGAAAATGTTATTTATAAATATGTTCTTTCGTTCTTTCCATATTTGTAATGTCAACTCTAAACCGTTTCTAACCCGTCGTTCCTATTTTATCATTATTTATTATTATTGATAATATTTCGAAATATCTTAAAATAATTGAAAATACTACTTACAAAAGAATACGGCTAGATGTTCGACGTCATCAATAAGATCTTTTAATGTTTTTCTATCGACATTTTCAATGACGTCTGGTTGCGAGTCATGAAGTTCTAATACCCATTTTAAAATAGCCTCTTCATGCATCAAGTCGCCATCGTAAATAGTTCTAAATTTATGGCGATAAAAGGCCAAAGCTGGTAATTCCGAAAGATCATATTCTTTATCCACACCTTGATCAGAAGTTTTTACAAAATCGATATTTTTTTCTTCACATTCATCGTCAATGTTTTCTAGTTCACTAAGTATTTTTTGTGATTTTTTATCACCTTCCTTATCTGCAAAATTTTCATTGTATAAGGAACTAGCCATAAAAGTAACTGTTCAAGTGGGGTATAAAACACTTACAGAAAAAGACAACAATATGATCATTTTCTTCTAAAATTTTTTCTAACATTCTGGAGTTAACCTCCTCAATTTTTCCAGGAATTTCAAGAGTGTTTTCATCCGTGAGCCAAGCTAATACTTCATCTTCGTCTTCAATATCACCTATAATACGAAATATTAACTATAGTCAAGACATATATTTTATACAATTTCAATTTAGATAAACTTACCTTTGTAAACGAGTGGGTCCTTGTTTCTAAAGAAAACGAGAGTAGGGAACGTCTTAATACCATATTTTTTAGCTAAGAGAATATCTTCAGTTGTCACAAATATAATACCGGTTTCATCTAGTTCATCATCAATATTCTCTAGTTCCTCTAGAATATTATCACATTCGTCCCCTTCCTCACAGTTACCACCTATTATCAAAAATATTAGTAGAATAACTTTTATTTCTTTTTAAAAAGATTTGAATCTAATGTTGTTAAAATCTGGATAAGCAAATTATGTAATAATTGATAGTTATAAAACTATAGCTTATTTTGACTTATAGAAACCAAAAAAATTTATTTGAAAAATGATAGAAGAAAAAACAAATTCAGCTTGTTAAATAAAACCTTTTGTGTTCCTTTTTAAGCCAACTCGGTTTATTATGAAATTTCAATCAAATTTCGTGTTTGGAAAGAGAAATGCAGAATGTTGAAGTTTATCTATACATAGATATAAAATGTTAATAAAATTTATGTTTACACTGAAACTCTATTAAGTGTGGATATAAATGTGCACAATATTAAATGTGGATTGTCAAAAAGGAATTTGTGCTCGAGTTTCAACCACTATAAAGATCACTTGATTGAACAAATCATGTAAATAAGATTAAAGATTATTTCCTGCTATCCAGTTTTATTGTACCATTTTATGATAGCAAAACAATCATTATTGTTTGTAATAAAGTTCATATGATCGATGTGGAGATCTTTGGGGGAGGCCTATGCCCAGCTGTGGACGTCTATCGGCTAATAATGATGATGATGATGATACAGTTCATATCCTCCATCAAACACATATATTTAAAATCAAAATACTTACTAAAATATACAACGACGTACTCATGTTCCTCAATCAGATCGGTTAAAATTTCATCAGTAACTTCTTCGATAGTTGCACTATTTTTTTGTTCAATTAGCCATTCTAATACTTCATCTTCATTCATCAAGTCGCCTTCGTATATTGCAGGTATATTTTCTTCGAAATAAACTAAAGTTGGCAAATGATCTATGCCGTATTGTTTAGCTTCAGCTTCGTTATCAATTCTGACAATAACAATTCCTTCTTTCTCTAACTCATCATCGATGTTTTCTAATTCGTTGAGGATTCGAATATCTTGTTTATCATCTTTGTCGTCTGTAATTATGATTTTTTATTATAATTATAATAATATTAATATTATATATAAAATACGTATATATTGTTAATTGATTTATCATACTTACAAAAAATAACCGCTAAATATGGTGTGCTTTCTATTAACTTATCCATCATTTCATCAGTTACCTCTGGTATCTCACTGTGACGTTTCTGGTGCAGTAACCATCCCAACAATTCTTCTTCTTTCATCAGATCACCTTCGTAAATGTGCGGAATACCCTTTTCGAAGAACACCATTGTGGGTATATTTTCTATACCATATTCCTTGGCTTCTTTATCATCATCAATTTTAACAAAAGCTATATCATTTTGATCACATTCATCATCAATGTTTTCAAGTTCAGCCAAAATTTTTTGACTTTTTTTCTGATCTTTGTCATCTAAAAATAAATTGACAATCTGTGTTTCATTTTTATTAGCTTTAAAGGAAATATTTGAGAATCATCGCTTAATTGACTACATATTTCATATTAGAAAGAGTTATAAAATGCATTAACTTAACTTATAACTTATATGAGTTAGATAAAGATTATGTACCGATATAATGTCAGTAATTGACAAATTAACACTGGTTACTTACAGAAAAGAACCGCAACGTATGGCATTTTTTCAATTATAAGATCAAGCATCTCATCTGTAATATCCTCTATTTCGTCGCTCTCAGTTTGGTGTTTAAGCCAAGCAAGAACCTTATCTTCTTCTTCTAGATTGCCTTCATAATATGTCGGAATTCCTTTTTCAAAGTATAAAAGTGTTGGGACTTTTTCAATGCCATACTCCTTTGCTTCATCATCATTATCAATTTTAACAAAAGCAATGCCAAGTTGATCACATTCATCGTCAATATTTTCTAGTTCATTAAGTACCTTCTGAGATTTACGATCATTGTTGTCATCTGAAATTATATTAAAGATAATAAGCTTAATAACATTTGTTTTACAATGCATCTAGATGTTATTAATATGGTGATATTTAAAAACTCGCAAGCAAACATCGAATATATCCTTACAAAATAAAACCGCTACAGTTTTTCCGTCTTTAATCAAACGATCCAGCATTTCGTCAGTAACATCTTCAATTTCATCTTTTTCAAGTTGATCAACAAGCCATTCTAGCATTTCTTCTTCATTTTCAAGATCACCTATTAAAGGTAATAAAATATTGATATTAAAACATTTTATAGTTTTCAATGTAGCAGCATTAAAAACATGTTAATTTTTACCGTCGTAAACATTGGGGATCTGCTTTTCAAAATAGACAATGGCCGGAACATCGTCAATACCAAATTCTACAGCAGCTCTCTTGTCATCAATTTTAACAAACTGGATTCCGTGACGGTCACAGTCATCGTCTATCTTTTCGAGTTCACCTAATACTGTCATCGATTCTTCGTCACCATGATCGTCTAAAACGTAGGAATGTAGTTATTTTTAAAATACTTCTATTTCTTTATGATTAAATTTTAATTCAGTCATTTGATATATGAATGCAGTCCTTATAATCATAAATTATAGATAACAGATATTAATTAGCCAAATATGCATAATTATGACAATTCAAAATCTTCTTCCGCAAAAAATTTTATATCCTAATTGAAATATAGTTACGGCGAAAAGTATTAGCATGAAAGCAGTATTATATCTCCAGACGAAATCTATTATCTTATGACTTGTACAATATTTTGGTATAAAGCAGATAAAGTAGAAATCGAGCAGATAGATTTTATCTTTTCTTAAATTAAATTATTAAAGCAACATTTATAATACAATTCTTACTCACAAAACAGAACTACAAGGTTGTCTACGTTGCCTATAAGGGTATTAAGTGTCTTGGCAGTAACGTCCTCGATGACATCCTCCTCGTCTCCGGTAGACTTGTTCGCTATCAACCATTCTAAAACGTCTTCTTCCCTGCTTAGCTCACCTGAAAATATCACTATTTAAATTAGGCACTATTCGTGTATTGAAATAATATAAGCTGTGGAAAACTTTTAACGTTAATTTAATTGAATATTACGGTTTTCAATGACAAATGTATACCTATTAAAAAAGACTTTATTGTTGACCTTTCATAGTATATTATAAATAGTATATAAAAAAATTATAAAATGACATACTATGTATGATACATACTATGCAATAATGTTATAGGTAGTTTATTACAATATAATTTCATGAACTAGAAGAGAGTAAATAATGAGTCACAAACCTTCATAAATAATGGGTATTTGATGCCTGTAGTATACTAATCTTGGCAATTCTCCAAGACTATACTCTTCGGCCAGCTCCTCGTCGTGGATCTTCACGAACCCTATACCGAGCTGATCAGCCTCGTCATCAATGTTCTCCAGTTCTTGAAGGGCCTTAGCGCATTTCTTGCACTCGGGCTTATCTGAAACATATCAGATAAATATCTAAGATTTCTCTTGGTTCAAATATTCCTGCACGAAGGACATTTTCCTGTCATGCTTCATAAAGGATTTGAAGCAGTGCAGTTAAGAGCAATGCTCAGCGAATTAAGTGCTATAAAAGAAAGTTAAAAAAGTGTACGCTACAATAGACCTCGTGTCGTGCAGTGGTGACCTTTTAAACCTTTGATACTTCTAGATTAACGTATCGTACGTGACAATAAAAGCGGGAAATGTGCGAAGTGCTCGGTCTGTGGGTGTATACTCTGAATGTGCATACCAACCTAATTTCACAGGGTACACTAGAAATCTGCTACAATATCCTTTCTATTTTCATTTGTAACATAGATACAACGGACAAACTCCTAAAAAACTATTAATTGAAGTAAGGTAATTGTTTCAATTATTTATATCACAGAAATTTTTATGATACAGATTTTTTATAGGCACGACATGCAATTATCTTTTCTTTTAGTACCGCCTTTATTTTATAATAAGTTCAAGGTCCTAAAAATTACAAACTTTACATATTTAACTGGTACATATAATTATGTAGACGGCATAATAGGGTATTGTAAGTAATTTGAGTGTTATTTAAAGTAATAATGAGAATGTACGGACGACGTATTCGTGACAAGTCGGTCCGTCAATCCGAGCTGGCTGGCAAGACAGAAATAGGACTGCTAAAATAGCCCGCCGCACGGCCAGATAATGCTAACGCGATTTTGATTCTAGCCTTTCACTTCTACCGGACGGACATGCAGATATAACGTTGAAGGTACATATCAAAGAAACGATAGAACAGCGATAGACAAAAGACAGTTCATGTAGACAAACATTGAGAGATTTTGACGAAGTGAAGCAATAATGCGGTGCACATGCCTATAGATGTTTGTAAGGCGATAAATCATTGATCTAATTGCTATTTGGCTTTTTGGCTCGAGCTAGAAACTTGTATTTAATTATCCGACTCCGCAACCCGTTCTTCAGTATTTCTTGATGATTTTTCTAAAATTCCTGATAACATTAATTTTAACCTTTATTTGCAAGCGATAAGAGAAATCGCGTTTGGAATTATAAGGTTTAAAATTCTACTCTAAGAAGCGAACAGCTACGGCCACACCGACATTAAAATTCATGCCGCGAGCTGAAAACCTTACTTACTGATCGGCGGACTGCAAGTTTTGAGATCGGGACCTACGTCAAAAACACAGTGAAACACACGGCACGATTATTCTCTTACAAACACTTTCGACGTCTACAATTCAGTTAAGCGAACAGAGAAGAATAACTACTTACTAGCTAGAATTTTACATTTTGCTTTTATTATGTTAGTTTAGAAAAGTAGCTCAAATTTTTACCACAATAGCTGATGAACTGGTTAAATTACAAAAAAACGCCCAGCAACATCTATTTGATACTCACAAAACAGAACGGCTACGTAATCAGTGTCTTCAATTATTTTTCCTAGAATTTTTTGATTAACTTCTTCTATCCGATCGGGAAGATCCATTGCTTCTAAGCTCGTCAGGAAATCCAGGACACTCTCTTCGTCCATGAGATCTCCTAAAAAGTTAAAAAACAAGATCGTATTTACTAAAGCTATTCAAAATAATTTTTTTAGAACATCACGGTTCACATCAATTGTTTTGTTTTTAAAGTTGTTGTTATTATAGCTTCAGCTGGTTTTTTGAATCCTCTGATTCAATGGTTACAACTGAGTCAAACGAATGAATGAAGTGTAAAAAAACTTTAATGTTTACTAAGTATGTACTGAAAATTAACAAAAGCATAAAGGAATTTTTATAAATGAAGAAAATCCGAAGTAAAACCTGACCTTCGTAAATAATCGGTTCCTTCTCACGGAAGTACGTGAGGGCGGGAAATTTCGTGATCCCATACTGTTTCGCAAGCCGTTTGTCGTTGATCTTTACAAAGTCTACGCCGAATGTGTCCGTGTCGTCATCGATCTTCTCCAACTCCTCTAATACCTTGTCGCATGTCACGCAGCTTCTGGCATCTGCAGTCATGAATGTACTTGTTAATGTTAGAAATTTAATTATAATTAGGGTTAAACAAATACCAATTCAAATATAGACATATCTCGCAATGTTATATTCACTTGGAATAATTCTGTTTGTTATGTTAGAAATCACTATTAACGAAAATCGGTGTCTGTCTTATACATAATTATCGATGCCTCATCAACATCACGATAACGATAGATAGATAAAATCATTTATTTGCGGAACAAACACATAATAACAAACAAATAGTATATTAATTATTATATATATATATATATATATATATATATATATATGTATATATGATTTGATTGATATGATTGCCCTTTAAAATTTTAGCTGCTGTAAGTACCGCAATGTTGCAAAGTGGCCTAAACTCAACATATGCACTATATTCTGCTACAGCATGTTACGGGAACTGTCATATAACGAACGGAATAGGAGCCAGCCTTTCTAGCATTTTGTTTATAAAATATGTGATTGCTTCATTCCTTAGTTACCAGTACTCAAGAAGTACTTACCTGTTCTACAATGACCTTAAGGCGGTAAGAAATACTGCAATAACCCTGTTAGTAGCAAAAAAGCCACGCAATGGAAAATTGCCAACGATGCAGATTGCGAATAATGTTTGACTCTTGTTTCTCTAAGAATGGTAGTGAAACACAAACTCTGACATCACTTGAAGCGATTTATATAATATTCCCTCGTGGCAACACCCATTCCCGAGTCCAACGTCTTGGAAACAGTGAAGAATTGCCAAAATTAGAATATTAATTACGAAGGCCTTTCATGATGTGATATATGTGGAAATTTGAGCAAATCCCGTGTTTCTACATATTCATAGATTTAGAACATAACTTTTAGATTGACTAATAATATTTTATAAAGTAAAATTATTGGGTTACCAACATTTCTTTGTTGAGGATGAATTGTTTCAATTATAGATGTTTTAAAGGGTATGTTGAGAAAGTTGTTTAAATGCCGTGTAAATCTTGATTCTCTTAGGAGTCATGACAATGTCGGAATTTACGACTGCGAACCTACAGAGTGGGCCAATTTGCGGTGATGCATCGAATTAACGACCTCTAAAGGTCAGCGGAGACCAAAGTCTTGGTTTTCTTAAAAAATATGTCATGTGTAAATTTTATCACAATTAACTTCATATATTATTCGTTTTAGATATTCGTAATATATTTAGTTTTAGTTTCAAATTAAATGCCTTTGTGCTAATTTATTACAGAATGTACGAAAGGTATATGAATATGTAGAAAACAATAAACTTCCATAAAAATCTCAATAGTTTTAATGTAAATATTATTACGTATTGTTTGTACATGGTAATTACCATAGTCGAAATTATTTGTCATGTATTGGACATGAGTTGAACCTTGTCGGCTACTCACTATCCAAATTTATCTATTCGTTAGAAACCTTATTAAATGTAAAGTCTTTAGATATATGACATTATTAGAGTAGTTAACAGATACTTGATATAAATTTCGCATACAGTAGACTTTACTAGCTCTTACTTTGGATCAGAGTTGGGTTTGTTTTAATCAATATTGCTTAACACTACATTGTTAAGGAATAGCTAGAGATAGTGACTAGAAGAAAAAGAAGTACGAACGAATGTGCACAATTAGAAAAGTTTCACACAATTTATTTTTTTAAAGTCTCTGCTATTTTTTAGTAAATTATATGCTATAAAATTAAATGCAACGGTGAAAGTAATTTTACGAGAAAATGGTATGATAGTATTATAAATATTATATAATTTACAAACGTATATCAAGAACAAACTTTGCTGCGTTTGAAGTAAGCTGCCAAATATTTTAAATTGTTGTGCTTTTTTAATACGTCCTTTACATTAAATAGTGCTCGTTGCTTTAAGACAACATACAAATTCTAGTTTAACCAGTAATTTCAATTGATAAAACGCTGTTCAAACCGGATCACAATTATGATTGTACATTTCTGTTTGGCGGTAAAATTAGATATAGATAGTCACCGGCAACAAAGATCTACCATTAGTAAAAATTCACCTTTAATTTTACTTGTTTAGTTTCCTACATTGTTTCCAATTGTAAATTTCCTTTAATAAAACTAAACTTCACAGATTTTACATTGTTTATTTTTTATTATTTATTATTACTCTGTTGTTATAGAGCTTTACAACATCTATGGTTACTGAGATATATAGGTCTTCGAAATAGATAAAATAATCCCAAAAAAAATTATTGTACTTTTTATTTGGAGGAATCATTATGAATCTTTTCTGCTAAGAAAACTGATTTATCTGTTGATTTCATATTTTTTTCTGCAAGAATCTTTTATCTCTATAAAACGCATTTGTTTGCCTTGATGTCTCAAGCGAGTCTATAAATAGCTTAAAGAATTTTAGGAAGACAAAATATCTATATGAATATTACTGTCTTGTATACCCTTGACTGAGGTATAATATTAATGACTTCTCTATATTATTACAGATATATCACACGGAGCGTTTTAAAACTGTTTTTATTTAACTTGTTTAATAAATTTACGTGGACATGGCATGGAAATACATTAAAAAAAATATTTTCTAGTATTAATAATTTCATAGTTTGAAGTTCTCTTTGTTTTGGTTACAAAAGTTGTGAAAGATTTATACAAAAGTGGTGTTGATGGTGAAATCTCGTTTTTATATTAAGATCAGATAAAGTACAGTTTTCACCTGGCTCATGATCAGATGTAATGGCGGGCACTTCGGGAGGACGATTTTTAATTATTTGTTGGAATGACAAAATGAACATAATGTTTATCTGATGGTAATACACCATACATAATAATGTGGTGTTAATTATTTTGTACACTGCATCGCATTACACTTAGCGTTTACCGACACAAGAGGCTAATCACCCTGGTAATTTCATTAGCTACAGCATACTTTGAAGAGAAACACATTTTTACTGATACTGATACCATTACATCATATCAAAAAAAGTCTATTGTTTGTGTCATTACGTTCTTCATGATGCACGCAGATATATTAGCTTATTGGCGACAGTAGTAATATATACGTTAAATGTTGTTGTTATATTTATCACTCATGTCGATATAGTGCATCTGATTCATCGAAAGTGGCGTCTGGCTACAGATTGATAGACTACTGCTCATCGTAACGAATACATATTGGGTTTAATAAATACATGCAAGTAAATAATTTTGTATTTCTCAATGCGGTATCAATAGATCTACAAAAGATTTTATATTAAAAAGTGCCATTAAACCAATTCATATAAAGATAATTAATAATACAAAAGATAAACAAAAAAGTTATACAAAGCTAATATTAGCATATTGTCATAGGGAAATAGTTGTGCGGTTATTTATTCGACCACAAATATTTTCTTGATTAAATAAGGTCTAGACGTTCTGTAGCACAAATCATTAATATAATATCTTTACAATTACAAACTTAGTAACGGCTGCAATGTAAAGAAAAATGTCTTTAGTACATACAATTTAGTAATAGGTTGGGGAAAAAGAAATCCATTATTTTTATATGAACTTCAGGACTTTATTTAACATGCTTTGGATTGACCGATTTGGGTCAAATATGCACCGTTTTGTTCTATGATTTGTTGCCATTTTAAAGGTAAAATTCATAATGCCTCCCTCGTAGAAGTCCTGCTCTCTATTTGCAAAAAACTCTAGTAGCCGATTTTCACAATCTTCCCTAGATGCCAATTTTTTATCACTAAAGAAATTTTGTAATGCAAGAAAAAGATGGTAATCGCTTGGTGCCAAGTCCGGACTGTACGGCGGATGCATTAAAACTTCCCAACCAAGCTCCCGAAGTTTCTGGCGAGTCACTGTAGACGTGTGTGGCCTAGCGTTGTCCTGGTGGAACACGACACCTCTCCTGTTGGCCAATTCAGGCCGTTTCTTGTCAATTGCTATCTTCAAACGGTCCAGTTGTTGACAGTAGAGATCAGAATTTAGTGCTTGGCCATATGGAAACAACTCATAATAAATAATCTCCTTCCAGTCCCACCAAATGCACAGCAGAACCTTCCTGGCCGTTAGTCCTGGTTTGGCCACCGTTTGAGGTGCTTCACCGCTCTTTGACCATGATCGTTTTCGCACAGGGTTATCGTATGTGATCCATTTCTCTTCTCCAGTCACCATCCGTTTAAGAAATAGGTCTATCTCATTCCGTTTGGCCAAGGCTTCGCAGATGGAAATTCGATCCATCATGTTTTTTCTGTTAATTGGTGTGGCACCCAAACATCGAGCTTCTTTTTGAATCCAGCTTTGTGTAAATGGTTTATAACTGTTTTGTGGTCCATTTTTAGCTCCTGGGCGATGTTACGACTGCTAACACGCCGGTCAACTTCGATCATTTCTCCGATTTTATCGACATTTTCGGCGACCGGCCTACCTGTGCGAGGTGCATCTTTAACATCAAAAATTCCTGAACGAAATCTACGAAACCAAAATTGCACATAATTGGCTGTTACAGTATCGGGTCCATAAACACCATTCACAATTTTATTGCATTTACGCCTTTGTCAAAGAAAAACTGTAAAATGTACCGAATTTTCTCTTTGTTCACTTCAATTTTTAACACCCTGTAACTCACAATTGAATGCACCAAACAAAAAACAGCAAAATATTTTTTTTACTGCGAAATGTCACCTTTCCAACGAGCATAAATCTGAAACTGTTTGATCGATACTTTTCGAGAAATTTATCACTACAGCCATCTACCGAAAAAATAATGGATTTCTTTTTCCCCAACCTAATATTAAAATAGTACAATACAAAAGAGAGCATATTTAAAATTTAGTAAAAGAACTCTTACACCAGAAACCTTTCAAGTAGACTAAAATTGATTCTACTCTTTATAAAGCTTCTACTTAAAACATAAGCATATTTCATAATACAAGTTTATGTAACAAAGTATGTTAATGAATGAAACTAAAATGGGGAGAATGCTCAATGTTGTCCGTTGCCAACATGTCGACTAACACTTCCAACAGACATAACATTAGTTATTAAAGTGAGCAAACATAGCACAACACTAGTGAGTAGTAAATGTTATTATATAAGCGAATTAGTAAATCAACTAACTTTCCATATAACCTAACAGTCAGAGGAACAGAATCTTATTCTAAGTGGTATTACATGCAGCTAGTGGAATGTATATACTATACCATTTTGATCTCAAACTCGTGGTATAAATTATTGGGTTTAATTACTCTTATGATCTCACTAATACAGTACCTTTGCTTAATACTAATTGCCGGCAGAAAATCAACGAAAAATCTATTATATTAATTAACTTCAACTCTATGTTTATATACGATGCGAAGACCAAAATCTTATAGAATCCGGAGACGCTGCTAGTCATTAGAGCTAGTACTTATTTCTAGTGGTATTTTCTACCTTTATTTGTTACCAACATTTATAACATCGATATAAAAAGACAGTATTTATAATAGTTACGTATGTATTTCTCATCCTATGTTAGCATACTTATTTAGAGTAATATTTACGATCTTATTTAGTTATCATACATTATAATATTTGTAAACTAGCTTAAGTAAGTTTATACCTTTACTTAGGTGTTGCTCTTTGAAGAAATATTATTTTAAAGCCCGCTCTTACCTGATCTCTAAATAGCAGAAGCAATGAATACCACATTTTCAGGGATTACGTCTAATAGTTTCGGAGATCTCGTGATAAGTCAAGGAATCTTTGGATATCTCCTTTATTTATATGTATATATAGATAGTAACAAGAAAAAACGGACGAAGATTAAAGGAAAAATATTTTGAGCTTTGTATACAAAGTGGTTAGACGTCCTAACGGCTGATGATGATGATGATACAAAGTGTATAGGTGGATTTTATTCTTTTGATGTTATTTTACAGTATGTTTTAGATTATACATAGTTGAAATTAATACTAATACAGGTAAACTCTGAAAAAATCGTCTAATTAAAAATTACAGGACACAAGAGACTTAAAGCACGTAGCTCTCATAGGCGGACTTAATGACTACGAATGCAAAGAAGTCTTGCGAATAAAATAAATGTCATTGACACAAATTACCTTATTATTGCCATTTTGAATATCTTCTGCCTATACATACAGAAGAAATATATGTTTCAGATAAATCTCTAAAGTGTAAATTTCATGTCTAATTGTATATTACAGCAAACAAACCGGGGGAAGAACAGCTACTTATTGAAATAAGTATTAGTAAGTTGTATTTGTCTTGTATAGATACCCACATATATATATATTATAATTATTAACGATGAAGGAATTACCTATTTTGATACGAATTCTTCTCTTCTCTTCTAAAACATGTGTGAGATTAACCAATCTTTGTCGAAATTTATTTAGAATTTTAATTTCTTTATATGAAACTCTTCATTAAATAAAATGAGGTTATATTACATCTTTCATATTTAGGTATATGCTAAAGTTCTATCTAGTATCTAAGCTTAGACGTACTGGATATTATCGGAAATCATGAAACATACGGATAAACATTTTTTTTTTTATTTCTGGTATAGAAATAGAACTATCAACAGCTCATTATGTGCCATATCCTTGAAATTGGGAAGGTCGGTGTTCACCAGCGGACATAAACATATTGATGAAGTAATGATTAGAAAATTAATATTATTACTTCATAAAATGTATGCAATAATTTTTCGTAAGGAAAAGTAGATCGCTGGCCTACTGGTTAGAGCGTGCTTTTTTCATTCCGAAGGTCGCGGGTTCAAACCTCGGCATGTACCAATGACTTAATATTTAAGTTATGTACATTTGTGAACTTTAGTTACAACAGCGAGATACAAACGGTGAAGGAAAACATCGTGAGGAAACCCGCACACTGAAATCATCTTTGTGTGTGTGTGCGTGTGGCGGTCCCAATAAAGTGGCAACAGGCTCGCCCCCTGTTACACGGGACCTAATCTGACCACATCTGGCGAAATGTGGGTGTTTATTCACCTCTGCCTACCCCTACTGGGAAAAAGGCGTGACTATATAAAAAAAAAATGTAAGATGTGTATGTGTATAGAGCAATTAAATTTACTGCTTTAGTATTTTCTCGCCGAAAATAACAGGGTACAAACCGTGCTTACAAAATATTGTTTGTCTTTAATATTTACTACGAAATATTGAAAATAATGGAGAGAAACCAACAAAGATCACAAACTGGACCAGTATTTCTGGTTACTGAGTTTATTTTGCTATCGGTTTAAGCTGTTAAGAGCTTCACAAACTCGCGAGGTTAACGCAGACGTGACGACGTGTTTATGTTAACCTCGCGAGTCAAACAGTCGCATACATAACCATTTAATGTTCTCTACTATTGTGCGAAACACTAATATGTTTTGAAGTAAATCGAATACGAATCGGCAGCCGCAGCCAACAACAATAAATCTCTTCCGAATTAACTTCAGCGCGATTTTTTTTTTAATTACATTCTGCACGAACGTTTTCACCAGGGTTCTGTAACTTATTCGTAACCTTAAAAACGAAGCATTTCCTAAAATATACTTCTCTCTTTCAGGGATACGCAACGGGGAATTGTATTGACGTCTCATGATTGGTTTCCCCAAAAATATGAATGCTATCACTGAAGATATGATTTTTTATAGTTTCGTTACGAATTTGGTACTTTAAATATACTTGTGGTGGGTATCTATTGCCGGAGACCATCTAGGTAGGTTAATCACAGTGACGTTTGCAAACAGTAGCGTGCAAACGTTATTGTGTTTCGGATTTAAGGGCACTGTAGCTAATGAAATTACTGGAGAGGTGCTGTGTATATTATGCTAACTAGTGTCGCACTATTATGGGTAAGCATATAACTTACCAACAGATGACCGAATTGTACGTTACATCGCGCAAAAAAAATTTAAATCAAAGAAAACACCACGAATAAAAAAGTAATAAAACTTCTGAAATGCTTTAGTCTGAAAATAGAGCAACGCATTAGTTTCTTTATTTCCATATCACTATGAGACCTGTTAAATATACGTAAATGTATTTAAAAAACTAGTATCTAAATCAATTATTTGTTAACATAATTATTCTATATAAACCTTAATATTATGAATGATAATTAAAATTGATAAGTAATTATGGATAATTAACAGTATCTGTTGACCAATATGGCTATTTACGAGAATGCCCATGTCCTGCAGTGGACGATATATTGATGATTAACTGTCCCCCATCCGGTTTGCTGGCCATAACACCTCCGCAACTGACTGAGGAAGGAATTTTATAAAATCCGTTCTTAGTTGAACTATACACGATAATATTATTGCTACCAATTTTCAAGTATCCTTGCCTTAAGATTCCAGAAATACCGTGATGAGTCTCTACATAGGTGGAAATAAATACATATATATTATGGTTGGTAGACATTATTAATATTAGTTGATTACGAAATTAATACGGTGTGTAACTTTGATGACATTTGCCTAGACGGATGTACGTCATAAATACGTAATAAGACAAGAGTTATAGAGACGTAAACTTGAATTAAAGTAACTGACTATAGACTATATTTATATATATACATATATATAAGTATATTGATATATTTACGATATGTTAAACGAATGTTAACAGTGGAAAATTAATATATAGCAGCGCATTTCTTGTTAAAGATAAGACATAAGAGAACTAAAAAACTTAATAAAATGTTTGTTTTCAAACTTAATTACTTGATTGTCTTTATATATAAAATTTTGTATGAAAATACATGTCGTAAAGAATTATTTATTGGTAGCATACAGATAAATATTAATACTGGTATTCCACAAGTGAACCTTATTAAGTATTAATTATTTTAACCAGTCTGCGGAGTAAAATTTTAACCCTTCAACACTCATTACAACTTACGCAGTGTACGTGATATGGTATATTTAAAAGTCAAACATTAAAGATGAAGTGCGAACAGCTAACATTTAACCCTCTTATTTTTGATCTTATAACATAAACTGTTTAATTTTATACACTATAGCAACATAGGAAACAATTATCAATAACCGTCATAATCGTTATAATCAATAGACTTCTATTACTAGACATAGGCCTCTTACACGGGTCACAATATCGTTTTGTCCCAATTTCCTTCTCTTAAACGCTTCACATAATGCATCATCTAGTTTACTTACTCATATGTAGTTAAGCCTGAACTAGTCGGAGTTATAATATCAGTGGTGTTGTTATTATTTAATGACGGCCTAGAATCACCGCGTCGGTAATAACCGTTTACTTCAATGACCTATAAATTTATCCTCCAAATTAAAGATTAACGATATTACTGTTATATTTTTACGTCCACGTAGAGACCTTTTTTATTTAATTAAGCCAAGAGACGAGCGGGATCTGATGGTAAGTAATACGCCTGCCCGTAACAACGTGGCGCTAGTTACAATGATATATATATACTGCACTATATTGTGCTCCTCACCTGAGACATAAGATCAACATCTTCTCGAGACCCATCAGTCTCGTTACCCCAGTAATTACACTAGCTGCAGCGTCCTTCAAACTAAAACACAGTAATGTTTGCACACTACTGTTTGTCGGTAGCAAGAACCGGTGCCTTGGTACCTACTTAGAGGGTCTCCGGCAATTGAGGCCTACCACCAGCAAACGGACACCACATTTGTTCTCATTTTTACATTTATTAATCCTTTAGTTTAGTGACGTTTCTCTTCGTGAAAAAATTGTGTCATGATTTTCATTAATCCAGTATATAAATTGATAACTTGAGATGATTTTGGACGTAATCCAAACGAAACAGCTATGTAGCGGCGCGTTTTCGTAATTATGTCTTTACTGTAAAACATTACACTAGCAACTGGTACTATTTTTATAATACAAATCGTTTTACGCACTGGCGGGCGTTATCAGAACGCACCGAAGAGCAGCGGCCCTAATTCTGTAACTTGATTCATGTTAGAGCCACTCAAGACCCAGTGGGTATAGTCTCGAAAGATCCAGAGATATATATCTTTTTAACATTTAATGAGCAACCCACGTGAGAACTATTTTAATCTGTTTAAACTTCACAGCATCGCACAGTTTTATGATTAAAAACGAATGAGTAAGTCACTCACAATTTTAATACATTAGTCGTATTATTTTTATAACCTATCTTAATACTTATGTTAATGTAATAAAAATAGAATCTAAAATTAATATTAGACATGCGGTATTCTTCATAGTATCGCAAGAAATTATGACATTTGATGATCTGCGAGGAATGTTTATATAGTTTAATGTTTTGTTTATGTTTATTTTGACATTGATGCGAGCGTTCTAAACGACTAGCGTATGTGTTGTATATAGCAATAAAGCTACTTTGAAAACTATCTAAACAACTACTACAGGGCTATATTCAAAACATCCTGTTTTGAATATAGCCCTGTAGATTTTTCAGCCAAATGATCGTTTTGTCATCTCGACAGCTGTGGACATTGATGTATTGCAAATTTTCGCGCTTCAAACGGGTGCTTCAAAAAGCTCTTGTACAAACAGCGCTATTTGCACAAGAGCTTCTCTGAGTGAAAACAATGTGCGTGGATTGAACGACCGGACAAGACAAATAAATAATTTTAGTCTGACGTGGAAGTGTTCAGACCGCATAGCGACTCTCCTGCGGGTAGATCGACTGAAACTTTGTCACGTCAACGGATGCGTTCGGATAGTTGGCGACAAACGAAAATAGTCGGAATGCCAACACAACGTAATAGAGATCTATTTCAGCGGAACATTCGGCGGCACACATTGCTATAGTTTTAGCCGATCCGGGAGCGTAGGCGCCCGGCGACCTTGGCGGTGCCAGCACCGGTGGAGCCGTGGAAAGCGAGACTCGGCGCCATTTTAGGCGTCGTCGACGGCCGCAGCGCTCGGGTCAAGTTTTATTGTCCGTTGCATAACAAGAGACAGGGCCGAGCGGAGCTTCGAAAATATCGGACGCTCCTCTGCGCCCGTCCGAAGATCATTAACTCGGCGATAACCCATTTGGACGGGCGCCGTCGCGACGTTTCGACACGGGGCTGGCACCGGGCCAGGTGGAGTCCGCACTTACACCAGTACACTGCGACGAAGTCCTTGTCTTCAAGTACTCGCTCCAGCTGTTTGGCGGTGACTTCTTCGATCTGGGGTTCGGCTTTGTTGGGGGCGGATTTGCGCGTATGCGCGGGCGCGGCGGCAAGGAGGAGGAGCGCCGCGAGGGCCGTCAGCCACCGAGCCATGGCGAGGGCGCGCGCGTACTGACGGCGCGCCTGCGCCGCTGCCGCCATGCGCACCCGCGGCACAGCGCGCATGCGCACGCGCCGGCCGCCCGCCTGGCCGCCCGCCCGCCTTCACGAATCGTGTTGCCCTAACACATTTCACCGGAAATTTTACACCAATTTAGCATTGGCAATTTATTCCATGTTTACGAGAATTGGCATGAATTATATAATCTATCAATGATATACTTTTTCACATTCAGTTGCTAAAATGCAAAATAGATGTACTAATAACAAAATCTCCCGTAAATTATTAACTTTTATTGATTGATATTAGGATTTAGTTCGTAATAAACTTTTTAATCTACTTCATATTTGTAGAAAACATATTTACCTCAGGTTAATTTACATCGCCACGCATGCGCATATAAACATTAATGAAGAGAAATTAATTTTTCATTACAATCATCTTCATCATCATCAGCCGATAGACGTCTACTGCTAGACATAGGCCTCCCGCAAAGGTCTCTACTTTTGTATTAGTTTATATGGAGGAATTAGGCCATTTCCCTCCACGCTGGCTCAACGCGAGTTGGTGGGAGCCAGGGCCTAATTTATTTATTAGCAGTGTACACCAGGAACAGGCGAGATTGGCTTGGATCCCGTTGTTGTACAGGACCCCTTATACCCCTTTACAATCCTAAAAGACAAAACAGCATCATAAAACTTTAATTTAAGTTAGATATTTATAAAAATGTATCAAAAGCTTTTTATCTTACACAGCAGATTTAACAGCCTATGTGAAACAGTTCTTATTAAGTTAAACATAATCAGAGGTAAAAGCCTTTTACATTCATCTACGTTTATAATATCTGAAGCAACTGTAACTCCAAATGACTGCCAGGATGGACCAACCAATTACAGAAACATCTAAATTCATATTTGCCAGAAATCGTCTTTGCTGGTCATTGTTATACCTTTATAATTGTTGCACATCTATGCTCAAGATTTAAATAACACTAACTTAACGTCTGACCAAAGCATGTTTACGGTTTACATTGCGTTGTTCAGGTATTGAGAATATGAACTTGGCCATTTCCCGATGTGATTTTTAAAAACAAAATGTATACATTTTTAAAGTATTTTCCTCTACGATTTAATATACAAGACGTGAATGAACAATAAAATAAAGCCAGAACAATACATGACAAGCAGGCCGTATGAAACGGGTTAATTTATTAGGAACTAAGATAGGAATAGAACGAACGCGATGGAGAATCACTGTGGACGCCCTTTTCCCCCATCTTGGGGGCATAAGATGTTAATGAATGAAGATAGGAATAATAATAGATAGTAATTAAGAGGAATACATGTCTGTTTACAGAAAATATGATGGCCACTGTTGATTATAAACTCCATGTACCGTGTTGCTACACTAGACACGTGGAATAGCGTGCAATGTAAATGGAAAAGATCACAAGACAAGTAGTTTCCCTTTTTCCGGAGTCGTTCAATCTTAGTATCCTCAAAGGATTTGCTGTGATTAAAATAGCAGTGGGAAAAATATCAGCATATTCATTGAATATCACAACTCTCTCTAAAGAGTAAATACCCATGTTAATAAAGCAATACCGTCATAGCAGTTTCTTGAAATAAATAGCATATAAATATATATTGTGTAATTATGGAAAATTACCTCTAATAGTTCATTCAAAAATACTATTTAATTTAAAACGTATAGCGCCATCTAGTACTGTCGTTGTTATATAAGTTTCTATAAAAATAAAAAAGTCAACACAATGAAAAAATTCTCCATAGGAGACTTTACACCACAAAGATGACATTTATAATCAATAATATATAACTTAAAACTTATTTGTTTATATGTTATAGTAAAATAGATAAGCAAATAAGTTCCTATTTTTCAAATAATGAAATTTTTATTTATATTAAAGTTAATTTAAATTATTTTAAATGTAATTGTATGTATTAATAAAAGATTATTGTTATGTAAATTAGAATTATTTAAAATATTATTCAACATCGCTTTAAACATTTAAATTTCCAAACGTTATTAGAAATGTCAGATGGTATAGTTGTAAATAGATCAAAATTTAACCATATCGATAATGAATATTTTCTTTAAAACTATATAAAAATTATACTAAACAACGAAATTTTATTTTAATTTAAAAGTTTTAGAGTATTTTGCTTATGCTAGATAAATATTTAACTTGTTCAATAACACGATTTATACATGTATATATTTTTAATTATATAAATTAAGTTGCTGTGTATCATACTTTATTATTGATAACTGTAGTATAATTAATAATTTTTTTTTTATTAATTATACAGTTTTTCTCTTTTTTCTTTAAATTTGGCATCTGAAATGAATTTTGCCGTTTTATCTCTTAGATTATTATAAGTAACAAAAACTATATTATTCTAATGTAAAATATTAAAAAATCCAACATTAAATTGTTTTTTAGTTCATAAATCGTGATTTTATCGATTCTGACCAACGATATACACATCACTAAAGAAATGACTAGCCAATGAACGTCAAACGTCATTGTCACATGAATAGCGGTGGGGAGATTGGAGAAGGGAACGAAGGTTTCCGAACGGTCCGCGAACGACGGATCTGGCGTAACGTTATTTTATTCGCCAAGTAACAACAAATTTCGCCGCGCAGCCGGCTGGCTACAACGAAATCGTGAAAGTGTTTGTGTTGTGAAATAAAATGAATTTAAATCTTTAACCTTTCATTTGTATGTGCGTTGTGATATTACAAAACTTTATTAGCTGTAATAAGTTGCGGTAAGTTTTGCCTATTTGTTCAACTTTCGAAACTATTGTTTCGCGATCTCGCTGTTTGATTTTCATTTGATATGTGCATACCTAAGAGCGTTATCATAGTTTTATCGCGCTACCTGCCTGTTACAAAATTGTTCTAACTTTGTTTCGATAAATTTAGTTACGAAATTTCCAGTTAGATTTATAGATAGTACCTTAAAGTTGTTGACGACAACTTGTTTTAGAATTTTAAGAACGTTAATATTTTATCAATTACTAATAGTCTGAAGTGCGTATTGAATAGGTAAAAGCACGGCGACACTTGATATATATTACCTTGAGTTACTACTTATGCAAATCAACTTTATTAATGACTCATTAACTAATTTGTTTAATGATTGTTCAAAGTAATTATCTAAAAATCATTCAGTATCTGTGTTAATTTTTCTATGGTCAATATTTTTTTGCTTATTTTATTTTATTGTAAAATAGTCAAGATTACTTATTCAATTTACAGTTACTAAAATGTTTTAAACCCCCTTTTCACCACTGTAAATTATAAATATTACCTAAGTAAGTGAATTAAAAACTAAATAAATAAGATAAATTCATTTAGTTACATCTGATAAACAAAAAAGAAGTTTAGAATTAATGTGGGATGTAATATGTATTATATTGTAATATGTAATTTGTATTATATATGTATTATAATAAAAATTATAATGATGTTAAGGAATCGCTGTAACAATGATCAATACAGAGTAATATAAATAATCTTGTTGAACTTTAGTTAAATTATGATATTTATCAAGTTATGTTGTCTCAAGCATAAGATTTAAAGACATAAAATTTTAATATCCTTTTATTTTAACAAAGACTGATACTGAACAATGAACTATTAGTTCCACTTTATTCCATTGCAAGTGGACATTTTCATATAATGGTTAACTTTAAAAATTTTCTTTTTATTCAATAACAACAAATGCTTGTAAAATTTAAAGTATAGTTTGCATATGACACATATGCTTAAGCTATTACTAATAGACTGTAATTCGAGTTGCACTATTAATATGGATATATTTTTGTTACATTAACAATAATATATCTATAAAAGGAAAGGACTAATTTTTTTTCTATAGTATGAGAGAGTGTAATAGTTACAGGACTTATAAGTTCTAATAAGATTTATATAGAGCAGAGTATATTTAATTCTTATGTTATTATTTTGGAAAACAATTTGAACTTCGGAAAAAAAAATATGACGCGGTATTCAGAAGGTCATTCATTTGTTGGTAAGTGAATACATTCGCCAATAACAATGTGACGCTAGTTAGGATGTTATACTCTGCATCAAGTTGTGTCTATTGCTTTGAGACAAGATGTTGTCTCGTTACCGCAGTAATAGCTAGCTACATCGACCTTCACACTATAACAAAGTAATATTCGCGTAATATAGTTTGACGGCAGAAACAGGTAATGCGATGGTACTTACCTATAATATTGTCTTTTATGTTTATTATTGTATTCTTAAAACATTTTACGTGAAAAAGCAAACAAAATACCCTCGAGCCGAAGGAACAAAGCATTATGTTTGGTTATTTCTTTTAAAGATCATATCTTTGGTCAGTTTTATCAGTTGGAAATTGTGATAGCGGTCTTTTGTTCCTAACAATCCGCTCGAGGCATTGTTTCGCTCGCTGATTAAACACAATAAAAATTACGGATCTGTGCCGTGTAACAAGGCTGTTTGGCAACACTGCGACGACTATTTTGCACAATTTCGAAAAAAAAATCAGTTACAGTTGCTTTTCATTATACTATTTGTACCGGCATCCGATTGAGTTAAAAATCGTGACTGCAGACACGACGATAGTCATGTTAAGTGAAACACGTTAATGTGAAACAGCTCTTTTTATTTTGACTGCGGCTATATATTATAACTTTAGACTTTTGGACTGTACGAATTACTCTTAATATAGTAGTCACCGATGACAACAGTTTCTCATATAGCATAATAATTAGTTTTATATATCAAACCCTCGAATAACCGCTTTCAATATTGCTGCAATAACTACCTTCGGACTGTGATAATAATCAAAATATATATATATATATTTAATGGCTTGTTTCACGCCTGCTCTGCTCTGGCTGTAACAACTACCTTTGGGAAAGGAATTTTGTAAAATCCATTCTTAGCTGACCTCTTAATGACAGAAGCAATATCCCTACTAAAGTTTGAGTCTTGACGTCTAATAGTTTCAGAGATCTCGTAATGAGTAAATGAATCTGCATATCTACTATAGATATAATTATTTTCATATAAAGCAATATAAAGGTTGCCAAAAACATTACTAGCTTTTATTATTATTTATCACATGTAAACAAAAATTTATGATAAAAGAAATTGTATAGACCGGTATAATATTTTTTTTTCTACCTAGCGACGAAACGAGGGAGACGTTCACCTGATGGTAAGTTATATAGCTGCTCATAACACAACGCTATCCACAGAAATTAAGTCCCGTCACCCAAGTAACTTCACTGGCTACAACGCCCTTCACACTGGAACATGGTAATATTTACACACTACTCTTTGGTGGCAGAAATAGGAGTTGCGGTGGTACCTACCTAGACGGTATAACAAGAGACCTATCACCAGTAAATCAAACCTGCTCCTATGATCAACATCTTAATTCTTATTGACGATTTTCGCTTGTCATGTACGCAGTGAAAATATCATTGCAATACCAAAATGAACTTTCACGAATATCGAGTGTCCGATTGGGAAAGTAATTTAATACTTTCGCAACGCTACCGCCATTAAGCCTTATAATCATCTTGTATCCTATTATACTTAGTCTGCTACAAAGTTATGCAATTCACGGTAAATTATTATAAAACTACTCGATTGAAGGAATCTATTACGATGAATATCGATTTTACAAATATGGTGGTCGTTAGACTTATTAAATATCTACCTGTTTCTCCCATCCCTTTACTGGAATTAATTTAGAATTAGATTTGAAATTTAGACTTGATATTTTTCAGAAATATTTCCACCCGACGGTATCTCCCCACTCTCCCGTGCACCTTCCTGCTATTAACATCTCCGCTACTTTACCATTGGGGGAAGAATTTTGTAAAATACATTCCTAACAGACCTCTTAATGGCAGAAGCTATCATCATCAGCCGATAGACGTCCACTGCTGGACATACGGCTAGCCTAAACATCTCCACATGGATCGATCCCAGAAGATGTACGTCTACCAAATTTGAGTCCTTACGTCTAACAGTTTCGAAGATTTCGTGATTAGTCATTTTATCTTTATAGATATGTCATCTATATAAGAATATGCATATATATATATGACATCTATGCTGTTGGTATCACTGGTGGTGGGTCTCTGTTACCAAACACCGCGGAGGCAAAGATAGCCGAAGCTCCAAATTTTACTGCCAAACAGAAGTGTGAAAGTATTACTCAGTTACGGTTTGAGAGGCGTTGTAGCTAGTGAAATTACTGGAGTAACGATACTTAACATCTTACGTTTAAAAGCAACGAGCACCATGTGGCTTTTTTTACACATCAAATTAAGCTTCATCGGATGAAGGTACCAAGGGTAACTAAATACAAGTACTCACCATTCCTACTATTGGGCAACATTATCAAGCTATATTGAATTTCTTTTACGTGTAGTTTATTACATTCTACAAAAAAATTACAAAACGATGTTGTTAAGGTATTTTATACGTCATTTATATTGTGAAAATGATTATGCAAAAAGTATATTATTGTTGAGGAGATAATTTGAAGGATGATTGAATAAAAAAACTCGTCTCGTCGCTTGATTGCATAAAAAAACGGTGCTGCTGCTGAAAACGAGTTACTAGTACGGCACCACTTTGTACTCACCTTGAGACATGAGATGTCGGTGTCTTCTTCAGTAATTAAACTAGCTACAGCGCCCTTCAAACCGAAACACGGTAATGTTGCACAGTACTGTTTGTCGGCTGGAATAGGAGCTACCATCAGTAAAACTTACGTTGAGAACTGACTGTTGTAATGTATGATTGAGGATTTTTTTATTTATTTCTCTGATGTTATTATTTAGGGCTTTACCTTATCCTATTATTTACAACATATTCTCTACTAATTTATTTACATTTTTTCTATTTTTTTTTACATTGTCTATACTTATGCTGTCCAAATATCTAATAATCACAGAAATACACAGAATATTTTCATGTCCATATGTATAAAGTAACATTTACTTATCTTTATTACTATTGTTTACTATCTTATATATTTTCAAACTATAATTTATGACCTTACTTATTACTGATTTATTTTATATTATCTCTGGTAGACTGGCTGCATCAATTCTTAAGCCTCATGCATCACCAGCAAATGAAGAACCGTTTTCTCCACGGCGTGATCATATTTGCACGACGGGTTCTCCCTACACTTGAAACGGTTCAAGTATTGGTAGAATCCGCTGGCGATTGATGATTTTACACAAATGATGTTTAATTAATATCCTTTTTTTATTTTAATCGTACTGTTATAAAATGACCGTCCACTTGTGTGCAATTAAAATGTTATCATTGATTACGATAACAATCTGAAAATCAACTACACCGCTGATAAGGCAACACCAATCGTTACTCCAGAAAGTTGTTTATTAATATTCAACGCTAGATGTTGACGTAATCTTCTGAGTCAGTCAATGTTTTTATCATCCTTGATTTTTTTTTACTTTTCGCACATTTTCCTTGATGTTTTACTGCATTTTCTTATCAACGGCGCGGTTGAAACTTGACCTTAATTTAACATGATGATAATGACTCCGAAGGTGTGATGTTCTCACCTACTGTACAAATATTACTGTGTATAGTATAATTACTGGGCTAACGAGACTAAACATCTTATATCTTATGGTGACGAGCACAATGTGGAACTGTTTATAACGTTCTAAATATCGCCACGTTATGGGCAGACGTAACACTTACCATCAAGTGACATTCGTCTCATCGCTTTGTTAAATAAAAAAAAATTGGATTATAATACCTCAATCGCTAACAAACAGAACGACCATAGATTTATGGTGTGTGTTCATAAAAACATTATACCCTAAGTCGATGTTAGTAACCCTAGAAACGGATCGAGGATCGTATTATATGATAAGTAGTTAGTTGCTACGCTACGGCGGCTATTGTAATATCATATTGGTGTAAATAATACTATGATTAACTTACCAGCTACTTAAAGTTAATGCTATTAACAAATTTAACATGTAAATAATTTCAAAGTAACATTTCTAATCCTGTTATGGAGCAAATAAAGCATGGGGTGGTAGGTCGGGCCCAAGGCCACAATGAAACAGTCGTCGAATTTTAATCTCCCACTTTGTTACTATTAAACATACAAAAAGACTAAGAATCTGACTGTGAAGTATGTATCCGCTTCCTGTAGCTCTGGACACAAGAACAGGCACTCTTATTCTTAAATTTCTTTACCCTCGTGATACCTTTTAGCGAAAAAAAAATATTCTCACTTAATCTCTAAATGGCAGAAGCAATCATCAGCATCATCATTATCAGCCTTTATTTATCCACTGCTGGATACAGGCCTTCCCCAATGTCTTCCACCAAATGCGATCCTAAACTTCTCGCATCCACCCACTTCCGACGGCTCTGATAATGTTGTCGGTTCATCTGGAGGATGATCGTTCTCCACTTATGCGGCGTCCAGTCCAAGACTTTCCTCCCCTTTCGACCGTCGCTGACATAGTCCGCGCCGGCGCAC
Organism: Troides oblongomaculatus; assembly: GCA_029032895.1. NCBI lineage: Eukaryota > Metazoa > Arthropoda > Insecta > Lepidoptera > Papilionidae > Troides > Troides oblongomaculatus. The sequence continues at coordinate 2,068,767 of JARDWC010000432.1, read as the reverse complement.
TGCCACTTCAGCTTGCAGATTTTGCAGAAATGCCAAGCATAGTTCTCTCCATCATTCGCTTTGCTACTTTGAATCGGTGGACCAGCCCAATGGTCAGAAACCACTTGTTAAAGCCTTTCGTTTTAAGACATTGATGCACAAGCAATATCTCTACGAAATCTTGAGTATTTACATCTAATAGTTTCGTAGATCTCGTAATGAGTCAGTGAATATCACGCATATCTCATATATATTTAGATTATATAAAGTAATATACTATAATATAATAAATGATAAACAGTATTACTTAGTCTATACTATATATAAGTAATTTTAAGTGAGCTAAAATATGAGCACACAATAACATGACGTAATTGGGACGATAAGCAACAGCTAAGCCTGAATTGGGTGCGCGGTGCAAACTAAGGCTTCCATATATGAGTAATTCCTATACTATGCTTAGCTCTTAACCTTGCACTATATACTTACACTAAATATATATACTATACTTAAGATCCAACTCGAATTACAATGGTTTACATAAATCTATGTATGTATACCTATTTATTTAAACGCAACAAAGTTCACGTGTAAATTATATATTCAAAGGAAGTTCCAGCAAAGTAATAATTGTTTCTATCACATAACGTAATACAATCGTTTCTTAAGGTTGTTTTATATTCACAGAGATGAACAAGCAGATACGTTGAAACGTTTTTTCCTTTTAACTTCAATGCGATCACGACCATGAGACTGATAAAGTAATGTAAACGTCAGAATAAAAAGTGAGGTACATTATCTGTTTCTACTAATTTCAAATCTAAATAGATAAAATTAACAGGTCATCCAATAAGAGTACGTAGAACCCGATGAATTTTTTTGATAAAAATGATGTATATGTCTATAATTATTAATTACTAATTTATATCATAACGTTCATGTTAAACTTTACATTGTTTCGATGATCGCAGTGTATGCGGCAAGATAATGTAAGCGATAAATAGAAGCGGCGGCGTTCGCCGAACAAACGATAGTCGGTATCAGACGTATAGTCGACCTGATATCATCGCGTTGGTTATCACGAGCAGCTCAGTGGTTACGTGTTCGTTCAGCAGTCAACATTAAACATGGCAGATTATCGTGCGGGCAAAGCCGGCATCAACGCCGAGGCTCAGGCCAAGATCAACAGCAAGTACAACGACGACATCGCTCACGAGACACTTGAATGGATCAAGAAGTTGACGGGATCGCCGGCGGACACATCGGGCGACGCAGACAACTTGTACGAGGTACTCAAGGATGGTACGCTCCTTTGCAAACTGGTCAACACAATACAGGAGGGTTCCGTGAAAAAGATCAACCAGTCCACAATGGCTTTCAAGTGCATGGAAAATATCAACGCGTTCCTTGAGGCCGCTAAGAAACTCGGTGTGCCGCCGCAGGAGACTTTCCAAACGATCGATCTTTGGGAGAGACAAAATCTTTATTCCGTAGTGACCTGCCTGCAGTCCTTGGGCAGGAAGGCGGGAAACTTCGGGAAGCCATCTATAGGACCTAAAGAAGCTGAGAAGAACGTCCGTGACTTCAGCGAGGAGCAGCTCAAGGCCGGACAAAATGTTATTTCGCTCCAGTACGGCAGCAACAAGGGCCAGCAATCCGGCATTTCTTTTGGCAACAGGCGTCAGATGTGATTTTATTAAATTTATGTTTATTATGTAAAGTTTAATAAACAATCTTTTATATTTTCTTAAAGCAATATTTTATTTTCAAAAGATACGTTCAGATATGACCAAGACTTTAATGTACTTACTGCAATGCGTAACCATCGGTGATTAGATAAAACTCAGGCATTCGTAGGTATGCTACATAGGTGCACTTGCATACAATGAAACCTAAATGAGAACAAATTAATCATAACTACTACAAAATAATAAGTTTTATAAGTAGGTATGAAGTTTATCGAAGTTATTATTACTATTTTCTTGGTAAATATAAAGCAAAAATGTCATCATAATCATAATCATCCGATAGACGTCCACCGCTGCACATGAGCCTCCCCCAAAGAACTCACGTTTGTAGAGGTTCATATGGGGTGATTTTAGCTATTTCCCACCACGCTGGTCCAATGCAGATTGGTGGGAGCCAGAGCCTAGTTAGTTGATTAACAGGGTGCACCACGAGCAGGTGGGGTTGGCTTAGGTCCCATGAGTCGATGTGCGGGACCCCTTACACCCCATAAAATAAAAAGCAAAAGTATATTAATATATTTAAGTTATCCAATTCGGTGGTATGGACTCTTGCGGAAAATTTTGACCTTTATCAAAGGTCGGGCACTGTGTATACACTGCAGTATACTTCCTATCAAGAACCCCCGTCACCATGACATCACTACGGTATATCGATCCAACAACAAGTACAGTTCTAATAGTACGAATTGAGCCTTAAACTTTTCAACTACAAGGAAGCCTAGTTCTTCAATAGACAACTCTCGCCTCTAGGGGGTGAGTACAATGTGGTCTAGTATTAACGTTCTAATTAGGACTATATTATTGACATGCCTATCAGGTGACACCATCAGGTGAACGTCATGCTCGCGGAATAAAAAAAAATACTTAAAACGATTCACACAACGTATGCGACAATGATTTATGTAATCGGACGCTTTATCGTCGTCTGTCATGATATTGAACGGTAAAACTTTATGGTTTCTGTATTGCGAAATCCGCAGTATTATTTTTTATGTATGTATATATCGTTTATGTAACTGTATTTATGTGTACTACATTAAACTGAAAATATGATTGTTAATCTCTCAAATGTAATCAGAGAAACAACCTCAATAGATGGCTCTGAAAACGGTGCCTTTTGCGAAAACAAATCAATGACGACACCATCTAATATGCCGTAAGTGAAGGACGTAGATTAACTTTTGATTTATTCAATGAAGCGATGAGACCAGCCTTTATATAAGATTTTGTTACTCTAGTAATGAACACTAATATTTGCACAGTATTCATGAGTGCAGAAATAGGAGCTTCGGTCGTACCTTCCTAGACGATACTCTTCTGTTCACTTAATGGTGATTTTATTTTCGACTTCTTCATTCTTACTCTCTTGGTTTTTTAGTGATTTTGATTGTGTTAACTTCTGACGTATGTATATCTGTTTTTAACAATGGACAGATAGTGTTTTTTCATTTAAAATATTACTTTTCTCTAAAAGTAACAATAATTAATTTTATAACAAATTGTAAGTCATAATCACGAACTCAAGTCATCCATAGGCTAAAGTATTGCTAGACTTAATCAAAAAGGAATATACATAGTTATATTGCCCTATACTCTCGGGTTATTTGAAGTAGAATTATAGAAGAGAGTAAAGAAAGCCCTGCCTGCCGCATAGGGTGACTAAAAGGGTTTTCAGGTTCATGGGTTTTAAAGTTGAGCGCCCCCATTGCCTACTAAGTGAGCCCGGTATGAACGACAAGTACGAGATGGTCTCGTGCTTGTCGTAGCAAAGAGAGGGTACTGGGCAAGGTTATGGCACTACCAGGGGCCTGCTTAGGTTATTTGCAGAGAGGCACCGGTGTGTTCTATAGCAGATCCCTAGGCCTTTTGAAATGTATAAGACATGACCGCCGAGCCAGTTTTAATGGCCACAAATCCCACATAACCTTGTCTTCCCCCTAGAAGCAGGCTATCTTTTAAAGATTTTCGCTTCACCAAAAAAAACATGGTCATACTGTTCAAAATGCTAACACGGTCAGTAAGATATTTATATGTGTACTGAGTACATGTGGACACAGTTCTGATTGGTCGTCCAAAAGTTAGTTTGTCGTTTTTAGAAGGTTGCAGTAAACCGCTAGATCTGGTAGTAGAAGATCTAGAATCAAAGGATTTGGAGAAGACTTATGTCCATTAGTGGTCGTAATCGTTACATGATGATGATGGTGAATGGTTTCTGTTTTTAAATTCTTTAAATAGCTTTTCGAGCGCAGTGCGTCACCCGCCCCAGGAAGGTACGGTCACGCGTCGGTAGCACCGGAAGCACGGATGTCCGACCCCTCGGCAGTTAAATTGTTTTGAATACGTCCATCTCGTTCACACCTTTACGTGTTTACGTGTGTTGAAAATAAACATAAGATAACAAAATGTTAACGCCATGTGTTTTTCATAGATTACATTGCGGGAGATTAATGAACCTTTTTGTTTATAACGAAACGGGTGCTATGTGTCTAGACGCATAGATCACTTGCTGTTAAAATTACACTAATGAAAATGTATGTTCATGAATATGCATTACAAAAAATTCATTTGTAGTAGAGTGTCCATTTTGATACCTTACAAATGGTAGACCGATTTAAGACTCAAGAAGTAATAGTAGTTTGGTATCTGAAGCTAAACCGTTTAGAGAGTACCAAACAGCATTGTGCAAATGTTATTGTGTTCCGGTTTGAAGAGCTTTAGATAGTGAAATTTCTGGAGTAACTAGACAACTTATCATTTGAAGTCAGGTGACACGTATATCATCCATATTGACAGCAAACAAAAGACGTGCACAGAGATTTTTGGTAGGGTATGCAAACAAAATCCGAAATCTCTGCTTATCCATACTTAAAAGTATACTTACTAATTTAGCTCCATTTTAGCATAGTTGTGTGTACCTTTTGAGTGAGCTAGGGTATGCAATGCTTATTTGCTTGCATGGACCGCAAGCTCTTGGTTATAGACTCCCAAACATTATTGTGATCCATTCCGAACGGCGTAGCTAGTGAACTAATATAGTCTCATATCTCAAAGCTACGAGCACAATATGATGGAGAGGTGTCGTCATAACTAGCACACCATTATTATAGTTTGAGATATCACTTACTATCAGATGAACAGCTTTACTTGTCTCCGTGGAATAAAAAATATAAAGACCATAATATTAGTGAAGGAATAGTCTTAACTCTAACCATTTTTTGAACTGCCTGATCGCTGGTGACTGTTACTTAATTTTCACAGATATAAAAAAAACCGCTAGTTTGATAATCTTTGAACGCTTGTTTTGAAAACAGTTGACTTTTGATTGAAATCGATTTTTTGCTCAAAAATCCTAACATTAGATTCACGAATCATACTTTAGTAGTAGTAAATACATTGTTAATTTCTATTTGTAACCTATCAATAACTATTATAAAGTATATATATAAATATATTTAGGGATTTCCACCTTTGTAGAGACTTATCACGATACGTCTGTATAAGGCCTGAATAGCTAAAATCTGGTAGCTCATCTAAGAACGGATTTTAAAACATTCCTTCCCCAGAAAGAGGTGCATGGGTGTTAGAGTCAGCAAAGCGAGCAGAGAACAGTTTATTTATAATTACTCTAGAATCATCAATTATAGTAAAAGCTTGTATTTCATCCGCCATATATCCATAAATATGGTCGTTTTAGTGCCATGATACTGCAATTTAGAAAAATATAACGACCTAACAGCTTTCATACGGATTGTTGGTTATTAACGTTAATGACTTATAGTTTAATGCAGTCTTCTTCTTAAAGTGCCTCTCCAACTACTGAAGGTTGGCGATCAGCGTGGTATAGTCCTTTTTGTCTCTGGTTCGGCGGAACAATTCGGACGCCTCAGATATGCCAGTCCATTCCCTTATATTCCTCAACTATAACTTTTTCCTTCTCCACCTTTCGTTATCCAAAAACTTCACCCATTATAATCAGCTGCAGAAGATCGTATCGCTGATGACAGAGTACATGACCGAGATAGGAGCTTTTACGTAACTTAGCCATAAGCATGGAGTTACGCTTTTGGCTAATTTGTTGAAGAATACTGATATTGGCCACTCTCGGAATTCAGCTAATGGACAACATGGGTTCATATGTCCATATCTCAAAAGCTTCAATACGATTTCAAGATCTTTAATAGTCCAAGCCTCACATCCATACAAAGTAATGCGCTAAATGTAGCAACGAAGTAAACGAGTACGTAAAGCGATGTTGATGCTTCAGGTCAATACTTTTATATATTAATCACCACTCTACCACTCATCTAACATTAATTGGGTAGTTTTAATGTTTAACGGGTAGGTCGAAAAGTATATTAATAATGAAAGTAACATACTTCGTTACTTTATATCATATTATATACCTTTATCTGATAGTACGATGGTATAAGTATTCATATTTTGGTTAACTAATAAACATTTAAACTGAACCTAAATTTTCATGGTTATCTTCTCAACAAAAATTAAATATTAGTATTTGTAAGTCAGGAATCTAAGGGTCCCACATAACAACTCAAGGGACCCAAGCCAACCTCAACAGCTCGTTGCGTACTCTCCTAATCAACAAACGAGGCCCTGCCCTCCAGCAACTCACATTGGACCAGCCTGGTGAGAAAAGGCCCAAATTCCCAAAAATGAAATCACTATACATGACGACCCCTACTGCCGTATTTGCGGACAGCACAGGGTCAATCGATGTAGAGATATTTGGGAAAGGCCTATATCCAGTAATAGACGTCCAGCGGCTGATGATGATGATTTTTGTTGACTATAAATATTTTTACTTTAACTGTCTAAAACAGTATCTTATTTATACTTCCAGATATCGCCGTTATTTTCATCTATCATTGTGTATGAGATACTAGAATATTTATATTTGTTTATATAACTAAATATTGCTTACAAATTATATTTACCATTGAACCTTAAAGTACTTGTTGACGCGATTTTGACACATTTGTCATAATCGAAAATAATACAGTAATTCAGATATTATAGTAAACTATTAACTCTAATAACAGATAACCTGATAACATGGTGTATATGTATTACGTTATTAGAGAAGAAGCTCACCACTGAGCGTAGGCCGTCTCTCAAGGATCTCATCGATCGATCCTGTGTTACCCGCATTCAGCGGCTTCTTGCGACCTTCGCCAGATCATCGGTCCACCTTGAATTTGCATAATTCAGGGTAATCCGTTAATTCCAACTTGCATCACGTGGTAACCGAACGGCTTAACCGTTGTGCCTAATCTAATACGGGAATCTGATCTAGTATGAGAATGCTAGTTATTTGTAAAGAACATTCGATATATAGTATCTTTATCAAGGTCTTATATCTATTAAGCAGTGATTTTAATGATTATTCTCCTATCAATTCATAGCTGGTGGAAGATCTCTGTTGGCGGAAACCGTTTAGGTATCACCACTGTCCGTATATTTATGAACGACATATGCCAATATCGTAGCTCGCTGTCCTAATGGTTAGAGCGTGCGGCCTTCATTCCAAAGGTCGCTGGTTCGAATCTCGATAAGTACCGATGACTTTAATATTTAACTTATGTACATTTGTGAAATTTAGTTACAACAGAGAGGTACAAACGGGGAAGTAAAACATCGTGAGGAAACCTGCACATAAATTAGAATTTATTCTAAGGTGTGTGTGAAGTCGGCCCATCGTCCTCATATTGAGGGTAGGCATCGGCCCCAACAGTAGGGACGTATATTGGCTGTTGAAAAAATATGCCAATATCTGGTAGATAGAGTGATAGGTATCTCATCAGAGACCATCTAGTTAGGTACCACCGCGGCTCCTATTTTTGCCCACAAACAGTAGAGAAATTACTTGAGTAATATGACGTAATATCTTATGTAATGTATAACATCCTAACTAGCGCTTCGTTGATGTGCAGGGGTATTGCTTACCATCACGTGGACGTCTCCTTCGTTTCGTCTATAGGTAGGAAAAAAAAAAAAACACTGAACATCAGCATGAAGGAAACGGGACAAAATAAATGTGGTTTTCTCCGGTTAAATCCGGTTCAATCATTTGAAATATGCATTCGCATGCTGTACAAACAAATTCCGGCGCCTTCCCGCAGTACGTTTCCACCCAGTAATGCGATATCGACCCCGCTACTACGGCTTCCGTTGCTCACCACGGTACACCTCACGTGTCAGGGTTGCCCTCAATACTAACAGCCACATGAAATATTGACCATTATATAAAATTATATATATATATGTATATAACAGTGCGCAAACATTACTGTGATCTGTTCCGAAGGGCGTAGCTAATGAAGTAACGAGACTAAACATTTCGAAACTACGATCATAATGCGGTGCATTGCCTATCATCTTATCTAATACTAGATTGTTATAGACGGACGTATCACTCACACACACACAAGTGACATCTCGCCCTATTCGTCAAAACAGAGTCTACAATCACATCTAAACATGGCAACTACGTCCATAGTTGTGCAAATATATTATAATTAGCATTACAATATAAAAGATATAAGAGATCACTTTGAATTTTTTTTTCATAATCCTTGAAGCGAAGACATGAGGTAAATGTTCACCTGATGGTCAGTGATAAGCCATAACAACGTAGCGCTAGTTAAGATCGTACACACTGCACCGCATAGTGCTTATCACCTTAGACATAATATTTGAAGTCTCGCTACTTCTCTAATTAAACAATCTACAACGCCCTTCAATCCGGAACACAGTAAAACAATAGTGTGCAAACAGTATTATTTGTCGGCAGAAATAGGAACAGCTGTGGTACCTAGATGGTCTCCAACAAAAAAACTCACTACGAGTACATCTACCATATATTTGGATATGATGCTCAAAAAAATCCGACGTGGTGACCCGATCTTTGGATAGATCTAGGAACGATCGCTTATTTCTGCCACCAAACCGTACTATGCAAATTTTACTATGTTCCGGTTTGAAGGGAGTTTTATCAAGTGTAATTACTGCGGCAATGAAACTCAATATCTTATGTTTCAACGCGAAGAGGATAATGGTATCCTGTGTACATTTTAACTAGCACCACGTTATGGGCAAGTGCGTCATTTACCCTCTGGTGTAAAGTCCCGCTCGTCTGATAGCTTACTAAAATAAAAAAAAAATATTGTAGAATATGGTGTAGTAGCAGTAGTAGTAATTCCAAAACATCATATCGACAGCCCTTCCGGAAGACTTGCTCACCGTTACCCAATATAGTCGGATTACCTGACGCTAACGGGATGTAAACCGCGATCTTGATCTGCTTTAGTATTAAAATGTATCTTCAACGACTGATCCCACCAACCCCCGTTGGGACAGCGTGGTGGGGAATTGCCTAAATCCGCCATATGAGTTTCTACCGCATTTGTCTGAATCATTAGGGGAGGCTTATGTTCAGTGAACGTATATCGCCTGATGATGATAATCTTTAATGTTTTTGATGAGATAGCTGTTAAAAACTGGTTGCTATATAGATGTCTCGATACTTTATATTCACAGTTCTGTCGTTGTAGCATCGTTAAAAAAATTTCTTCAATCACGTGAAAACTAGTGAACATATCGATATCGGAACATAACCTTTCGACGCAGAATGATTTAATTTCTAATCAACTCTGATAAACATCTTTATTCTGTATTATTTATGTGGTTGCTATAGTAACGGCTGCGGAAAGTCATTTGCTGTTACGGTTGCTCTTAAAGAATATTTGAGACAAATTTCAAGTCTAATTTTATATTACGGCCAGCAAAACGACCAGGGAACGGCTAGTACATGTAGGTGTATAAGAAGTTTCCACCTATGTAGAGACTCGTAACGATATTCCTGGAGACTTGAAATTTGATACGAATATTCTATATATAAGTATAGGTCAACTTAGAATGGATATTAAAAATTTCCTTTTTCTCTAAGGGAATTACGACGGCTGTAGTTTGTAGTCGATATATCAAAGAAAGCCAATTTTTTTCTGTCTCCACTCCATGTAATGATGATTTGATTTTAATAGTAATGAGGAGTGTTTCAACTAGTTATACTGTGGCTGCCGTGAATAATCCTTTTAGTCGGTTCTAATTTCTTTCAGCGAATCGGTTTACTCAGTCAGCGTTAATAACCCTTACACAGCCACATTACAAGTAATTGACGCCGGCGAGCTGGTTCTCGACGCTTTTAACTTCCCATACAGAGCATTGCGTTATTTATAAGAGGGAAACAAGTAAAACTTGTTTTTATCGGAGATCTGTTGTTAATTTTAAATTATATATTTTAAGGGCTTTTTTAATATTATTAAGGACCATACCAATTTTCAATTATTTAAAACTGTAAATTACTATGTTTTAGTTCACCATATACATTTTTTAGTAAAAAATAACCGCGTAATATGTTAATATGTATACATTACCAAAAAAATACATTCAGCATGCGGGTACCTTCACAAAGTTTAATTTTAATATTAATAATTAAATTTAATACAATTTTAATAATTTAATAGTCTATAAGAACTAGGAGTCCTAGTTTACACTCCTGTCTCCAACATCAAAAATATAAATTAACCCTAATAACATAATTAAACCCTATCCTTTAACTGAAAAATCCCGTGGAAGTAAACCAAACACTTTTTATATATTAAATATAAAGCCTAGTTTAAAGGCTTAATATTTATAGACTTTTTATCTTTTTTTCATATTACTACCTATTCTGGAGACAAGTGTATTATTGTAGTTTCAATGGTGGTAGGGGTTTTAAAATCTGTCTGTCTAACTACCAGCGACATATTGTAAATCTTTTTTTTTATCGATGATGCGAAAGGACGAGCGAGATGTTCACGTGATAGCAAATAATACATCTGCTCATAAAAACAAGGAGCTAGTAAAAATATAACATACTCCACTAAATTATGTTAGCCTCCTTAAGACATTAGGTGTTAGTAATTTCACTAGCTACTGCGCCTAAATATAGGTAGTACGTTAGTACTAGACAATCTCCGGGGGTAGACCTAAAACAGAAAAATCATTTTATAACATCATTCCTAGTTATCAATATATATTGAGCAAGGATGTTCTAGGCTAGCGCAGTTCCAGCCTATAGTCTCGGGTTAGTAAGAATAGGAGTAAGATAAGCCCTGTCTGTCCTAGAAGGCGACTAAAAGGGTCTAGAAGTTTCACAGGCCCTAAGGGTGGGGCCCTTATCGCTCAACAAGAGAACCTGTGTGGGACAGCATATAGCTCAGCGATGGTGCCTTGAATGGTAAAGCTCCTACAGAGACGTGTAACACAAAGGCTAAATGGGAACCGGTGAGTTCTAAAAGAGATCCCGGAGCCGCTCCGAATGCACTGATGCGCACAACCGAGAAGGTTTTAGTAAGAATCTCACATTACCTTGATTTCTCCCAAGAAGCAGGGTATATTTCGAATATTTCCCCCACGAAACAAAAAAAAAAGCTAGCATAGTTCATCCACGTTTCCCTTAGGGTTTCATTGTTAGTTAACACCATATGAAATTGATGTCAAACCTTAGCCCATTTTCGGTAATAGAGAAACTCTTTGAAGAATGAAAATATTCATTTAATACTGTTACAGTGTTTACTCAAGCGGCACACGGAGACTGTGCCGTCATCTCGGTGAAAGTGCGATACGTCGCACCTCGTGTCAGTAACTGACCTGTAACTGCGATATACAAAAGCGTAGATAACTTTCAAACTTCACGTATATGGCGAAAGTTATCTACTGCATAGTGTTGGATATGTTCAAAGTCAAACGGTACTCAGCTTGGCAGTTCAACGATCAGATACAGGGACTGAAATATCAGATTTCAAATGCAAATAATCCCATATATGTCATGCAGTGTATCCTAAATAGCGTCACGTAATATCCGACGAATGTCTTGCTCGTCGCTTGGTGGGTTGAAAAAAAATCCCAAGTAGACCTCAAAGTTCTTCAGCCAATAAATAACCCATAGCCTCTCTATATTTAATTACATAGTAGTACGCTGAAATAGTTGCTGCTTGAATCTGCCTCCACCGATTCCTATCCAGTGCGTCCTCATACGACTGAAAAATGTATATGTAGGAAGTATTTATAGATTCATTAATTCATCACGAAATCTTTGAAACTATTAGAGGTAAAGTTTCAAAATTTGATAGAGTTATAGCTTCTGCCCTTTGAACGTCAAAGCAGGCATATACATTAAATATCGCATATCCGGTTTCTAATTATTTACAATGTTTTGATGAAGGTGAAATACGGATAATATAAAATGAATTGAGTCTTCGTTTTCTACAGGACTTTTTTTTAGTTTATTCTCTGCTCAGATTGATAAAGAATTTGATTTACCTCTTTCTATATTATATATAGAATGTATATTTATATTGCGTTTGGTTATTCCCCGTCCATATCCGAGTTTTTTTATTCACTGTGGTTAAATGGCATGCAAGAGGTTCGTATCTGTCTCAAGCTTTTACGACCTTCGTCAATCGGCAGGTGAGAGGTTTTCTGCGCTCTTTGACATATCTAGAATAACTGAAATGAATGCTAATAGTTATTATTCGTATAGGGCAGTTCATGTCCTGGATTTTCATGAATAGCCTTCTTCACAGTTATATTAAGTGTCCTGCACAATATGCGCAGTTGGTGGGGCTGTGCGTCACGCGGGGGCCCGCGATTGATACGACCTCGCGCATGCCCCTCGATGATTTGCTCGTTAACCTGCCCATCGATACGTCCCGACCTTATTGCTCTAGTCGACCCCGATTCACAATTTATTTGCTTACACATTATACACGCACACAATCAGCTCACCATGATTATTCCCGTATAACTTATATTATTACTGAATCACTTTTTTTACTGTTAAATATTACGAAATGAGCACGACTTCAGATGGTATGCTACCGCCCATGAGTATGTATCGCTAGTTGGAATGACCAAAACTATTCAACATTAAACTCGTCGTTATAAGCATATGATGTCTTGTTACCTCCGTAATATCGCAAATTACAACGCCCTTTAAACATATGGTAATGTATGACGGCGGTAACAGACATTGAATTGGTAACTACCTGGAAGTTCTGCGGTAATACAGTACAGTCATCAGTTAAAAAGTTTTTGAAGAGATTTTATGTGTCACAAGATGTATGTAAAATATTTATATAAAGTGTTATATATTAATATATATTTTTTAGCCCTCTATATATGATAGCATCTAGTACTACGGTAACAGAGGCCATGACGATTGTATGTGATCTTTGAAGGTCTATGTCCAGCAGTAGACGTCTATCGGCTGATAATGATGGTGATGATGAACAGAATGGGCATTAAAGAAAATTTTACTTGATATGCTAATATCCTAGGAAGTATATACTAATGCTATGCATGATTTACATATTCTGGATTAATTTACTTTATATACTTAACACATTTAGCAATATATCGATATTATAGCGAGTAGATAACGGATAGATTATTAATAAGATTACAATTCCCAAACATTACAGGCTGTGTTAGGTTTATACAACAGACAATCATATATATATAAGTCAAAAAAATTTTGTATATATTTCTTATGTTGATGTTTTTATAATTATTTCTCTGTTAAATGAGAAGGTTATAGTATTAGCAATAACGGTTGGCAAGTCATCAATAGTTGTTGAAATATGAAGACGGCTTTGCGCAACGGGAAATCATTGGAAAGCAATTTGCGAAGATCATTTTAACATTAAAGTCATCTAGTTGATAACGATTAACCCACATGTCGTCGATTGGCTTGCAGCGGAGTGTCCACCTCTCGGCCCGTTGTAACGGTCCGCATCGTCCTCATAATCCATTTGCATTTGGTTAAGCGGCTGCGTTTACATGCGTAAGGATACTTTACTTACACAGAGTCAAACAACAGCGCAAATATTAGATACGATCATTCATGAAACCTGATGATAGAACAGCTTTATTAAATATCATAACTGGTAACTGGTGGTAGATTTCATTTGACGCAGACCGGTCTAGTTAGATACCAATGCAACTCCGATTTATACGCCAAACAGTGTAAGTATAACTGTGTGCGAGCAAAATGTATTGCAGTGTATATAATCCTAATTAGAATCATGTTTTGAGCAAGTCACTTAATATCATGTGGATTTCGCATAAATATCGATCTTTAGTAGAATATAAAAAAAAGTATCGAGCCCATAAACTTACAGCATCGTTCCTTGTCCTTGATATCACCTCCCATAAGAGCATATGATTATAAATTTATTTTTTGTATTTTATTTAAAAAATATACATAAAATTAGCAGTAAACTTTATTATACTGTGTTACAGTTAGTTTTTATATAATCCTTAAATTACATCTTAAATTATTCCTTATATGATATGACAACTACACTCTATAAAAGCAAAAGTAATACATAAAGATTTATTGTTATAAACATTTATATTGTTAACAACATGTCGGTTTGCTCACAAGATTATCCTTCACCAAAAGCTCAAGCTGAGTGGGAAACGAAGCTATGCCTCTTGGGGACACAGAGAGCCTTACAAACTGTGCTATAACAGTTTATTGGTTAACCCATAAATAATAAAAATTTATTCTAAATCCTGAAAAAAACACTATACTATACGACAAAGCTATGATACCGTCACATTCAGGTGATGGTAAGTGGTAGGCCTGTCCATAATAACATGGCGCTATTTAGGATGGTATACCATATTGCTCTCGTCGCTGTTAGTCATAGGACTTTAAGTCTCGTTACTCCAGTAATTTCACTAGCTACATCACTGTTTGGCAGCTGCAAAAAGAGCTGCGGCAGTACACCTACTTAGACGGTCTCTGGCAACAGAGAGGTTTTAGAGGTGAAAATCTTCTAAAGATACCCTGGTGTTTGGGGAAAGTCTGGGGTATGTTAGATTCTTATTCACTAAAATCACTTCGGTAGTCGGCATCAGTGCATTCGTAGAGGCTCCGGGATTTCTTATAGAAAGCACCGATGCTCCTCTACGCTTTGTGTTAACACGTCTCTGAGGAGGGGCCCAACCCTCCTAGGCACCATAGCTAAGCCATACGCTGTCCCACGCAGGTTCGTTTGTTGAGCGATAAGGATCCCCACTCTCAAGACCCGCGAAACGCTTAGGAACTTTTAGTCGCCTTCTACGACAGACAGGGCTTACCTCAATCATATTCTTGCTAGCCCAAAACTACAGGGCTGTAACAGAGACCTACCACCAGTTAATTTTATAGTACAACAAAAGGGCAAGTTCGTGCAACAGTTTTTCAATCGCCACGTGAATTTATGAAAAGCGCAGTGTTTCGTGACGCTAGCGCAGTTAAGAGTGAATTCTTAACAGTTAATTTTAACTATAAAAAAGGTAATTAACTCTTACATAACATAACGGCCTACTGACTGAGCGCGTGGAACTGAGACGGCACAGTTAAATAATTTATTCCGTTGTTTAACATTAATTTTAATTAAAACATAGTTATTTTATTCTGTGTGAATGATTTTTGTTTATTCTATGAAGCGACGAGAAGATTGAGTTGTTCACCTGATGATGAGTGATAAGCCCATAACAAAGTGGTCATAGTCATATGCTCCATTATGTGCGCGTTGCTTTGAGATATAAAGTATTGAGTCTCGTTACCCCAGTAACATTTCATTAACAACAGCCCTCTTCAAACCGGAACACAGTAATGTGTGAACATTATTGTTTGGCGGCAGAAATAGTAGCAGCGGTGATCCTACCTAGACGACGGTCCTTGGCAGCAGAGACCTACCAGCTGGATGAATCAAATTTTTAATTTATGTTCTCGTAGGTATGAACTAAGAAGGTTTTTTTTAAATATAGAGGACTGACAATTGACCTCTATTTCACATGAAATTAAGTGATAAGGAGAGTGTCGACTATAATGTGTAAATACTATAACTCTTATAATTATGGCAGCCGAAACAGCAATGATTTTGTTAGAGCGAGGTAGGCGTATTAGAAAAAAATCCTATCACCAATCATATTCCACAACATGTAGCTCAGGAATCAAACTAGAGATCTCTTTCTCCCAAGATAAGCGGTTAACCGCTGCGCCAGTGCTGATACTCCGATATTTCATTGGCGTATCTATACGGTTCGATAACAAGGACCTGCCACCAGTAAAACCAAGTACCAAAAAATTAAGTACTACCGCAACGTCTATTTCCGCCGCCAAACAATAGTGTGCAAAGGTTACTGTTCCGGTTTGAACGGTGCTGTTGTTAGTGTAATTATTGCGGAAACGAGACATCTTATATATCAAGGCGACGAGCATAATGTGGTGGAGTATATATTTTAAATAGCGTCACATTGTAATGGGCTAGCGTATCACTTACCATCAAGTCAACGAGCCGTTCGTCTCGTTGCTTTCTTGAATAAAAAAAAACTGGTTTGCTAAAAAAAACCTATCTTAATTCGGAGACTTCAATAAAAACCGGAATGTCCGTATTAGTACGATGGCGGTGGCCGAACGTTTTTGCCGTTGAGTTATGTGGACGGTCACCAAACGCGGCGGCGGCGGCGGGCCTTGGCATTGAGGGAACTCGATGACTAATTCATTAATGCTCTTCTTATTTACTAAAGCGGCTCAAGTTATAACGAACAAAAACGCGGTTTTATTATAACGGTGCTTCTAGAATACTCTCGAGGCTAACTTTGGAAAGTGACAAATTTTTCGCATCTAATGTGATTAGTCTCGGATAGCTGGTGATAAAAAAAAAAGAAAAAACTCAGCCCGTCACGCTCCCGTTGTGCTCTGTATCACTTTCAAAATACACAACCTGGTTAATTACAAAGTAAATAAAAGCTTCTCATAAACTCACTGAGTTCATTCACACCGATGATATTTGGATGCGTAACACTTGAAAAGACGCTGGTTCGATTCCCGCTGAGTATCTGATGAATGTAACCCGTATGTTCTAAGAACAGCTAGCTTTGAATATGTGACATTGGCCAACCATGTGCCATCGTAATGGATCAATGTCCTTGACTATATAGGAGAAAGCATCACGCCCTAGCTGTGGGAAAATTAAGTAGACTGTTTATTATTATTATTTAATATTAGATAATAATGTAATTTTGTATTAATTCCTTTCGTTAACTCTTCATGATATTCATTCCTACTAATTAGCTTCATCTGTTCTTGATATTTCTTAGTTTTAGGGATCCGTATGAATTTTTTAAAACTGAATGTGTATTCAAATCAAAAACTCAAGTTCTGGCTACCTTTGTTATAGATTTTAGAAACATTTTCATAATAGTCAAAAATGGCTTTAAAGTAAAAAAAAAAACAAGAAATTTTTAAATAATTGTCTTTTGATGCAAAAACTTTTTTTATATGAGTGTGAAAGCTCCCTAATGTATATTATTACATCTAGTGACGTGACCGTTGGTTGCGTGACGGAAAACGCATGGAGCGAAGTTTTCGTAATGTATTACCGGAAAGCGTTACCGTGACGGATATGGTGTGGGGTTCTCTGTTCTTCTCGTTCAACACACGGAAGGCACTGCAGTTAAATGTTCACTTTCACTACTCTATGCGTTACGTGTCGGGAGTTCGATTTCGGATGCAGTTGGGCTTACCAGGTTCTTTCCTTTCCGTCCTCTCTCCCAAAATCATATTATAAAATTAACCCCATATTAAATACCATTTCGCAATCCTGACTCTTCCTGACGGCCCCAATATTTACTGGTGCTAGGTCTATGTTGTACTAGTGGTAGGTCTTTTGCCGGTAACCATCTAGGTAGGTCCCATCGCAGCGCCTATTTCTTCGCCAAATAGTAAAGTGCAAACATAACTGTGTTATGGTTTGAATGGCGTTATAGCTAGTGTAATTACTGGAGTGACGAGACTCAACATCTTGTCTCAGGCGAGGAGCGCAATATGGTGCAGTACATATAATTCTGACTAGCGCCACTTTTTTATAGGCGGGCATATCATTTACCATCGCATGAATGTCCCGCTCGTCTCGTCGCTTAATTGAAATAATAAAAAAAAACTATCAGAAGATATTGTGGGCAGTTGCCCACTTTGGGGAGTACGAGTTTATATCAACATTTCATTAAAATTTTTTCATATACATACCTCATCGGAAAAAATGTGGATACCGTGAAATATATAGAAGATAAAAATACTTATTTCTTTATACTGAACAAATTACACGGGAATAAATAGTTTAAATACATCACCATAAGGTTGTACACACTCGCAAGGCATTCTTGTTGATAATGAAGGAGGTTTTATTCTCACGGTGAACGCGCCGATGGAACCTGCTCGCTCGCGTATCATGTTAGGGCAGGACGTCTATTTATATCCGCTTGGAGTGCGTAACCCGCGATCCTGCGGCGAGTTTAACTGTCTATGAGTGATTGAGTTCCAATATCCTGCTTGTTTTATGATAACCATAAAAACAGCTTAATCGACTCGTTTGATCTGCAGACATCTCTATAAAATACCATCAGCCCTTGCATTCGCCTTTGGACATAATTCTCCTCTTAATATTTTACGCCCGCTGATTTTTTGCTTTCATCCAACCTCCACTAGCTCTTTGGCAGATATCATCTTTTCATCATTTAGGTCATCTTTCTTTCTCGCGGGTGTTTTTGTTCCCCACTCTAAAATACCTCGCATTAATCCAGGTCCACCGCTGATAATATTTAAGATATTGTTAATACTTATCTCCACCTACCGGAAAGATCTTTCTACAGTAGTGGACATGTAGGAAAAATAATAAATATCTTTCTTCATATAAAATAATAATTACCTCTCAAATAGTGTACATCTGTATTTATTTTTTATTTACAATATCTTACTTGGCACTATATTTTAAGACCACGAGACAGGAGATGGCGAAGCATGCTCTATCAGAATACTCTTTATCTCGTACCTTTATAACTTAACACGATAGACGACAACAATAATGAGGCGCTAGTTAAAATATTTACACAGTACCAAATTAGCTATAGGATACTTACAGCGGTAATTTCACTAGCAACTTAAAACAGTAACTGCTTCTAGTCTCTTCCAAGATCACAGGTTTGGTGATGGTGATAGAAATCTAAATGATGATTGGATTTTTTCGCACTTATTTGGCAGGACTTATATTGTAAAAGTTCAACTATAACAGTGTTGCTGTGCTCCCGTTCTCGACATATAAGCTTCATAACTTTTGATAGGGATAAGTGTTACCTACTTAAACGTGATGTACTGGAGACTTACCACCGGTGAGTTATTGAAAACATAAATCGACATTGATTCGTTCGCTGCTACGTCAGGGCCTCGCTTTATTCAATTCACGTGGCAATTTTCATTGAAAGCGTGTGCGGGGATCGCAACCCGACCCCCGGAGGTCGCGCCGGCAAATTGACCCTGTGACTCACTTACAACAGGGAACACCAAGGCTGGTGTACATTGTGAACATTATTCTTTGATTTATTATAAACAGTGTTTTTATCCTTTCAAGCTACAAAAAATATAGCAAGAAGGTTAAGATTAATTATAAAATTTCACCTGTCCCTGCCCATCCCAGTCGTATTCCAACTGGGATGGGTAGCGTTCGGGAAACTTCGCAAGGTCTTTTTTGTCCAAAATTCCTGTGATTGAAGACCAATGTCTTCGAACAGTGCGTGTTGCCTGTGATGATCTACGGCTATGAAACTTAAACGCTAACTATCGGCATCATAATAAAGCACAGACACAACTGATGATGGAGAGTGCGATTGGAGTATCTCAAAAATGAGGAGATCCGCAGTAGCACCAAAGTCACCGACATAGCCCTAAAAGTCGAAAGACTCGAGCAGCAATGAGCGGGGTACATAGCTCATAGAACCGATGATTATTGGAGACTTAAAGCGCTGTGTAGGAAAAAAAAAATCGCTGGAAGCCACAGGATTCAAACAAAGCAAGACCGTGATTTGTATAACACATTACAAGAGACCTATGTTCAGCAGTAGACGTCCATCGGGTGAAGTGATGATGAATGATGACCTATCTCTGATCTATCCCATCGAATATTATTAAACACTGTTATCAGCAATTATTATTATATCGCGATATATCTCTTATATATACGCGTTTGTATATAAATATTTATGTACAAACACTTATAAAACGTTGATAACCTAGTTAGCAAAGTAGTCACACTAAGCCGCTAGTCCAATCTTGATTCAGCTCGAGTTTCTGGTGAAGGATAACATCGTGAAGAAATCATCATCATCAACAACTAACCTGCATTTAGCCATCGATGTGAGTAAACTTCCGACTCTCTCCTTATGGCAGAAGGTCCCGAGTCCCACTTGTGGGAACGTTATATATAGCTGTTTATTACTTTTCAACCCCATCAAATCTTCTCTGCCTATATATGTTTATATACCAATTAGTACTCACGAGGCTATGTAATTTAATATACCCTAGGCACACACGGGTATTTCGTGGGCTATTGTATTTGAATACCGGTTTATTTGTTCGTGGCACATCTGGCACCACTGCTAACAGCTCTTTACTACTGATTCGTCAAATGCGCACACCAGAATGAATTAAATTAATACATATATACATACGAATATATGTCGCTCTTTACCTTTGTATGTATTCATGTAATTGTTTTGCTCTTCACGCGACATTCAATACACTATAGTCCTTTCCAAGTATTATTACTTATTTCTTGTCAGTATTTTCTTTGCTATATTTTATACAAGTTTTAGAATAAAGAAAGTTTATTTAAGAGTTCTAATCGTGAATATCATCACCTTATCCGATGGACGTTCAATGCTGAACATTAGTTTCTTGTAAGGTAACCCACAAAACGCGGTAATCTCTGTTGATGCAGTGGTACTTATCAGATACCGTCTAGGTACTTACCAGCTCCTATTTATGTTGCCAAATAGTTGAGTGCAAATATTACTTTGTTCGTATCGTAGTTAGTGAAATTACTGAAGTAACGAGACTTTATCTTATGTCTCAAGACATTGCACACAATGTACTGTGTAAGTCATCATAACCAGCGCCACATTGTTATACGCAGACGTATCACTATCAGGTAAATTACCCGCTCGTCTGAAAGCTTTGTCAATAAAAAAAAAAAGACTTTGGTATACGACCTAAATTTTAGGTACACAAGATTAATGAGGTGCGGTCATTTATTTCCTTTCGCGAAAGGGCCCGTTTTGGGGTCAGGTCAAAGCTGTAGCGTTCCGTGTGACCGGTATTAAGATTTCATAAAGAAACCTCGTCTATGGCAATAACAATAAGGTTCAAAGTAGCGCAACTAGTACATAGACGGTCTCGACACCATTGTCAGACTCTCTAAAACGTTGCGGTCAATGACCTCGAATTTTATTAGTTCGTAGTACGAAGCATCTGTAAGGACGACGGTTCTTTGACCCTTTATCAAGGGATAAACCTTATTAACTACTATATTATTATTTGAGATTAAATGATAGGAAGTTTTGTGATATGATTTTTATTAACTTTGCACTCGATGCATCTACGGTTTCTATAGAATAGAATAATTTTTATAGCATACAAAATAAGGAAGAGCAAAACCTAGTTTAATGTTTTAGGGCTAAGAGTAGTTTCTTTCATGCAATATACATAACTATAACAAATATAATATTTATTCAATTCGCAATGGAAATGAAAAGCATTAGTACCATCACACTAAGATATGTATTATCATACTAATGTGGAACGTTTTGGTTTAATATTCTAATGTTACATATATGGAATCTTAAACTAAATCTATATCTATTTTATTTCTTCTTATACGTATGATCATCAGTTTAACTTCAGATTTACGACGGCGCCTAATGATGATTTAAATGAACCATCACATGCTGCAATTTTTCAATATAAAACTCTATGAAGTACTCGTTAATATATTTACTTTGCTCTAGTTGGCTCTGCTCGCTTAGGGAGGTTAGATGTAGACTTTTTCAACCTCTGAAATTCTACTAAGCCCCTCACGAGTCCAAAAGCAATAATGTTTATTCGTATGAATAAATAATGGGATCATTAGTTGACGTTAGAAATGGTTGCTGCTGCGGTATCCCTACATAGATAACACAGTACTACCCCACTAGTTACGGTATCGTGAGCTCAGTCAGTGGAACAGTAGTATGTCGAAATTAGACCAACATATCTCATATTCTATACTAGCTGTTCCCCGTCCGCTTTGCTGATCTTAACTCCCTTTGGGAAGGAATTTTTCAAATTCCTTTCTTAGCTAATTTCTAATTGGCAGAAGCAATGTCTCTACTAAATGATGATTTCACATTGAGTCAATGATGCCATCCATAGATTGAACATTAACTTTTAAAGTAAAAACCAATTTTACCCATTCAAACGACATTAAGAGAATTTGCGATTTTATCCATATAAAAAGAAACAATTTAAAATCCATCACACCGTCATTAGGGTTCCACGTTCGATTCCCACCTCTGGACTGTATAATTTGCGTGGCTGCGTTTATTCACGCCACGGTCGTATCGCGTTTTCGTACGATTTTCGCTTTTTCCATGCTTCTACCGAGCAATTTTGGCGACCTGGTAATTTTTTAGTATACTGCCATTCAAATTTTTTTTACAATCGAAATAATTGTTTACAACATTTTATGCGAGAATAATACCAAGAGATTTAACATGATGGTGATACCTTTTCCTCAATACAATACATTGAGCATAGTTGAACAACACGTTACCGCTCTTACCTTGTGAATTATGTTAAAGTGTAGGAAAGTAATAATCAAACTACAGTTTAGTATCTTCATAATTTATCATCAACGGGTTACAGTAGCAAGGAGTAACTACCGGTTCTATGTACTCGTAGTTTTAGGTTACATAGAGCGGAAGTGGAAAACCGGAAAGTTGTATCTGTGAATCCGACGAGATAATCCAGTTGGTTAAAGGACTAACAGCACTTTACATCATCAGAGAATATACTTCTCAATATACGCGAAGTAACATAATGAGGTAGACGTTCGTCGTCGTCGTCAGCCGATAGACGCCACTGTTGGACGTGGTCCTCCACCATAGATCCCCACATCGATCGGTATTGCGTTGTCAGTACCGCCGGGCATCACCTAATGATAATTGACAGGTGGGATCAATACCAGGTAGCGGTAGTTAGGATGACATGTACGACACCAGATTCTGCATACCGCCTTGAGTGTAATCCCTACCCGAATAATGTTACTAGCTATAGCGCATCAAACCGGAACACAGTAATTGCATACTGCCGTTTGTCGACAGATATAGGAGCTGCGGTGGTACAGACGGTCTCCGGCAACAGAGACCTATCACCAGTGGTATGATGGTAGCGCACACATCGATTGTTATCAGGTCGCGGTATATCACGACAAACAAAGGAAACGTCCGGCAAACGCTTGACCTAGTATAACGCGTATAAAGTTTCTCTCGGCGCGCACTTCATTTCCTGTTACACAACAGCTTGTTCTCGTGCCCGTAGACAATTAAAATGTAACAGATTACGACGCTACGGAATGTTTTTTTTTTATTGCAGACAATTTGTGTCTACGTGATAGTGCTTTGTCTCCGTTGAGACTTTTTTTGCGGTTAATTTACTTTCGCTTCGTGTTTTATAACGGCCTTTAGTTGTTATTGTTTATTTATGTTTCCACCTGTTATACCTAAACACCACTGACTAGGCATCACCTCAGTTTCTATGTCCGTCAAACGTTAGACCGCAGACATTACTGTATTCCAGTTAAAAGGGTGCTCTGTGAAAATACAGGGAAGAGACTTAATACCCTAAAAGATATATCATAAGTCGATAAGTACCATATTATGTTTGATTGACAAAATAACACACGAAATGAATTTCAGTGGATTCCAAACAATTTTCGTACAACCGGTGGATTGTAAATTATTGTCTACTTGCCTCTGTCGAATTCCGTTTCCGTTCGTCTACCAGCAATGTGTAGTAACACGAATAGGGTTACCAGATTACTTCACAGTTCAACTCGAGCACACGGATAAAAGAAATTGTATTGCTTGTATAGTGTAGCTGTCATAGCATGTACAATACGAAAAATCAAATTTAACTTGAACATGTTCATAACATCTAACCCTTCGTTTACTAAACGAATGATGTAAATGTAATTTACTGATCTTTATTACCGGAAAAGTAAAAGTTATCATCGCAGCTCCTGCCGCCAAACAATCGTAAATATTACCATGTTCCGGTTAGAAGAAGGAATAAACAAAACTTGCTGGCATTGCTCTTGAATTCATCATCATCCCGACTAATGGACTTGGGTTTCCAACGATTAAATTATTTGACGCACGTTTTAGATTTTCTAAATCCAGTACAGGGACATGTATTCCGAAAATACAAACAGGAATATCCAGAATTACCTCACCAGACATGGCCTCTCTATCATCAACCTCCAATTATACAACAGACACACCCCGCCGTAACGAAAGTGAGTTTAATAGTTTCTGTTAACGCCATCACCGCGAGTTTGTTGTTACACCAGAATAACAGTTATACTTTATGGTTTGTTTTTTTAATCGTCATGCATATAAATTAGTAAAGAAGACTGTGTTTATAGGTCAATGCTACCCCAGCCCCGTAGTTCCGGGCTATTAGGAATAGGACTAAGAACTTTATCTTTCGTACCTAAGTGACCTACGAAATATGATACCGTGTAAACATCTTCCCCATTGTTGCAGGCAAGGTTCTACCATTGTCTGTGAAGGTGAACTTCTCTATCATCTCGTTTAATCATAAATTGAGTTTTTACTATAATAGTAAACAAAGTAGAAATATTTAATTCTGATTGCTTTAGCAAACCATTTTGTATAGTTGTAACATAAGCGATATTTTTAAGAGAAATCTTATTCGATAACACTATTCTTCAAAATGTACAATCTTAGCGCCACCAACAGCGCTTATCGGTTTAACGCAGAGATCAGCAACCTTTTGAGTAGGAAGAGTCAAGAATTACAATTTAAAAAAATTCTAAGTTTTGAAAGAGCCCTAAAAGTTTTTTTTGCTTGCAGTTAATAGATTTTTTTGATGAAAAAATACTAATCTATATATTCATATACAAGTAGTGTTTTTTCACAACAAATTATATAATAGATATATTGTATTATTAGATAATCACTAATTATTTAAATAAAAAATTTAAAACTGTTATGCTAACAACACTACCTTGTACATCAATAAGAAACACATTCAACAGGGGCGTAGTGGGGGTGGGTTTCGGCGCAAACCGGGTGAAAGTAACAGAGATGGAAATGTTGCTTAATCCTCGTTAATCAACGGGACAATGAGTTTTAATTATTTTTTGTAAAATAAATAATATTTGTTTATGGAAGTAGCCGCAGCTTTACTTGCCGACCCCTGCTTTAACGTGATATGAATATATAATAACTATAATACTTAACCGTTGTGTACTGCGCATGCGTGTCAGTCATATCCTTTATTATAAATCTATTATTCAATCATACAAGCTATTGTTTATATTATAGATTGTCATGCTGCGAATGATAAAGACAATTATATTGAGTTAGTATAATTCAGAGAAATTGGGGTAAGATTTTAAGTACTAACCCGATTGTCCACCCCTAACTAAACTAAGCGAAAATTAAAGACCTGCATCACTGCATTTGAAGAGGCTCCGGAATCTCTTATAGAACGCACCGATGTCTCCCTACACGTTGTGTTATCACATCTCGAGGATGGGTCATACCCTCCTAGGTCCCATCGATGAGCCATAGTCTGTCCCACGCAGGTCCGCTTGTTGAATGATACGGGCCCCATCCTCAAGGCCCGCGAAACTCCTCGACCCTTTTAGTCGACTTTTACGACATGTAGGGCTTACCTTAGTCCTATTCTTATTAGCCCAACAGGGCTGAAACTATAGAGACTTTTTTTTTCTCGCGGGGGAAATCTTAAAAGATACCTTACTTCTGGGGGGAAGACAAGGTTATGTGGGGCTTCTACCCACTAAAACCCCCTCGGTGGCTTCCCTCAGTGTATTAGGAGAGGCTCCAGGATCTCCTATGGAACGCACTGAGGCCCCCTGCACTCTGGCAAAAACATTCCACGGAAGAGCTACCTTAGGGCCCTACTTAACACCCACGCTGTGCTACGGCAAATACAAGACCACGACTCGCTTATTAATCTCCGAGGGCCCCCAATCTCAAAGCCTATGAAACCGAGGACCCTTTTAATCGCCTTGTACGACAGGCAGGGAATACCTTAGTCCTATTCTTAATGGCCCGGGACTACAGGGCTGACGGGTTGGGGCGTCCGTTGCCATCGCCCCGACGTCCTCGTCTTTGGACGGAGTCGGCCCTTTCCCGACTTCGCTCGGCGGACTCCTTCTGCATCATGACGGGGTCTCAGAAGGAAACCAACGCTATCCACACATTTTTCTTTGCCAGTGCAGTTAATATCGCTACTGGCAAAGAAAGGTCATTCCCGATTTTGTGGATCAGAATTTTCCGTTCAGACTCCCACGTAGGGCATTCTGCGAGCGTAGAAACTATAGAGATCTACCACCAGTATGTTAATAACATATAGTTATGATGAATTTAATTTTTTTTTATTTATTGTTAAGGTTATTGGCTGTATTAGGACTGAGTTTTTTTTGGTTCAATAATGTCCACTGCTTATAGGTGAATTGCCACCTTCGTCATACGGCACCAGCCACGAAACCGATTTTATGTAATGGAGATTTCATAGATCGGTGTATTAATTTTCAGGTAACGATGACGATGGACAAGCAGCTGTTGTGGGTGAGGGAGCCCACGGAGGGGTTCGTGTTGGCGCGGCTTCACGAGCTGCTCGGCGAGGAGGCGGACGTGGTGCCGCTGGACAACAAGCACTCGCGTCGTGTCGTCAGCTTCGACGACATACTGCCCGCCGGCGACCCGGACAAGGAGTGCGATGATAACTGTAAGTCCAACTAATTTTTATTAATAATAGTAATTATGCAGGATCTTCAGAGCATGCGGGTGCAGGACCAAGCCCTACTGGTACAATGTTTTTTATTCTACTATATGAAGCGACGAAATGAGCTGGATGTTTGCCTGATGGTAACTGACCTGGCCCATAACGTGGCGCTAGATAGGATGATATACACTGCACCACGTTACGTGCGTCGCTTTGAGACTTGAAATCACAGTCTCATTACCGTAATAATTTTACTTACTGGAAAGCACTTCGGACCTGAACACCGGAAAGTTTTGCACCACAATGTATTATACATACTACCGCAGCGCCTATTTCTCTCGCTAAACAGTACTGCAAACCGTGTTCTGGATTGAAGGGCGCTGTAGCTAATGAAATTATTGAGGTAACGAGACCTAACATCTTATGTCTGATCTAAACTAGCGCTACGTTATTAAGGGCGTGTGTGTCACCAACAGGTGAACCTCTCTCTAGTCTCGTTTCGCGGTACATAAAAAAAACTTCAAGTAAACAATGTTATTTCCTTAATAACTTAAAAGTTTTTTTTTAATATTTCAGGTGAACTGATGTTTTTGAACGAAGCGACGCTCCTAAACAACATCATTTGTCGCTATAAGAAGAAAAAGATATACGTAAGTTGACCACAGAATAAACCAGTATAACATCTTTTTTAACTAATTTTACAGTTTCAAGGCTGGGAAATTAATCTTTAAGCACCAAGTTTAATTTGTTGTAGTGTAGTATCTCGTTTAAAGGTACAACTTGGCTAAACCAAAATAATCGTCGGAAAATAAGTTAATCTTCTAATAAATATTATTAAAATTTTGGTCTTGTATCTATATGTATAGTACCAACATATATTAAAATCAATACATATTTTTGACTTAAGAAATACTCCACAATTTCGCCCTTTCACACCAGAAAAAAATGTAAGTAGGTCAAGTCATTTTAAAGACAAGGAGTTTATAGGACATGAAGAGCGTAGCCACTCATCATAGTATAATTTTTAATGAGTGAAGGAGTTGTGAAAATATAGGATAATATTGATACAATCTAAAACCCAAACGGCTTTTTTTAATTTTTGCTTGGATCAAAATTTCCGATGTGTATGTGAAGTTGGTCTACGGCATACGCCTACACTGCGTCGTAGTCTCAAGGCGTGAGTCACGCGTCGGTAGTTATCACCTTGAGGACGGACTGCTTTGATATCGATCGACACATACACATACATTGCTCAATGTAACAAACCTTATAGATACTACTGCTTATCAGAAGTACAGAAATACTTAAACAGGCAATAATTATTATACAACAAAGAAAAATTCCCGTTTGATTATTTAAAGCTATAAAGAAAATTTATCAGAGACCGTCTGGGTAGATACTACCGCAGCTACTACTGTTGCAAAACAATATTTTATCAACATTACTGTGTTGTACTCGAAAGTTATTGTTGATGATTTTTTTTAAACTTACTGGGGTAACGAGACTATCTCAAAGGGACGAACAACGTGAATGTGTGTAACATCCTAATTAAAACTATGTTGTTATGGGCAGTCATTATCACTCACCATTAGATTAACGTTTCGTTCGTATAATTTGGTGGTAGGTCTCTGTAGCTGGAGATCGTCTAAGTAGATACCACAGTATAGCCTATTACTGCTGCCAAACAGTAATGTGCCAACATTGTTATTCCAGTTTGAAGGGCGCTGTATCTAGCTAGTGTAATTACAGGGATATCGTAACTCGTCTTACGTCTCAGGCGACAAGCGTAATGTAGTCTCATATATCTCATCCTAGCTAGCACCACATTGCTATGGGCAGACATATCACTTACCATCAGGTGAACGTCCGTCTCGTGGCTTGAAGTGAATAAAATAAATCGTGTGATATATCATCTTAATTACACTATTGGTCACCTAGTATATACCTCAAAAATTCGTGGTGGTGAAAATTTCTCTGGTCCGCGGAAAAATATGGACTATACTAACTCATCATGTTTTGTCTAAAGATACATTGAAACCTAATTGTTTACTTAATGATTTATTGATAAAGCTTATGGCTTATTAACTAGATCAATTTTATGTAGTCGTAGATCTAAATTACTTTTAAATGTAACTAATACTTAAAAAATCTTATTAGTTCGTTAATTTATGGCATAAATTTATTGATTTATAAGGTCCGTTTGAGGGTCTCTGTTCTAGACTGTAATTCAACTGATTATAGTTTAAAACCTCCCTTAAATTCATATATCTAAAGTTGTAAAGTAGAAGACTGCAGGAACATTCTATACATAACAAAACTGTTCAAAACGTTATGTATGGCGATATTATTTAAAAAAAATTACGTTGCAGAACATTGTGTTATAGAAAAATATTAAAACCTTCAAATACGTTAAATCCATCTTCATCAGACTCAATGTCATCAAGTGAAGTAAAGACAAAGCGAAACGATTTATTTCCGTCCGCACTTCGTGTATAGCTCCGTGAGAAATACAGACAATAGATTACGACTTTAGTCACTTCTCACTCAGTGTTGTTTGTTCATTAAATACCGGATAAGGCTGATGTCACACTATACATATGCCCGCTTGTGTTATCTGTTTTATATCATCAGCCGATAGACATAGGCGTCCTCTAAAAATTCCCACATCGATCGGGGTCGACGCTTGACGAATGCAGGTTAATGGGAGCCAGAGCCTCGTTTGTTGATTAGCAGTGTTCATCATGAGCAGTCCACTGCTGGTCCACCCTTTCCTGCCACTTAGTCTGATCAAAGTATTCAATAATAAATACTTATAATCGAGAAAGATTTCTTTGGTGAGCCTCTGTTGCGAGATACCTTGTACCACCTCAGTGTCTTGGTACCACCGCAGATCCTATTTCTGCCGCCACACAGTATTGTGCAAGTATTACTGTGTTCCGGTTTGAAGGGCGCTGTAGCTAGTGTAATTACTGGGGTAACGAGACTCAACATCTTATGTCTCAGGCGACCAGCGCTATGTAGTGCAATGCATAACATCCTAACTAGCGCCACGTTGTTATAGGCGGGCGTATCACTTACCGTCCGGTGAACGTCTCGCTCGTCTCGTCGCCTAATTACACATTAAAAAAAAACTAAACAGTTAAAATAGGATTAACACAGTGTAGTAACTTATTACTAGCATTAACGGATTTCACTTAATAACCCCCGCTATGCTTCGAAAAATTAATACTTAACATTTAATAATATAATTTTTTTATGGAATAAAGTAATAATAGAAAAATACTTAATATTATAAAATATTTGTTATATACATTAGTATAAGTACTGATTTTATAATACGTCAAACGACAAGACAAGGACTGGATCATCATCGAGTCTGTCGTTTGACCTGTTCTAGTTGGAATATTGATACAATACCAAATTAGGCTTTCCTTTTTTATATATATGCGGGACTGGGGGTGTGGAAATAAAAGAGATAGTTTTTTAAAAACACTACTTTTTATTTTATAACAGAAAAAGCCATAAGCACATTCGACAACCATACACGTGTTATTCTCTCACTTCCCGTACATCGCTCACGCTCATGCATACTGTCTCCTTACGTTTCATTCCAAGCATCCATCGCTCATGCATCCTACATATAGACAGATACATGGACTGATAGATCATTGATGAGATAGATGATAGATAGACATATGATCTAAGATATTCACAAACATATCACATTTTTTATCCGAACACAGTGAAGTTTACACTTTACTGAGTGATTGTAGAAATTACCGCTGCGTTTCTATTTACCTAACATGTCTCCTATTACCATCATACAAATATTTATCTAAATGTTTCTATAGAATACTCTTGATCCTTTGGAAGCACATTTGTGTGGTTCACTGAACTAGATACTTGATTGGAACCCTTAATTTCAAACATTTTGAAATAAATGTAGGTTTTAACAAAGCCTCCTCTTTCACAGACGTACGTAGCCAATATACTGCTAGCGGTTAACCCATATGAAGACATACCGGATCTCTACTCGTCTACCACCATCAAGAACTACCAGGGTCGCTCACTAGGAGAATTGGCGCCTCATGTCTTCGCCATAGGTAATATAGATTGCAGTTAACTAAAATTGAAACAAATCTAACAGTAGATAAACATTAAATTCTTTATAAATCAAAATTAGTAATAAAGTTTAAAATCTTAGAAAAAAAACAATTGGTAGTCATGGACTTTATTTGTAGCACCCATCCTGCTTTTCTCGTTATAAGTGAACATCATAACGGGAGTTCGTATTTAATTTCAGCTGATAAGGCCTTCCGTGACATGAAGGGCTACAAGCAGTCGCAGTCCATCATAGTATCCGGCGAGTCTGGTGCTGGCAAGACTGAATCCACTAAATATATACTGAAGTACCTCTGCGACCTTTGGGCTAAAGGTGCTGGCCCTGTAGAGCAGAAGATCTTGGATGGTAAGCGACACTCCTCCGTAGTAGTGACGGTGCCTTTAATTTTTTTTTTCAAAGTTTTAATGTAGCTTATTCGAATAACGTCATTAATTAACTTCCTTTGTTGTAATTAATCAAATTCACAGGAGATATACAAAACAATAATAGACATACATACATACATATAAGTAATCTGACCAATGACGTATCATCATCATCAGCTGATAGATGTCCAATGTCCAATGACGTATATATATATATCTTTAATGTGGTAACATATTTTTTTTTTAGCTAATCCCATACTCGAGGCGTTCGGCAACGCGAAGACAACGCGTAACAACAACAGCTCCCGCTTCGGCAAGTTCATGGAGGTGCACTTTAGCAACAAGTATCAGGTGGTGGGGGGCCATATCTCTCACTACCTATTGGAGAAGTCCAGGATATGCATCCAGAGCGCGGAGGAGAGGAACTATCACGTGTTCTATCTATTGTGCGCAGGCGCTCCGCAAGAGTTACGATCCGCTTTAAAGATCACGAAGCCTGATGATTACCAGGTGAGCACAGATTAATAAACTGTCGGCTTGTGTCGCAATGGTGGTCGCGTTTTGAAGGTGTCTGGGTTAATAAAACAGCAGCGCTTATTTCCGCCACTAAGCGGTGTGTAAAAATTACTGTTTCAAATTCACTGAGCTCTTAAGCTATTGATATTTTTAACAGTAACGAGATGTAACATCATATGCCTTAAGATAATCCGATAAATGTTGAGCTATATAAGCAAAAAAAGTTAAAATATAGCTTATATGTGTGTAGTACAATATAATAATTTGTAATTAAGGTTAGTATCGTCCATTGAATCTATGGCTTTATTTTTATAGTACTTGAAGAACGGCTGTACCCAATATTTCACGACACCGGAGTCTGAAAAAAAGATAAGCGGCAATCAGAAGAGCAAACAGCAGCAAACTAAGGGCGGACTCAGAGATCCAATACTTGATGACGTTGAGGACTTCCAGAGATTGCACCAGGTATGCTATAAAAGCGACATATGTTCCGTTAGTTATTTCATCTTTTTTAATATTAACAAAATTGCAGGCATTATCGCGGGTGGGTCTTACTGAAAGTGAGAAGCGATCCGTGTACGCTGTCGTCGCAGCGGTGCTGCACCTTGGAAACGTGCAGTTCGAGGAGGACGCGGGAGCACGCGGCGGCTGCGCGGTCGCGCCGCACTCGGAACCCGCGCTTGCGGCCGCCGCCGCCCTGCTCGGCGTCGACGCACCGGAGTTACGGATGGCTCTCGTCTCCAGACTCATGCAGAGCTCCCGTGGCGGCATCAAAGGGACCGCTATCATGTATGTTTTTTTTTAATGTCCTCAAAATTCTACCGAGATCCACGCCTGTTACATACCAAGAAGACACTATTACACATCGTAGTGCGTTCTTTTCCTTCAAACGTAAGTGAAATATTTCGCGAAACAATTTTATATCATCATCATGTCATCTCTTACATCAGTAAATTAAATACAAACAGCAACTTAGCGGAGGAAGTAGTACTTCAACCTAACACTAGTAAAAGATAATAATTAATGTTTTTTTTTTGTAATTTTATGAAAAACTCGATAGTTTCCGTCTTGTTTTAATTTTTAAAAACGCGCGGATTGCTTAAACTTTGCTGTTAATATTGAGCCTGCAGTAAAGACAAACATCGTAAGGAAACGGACATTTTCGTGGACTTGTGATATTTGTCAACCGCATTTTAACCTAGTGAATACATGATGTTAGCTGTCTCTATGAGAGAAGATACAAAGTCCTTACAACGGGAACAATAAAAGGATTTAACGGGAGGGAGACATTAAATTTTTTAAATTTATCTCGTAAGCATGGAGAAGTTGTAGTTATATAATAATCTCATATGGTATACTTAGGGTGCCGTTGAAGCATTATGAAGCGACGAACGCGCGCGACGCCCTCGCCAAGGCAGTGTACAGCCGTCTGTTCGACTACATTGTGCACAGGATCAACTCCAGCATACCGTTTCAAGCATCCGCTTACTACATAGGCGTTCTTGACATCGCCGGCTTCGGTTAGTATTACTTAATATTACTCATTTCATTATTAGAAGAGTGTCAGTGAATGATATACAGTGGACTGATGCTGAATAATTATCTCTGGAACTTCTTCCAAACCAAACACATATCTAGACTAACAAACTTTACCATACGTTTAGTATACACGTGGAAGAAATGTTAAGGTGTTTGTACTGCTTTTGGTGTATACTGGCTAGAAAAAGCTAAGTGATATTATCCTCAAAATTTGCTGAACACCTGATCTCTTCGACCAAGTTAAGTGACAATAATTTGGATGTTACTCCAACAATACATTTTGGATTAATCAAAACATCTTTTTCCCATTTTAATCTGTTATGCCTACATTCCATCTGCAATGTATATTGTTATTAGCTGTTGTAGTTGGCTGATATATATTTTTTTTAAATATTTATACAGTATAAACTAATTTTTTTTAATAACAATATGTAGAGGATTCGATTGAAATTTTGTGCAGAATACTTCCAAATGAACAGCTTCGAGCAGTTCTGCATCAATTACTGCAACGAGAAGTTGCAGCAATTTTTCAACGAGCGCATACTGAAGAACGAACAGGAGCTTTACCGGCGAGAGGGGCTCAATGTACCAGAGATTCGATTCGTTGATAATCAGGACTGCATAGGTATGATGTACTTATTAACTCCGTCGTAAAGTGCAGTAGTAATATATAATATGTGAATAATGATCGATAAAAAAAAATAACAATCCAATAACATATATAACAGACTGCCCGTGTCACAATGGATAATAATCGCTTACCTAGTAATGTATCCCTGATTCGATTCTGTGCTCTCATATTTTTGTTATATCTGTTTCTTTGTTATTTACCTGACGGAAGCCAATTTCCATCTTTGCGTATTTCGGTTTCGGTCTTGTGTTAATGTTCTGTTTCTAATCTTCCGTATTTTATAGATTTAATTGAGAGCAAAAACCACGGCATCTTCCACTTATTGGACGAGGAGTCCAAACTGCCCAAGCCCGAGTTTAGCCACTTTACGCATTCCGTACACAAACAGCTCGGCGGGAACAGCCCGAGGTAAATGATTCTCACACAAAAATTCTGTTTGGGTTGTTAAAGCTAAAATTAACAGGACTTATGTTTTAAGCTATGAAATATAAACATGAGAATCTACTATCTCCACATACTCTACAATGAAGTATTTTTGTTTCTTTGGAGGGAGCAGGTCATGAAGAAACTTAATTTATATTTTTATAGCAGAAAACAATTACTTAAGATATAAGCGGTCAATCTTTGTCACTCCTTCATATTTTATCATTCTGTATCACAATTTTTATCATATCTGATCTATCATCTGAAACTATTGACCTGCTTCCCAGTTCCCGTCTGCAAGTGCCGCGTGCATCCCGCCTTAAGGCACACAGGACTTTGAGAGACGACGAAGGATTCCTTTTAAGACACTTCGCTGGTGCCGTCTGTTATAACACGGTAAATACTTTTTAATAAAACTAGTATGTACGGAATGTACTTTAGATATCTAAATACATAGGTGGTCACAATAATAAATTTTACACATAGACTGTTCTGGCTCCACCCAACATTTTGATACCCTGAGCACGGCGAAGCTGTTATAAAAGCAGATTAACAGTTTGAGGGTGGTGACCGAGCAAGATCTGAAAAAGCCTGCAATCACTCAAAATGTATGACACAAATGTACAAAGCAAGATCTTAAATTTCGAAGGAAGTTTAAAGCTTCATTATGAATTTTTCTGTTTTTAGAATCAATTCATAGAGAAAAACAATGACGCACTGCACGCGTCACTCGAGTTCCTGGTGCAGGAATCAAGCAGCCCGTTGGTGCAACAGCTATTCGAGACCACTGACAATAACAACGCAAAAGGCAAACTGAACTTTATATCCGTCGGCGCTAAGTTCCAAACTCAACTGTCGCAGCTGATGGACAAGCTCAAGGAGAATGTACGTTGGATTTCTCAGCTCATTTCAGAATTCAGATTTGCACTTTGAATCCGTTTTGACACTAAAACTGATTGTTTTATTTGACGAAGCATTAGACGAGCAGAAATTTTACCTAATCGTAAGTGATATGTCTGCCCTTAACACTGTGGCACTAAAATAACTGCACTACACCACGTAATGTCTTTCGCCTTAAGACGAAAGAAGTTAAGTTGAAAAACTGAAACACAGTACAGTTTGCACGTTACTTTTTTATGCCCGAAATTGACCACAATAGAACCTTTATAGGGTACCAACCCTAATAAAGGATCTTTTTGTAATGGAGACAGTATCATAGTAGATCATAAATTATTACTATTATCTATTTTATACAATTTTTTTTCATTATTTAAAAGAGAAAATGAGAATTATATACAGTTGATTGATTTTTCGCCAACCGAAATCTATCACCCGTGAAACAACATTGTACTTAATACATAAGTGTCTCTGTGGTGCATTAGCTAAATCATTTACTATGTTAGCGGAAATTCATAGTCTTATTCTGAGACCACAATAGTGCAGTTAAGAAAATGACAGTGTTTTTTGGTATATCTGACGGGTACACTGCAATTAAAAAATAAAAAATAATAAAAATATTTTATTTCTTCTCAAACAATTTTTTACATGATAGATTGTATTTGAGGTATCCATTTAAGTAAATCTATACCTGTGTCAGTATGCCCCGATCTAACGTATCATACAAATGTTCTTATAATATATGTTATTAAACCAAATTTTGCTTGTAGTGTGTGCGTGTGCTCCTGTGTGCATGTGTTTGTAAGGCGCGCGCGCGCAAGTCGGTGTGTGTGTGTGTGATGGGTATTTAATTGATAAACAGTTGTTGCTGGTACTTTCGTTATTATTTTGTATAAACATATATAAACTATTGCTAACCTATTTGCTAAAAAATACGTTTTAAATGGTAATAATATCAGGGTACGAACTTCGTGCGGTGCGTGAAACCTAACAGCCGTATGACCGGGCGCGCCGTGGAGGGCGCTCTGGTGCTGACCCAACTGCAGTGCTCCGGTACAGCCGCAGTACTCGCGCTCATGCAACATGGATATCCGTCCCGAGCGCGTTGCCGCGACCTGCACGAGATGTACGCTGCACACCTTCCCGCTCAGCTGCAGCGCCTTTCGCCGAGGATCTTCTGCGAGGTGGGTCCGGACTTATGTGTTAACCTTGAGATAATGTAACCTAAACTGGACAAGAACGAAGTTCTGCGGTAGTAACAAGGCCCTAGTTAGGATATTTACACACCAACATATCTTAGCCTTCAGATATTATTTAAATTTCGTCACCTTAATTTTACGAGTTACACTATCTTTCAAACCGGAATATAAATTTTATATGTTCTGAATTTCGTAATTATGTAGGTACCTAATTACAATTAAGTAAGTTCATCCTCTTTCCAATAAAAATAATTGTTTAGATCCATATCAATAAATATTTGATTGTTTAAAGGTAATTTGACATAAACACACTAAAACATATCTGCACAAATGCTATGCAGCAATTAAATACATGGATGTTTTCCTCTTTAAAAAAACTATGGTATCCCAGGCGATTGTGCATAGCTTCGGCCTGTCAGACAAGGACTACAAGTTCGGCGTGACGCGGCTGTTCTTCCGGCCGGGCAAGTACTCCGAGTTCGACACCATCATGCGCTCCGACCCGGAGAATCTCAGAGCCATAGTGGACTCGGTGCTCGCCTGGCTGGTCAAATCACGCTGGAGACGCTCCATCTTCGCCGCACTGTCCATCATTAAACGTTAGAAAAACAAGTTTCCCTATTCTGCATGAATTCAAAAAAAATACTTTACACTAAAAGAAAACTATTAATACTACTATTGGGTGTAGGAAAACATGTATTATACTTAAGTTCCAAATTTCAATGTGTGTCCATGGAAATAATTAATGTTTTATATTCCACCGAGGCTAAACTAAACAGATTATAGTGGATAGTATTTCTTTATGTTGCGGGAGAGAAATCTTCGAATGAAACCCTGCTTCTGGGGAGAAGTCAGGTTTATGTGAGGTTCTTACTAAAACCCCCTCGGCGGTCTGCATCAGTGCATTAGGAAAGGCTCCAGGACCTCTTATAGAACACACGGGTACCTCTCTAGACTAGGTTAACACGTCTCTGAGGAGGAGCCTAACCCTCCTAGGCACCATCGCTGAGCCAAACGTTGTCTCACGCAGGTTCGCTTGTTGAGCGATAAGGGCCTTACTCTCAACCCCCGCGAGACTCCTGTACCCTTTTAGTTGCCTTCTACGATAGGCAGGATTTACCTCAGCTTACCTTTAATTTATATCTCTATGAAAAGCTACAGTAGCAAATTCACTTTAACATTTCACAGTGAAAAACAAAATCCTTTACCGTCGCGAGTGTCTGATCCTCGTGCAGAAGAGCATCCGCGGCTACCTCGTACGTCGCCAGCATCAGCCTAGGTATAGAGGCATCGTCAAGATCAAAGCACTCGAGGAGAACCTCAAGCAGATGGAGTCGGTAACAGCCCAGTTGAAGAAGGAAAAGGAAACAGCGAAGAAGAACATAGAGAACTTGAGAAATTCTATAAGAAACGCATGTGCTTCGATTAAGGTACTATTGAAAAAAAAAATTACCTTCAACAACAAGAGTATAGACTTTTTATGGTGATGGTAAGCACCATACGTCTCTTGAGCGTGAGCGTTCTATAACAACGTATTACTATAATTAGGTATTAACCAAAATATTGACATATCCCAAGAACAATAACTTTCCTGAACATGAGACCCATTAGCATTTGCTAAACCTCGTAGATAAATGGTCTCTTCGTCCTATTTGTGAATGAAAGCCCAGCATTGGGAACATTATATCAAATATATAACAAATTCACATGAAAAAGCAAACGATTATATTTTCCTTTATTTTCAGAGTAACCCAAAGATCAAACGCGCAGAAATAGATCAACTATACACCAAGCTGACCAAGGAAACTGAGGCGCTGATGGCCGCACTGCAGAAGCTAATGACCGACCAGAAGAACAGGTGATTACTATGAATGTATTTTAACAACAAGATAATAAAAATAATAATACTTTTACCTAGAGGGAAGCAATGGATTGAAGATCAGGTGAGAATCGCTGGAACCCACTGGATCCGAGCAAGGCGGGACCGATCGATGTGGAGATCTTTGGAAGAGGCCTATGTCCAGCAGTTGGCGATTATAGCCTGATGATAATGAAGCGATGTGAATAAAAGTATGACGATAGTTATGATATTTATACTGCATCATTGAACTTGACTTGATGTGTTAAGACTCGATGCCTCTCTTTAAATTTGGATGTAATAGTGTGTGTAAACTACCGTAGTCATCTATTTTGTCTCCAACTAAAAGGACAGTCATACAAAATACAAAAATTTTCTCTTTTTTATTTATTTATTTATTTTTACACTACTGTAAAAAAAAACAATATTTTTATATCATTTATCATAGGGTAAGACCATGGAAACACAATTATGTTTCAAAAGTCTTACTTTAGTCTGTTACGGCGGTAGTTTGTTTTCTTTATTGCGATGTATTAGTATCCCAAATAGTGTAAAACCACTAAGCATACACAACATACGCAGTGCCAGATTAAAATTCAGGATCACAGTATTAAAAGAAAAGCGACGGATAATCTGAGCCAGAGGAACGAGGTGGAAATTGTAATAGATCACTTATAAAATTCGTAGTTAAATGAATTAATTGCATTACAGAGAGGAGCAAGAGAGGTTGCGCAAGATCGAAATGGAGATGCGGGCAGCGGAGGAGGCCAAGCTGAAGGAGCAGGAGCGCCTACGGCAGGAAGAAGACCACCGACGGCTGTGAGTAACAAACATAAGCAAAAATTGGGACAGTCTGTGTCTCTTTATAATATCGCCTAACTGCCCAAAGCAATTTTTAACAAGGTTTTTTACCTATTCTTGAGTTAAAACAAAAAAAGTTCAAGTATGAGATCAATGGTGGTAAGACTTTATGACTGAAGGCTAGAAATAAACAATGATGTAATTCACCACACATCCGTTGTGAAGGGTGTTATTGCTACTAAAGTTACTGTGAGGTTATTATTTGACATTTTCAATCTAAAAGCAACGAGAACAATTTAATGCAGTATATCAGTATATACTGCATTAAATTGTTCTCGTTGGATAATTCCAAATTAGCGTTGCATCGTTACAGGATTGCATATTTTTGACCATCTGTACGAATAAGACATTTGTTAAACAGCCTACGTGTATATTTTTCTAGTTTAGTACATACATTAATGTAACATACACATTACACATATATATTTGCAGTAAAGCAGAGATGGAGGCCCGTCGCAAAGCGGAGGAGGCGGAGCAGGCGCGGCAAGAGGAGCGCAACCGCGTTGCTGCACTGCAGTTACACAAGCAAATGGAGCAGGCCGCCGAGGAGGATCGAGAGAACAGGGACAGGTGGGTGACAACAATGAAAAAATTCTAAGAAATGCAGAGTAGATTGATCAGTCGCTCAGTATTATTAACCACTTACTGGTATTCTAGATCGTTGTTATTCTCTATGTTACTGTATTCACAAACACTGCATACTTTAAGCTTGAACTTACAACACCTTATATGTAAAGCTCAATAGATAATGCACTTATTATTATTTTTTTCGTAAAGCTGTATCCTAACTTAAATCTATAATGCTATCAAATAATAAAAAAAATATTCATTTAAGAAATAGTATGGACTGCCGTGAAAAAAAAAGGACACTATCATATACACCGTATTTTCTCAAGACCATCCTGAGCAATATAAATCCTTAGTGACGTTACGCTATTTGCTCGCGCATGCAGTCGCTCCTGCGCAGACCGCACCGCGAACATTGCATCCATCACCGCGTTCTATTTAAAACGATTCTTGCAGGCTTGAACAGGAGAGGAGGGACCACGAGATGGCGATGAGGCTGGCCGAAGAAACTAATGGCCACGTGGAGGGCTCCCCACCGCAACTTCGCAGGTGAATATATAATAGACTAACACTTGGTTTTAATGTCACACAATGTTAAGAAACGATAAAGAGGTGGACAGTGAAGCGTGTCCGCCCTGACACAGCTAATCTGCTATAGTGGCATGTTTACAATCTGAGGGTAAAAGTATCTAATTGGGGTCGAAAAAATCCACCAGTTATCAATTAAATTAAAAAACTTATGTCGTTCTATACATAGAACAAAAAAAAAATAATTTACACTTACAAAAGGAACAACACGGTGCAATGGTCCCCATACAACTCACGGGATCTAAGTCAACCTTAGCTGCCAAATCCAAATCCCCCGCATATGAATCCTCATAATCCTCAAGTAGGAATCGTTGAGGAAGACCTATGTATAGCAGTGGACGTCTATCGGCTGATGAGGATGAACGAAACAAACTCGCCTGTCTCGTAAAAATTTTTACTGCCATCGACTTAATATATGAATTTAAATTAACTTTATGATTCAAGTGTTGAAATAGATTCTTCATGCCATTAAGATTGTCAGCTGATAGGCATCCACTGCTAGACGCAAGGCTCCCAGGGGGCTTACATACTGGTCGTTATTTAACTATCGAGTTTATAATCGTTATTACTATGTATTAGTCAAGTATAGAATTTAAGTGATGAACAGAAATAAATACAAAAGCTGAAGGTTTATTTTTTGCAGTCACTTGAAGTCATGTGTTTTAGTTACCATCGCGCCTCTAGTAAATAGGACTGTTAAGAAGGCTCTTTTTATTGGTCTATATTTTACAGTTATATTGTATAATTGTTGACTCGATAGACCATGTGATTGATGGAATGACTGACCGCCGATATGACCAGTAAAGTCTTCGAGTAGCGGTCGTATAAAGCTTAGAGGTTGTGCTGGATAATCCTTCTCAAAATAACCGACGATCTAGAGAAGGTCGCGAAAAACCGCTACATTGGGTATCCATACCAGGGATCTTTAACAGAGGTCTATGTCCACCGGTTAACATCTATCGGCTGATGATAATAGAGACCGTAAAGTCTACGAACAATGAAAGAACCGCTAAATTTATGGGTTAGTTTACTATGAGACATTTCAAAAGCTGCGCGTGCCATCTTCCTGTACATAGCTTTAGAGAGCTACCCTCATAAGTAATATTGTGATATGTTTGCACAGTTTCCCAACAATGGACACAGTGAACGGGGAGAATAAGTTGAACAGGTACAAAAGTGAGACAGACACCGCTGTTAATTTCCACACCACCTTCGTAGCTATAGCATGTCTCTTTTCAAACTTTCTAAAAAAAATTCATAATGCCTCAAAGCATCAAGCTCGCACTTTGCCTGGCTCTTCAAATAATACAAATTGGTATATAAAACCTTTAAATTTTAATATTGGCAGTAAATTTCAAACAAACATAATTAAAAAATATTGTAAATTATGATTACATTAAAATTGTATAAAACCTGAATTAAATAAGTTGAAAGAGGACATGTAAATAACAAACTAATTGCTCTAACTCTATTAGGCTTCCGCTTGACTTAACTCTCTTTGCACGTGCTAATTGACGGTTTTAGTGTAGAGTACTTCCGGTAGTGTGTAACTGTAGTTTGTTTATCATTATACCATTAGCAAAACGTAACATAGAACCTTATTTCTTATTTAATGGTATGTCACCGGTTACTTAAAAAATTTTAAATAACATTTTGTCTAATGGTGTAACTTAGATGTGTTAACATAACTTTTAAATAATATTTAATAATATTAAGAACTTACTAAACTCTTTATACGTAATATTTACACACATAAACACTTGCGCTTGCACATCTACACTTCAAACATAAAAAACTTGATCGCTTATTACATTTGTAATCTGGGTGTCGTTAACCGACCGATATATTTTTTAAGCCTAGCATAATAACAATACATATAACACTTATCTAATTCGATACACTATACAACTGCCAAATATTTTTCTTAGTAATGAGAAATTTTACTTTTGTTTAATTTTATTAAGAATGCAAGACTTCTATGAAACCATAGTATAATATATAAAAGTATCAACAAAGAGAGTCCAATTTTGGAAAACATACATGAAACGAACAAGTTCAATTTTATAAAAATTGTTAATCAATATACAGAAAAAAGAAAAAAAAATATTTATTTATAAACATAAAAAAACTTAAGTAGTCATAACAGTAAAATAATTCATGATTCATCTCATATGATATGTATTGTATAATTTATACCTCTTACACAAAATTTATTTGTTGGCACAATTTTAAAGACCTTATGGCAATGTAAGAGGATCGGGATTAGAATGCCCATTGGAACGATTTGCAGGTCTGAGCGCGTGCGCATGCAGCAGGCTATGGCCGGCAAGCAGAAATACGATCTATCCAAGTGGAAATACTCAGAGCTACGCGACACGATCAACACTTCCTGCGACATAGAACTGCTCGAGGTGAGCCACTAAATAGCATATTCGACCAGAAAGAGCAATTCCAGAGAAAGGATAGATTTACTTTGTACAGCGTTAGATCATTATATTTTAGGAGGGTCTCTTACATTCGGTTCAACATTGTATTTGTTTTCTTTTTTTTTGAGAATATTATTACAACTTCTTCACCAGGCTTGCCGGCACGAGTTCCACCGTCGGCTGAAGGTGTATCATGCGTGGAAAGCAAAGAACGCGCGCAAGTCAACTGTGCACGAGCAGGAGAGGGCGCCGCAGTCGATCATGGAGGCCGGTCAGTGAGCATAATTTTTTTTATCAACAATGATACTTGAATTTGACATGATATTTAATGATAAAAGGCCATGGATGTTTAAGGACCCTTTGAAGAACATATTACGCAGCTTTGGAGTATCATATGTTGACATATGGTGCTTTTTTATACTAGACTCAGGTGACGTATATCGCTTCGTGGTTTCCAACATAGCTCATCTAATATAGAGCATTCGGACCCGGAGTCCATGGCCTAGTAGCTTATGAGGATGAGGAGCCTTATTTTTTAACAGGAAAACAGTACTTCATGCACCGGAAATAATAAAACTATCCTGTTTTAAGAACAGAGGTAAGAGGGTTTTACATCCACATTAACCCCTTTTAATTGCGTTAATAAATGCTCCAGGATCTTCTACGGAACGGACTAGTGCCTAACTGCAACTAAACACTTAGTGGTCTGAACTCAATGTCAGTGTTTCTTAGTCTGTATATAATAGATGTGTATAATAAAAGTTGATTATTGTGGTGAACAGCTAAAGCGCCTCGTGTGACTGGTCGCGAGGTGCTTGGCGCCCGGCACCGCTATTTCCGCATCCCGTTCGTGCGGCCCGGCGGCGGCGAACGGCGCGGCTGGTGGTATGCGCACTTCGACGGGCGGTACGTCGCACGCCAAATGGAGCTGCACCCGGACAAAACACCTGTACTGCTGCAGGCCGGTGAGATGCGTACACAAACACACACGCACATTTATATGCACAGTTCAAAAATCATCATTTATGTTACATACATACATGTCGATGATCACATTGATAGATGTAGTATGATGGATCTGTAGTTACTATCCACCGCAGTACTTATGTCTACTGTGAAGTAGTAGTGTGCAAATACTGAGTGGTTGATTTCTGCACAGTAAGCCACGTCATCGTGGAGCTGGTCACAAATCCCCGACACCAATTTACCTTTAAACACGCCCTCTATCTGTACGTGTTTGTAAAATATATTTTAAAAAAAATACTATGTACTATCGCCGCAGTATTAAATCAGTGTCAAGCTCACCTACACCACATGTTCTCTTCTTGATAAAATAATGCTTTTAAATTGATTATGCCATAAGCTAAAATAAATTTTAAAACAAACAAGATAAATATATTTGGTGAAAAAAAGATCTATAGCCAGTGTCAAGGCATGCACTTTTTTAATAATTGGCATAATAGTTTAAAAACAAAGGAAGAACTACAAAAAAAAATAAAAAAAGATCATGGTTTATTAGCTAGAAAATAATAAACACACTGTAGACCAAAAACACAACCCCCGAAACACCTAAAATTATTTAGTGTCGTGTAATTAAACTTTATTCGCGATAACTTGACTTACCGGTAATACATCCGCGCAGGAGTGGACGACATGCAGATGTGCGAGCTGAGCCTGGAGGAGACAGGACTAACGCGCAAGCGCGGCGCCGAGATACTCGAGCACGAGTTCGAGCGCGAGTGGGAGCGCCACAACGGACCACCGTATCGCGCGCTAGACAGGTAGGTACACTTTCACCTGGTGGGAACCCTTTGACTACTGAAGCTGTGAAGAATAAGATATCCCTTGCCTGTAGTCAAAGGCAACTAAAAAGTTTTCGTGGACTTCAAAGGGTCCGCATCGCACACTGAGGAAATTATCAACAAATATGAAGTGGCCTTTGACTTAACCTCGACTTCATCTGGTGTTAAGTGATAATCTGACCATGGATGATGAATCGTGCTGCTCATTATTCTTGCTCAATATTTCAATACATTGGCAGCAGAAACACAACAATACTATTATGGTGACAAACTTTACAATAAGACGGTTGTACCAATCTCTGGTTACATGGCTCATAAAGCTTGCCACTAATATTGACATGACAACTACTACTCCTCTGCTAAGAATATAACGATGAAGAAGATCAACCAATCATCACACAACATATCCCGGCATCAAACGCATTAGTAAAATATCACCATAGACAAAATCCATTTTTTATCTTTTACTGTTATTAATTTCACC
This sequence comes from Troides oblongomaculatus, assembly GCA_029032895.1. Classification (NCBI taxonomy): domain Eukaryota; kingdom Metazoa; phylum Arthropoda; class Insecta; order Lepidoptera; family Papilionidae; genus Troides; species Troides oblongomaculatus. The sequence goes on along the minus strand of JARDWC010000432.1, from coordinate 2,023,776 downwards.
TAACATAATTTTTTCCATTTTCAGAATCCAACAGTCTTAGCAACAATCGCGATATGGGGAAGTTTATATACATCAATAAGAGTTTCCAACTCTATTTATATAGTATATTTTAATCAACTTAGTGCTTTCAAATGTGCCTTCGGAGGTCAGTAGGTGTTTTAGTGCAATCAATATTGTATCAGATGATGTTGCACCACAGACGTGATTACATGTGATCATATAAAGAGTACACAATGTAGTATTTAAATAAATAACACTAAAACTAACTAGCATGTCAGTGTAGTTTTAGGGTGCTGGAAATGATTAAAGAAAAATATATGATATACTTTTTACAATGATTTATACAAAAGTGTAGTTTTAAATGAATTTCTATTTTGGTGTGTAATTGAACTGTGATTATCGCGAAGAGATAGTTAAATTCTATTATAAATATATATTTAAAAAAATATCATTCCTTTATGTATAGACTGAAAATTGTATTCGCGTGTATACTTGGAACTTACAGTATTCATATCTTCACAGTATTTTGACACATTCCTCGGATTTTATTGAGTTTATCCTATTTAAATCGTAGCTTTAGATTATAAAGTACAATGTACAGTGTTAAGGAGTGCCTTGATAATGCCTTATAATACATGACTATTGTTTGTGTTATGCTTTACCAAATAAATATAAGATTTAATGCATTATATCAAATTTGTTTTATTCACATCTCCAATTACAAATTTCATAGTATATTTGTTTGTGTGTAAATCATTGATACATGTATACGCCTCGACCACTTATAAGCAGTCGCGTGTCAATACAAAAAAAAAACCTAAAGTTTCATATAATCGTCTGCAAAACATTCAAAAATGTCAGAAAATAACCCATTTCTAGAAATAAATGTATCATCATGGTCACACCTAACAAGGGGAAAAAAGATGTTTTATTGAAAATCAAATAATTTGGGTTAAAATTAAAAACGAAATTGTATGAAATTTCTTTGACGAAATTTCCCGTAATATTTTGTATGTATTAAGTTTCATGTAGTCCTCATGTTTTAATTCCCGGCGATGTGATAGCCGGATCAGATATTGATTACTATTTTATATTCTGTCCGATTTTTATCGACTTACCGCTCAAAAATTGATGCAATAATATTAATGTTTTTTTTAATGATTATAAAACATAACTTACAACATACTTTATTTAAAATAATAAACAGAGATTCAAATCAAAAAGTACATATGTTTTTTAACCTTTGCGCTTGTTAGAACGGTACACTGCATTACATTGTACTCGTCGCCTGAGATATATGATGATGAGTTTCGTTACCGCAGTAATTACACCAGCTACAGCGCCCTTTAAACCGAAACACAGTAATGATTGCACACTACAGTTTATCGGCTGCAATAATATGCAAAAAGGAGCAGCCGTGGTACCGACCTGGATGATATCCGGCAACAAAGACTTACTACTAGTAAAGTTATATAGATAAAAATTATTAACTGACCGCTAGAATTTGCGTAGAATGTAGCTTAGTGTTCTAATAATAAAGGCATGTGTCGTACTTGCAAGACTACTTGATACTACGGAGCCCTGGTACAAGTATTTATAAAAATATAATATAAAAAAATATAAAATTTATAAAAATACTCATAAGATTTTTAAAATTTTTGATTTGGAAACGGCATATTCTTTGAATAAATATCAAAATAAACCTTCAAAAAATATTACCACACTAATATAACAAAAAACTTACTCCATTATGTTATAGATATGTATATTAATAAAGACTCATTTCAAAATTCAAGGTTTAAATCTTCGAAAATTTTTTTAGATTTTATATACGTTTTCATAAGAGCATAAAAATTATACTGTACGGGGTACATTACGCATCTTATTAATATTATATAGTGTACACAATGTATGAAATAGGTACAATTCTTCCAAGAATGGTAAGCGTCTCGCATCCGGGTGGGTCGTTTCTATAAAAATATTTAAAAGTATGAAATACTTGAAAGTATTTTGTTAAAGCACATGATGCGCGTACCCGAAACCAAAAAACTGGTCGCATAAATACGTCTATTCCTAATACTATATCTGTCAAATAGATTTTGAGCTGTTTATTTGGCGTTAGGGTGATAAACAAATGATATTTCGTACAATTTAAAGAACAAGAATTATTTACTTTAAGGTTTTTTATTATTGTGTAAAGAGTAGTAGAGCCTTCATGTCAGATCCAAGACTTGTAAGATTTATTTAAAATAAGACTAAGTTTACATTTTTGTAATAATGATTATGGAATATTTTCTGCGATTTCTAATGTTTATGTTTATTGTTAAAGGTGTTAACTCATTGCCATACGATGGTAAGGTTTTATTTATTCGATTTAATAGTGTAGTTGTTTATTTTAAATCAATGTTATTTATTTACCTAGAATACTAGGAGTAGAAGAGTTTGTTGATATAAAACTTACATTGCAGATTACCAACAGCTTTATTATTTTTGTAATTTACTAATGGTAGGTCTGTTCCAAAAGATTTAACTAGTTATACCACCTCCGAGTTTATTTCTACAGTCATAGTGTATAAAGCATTACTATGTTCAATTTTGAAAAGTGTTAGGACTAATGAAATTATTGGGAATGTGAGACATTGTTTTAAAATGAGGCTAATTGATATCCTGACTAAAATAATACTGTTTTGTGCAGATGTTCTGTATTGCTTCTTCATTTAATAAAATGATGTATGTATAATATTAACAATATTTCCTTATCCAACAGTACATTGGTTAGGAGGCCCTACAGTTATTGATAGGGAGATTCAACCTACCAAGCAAACAGTGGATATTTATTGCTACACTGGAGGAGCAAAAAATCTGTTTGTATTGTGGCAGACTGTAAAGGTGAGGTTTTGTTTAGTAGGATCTGAGTTTTAGCAATAAAATTGTTGAATGTTTTATTACATGGTGTTATAAATAATTTTGTTGTTTAATAAAATTTCAAATTGTAATAGTTGTTAGCAGTGGACATCTATTTGCTGATAATGATGAATAGTGATTTTAAGTGACGAATTCTGCTTTAAATTTGCAATATTATTTAATTTCTATATATTATCTTGAATTTTTATAATTAACCAGATAGGTAGATAAAAATCCTTTTGCATTTTATTCTTTTTTAACAGTTCAATATAAAAATAAAAAATGACGAGTTCAGTCAGTATATTGGCAATGATGCAGAGGAGGTATATAAAGATTATACGGAGAACAGCTATGGCTGGAGTGTTGTTAACCCATTTCAAAGGAAGTCTTACAAAAGTGTTTCTATTGATCTGTTCACACCAACCTGTATGGCCATCAATACAAAGCATCGCCATAACATTGAGCTGCAAATTCAAAGTAAGTAGTGTCATTTAAGTAATATTCTCTTCTATAATATTAATAAAGATATTTTTCTTGTCGTAACTGATTCATAAATGCAGTGCTGTAGTTGAAAGCATACTCTATCAGAATACTCTGGTTTTCATATATTAATTAATATTCATGAAAGGAATGCTATTATGATGGAAGCTTAAATAGCTTATAGTACAGAGATAGTAGTTAGAGGAATGTTAACTTAAAATTTTATCAGTGATAAAACTCTACAAACTGAGGTTCTAGATTTGAATGAGGGTTGTCTGTTTCTAGATAGGAGTCTAATCACTATACTATGGAGGAAATTAAACGCAGTCTTTACTCTATAAGTTTTTTTTATATTAAAAGATGGGGTGCAATGAGCAGGAGATTTTAAACATAAGTTTTTGAGTGTCATTACCCTAGTAATCACACTAGTTATATATACCCTTTAATCTGGAACATAGTAATTTTTGTACTCTACTCCTTGTTGCCTGATATAAGAACTACAGTTGTACCTACTTATACAGTCTCTGTCCACCAAATATCATGGGATATTATATATTTACAGTAATAATACCCTTTTTAAATATAGTGAAATTTCGTTTATGGTCTATTTCAACTTACAGGAGTGGACATATGGCGCATGCTGATCATGGTATTTGGCTTGGTATTGATATTTGCTTCTAAAACTCTGAGTGGGAATCCTTTGTTTTTTTATATTTGTGGAATTCTTGTTGGAGTGTCAGCGTCATTTATGTTACTGGTGTACTATGTTAGTAAATTATTGCCAAAGGTAAGAATTATTTAATTTTACTGCTAACTTAGATAAAAGTATGGTTTAATATTAAAGAATATGTTTACTGACTACAAATTTGGATTAATTTTATCTCTGAATAGATTCAGAATAAGAAAATATCAGATGCACAAAGTTAATAGACAGTCTGTAGTGCAGCAGCTAACCATTTAGTATTATTGAAGTTCTTGGTATGGTTCTGGGACAAAATATGTTTGAGTTTGGGTAACAATAAATCTTTTTGCTCTTGCTCTGTTTATTATCACCATTTTATCTCTTCTTCTTAGCATTTGTCCCATCTTATGACAGGGTCTGCTCTCTTATTTCTCTCACTCCACTTCGCTCTATTTGGAACATGACTTTCTTTGCGATAGCAGCTTATATCATTTGTCACTACACTCAGCCATCGCAGCTTCGGTCTTCCTCTCCGCCGATTGCGGGGTATATTGTGGCTGTGTTTTGTTGTCTATGTACTCAGGTGGTCTTCTTTTGACATGCCCATACCATCGCAGCCGCTTTTCCTGCAGTTTTCGGTGATATCGCGTACTCCGAGGCTGCCACGCACGTACTCGTTGCGGATCTTGTCGAATCTCGGTATCCCGCACATCCACCTCAACATTTTCATCTTGGCCACGTGAATAAGGTGAACACGCCGTTTTATCATTGCCCATGTCTCGCTTCCATAAATGAGAACTGGTATTATCATAGATTTATAAACTAGCCCCTTAAGTTTGATAGGCAGCCTAGTGTCGCAGGTAACTCCAGTGAGCTCGTGCCGTTTAAGCCAAGCGGAGCTCACGGCGTTGAACGTTGCTTCCCAAGTTACCGGATTTGTCTATCACGCTACCCAGCTACTTATACTCATCGCACTGGTGGACAACCTGACCATCAACTACTATTGGGTCAGTGCAAGTGGCAGTGGCGTTGCATTCCATATATTGAGTCTTAGTAACGCTTAGTACCAAACCTCCTGCCTGTAGCTGTTCTTTCCACGCACTTAAGGCCACCTTCATCTCGTGACGATTTGACGTGCATATTGCTACATCGTCCGTGTATATAAAAGTCCAAGCTGCTTTTTGCTGAGTTTCCTCAGTGAGCATATCCTCACCAAGCTGAACAAAATAAGACTCAAAACTGAACCTTGATGAACCCCTTCTATGACTGGGATGGATTTTGTCACTCCAACAGTAGTTCTTACGAAGGAGTGTATATTCCTGTACATGTCAGCGATAGTATGCACATATGCCTCAGGAACATTACGAGACCTGAGACTTCACCATATAGTTTCTCGAGGTACACGATCAAAAGCCTTTTCCATATTAAGAAATGCGTTATAAAGGGGTTTTTCTTTTGCTCTATGTTCTTCAGCTATCATGATTATGGCGAAAGTCGGGTCGACCGTTGATAAACCCGGTACGAAGCCGTAATGGTTCTCGAAGAGTGTGCATTCTATGCGCAATCGGCTGTCTATGACTCTTTCATACAACTTCATAGTATGACACAACAACTTGATACCTCGGTAGCTATTGCATTCATATCTGCATCCTTTGCCTTTGTAGAGTGGGACGATCACACTCATTCTTCATGCATCGGGCATGCAAGCTCCCTCCAGAAGTATCTTGTTGAATAATTTCGCCAAAACGATTATTCCTGGGTTACCCAGACACTTCCATACTTCTACAGGAATGCCATCTGGACCCAGCGCTTTTTTTTTGGCCATTTTCTTGAGCGCCGTCTTTACCTCCTGTGTTGTTATAGGAGGTACAAGCCCCATATTTTTGGCTGCTTGCGGTAGGCCGACTTTGGTAATGTTAGTGTTTAGCAAACTGTTATAGTATTGGTGCCAGGCTTCCGAGATGCTGCTATCGTTGTATATTAGTTTTCCGTCTGGTCCCTTAAGTATCTTAGGTTTTGTAAAAGCCTTGGTAGCTCTGTTGCGCACTTTAGCTAGCTTATATATGAGTTTATGGCCGCAGTTCTTTTCTAAGGACTCATACAGTTCTTTTGTGGCTTTCGAATTTTCAACAGCAACTATTTTGCGAGCCTCTCTCTTATATGTTTTGTACAGTTCTCGGTCTTCTTCCGTCTTGGTAAATTGCTATGTTTTGAATGCGTCTTTCTTTTTTCTTATACCTATAAGTACTGGTTCGCTCCACCACGTTTCCAATGATGTGCGCTTTCCTCCTTTAATAAGTCCTAGTACATTTTCTGCTGCTTTTAAAATCATACCCTGTATGTCCATCCAAGCGGCGTTCACGTTGTTGTCGGGAGGATTTAGGTCTTCTATTTCTCTACAAAACTCCTGCACTTACATTATCACCATTTTATAAATAAAATAAAACCTTTAATATTCTCTCGTACCGTTTAATGAATGGAATATATAAAATATAATTACTCTTTCCACAGAAAACATTCACATATGGCATACTCATCGGAGGCTGGACAGTGGGAGTGTACTTGTTGCAACAAATATGGGAGAACATACGGAGCATTATACTCTCCTATCAGGTCTACATCTTCTGGTACACATTGGTGGTGACCTTCGTCAGTTTTGTTGTATGCTACAGAATAGGTCCACCGAAAAACCAGCGAAGCAAGAACCTGGTTATGTGGACCCTACAGGTAAAAATAATATAGAGAAAGTAAAAAATTATATATGGAACAAAAAACAAGACTTGATGGAATAATAAACAAATCACTTGGTTTTGCTTAAGCATTTGGTATTTTTTGTTTAAGAGACAGTGCATCCTATTCTTCTTTACTCTCTTATTTTTAATTATCATTTACAGATAATAGGAGTGCTAATGATATTCTTTAGCAGCCAGTACCAGGAAGCATCGGCGGCGGTCGCGATTGTTGCTTTATGCATTAAGTACTTCCCGCGCTCACTACTCTATAGGATAGAGGGCTATTGGTGAGTATTATTCATAGATATTTGTTTTCCAGTTTTCGATACATTGACACATTCTAGATTTTCGAGCAAATATAGAAAGTTTAGTTTCAGACTTCATTATCATTATTACGAAGCACCATCTTCAAATTAAAATTGGGTGATCAGTTGGGTAAGTTAACATGAGTAACTCTTTATACCCTTAAGCCTAAATAGTCCGACATTCTCATATAAACTCTTAAAGATCTAGTGCAGAAGGCAACGGGAGATCAATGCATCTGTTTCCATAAATGCCGTCGTCGTTCCAACACTATCACTCTGTCAAAAGTTCATTTTTAAGAAAAATACAGCTTTATTAAATTTCTAAAAGTGGTCTAATAATAATAATTTTTAAAAGTATAATAATTGTTCAAAGTATAAATCTTCGAATTTCCAGCACTTGATATCGGAATCGGCCGCGAATCAAGTTTTAGGTAAAGCGGAACTATATGCGTCTGAAAGCGGCATAGGTTCGATTCCAATTAAGTTTTCTGTAAAGGAAAGCGTCTTGATAAAATTGTAATGATCCAAAAACAACTTCCGTAAACCTGTGGTATCTACCACTTGGACAGAGTGGATACATAGCCCTAATACTGTATTAGTTAAACAAGATCTTAATTCCCAGTAATGGGGATATTAAGAAAACTGTTTATTTTAAAATGGTATGAAGAAATTCACGGTTGTTGTTGGTACAGGAGGCGCAAGTTCCCGCCGAAGCCACGCCTGCTCAGCAGCGAGGAGTACTACGAGCAAGGCGCACGCGAGACCAAACACGCGCTGGACGAGCTTCGCCGCTACTGCAGCAGTCCCGACTGCGCGCAATGGAACATTATGCTCAAGATAAACGACGCAAAGAGGTATCCTGCTGCCGCGTATCATTTCAGTGGCAGGTTTGTCATGTCAGAGTCTACATGTGTCGGCCCGTTTCTGATGCCAAGTAGTAGCGTACAGTCTAAACGCAGTCCTATCCTGATAATAAAGCGCTAAGAGATCAGTCACATGAATTTGTAAAGGTTACTGAAGCCAGATCAACTTCCACCTGGTTATTCAACTTGTTTAGGATCTGCCATACTAGCAATAATTACACTACAGTTTTATACATTGCCTGTCTGGTTCAAATAATCTTGAACAGGTCAAATCTAAGTAATTGGTGATCATCCACAGCCTCTATTCTCCTTGTCTATCTTTGGATACTTAACTCTTTTCTTCTATTCTTTCTAATCACATGGCTATATCAACATTAATGGCTCTTTTAATTTGTCACATATAATAGCTACTTCAATCATCACAAATGTCTTCTTTAATTTAACCATCTCGGTTAACTCCCACTGTCTCCGTTGGTAATTTCTTGCAACATATGGAGCTGTCATGTTCGATTCCAATGTCACATATTGTGTTTACTTAGTGGTAGATATTTTTTCAACTGAACTGGTTAACCAATATGCATTTATTGAACGTCTGTCGCCATAACATTATTGCTTGTGCTCGATGGTATTGTTGTCATTTAACACCATGTGTTGTTTACATCGACTTAACAAATTGTAGATAAAAGTGTTAGGTTTGGTGGTCTAATGAAGTTTTATATAAATAGATAAAATGAATGTTTAGTCCCCGATGCTATTTATCCTTAAAACAGGTTCGCGAGCTTCGTAGAGGGCAACTCCCATTTGAGCGACGACGAGGTGCTGGACTACGAGTCGTACGCATTCTCGCTGGAGGGCAGCAAACCAGTTGCTAACTCCACCAGGAACCACATGGACATATCTGACGACGAGTCCGATGACGACGACGTACTGTACGACTGAATGAAGTTCATGCTGAAACTTGTGCGACTGAATTTTTTTTACCCAAACTACGTTAAGGTATTCACATTACACTTAATAATTAGTGTAACTCTAGGGTCGACAAACTTCGTTCCAATATTTTCGAACTAAAAGAGTTACTGCATCAGTAAATTATGGTATGATTTTTTTGTCATGTTATATATACATATATTTCTTATTCCTCTAGAAGAATGCTTCACATTTCCCATAACAAGACAAACTTTTACGCCTCATTATCTTTATATTATATATATAAACAAAGTTACAAGGTGGCTCCCTAAATTACGACGTTTTTATATATTTAGTTTAACTGCAATGAATAACACAATTTTGAGAGTATTGTCTTAAGAATCCTTTCGCTGTAATAGAAGAAATAAGAAGGAAACCTCTAAAGATACTACCGAGCTAATATTTTATATTGACAGTTGTATAAACAAATTACTTTAGTCTAAATATCTCTGAACATATTTACTGCAATAATTAACTTTGGAAGTGTTGATTTCTTTTTAAATAATTAGTCTTAAATAGAACTTCATCCATCCAATCAGCCGGAAGACGTCCACTGCTGGACAAAGGCCTCCCCCAAAGATTTCCACTTAGACAGGTCCTAAATAGAAAAAATAAAAGAAATTTAAATAGAACTTACATGCGTTGAAATAAAATTGATATTTCCATATTTCTCCCAAACACTGATGCCACAAGGTTTAACATCTTGTCTTAGGCGGCGAGCGCAATATGGTGCTATGAATACCTTCCTAACTATCGCCACTTTGTTATGGGCACGCGTATTACTTACCATCAGGTGAATGATTCGCCAGTATCGTCGTTTCGTTGAATAAAAAAAAATTTACTCACAAGTTATTACTATATCAAATATACTATCTCTTCTAAAAATCGCCCATTACGTAGTATATGATAATAACTAGAATCATCATCATCATCAGGCGGTATACGCCCACTGCTGGACATAGGCCTCCCATTGGAACGCGAAACCGATCGATGTGGAGATCTTTGGCGGAGGTCTGTGTCTAGAATAATATATAAAATACCTAAGATATTTAATTTTAACTGCCAGATATTACAATGACATTGTAGTTATGATTTCCTTTACATATATTTCTTTATACACAAATTATATGCAATCCATTTTATAGTTATCTTGTATGTTCCATTTTAACTTATATTTAATTTACCGATTATATTGATTGTGTTCGTTATAGAAACCATTTTGATTAAGTCAATATGTAACTTTTTGCTTGATAGTTTTGTATGTGTATCAACTCATATCACTACAGACGTTCTCGTTATTGTTGCAGTTGGCTTCATATAATGAAAGACGTTTTGTGCACTGAAAAAGAGCATAAGTAAATAGGAAATGTGCATGACTTTTTAACGGGTTCGGTGCACTCTTTTGAGAAGTTTATATTTATCAAGTGATGATGATATTTTTTTTATTTCTTCGATATACCATAATGAAATATAACTGATACGTATATCATACATTGCAATTGGCGAGATTTATTTAATCTTCATTTTCGTGAAGACGCAATTAGTTTCCATCGTGATACAGGCTGTACGAACATCCGCCATTTTGTTGTTTGGCTGCTACTGGATTGATGTTTGAACAAACCATTTTTTTACTTTATTTTCTTTATAAAAAAAGTATATAATGTTTTAAGAATAATTAGGTCCCTAATCCTAATTATGTTTGTGTGAAAACTAATTAGCAGGTTTCACTCTTTTCATAAAACATTTTATAAATCTTTAATGATTTCTATAATCAATTATCTGTGTAAAATGATGTTTATTGGATCTAGATTTAAATTCCGATCTTTTTTCAGTTTTAAACAAATAATGTCCATTTCAAAAAGAGCTGCTTATTTAATTCACATATTAAAAAAAATTGCTTATTTAATTCACATGCCTGTGCCCTATCCATTATATGTAACTTATTCATTTAAGTGCCTTAATGTACAATGGAGCTTAAAGTTCTCAGTGTCTAAGTTACTTTTGTATATCATTTGGTCATTATTTAAAATTGTGTGATATTGTTTTATAAGTTTTCCTATTTAATAATTATTAATATTTTTATTGCCAGTGTGTTCTTTGTTTAACAATAGGTTATAATAATACAAATATGAACAATTAAATGTACATATATATACATACCTTTTCTTGGACTCGGGTAGTTCTCTCACAAGAGAGTGAGGCTATTTACCCACCACACTGTCTGATGTATGGGTTAGATAGCGGATGTTACATATCTACAAAATTTGTTCTTAATATTTCTGGTTTCAGGTTGTTTTTCCTTAATGGAAGTTCAGGCACAGTGAGGACCGATGGGTGCTATGGCTCTCTTACAATCTCGAGGTTTTATTGCTTCAAAATAATTATATGTATTCATCATTCGATAGATGTCCACTGTTGGACATAGGCCTCCCTCCGCCGAGCTGTTTGGTCCTCCATTGCCCACGGCCAGTTTCTATACATATATATGTTGGCGACGAAACAACATATGTTGATGTATATGAAAATGTTTTGATAAAATAAATTGAAAATACATATTTATTAATGATTTATTTTCTTGTACATTAATTAGAAATTATTATCTCATATAATTGATTGAATTTGTTAGCACTAAAAATAAATTAATATTGTATAATCCTTATTTCATATTCATTAAGACTGTGTTATAATTGTTTTAATAAATTTGATTAAAAAAATTGTTAATATTTTCTTTATAAAACTAACTGTGGTTTTATGGGCCGTTTAGGTGGCACTGCAGCGCCTATTGCAGCTGACAAGCAGTAGTGTGCAAACATTACTGTTCCGGTTTGAAGGGCGCCGTAGCTAGATAAACTATTAGGGCGTAAAGACGACATTTGCTCAAGATGTCGAGCAAATATGATGCAGTGAATACCATCCCAACTACCCCACATTGTTATGATCAGGCATGTCACTTCTATTGTATTAATGTCCTGCTTGTCTCATAGCTTCTTGGAAACCGATATTTGGTTGTGGTGCAAGCATGTCTAGAATTCTTTATATAGTCTCTCACTCCTGTGTTGGGTCTCATTCCTCATAAACCAGAGAACTGGTTTGCATAAGGCAGTGAATAATGTAAGGCACATTTGAAATTTTATACTTTAAGCATTATGTAGTAAGATTGAATACTATATTCTATCAATTCAGTTATAAATCTTAAGGAAAGATATAGAATTATTAGTAGTAGATGTCGACTCCTGGACATCTGGCTGATTAATATAATGATGGATGATTGGCAGTACAGATTACATTGAGAACATTAGTATGTTAGTACTCATAACACATTAGCAGGTACGCTTTAAGACCTGGCCCTGCTCGCTTTCTTGCTCTTGTCGAGGGTCTGCGGCGGCGGAGGCGGCTTCGCTGATATATGACGGCTGTATAACCTTGAAACAGGAAAAATTATGTTTCAACACAAACTACAATAACGGCTTGGAATTTATTCTATCTCTTTAGTGCAGAGTCGAAGCATTTGTTTTGTAATATTGTCCCGAATTCAAGTATATGATTACATGTGGCAGAGTTTATATGAATAAGTTTTTTTTTTTATAACAGTGACTAAACACTATCCTTGTTTTTTGCCATTCCCACAGGATTATTGCATTCAAGCTGTCAACTTGGAGAGTATTCTCCTGTACTATAGTTCACCTTCACTATCATTGTCACTTAACTATATGGAATTATAATTTAAACATATATTTTAAAGTGTAGAGTAGAAGAGCGAAGAAGAGATGGATGGATTAAATGGGAAATAATATGCAAAAAAAGGAACAGTCTCTTTTATTGACATTTGATTCCGAGTTGATGCTTGATAGAGAGGACAAGAAAAAATCATCAGTTCCATGTAAAGTTTGAGTAAAGCAGCGAGGGATATTTCAAAATATTGAATTATTTGTATATATACTCACACTCTGTAAGTTTCTGATCGCAAGTAGTCCAGCACATGTGATGGGCCCAACTTTAGCTGGTCCTCAATGGGGGGCACCCAGAAATTGCCCTCGATCCTCAGTACAGCCTTGTTGCTTGCCAGATCTAGTGAACCTGTACCATAACTTTGCTGTGACCTATATTGCATGATGCTTTTTTAACCTCTCACTCCTCGCTCTTGACAGGATATAATTGATTCAAAAGCAGTGACATGGTTATAGTCTATTAATAATTTTTTATATACAATAAACATTGCTTACTACTGGTTGTTGGGATATGTAAGCTGCAGCAGTTCCATACTAAACGGTCTGCATACAAGCTTTGGCCCATGACATCTAGCATATTTATATAAATTTTAACCTTACCAATTTCTGGAGGCAATACAACAAGCCGATTGCCTTGTAGATGCAATTCTCTAAGTCGAGACAGTTGACCTAGTTCATGTGGCACTTCTATCAGATCATTTTCACGCATGGAGAGCTGGAAATCAAAGTTACACTGTGTTATAACTACTTAGTGTTCTAGGTAAGGGTACAGGAATAGCTACTATTGCTTTTTTCCCAAAGTAATTTTATGTTGGTTTCCTTTTGTATAAAGAGATCCTTAGAATACATATCTGCTACAATATATTCAATTAAAAAACAAATAAATGATACATGTAATGAAAGACGAATAAGTGATGTCCATTGTTTTCACATATTTACTTACTATTTGCAAATTCTTCAAATTCCCAATCTCCACAGGCAAGTATTCAAAATCATTGTCACCTAAGTACAGAGCCCTCAAACTTTCTGCAATAAAATCCACATATGCATAATTATTAATTTATATCTATGGTTTTTCAATTATAATGTATTTTATTTAATTAGCTGGCACTTAATAATAATAACACCTCTAAATATATCAAAGAAGTAATATACCATACCCATCATAAAAAAGTTTCCTGGTAAGGTTTTCTCATTTAAGTTATTGTATGTTAAATCTAAAATTTCCAATACAGGGAATGCACCAAAGCCTCGAGGTAACTCATTCAAACGGTTTAATGATACATTCAAGATGCGGAGCTTAGGTAAAGAAGACAAACTGACGGGTAGTTCTTGTATGTGATTGTTTGCAAAGTTCAAAATCTCCAAGTTAACAAGATTAGCTAGAGCAGCAGGAACAACTTGAATTTTGTTGTGGCTTAGTGACAGCCTTGTTATGATGGCTAAACTGACTGAAAAATAAAATTATACCCTTTCATTACACAAACACCTAAAATTCTAGGAATTATTATTTAATAATATATAATAATATGATATTGTTTAAAATAGAAGAACACTTGGTAAACATAAATTATTTAATAGATGTCTGTGTTTTATCATGTAAATTTTAAATCTCCATTAACAAAATTGAGTTCCTTATTATCTTTATACAACAAAAACTGGTCTGTAAATCAATTTTTTTTTTACTTTAGTGTGAAGAAAAAAATCGAAATATTGATAATGTATAAACGCTGCAAAATTTTAATATATACTTCAAATATAACAGTTACATATTAAAGAAAAACATTTTTTTTATTGGCTGCTTTGCTAGTACATTTTCTGCAAATGAATGTGTTAATAATATCTTCAAGCTCTTGTATAACATACATTTATTCATTACATGAAATGAATCATTAATGATATACCTTGGGTACATTTTCCTTAAACTAGTTACACTAATAAAACAATAAATTTGTTTTTGTAACTTTTTAGTAAAGCATCAAATGAGGTCATAGTTTCAAAATCCAGCAAAGAATTTAAACCAGCATTTATTAAAAAATTTAATTTAATTTAACATTATGTTGTTAATGGGCGCGCGACATGTAAACATTAGATCATGTTTATTTTTATAACATCTTGACAATTATAGAAAAATTAAGTAAATTTTATAGTAGATTTTTAACCTAAATTTAAATAATATTAAAATACACATAAAGTTAAGTTTATTAAACAAAATAAAATCATATGATAGAAAAACAGGTTTCAAAACTTGTTTTGTTTTATTTACCGTAAAAGGCAAAATCAACTCACACAATCCGGGAACTTCATCTAGACTAGATATCCCTTTATCCACCAAATCTATTTCTGGATTATTGATTTCTTTCGCTTCTTCGATCACTTTTTTAGCTTTCGACATTTTACCTGTGTTTGGAATACAAGAAACTGGCGGATAGTGACTCATTACGGACGAGGTATAGAGCTGCGCAAACAATTGAAGGTAAAGAATTTTAACCAATCAAATTGCAATGTTTTATTTCTTTTTGTAATACTATTGGCTACAATTAAATTCAGTGTTGCAAAGTTTACAATTTTGAATTTAAAATGTTACCTATAATATTTATTTTATTTTATATAGATTATTACAATTATTTTTAGTTTATAAATAATGTGATAAAACTTTAATGTTGTGTCCAATAAACTTCATGATACGTACGTGTACTATAAAGGAAATAAAGACATAATCTTCAGTGACTATACAATATAAAGCGATGTTATCATCATCAGCCGATAGACGTTCACGGCTGGACATAGGCCTTCCCCAAAGATCTCCACATCGATCGATCCTGCGCTGCCCGCATCCAACTGCTATATTACAAAGCGATGTACGGTAATTAAATAATTAAATATTATTTAATACAACATATTAAACATTTTTTTTTTCATTTCGAAATATTTAAAATATATCATAAAAATGATAAAGTCTGTCATGAAAATCGCAAACCCAAAGTAAAAACAAATTAATGTTATTTTTAGAAATAATATTCGGTGGTTTAAACTTCTTTCCTTTACATCATCATCAGCCGATAGACATCCGATCTTTTATGTACTTGATTTACATTAAATTGAAAATTAGGAAAAAGTTATTCATTAAGACATACATAAAATATTAAAATATTTTAGTTTAATTTGAGTTACACCCAAACTTTATAAGTACGAGTTGTGTTTCTATTCCAACGTGTACATCAAAATGATTGTGTCTACAATGGGTACTATATGTTTTAAAGATAATAGATATTAACAATGTTAATAAATCCCATATTGAAGATGAGCAGTTTATCATTTGGTATGCGCTTTTAGAATTTAAATCTTATGTACATTAGCGGTTCATTAATATGAATTCAATAGTTTTTAAGATAACTGATGCAACTTTAAATAATTAATATAAAAAAGACTTACGAATATATATAGGTTGCATATAAATTTGATAAACTGATTAAATTTAAGATATAATGGTAATCATTGAATTCAAGTTTTGAATTTGATATGTATGGTGAAAACATTGATCTATCTATCGGCTGATGATAGATACATTTGTAAACTGATATTCAAAATGATAATAATGATGATACTGTGATACACAAAGGAAGAGCAAGAGAAAGAATAGTCGACACATTATGTGCATAAATTTGTATTTTGAGAGGCTCAAACATAAAACGAAACAACTTTAGATGTTAGTACATTATAACATCTGATTGTTACAATAGTTAAGAAAAAGGTTGAAAATCACTGGATATGGTAAATAATAAGTAAACTATCAATGTCATGTTACTGTCAAAGATATGACACATGTCAATTTTTTTATCCGTAGTTGATATCGTATTAAATTACTTAAACAGTAATGTAGTGTATACATATTTAATGACCTTTGTTTAATTACTTGATACTAATCTTAGTTCTTGCAACATACTACGAGTGCATCAACTATTCTTATCTACTTATCATGATAAAGAAATAAGTATTAAATTGATACAATTAAATGAAATATTTCTCGTAATCTTTGTCTACGAAGGTTTAGGTGAGTTCGTCTATTTTCATGTAAATTTGTAGAATTTTTTAATTATTACTTATAGTAGAGAAGAATAAAGATTTGTTACTAAACAATTCCTAAATTATTATGATTTGCCGCAAATTTTAAAGTAGGATTCTGAGAGATACTTGTATGGCATATGAAGACATATATAGATAATGATAAATGTCATCAGTACATAGAGACAACGGAATATTTTGTACAGATTTATCACCTGGTTATGGTTACAAATAACTTTTGTACTTTTTTAATGCTTTGAAATTATTAACTAATTGATTATTTTCTGTGAACAATAAAGTTATCATTGATAAGTTCAAAGTATATTCAGAAGTACAAAGTACAGAGTAAAACAATGGGAATATTACAAGAGAAAAATATATTTCCATTAGATTGAGTAACTTTTTATGGGAAAAATGACTTGGTATCCTTGCACATTCTGGAGTGGCAGGGTTAGATTATGATCAATTTTACAATGTTCCATTTTTGTTATTTCAATACAGTACTATAGAAACCAATTCACCCACACATCTAAGTCCATTTCTGAGCCGGATGCAAGCTGGGCATGTATTCAGACCTAAATAATATGAAAAGATGATTTTTTTTATATGATATAAATTATATAAAGTTTTCTAATGTTAGGGTTGATGTACTTTACAATGGTGCAGCTTTAAAATTCTAATAAAGATAGCCCACCATCTCTTCTATAAAAAATATTTTTTTTAAAATTTAGGTAATTACTCAATAAAAAGAATTTAACTCTTAGAACTGTTCCCTCTTCGTAATGAGAATGTCAAGCTATCCTTACCAGTCTTCCTCACTGTAAATTATTTACACAATTTTTGTTTGTACTCTAATGCTGTTGATATTATATATATATATTAGTTAAACATGAAGGTTGAAAACCAAATGAGATGTACTTATGATGAATTACATTAACAAAATATATATGAGAAATATTTTTTTTCACACATAATAACTCATTGTTTTTATGCTTATGAAGGTTAAATATTTAACCAGGTATTAAATGCATTATTATTTTTAAAGAGACAGCCTTTGTTGAAAGTCTACAGTGTAGTATATTTACTCAAACAAACATTGAAAGTAATGTTTTACCTGTTACTGTTTTCTTCTGATGATGTTGATCTTCAAAGTAATCTTTTATCATTTGGTAATAAAAACAAGATTCAAAATAGGTTTAGTTGAATGTATTAAATGTGATTAGCAAGATCTAATCTTGGATTCCAACTGCTTTAACTAAATTAGATTAAGATATAGTGTATATAGTATTTTAGGTACTACAATAATTTAATTGGTGGGTGGGAGGCACCAACATATTTTTTGTATAATTATATATAAAAATTTATATAAACATGTATTGTTCCAAATAGTGTAACTGTAGTTTGCATAAGTTTGATGGTGAAAATTTCATTGTTTTTTCAATGTAGTGTTAACAAATAAATTTCAAGTTTGTTCTACAATTTTTGTGCCTTAATTTAATTTCTTTTAATAAACTATGTCATAATCACACACAATTTTTTTTTTGCTAGTGTATTATTGATTTTTGTTCAGAAACCATGAGTGAGCGTCCACAGCCATTAAAAGCTATCAACAGGCTCTTCGAGGGTAAGGAGCCATGGCAGATAGTAACCATGACAGCGTCGTCAGTCCTTGCAGTGGTTTGGGTACATGGTCTTTATAATGGGAGAGAGAGTAAGTTACATTTTTACTACAAATTTCATAATGCCCTTGGTTAATTTCAAATCTATTACATTGTAATAAAATATTTATTAGTAACTACATGTTATGAGGTAATTATAGTTTATGATGTGTAAACAATTGTTTATGCAGACATTTTAATATCCTTTGTTTTAGTTTGTTGTTGTATTATATATAAGAAAAGAAAAATACTTATTTTATTTTATTATCAAGATTATCAAGTAATCAAAGATATGTAACCAACATTAAAATAATGGTCAGGTGTGACAACAAGATTAAGAAAAGAGTTCTTCCGCTGGTTGCGTCAAGTACCTATGGTGAGGCGTAAGATTGAAGAGAAGATGACGGAAATTAAGCGGGACTTCAAAAAGGACGTGAGTAAGCGTTTGGCCGGTGTGACCGTCAGGCGTGAGTTGCCAGAAAATGGACTTTCGGCGGAGCAAATTGCCGAAGAGATCAAAGATCACCTCACCCTAGGTATGACTCCACCACAATATAACATAGTGCATATCAATTAAAATATTATAAGAAACTATGGCTATTCTAAAAACAAAAGTACTGGAGTCTAGAGCTGTTAGCACTAGTACACACACATGGGATAGGGAACACAATTATCTTTGCATATTAATTACTGTTTTGCGACAAAAATAGGCGCTGGTGTGGTATTAAGACGATCTCAGGGAACAGAGACCTAAAAATAACAAAGTAAAACATGTCTTTTTGATTTTATATGAAAAATGGTATTCGTGTAAAGATATTGATAAATTTGTAGGTTCGTATGACTGGAAGAGTGGTAACGTGTCGGGTGCAGTGTACCACCTGAGCGAGGAGATTTCAAAGGTGGCGTGCGACGCGTACGCATTGACGGCGTACACGAACCCGCTCCACGCGGACGTGTTCCCCGGCGTCAACAAAATGGAGGCTGAGGTGGTGCGCATGGCGATCAACCTGTTCAACGGCGATAACGAGTGTTGCGGCACAGTAAGTGGCTAATAGTTTCCTCATGCCCCTGTTTCTGCTGCTGAATACTATCGTGTCATGTTTTGAACAGAGATGGAATTTATTCAATAATCACCGTGTTATCTCATAACTCAGTGAGCGCTTCATGGTAACCACTGTAAACATCCTAAATGGTATTTTATTTATATGGACATGTGTATCACGGCGTGTAATACCCGCCTCGTTTACATAACAAAATCCTCTGGATTTATATAATAAACTAGCCGTTTACCTCCCGTTTTGTTGGCCCTATGCCTATACAGAATTAGATATAAAATTTGACCGAAATCTTTCCGCATGGCTACAACCCATTCGCCATAGGCTTCCTCACCTTCTCCTATCTCTTTGGGACAGGAATTTTGTAAAAAACATTCTTAGCTGATCTCTAAATAGCAGAAGCAATATTTCAGTTTCGGAGATCTAGTGACGAGTCAAAGAATCTCTGGGTATCTATATATATAGGTAGATAATCCTTCGGTGGCCTGATAGAGCAGGCGGCCTTCATTTCAAAGGTCGCGGGTTCGAATCGCGACATGTAGCGATGACTAGTTATGTACATTTGTGAACTTTAGTAACAACAGCGAAATACAAACAGTGAATGAAGAGATCGTGAGGAAACTTGCACATGAATTAGAATTTATTCTCAGGTGTATGTGAAGTCACCAACCCGCATTGGGTCCGCGTGTTGACTATGGCCCAATCGCCCTTGTATTGAGGGTAGGCCTGTGGCCCAACAGTGGGGATGTAAATTAACTGTTGAAAAAAAAAACCTCGACGACGTCCATTTTATCTCGCAAATGATACAAATAACAGTTTGAGTGTGTCATGTACAAACACGTTTTTTTTTTTAAATTTCACTAAGCGACGACACGAGCGGGACGTTTACCTCATGATAAGTGATACGTCTGCCCATAACAAAGAATGTGAATATGCACTGATGTAACACAGTAACATAGTTTTAAAAGTTTACTATTTATTCCAATCCAATCCAATCAGCCGGAAGACGTCCACTGCTGGACAAAGGCCTACTACTCTTTATTATCTAATTGTTATTTCTAAAAAAAAAATTATTTAATTTTACTTATGATATTATACATATGTGTATTTTTTTTTGTTAATGTCACCATTATAAAATAAACGTTGCTTATGTGTAGAGGAATAGCAATGTGTTAAGCTTGCGACCTAAAGCGGGGGACGGCAAAGTGCGGCTCTAGTCAAATATCGACAGAAGACGCAATATTTTCATTAAAAAATGTTACTCAAACTTTCCAAGGAGATGCAAGCACATTGTTCGCATTAATAAATATTTGTTAACTATGAAATTTAGTTTTGTTTAGTGTCGTAAAAGTTAACTCAACAAGCAGATTTGGCGACAATTTTTTTTTTTAATTTTGTAATGTTCATTTTTGGCTCTTTGGCTAATAAGTTTGCCGACATCATAATACCCTAATTTATAAATTAGGGTATTATGACCTAAAGTGATGACCACGACCACTCTGTGAAGAGTAATACTGACTACGTAGGGGAAGAAGAACGTATAGTGTTAATTTTAATTGAAATATAAAGTAGCAATAAAAGTACTATTTGCTTTACGTCATCGCCTACGCTTGTTATTGCTGTAGCAGCAAGGTTACCTCTTTATTGCTCGCTAATTAGGACTCGCACGGAGCCGGAATGTTTGTATGATGATTATAGTCGTATGCGAACCACAATTATGCCAAAGGATTTTTTTTTATTCAATGCGTCGAGTCAGACATTCATCTGATGGTCATCGATACGCCCGTCCATAATAAAGCGGCGCTAGTAAGGATGGTATACATTAAACCATAATGCTATTGCTCTTATTAGTGTAGATTAATATTGATAAAATTTAATAAGAACGCTGAATATACATATATTATATGTATATATATGATACAAAACGGTGAAGGAAAACATCGTGAGGAAATCCGCACACTGATATCATCTTTGTGTGTGTGTGTGTGTGTGTGCGGTGGTCCCAATAAGTGGCAACAGGCTCGCCCCCTGTTACACTGGACCTAATCTGACCACATCTGGCGAAATGTGGGTGTTTATTCACCTCTGCCTACCCCTACTGGGAAAAAGGCGTGACTATTAATAAGAACGCAGAATGTGTGATGAAATGTTGTGCCGCATCACATGAAATAGTAACGTGGGTTTTAATCTAATCATCATATTCCTGGTGAAAGATGTAAATTGCCTCTCTATGTACTATTTAACTTTTGACAGGTGACCACCGGCGGTACAGAGTCTATAATAATGGCTTGCAAGGCGTTCCGCGACCTGGCTTACAGCAAGGGTATCAGCAACCCGCAGATAATTGTGCCTTCAACCATTCACTCGGCTTTCGATAAAGCAGCACAATACTTGAACCTGTCCGTGGTGACCGTGCCAGTGTCGACCGACACCTATACGGTCGACGTGGATGCAGTAAGGAACGCGATTGGACGTCGAACCTGTCTGGTGAGTATCATCATCATTAGTGCTCCTGAGCGTTTATTGTTAGGTAAAGGCATGTCCCAAGGAAAAGCCTAGTTTATGCATTATATTATTACCAAACCTCTTGCCGAGACAGTTGCTCCGTATGATTGAAGAGCTGTCAGTTGTCTTTTGGTAGGTCTCTCCATCTATCAGATGAACGTGCCAATCGTCCCGTCGTTTAATAACATAAAAACAGGTTAAAGGCAATTTTTTAAGACCAATAACATCATGGATTAGTCGATTACTGCTTGACACAGGCTTGCTCCAAAGACCTCTGTTTCAACAATTCTTGCATTCACCTTCATCAGATCGATTTACCCTATGAAGTGCTTTTTAGAATTATGTTTACAGGTATAAAAATGATTAATGAATATTAACTACATTCGCCTTGATATGCAAAACGTTGTTTCGTTATTTCAAATATTTTGCTACTAATACAGTTTTAGTGGTATTTTGGAACCAAACCAATTTTATTGTAATTGAACTTTCAGATCGTTGGATCAGCACCGAACTACCCGTACGGAACTATGGACGATATACAGGCGCTCTCGAAGGTAGCGGTGGAGTACGATGTGCCGTTGCACGTGGACGCGTGCCTCGGCGGTTTCGTGGCAGCTTTCATGACGGCCGCCGGACACCAGGTGCCCGTGTTCGACTTCCGGTTACCCGGCGTCGCGAGTATTTCAGCCGATACGCACAAGGTAAGAATTATACAGTAACTCACAGGTTCCATCCAGGTTATACCACAACACTTATTCTAGCCCCAAAAAGATTTAATCCTAATCAGCTCATCAATAAACAAATAGCTGATATAATTTTTTCAACTTTACAAGAATGAAATAAATGTTTCATAGACAGAGAATTCATAGATTTTTTGGTATATGCTCTCAGTATGGGTACGCGCCAAAAGGTACATCGGTGATCCTATACCGTCGCGCGGAGTACCGCCATTGCCAGTACACTGTCACCACCGAGTGGCCGGGCGGCGTCTACGGCTCACCCACCGTCAACGGTAACCACGTCGCCTATTATCTACCACGTTTTTTTTTGATGATGTGCGATTGGGAGTAATTTTGACTTTTACAGTTCATCAGATTCCGAGTTCATGGACTCGGGTTCACAGCCTGTTTTGTCTACCACCTATCGCATAGTAGTTCTTATATCGCGTTAGAAGCACTTTATATTTATATATATAATCAAAAACAGCTGTTATATTCTATGGATAATCTTAAAAAGATGCTAAACTGCGGAATAATTTCCGTTGTCAGAGACCGTCTAGGTAAGTACCTTTGCAGCTTCTATTTCTGTCGTCAAAAGGTAGTGTGTAAACATTACTGTTGAACCAGTTACATAGTTATTCGTGTAGATATGATGACTGGCATATTATTGTTTAGTAAGGCGATTAGTGAAGTGTAAACATCTCAATTAGTTTCTCATTCATTATAGTTTATCATTTGTCTTAAGTTGACTCGCCGTGTAGCTTAAAAAAATGTTCCAGGCAGCAGAGCAGGTGGACTAATCGCCGCTTGCTGGGCGACCATGATGTATGTCGGCAGATCCCGCTACGTGCAGATGACTGATGAAATCATCACCACCGCTAGATATATAGAGAGCGAGTGAGTATTAGTAACTAGATGTCGAGGTATGGATTTTATCTGTTAGAGAAGTCAGATTCTGGTAGAGGAAAACATCGTTACTGATGGTAGGTCTTCGTTGCCGGAGATCGTCTTCGTAGGCGCCACTGCAACTCCTATTTCTGCTGCCAAACAATAGTGTTCAAATATTGCTGTATTTCTGCGCTGCCCGCATCGCCGAGCAATGGGAGCCGTCGTTTATACGAGTTCATATGTTGGGGATGTGAGCCATTACTCACCATGCTGCCCCAATGCAGGTTGGTGGGAGTCAGAGCCTCGTTTGTTGATTATCAGGGTACACCCTTGAGTAGATCAGATATAAGCAAAGAGTAAATTGTGTATCATAATAAATCATTAAATGTGATACTTGTCATAATTTCCGTTAAAATATTGGTGGAATAGTTGTTCTTCTGGTAGTTACCAGAAAGAGAACCGAACTAGGGACAGACTGGCATACAAATTATGATATATATGGACAGATTCCTTATCTAGAACAATTGAGTCTAGAGTCTTTGTGAATTTTGTATTAAAAGAAGAAGATATGGTTCACGATAGGATAAAGGATTCTAACTTGTGACCTAAGATTAGAAAGTCGTACCCAGTTTTTCGGTGCTCTTATGTTATTCAAATATTCATATACTTCGCAGGTTAAGAAAAATTGACGGTCTCTTCATATTCGGCAAGCCGGCTACCACGGTGGTGGCGTTCGGTTCGAACCAGTTCGACATCTTCAAGATGGGCGAGTTCCTTCACAAGAAGGGCTGGGCCCTCAACGCTCTGCAGTTCCCATCTGGGTACGTTTCTTTTCTAATTTATCTATTTCAATATGAATTTTATTTTATGGGTTGTTTTTTTATTGCCATACTTTCAGTTTATTTATGTCCACTGCTGAATAATATATTGCCCCACAAAACTAGTGCTACTAAAAGCATGAATTAGATTAGCTGTTTAGAAGACGTAATGGTTCCGCACAAGAATTCACGGAACCTAAGCCAACCTCACCTGCTCGTGGTGCACCCTGATATCCAACAAACGAGGCTCTGGCTTCCGCCAACAAGCATTGGGCCGGGCGGTGGGGGTATGGTTCTGATCCTCTTATATAAACCCTTCCAAACGACGTTCGCTGATGCCCAGCGATGCGGGCAGCGCAGAACCAATCGAAGTGGGGATCTTTGGAAGAGGTCTATGTCCAGCTGTAGACGTCTATCGGCTGATGATGATGATGATGAATGCTCTTCTATCTTTTAGAGGAGAGTGGTATGCTGAAATTATATAATACAATTCCCTCATTCACCATCTGAAGATCAGGCACAAAGTGCGCCTCCTTCCTAATGTTGTAAACATCCCCAGTTAATAACTGGCCTTGCTCTCCCCTCGTGAGAGGAGGCAGTTCCCACGGTGGGAATATTTACAGGGCTTTTAATTATTATTTATCCTTTTTGAAGTATATCTTTGAAATTAGTATTCACATCTGCGTAACCCATGCGCACACTCAACCGGGTGTATCCGAGCGCTTCGTGGCTGACGTGAAGGAAGTCGCCAGCGTGTGCAGGAGTCAGGCCGGTGACCCGGTGCAAGGAAAAGTGAGTTGTATTTTTTTAATGAATTAAAATTGCAGCAACTTTCTTTAACGAACGAAACATGATAGAGTAGTAGATTAGCGCCGGATCTTGGATCTCTGTGGGATCAAATCAGAAATAAGGAGATCCGCAGAAGAATTAAGATTATCGACATTGTCCTACGAGACGCTAGGCTGACATGGTAATGAGCAGTGCACATAGCTCATAGAACCGGTGGACTTTGGGTACTAAAAAAGCCGAAACGGCAGACTTCACATTAGTAAGCGCGGCGGGTGCAGACCTTTCATTAGGTAGACAACTGACATGAAAAGAGCCACTGGACTCAAACAGTTTGGCCACACAGTTTTGGGGAAGATATTATTAGAGCCTATATATCTATCTAACAGTAAACATATATAATCTAACCTATATATCTAACAGTAGACATCCATCGGTTGAGATGATGAAGAATACAGTACTGCGATATTGGCACACCGTACAGAGAAAAGACAATTATTTTACTTTACTTCATCTTTTTCTTAAGGTGGCCTTTCTGATTACCTATTGGCTTTTCCGATTACGGAAGGTTGGCGGTCAGTTCACCATATTACTATTATTACTTTACTTTACTGGTAACTATTGCCGCACACCTTTTCCCATCATATGAACGTTCTGCTCGTCTCGTAGTATGAACCAAAAATACTAGAAGAATGACAAGACATGTGGTTTGAGCGGGAGGAGTAGAAGTACTGGCCAAAACGTAAATGTATGTATTGTATGAAAGAGGGAAAGTGTGGATTGTGAATTGACGGTTGATAGAAGGAAAGAGAAGGTTAGTTGTGATACGGGCATTTTATGAGGCATTACAGAGGAATGAAGGACATATAAGAAAGAAAGTAATGAGAATGAACGTGAATGGTTATAAGGGTAGAGGAAGACCGAAGAAAGTGTGGATGGACTGTGTGAAAGATGACATGTGTAAGAAGAGTGTGAATTCAGATATGACAGATTATAAAGGTATATGGAAGAGAAGTACATACTGTGCCGACCCCACATAGCTGGAAAAAGGGTAGGAGGAAGAAGGAGACGGAAGGAGAAAACGAAGTGGACATGCCTAATATTTTAAAACTGCATAAATATGGTGGTCTATGTTCCTCATTGAATTTTTTTTTTCTAATTAGTGGTAGGGAAGATTAATAATAATAGACATTATTCAAATAATAGGTAACACGGTAGGTCTTCCTATTTTTATTTTGCTGGTTAACGGTTTTTTTTTATGGGAGCCCAACTCCTTGTGTACTAAAAGCTGCTATTATCAAAATTATTTTAGTATCGATATGTACCATCTTACTGTGATTTAGAGTGAATATTGTGCTGTGTAAACATCCCGGCTAGCGTTATCGAAAGATAAGTGTAAGGGGTCCTGCACAACAACTCACGGATCCCAAGTCAACCTCAACTGCTCGTGCTGCACTCTGCTGATAAACAAAGGAGACTCTGGCTCCCACCAATCCGTATTGAGTCAGCGTGGTGGGAAATGGCCTAAATCCATATGAAGCCCTACAAACGTAGCGACCTTTGGAGGGGCGAGGCATGTCCGGCACTGGACGTTTATCGGCATATTAGTAGTAGATAAAGCATTCTTCTCATATCACCAAAATAGGAAGCTTTTTTTTTTCTTTAAACCCTTTCCCTTTCTCCCTTTTAAACGTTCGCTTCCCCGTTGTTGGTCAGGGCCTTTATTTTTTCAATCATTTGCCATCCTTTTCTTACTTTTGAACTCATTCCAATCTCTCTTATCTTTTCGCTCTCTACTCTTCTTGCACACTCTTTTTCTTCTGACATTCTATATCCCATTTCTTTCTTTTACTTCTCTCCTGAGCGAAGACCGTCGTCTTATGTGTGACTGCACTACGTAGTGGTCGACGTCTTGAGACAAGTTTTTATATTTAATTAGTTATAACGCAAATAAATTTCAACAGATGGCTATATATGGAGTGGCGCAGGAGATATCCGACAGGAGCCTGGTGTCCGACATCACCAAATATTTCATCGACTCCATGTACTACCTGCCGACACCGGACGACCAGTGAAGAAGCTAGTCGGCAATACATTCCCGTATTTATTTGTTATTTATGTATTATAACTAAGAATCGATGCGTGGGAAAATAGCCCACATTTGGGAAGTAAGCTGATGTAGATTTAAGAAATAACTGCAGTTTTTGCTTGCTTCTATTTTTTTTATGTTCGTGTATGATTTTTGTCACGGAGTATATTTTGTATTTACCAACCCTCACTTGACCAGCGTGGATGGCAAATGGCCTTGACTCCATTTGAGAGAAACCCAGCGGTGGGAGCATTATGAGGGCTGTGTATTTTTGTGTTTATTTTGTAATATTGTATAAGTATTACCAAATGTCAAAGTAAGGGTTAAGTATTAATGGTTAAGGGAATAACTTTAGATAAACATTTTTTTAATTTTGATTTTTTTGGGTTTTTATTATCTTTATTTATTTGGACGTGTGTTTGTTAGAATTGGAATATTTTGTATACATTTTCTTTCTATTGTAATTATTTGTTATAATTATGACTACTGAAGGTTAGATCAATCCAACGTTTGTCTTTAGTCGGTAATCTACCGTCAAAGAGTAGTGTGCAAACATTACTTTATTTTGTTCAAAGGGCGTTGTAGCTATTTAAATTATTATGGGTTGTAGGAATAAATATATTTTCAGCCATAAATTCTGGTCAATTTTATATAAACTCAAAGTTTGTTTACCAAATTTTACAATTAGAATCATTTCTAATCGTGTAATTAATTAACCTACTCAGAAGGTTTGTATGTTTGTCGTTGTGTAAATATAGAGGTGCTTTAAATCTTATAAAGCCTTAAATAGAAATAATAAATTCGTACTTGGCCAGCGTGGTGGATAAATAGCTCCGATTCCCTCTTTGAGGAATCCTCGAATAACAGCATTGGGGTTGTATTAAGAAAAGTATAAGGAAATCAAATTGTGCAATACTTCAATCTTTTAAAAACAACAGTTTGTCATTACAATATTTTTTTTGTTATTTTATATTATATTACGAAGTCCTGCAGAAGTTGTTTAATTCCGTCATACTAGAAGGCCGATCGCCTCGGGCATGGCACGGAGGTGTGGTGGTGCTTTTCTTCAAGAAGGGAGATAAAACCCAGTTGAAGAATTATAGACCCATCTCACTTTTGAGTCATGTCTACAAGTTGTTTTCCAGGGTCATCACGAATCGTCTCACAATCAGGCTCGACGACTTCCAGCCTCCCGAACAAGCTGGATTCCGTAAAGGCTACAGCACCATAGACCACATTCATACGCTGCGGCAGGTTATACAGAAGTCCCATGAGTATAACCAGCCCCTATGCTTAGCGTTTGTGGACTATGAGAAAGCCTTCGATTCGATTGAGATATGGGCCGTGTTGCAGGCCCTCCAACGGTGCCAAATAGACCACCGGTACGTCGATGTTCTAAGGTGCTTGTACGAGAACGCCACCATGTCAGTCCGCCTCGGAGACCAGAGCTCGAAACCGATCCGATTGCAGCGTGGAGTAAGACAGGGAGACATCATATCTCCGAAACTGTTCACCGCTGCATTGGAAGATGTCTTCAAGCTTCTGGATTGGAGAGGATATGGCATCAATATCAACGGCGAGTACATCACGCACCTTAGATTTGCCGACGATATCGTGGTTTTGGCTAAGACCATGGAGGACATCAACACAATGCTCGATGATCTTTGTAGAGTTTCACAACGAGTGGGTCTTAAAATGAATATGGACAAGACCAAAATCATGGCAAATGTCCATATTGTACCCACTCCAGTAACAGTTGGAAGCTCTACACTTGAAGTTGTTGACAGATATGTCTACCTCGGACATACAATCCAACTAGGTAGGTCCAACTTCAAGAAAGAGATCTCTCGTCGAATCCAACTCGGATGGGCAGCATTCGGGAAGCTAAGACATATCTTCTCGTCCAATATACCGCAGTGTCTCAAGACAAAAGTCTTTGACCAGTGTGTGTTGCCAGCGATGACATACGGAGCAGAGACGTGGCCGCTTACTGTGGGCCTTGTCCGCAAGCTCAAGATTGCCGAGAGGGCGATGGAGCGAGCTATGCTCGGAGTTTCCCTGCGAGATCGAATCAGAAATGAGGAGATCCGCAGGAGAACCAAGGTCACCGACATAGCTCGAAGGGTCGCCGTCGCAAAGTGGCAATGGGCAGGGCACATAGCTCGCAGAACCGACGGCCGTTGGGGCAGAAAGGTTCTCGAGTGGCGGCCACGTACCGGAAGACGTAGCGTGGGCAGACCCCCCACAAGGTGGACCGACGACCTGGTCAAGGTCGCTGGCAACCATTGGATGCGGGTGGCCCAGGACCGGTCTAAGTGGAAATCTTTGGGGGAGGCCTTTGTCCAGCAGTGGACGTCTTCCGGCTGATTGGATTGGATTGGATTGGATTTTGTTATTTCGCTAGATTCGCATATGTTTAAACAAAAAATACTTTGTTGGAATTTATACACGATTAAATTCTATGACAAACGTATAAAGGTTTTTATTCGATAAAAAATTTTTTTTTCGACGATCGATGGGTTGTCTTCGGTACATCCTCACCCTTATTGTTATATATAGATAAATGTAAAAGTTTATATCGATATTGTTATATAAATATATATGTTCGAAATTGGAAGAATTGTTTTCTTTTCCCACTTTTAACTATGCGGTAAAATAAACTCGTTTGTTTATAGCTGAAATGAATAATTGTTATGGATGGTACGAAAATTCACGTGATAAGAAGTGGCCGGTATATCTGGAGAATCGCAGCTGCTTTTCTCGGTGATACTACAATGGAATTCAAGTAGGTGTCGGTGATAACACCATAAGGTGATGATCAACTGTGACAAGAGAGAGAATGCTAGTAAAGTAGAAGGGCTAATTCATGATGATCATTACTTAAAATGTTTTTTGTATTAAAATACTCAAAAAATTACAACTTGCTATGTTCTGGGGGCCTATGTTCAGCAGCAGAGGTCAAAATGATGATATATATTTATGACTAAATGAAGATGATAACATCTATCCAAGTAATAATGATTAGAAACGAGTTTTACATTCTGAACTATATAATTTTTGTTTAAAAGCTGAGGTTACACCAACAGGCAAAATGCGTTCAGACATTCTTTACCACTTAATCTTGGGAGTGATGGAAATAAATATTATGTACATTTTAATAAAGATATACTTAATAAATGGAAATAAATAACTTACATAATTTAAGAGAGATATAAATATATCTAAATATATACACGGATAATATAAAAAGTAATTATTATCTAACACAAATCTATGACTTCTGTCACTTAATTTTCTATCGCTCGTCAAGTGTCGTCCAACTTTAAAGGAAATGTATAATAAAATTTAATGTTTTGGGTAAGATGATGATAATGAAATGTACGCTGTTTTATTTAATTTGTGCACATTCAATGATGATGGTGTGGTCCAAGATAAATTATTGCGGGGCAAAGATGTGTGCGAATACGGACATGCATACGTTTTGTAAATATTCTGTGAGTATCCATTCTGTTCAATATATATTTTATGTACATTGTACTGCCAGTTGACTTTAACTTCACAAGATGACAATGAGATAGAGTAGAAGTAGAGGTAGTGTTACAACAGAACATTCGGGCTCTCGTTTTTTGATGGCGAAACGTTAATGTTATGGCGGCAGTAACAGTAATAGGAGGCAGAACTAAAATAAAGTAGGTTCAGAAGACCTTATCATTATCAAACGCGATGGCATATGGTCTCAGAATCGATCCAAGAATCTTCGTGTTACAAATGAAGTTAACCGCTGCACCGCGGAGGTAGTTACTTATAAAGATACTGATTTACCGTGTAACCATGTAAAACCATGTAAAATTTACCGTGTTCCAATATAAAGATTTCTGGTGAAATCGATTGAATAACGAGACGTTCTGTGTGTTAACAGTAAATTGGGGTACAAGAATAACAAGTCTGAATAATTTTATTAAAAGCAAACTTTCTTGCTTGTCGGCAAAACAAGGCACTGTTTTACTTCAAAGCGAAAATGTTTTTAGTAGTAGTTCTCTGTTGCTGGAGACCGTCCAGTTAGGTACCACCGCAGCGGTTATTACAACTAGCTGGTGTAATTACTGGGGTAATGAGACCTAACAACTTATGTCTCAAGAAGACGAACTCAGTATGGTGCTGTGTAAGACATTCTAACTAGCGCCACGTTGTTATGGGCGGGTGCATCACTTATTATAAGATGAACATCCTGCTCGTCTCGCCGCTGCGTAAAATAAAAAAAATATCCGAAATGAACTGAATTGGTTACTGTTAATAATATTATAACTAGTAGTAAAATGCTTGTTTATGTATCTAAAAAAACATCTTTAGGAGAATACACCTGGTCCATTATGCATTGGATTCATGCCGGCGAGTCTCACCAAAGAGGAGAAGCTGAGTATAATATCGAGGTTAAATCATCGGCGGAATGACGCTGCGCTGGGATTACTTGGCTACCTGCCCAGCGCCGGGGACATGCTTACGTTGGTACGATGTAGTCTTTGTTCTGCTTTGCGACTACAAATTGTGCTTCTTATCACACACCACCAGATTATACCACATTATCTTCTTTAGGAATAAAAGTTGACCTCACCTCTAGGCGGGATAATATCTAGAAAGAGAGAGAAATCTGAAGGAATAAAATTTTCTTTGTTCCTCCATAACGCAATCAGTCGTATTTTTATCTAAGCTATTGTTAAAATTTGGATGGAACTTCCTTTCTCAGATCAGATAATTAGTACAGCTGCCTTGGCTCCATGTGGAGGTTAGATTACAGATGCATTAATTAAATTTATATTTCGTTCGTTAAAAGCGCTGGGTGGAGGAGTTGGCGCGCGAGGCCCAGCTGTGGGCGAATCAGTGCTTACCGCCGAAGTTTCCGGAGGAACATGACGTTTGCCGTGATTTGTGTTAGTTTTATTTTAGAGTTATGAAGAAGGTTTCAGAAATATTTTAAGTTTAAGTCCTGTTTATATCGGCTAAACCGATTTCTTTCCAAAGAAGTGACATTGACAAAGTTGCAACGGTGTCGCAGAATTTTAAACGAGGAGTGGAATTTTATTGATAACCCTCAGCGATATTTATCCAACAATTCTGCTGGCTACAATATTTCACAAAGGGTTATATTGTTTCGAACATAGGATAGAGTTTAGTATTTGCTTTGAAATACAGCTACCAATTTTCTGTTATTTAGATTCAATCCCAGTCGGTCAGAATGTTGTGTCGGTGGTTGGTGAGGCGCCGGGGCTAAGGGTCGAGTCTCTGGTTGACTTGTGGTACATGCAGGGCCGACACTATAAGAACAATATCACTTCGTACGTTCCGTAAGTATTATCCTATTACATTAGTTTTTAGATGTGTAATTTTATAATACATAAATTCAATATAAGAGACATTTTTTTGTAATCTTATTCTTGTTTCAGTTCTTCGCATAACCGGAGCTATTACGGTGATTTTGGTCAAATGCTGTGGTCTCGCACATTTATGGTCGGTTGTGGGCGCAGCAGATTTATGGTAAGTTGTTTTTTATTTTCAACCCTGATTAGTAATTATACTGCTGCACCCTTTTCTGGCGTTAGGCATAGTGTGAAATCAAGTTTACGGTTCGCCTGATAGGTAGCCGTTAACGTATCCGGTAATATCGAAGGTATTTCATCTCGCCATAAATCACTACGAATCGATGATGCGGTGCTTGTGCTTTGTTTCGTGAAGCAAGTCTAACATATATTTGTAGAGATTTAAATTTAATTTAATTATTAGACTATTTGGCAAGATCGCCTTCGAACTGTCGAGCGGCTGGTATGTAACTTAGCACCACGGGGTCCTCGGCCCAACCATGCCCTATGGCAGCCCGCCCGCCCGACGAGCCTATGTCCGCCGCGCACCCGACCCGCCACACAGTACCCCGGTTTATGCGCAGTATGTAAGTAAACACAAAGATATCGATATCTATGTTATTATATTTACATTTTAAAACACAAGATACTTTTATTAAGAAATTTATATAAACTGATGTTAATAAAGTAATGTCATATGTAATTATTTATAATACAACAAAACTAAACCTATATAAAACAGGTTCTTGTATCCATAGATTTGTAGGAACATATCGATTAATATACTTACTTATGTAAAAAGTGAAAGTTAACAAAAGAGATGTCGATTTCAGATGATGATCAAAAATTTATGGATAAAAAATGTAAAATGTCTCTAGAAGATACAATAATTTTAAGTACATTGTTAGAGTTAGAGCGAAATACTACATTTGATAACGTTGGTGACATGGATGAAATATATCTAACCAAATTAGTAGCTATAGCTATAGAAAAATCGTATAAAGAGGCACAGAGGATACGTTCTGAAGATGTCAAAGATATTGTTCGCAAATTAGGCTTTAACGAAGACGATTACGATGAATCGATGAACAAAAAGATTAACCGTGAAAGAAGAAAAATTAGAAGATATATAAACAGGCCAAGTACATCGAAGAGAAAATTAAGGACTGTTGGGAGACCGAAAGCCTATTATTTATATGAATTAAACAAAGAAGATGACGATAGTAGAAAAAAATGTAAGTTACCCTACGACATAAGAGTCCAAAGTTTAAACTGAAATGTTACAGAGAAACATGTTGTATATGTTCCAGATTTCGTGGACATAGGTCCGGTAATACACAAAGAAATTAAAACAGAAAATGTTCTTACAAATGACAAAGGAAATGGAGAAGTTTTTGTGAATTCGGATTCCGATAGCGAAATCACAACTGAAGGTGTGCCGAAATTTATACGTTATACATGGAATGTTTTGGAAGAATACTTTACTAACTTACGACTATATTTCAGATATAAAGATAATGAATGATGAAAGCAACGATATCGTAAGTTCACTTTCACAGGAAAATAATTCGGCAAAATTTACAGAAAATTCCATGAATGTAACTTTAGACGAAGATTATAGTTCTGAAATAAGCGATCAAGTTATTGAAGAGTATTTATCGGATCGTAAGTCAGGACTTGGAGTATCTAAATCCTTAAGGAAAATATATAACTAACTTACTGATCGAAGTATGAGCCTATTTAGAATTTCTAACAATATCTAACTTTCACGAAGTCGAAGAGGTTATTAAGAGTTTAAACATCCATTCTGAATTAGACGGCGTAGTTCGAAAGGACGTTGACATTTAAGAAAGCTATGTACTACAAAGGAATTTCTATGTTAATTTAGAACAGAGTCGGGAGGAAGTACAAAATGTGCACATTCGTTGTATGCTAAAACAATTGGATTAGACATATCGTATATATGTGTATATATTTAAAGGGAATCTCGCGTGATAAGGCAATGAATAAAATTCGTAAACTATTGCAAAATACCAGGGTAAACCACGTGATAAAAATAGTACGATGCAATATTAAAAAAATAAAATAAAAGCAAATATTTATTTTTCTATATTTACAGCTGAAACTGCTCGCCAATTACAAGAGACGTTGCTAGGTATGGAGCAGACCATGTCAGGTCAGACCGCGGAACTGCAGAGCACATTTACAACCAAACGATCTACTACATCCACTCCGGCAAAGGTAGTCTGTTAAAATTTTAATGTTTTCGATGATACGGTTTTTATACAAATAGTGATATTTGGTATAGTAACATATTGGTCATGGCGAATATCAAATTATTAGAGTTATCTGTCTCTGTCAATATTACCGTTTGAGGGATCATGGATACAGTATGTTTGTAGTTTTTAGGTTAAATGAAGTCTAACACAATTCTGCCACCATTGTGGCCATTCTTGGTTTTAATTATCATAATATTAACCAAGAGTTGTCTAGATGGCAAATTAAGTGTTTTGTTTAAAAAATTACATTCTTAACATCAAACGAACATTAATCCACTCTCTCCACGTTTGTACGTACGGTGATACTAAAGTTTTATATTAGTCTTTCTCTTCCGTTCAGGTCCGACGGGAGCTGAGGTCTACTGAAAGTGAAGATTTCAAAAGATTCATGGCTATGTACGATAGGACGAGGCAAACGACGATAGAAGAAGCGGGAGAAGAAGATCGGGATGATATAGAGGCCATGAAACATCAGGCCGTGCGGGGTGCTAAGGAGGGCACGGTGCTGCAGACGCTTCTTGGCTACCTGCCCAACATGAAAACACTCGGCCTCACATCGGGTCCCGTTTACGGTTCAGCTACTTTAAGCAGACCATCTTTCTTTTTACACACATTTTATATCCTTTTATTTTGTATTTAGATTTATTTTCGATATTTATTAAAGTTTAACTTGTCAAATCTTGTCTATTGATTTCGCTTCGACGATACCTTGGTAGATACAGTTCTTTTTAATTTAAAACAATTGAGAACTCTTTTCGTTTCCTTTATTTGTTATTTTTACATATATTTCTAGATATACATTTTTAGTTCTTAATATATATCTACAACATCAGATCGTCGCTGCGACAGTTCTTTTCCGCAGTTAGCAATGTCTGATGCAACATAAACAGTTAAAATTTTTACACGGTGTATTGTTATAGGTACGCGTATCGTTTGCTGCTAGGTGAACATCCTGGTTGACTGCCCTTTATAAAAATAATCTAAATATTAAAAATTGATTTTTATCTTTCAACGATTCCTTACGTGTTATATTCATTCAGTACAATTATTTTGTTCGTGTAAATGATTATTCGTTTTCACAACGTGGCTGTAGTGTTTGTGGTGTTCAGATTTAGGGCAATGTTAAAATTGTAATGAACGTCGCCCGACGTCGGCGTCGCTTCGGTCATCGGCCGCCGCTCGCCGGCGTCGAGCTTGCCGCTACTTACTATAACATTGTCCTCGTTATAACGTGCTATATCCTGTTAAAGTCTACTATCACTGTTCGATAGGTTTTTGCTTCCGGAGGCTATGTAGTAACAGGAGACTTCTACCGTCAGGCAGTAGTGTGCAAACATTATCATCAGACGGTCTATGCTGCGCTGCTCGTATCACCAGGTTCCATAGTTCGTCGTTTGTAGAGAGGATTTGGGCCATTTCCTACCACGTTATCCCAATGAGGGTTGGTGGGAGCCAGAGCCTCCTTTGTTGATTAGCAGGGTTCCCCACGAGCAGGTGAGGTTGGCTTTGGTCCCGTGAGTTGTTGATGCAAACACTACTGTGTTCCGATTTGAATGGCGCTGTAGCTAGTGCTTTAATTACTGTTGAACGAGGCGCAACATTTTATCTCTCAGGCGAATTGCGCAATATGGTTCAGTATATCCACTCTAGCTAGTGCACATCTCCTCATTTTAAGTACATAAAAAACATATTTGTAATTATTTGGTTAAGAATTTAATCACAATTTCATGTGTAAATGATATCCGAATATTTAACTTCAAATAAAATAACAAATAGCAAGTTTACAATAGCGTTATAACGTGCTATTAGCATTAAGGCGCAGCTCTATTCGATACTGTATTGTATGGTCAGTGCGGTAAACATAGCCGTTGTTGGTATTACGAGTGCGTTAGTTCGTGCCCATTTGTGGGCCCGGATACAACAAGTTTTACTATTCACGGTGTATTATACTAAGTGGATACACTGCACCACAGATAACGTGCGCGATAAAGAGATAAAAATAATCGGGGGTCAGTATTTTCGCAATACGTAGAAGTTCGTAGACTTCTCTACGAGATTTACAGCATCACTAAAATGTCGCCTGTTTTGTTTCACCGAACAGTGCTTTTATTTATATTTTTGTTACAATTTAATGAAATTAATGTTTTCCTTTGTTCATGATAGTATGTTAAAGATATTTGTAAATTTTTTTTATCATTATTTACTATCTTGTATAACTTTACACATCTTTTCACGGCTTTTATGTTAAATTATTTGTTCCGGCTTTGCCTTTAATATAACATTTGTATTCGTTAAAATGGACAATTATAATACCGTTAAACAAAGCAGGGGTGGTTTTAAATTTAGTAAAAGTCTGTGTCCTAGATTACAATTATTTATTGTTAGAATAAGAGATATGAACTACTGTGAAGTATACCTTTGTAATACATTTCTGATCACTTATTTTTACTATTTTTTATTTATAGTTTTAATTTGTTAAATTTCAGTTTCAGTTTAGTTAATATATGCTTTTTAATCACTTGTAATTTTACTCGTAAATGTAATTGAATACGTTCAATGAAAATATAGTTACTCTTTAATGTAATACTATATATATCTCAGTATAATGACCAACGACACGAGTCACGGTTCCACCGAGACGAGGGATGCGCGTGGTGCCTGGCTGAAGAAGTCTGATGACGTCAAGATTGAGTTCGGGTTCGGGATGCCGTTGGGGTCCATGTCGGCGCATCCGGCGTTCCACTCCGCATGGGATATTGGCTGGTGAGTACATTTTTTAAAACCTGCTACCTATACCTATATAGGTTATCTTGTACTTGTTTAAAAACAATATTGATATAAAAATTTATTGGAAGAGTAAGAAAAAGTAAAATAGTAAAATGAGAAAAAAAGTTGTAACAATATGTAACGGCTACATGGGGTGTGAGGGGTCCCGCGCAACAACTTTCGGGACCCGAGCCAACCTCATCTGCTCGTGATGCATCCTGCTGATCAACAAAGGAGGCTCTGGTGCCCACCAACTCGCATCGAGGCAGCGTGGTGGGAAATAGTTTAAATCCCTCCATATGAATATACAAACGAAGGTCGCGGGAGGACATTGGATACAGGCAGCGCAGGATCATTCCATGTGTATATATATTATTTGGAGGAGGCCTTCACTGGACGTCTATGAGCTGATTGATGAATGGCTATACGAAAATCAATGTCCTTGACTTTTAAAGTATATATATCTTACATTTAAAAAAGATAAAAGATCATCAGGAGTTAGTACAAAAATACCTGCGTAACAGACTTAAGATGCTTTATATACAAGGTTTGTTTAATATCTGTTGTTTTGATATTGTCGTCAAGCCTTACGAGTTACTTAAGTTACTTATTTAAGTCACTCGACAATATATAAGAATGTTAAGGAACAAAACTGTGATGAAATCTTAAATTTTTTTAATATAGTAATATCAGCTACAGAACAAAACCAGAGGTGTAAAGGCACCCTCACAACAACTCATGGGACCCAAGCTAACTTCACTTGTTCGTAGTGCACCCTGCTAATCAACAAGCGAAGCTCTGGCTCCCACCAACCCGCATTGGACCAGCGTGGTGGGAAATGGTTCAAATCCTTCTATATGAGCCTCTATAAAGGACCGCCATTAGTGCCTGGTGGTACCGGAGGCTATGCTGACTGAGAGACGTTGGCAAAGCGCCGGAACCAATGCTAATCGATGTGGAGATCTTTGAGAGAGGCTTATATCCAGTAGTAGATATCTATTGGTTGATGATGGATGGAAACAAA
This sequence comes from Troides oblongomaculatus, assembly GCA_029032895.1. Taxonomy (NCBI): domain Eukaryota; kingdom Metazoa; phylum Arthropoda; class Insecta; order Lepidoptera; family Papilionidae; genus Troides; species Troides oblongomaculatus. Next base: position 1,985,110 of record JARDWC010000432.1, on the reverse strand, counting down.
ACAGCTTGGTAGCAGAAACATATCCAGCAACCAGTCACTAAAGAGACTCATTGACATTGCATTACTCGTGTAAGGTCTCTGTTGCCGGAGACCGTCTGAATAGGTATTACCTCAGGCCCTATTTCTATCGCCAAACAGTAGTCTGCAAACATTACTGTCTTCCAGTTCATAGAGTGCTGCAATGATATTACTGGGGTAACTAGACTTTATATCTTATGTCTCAAGGTGACGAGAGCAATGTAGTGCTGTGTATATTATCCCAACTAGCTCCACGTTGTCAGGGGCAGATGTTTCCCTTACCATCAGGTGAATGTCCTGCTCGTATCGTAGCTTTGTAAAATAAAAAAAATACATTGACCCTAATTTTATAGTACATGATAACAAAGAATTGATGTAAACACAAAGGTTTAGTTTATTTATTAATGGATGCATTTAATTTGTTAAAAGTTCAACACCCCAACCCTTGTCGCTTTGGGAACAGGTTCCCAGTACTGTACAGGCGTCTGCAATGGAAAATTTACCTCCCTGTGGATTCATTTTTAATGCTTCTACATATTTATTATCTGTTAATACATTTTGGTTTTGGAAATATTATACAATTGTTACAGCTTCCGCTTTATTGGTGTTACTCTCAGTAAGGAATTATCATAGGGTCTGAATAACCCACTCTCTTTATTGTTGATCTTTATGCATATTCTAGTGATGTTAAATATTAACTCTTAACAAAAAACACAAATAGTATAAGTAAATAAATTTAAAACACCTTTATTAGTACTATAATAATAAGATAAAGACTAAACAATAAATATAAAATTATTGCTGATTTTTTTATGTATACACTTCACCACGTTGTTGTCGCTATAGGCATAAGGTACTAAGCCCTTTAACCAAGAACAGTAATGTTAACGTGCTACTGTGGGCCTTGTGAAAAGGCTTCGAGTCGCACAGAGAGCAATAGAAAGGGCTATGCTCGGGGTTTCTCTGCGTGATGGAATCAGAAATGAGGAGATCCGCAGGAGAACTAAGGTCACCGACATAGTCCAAGAGATTCCCTCAAATGGCAATGGACAGGACACATCGCTTGAAGAACTGACAGCCGATGGGGCACTAAGGTCCTCGAATGGCGACCGCGTACCGGTAGACGTAGTGTTAGCAGACCCCCACTAGGTGTTAAGACGATCTGGTGAAGGTTGGAGGAAGCGCAGGATCGACTGATGTGGAGATCTTTGGGGGCTGATAATGATGATGATGATGATTATTGTTACGTGGCGGAAACGGGCTACGGTGTTACCTGCCTAGATGGTCTCCGGCAACAGAGACGTGCCACCAGTATAAGGTTCATATGTAACATGAAGGAAGGAGCTTTTGTATATTCCATTGCATGTGAATATATTTAACTACATAAATATTATATATATTAGGTTGGGGAAAAAGAAATCCGTTATTTTTTCGGTAGATGGCTGTAGTGATAAATTTCTCGTAAAGTATCGATCAAACAGTTTCAGATTTATGCTCGTTGGAAAGGTGACATTTCGCAGTAAAAAAATTCTTTTGCTGTTTTCCGTTTGGTGCATTCAATTGTGAATTACAGGGTGTTAAAAATGGAAGTGAACAAAGAGAAAATTCGGTACATTTTACAGTATTTCTTTGACAAAGGCAAAAATGCAAGCCAGGCGGCTAAAATTGTGAATGGTGTTTATGGACCCGATACTGTAACAGCCAATTATGTGCAATTTTGGTTTCGTAGATTCCGTTCAGGAATTTTTGATGTTAAAGATGCACCTCGCACAGGTAGGCCGGTCGCCGAAAATGTCGATAAAATCGGAGAAATGATCGAAGTTGACCGGCATGTTAGCAGTCGTAACATTGCCCAGGAGCTAAAAATGGACCACAAAACAGTTTTAAACCATTTACACAAAGCTGGATTCAAAAAGAAACTCGATGTTTGGGTGCCACACCAATTAACAGAAAAAACATGATGGATCGAATTTCCATCTGCGAAGCCTTGGCCAAACGGAATGAGATAGACTCATTTCTTAAACGGATGGTGACTAGAGATAAGAAATGGATCACATACGATAACCCTGTGCAAAAACGATCATGGTCAAAGAGCGGTGAAGCACCTCAAACGGTGGCCAAACCAGGACTAACGGCCAGGAAGGTTCTGCTGTGCATTTGGTGGGACTGGAAGGGGATTATTTATTATGAGTTGTTTCCATATGGCCAAGCACTAAATTCTGATCTCTACTGTCAACAACTGGACCGTTTGAAGATAGCAATTGACCAGAAACGGCCAGAATTGGCCAACAGGAGAGGTGTCGTGTTCCACCAGGACAACGCTAGGCCACAAACGTCTACTCGCCAGAAACTTCGGGAGCTTGGTTGGGAAGTTTTAATGCATCCGCCATACAGTCCGGACTTGGCATCATGCGATTACCATCTTTTTCTTGCATTACAAAATTTCTTTAGTGATAAAAAATTGGCATCTAAGGAAGATTGTGAAAATCGGCTACTAGAGTTTTTGCAAATAGAGACCAGGACTTCTACGAGAGAGGCATCATGAAGTTACCTTTAAAATGGCAACAAATCATAGAACAAAACGGTACATATTTGACCCAAATCGGACAATCCGAAGCATGTTAAATAAAGTTCTGAAGTTTATATAAAAATAATGGATTTCTTTTTCCCCAACTTATTATTTTAATTATATTATATAACACCAATATGTTTGGGATTCGAATCCGCGCCATCCTATTTAACTACTGAGCTTAACTGTATATTCATCACAGTAGTTGCTAAGGGAAGGTTACGCACAATTTTCGTTGTAACTTATCGCGTGCAATCGATATCGTTACTTCACGTCCGGTTTAATTCGTATCCCGGTATCCGGTGACCGTCGAGGCGTCGGGTTGCAACGACCTCGTCGTGCGATACCTTCCCGCTGCTGCAACTGATGCAACCAGCTCACTGGATAAGAAAATCGAAAGTATCCGTGCTGAAGACCCTATATTTGGGTACTACCGTAGCTTCTATTTATATCAGATCGTACTGTACATACATTACTGTATTCCGGTTTGAAAAGCGCTGTAGCTAGTGGGGTAAAGACAACATTTTGTTAATAGCAACAAGCGCAATGTGATGCTGTGTATATCATCTTAACTAGCGTCACGTTGCTATAGGCAGGAGTAATACTATCAGATGAACACATTGGTTTATTCGAAGAAATAATATCTTCATTATAAGTCACTTTACTGAGGCTACTTCTGGATAAGTACGGGATACTACTCTCTCAAGGATATCCACACCACTTAGTTTTGTACTGTCTGAAGCCGACAGCTTCCGGCGGTCTTCATCAGATCGTATAATGAATTTGATTTGCTAAATACGAGACTGACGACTATGATCTCATATTGTCATCGATTTTATGATACTATTATATTACTTTAAGACTTTCCACCAACATTCCACATAAACTATGATTAAAGATCATGGAGCTAACATCTTCGATAGAATATTACTGCATACAGAACATGCATACATCCAGAGATAAGAGATTATCAAGATTACAACGGAGTAAATTCCTTGATTCTTCAAAATAGCACCCTGAGATCAATGATAAAGTTGAAGGGTACAATAAACTTCTCAAGGAGCTGCTCTGGTATAAATAACCCAGTTTATTCGTAGCTTAACTGTTAAAAATATGAATGTATATGTCTTTAATATTTGATTTTTCATACGTAGAGACATAATTTACTCCTTCCCTTAAGTTGACTGAATGATTATGCTTCTACGGCGTTAAGTCCGCACTCCGTACCCTTAAGGTATTACGCAGAAAATAAATAAATCCTATATAATGAATACGAATAAAAAGCGAAGAATGAGACAGGACTGAAGACCAGATATAGAATTACATCAGGAATTGTTGTGGTTTAATCCGCTTTGTATGTGATAAAAACAACTGAGCAGAAAACCTTCGGTTGTATTTATAGTTCAAATGCAAAGTGCATTTCTGGCGTTAGAAAGGATGTTTGTTCGTTTGTTTGAACCTTACTTATTGTCTTTGGTAGTTGTTGTGGATATTAAGTAGCGTTTATTTTTTTCTTTCTCTTGACTTTGACTTTACTCCAGAATAAACAATACACAAATGAAACTATTGTCTCTAGTGTAGGCTCGTTCCGAAGCAGTAACTCGTTTGCACAGACAGTATTGATTTTGATTATTAAGTACAATCGATATATCCACGACAATACATACGATATTTTCACATAAAACCTATAACAGTATGTCACCATCTTTGAATGGTGCCATAACTAGTGAAATTACTGCGGTAATGAGATTTTATATCTTCTCTAAATAAGTCAAACACAATATGATATTATTCTCGATGGGCTTTAATGCTATATAATTTATTACAGAGGAATGTTCAGTATAGAGAACTATAATGTGAATAAGAAATAGGAAGTGAATCGGTGAGCTGAATTTAAATTACTAGATAAAAAAATTCTAGACTGCCGAAAGTAAATAGCAATGCAGATATATTTCATGATTAAATAACTTTAACATACTTAATGGTCACATTAAGTAATCTTAGGATATGAAATAATGTAATATTATGTATATCATCAGTATAATAAAACAGTTACTGTTGGACAGAGATAACTAGGCTATTAGAAGAATCTCTGTAGTGATCTATTCTAAGCTGTCCCACATCTACCGTTTCCGCGATTTTGATCTGATCATCGGTTCACCTCCGAGGATCACGCTAACAGTACATCTACTAGTAAAATTTCTATATACTTTAGGTTAAATAAAACCTTTTTTTCAAGTTTCGTTGTAGGTGACCTGATTTCTTACCGACCTTTCTGATTGAAATTTCCGATAACGCTTGATATAATTACTACATACAGTAATATTACAAAGTGCGCTTTATTACTTTTGTGGAATAAAATATCTAGTAAAGCGACACAGAGTTAATGTCAGTTATTTTTTATTTTATCAATACGTAAATAAAGAGGACAGAGATTATATGTCGTCTTTATTCTAAGTACGAGATGATACTGTAGATATTTAATATGTGTAGAGCGATATAGAGATACGATGAAATATCACTACAATACAATCAATATTACCCTTTGATACAAAAGATAAATAGTTATTATTAATTAATTCTATAAAATTTACGGGGAAACTGATCCATAAACAATAATGAATTATGATATTTTCTAGAAGGTAAGATGTTTTTTTATAACCTAAATATACCTAGAAGATTATCACCTACTCGTAAGTTGAGACTCATCCCGATATCTCTGGAACTATAAGGAAGAGTTGCGGGAGTGTTAATAACGGGAACGGACCCGGGGTGCAGTGTGAATATATCAGACAAATTTCAAATCGATTTCTCTACAACCACCAGCAAAGTGGGGAAAGGGGGGAGAAGAGCTGGTACGTAAAAGTTCAATATGTTTTATAATGTAAGAGCTCTTCTACGTTGTATAATTACATAGATAACTTCGAGCTGATTCAAATATATACGTTTCATCACATCCACTTCTTACAATTTTTATATGAATTACGAATATCTATATCCTACGTCTCACCTGTACAGGATATCCGTTGTAACAGTTAACTAAACAGAGAAAACTTTAAGAAAACAGCAGCAGTTTTCTCTGTGAATTTAGATTACTATGGTACATATTAACCTAAAGAGATTAGGAAGACCTATTTTTAGACAGTAGATAACAATAGTTTGAATTGATTACGATAAAAATATAAAATTGTGTCTTAAATGTTGATTTATAGTATTTGTTTATAGAAATTATTTATTTTCAACCCTTTATTTTGTATTCAACTGATAGCTGTTACAAAGGTGAAGGTGTACCGCGGTAGAAAATCGATTAATAAATTTCAATGCGCATTAAATTGCAGCTGACATACGCTGAACACTTCCTTTGTTTGTAACTCTTGTCACTGCTGCTTCAGTTACTATTCCAACTAATACAACAGTAACCAATTAATTAACAATTAATTCATAGTAAAAGTAATTACAACGCAGTCATAGATAATACTATGAAACTATGTCCAATAATTATAAACCAGCCTATGACATTCCTTTATATCATAATGGCGTAATGAATTCAACTCCTTACAGAATTTTTATCATAGCTTTTTTCTTTGCGATGTCGCAGTTTCTATAAATATGGAAACATAGTTGTTTATTAGTCATTTTGATGTTCTGTAGTTATTTTATTATTTTTACATATTAAAAGTATAAGTCGTTAAGAGTTTATTAATAGTATCAGCCGCCGTCGCGTGGCGGACACAATTTAATAATAAAGAGCCCACACAATTCTCTTAACAATCGTTTTTTTCGTTTTAATTTAATGTTATTGGGGAAACAGAAAAGGGTTGGATATACCTTTGATGTGACGTAAAGGGTTATGATGCTTATTTTCCTAAAAAGAACAGTAATTTTTCTTATAACTTTAACATATACCTAAGCGTTAGGTATCCCTTTTCCTTTTTTTATTCAACGAAGCGACAAGACCAGCTAAAGGTACACCTAATGATAGGTGATACGCCTGCTCATTACAACGAGAAATTAAGATGATATATACTGCAACATATTGCGTTCGTCGCTTGAGACATAAGATGTTAAGTTCCCCAATAATATACACCGGTGTTTGCATAGTACTATTTGGCGGTCATACCTAGACGGTCTTCGGCATCAGAGACCTACCACTATTAGACCTATAATCTCTTCTTGAAGAGGTCTGTTTAAAGAGGTAGTTAGTGCTGAGTAGGTATTTTTTTATATAACATTTACGTTATTTATGACTTTTTTTAGTATAACTTCTTTTTGATTATGGGAAGTAAACATAAGATTTGCAATAAATTTAATATCTCTATGTATAATACGTTAGTATTTAAAAATTATGCTGAATATTTCCCCATTCACGTCGGTATGCGACTTCGTGCTCCGCATGGTCCCCGAGCCGCGGCTTGTGTGCCTAATGTGATTATGAGATTCAGGTCAGGGGTGCTATTGCTGGATGCATAGGTTTATGGTAATACTGGGGGAACGTTACGTAATTATGCAACCAATATTTAACAGGAAAACCTAAGATAATATCAATTTTCATAAGCTCAATTCAATCTTGTCTATTTACCAGTTGCCTGGAAGAAATCGCTTTTGGGCGAAAATACTGCCTTTTGATGTCTTTATTATGTTTATGTATGACTATATTTCAGCAAATAAATAAAAATTAATTAGGAAGACTACATGCTGTAGAGTCGCAGAGAAAACTGTTGCCATGTCCTTGGCATTATTCCCGCTTTAGATGTCTTTTACTACACCCTGAAAGTTTAATGGTGGTCGTCTCCCATACGTAATGTTCTTTGATGTCACGACTAAATGTCGCTATTTAGCTTTATGCTACTTAATGTAATAGTAACTCAATGGTTTGACAATGCCGAAGGGAAAGCTTCCGGGCAAAAACTGGGTGAAGTGGTTTGTAAGAGGCTTTGCTGTAGATACTGCATACGGTATAAAAATATTTTAAATTTTGATCATATATTTACAAAATTCTAAAGAACTGAAAATAGTACCTATAAATATGATATGTTTTCGTCTAAATTTTACATAGTTTAAATATATTATGACACATAGAGCTCGGATTTTAAAAATTTGTTCCAGAGTCGTTTCCGTTTACCTTGCATATTGTAAACATGCGTAGGAGGGTAAGTTGCGCGATTTATTTATGTAAATAAGTATTATACTTAAGCTAATAATTCAATTTAACGTCTCAAAGATGGCATGCAAGTGACGCAATGGTTTATAGCATTGAAATGTTGTCAAGAGACTTAGATCAATTTTAATCACATTGGAACTAAAAATAGATTTTATGACTTCTTGTGGGCCGGTTGTTAGATGAAGTCTTCTACTGTTGCTGTAGTCACATAATTGCCTAATAATCTTGATACGCGTGGTACTAACTTTTAATCACTGTAATATACTTCTTAGTAGTTGAACTAAAGAACTACTACTTGAGTTATTGAAATAGAAATCTTATATGTTTATCACAAATTCAAACATTTATCAGCGAAGTTTCGATTGAAAATGAATTCCCTTACAATTTAAAACAAATATTCCTTCTCGTGATAACTATTTCAATTTCCTTTTAGTCCTTTATCTTTAAACCTACATATCTATATAAAAGTTTCTGTGATTATTGCTGAACAGATCGAGTAAAATTAAATAGTTATTTCCTATAAATATTCATAATATAAGTAAAAGTTTTAATATAAAACACTTAGTAAAGTCTGTTTTAATAAGCTGTACAAATAATCTGTTAGTTCATCTCCACATATAAATAAATAAACTGTTAACCTCTAATAAGCAAATGATGTACAATAATTTATTTATTTTAGCATACTTAAAAAGGTATTCAACAAGTTTTGACTGTTAGTAACGAATTAAAAACAAAAATTGGGTCATATTTACACAAATTAACTTCAACGTCTTACTACAGAGAATAAAAGGCAATAGTTTATAGACAGAGGCACCGCTGGTGGTAAAAGGATGTGGTATACAAGCAATAAATGAACATTTTAGTTAGTTAATTAGTATAATACCTTATGTAGAGTTTTATCATCATCATCAGCCAACAGACGTCCACTACTGGGCAGACATGTAGGAGCACGTATTGTATTTCCTTATATATACAGTACATATTATATTATCCCCTATATAAATCCCTATCCCGATGTTGGAATATTTGGGGGACGTCTATATCCAGCAGTGGATGTCTATCGGCTGATGATGATGACGATGATATTGTATTTCTATCTCCCTTACACCATATCAGCATTGCTGTGTTCCGCTTGATAAGAGAACCAGAGAATTATATGAGAGTATACTTTAATATATCTACGGCTGGAGACCATCTAGATAGGTCCCACCGCAGCGCTTATTTCTACCGACGAGTAATGTACGAGTAATGTTTGCACACTACTGTTTACAGTAGTGTGCAAACATTACTATGTTCCGGTTTGATGGGCGTTGTAGCTAGTGTAATTACTGGTGTAGTTTTAGCATGTTGTTTCAAGGCCATGAGCTCAATGTGGTGCAGTATATATCTTCCTAACTAGCGCCTCATTGTTATGGGCAGGCATTTACCATCAGGTGAAAGTTTTGCTCATCTGGCCGCTTTATTGAATAACGAAAATATGTTTAAATGTGTATTGTTTCAAAAGAGTGAAGGTATCTTTATGTACCTCTTTTTAATTGGTGTCCTTTGTTATCTTTCTCGAGTCGTGACCCTCGCATCTCGTGTACCAAAAATAAAATAATTAGGATGTCCATCGCAAACCAGATTATCTTATTAAAGCTTCTGAATTGTAAAATGACATCGCCGCCCACTCCTCAATTGTCCTTATTGAAGCAATCGTGCTGTGACCGAGACGCAGTATCCTCGAACGCGAACCGAGATCAAAATAAATTGATGTCTTCATAAAACGACAACAATCTAAATAAATGTTATTGCTTTGGTGATATGATGTACTGGAATCTGTAACGAATATACTTTATATCTGTTAATGTATCCTATTACACGAGAGGCTTATAAAAGCCGTCAAGACTCAGTGGTCGTTTTACTGGTGACAGATCTCTATTGCCGGAAACCCTCTAGGTAGCTACGACGGCAACGCCTCTTGTTACCAAACAGTACTGTTCTAACATTACTGTGTTCCTATTTAAAAGGGGTGGTAACTGGTGAAATTACTGGGGTAATGAAATTTAACACTTAACGTCTCAAGGTGACATGCGCAATCTTATGCAGAGTATATCATCCTAACTCTCTCGTGGCTCTACCACACTGTTACGGACAGTATCATCAGAATCATTTACTATCAGGTGAATGTATTGCTCGTCTCATAGCATTGTTAAATAAACAAAGATATAGTATAATGAGTTTGGATGCTTTAGTTAAATTCTTAATATCTTGAAACTACAGAACACAAGTTAGAAGTAAGTCACGGTATGTGTCTTTTAGTTAATTGTTGGGTTTACATCTATCATTAATTCCCTATTCCATATAAACTCAACTGAATCAGATATTAAATATCAATACGTTCATTCATCCTAAAGTTCGTTGTATTCAGTATAGCCGGTGAACTTTGACACAGTTTCGGCATCGCCTATCATTACCACCCTCACCGTCAATGGACATACATGTAAAGTTCACCGATCCACACCAATTGTTGGAGTCTCGCAATTACCAATCGATTTACTATCAACATGTGCCGTTTATTTTATACCATAAGAACTAAGTGTAGTAGCTTTCATGAACAAGGATTTGTAAGGAACTAAACGAAACTACATACTAAAAATCTTATCATTACTAATACGTCCAAATTTTTTCTTATGGCGTAGAGGTTTGTCTTTCCAATCCAAAACAATATGGAGGGACTTTTTTAAACCACCTGATTCACTACCCTCCTCTAATAGCAATGTTACCATCACAAGAACATTGCTTTATTTTGACCGTGAAACTGAAAATAAGAGAAATTCTGTAGAGAACTCTTCAATCAACTTATGTGGCTACAGAACCGAAGGAGAGAATTCCAATGTTGGTTTACCTGTGCCAAAACTAGAGGTTGTCCTTGCCGCAGTGGCATGTGATATAGTTCACTTAAATTAATTAACAAAAAAAAGGGGAATAAGAATATACTTGTGAGCATAGAACAGAACATTTTAATAAAGTAATTTATAAGTGCAAATGTGATGAAAAGGAAAGTGCAAAAGAGGTTTTCAGGAATAGTCTATGGCTATGGTTAAGAATTACACCTAAAATTTTTACTTCTGGCCCTAAAATTATTTATGGTTAACTCTGAATATTGTTAATAATCTTTAAACGTGTTAATCAATATAAATAACGACATGAAGAGAAATGTACTGTAAAATTGTTGCTGAACACAACTGCCAATTTTCCTAAAGAACTTGAATATTGTTGAAAAGTTTTTATAGGTAGTAAACAAGGACGAAGTACTTGCGTAAATAATACCCCAAAATACGAAACGAGGTCAGTTGTTAATGATCGACTCGTTCAACGACACGAAAGGTTTCAAAAAGATCGCAATGACCTTCCACCACCCTCCAACTGCTACCGACCTCCGCGAGTCATGACCGTTTGAATAATAAAATACCATATAATTAACCGTAATATATAACGTATGTGGTCGTTGAAAACGCAAAACGAATGTGGTCCTCGCGTCCATAGAGCTATCGAGGTTTCCGCAAACTCGTTGCCACGGCAACCGATTCAAAACAGAGTTGTCATTCATCAACCAAATTTCCCCGCACAGTCCGGTTCAAGGAACACAAGTGTAACACTTTCGTAACCCGGAAAATTATGTTAACCAATCCATCCATTTATATAGTGAACCATAGATATAGTTGAAACATACAGACGTACATATGTTAGCTACTGCGGGAAGATTGTTAAGGAGAAATATGGATTTCGGTTTCGGCGACTTCCTATACCCAAACGTGAGCGGGCTGCGGCCGTTCTTTGAAAGGGATGCGTTTATAGGGTGCGTTGATAATATTGAACTGGAAACAGGTATATAAAATAAACCGTATAAAAATAAGATTTAATCTTATCTCCACTCCACTCACACTGATGGTTGACTCAGAAAGAATGCTGTTGTATAATAAAAACTAAATAAGTAGAAATATGGTATGGTAGATTTATCTGTTATATGATTGTTAAATGTGTTAAATTTCATTCATTCACCACGTGAAACATAGAAAGAAGCTTGATGTTTTTTTTTCATACAACACAACTGAAGAGAGAAGTAGGACGCACAAAGTTTGCCTGCCGATAATACTGAAATGCCAATCACGATATTTACGCGGCACCGCCTTTTTTCGCAAAACTTTACATACTAGTCTCTCATTTTATAGTTTCATAATCTAAAGTAAACCATACCATATTCTCATGTATACTTCAGTTTTCTATTAGACCAAAATCGCTGCGGAAGCTATTACACGACAAAGATAATATTTCGTAAATTTCATTCATGATTAAAATTTGTTTTCTCCTAGTCCGTCATCGGGCTTTCATCAAATGGCGCGGATGATGGACCGAATGATGACGGAGAGCCTCCAGCCATTCGGTTTCGCGCGGGTCACGGCGCGGAGGAACGGTGACGACAAGACGCAGGAGCCTCGCGACGGCCTTCACAGCGGGAGGAACACGGCGAGGAGGGATAGGAACAGAGGCGACACGCACGCAAACACAGGCACCCGCCACCCGCCCACGCAAGGTGATATTAATAACAACGAATTAGTTTCGGCATACGGCACTTCAGACTGGAGATAAATTTGAGAATAACTCGCTCTGAGTTAAGTTCTGATTACTCAAGTGATGTTCGTAAATTATATTCCGCCGTCGAAACATCTCTATTGAGCGTATCCATGACTGCAAAAGCAATAGAGGTTATTAATAAACTAAATTTAACATTAAACAACATTGTTCTTTAGACCATTGATTTGTTAAATTTATGTATATATTAGTTTACAATTTTGCATGATTCCAGTCGTCAGACCTACTCAAGCTACATCGTTTCAAGAATCATCGATGGACCAAGCTAAACAGACCGATCCTACAACTGAGAAATGGGCAGGAACACTGCGCAGACGTGATCCCGACATACAACCAACTCTACCCACGATCATCTCCCGGAAGACGTCCACATCGTCTTCAGTTGGCAGCGGCAGAAAATGTCGATCAGTTGATCGCATACCGCGCGTGAAACGCCACTTGGCGCCTATCAAACCACTCCGAAAGTCTGATGACACACACGGCGACGTGACCATACTGGAGAGAGATGAGAAAGTGTTTGATACGTCTGGTTACGAATTGCATTTGGTGGAGACATTGGAGAGGGATATACTGCAGAAGAATCCGGACGTACGCTGGAAGGATGTGATCGGATTGGACGATGCTAAGGCTGTACTGCAAGAAGCAATGGTGCTGCCGCTAGTCATGCCTAATTATTTCAAGGTAAGAGAACCAGTGAAGATTTTTAATAAATAAACGGGCAGAATTTTCAAAACGTTGCATATCATTGGTATGGTTTAAATGTCATAACTTATAGTAGCATCATCACCATTATCATTTCATTCTATTGTCGTCCACTGTCAAACACTGACCTTCTCAACAAACACCAAGCCTGGTTATGCTTTACTGATCACTGTGTGAATAACGATTACAGCATTTGTACTCATTACAACCTTGGCGATTGTTGTGTGTGTGACTAACAATGCTTTAAGTATTTAAAACAAAGTTTGAAGAACCTGTCAGCCCAGTAGCTAATCCATTAACACATATAAATCCGCTTATTGTAAGAACTTCTGGGGCCTTTTCTCTGTGCTTTAACTTTGAACTTGCGGCTGTTTGGCACGTGTACGTACGAGTACAAATTGAGCTATCATCATTATCAGCCGACAGACATCCACTGCTGGACATAGGCCTCGCCCAAAGATCTCCACATCGATCAATCCGGAGCTATCACAGCTTCAATAATATGTATCACAATGTCCGATAATGTCGTTATTTCTATTAATACCGGAAAGTTCAACAGACTAAAAGCCAATGTACTACGCGTTTAGTAAAACTTGAAATATAGATCGATCATAAAGAAATTTGCTGGTACGAGGACTAAATCTGAGGATGAGGTTTGTTTTTTCAAAAATAGTTCTCGAAAAGTCATCCATTTTATGTATACAAATGCTAATTAGATTGTTCGGTCGTCATAAGCTTGCGTGACGGCTGCCTATGCTATATTTTATTAGTATTGCAGCGATATCGAAAAATCGATGTTAACTTTGTTGATATTTACAAATTTTTTCAGGGGATCAATTTGAATACCAATAAATCCTCAAATGTAAAACTACTAATGTTTCTTTGCGGTCTTCTATATGCATCTAAGACTGATTACCATATCTCCGGATCCATGAAGCCTAGAGACTTGAAACTTGGTAGGAATATTCCATTTACCGAGGATAGAACAGCTAAGAACGGATTTTTCGAAATTCGATCACTAAAAGGGAGTTGCTGGGGTGTTACGTCTAGCAAAGCTGATGGGGAACAGTTTGCTATGAATATGAATTATTATTTGATTGTAACTTTTATTTATATATTATATTTTTTTAACTATATTAATCTTTTATTCACAATAATTAAATGGGCTAAGTATTTTTTTTAATTCGACATGTTTTAAATTGAATTTTTATACTATCTGGAAGTTGGTACCTTTGAAAAAGTAACTTGCTTGAGTTTGTAATGTAGGTTTTATTTCCCTCGTATAGGGTATTCGTCGTCCATGGAAGGGAGTGCTGCTGACTGGCCCACCTGGCACTGGCAAGACGTTGTTGGCAAGGGCTGTGGCCACGGAGTGTCGGACTACGTTCTTCAACGTATCCTCCGCTACGCTCACATCGAAGTATCGAGGCGATTCAGAGAAACTTGTACGACTGCTTTTCGATATGGTACGTGACTGTCTCTTTTCTATGAACCATTAAAGTATCAGATATATTGATATAAATGTCGATATTTTAACAGATAACAATTAAAATTGTTATTAATTTACATTGGGCGAAACCTTGATGCAATTCCAGTAAAATTTGTCATTAATAAAATGGGAAAAGGAAACGCATACATATGTATGATTTGCTAACAAATGCTGGTTAACTTTTAAGGTAGATTAAGTTGATATATCTAACATACAGACCATGAAGAGTGTTTTTTTCTATTAATGGATTTTCATTATATTGTATAAGTATATTTAATGTTTGAAAATAAAGAGTTGAATAGTTGGAAGTTACTATTACGTATTTCTGTTTATCTCTTGTAATGTTTGAGATGGGATAGAATATATCTACCATTGATTTATACTCGGCGTGTCTTAAAAGACGGCTAAGAGAGAACAATTTTAAGATAAGGGTAGCAACTTTATGTATTGATTTTGATTAGTACCCTCGCCAAAACTTGTTTTAAGTGTCATGAGTACGACAAAAACCCTCAACTTCGGAAGGCGTCTTATAGCCTGAAATGATAATGATTAAATGTTTATTATGATGTAAATTGTAGTTATATATTATTGTGTAGTTTTGGTAGCTATATATCATTCTTTAGGCTTCATTCTATGCGCCGAGCACCATCTTCATCGACGAGGTGGACTCGCTGTGCGCGGTGCGCGGCGCAGACTCCGAGCACGAAGCCTCCCGGAGATTCAAAGCGGAGCTTCTCATACAGATGGACGGCCTTGCTGCTATTTTGTATGTAGTTATCTAAACGTCGTAATATTAAATCAATTGACCATTAGCATATTTATTAGAGCAACAACACAAACAATACATTCACTCACTATAAACATTGTGATTTGTGATTTTTGTACCCGAAGCGCTTTTGTATGATATGACGAGACGGGCGAAATGGTCACCTGATGCCCATAACAACTTGGCGCTAGTTAGGTTCATATATATTGCATCATGTTTTTGCATCCCAGTAATTTTATTAGCGACATCCCTCTTCAAACCGGACCACGCTATGGTTTACATAATATTGTTTGGTGATAGAAATAGGAGCTGCGCTGGTACCTGCCTAGACGGTATCTAGCAACAGTGATCTCCCACTAATAAAATTTAAATGTAATATTAAATGGCCACTTGTTTATTAAAGCAAAAAGTTAAACATTAATACACTACAATTTTCAGCAATCAAGATAAGGTGATAATGGTGTTGGCTGCCACAAACCATCCGTGGGACATCGACGAAGCCTTCAGAAGACGCTTCGAGAAAAGGATATACGTCGGACTTCCTGATGGTATTTATTTTTTGGGTATATTTAAATATTCAGATTAAAAAGAACATTTTACTTTATCAGGAACATCAATTTTAATAAAATTTTAAATCAGAAAACAATTCTTTGATACAAATTCCATTTCACTCGTTTCACACAAGGAATATTTTTTTTTTATTATAGTTGTTATAAGTAAATATAATATTATGAAGTAATGCTTCTAAAGTTGCGAAAAGATACTTGATATTTCTTCAGTTTATTAGATATTTTGAAGAGTTTCACTTATTATTAACTTTTTCAGAGATAACTAGGATGAAGCTGCTCAAGCTCTGTCTGCGCGAGGTGACGCTTACGGAGGACGTGGATTTTAATCAGCTGTCTATGAAACTGGACGGATACAGCGGTTCCGACATTTGTAATATTTGCAGGTACATCCCTCTATCTAATCTCAAATAATAAGGTGCATGTTAGGGTTTATACAGCACGATATAGTGATCACAGTGTTGTAAATTGAAACGTTTTTAACTTATTGCTTTGTGGCTCTATTGATTGTGGTTATGGTAACACACATTTTTGTCTATAACTCGTTTTCATATAATATTAGTATAATAATCTAAATATTTTAAAACGTCTTAGTAATAATTACTTTTTATTGTGATCACTATTAATATTATAACAATTTTTTTTTGTATTTCATATGTACATTAGTATAATAACATTAACTAGCTGTTTCCCGCTCGCATTTCTGGTCGTAATTAGAATTAGATTTAGATAGAAATTTAGTCTTGAAATTTGTCAGAACATTCCCGAATGGTGGCAACCCTCAGCTCGCCGGGCTCCATTCCGCTATACACCCCCGGCAATTCTCTTCTGGAAAATACATTTGTAAAGTCCGTCCTTAGCTGATTTATACACTGCAAAAGGAAGATTCCTACCAGATTTCAAATCGCCAGGAGTTATAGTTCCAGAAATATTGAGATGTGTCTCTACATAGGTGGATATCTGTTATATATATTAATAATATTTTGATGTTTCTCTGTTTTCCTTAGTTTTTCAGAATACATACCGACAAGTTTTATCTCATCTGGTTTGATATGGAGAAAATTTCTTTAAAATCGTTAAATTCGCTTCGACCATGAACTTAAAGTAACATGTGAATGAATAAACGAATTAATATGATTTCACAGAGATGCGGCGATGATGACCATGCGTCGCAAAATCGCTGGTAAAACGCCGGATGAAATACGCCGGCTGAAGCAGTCGGAACTCGAAGCGCCCGTGTCCAAGGACGACCTGAACGCGGCCGTGGAGAAGACACGCCGAACGGTCAGCTCCACCGACGTGGAGCGCTACACCTCCTGGATCCAGCGCCACGGCTGCTCCTAGCGCCGAAACAAAGCGCTCCGAGCGCTGCTCAGGAAACTGAGGGACTGCTAGTGCTCTAACCAGTCTAGCGAACGCATCGCTTCAGATGCTGGATTATCAGGACTTAAGTTTTACAGCGGTATTAATATTTGTATTGATCTGTGCAGACGTCACTCGAATTTTAGAAATGTATTGGATCATTGGGACTTTATGAAAGTGAAATAAATTTAATCGTAGTTTGTGAAACTGTTAGATTTAGAAAGTGTTAATTATTTAAACAATTAAATTTAAAATACTAATATTCTATTTAAACAGAACATCGGCAACGCTATGTGAGATACGTTTTAAAAAAAAAATTAAACAACTGAAGTGAATCTAGTATCTAATGTTGCTAGAATTTTAAATAACGCTAAAAATATATACTTATTGTTTAATGTAAATGTAAAAAAGAATCTGTTTACATCTACATTATTATTACTGTAATTCTTTTTTAATAGTTTTAATATTAATAACAATAATATTTATGATGTTATATATCAAATTATGTTAAAAGTATTCTCAATTAAATACTTTACGATATCTTATCCAGAGACAGCAAATTTATGATGAATTAGTAAAGATTTAATATCATCGTTTCTGATATATTATTCATCATCATCTCAACCGATGGATGTCCACAGCTGGACATAAGTCTGTTGTAATGTACACCTACTTAATATTAGTGTCATTAGTTTTTCATTGTAAATAAATCGGCACTATAATATGTAGTTTTTATACCAAGTAGGTAATCACTTCTAATTTATTTTTAGATTTCTTTCTTTGAACTTCTGAATTGCCATTAAAGCTTAAATTATAAATACTACGTAAACTATGTAACAATTAGTTTTTTGTCTATTCGTTGAATTTCGATAGAATTACAATTATATTAGCTTAAGTACTGTAATATAAACAATATATCTACTTTGTTAATTGAATTTGTAAATTCATCGGTTTTTTTGCACTTTTCCCTTAAACTTCATCGTCACTAATATCTATTACACTTGTCTAGTATGATTTGTTACATCAACATTGATGAATATATAAATGATTTATCTTATGAATATTGCAAAAAATATACGAATAAATTTATATTTAGCCTTTTAAATATTAATTTATGGACTTCTTCAACACGTTATAACAATCGTAACTAAACTTTGAGTTTAGTTAAGTTTTGTAGGCGTTTTTTAAAGTTACCCCTGAGCGTTAAAAAGTTGATTTTTAACGATGTGTTTAAACTCAAGTTGTCATATACTTAAATATATTGAAGTTTGATGTACAACAGCTAGTTCGAAGTATTATGTTGGATATCTAAATTAATAGTTTGCTGAATTGATAAGATATCTAAATATATACAAAATGTATGATACTTGTTTATTATTAACCGCCGAACGTAAGCATCCCTAAGGTTAAAATGAAACAATACTCTTGTTTGGATAATTTTCATTTATTAAGGAATGGTGTAAAATGTGTTGTACTCGCTAATTAATTTTAGTCGTTTAATTGTACTAAATGTGTAAATTTGTAACGTGGACATTATTGTAGATTTAATAAACGTCATGTTTCCTATGACCTTTGTTTTTATTTCAGCAATTAGTATTACTTTTTATTACGTCTTAAATGACAACTGTAAATAATATCTGGTATAATCATAGATATTATAAAATATTTCGTCTTTTAGGACGGATTTTATCAAGTCACTCAATCGGTCATATATCCACTTTCATGGACTGAACTAGTCCATCATTCTTTCAGTTCACCTAATAGATAAAACTGTATTAAACATTCCTTATTACACTGATGTTATAATTTCCAATACGTATCATCTAACTTAAGCAAATAAAGTAACAAAATCAAATAAAACTACGAATAAAATTATCAAATGTTTAAACAAAGTAAAAATTTACAATAACGAGATATTCATTTATTAAACAATTCAAAATATTATTAAATAGTATATAATACAGAAAAGCTATATTAAAGTGAAGTTATTGTAATGAAAATAATATCTTAATTAATTTTTTTTCTCTAAGACCTAAAGTTCTTTTGATGTTCTCATAACATCATTCCTCTTTAGTACTAATTCTGCTTCGTGATCTGTGCTGAAAGCATTTAGAGTTATTGAAAAGAGTTTAAATTTAAAAATCTATATATTTAATTTCGTGTTATATATGTATTTTCTGGTATTATTAAACTGTTTTGTTGTCATATAATTACAGTTCAAAACGTTTAACCCTATTTGAAAGACACTTTAGAATGTTTTGACTATCCCAGAGGTCTTATAGTGTGTGAGGTGTGGTTCATCTAAATACATTTGTTGTTAGTTTATCACAAGAATTTAAGGCATTCTTATTATTAATAATAAAATGAAAGGCACTGGATTGCAGTATATTTACAAATACAGTCCACACACGATTAATAATGAAGTAGAAAACACCTCAGAATCTTTGGCTTAATGCATAAAATATTTTGATTATACTGTTTAGTCTTATTGCTAAAATTTCTTAGTCTATGATTATACTATTTTTGATATTCAACTACATTACTTTTAAAATTTAAAAACGATTTTCCTTTTAAAACAGTGTATCTAAATCTTACCAGATTTTAGAAAATAGGTCATTAACAGCTAAAAATTATCAAATTATTTATATATTAAAAAAACATGAATTTGTCAAAAGTATAGTCATATATACTTATAATGTGTTATACATCAACTATCTTGTCAAGTTATCTTTTAATCCTTAATCACCGAAGGACATAATAAGTGAGGTTTTTTCAAACGACGAAAAAGTATATGGAGGTTTTAAAATATTGTTCTTGTAAAATGTAAGAATAAATTTGTTGAAATACATATTATATGAGAGGGAAACTTCGTCCATGTTTCAATATAATACGCCTTCATCGATTATCACGGTCATAAAGCAGAAGAAGAGATCAACACTACAGTAAGTAGAGAGGAATGAAAAATTACACAATGAACACAACTAAAAAAAAAAAAACACTAATTTTGTAATTTCAGAAACAAAGGTCGTATTAAAATAATTACTTTTTCACACAAAGGACTACTAACGATAAAGGAAATAAAAAAAAGTTTAAATCTATCTTTCCGTTTGGTAGGTAGGTCTCGTGCCGGAGACGGTCTAGATAATTACCACTGCTGCTCCTATTTCTTCGGTAACCCAGTAGTGTATAAACAATACTATTTTCCGGTTTATAGGGTGCTGACACAGAAAAAATTATTATTAGGTGATGTCAAGTTAAATTTTTCTATGAGATAACAATCAATGGCAAACTGTGAAGTACAACTCTTTAAAAAAATTATTAAATACGGAACACTCCATAAAAAGTGACAAATGTAATAAAAAAGGCTTCGAGATGAGAATCTCGTTTTTAGTTATTAAAGAATATCATACAATACGTAGTGTTATTATTTATAAAGGACATATAAATATAAAACATATAAAATATATACGAAAAATTATAATATTTATATTTATAATAAAATTAAAAATTATATTTCTGTTTGCTTTTGTTTGAGATGTGTCCTTTAGAAAATTATGTTTTCGGTGTTTTTTTAAATAATCAAATTTAATAATAAACAAAATAAGAGGTAATTTAAGAAGAATAGTAGATATTTCATTATTTACGTGTGTCAACCCCGTTTATCAATTAGCATTTGGAGAGGAAATTATCTAACTTTCGTGTATCATTCAGGCGGGGTTCCATTTCTCTGTATCACAACCTCATCGTCCTCTCTGTCCAGTATCGCCGCAAACGAAAACGGCACGAAGGCGTATCCCTGGCCTTCGTAAAATTTACTCATGAACTCCACCCTGGAAAACAAACAATATTCATTATATTACTTATCATGATTTTTTAAACCAATTTGTATTTTCTCGAAACTTCTCACAATGTTTAATGGGTTCCTGAGTTACAGAGGAGACATTTGATGCCTCATGACAATAAGCACAATGAGGTTCTCTATAAACTTACAAAGTAGAGCCCCGAAAGTCTGCCGGAAACCATCTAGATACGTCCGCATCTACCGCCAGGTAGTAGTTTCAAGATATTACTGTGTTCCGGTTTGAAGGGCGCTGTAAGTAGTGAACCTAGTGGAGTAATAAGACATAACATGTCTTTAAGCGATAAGCGCAATGCGATGCAGTTTATATCATTCTTACTAGCACCACATGATTTTTTGCATAAATTCTCTTATCGTTTCCTAGAATAGAAAAAAAGTATCTAACAATAGGCATAACAATGACGAGATTAATGTGTACGTCGTGTTGTATTGCGTTGACGATGACTTACCAGTGCAAACGCAGAGTGTGCAGGAAAGCGGACAGTCCCTCCATCAGCACGAGTATAGCAAGAGTGAAAAAGGCCCACACCGCGAATATGATGTACAGCATCACCGAGTTCGCGGGCGAGCCTCCGCCGAGGCCCATGCGCAGCACGCGTTGCCACAGCACCGCCGATAGTTCTGCAAAGTTATTCTCTCAAAGTTTTTACTCAGTCTACCAACTAAAATATTCTATCTATTGATTAACATATACTTTGAGAACCAGCGAGTTTTATTTCAACACATTTTTGTCATTTTATTACAGTAAAAGATCGTTATTCGCGCGGTATAAGAGGTGAATTCGAAATTTACTTTTTATTAGTCCATTTGACGGCATTTACAAAGGATATTGGATTGGATATCTATTGGAATCCTTTTATCATGTATGTACTTATTAGATCAGTTAATAAATAAATTTGTAGCTGCGAATATAAGAATTGGGTCGCATTTTTTAATCAGCGTGTAGTAAAAACGCGAATGAAGGAAGCGTGAATAAAGAGCTTTTACTGTACTCATCATCGTTAGAGTACGCTTTGATAATTAAACCCCCTTTAAGTACAATATGAATTTTAAGTGGCAAATCTAAGTCATTTTATGGCATGTTACTATAGACACGCATACAGTATTAAACAACCGAACTTCAGTAGGCGCTACGGCGGTACCTACATGAACGATCTCCGGAACAGAGATCTACCGCCAGGAGATTTATCGCAAGATGTCTGCGTTAGAAGTATATTAAGTGAACAAAGTCTATTTGATGACAAAAAATTTAATATAAGCAGTTTAAATTAAACTCAGGGAGAGTCCCTCGTGCATTTGTGACCCGGCGGTGGACTAGACCGTGGTGCACGTGATCACTTGCTGCCCCGTATTTGGAAGAGGGCGCTTCATGTGTGAGACCGAGTTGGGTAAGGTGATAAGCGCTGGTAGTATCGCCTCTCTGATGAATGGGGACAACAGTCGGCACACATTTCTAGAGTATAGTAAGAAAGTGATAAATAGAAATAAAGAATAAAGTACAATAGTAACATTGAAGGAGTTAGAATAGTAGACATTAGAAGGTAGATATAGATAATACATATCATATAATGTAAAAGAAAGAAAACCGTGATAGAGAACAAGACTGGAAAATATAGGAAATAAGAATGGAATGTAAACCAAAGAAAGAAAGAAATAATGTTAAAAATAAGATAAATAGTATTAAGAAAACTGTAAATTTTTAACTAGAAATGGAAAATAATACAATGGTATGAGTTGTCCTCATTTATGAGAGAGGAATGAGAGACGGAAGTAGGATGGAGATTGAGAGAAGAGAAATGAAGTGTGTAAGAGGAAAGGTAAGAAAGAAGGAGGAATGAAAAGAGTGAAGGATAGAGTAAGGAATGTGATGATTATTAAATAAGAGAAACAAAGAAAAGAAAGACAGGGCCTCAGCCTAACATAACTGGGGGAAGGAGTTTTAATAAAAAAGAAACCAGTTTAAATTGATGTTTGACTTACGCGCATGCGCCAGTGATAGCGCCCAAAGCCGCAGATAGGAGGCGGTGTGCGATACCGTCCCGAGGACATACTCTATGGTGTGTATGGCTTGAGTTATCAGCACTTCGCCCATGCCGCCGTCGTGCGCCTCCTTGTCCACCACCTCACCGCTCTCCACCCCTTGCTCGTACTGCTGAATGAAAAATTGGATTTTGATAAGATTCGAACGAATGTTCTTATCTGTCCAAAAACCGTTAAGGGTCCGTTTTGAGATTTTCAGGTAGTGAATAACCAAAATGTTCGTTCATGGAGGAACACCAAGGATGTATGGGATTTATATATGATGTTATAACCCACTACAACTTTCTCCGGTACGGACGACGTCTACGGTTCATATTATTGTCCTCATCCTCTACTCCTAAATAGAATCGTTGTGTTCTTAGCCCGCACAATGAGCTTAATGAAAATGGCAAGCACATCGTGATCATCAGTTTTCCTAGCTTAATAACTCGCTTAATGAGCTATGAGGAACTCTATTCTTGAAACATGGAGACATTAAGAGTATTTCATCTACGATTTATGAAGTTTTTATTATTATATACTATAGCGATCATGTCGACAAGAGACACCCACTACAAGTCTAAGATTTAACAATAACGATTATTGTCGATAATTTTTAAACAGCTTACTTTTTTCTTCTTCTCTGCCATCATCTGGTACACGGGTTTACCAAATAACATAATGGGTATACAGAGGAAGGCGACAGCGAGGAATGTCTTCTGCAATCCCTCCTGACCCTCGTACATGTATTGTCCGCAAGGCGGCTTCACCTCCGACTGTTTAAACAGCATCATGTTGATGAATATGATTAGCACTGACGGTGCGCAGGATGTGCCGTATGCTGGATCTGAGGAGAAAATGGCAGCGTCAGATTGAACCCTTCTTATAATAAGCGAGCGCAGTGTTTTGTTGCAGGAAATAAATTAAGTAGCATTTGTCATCAGAACATATTACTAAAATAAGATTATATGGTAGCTAATTATATTACTAGGGTAAGGGGGCGGTATCACCATAAGATTCAAAGCGAGAAAAGCACTATTCGTCTATCTATAATTTTACTGTCATTCAATAGTGGGCAATCGAATCGCTTATTATCTTGTACCCTTTGCTCACCTATTTTTTTACATTCGCTCATTAGTAACTGATGACTTACCAGTAGATACTGCCGAATACATGGTCCACTTCATGAACATCAGTATACAAAGATACCAGAATAGTAACAGCAGAAACAGTATCTGCGGTATGTACTGCAGGTAGATCATATAGTTCTTCCTGAAGAAGCTGAAAGCGAAAACGAGATCTTATAGGGAACGTGTTGAGTGCTAAAAAAGAATATATAAAACTACGTGCTCTAGTTTCTATGAATCCAGTAATTACTTGAAGTTTACCACACTCATTGTCACCCCGAACGCCATATGGATTACTCCGAATATGATGGACAGTTTCATCTTGAAAGAGTTAAGGAATATTATATTGTTTGCCGCAAACTGAAACAAACTTGTAAAGTTATAATTACCTTTGTTTATCAAGCAACTTGGCTCTACATTTTGTTCATTGACTATATAAGATGTCCTGCTTCGTAACTGCATCTACTTTACTAGTTACAAAGTGCTTTAAAGCGTAACATAGTAATATTTGCACATTACTATTTGATGGTAGGTTTAGGCGCTACAGTGTATTGAAAAGTTATCTGGTAATAGAAACTTAACACTTTTATTTTTACCCCTTTAATAAAACAAACGTACATATGAATACGAAGTAGATATTTAATATTATATCTATTTAAAAAATCTTAAATATTGCAACATATTTACAGATATGATGAAATATTTGAAGTATTACTAATATTATTTCAAATGTCTTTTTGTTTGTAATATTATTTATGATTTAAATGGCAACAGTCAAATCATACATAGATTAAAACGCTACATATTCTTCATATCACCATAGAAAGAAGTCTTACTTGCCAAGCTGGATCAAGTCCAAATGGATAAGGCGTTTGCGTGTAAGCTACTTGAGGATCCAGCTCGAGGACTTTGGTTCTCATCAAGGTCTCATTATCGTAAACATTCTTCCAACTGCTACTAAATATATTCAAGGACTTAGAAAACATATCGTTGTATATCAGGCCGGTGTAAATTGAGAATATTCCCATGAGAAGTATGATGTACCGTCCGCCGAAGAATATGTTCCAGATTTCGTTGTCTGTCTTCTTCTTGGCCAGACTTTTCTCTAGTATGATGATGACTGCGGCAAATGCGGTCATTATGAGGCCGTGTCCAACGTCGCCGAACATCACCGCGAAGAGGAAGGGGAATGTAACTATCGTGTATAAGGCTGAAACAAAAATTTTAAAAACATTAATTTTGTGATCACATTTTTGGAAGTAATTTATTATTATAACAAATAAATATAAAGCTGTTTTTATGTTCTCACTGCTTAGACTCAGTGCCATCTTTTACAAGGACAGAGTTAAGGCTGTTCCGCCACCCTAGTCGAGGTAAAGTTGGTTGATGCGTTCTCGAAAGAAGTCGATTTCCTCACGATGTTTTCTTCTTCGGGAGCCGAAGTTCACTGAGGTTCGAACATGCGTCTCTTTGATTTCTAGTGTATATATATATATTTTTTTATATATGAATAACCGATGGGAGCAATCAGTTTAGCGAATCGAC
Organism: Troides oblongomaculatus; assembly: GCA_029032895.1. Taxonomy (NCBI): domain Eukaryota; kingdom Metazoa; phylum Arthropoda; class Insecta; order Lepidoptera; family Papilionidae; genus Troides; species Troides oblongomaculatus. Next base: position 1,959,292 of record JARDWC010000432.1, on the reverse strand, counting down.
CGATTACAATCGCACAACGCAGTGTTTAAGTCACTAGTTGCCGCACTGTGCCCCTTCCACTCACTTGCGACTACGATTTCCCTCTCTAACAGTGATTCATCCATTTACAATTGTCATTATAACCTATAATTATTTATTTACCCGGATTGACTTCTCTGTAACTGGCTATTCCGTAAGAGTCGATGAGGTTCTGGAAGCCGCGTGTGAACTTGTTGCAGCGGTTGAAAGTGGGTGGAATTTCACAAGTCGGCACGTGGTGGAGAATGGAAGGAATAGGGCTGCCGCTTTCTTTCTGCAATTTGCAATGGGGACGTTAGAATATTCTAATCACTATTTGATCCTAGGCGTGTTTTAAAATGTGACTGAGAGAAAACAATTCTAGACAGAACGGATTTTTCTACACACTAGCAACCTTCGCCGAACTTTTTATATATTTTATATTATTATTTAAATGATTATGGTAATTAAAATAAGTAAACTCTTACCACTCCATTATCCAAAGCTTTCTGCAGTATTGGAAGGTCACATCTAGGCACCCAGCATTCAGCGATAAGACATTTTTTAACGATGTCCATACTGAACATGTTGAGGGTGTGATAGATCGCCTTCTCCTTTCTCACTGCCACCATCCATGTGCAAATGTCTCGTGCTATGTTAGCGAGGACCAGACGCCTATGCTGCTCAGTCTGTTCTAGAACCTGAAAGAACATAAGAAATTCTTTTATATATTCTTGATTTAACGATGTATGAAATCACGGTAGAGGATAATCAAGAATAACGAGAAAGTTATTTTGTGGAACGTACTATCTCCAAATCTTTGATCCTGGTCTCCACACCAGCCAGCATCTCCTGCTGTTCCTTGTATGTCGCAGGACAGGGGTAAAGAGTAGCCTGGAAACCGTGGCACACCTTCTTCACCCTTAACTTAATTTGTTCGCCGTGGAAGAATACCACGAAAACCGTTTTCTGCAGCTCGAAACCCTTAGAGTATAACAAAGAATATTAATGTGTTGATTCCAATATAAAATTTATATACATCTGATTTATTAAATACGCTGAATATTCACCTGGTGGTTAAAGAATCGATTTTTCACAACAATAAAGGCTTGTTAGAATGTTTATACAACAATACATTGTATTCAAGTTCTTTAGCTATAACAGCCTTCAAACTGGAATACAGAAATAGTATATATACTGCAAAATTATTCAGATGATTTCCGGTATATTTTTTTCATTTTAATTAATAATTCCACTTTAGCTATGAGATGTGTATTATATATGTGTGAAATCGAAACTTTAGGTTATTTATTTTTAAAGTTAACTCTACTACTATTGGATTAAAATCAAAGCTATTACTATTCCGGTCTATTTTGCAGTTATATTATTTGTTTCCTGTAAACTGTAGTTAACAAAAAAAAGACAAAGGGTTGGTAAACTGTTCAAAAAATCAATATAAAAAGAGGTCAACGCCCGCTTCACTCGCTTATAACTATTTGCCATGCTAATAGAGTTTGAAATGCCGTCTTGTTCAGGCTACGTGCCTGCAATGCCGTAAGAATTCAATATTAGAAATCGCTTCAATAGCGATCTTTACCCACAATGGATGCTTGGTTTCGATGTTACATGATTTTATGTCAATATGAAGCTGAAGATATTGGAACGGTAGCTATATTACTGTATTTCTCCTATGCTCGAAAAAACCTACGATGAACCAGACTTCTCCTCTTGTGGCCCCGAAAGTCGGAGGATCTCCTTGTTACAAGACATCCACTGCATGAAATCGGTTGAATTAAAAACTACTGTACCACTACTACTAATAAACTTCTGTGATATATGAAATTGAGGTGTTGTTAGGTGTAAAGTTATGCCACTACGGTATTTTGGGCCACGTTAGCTATTTAAATTACTGGGTTAATGTTATAAATTTTTAGCTTCGTAATCCTTGGCAATATCGGAACGATTGGAACAGAGAGGACTGCTTGTGCAATGAGTTTATATATCAATACATCTATCTCATCAAAAAAACCTGAAAAATGTCAATAGATATTTATTGAATATTCGTTCCTACGCGATATTACTTGCCTATTAATTGTCTAGAATCTGAGTTTTATTAAATATTTCAATTTACATAGACGTTGTTGCTAGCTCATATTGTGGCCATAGCTGTGTTCGTGATACATATTTAATATTGTATAATATACTTAGACAATAAGTTATAATATGATATGCTGTTGGTGTACTCAATATATGATATATATACGATAATATATTAGGTTGGGGAAAAAGAATTCCATTATTTTTTCGGTAGATGGCTGTAGTGATAAATTTCTCGTAAAGTATCGATCAAACAGTTTCAGATTTATGCTCGTTGGAAAGGTGACATTTCGCAGTAAAAAAATTCTTTTGCTGTTTTTTGTTTGGTGCATTCAATTGTGAGTTACAGGGTGTTAAAAATGGAAGTGAACAAAGAGAAAATTCGGTACATTTTACAGTTTTTCTTTGACAAAGGCGAAAATGCAAGCCAGGCGGCTAAAATTGTGAATGTTGTTTATGGAGCCGATACTGTAACAGCCAATTATGTGCAATTTTGGTTTCGTAGATTCCGTTCAGGAATTTTTGATGTTAAGGATGCACCTCGCACAGGTAGGCCGGTCGCCGAAAATGTCGATAAAATCGGAGAAATGATCGAAGTTGACCGGCATGTTAGCAGTCGTAACATCGCCCAGGAGCTAAAAATGGACCACAAAACAGTTTTAAACCATTTACACAAAGCTGGATTCAAAAAGAAGCTCGATGTTTGGGTGCCACACCAATTAACAGAAAAATACTGCGAATTTCCATCTGCGAAGCCTTGGCCAAACGGAATGAGATAGACCCATTTCTTAAACGGATGGTGACTGGAGATGAGAAATGGATCACATACGATAACCCTGTGCGAAAACGATTTGACCGTTTGAAGATAGCAATTGACCAGAAACGGCCAGAATTGGCCAACAGGAGAGGTGTCGTGTTCCACCAGGACAACGCAAGGCCACACACGTCTACAGTGACTCGCCAGAAACTTTGGGAGCTTGGTTGGGAAGTTTTAATGCATCCGCCATACAGTCCGGACTTGGCACCAAGCGATTACCATCTTTTTCTTGCATTACAAAATTTCTTTAGTGATAAAAAATTGGCATCTAGGGAAGACTGTGAAAATCGGTTACTAGAGTTTTTTGCAAATAGAGACCAGGACTTCTACGAGAGAGGCATTATGAAGTTACCTTTAAAATGGCAAAAAATCATAGAACAAAACGGTGCATATTTGACCCAAATCGGACAATCCGAAGCATGTTTAATAAAGTCCTGAAGTTCATATAAAAATAATGGATTTCTTTTTCCCCAACCTATTATAATAGATCTATTCCATATTTTCATCTTTATTTAAAAGCGATAAGCGCTGTATTGTGATGACACTATCTTAGCAGTATAGCGCGTGGTGGTGGTGTGGTATATTATGATATTATGAGAAAACCTTTACTATCAGGTGTACACTTTACAGGTAATTAAAAAAAATACAATCTTTACGTCAATTAAATTACACGTAAAAGTTATATGTAATCCGACTGACTCTTCTAGTCTAAACCGGCAGATATCACCTTGGTTTAGAGCAGAGGGTAAACCTTATACATGCATAATTGTAAGGCTGACGAAGTGTGCCAGATTCGAGGATATAGTTTCGTCCTCTATGTCCCCTACCTCGATTGGTGTGCCGTGCGATTAATGTAACTATTTACAAGGTGGTGTATTTCAATATTAATTGACAAACAGGGTAGGAATACCCATAATTTTTTTATTTAAACAACGACTACCTTACTTCAGTCCACTAGAATTTTATAAGTTACTTCTTAGTTATAAATTCTTTTAACCGTTTACTATAGATTTTTCTTATTTTTAACTGCACCGCCAGTATATAATAATTCAGTCATAGAGTAAGAATTTATTTATACAGGAAAAAAATTAAATATTCTTATTGTTATTTTAACAGTGTTGAACATTTCATTCTACATACATAGAGGAGATATGTAGAGATTTTTTAACTCTAACATCTGAAACTATTAGACGTAAACACACAAAATATGGTAGATATGTTGCTTCTGTTATTTAGGGGTCAGCTAAGAGCACGCTTTAAAAACCTCCTCCCCCAAAGGGAGTTGTGGGGGTGTTATCGTAAGCAAAGCGGCCACGGAATAGCTAGTACTAAAATGAGCGTTTGAATTCAAGTGTATTCGGGTAACTAGAATATTGCACATTTAAAAGTGTTTCTATTCAATACATAATGCCGTTATTGATTATAAGTTATTTACACTGTGAGAAATTTTCATTAAGAAATACTAAAAAAAAATTAAACATCGTTTGCCACACTTGCGGCTTAAATCACTTTCAAAAGACCCTGAAGTTACAGGCATCTATGAACTACGGTACTAGCTTAGATCTTTATTACTACTCAATCTAGATTTTTTTTCTATTCAACGAAGCACACGACAAGCGAGTCATGCATCTGATGGTAAGTAATACCACCTGACCATAACATAACGCCAGTTGAATGATACACACAGGACCATTTGGTTCTCTACGCCGTGAAACAAGACGGTAACCCACGTTTCGCCAGTAATTTCACTAGTTATAACGCTCTTCAATCCGGATACACAGTAACGTACATTAATGAGTAATATTATTATAGATTAGTAAGTAATAGGAGTTGCGGCGGTGCGCTAGTATCTAGATGCTTTCCGGTAACAGAGACCTGTCTCCAGTGATTGTGTATATTATTCACAAATAAAAAAAAAGTTTATTTAATATGTTAACATAAATAAAACTGTATCAACAGACAAATGAATACACTTGCTCCTTTCGCTAGAAAAATATGTGTTATTAGTGTAATAAAACTGTTTTATTTGAAATCGTGCAGTTGAAGATTAAAGACCGGTTATATATGTGACTTGTAGAAAATTTCCAATCATCTTACTGATATATAACAAACGCATAAATAGCACCAAATGAAAATGTTTATAAAAGTTATTTAGAAGCATAATGATGAAGGATCTATGAAATTCGAAAAGTAAATAACCTACAACAATCAACAAATCATTCCGCGTCGAATGCTCGTGTTGACATGTCAATAAGTTCACTAGTTATCACGTGTTTGGCGAACAAACAAAATCCATTTTCATTATATGTACAAAGATCATAGAAGAGTCAGAATAATTTACCTGCTGCTTTACTTATGAATTGATCGGTAACTAATAATTCACACATAATATACATAAATACTAAATTCATCGAAAAAAACTAAAAACATACGCTTTATTGATGAAATCAGCAATAGCTGCTAAATAGAATAATTACTCTACTTTGTATACTTTGGTTCATTTACACAGTTATTGTTTTAACCGAAAATAAAAGCCTTCAAATACTTTGACGATGTTAATACATATTAAACCTTGAACTGTGCTCTATATAACTATCTTAAGTGTATGTATCACAATAAAAGGTTGTATTTACTTAACCGGAATAAGGTGCACAGAGATCTACAAGCAGGAGGTTAAAGTTAATAAACTCTATGTATATATCTATCTATATTTATATCCATCTCAGCCATCAGAGAAAATGGCGACGTGTTAAGCTTGCGACCAACAGCTGAAGTGATGACCACCACCACTCTGTCGAGAGTGATACTGACGAAGATATATATTATATATATAAACACTTCATTCTTGACTTTTTCCCTTCGGAACCAATTTCTAATTTATTCAAGTACAAGTTTACTTTAAAAACATTGAATTATAGGTCGTAGTAAAAATTATCTTATTGTACTATTGATTTTACTTCCGGGTCTTAAAGACTCCTTGATAATCCGGTTAAAATATCACGTTTTAAGATTATGAATCACGGCCATGTTTACACAATTTTTTGTATTTTATGGATTGAAGTGGATGAAGGACTTATTGAAATGAATGCAAAATAATACGTTTTTTAAGAATTCAATGTATATTATCAAAAACTTCAATCGATGTAAGTTTATTAATGACTGCGTTAAAAAATAAACTTACCGTGACAGGATCTTTTAGCGGCTCATCAATTTGTGCCTGCTTGAAAAAGATATTCCCGTGAGATATCCTCCACAGCATCCTTTCAAATGACGGCACCCTTGGAGTAGCCACCACACCAGCTATGAAACCCAGGTGCCCAAGCACCCCATCGTTGTTGTACACCTGTACGGAAGCGGATATCTTTCTGTGGTGGCTGTGATCTTGGAAGAAGGTTTGGGTTTTTTCTATTAACAGTTTGAGCTCTTTAAGCGATAGATAGTCCGTCTTCAAGTTTTGCGCGTTGCGTGTGATCTCTTGAATCTCCGATTCGATGTAGTCAATTCTCTCCTGTAAAATGGCAAAAGAAATAATGATAATTACTTAAGTAATGTTTACAATATTAATTGTACAATGATGCATTTAAAAACTATATACGCAAAAGTATTCAATAATATCTGCAAAAAGAGTACGCTACGCTATCTACGGCATCATTTTTAATTAACATCGTAGTTCGGTCATTTGCTTGAAAAGCTTACGTAAAATTAGAATATATATACAGCTTCAACGTTTTTTACGCAAATAAAAAAAAAATGGTCATTTAATGTTATTTTATTAGCACTAAGTATTTAGTAATTGGCCATCTGCCGGGCTCGTTGGTCGTGATAAGAAATAGAAATGACTTAAAAGTGAGTCAGTGTTAGCTTTGGCAGTAATCTGCCATTCGATGATTAGAGGTAGGCCACCTCGCGATTAACGCATACCATCAATTATAGAGATAATAGTTTATACTAGTTTAGTTTTTAACCGACCAAAAAGGAGGAGTTCTCGATTGAATTCCTTTTCTACGTATCTATTCTCATTTATTGAATGATACTAGCTGTTCCGCGCCTGCTTTGCACGCTGTAATATAGAACCACTCTTTATCCGCAACTTTCTTAGCAAAGGAATGTTAAAAATCCATTCTAAGCTGACCTCTAAATGGCAGAAGCAATATCTCTATTATATATAGTATAATAGTTTCAGACATTCGTTATAAGACATTGAATGTCTAGATATATATATGATTATGGTACTTTAATGCGAATTAATTTCTCTAAAAGCGGTCCCCGTTTTATTGTCTTTTTTTTTTTAAATATAGGAAGTAACAAGGCCCTATAAAAAAAATGCCCCAATAGGAGGAGAATAGAAATAATGATATTTTTTATCTGTTGATTACTTAAAGCCGATTATAAAAAATTGTTATTTTATGCACAGAGTATCACAAAATGGTTTGTTTTCCTTTTTTGAAAATACTCAGTATTTTATAACCTAGTATTTATGCTGTACTACCTATGTGTTTTTTTTATAGTATTCTCCCGGTTATGTTGAATCGGTGTCGTCGCTTTTCCACTTTCATTACTTTATTGCCAATATCTTTTTCCTACATACATTTCTATTGTGGCCTTTCATATTGTCTTCTTTAGATTTCTCTGCTTCTTCTTTCATGGATCACTTTGCAGATTATCAGTTACCGCTTTAACATTTTTAAATTTACTTTTTAATTATTTTTTTATCTGTAATTTTAGTTTTATTCCTTTTAATAATGTCATCAGTTCAGAGTTCCGTTTCAGACTATTTTGAATATGTTGTGACTTCGGTCTTCACTCATCAGAGTACTAGCTGGATGTCGTGTGTTGCAAGTACGAATCACCTACCTCGAGTATGTTGATCTCCCTCGGGCTGAGGATTGTGGGCGAGGGCTTCGGTGGAGTAGGCGGTTCCGGCAGCTCACTACCGACGTAACGTAGCTTCCGCTCCATCTCACTGCACCGACGCACTTCCGACACGTAGCGCCGTTGGAAGTCGTTTACGTGGGGGTTCAACTGTGGAGAAATACAAGAGTTAACTCAAAACTTAACCAACTTTTAATTATTCATCAGTTTAATAAGAAACTCAAGTGTTTTGTCTATTCTTGCGACTTTATAACAGAATGTAAATTTTTCTCAACGTAAGCATTTGCAAATAATCTAGAAAATAGTTTAAGGTCATCATCGCATAGTAATTTAATGCAATAATCTGAACTTTGAATGAATTTGATTTTTTATCGTCCTTATGCACTTTAGAAGACTTCTTGGATAACGTGTCTTTTAGTGTATGTATCCTTACTATAACTTATTTCTTTTAGAAAGAAAGAGATTCATATAAAATATAAAAAATTAATAATTTTCCTCTAAACATCATAATTCTTATAGAAATAAATTATTAAATTAAAGTGTATACATTATCATTGCAGTGTATACATAATACATATGTTGATCTGTGTGAGATGCACTGGTGGTAGGGCTCTATAGTCGAAGACTGTCTTGGTTGGTATCTCAGCTTCTATTTAAACTGCCAACTAGAAGTGTGCAAACATTACTATGTTCCAGTTTGAATAGCGTTGTAGCTAGTGACGTTACTATGGTAACATAACATTTATGTCTCTTTTAGGAGCCAAAAAAGCTCAAACTATGTTCATTTGTGGTAGGTCTTTTTTTTTATCAACGATGTAACGAGACATTCAGCTGATAGCATGAGATATACGTTACTCATCGCCTGATACATAAGATATTGAGTCTCGTTACCTCAACATGTACATTAGGTACAACGCTCTTCAAACCGGAATACTAATACTTGCACTGTACTGTTTGTTGGCTGCGATAGGCGCTGCGTTGGTACAGAGACCTACCATCAATGTAACAGAGGAGCTTGGTGCTTATGCCATGGTGGGATTAACAGTAATATAGTATATATGTTCGTATGAATGTACCGTTTGTATGCTGCATCTCGTATATCATCCGGCACTCGCGCACAATTACTGTTTTTAATTGAAATGACAATGACCACCTCCACTTGTCCGTCTGTCCGCTTCGTTGTCAAGTGATTACGTAATAAATTGTATTGGACTTGATTAATTTCACGCGTATTACATATATGTATGTATATTACAATTTTTATCGTTTAAAAGAGCACTTAGATGGCAATGGGTATAAATTTTTTTTATTTCGTATGAAATAAAGTTCTTAAGATTTCTTGAAAATGACACATTTTGTTGATGTCTTTCAATCTTCTAACACTTATAAAAACTTTTGACAATAGTAAACAATACAAGCTAGAATATAAACAATCTAGTTAATATATTATATATATATATATATATATATATGTCATTTGGTACATAGGAGAAAGTGTACAAAAAGAAATATATGTTATGTTAGGTAACAGACTAGAATATTAATGCAGACAGTCAAAAGGAGAAATGTTGAATATATTGGACGCGAGCTCCAGCACAATATTCAGCTTATGATCACAAAATTGAGGCTAAAGGACGAAAAATATCCTTACTGCGAAACGTAATTTAAGGTACTTAAGCAGAATAGAAGAACTACTCCTCTTGTGATGGAGAAGTACTTTGCTAAGAGACAATAAAGAAAATGCCGTCATACTTAACATATTGTATACGTAGGAGGGATATTTTAGATTATAGCACGAATGCACGGTTATTCATATGTATGTTGTAATTAAAATATGTAAAACAAGGAGTAGGGTGTTGTCAGTAATACACTATAGGCGTGTTAATAAATATGACGTCAGAGTAATTAAAATATGATTCGAAGGTAAAGAGCACTGCTTAAAAATTTGTTTACATCCATGAGATATAATGATGTGTAAAGGTCCCTCTCAATCATCGTATTAAACTACAGTATGCTTTGCCTTGAGACAAAAGGCAGAGTCATTACCTCAGTAATTTCACTAGCTGTAACACCTTACAAATCGGATCACAGCAATGTTTGCATATTGTTATTTAACGGTAGATATAGAAACTGCGGTGGTATCAACCTAGACAGTCTCCAGCAACAGAGACTTACCAGTCTTTATTAAGAGGAATAGTTTATTAGGAAAAAATTACGTTTTAACCATATATATATATATATATATATATATATGGGAGATAAAGAGCAACAGGCCATGGACTTGGGTCCAAGAGCTCAGAATCAGATGAGCTGTAAGAGTTAATATAACTACCAAGCGCTCACCATCATCGGAGATTAGAGAGATATTAAGATTTTTCGACACCGTTAGATGTAAACACTCGAAATTTGGTGAAGATATTCCTTCTGCCATTTATAGGTCAGATAAGAATGGATTTTACAAAATTCTTTCCCGAGAAAGATGCGGAGGTGTTATGGCTACCAAAGCGGGTAACAGCTGATCTACTATACAGTAGCTTCTGATTCAAGTTTTTCTTTATTCCATTCATAATCTATTTATAGCGGGCTGTGTATACGTTAATGGCAACATTGTACGAATTTCACCGGTGCGACAGTACCAGGGGCAACAAATTGGTACATCCTGATTAAAATAGGGCAATAATTCAACTTGCAAGCAACTCCTGTTGGGAAATAGAACCATTTATACATCTCGTCGTGTTACCCAAGGTCCATATGTTGGCATTTTGTTGTTAACAAATCTCTCTTGAAGATAATTCTCTAGGTAGGTAGATAGGACTGTTGCCGGAGACTGTCTAGATAGGTATCACCGCAGCTTCTAATTCTGCTGACGGCCAGAAGTGTGCTAACTTAACATATATCTCAAGGCGATGACCAAAATGAGGTAGTGTGTATATCATACTAACTAGTTCCACTTTGTTATGGACTGGCGTATCACTTACCACCGGGTGACCGTCTTGCTCATCTCGTCGCTTCGTAGGGTAGAAAAAAAGTACGCTTAACGTTCCGATAGCTGGGACTTAGAACATTCCAAAATCCTCTCTTAATAACCAAAAAGCGTCATGCTAGCAAAGTGCAAATAGTTATCGAACAACGAAAGCTGTTGTTCTTGGATTAAGTCGATTTCTTCCACAGTAAGCTCAACTTGAAGTGATGACCATAACCACTCCGTCAAGAGTGATACCGATGAAGAAGTTTAAGCTTAGAGAGGTTGGAATGTACACATCTAGGTCTATGGCATAATTTCGTTTCAGTAATAACTGCATTTAAAGAGACAAGAGAGAAACTTAACTGTTCCGAAGTAACTATTACTTCATTGACATGAATGTGGGCTTCACCTCCACCATGTAGACGTCGAATGAATCCCAAGGTAAGAAAACATTATATCACAAAGTACTCGGAGATAAGTGTACTTTAAAATGATTGTTTTAAGCTCCATAGATAGGTTTTGTGATAAATAAGATTTATTTTATCTCGAGTGTTTGGTATAAATGCGTACTTACTGTCCGTCGGTGACGTCACACAAAAGTACATTGTATTTACCCAATGATGGCGAATCAAGCTATTGGTTTAGGACATTCGTTTTCTTACATTATTTTACTTGTACTTCAGTGGAATCTCAAGCACAAAGGAGATCATGTCTCATCAAGTAACAATCTGAAATAAGCTGCACACGAGTATCATTATACTCGTGTGCAGCTTATTTATATATATATTTTAGCGTATTAGGAATGCCCAACAGGAATAAATTTCAAACGTTGTCCTGATTTCCATCAAATCGTAACTTGAACCAAGCTTGAATGAAAACCATCATCTTCAATAGCTCGATTGACCGATAACTTAAAAACTACTTCTATAAAAATGAAGAATGGCTGTCTGAATTGTAAATAGCCTAAGTATCTACAAAAATAAATATAGAGGGCTTTCTATTTATTAGCAAAAATATTATCATGAAAAAAGATTGTGTTATGTATATTGTTTTATTGATAGGATGCGGGGATGATGAATCGAGTTACTTTCGGAGTATAGGGTGCGGTTTTACGATGAGCCTTAAACAATAATCTTCATCTAATAACAATTCTCGTAGTTGAGATCTTTGCGAATAACATAGCTAACTAAAAAAAGTTGTGTAACTTAGGTTCAAATCAGATTTTTTAGTGAGCGAAGTTACAACGAAGTACTACAGATAATCTATAACCATAGTGAGAGTTTTAGCTCTATATTAATAGTATGAATTTTAGTAAATTATTATATTAATTGATTGATTGATATCAGGTCTTTTCAAAACTCACATAGAGTGGGGTTGTACTCGAGTATCATTACCAACGAGAATCAAATTCAAATGTGGTCCTGACATCCTTCAAATTGTAACTCGAATCAAGATTGAATAAAAACTAACATCTCTAATAGATCGATGAACAGATAACAAGAAAGATACTTCTATAATTATAAAAATTAAAGATGGCTGTCTGAATTGAAAATCGCTTAAGAATCAACAAAAATAAATATTGACTTGCTTTCGGAGTATAGATTCCCACATTATCTACCAGTCAACTCTCAAGAATGTAGGTGTGTGAAGGGTATCGTATACAATTAAAATTAAATAGCGTCCTACGTATATAGATATTTTTCTTTATAAAAACCTAGATACTAAAAAGATCTAAAATGAGATGTTTGACGCCTTCATTCCTAATGTACAGAAGACATTCTCACACACATGATTCAACCTGCTCTGATTGTCTAATATAAAACTTTATTGTTTTAAAATAGATTGTCAAAAAATCTAATTTGTTGGAGACCTGGATAGGTCATAGATTACTGTTCTGGTTTGAATAGTAGCTAGTAAAATTATTGGTGTAAGTAGGACCTTCTGTCAGGACGAGTATATTTGTCTTGCAGTGTTTAACATTTTAACTAGCGCCCCATTAATTTAGACAGGCGCATTTCTCAACACCGTGTAAGCATCTAATTCGTTTCGTTGGTTGTTACAAGAAAAAAAATATAGTAGGTTTCATTATGTTTGCAAAAAATGTTATCAAATTTCTTTAAAAACATTAAAAAACTTGATTTGACAAACATTTTGAAACAATACAGCTTATTGTATCAGAGACTCTGAAATCTAACAAAAAAACTAAACCAAACCAGGAGGAACATGAAGATGATCGGATTGATGATAAAGAAAAAAAACTATATTCTATTACGAAAGAATTAAAAGAGTGATAAAAAAATATATATTAAATAGGTATAGTTACGTATATTATATATATTTATACAGATAAAGTACGTTCAGGTTTTGTGAATATAATTTTTTCGTCAATCGATAAACGTAAATATCTTTCGCATTACTGCTAGTTATTAGATATGATAGATTGGGTTTAACATATAAATAAACTAGTAAATATATATACTTTCAGGCATTTTATACGCAATATATCTATAATAATAACATAACTATATTTGACTAACATTTGCCACACCCGTATTGCTAGAGAAATTGGTGGGCCATCAATCTCTCTGACAGGGAAATATTTCCGCACTGCGATTCGTGGTAAGGAACTACGAATGTATGATCAAAGAAAACAAAGTACTATATAGTTTTTTTTTACCTTTATACCGACTACTAAATAGTGGTATAATTTTTTTATTAATATAAGAATTTTGTAGTTATAAATAAGAATTTGATAATAAAGTTACGGCAAGGCATAAAAAGCTATATTTTTTTAAATTTGAACTGATTAAGGGGTTTGCGATTAGAAATGTCGTTGAATAAAAATTACAGCAATATTATCACCTTCTTGACTTCCATGATAGACGTAGGCTTTCCCCATAGTTTTGATGACTTCCTTGTCGCTGGTTACTTGGAAGAGTGGTTGCTAAACATCCTGTATTCTTTAAAATAAAACCTCGGTTGGTCACTGGTTGATTTCTTCGACGCCAGAGGGCTCCTTTAGCCCATAGTTAAAATGAACAAACACAATCATTTAGTGTGACAGATTAAAAATGTTGCCATGTTAAATAGCGAAAATTTACATATATTATATATTATATAATTTATATAATATAACCTTTAATAAATAATGTTAGAATATTTATTCATAAATAATTAAAAAGGAGATATATATTTTAGAATTTTTAAATTTTGTTAGCCTTCTCGTTCACTGAACAGATCGCTCCAAACTAGGACAATCGTACAAATGTACTAGTTAGGTCTTTTAGTTATTTTAGTACATTAGTACATTGAAATAATCCCGTTCCCGGCTCCTCGGTTACTTGTACGTTTTATTCCGATCTTGATATGACCTCTCAAAAATATCTCTCTATTCGTATGGCCAAAAAAAAATACTAAGAAGATTGATGGTTCCTTACTCGTTATTTATACACAGTTTTTCTGTGTGTATTAGTTAGTAAACTAGTAAGGGTCATATACTACTATTTGCGTTTATTGATCTAATAGTATTTGATTATCCTTTATACCTTTGTAGGCTTAGAACTGTCATTATAATAAGCATATAAGAATGGTGTATTTAAAGATCAGGTATTATATATACAATAATTATTTTTTATTTTTACCTATATATCTGTTTGCCCTCGGTCGGAATAGTAGAAACGTTGCGGAGCAGTTCGTTCTAGTACAGTGGCAGCAATTGGTATTTTTAGTTCATGGTACATGTACTAAACAAGCCTAGCTGCAGGTACGTTGACAAAAAGACACCACTACATATATGGCGTTGAATTGTAGTACACACTACTGCGAGTGAGAAAACTTACCTTTGAGCTAAATGCCTGCGTAGTGAACTATAAAAGCGTTCACTTTAGTGTGCGTGGCATGTACTAAAGGCACTAATTTAAATACCATAGCAATTAAGAAAAATGGATGGTGTAAATGCTTTAGCAAAATTGTGAATGTTGGTTACTTAAATCCGAAGGTAACTGATATACTAGATGCTTAAAGACAAGTTCATGAATACAAATAATGTCTACATCCAAGTTAGTATCTAGATTCTGCACCGTAAGCTTAGGCTATTAGGAATGAAATTAAGGTAAGACTTGCATGTCATAGAAGCCTTTTGCCATTTTCGGACTTTTTTGGAGTCTTTACCGTCTCCCTTTATAGCTCAGGGTAGATGACAAATACGACGTGGTCGCGTATTTATCATAGCATAGTGAGGGTATTGGAGAAGTGTACAGCTCATCCTGAAACTAATATGGACGGGTACAGAGAAACACTAGTACCTCCCGTTGGTAGTCCTGAGGCCTCCCGTAACGCACTGAGGGTGACCATGACTTTAGTAAATACAAATTCCACATAACTCTAATTTTCCCTCAAAAATAGGTTATCTTTTTAAATAGTTTACCCCTTATAAAAGTATATAGGTTCGAGAGTAACGATTTTCAAGATTTTCGACAAGCCTAAATGAACACTTTCTTGTAAATTGCAAAAACAGTAATGTGTAAACATTACTTTCTTTGCAGGCTTTCATCTTTCATCAGGCAAACGTCCTGCTCGTTTCGTCGCTTTGTAAGACGATATATTAGCATACGGATCCGGACATGGATAGTTATCTAAAAAAGGACGCAATGCCGCTAACTGTCGCCATTGCGGAAGGTTTAAATACGGTCTCCCTTGACCTACTGTTCAAAAAACCGTACTCGAACGTGATGCCTGAATAATACAGCATAACGCTGTCGAATCGATATGATGGTCACGAAAGGCCGCTCCCGAAAGCCTCACTGTCCACCGCACTATACTTTCGGACAGGTAAGTATACCACCACCAACTTTTTATCGCGTGCGTGCATAACTCAAAATTAAGATTACTCACGGAAGCTTATTTAGTCCAGCTTATTAACTTGAGTTCGTTTATTAACTACTGGCCGTTCCCCGCTCGCTTTGCCAGCATTTACACCCCTACTGCCTTTGGACCAAATGCAAAAGTATTTCTCTCTACCAAATTCAAGTCTTCAAGGTGTTTGTCTGACCGTTTCGGAGATGCTGGTCGCTCTGATATAACATCACGTGCTACCCTTTCAACCGAAAGCGCCTTCATGACTTAATAATAGTAAAATTATAGTTTAGCCACAGAGCCTACACAAATAATTTCCGGCAAGAAACACTAGGGATGTATTATTACGTTATCGGGCTAATTTAAAACGACTTTAAACTCTTTGATCGTTATGGTCTCCTGTGTTATGGACCATTTAGACCGTAACGATCCATTAGTATGTATATTACCTAATTACTCCAAGAGTTGATTGTTTTAAAGTTATGACGACTTTATGACTGTTTGTTATAGGACTATTGTCCGCATTTTATGAGCAAGCCGCTGCTGCGCTTGCGCATTGTGCCAGTCGGTAATAGAAGCCTATAAGTTTAAAATGCGGTTCGGGAAGTTCAAGTAACGGGTTCGATTCCGTTTTTTAAAAATCTAGCCTTCTAAGAAGTCATAAGTATATCTACTCTACACTTTACTAACTAGGAGCTTCTTGTATGAGTTGTTTATCACGTTAATCATTCCGCTAAGTTGTGCTAGTGGACTTTTGGTGGGGACAATTGAAATTATTTATATCTTACGTTTGCATTAGTAACCTTTACAAATCGCTTTAAGTTAATGAGATGTTAAATTAAAAACTTATTTATCTATACATGAGATTTCAATATATGTGCTCAACACAATATCTCTGGAATCATATGGCTTAGAGACCTTAAATTTGGTAGGAATATTCATTTAACCGAGTATAGGTCAGCTAAGAACGGATTTTACGAAATTAGTTGCGAGAAGGCCGGAAATATTTCTGACAAATTTCAAGTCTAAATTAATCCAATTCTTCCGGTCAGCAAAGCGGACGGGTAACAGATAGTAATCAATATACAATTGTATATAAACATATGTTATCTATAGTTTATGCTATCTATAGTATTTGCTATGTAACAAAACGCCACACCTTTGTTGTATTGCATATTATGTGTAGTCGACTTGAATGAACGTTGTTGAACTTAAAATTCATCGCCTTTTATCCATTTTTAGTACAGTTTGAAATATGTTAGTAATTTCTATGGGACTGCACGAGAAAGACCTTATTTGTATGGGATATCGTGCTTACAACTAGCTTTAATAATTGTTGAGCTCTAGAAAGCTAGTTTGACCGGCTGTAGACTAAGTTTTTTTATCATGTTAAACCTGCGAGGCTAGCAGGACGTTCACCCTGATATTTATCGACAATAAGCTAACACTTGACCTTAATGGCGTGTTAATGTGTCAATGAGGTCAAAGATGTTGAAGTATGCTCGGCTGGAATAATCAGGCTCTCATGAGATGATAATCATTAAAAAAACCGCATCATTATCAATATCCCATGCGTGGTATTAGAATCGAATTAGGTGTATCCTTGTTAAATCCTTCTTGTGTTGGTCTAGTAAGAATAGGACTGAGGTAACCCCTGCCTGTAGAAGGCTAATAAAATGGTTTAGGAGTTTCGCGGGCCTTGAGGGTAAGAGCCTTTATCTATCAACAAACAAACCTGCGTGGGACAGCATATGGCTTAGCGATGGTGCCTGGGAGTGTTGGGCCCCTCCTCAGAGACGTGTTAACACAAAGTATAGAGGGGCACCGGTGCATTCTATAAGAGATCTCGGAAGCTCATCGAATGCACCACCGAAGGGTTTTAGTGAGTAAGAATCTCACATAAACTTTCCATCCTTCCCCACAGAGGCAGGGGTATCTTTTGATGATTTCCCTCCCCGAAACAAAATAAAATGTATATACTTGTCAATAGATGAGGGTAATTAATACATTTGAATAGCGTCACTACTGTTTCTTTGATAATGTCCTATAGAAAATATTATTATCAATGATTGTCGTCCCGACCTCGAACTATACACAGATAAATAAGAATATATTGTTCGCCTTTATTGTAAGGAAATAAACGCTATTTTATAAACACTATTATACTGCCAAAAAGTATTTTGTAGCATGTTAACATTTACTAAAAGTTCAAGGTTCGATTGTCAGGTTAAAGTAGCATGTAAACAGCAATTTTCTTGATAAAGCGTCCGAGCGATTAGAGAATCAACTTCTACAGTGTTCTTTATTTGGGGCCTCGAATAGTTGAGCCCTGTAGTCTCGGGCTTGTAAGAATAGGACTAAAGTAAGCCCTGCCTGTCGTAGAAGGATGGGCTTACCTGTCCTATAGTAGGTGGGAGCCTTATCCATCAACTAGCGAACCTGTGCGGGACAGCATATGACTCATCGATGGTGTTTTGGAGGGTTTGCCCTAACTTCTGAGATGTATTAACACGAAGTATAGAGGGGCATCGTTGCGTTCTTTAAGAGATTTTTGGGCCGTCCTGAATGCACTGTTTTCCCCCAAAACAAATAAAGTCCCCAGCCCCAACCCCCAAATCACAAGTTGACGAAAGGAGACGCTTGACGAATGGAACAGGAGGTATGTGCAAGGTACGACGGCTTCAACAACGAGGATGTTCTTCCCGAACGTCAAGTCAGCGTATCGGGTGCTTCGCCGGATCGAGCTCAACACGGTTCTGGTCCAGATGTTCACCGGGCACGGGGGATTCTCCGAGTACCTCCACAGGTTCAAGCTCAAGGAGAGTCCCGCGTGCCCCTGTGACCCGGAGGTGGACCAGACCGTGGTGCACATCCTGCTTTCCTGTCCCTTATTCGGGCGGGAGAGAGCGGAATTAGAAATACAAGTAGGAAAAAAGATAGACAAAGGAGCGGTTGCCTCTCTGATGAGTGAGGACGAAAGTCGCCAAATATTTATAAATTATTGTGAGAAAGTGGTGAAAACTGTAATAAGTAGGAACAAAATGTAAATATTAATGTGAAATAAAAATAAAAACCAAAAATAAATTAAAAACTGTAAAAATAGAAAAGGAAAGAGGGGAAAAGAATTGGAAAAGTGGATGCTTTATTACAGCCAGGAAGAATTGTTCCAGACATGACGAGGCGACGGTGTCTTCACTCAGCGAAAGGTATGAAAGAAGGAAATGGAATGGAGAGCGACAGAAAAGAGGAGGAGAATTTATAGGAAGAAAGATAAGAAAGGTGTGAAAGATCGAAGTGTGAGAGAAAGGAACGAGAAAATTAGTTATAAAGAAATATAGAGATGATAAGTGTAATGTATGCTTAAAAGTGCAAATAAAGGCCCTGACCCGCCATACGCAGTGGAACTATGTAAAAAAAAAAAAAAAAAGCGGTGACCTACCACCAGTAAATTTCAGCTTAAACTTATATATATATAGCAGATGATATGAACGAAAAGAAATACACAAGTTAATATTATAACAGTACTGAGGTCCGTCGGAAACATTTTAACAATGCCCGTTAACTGTTTAAAATAATAATCGTAATGTCGACATAGTTGTTATCCGGCTTCACGTTTGTTTTGGTAACGCTGTACTACTTAGATAGTCTTATTTATTACTACAGTTCCAAGTAGATACTGTTAGAGACTTATAAATATTTGTTATATGTCGTGTGGGCGCAGCAGATACCCGGGGGCGGCCTACGCAGCGTAGTTACACCGACAGGGTATATCAGATAAGGCACGAACTTAACCGGATGTTAGGAAATCTGATACCATCTAAATAAATTAGGTCTCTGTCGCCGGAGACCGTCCAGATAGGTTCCACAGAAGCGCTTATTTCTGCCCCAATTTCGCTATGTTTTGGCTTAAAGGGTAGCTAGGGAAATTATTAAGGGATTCGGGCCAATTCCCACCGCTCTGGCCCAATGCGGATTCGCGCACCACGAGCAAGTGAGGTGAGCTTGTACCCTGTGAGATGTTGTGCGGGACCCCTTGCACCCACAGTTTATTATATGTAAATTATTTTAAATATAAACATATATATATAAAAACAGGTTTTGGACAAATAAAACATTTCTTTCTTTTCTTTTAATCAATTCATTATCTTCCTTAATTACTACCAGATGACTTTGGTTTGACGTTATTGTATATAAGAACTTTAGTTGAAAACCTCATAATAATTAGTAATCATTTAATGATTGTTCTTCCATTAAGATAGAAATGCCGTCGTTTGTCTTAAGTTATTAACTTAGTAACTAATAAGTTATAACTTTTAATATTTTTAATGTCGAGATTAATTAGTTTAAATGACAATTTCATTGGAATGAAGTAAATCGGGAGTGTTTTCACTCCAGGCAAATTTACGATTAGTATGTTTTGACGCGTCATGACATAAATTACCCATCGTTATGACACTCGACATAATATTAATATGACATTATATATTGAGTTATATTAAGAAACTATTAATGTAAGAGAGGAGAGATATTTAGAGAGAAATAAGAAAAAACTGTTTGAATCATGGTTAATGTTGTAGTACTGTCGGAGTTGAATGAAAAATTTTGTGTTTAAAGTTAGGCAAGTAGATCTTCACACAACACACGGGATCTAAGCCAATCTGACCGCCTCGTGGTGCATTCTAATAATCAACAAACGAGGCTCTGGCTCCCTTCAATCCGCATTGTGCTAGCGTGGTGGGAAATGACCCAAATGCCTCCATATAAATCACTACCCTATCGAGGTGGGAATCTTTGGGACAGACCTACGTCCACTAGTGTACGTGTATCCGGTGATAATGATGATAAAGTAAGTCTAATCTCAGCGGTTATTTAAAGTTTATTATTACTAATTTAATGATTAGTAGCTTCAGTTACGTATGGTATAGGATTTTTTTTTAGTCAACGAAACGACGAGACCAGCGGAACATTCACCTAATGGTGTGATAACTGCCCATAATAATGTGGCGATAGTTAAGAAAGTATTCATAGCACTACTTTGCACTAGTCGCCTTAAGACAAGATGTTGTCTCATCATCCTAGTAATTTCACTAGCTCCAGCACACTTTAAGACAGAACATAGAATGTTTGCATACTACTGTTTGTCGTGCAGAAATAGGCTATATAGTGGTACCTGCCTAGACGGTCTCTAGTCACGGAGTTCAACCAGCAGTGAGTTATAGTAAAATAATATAATTGAACTTACGTCTCTGAATTGTGCGATGCCGGCTTCTCCGAGCTCGTACATGGATATATACGCGGCCTCTGGCTGCACGAACAGCTGGCACAGGACCATCTCCTCGCTCCTGAACATCGATCCCATGGCGGTACCTAAATCAATACAAACAATAGTTACATGAAGATCTTGGATGTGAAAAGTTCAATTATTCATATCAATAACTTAAGACGGTGTTACTGGTACACTTCAAATAATTACTAAAGCTGTAATATAGGATGCTTTGAGGAATATAGAATATCAACAAATTGATACAACGGAGATGGTCATTGAGTGGAATAGCTGCAACAACCACACGCATGGGGTCACTGGCCAAGTGAATTACGGCCAATTTGTATAGACCACAATTGAGGTACAGTAGCCTTATCACATCACGTGAGTATCTATACATGTTATAATATCTCTCAAATTCTTTATCCATTCTCTTTTACAAATACTGTCATTATTATATAAGAAACTGGATTTAGAATCTGATATAACAGATTAGCTATATACATCATTATATATAATATATACATATATATATGGAAATGAAAAAGTTATGTATAGTAATGTGCATCAATAACATTCTTCAATACTTCCCCGAGATGGCGAGTGGTTCATGACTCCCTTTAACACTAAGAAAAAGAATATCTACAAGGAAATTCTATTAGGATATTGATAAAGGATTAAGCAATAATATGAATAAATAAAAAAAAGCTGTCATAAGTTTTTTTTATCTTATCAGTCAAAGGCAACAAGTTTAAAGCAATTGTGGTGCTGACGAGGAATAGCAACGCAGATAATTAATTTTGGTTATTTTTATGTAAATAACATATCGCTTCGGATTCGAACCAGGTACTTCCGTTAATAGCAAACAACCACAGCAGCACGGAGTCAGTTCACGTGTTAATGGACTCAGCATCGTAATTATGATTGAAGAAAATTGTTTAGTTATATTATCGAGTGCTTGGCTCGTGCCTGCCTTTGTTAAACAATGAATAATCAAACGTTAACAATTGAATTTTATTTCATATTATTTATATTGTACTCCGTCTTAGTTTTATAAATTGAATAGTTGGTTCGGGCTAATATTTTTTTTTTATTAGTCGAGTAGAGGAAGTTCATCTGATGGCAAGTGCCCGCCCGTAACAATGTGCTACAGCTTTCACCGTATACACAGAATCAGATTGCGCTAGTCGCTGTGAGATATATATGTAAAACATTAAGTTTTATAATCCCAGTAATTTCACTAGCAACACCCTTCAAACCGTATACCTGTTATGATAGTTGTTATAAGTAATTTATTCCATGAATTAAGAGTTAAAACAATAGATCTAATTCGACATAAACAGCATCATGGTTATTTTATACGACTTCTTGTGTATATGCGGTAGATATTGATATTTAGTGACTAGGTACTGGTAGGTCACTGATGCCGAAGACCGTCTAGGTGGGTGCCATCATAGCTTCCGTGTTCCACCTAACAGTACTGTGCGAACAGATTGGGGTACCAAGCCTCAACATCTTAGGTTACAGGTGGTGCACAGTGTATAACATCATACCAAGCGCCGCGATGTTGTGAGCAGGCGTATCACTTACCATCAGGTGAACGTCACGCTTCTCTCTGCTTAATGATATAAAAAAAAGAGTAAAATACATGTAATAAGTTTTCTAGTTATTTCTAATCTTAAGTCTAGATATCAGGCTTTAAACTATTTATAATTTAAATAAAATAAATAACTTTGTCGTATGTTATAAAAAGGGGTGTAAGGTACTCAAGCCAACCTCACCTGCTCGTGGTGCCTGCTAGTCAACAAACGAGGCTCTGGCTCCCACCAACCTGCATTGAGCTAGATTGGTGAGAAATGACCCAAATCCCTCCATATGAATTCCTACCCGATTGATGTTGGAATCTTTGGGGGAGCCCTATGCGCAGCAGTGGACTTCTATCGGCTGAT
This sequence comes from Troides oblongomaculatus, assembly GCA_029032895.1. Classification (NCBI taxonomy): domain Eukaryota; kingdom Metazoa; phylum Arthropoda; class Insecta; order Lepidoptera; family Papilionidae; genus Troides; species Troides oblongomaculatus. The sequence goes on along the minus strand of JARDWC010000432.1, from coordinate 1,936,478 downwards.
GATAATGCTATAAAAATAGTTACATTAAGTAAGATTGGAATTCAAACTTAAAATCAACCCAATCATGATTTGACTACCCATTATAATAATGACACTGCGGATTTGTATTGCTGAGTATTGATCGTTATTAGGATAGTTATCAGATATCCGCTCATTCAGTTCATCCATACATAGAATATGATTCTAAGACGTGGTCCAGTCTTAGAGAAATATGTCAGACGTCCTCCTGAATTTACTGGTGGTGTATACACCACAGCGCCTAAATCTATCACCAGACAGTACTCCACTCCCACCTCCCTCAACCAAAGACAAGTTACAAGTTTACAAGACTATAAAAATAGCAGAGATAATAACAAATAATTTATATATAAATAAATAAACATGAAGAATGTCACCATTGGGACTTGGTCACTTACCAAGTCACGGCCATTCTTCCACTACCCTCGCCAAGCGTGAGTTGACGGTAAAACTATTATATTTATTCATTTGACGTAACTACCTAGACCTTCACCTGATGGTAAGTAATACCTTTATAACACCATGGTTTTAAATTAAACACAGCGCTAGATTGCATTGCTCATAGGATGTTAATTATGGTAATCCCAGTAATTTCAATATCTACAGCATTCAAACCGGAATACAGTAATATTTGCACAGCACTGTATAGTACATAAATAGCCGCTGTGGTGATACCTGCCATATATGATTTCCAGCAAAGAATATATTCCACCCGTGAAGAAACTATACCCACAATGATAATTGAATATCTATCATATAATATTAGGCCGATGGATGAGGAGTCTTGGAGTAGAGGCTGGGTATAGGTCATATAAGTGTGGGATGCACTCCCTAAAGATGGACTGCCGACATTGCAAGAGAAGTCGAAAGTGGGTAGATGCAAAAAGCTGATCGTGTCTGGTGGAAGACTTTGGAGGGGCCTACTACATCCAACAGTGGATTGAGAAAGGCTGATGATCATTAAAAGGACTAACCAAAGTCTTCTTCTTTGTATCTATTCTATGTATTGTATTTACTGAATTTACGAGTTAAAGGTCACTGTTGCCAGAGACCGTCTGCTAACATTACTGTGCCCCGATTTGAAGGATGCTGTGTAGTTACTAGGGTAATGAGACTCAACATCTTGTCTCAAGCGGGGAGCGCAAAGGGCTGCAGTTTATATCATATTAACTAACGCCTCGTTTTGGGTAGCCGTATCACTTATGAACAGGTGAACGTCCAACTCGTCTCGTCGCTTAATTGAATAGAAAAAAGGGGCAATGAGAGAATATCTGCGGCGGTATGCAAGGCATGCAGCGCCGCATGCCCGCGGGCCGGGCGCCGCCGCGGCCGCGCTCCCAGGCAGACTTGCACCGAGACATCTCTAAGCATTGTATTTTTGTACCTGGACGCCATCCAAATAGTACTCGCGCTCTATCAAAAATATTGTCCGGGAATCCATTGATGCGTTCGTGAACTACATACTTGTTAACTAACAATAAATTCAAACGGCACTTATCAGCAGCCCTTCTCTAACTCCAGCTCGCAGTTTGCCTGCAAACGCTGCGCCGTGATACTTTTCTACATGTAACCCCCAACACAACGACCTTACGACAATAAACAAATAATGCAATACATAATTATTGGATAATTAGTTAACATTATCTTTCTCATGACCTTACAGACTAATTGTAATTTATAATACTGGTATTTAAACGATTATTACTATATTTTCATTGTTTTTTTTTCTATTCCCCAATTGAAACCGATTTAAAATTATCGTATATTATTTCAAATATCACATCGGGAACGTCGGGGTGTTTAGACTTTATACATACACATTTTGAATATTTACTCACTTGTTTTTGCGTACAATTAATGTTTATCTCTTAACTGTTGTTTTTATACAGAACTATTTATTATTATTAATTATTATAGACGATTGTTTCATTCCAACTGACGGCGCACCAATTTTACGTGCGACGCTCGCGGCGGTGTCGCATGCACTGAACAGCTCTAGGTACATCCCGCGTGCTCAAGAAAAAGTTTCTTCCGTTTTTACCTAGACATTATTTTTAAATGCAATTTTTGTTAATAATTTTATTACACATAGCACTTACGGTCCATTATTATTTAGTATTGAACTTAAAAGTGTTATAATTATAGTATTAATTAACAAACTGCGGTGTTCTTTCGTCTATTATGTTTGATAAACGACACAGCTTTAATCGTAACGACGTATTCGACAACACGTAACATTTGAAGCGAATATTATTCAATATATTGACTAACAAGCAGTAAAATACGAGTAAATAATTTAATCAAAATCAATTTCCAGCAGTGATGTACAAACATTGTATCAAAGCATTACAAATCACAGTAAATGACTTCTTATCGGGTTTTAATCTAGCGTTTTCAATGTATGTGAAATTCTTGCTCTATTATTTACCTATAATAAATGAAATCTACTCGATATCTAATAAAGTTTTTTAACACAACAAATGTAATATTAGTGTAGAACGTCGACCGGACGCAATTCACCTGATTTTAAGAATATATAGCTAGTTAGGACATTTACACAACACCTGATTGCGCTCGTACATCAATAATCAGCGTATGACCGTTATAATTATATCTGCAGGGTCATATATTTTGATTAGCGGTTTGAAAATAGTTCGTCTGCCTGCAGTAAACATTTTTTATCGCTACGTTACAAAACTTTATTTAGAAATATTATAACTATGTAATTGTATGTAAAAAATAGGCGATTATGGTATGTATATCGCCTCCCGTAATTTACACTTACGATTGGTAGGACTGTACGGTAAGTTCTTGGATATATATAGTTAAAGTGTGAACGAAATATGGTCGGAAAATTAAAGTTATAACAATTTACAGCTTTTATTATACGGTATGTCACGTAAAAGCTATGCGGAACAAACTTAACACTTTATATATCCCCACTGTCCCGCCAATGTGGCAATTGACAGATTAAAGCACATAAAAATAGCATCATCAGCGTATTTCCTGAAATCGCTTCATATCTAGCAGATGCTAATGTTGATGCTATTTGTGAGGTACGAGGCCGGTTAGCTGGACTGTTTAGGTGTTATAGCGTGTTAAATAAACTAAACGGGTACTATGTCGTAAATAGCAGGCGTTTAACGCGCGATAAATAGGATACGTTAGTTTATGTTTGAGTTTAATTAGCTTTTATAGACGAAAGAACAAAACGGAATACTTTTTTATTGTACTCCAAAATAATCTTTGTATTATTATTCATAAACCCTACCTAACTATAATAGTTTGTTGATGGATATGTACGCTCTATTCGTAAACAATTTATATATTTAGTTTACTTTAAATTGCAGCCTCATAGTGCTGGAATGGCTGACATACCGGAATAGCGATCACTTACTGAAAAGGGAGGTCTTAACAGACTTTTGGGATTCTAGCAGATCGCTCGGATCCACTAAACTCAAACAGCGGAAATAGTATTTGATAGAATACATTACAGAAGAGATATATGCCCAGCAGTGGCCGTACATTGGTTGAGATGATGAAGATTTTAAATCGAGCGCAGTAATAGTTTGGACGAATGAATCTTATGTGTAAGTTGGTATTCAAGATGTGGTTACTGCCGCCAACCGCCTGCTTTGTAATACTAGTCTCTGCTTCGGTACTATGTGCAAAAAATAGTAGTTTGAATAACCAAATAAATAATATTCTAACCAGTCTAGTTAGTTATTAGTAATATCTACAATCTGCCGATATTACACCATTGATATAAGGTTGGCAAATATCTCCCTTCCGCCTTTTTGTATTTTGAATTTCGCGGCTATGTACAAAGCGCTACAGAGCTCGTATCAGGCAATAATATACATAATTTGAAAGGTCTTGACATAACCTACAAAACGACGCTATGCATAATTAGTTTGGATATTGCGTTCAACAGTTATAGACGTGTAAACATTGAGTTCACTAACGCCGAAAACGCGCTATTTTAAAGTTTTCCTTCGTTAAAGGCAAATCCGCTAGAGAAACGTTCCGTGAGATTAATGGTGTTTTGGGGGATGGTACTCTATCACTTCGAACCGCGGAGGAATGGTTTCGACGATTTAGAGCCGGTGAAAACGACACCATGGATAAGCCAGCCGGCGGAAGACCTGTGACGACAAATACCGATCAAATCATGGACTACATCGAGTTAGACCGGCATGTGGCATCTCGTGACATCGCCCAGGAGATGGGAGTTAGTCACCAAACCATTTTAAACCATCTGCAGAAGGCTGGATACAAAAAAAAGCTTGATGTTTGGGTGCCGCATGATTTGACGCAAAAAAACCTTCTGGACCGAATCAACGCCTGCGATATGCTGCTGAAACGGAACGAACTCGACCCATTCTTGAAGCGGATGGTGACTGGCGACGAAAAATGGATCACATACGACAATATCAAGCGAAAACGGTCGTGGTCGAAGGCCGGTGAATCGTCCCAAACAGTGGCCAAGCCGGGATTGACGGCCAGGAAGGTTTTGCTGTGTGTTTGGTGGGATTGGAAGGGAATCATCCACTATGAGCTGCTCCCATATGGCCAGACGCTTAATTCTACTAAGTACTGCGAACAACTGGACCGCTTGAAGCAGGCGATCGACCAGAAGCGTCTAGAATTGGCCAACAGGAAGGGTGTAGTGTTCCACCAGAACAACGCCAGACCACACACTTCGTTGATGACTCGTCAGAAGCTACGGGAGCTCGGATGGGAAGTTTTATCGCATCCACCATATAGCCCGGACATAACGCCAAGTGATTACCACCTGTTCCTGTCCATGGTGAACGCCCTTGGTGGTGTAAAGTTGAACTCAAAAGAGGCTTGTGAAAAGTGGCTGTCCGAGTTCTTCGCAAATAAGGATGAGGGCTTCTACGAGGGAGGTATTATGAAGTTGCCGTCTAGATGGAAACAGATTATCGAACAAAACGGCGCGTATTTGAACTAAATCCGATCACTGTAACACTTTTTATAAAGCATTGAATAAAGAGCAAAAAAACGAAGGGAGATATTTGCCAAACTAATATATTGCATTCGTCGACGTTAAGGTCGCGCTGAGTATTCAGGACGAGCAGGCTTTGCTATCATCGGCCTCATTCCCACATAACTTTATGTAGAGTTGATGCTAAAAGTAACGCATTATAAAAAATCCTTAATATTTATATAAAAGTATTACTGTTTTGTTCTAATAATTACTAAAGAAAAAAACTATTAGAATTCGTTTTAGGGCCGTCTGTGTTATCATAACAGTACCATTTTCGTTTATGATTGTTAAATGAAATTCTTTCTTACATGTTTGTTGGAGATATAATAACATAATTTTTATATGTAATAAAATATTTTGGTTATCTACTGTCACTACTTTATGTTGTATATAAAAAATTTAAGGCATCTCGCGCGTGCGTTCGTAATCTAATTGGATCAGTTCTAGTGTCCTAATTGTAATAATAGCGGTGCAGATATGACGCGAGCGGGTAGCTGGGTCAATAGATGCGACCTTTCAACCAAGCATTACATTGAATTGGAGTTGTAACGAACATCATAAACTGTAAAATAAATTAAAACAACGTCATATATAAATATCTCTGAAAATGATTAAGTTGATGCCTCAAGTTCCATGAATCCTCTTTTTGTTTTACAATCAGCTGGAGTCGTTTCACATGCTATTATTCTTAGGTTATTAGTATTGTACGTATTTAGCAATATTTTTATTATCTATCATATAGTATAAAAGATTATGGTTACGATAAATATGTCATAAAATAATATTCTCATTACAATGACAATATTAAAATTATGTATTAATAAAAGCGCCATCTCTTGTCATTTACTTAAAATAGATAGACGTAAAATAGTTGTAGATTAGCTTTTAAAGTTGTGTGTAGATGCATCACTAGATGACGATGAAATATATAAGAATAATTACTTCGGAAATGAGAATCTTTCATCAATCGTATAACAGTAATAAATATTATGTAGTATAATTTACTGGTCGTTGTTGCCGCAGACCATCTAGTTAGGTACCACAATAGCGGCTATTTCTGCCGCCAAACATTTTTTTTTTTTTTATTTTAATACGTCATTCCCCTGCGTATGGCGGGTCAGGGCCTTTATTTGCACTTTAAAGCTTTACATCACTTAACATTCTCATTGTCTTAAAACTAATTTCCTCATTCCTTTCTTTCATACTTTCCTATCTTCCACTCATTCCTCTACCTTCCCATATTTCTCCTCCTCTTTTCTATCGCTCTCCATTCCATTTCCTTCTTTCATACCTCTCGCTGAGTGAAGACAGCCGCTTCGTCAATTTCTTCTGGAACATCTTCAGCTGAAAATCCTGCCATGTTCTTGTTTTTTCGTGTTTTAGTTTTATTTTTAATTATACTTATTTTTACTTGTTCATTTTTATTTTCTATTTACATTTTTTTTTATTTTTCTTAACTTGTTTTTATTTTATTTTTTTTTCCTATTATTTTTATTTCTTTCTATGGCATCATTTATTATTTTTATAGCAAACTTTATGAAGCTTTGGCGACTTTCGTCCTCACTCATCAGAGAGGCAACCGCTCCTATGTCTAAACTTTTCCCAATTTCTATCTCTAGTTCCGCTCTCTCCCTCCCGAATAAGGGACAGGAAAGTAGGATGTGCACCACGGTCTGGTCCACTTCCGGGTCACAGGGGCACGCGGGACTCTCCTTGAGCTTGAACCTGTGGAGGTACTCGGAGAATCCCCCGTGCCCGGTGAACATCTGGACCAGGACCGTGTCGAGCTCGATTCGGCGCCGCCAAACAGTTGTATGCAAATATTACTATGTCCCGGTTTGAAAAGCGCTGTAGCACTTATATCTTATGTATTAAGGCGACGAGCACAACGGGGTGCAGTGTATACAATTCTAACTAGCTCTACGTTCTTGTGAGCAGGATAATCATTTACCGTCAAGTGAACTTCCCACTTCTCTCGTTGTTTCATACAATAGAAAAAATCACTTTAAATGTTCAAATCAGTTCTCCAAAACAACGATGAAATTTAACATTTCATTCGTCTTAACAGCTGTTTTACATTATAGGCAATAGTAAAACAAATTCTATATGACTCCATAGTTAAGTGACAACGGCGTCGGTGCTAAAAGAAATTGGTTTAGCAGTCTTTGTTTTCCTTTTAAAGGTATCAAGTAAGGATTTGTTGAGTCGACAGAGAGCAACAAGGTATAATTTTTAAGGCATTATACACGATGAAAAAATTCTTATAACTAAAAGTAGGTGTATATAAAAATCTGTAAATAATTTCAGAAACAATTTTGTTGTTTACAAACGTGCATTACGTTAGCACTTTAACGAAGTATCTATACAAGATATATCAAATTGATGGTAAGTAGTAAGTTCTACAAACACTAGTGCAGTCCTAGAAGATTATAAACTACGAATTCGTACTAAACTATGTTTGCTTTTATCACTTTTGAACTTACGGTAGTCGTTGAGTACATCTTAAAATCTAGTTACAATTTATATTTCCGAAACTGGCACAAAAAAGGAGTTATGCTGATCTTTTACCGGTTACAATACCACAGTGTACTTCTCAGTCTTGTGTCAGAACGTCTGCAAAATTGTCTCGTGTTGTAGTAGTCCTGACGGTGTTGGTCCTTAATGTTCCATATGGTTGACAGGCTAGCACGAAAACTACCCATATTAGGTCTGCTTTAATCCGCTTTTTAATGCCTAACCACTTCGAAGTTGTAGTGACTTACCATCGTGTGAAATCGAGGTGAAATGTTATATGGTATTTGATCTTTTTAACATAACATGTTGCTAGTTAAAATGTTTACACGGCACCAAATAGCGTTCAGCGCTTCGTGATACTAAGACATTACATCCACAATCTCAACAGGAAAAGAGCACAGTAACATTTTCAAACTGTTACGGTGGAAACAGTTGAGACTTGCCCTGACTGCGGGGGATACAGAATTACCATCAGTAACATGCAGTACTTAATATTAATAAGCATCCATTAGTATGTTTACCAGGTTTTTCTGTGAAAACCTCCATTAATGCTTATTATAGTTTTTGACCAGTTTTTCAAGTAATTTCCTTAAAATGTTTTACGCCTCACGTTTACTTGTATCGCATAGCAATACATTCTCGTCCGTCAACGAATCGCTTACTCGATATTCACCCGATATCGTTTCCAGAGTTTACCCTTAAGGCTTTAACGCACTATCGATTCCTAATATATATTAATAATTACTTTATCCAACTAACCATTGAGACGAGTCAGACGTTCATCATCTGATGATCGATAGAATTTCATTGCAGAAACGATCGGGTAGAGATTAGAAAGGAAGGATTCTTATACTGGATTTTTTTTTTAGTTTCATGTGGGGGAAATGCTTACGCATACTCGTCCTCGCGGGGGCAAGGACGGGTTATGTCGGACTTGCACTGACTAAAACCACTACGATGTTCCCGATTCGTCGTCTGATGGCAAGGGTCACGGGTACGGCTTGGTGCTTTCGTCCGCGATTCTCGCCGGCGCTAGCCGCTTTCTCAGCCCCACCTCAGTAGATAGGGATAAACCCCCCTGCAGTGCGCGCCTCCACCACGGCCTCCATTGTGTGGACGACGAATTCCTCCGAACCCTTCGCCCAGAGGCCACCGAAGCCCCGGGAGATATCCTCTCCGGGCTCCCCGCGGCGGACCGATGTTGGGCCCGCCGCTATCCGTTATCGGCTGCGGAGGATAGGGAGAACGGCGCATCGTAATACCGACATTCCTCTTCCCCCGCGGCTCCACCGCCGCAGCATTGCCGGTGCGACACCGGTTGGTCGCGGAGGATACGTCCTTCGCAACTCCACCTCGGCGGCAGAGGCGGTATAAAACCGCCCTTGCAGCCGGCCACAGGGGACAGCATAAAGCTGCCCTCGGGCCCCCGGCCGCTCCGTTAAGCTCCAGTTATCCCAACTCGAACCTGGAGCGGGTGAGTTCCGCTTAGCATCCACGTGTTGGGCCCCCCGGTTACTAAGCCCCTCCGTCACGACAAGGCGAGAACCCGTTGGAGGGGTACTTAGGATATTAAGTTAATATTTCATAGTATAGAAACGTAAAACGTGCAGAAGTTCTACATCAGTGATATTATTTTTTATTATTTTTACTAATTTATGTATTTTTACTATTTAATAAATTACTACAAATGGTACTACATAAATAAAAAAAAGAAAAGAAAGAAACTGCACAAGTGGCATGTGGAATTATATTGTTAGATATAGAGGTATGTGCTACATGAACTTGATGTATTTACCTTCCATAGTTTTAATGACATTCATATCAAAGATCCTGAGGTTGTAATTGCTGAAACACGGTATTGCTGTTATGACAGCAGATTGACAATATTAAGATAGCAACAAACTATCTATTGGTGTCTCCTTGAAATGGAATTGAATATCTGTCTTTAAAATGGAAGTGAATTAGTTGCTGTCTTATGATGACACTGCTTAAGATTGTTAATCTTTGAAACCATTACATTGAGGACTATAAATATAAATGTTAAGTCATTGAATTGTATTGTAGTAATTTCATTTGGTATAGTTAAGATGATGATTTGTTTTAGCCTAAGGAAGCTTGTAAAACTAAAACGCGTTTTTGTCTTTAATCATGATCGCTGATAAACTGGATATTGAGTATAAAAAAAATCTCTTTATGTATTTCAAAGTACAGAAAGTTATATTAGCATCAACTTTTAAAATGATTCAATAGACAAAAATAGGTTTAGCCGGTTGTGAGGTACGATACTCTCCTTCTACATGCAGTTGATTGTAACAGTTAATTTAATAACTTGTTTTTTTTGCGTGAAAGGTTAAAATTGAATGAAACGTTTGAATAATTTGGTGTCACAAATCGCTAGTACGTAAGGACCCTTACTTGCCCCTTGCTACGGCGAGGCTGGGCGGACCTCAGTTGCTCGAAGACCATCGCGCGGGGCGGATGTGCCCCTGCTCAGTCCAGCGCGCGTTCCCGCCATTCTTAACCTCACAGAGGATATCACATCGGCTGCAATTATAACGAACAATGGGAAACGTATCACGTAAAGGTAATTTTTTTAATCCCCAATACATTTTTATACATATTCATGTTAATGGAGGTCGGTTATAAATATTTAACGTCGCTCTTTACGCGGGTATTATTGAGCAAAACGATGTCGGTTATAAAACTTGCCGATGTTTATACAAGATCCGCACGGGCATTACGTTTTCCTTTATATGTTTACGTTATAACAATAAAGATTTACACAAACGTCTCATGTGAAAATCATTAACGAATTCCTGCTTTCAAGATTTCCTTCTTGAGACAGAAGCTCTCAGTTATATTATTTTTACAAAGCGGATATATGTTACGCTGTGAATTAAACTTGAAATACTACTTACATACTATTTTTATTTGAAATATTTAGTTTAAACTCTAAACATTTTTTACCATATACTGTTGGCTCTGTCTTAGTTTATTATAGCGTTTCGTTATCACTATTTTTTAATGTTTTTTTAACTAAATGTAACAGTAGACTGGTTCAATTGAAATTAGTTTCAAAAGCAATATTACAAAACCTGTTTACATTCAAAGTGAATTTACTAGTAATACGTTATTGAATCATAGTTCGCTTAAATAATGCGGAAAATTTGGTATTTGGGTATGAATTAAGTAAGAAAATTGCCCGGCTTCAAGAGCGGGCTGTCCTTGGTCCCATCAAGGTCACAACGCGTTCGGTTGCTTAAGTAAGGCATCTCGATGTCATTATCGACGCGTGGGACCATTTTCATTGGCTCCATTCAATTGTCTCAATTATATGCCGATGTTATAGCATTTGTACGAACTCAAATGAATTATAAACTAATGGGTAACTTCTCATCACGAGAATAAAGGAAAAATCACTTGTTTTCATCACCTTATAAGTATGGCTTTTAATTCTTTAGTTTATGTTACAATGTTTTCAGGTAAAATTCGATATTCTGTTTTACATCAAACTGTATAAAACCATAACAGATTTTTGAAGATAGAATTACGGATAAACGAATAGAAATTATTAATAAACAAATCTTTGTAATTCACATAAACAATAACTTTATAGTGTCACGTAAATAATGTTAATTTAGAATATAATACAAATGAATAAAGTTGATTGGACACCAGGAAAATACTAGGAAAATATAATAGAAAATAATGTCTAGAAAACTTTCAAAAATATCCGGTTTACTAAAAATGGTTAAAATTTAATTTAAGAAAAATGTCTATGATGATGTATACTAAGATAAGATCAATGTACATAACTATATAATAAAGTCGAAACAATCCAAAATCCAAATTGAGACAAACTATGTTATAAGTTTCAACAGAAACTATTTTCTTATTCGATCTTATGGTACGTGATACGCCTGTAACAATAGGGCGTTAGTAAGGAAGATATATAATACACCATATTGTGCTTGTGGCCTTGAGACACAGGATATTATGTTTCGTTATCCCAGAAATTTCACTACCTACAACGCTCTTCAAATCGGAACGAAGTAATGTTTGCTCAGTACTGTTTGGCGGCAAAAATAGTATCTGCGGTGGTACCTATCCAGACGGTAACCGGCAACAGAGACCTACAATCAGTAAAATCAAAATAAATCCTTTTGGTTTTTTAAACATTGGCATCAATTTTTTTTTCATTTATTCTCTTTTCAAACAGAAATAGAGCCATCAAAATTGGATTACATTATCAAAAGTAATTGTTCACTCTTCAAAATATATCAATATGAAAAATAATATATTAGTTTGGCAAATATCTCCCTTCCGTTTTTTTGCTCTTTATTCAATGCTTTATAAAAAGTGTTACAGTGATCGGATTTAGTTCAAATATGCGCCGTTTTGTTCGATAATCTGTTTCCATCTAGACGGCAATACCTCCCTTCATAATACCTCCCTCGTAGAAGCCGCCCTCCTTATTTGCGAAGAACTCGGACAGCCACTTTTCACAAGCCTCTTTTGAGTTCAACTTTACACCACCAAGGGCGTTCACCATGGACAGGAACAGGTGGTAATCACTTGGCGCTATGTCCGGGCTATATGGTGGATGCGATAAAACCTCCCATCCAAGCTCCCGTAGCTTCTGACGAGTCATCAACGAAGTGTGTGGTCTGGCGTTGTCCTGGTGGAACACTACACCCTTCCTGTTGGCCAATTCTGGACGCTTCTGGTCGATCGCCTGCTTCAAGCGGTCCAGTTGTTCGCAGTAGATGGTAGAATTAAGCGTCTGGCCATATGGGAGCAGCTCATAGTGGATGATTCCCTTCCAATCCCACCAAACACACAGCAAAACCTTCCTGGCCGTCAATCCCGGCTTGGCCGCTCGACCACGACCGTTTTTGCTTGATATTGTCGTATGTGATCCATTTTTCGTCGCCAGTCACCATCCGCTTCAAGAATGGGTCGAGTTCGTTCCGTTTCAGCAGCATATCGCAGGCGTTGATTCGGTCCAGAAGGTTTTTTTGCGTCAAATCATGCGGCACCCAAACATCAAGTTTTTTTTTGTATCCAGCCTTCTGCAGATGTTTTAAAATGGTTTGGTGACAAATTCCCATCTCCTGGGCGATGTCACGAGATGCCACATGCCGGTCTAACTCGATGTAGTCCATGATTTGATCAGTATTTGTCGTCACAGGTCTTCCGCCGGCTGGCTTATCCATGGTGTCGTTTTTACCGGCTCTGAATTGTCGAAACCAGTCCTCCGCGGTTCGAAGTGATAGAGTACCATCCCCCAAAACACCATTAATCTCACGGAACGTTTCTCTAGCGGATTTGCCTTTAACGAAGGAAAACTTTAAAATAGCGCGTTTTCGGCGCTAGTGAACTCCATGTTTACACGTCTATAACTGTTGTACGCAATATCCAAACTAATTATGCATAGCGTCGTTTTGTAGGTTATGTCAAGACCTTTCAAATTATGTATAGTATTGCCAGATACGAGCTCTGTAGCGCTTTGTACCTAGCCGCGAAATTCAAAAGACAAAAAGGCGGAAGGGAGATATTTGCCAAACTAATACTTTTCGTAGAGTACTTTCTCTCTGTCGTTGGTTAAAAATCAAATACCGGCAAACGTATTATCAAGTCGTTGCAACTGTCACACATAAACGATACGATATAATCCCGTCGGTGGGCTTCGACAAAAGTGAGCATCAGATTCTCCTCTATTACTACCATTGTGCAGCTTTCGGTAGCACCAGAACCCTTTGTGCGGCTCACGTTTGGATGAGGGGGAAGAGCCCGACAATCTTGTACAATAGGATGGTGCAGCGGTGCAATTGACAAAGGGGGCTCACGCAAGGGGCTGTTTTAGGACCCTCGAAATTCAGTTATGATAACATTTAGATTTATTAGCTAACTTTTCTAACGTTTATAACTGACAAATGTATTCATTTTAAAAATCAACTCATCGTGTTTTTACGAAGGCTTCATCGATTTGAATGTTTTTTAAAAATATTTTTTTTTGTTATTACCAAAAAAAATTAACGCTATTAGATAAATAAACTGCACAAAATTTTTGATTTTCTTGATATAGTTTGCCTTTAATTGCTATTTTCAAGTATAAGTATTTGCCTAATTACTACGACTCAAATAATACAACAGTTTTCAATTCAATTTTCCATGAAACTGTTTTACATAATTTCAATATGAAGATGAAAGTTATTTCTAGAATATTTAGTTCTTTCATGCGATATTTTTCTTAGTATGACCATATTAATTTTATAATTATAATTATACCATCATTGTATACAAAGTATAATCCTTATAAAAGGTGCAATGGAGAAACCTATATTAGATGTTTTGATATCGTCACCGAAACAGAAATGAGATTCCTAGGAGTTAATTTAATTTCAAAAGAACCCTAATGATTCATAGGCCTAAATGATAGCGGCAGCTTTTTATTGATAGCCAATGGTTTAGCAAGATGGTGAGGTCGTGAGAGGGAGATGGTGCTCGAAGGCACAAAACACAAAGTAGACCATCGATCTGGTGAAGGTGAAAGAAATTACAACATGTGAGTATCGATAAATGATCGGTCATGAGGACCGTGGGAATCTTTCATCAGATGATAGATTGTAGATAGTAATCTACTATGTTTCCTCCTTTCCATAGATTTTAGTGTATGTTTTTTTATAATAAACGACCATGTGAATAGTAATTGTAATAAATGTTTTCTGTGATATTCACTCAGATTGTTTCTTTGTCCTATAGAATGAATGACTCTCTTCTACAGACAAGGTTGACGATGCACCTTCACTTTGCAATTGTTCTTATAAACAGTTTAATAGATCAACTTATTGATCTGTTAAACTGTTTTTTATAAAACATCTCTGATGTGATTTGAATAATTAGCTATAATAAAAATAGCATTTTTAAAATCAGTGACTAAGTAATTTCTATATATTATGTTAGTATTTTTCAATATGGTTCTATTCTTGTAAGGGGTCCCGCACAACAACTCTCGAGACCCAGCGCATACCTGCCCTTGCAGAGGCAAAGACAGATTATGTCGAACTTGCTCCGACTAAAACCCCTACAATGTTCCACCTCATTGCTTTATGGCAGGGTCACGGCGACGCTTTCGCACACCTGCGCGACCTTACCAGCGTCGGCTGCACCATGTAGTCGCACCTCGAGAGGTAAGAACCCCCCTTTCGACTTCTGTAAAAGCACACCGGCACATACAGCGCGCCATTCTCTCGGCCTCTTATAGTCACTTGGGCAAGGGATCCCCTCAAATCCGTCACCCAGAGGCCATGGGAGTCAAGAGAGAAAACTCTCCCGTCTCCCGGCGGCGGATCTAGTCTTGCGTTCCGTCGTCAACTATTATATGGCCGTGGAGGATAGGGAGAACGGCGGAACATAATACTGACACTCTTCTTTTCCCGCGGCCCCACTGCCGCCGCATCAACGGTGCGGAACCGCTTGGTCGCGGAGGGTAGGGAGAGCGGCGCGGAATCGCAACACAGACACTCTTCTCCTTCCGCGACTCCATCTCGGCTAAAGCCGCTCCAGGTGAGCTCCATGAGCTCACCTGGAGCGCAGGTGCAGGGCAGGCCACCTCGGGCCGGCTCAACGCCTTGAGCTGGCCGGGTAGATTCTTCTTAGTTTCACCTTGGGTGACCAAACCACGGCTACTGAGCCCCACGGTTCGGGGGGAACTCACGACACCTAAGACAACCTGCTTGTGGTGCGTTCTGCTGAGGCTCTGTTTCCCACCAATCCACATTGGTCCAGCATGGTGCGTAATTGTCCAAATACCCCATATGAATCCCTACAAATGTTGGACCCTATAGTGCCCGGCGGCACGAAGAGGCCAAGTTGACTATGCCAGTCGCTGGAAGCGACCAGTGCAGGACTGATCGATGTGGGGATTTGAAGGTGGCTTACGTCTAGCAGTGGACGTCTATCGGCTGATGATTGATATTTTCTAATGGACAGAAAATATTTTATTCAATCTAAACTTTGAATTTCTTTAGATGAAGGTGGCAGGATAATCACCGCTTTCAACGTTGGGTATAGTCAATTTTACGGTTCAACGTCCTTTTTACGTAAAGAGTAGTGAGTGAGTTCTTCCTATAACGACTTACTCATTCTCAATGTCCTTGGTTTTACATATAGTCATTTTAATTGCCTTTTAGCAGAAGTTTTACGCTCTGTCATGACTGCATTGTAAACGGTCATAGTTACTGATGAAAATCAAATCTATATATTTTGTTACATTTTGAAGTTTTTAATCGTCTTACTGACCTTGGTCGCAAAACAAAATCAAGGTGAATCTACTACATACACGGTAATGGGTAGTCGAAATTATTGTTTGTTCTCTAAGTAATCAATTTTTAATGTTATATTGTTACGAACGGACTATCGGATCGATATATCTGAAGATAATAAAAAAGCTCGTATGCCTGAGGCTACGTCGAAGCTCATTTCCTTTTAGATATTGTCAATCTATTTTACTAGACTGCAATCTACTTTTAGATTTTTTAAACGTAAGGATTGATATATATGAACAATTATTAGTTTTTTATCTAAATAATTTTTATTTTCTATGTATAGCTACAAATTTAAGTTCAATCAAATACGTAAAAAGTTACGATGTATCCATATAACATTAGCTTATTGTGGCAACCATTTATTGATATCGATAAAATTTTTGATCTTCTCCTCTTTGATAATTCTATGTTAAATATAATAACGATGTTGTCAATACTGCAAGACGTAGTTTCGATTTCCATTGAGCTGTCGGTCAAGAAAAACATCTTAAAGAAACGGAATAGTTTTAATAACAACTACTTTCAATTAGATGTCTAGTCTAACAACCTATACTTGGCCAGTCTGCTAAAATTTTTCACTTTCTGTTTAAGAGAAGACTAGGAATTCCAGCAACGAGAACAGCTACCTTCCTTTATCCTCTTATCTTACTTTTTACCTAACGTATGGATCAATTCTTTTGTCGTCATAAGCTACTTTAGCAGTATTTCAGATTTTGTTAAACCTGGCATGTCTTGTTTCTCTGAATATCTTTATTTTCTTTTTTTTAGTGTATACAAATTCACACTTCATAAGTTGAATAATTTAAAGATTTAAATTCTGCAGAATATTATTGCCATATAAGTATGAATGAAAGCTAGCACACAGGAATGATCTAGCTAACTAGGTGATTTTAAAAAACCTTACCATTATCCAAACTGTACACGTGTTGAGTAATTGCGTGTCTATTCCATTTAATGGTGATAATATTAAATGATTTAAGAGATCAGCGTCCGCGAAGTACTCTTGCTATCCATTTATATATATGAATGAAATTCCTGTATTCAGAGCAGTTCGATAAGTAAACAAGAAGGCCGACCGGCAATGGCTGAATGGCTGCTGCTCGATATTTGCGATTCAATGAGCCAGATCTGTGCGGAGCGCAATTGGGAGAGCAATTGAGCATTCGCTCGAATTATCCCGTACCTAACGTGCGAACGTATTGTTCATTACCATACGAACGTCGTGCAAGTCGACAGGTGGATATGGTCATCACTATAAATACACTACAAACAGAATTATATACTCAATGACAGAACGGCGACAATGTGTGCGGTGTTCACAACTCATATTGTGATTTGAACTTTTTTCGTAATCGGTTTTCTGGTGGTAGGACTCTATTGCAGGAAATCGTTTATGTAGGTATCACCGCAGCTCCTATTATTGCTGCCAACAGGATCTGCAAATGTTACTGTTTTTTGATTTAAACTGAGTTCTAGCTAGTGAGATTACTGAGATAACGGGACTCAACATCATATATCTTAACTATCACAACTTTGTTAGGGGTTGGCGTATCACTTACCGGCCAAATAGTAAGAAAATCCTAGTGGGAGTAGATTGCTCAGCAGCTGGTGTCTTTAGAATAATGATGTTGAGAATATTCACTATTATGTTTACTTGTTATGGGTTTCTCTTCCCGGACATTGTCCAGTCAATTATTAACAAGAGGTAGTGTATAATTATTAATATAATTTCGCTTCTAAAGTTTGTCGTACTACCGATTTATAAGATTATATATAAACGAATATTAACTAAGGCGCTTGTTTGTTTACTTTTTATAACTATTGCCCTTTTTAAGAGCGCTGGTCGATAGTCCTTAATGATGTAGAAGCAATTTGCTCTAATGACACTCATGACCCACTTTCCTCGAATAAAACAAAATGCAATGTTTCATTCTATTCATAAGGAAACAATGCATGCTGTGTGGAAATATGATAAATGATATATTGCAGTAACTAGGCGAATGAATTCAGAGCATCAGTAGCTTTATGATAAAGTAAAGGCTTCCGCATTTAACCGCTTTGATACGGGTTTCATCGGAGACTTGATATTCTTATATATAATACTAGCTGTTTCCCGCTTTGCTGGTTGTAATACTCCAGCAACTGCTTTTGAGAAGGAATTTTGTATAATCTATTCTTAATTGGTCTTTAAATGACAGAAGCTTTCTATCACATTCCGAGTCACGTCTAATAGTTTCAAAGATCTCGTGACGAATCAGTGAATCTCAGGGTATCTCCTATACATATTAATGTACCATAATTTGAAGTAATCTATAAAATTAATATAGTCAATGCAAAAGCGATAGGATAATAGTTGTCGTTGACCATAGTCGACGTTCGTAGCGAAATGGTGAAGCAGCTACTCGAATATGCTACTGAATCATTCAGTACAAGGAAAAAGCCTGACCTTAACTCCGAACGATGCCGAGTGACAATGAAGCCGTGGATATATAATCGCTCAGAATATTCTGGCTTTCATATGATAACATTAAAAACGCAGTGATACTATAAGGTTGGCAAATATCTCCCTTCCGCTTTTTTGCTCTTTATTCAATGCTTTATAAAAAGTGTTACAGTGATCGGATTTAGTTCAAATATGCGCCGTTTTGTTCGATAATCTGTTTCCATCTAGACGGCAACTTCATAATACCTCCCTCGTAGAAGCCCCCCTCCTTATTTGCGAAGAACTCGGACAGCCACTTTTCACAAGCCTCTTTTGAGTTCAACTTTACACCACCAAGGGCGTTCACCATGGACAGGAACAGGTGGTAATCACTTGGCGCTATGTCCGGGCTATATGGTGGATGCGATAAAACCTCCCATCCGAGCTCCCGTAGCTTCTGACGAGTCATCAACGAAGTGTGTGGTCTGGCGTTGTCCTGGTGGAACACTACACCCTTCCTGTTGGCCAATTCTGGACGCTTCTGGTCGATCGCCTGCTTCAAGCGGTCCAGTTGTTCGCAGTAGATGGTAGAATTAGGCGTCCGGCCATATGGGAGCAGCTCATAGTGGATGATTCCCTTCCAATTCCACCAAACACACAGCAAAACCTTCCTGGCCGTCAATCCCGGCTTGGCCACTGTTTGGGACGATTCACCGGCCTTCGACCACGACCGTTTTCGCTTGATATTGTCGTATGTGATCCATTTTTCGTCGCCAGTCACCATCCGCTTCAAGAATGGGTCGAGTTCGTTCCGTTTCAGCAGCATATCGCAGGCGTTGATTCGGTCCAGAAGGTTTTTTTGCGTCAAATCATGCGGCACCCAAACATCAAGCTTTTTTTGTATCCAGCCTTCTGCAGATGGTTTAAAATGGTTTGGTGACTAACTCCCATCTCCTGGGCGATGTCACGAGATGCCACATGCCGGTCTAACTCGATGTAGTCCATGATTTGATTGGTATTTGTCGTCACAGGTCTTCCGCCGGCTGGCTTATCCATGGTGTCGTTTTCACCGGCTCTGAATCGTCGAAACCATTCCTCCGCAGTTCGAAGTGATAGAGTACCATCCCCCAAAACACCATTAATCTCTCGGAACGTTTCTCTAGCGGATTTGCCTTTAACGAAGGAAAACTTTAAAATAGCGCGAATTTCGGCGTTAGTGAACTCAATGTTTACACGTCTATAACTGTTGAACGCAATATTCAAACTAATTATGCATAGCGTCATTTTGTAGGTTATGTCAAGACCTTTCAAACTATGTATAGTATTGCCAGATACGAGCTCTGTAGCGCTTTGTACATAGCCGCGAAATTCAAAAGACAAAAAGGCGGAAGGGAGATATTTGACTACCTAATATTATGGGGACTAATTTACAATCGAGATTGTAAGGTATTCAGGCATGTCCCTAAAATTCTTATCACCAATCAAACTCCATAACATGTGC
The DNA here is from genome assembly GCA_029032895.1 of Troides oblongomaculatus. Lineage (NCBI taxonomy): Eukaryota > Metazoa > Arthropoda > Insecta > Lepidoptera > Papilionidae > Troides > Troides oblongomaculatus. Next base: position 1,916,682 of record JARDWC010000432.1, on the reverse strand, counting down.
TCCTCGGGATCGAATAGGGAACCGCTGTGATACAAAGCAATAGCTATTTCTGCAGCAGTTGAATGCACTATTGATAGGTTTCTGATTCCGGAGGCCACCTGAGAAGGTACTACAGAATCACCTAATTCTACAGTACCGGTTTGAAAGGCGTTATAGCTAATGAAATTACTGAGGTAATGAAACTTAATATTTTACCTTTCAATACGACTAACACAATGTTGTGTTATAAATATCATCCTAACTAGCGCCACGTTATTATGGCGAGGTATATCACTTACCATCAGGTGAATGACTCACTCGTCTTGTTAAATAATAGGTTGGGAAAAAAGAAATCCATTATTTTTATATGAACTTCAGGACTTTATTTAACATGCTTCGGATTGTCCGATTTGGGTCAAATATGCACCGTTTTGTTCTATGATTTTTTGCCATTTTAAAGGTAACTTCATAATGCCTCCCTCGTAGAAGTCCTGGTCTCTATTTGCAAAAAACTCTAGTAGCCGATTTTCACAATCTTCCCTAGATGCCAATTTTTTATCACTAAAGAAATTTTGTAATGCAAGAAAAAGATGGTAATCGCTTGGTGCCAAGTCCAAGTCCGGACTGTATGGCGGATGCATTAAAACTTCCCAACCAAGCTCCCGAAGTTTCTGGCGAGTCACTGTAGACGTTTGTCGCCTAGCGTTGTCCTGGTGGAACACGACACCTCTCCTGTTGGCCAATTCTGGCCGTTTCTGGTCAATTGCTATCTTCAAACGGTCCAGTTGTTGACAGTAGAGATCAGAATTTAGTGCTTGGCCATATGGAAACAACTCATAATAAATAATCCCCTTCCAGTTCCACCAAACGCACAGCAGAACCTTCCTGGCCGTTAGTCCCGGTTTGGCCACCGTTTGAGGTGCTTCACCGCTCTTTGACCATGATCGTTTTCGCACAGGGTTATCGTATGTGATCCATTTCTCATCTCCAGTCACCATCCGTTTAAGAAATGGGTCTATCTCATTCCGTTTGGCCAAGGCTTCGCAGATGGAAATTCGATCCATCATGTTTTTTTCTGTTAATTGGTGTGGCACCCAAACATCGAGCTTCTTTTTGAATCCAGCTTTGTGTAAATGGTTTAAAACTGTTTTGTGGTCCATTTTTAGCTCCTGGGCAATGTTACGACTGCTAACATGTCGGTCAACTTCGATCATTTCTCCGATTTTATCGACATTTTCGGCGACCGGCCTACCTGTGCGAGGTGCATCTTTAACATCAAAAATTCCTGAACGGAATCTACGAAACCAAAATTGCACATAATTGGCTGTTACAGTATCGGGTCACACCATTCACAATTTTAGCCGCCTGGCTTGCATTTTCGCCTTTGTCAAAGAAAAACTGTAAAATGTACTCAAAGTCAAAGAAAAACTGTAAAATTTTTAACACTGTAACTCACAATTGAATGCACCAAACAAAGAACAGCAAAAGAATTTTTTTACTGCGAAATGTCACCTTTCCAACGAGCATAAATCTGAAACTGTTTGATCGATACTTTACGAGAAATTTATCACTACAGCCATCTACCGAAAAAATAATGGGTTTCTTTTTCCCCAACGTAATATTAAAAATACAGTATTTCGATTGTTTTTATTATATTATTACTTAAAAGTTCTTTCAGCAGTGGGTTAGTATTTTAACATATACTAAACTACTATATTACTATCCGACAATTTACTAAATAATCGTTGAACTGATGAACACCAGATAGTTTAGTTAATCAAATAAAAATAGTTTTAGTATGAAAACCATTGTGATGGTGATAAAAGTTCCGACTTGTGTAAATATTCGGTTATTGTAGACATAGAAATGTAAACATACGTAAATATAAACGCTCACATAACGAAATCGGCGGAAACAGTGTTTTCCGTTTCCCCCTTCACGTACGTATAACATTTTAAAAGAGGCGACTATTTTTTACTACACTACCTTCATTTATTTTTACTGGTGATAAGTCTTTATCGCCTACAGGTAGTGTTGAGAGGCTTCCCATAAGATGGACCGACGATCTGGTGAGAATCGCGGGAACCCTCTAGATGCAAACAATGCGGGACTGATCAATGTGGAGATTTTTGGGTGAGGCCTATGGCCAGCCTGGGGTATCTATCGCCGGAGATCGTGTAGGTACTGAGGTAATGAGACTCAACATCTGTCTCAGGCGACGACGATATATATCATCGTAACTAGCGGCACTTACCATCGGGTGTGGGTCCAACTCGTCTCATTACTTAATTAAATAAAAAACATATATTTTCTCATATAAACTAGTTGAATATTATATAAACAGAATAATAATTTAACTAACTTACACCACTTCATCTCTCATCGACGAAGAGAAAACACATTAAGTTGACATTACTGCTTTACGTCAGACGGGTACTGGGGTAACTTCTATAAAGAAAATCTCAAAGAAGAGATAACTGCAAGTGTATTGACAGTGTTCCCAAATGTTGCCAGTAAATTAAAGTCATGTTTACAAGGGGACCCTTTGATCTGACATTTAAATATCACTTGCCTGCCCGGTTCTAAACTAACTTTGAATGTATGCCAAAAAGCATATATATACACTTATTTATAATGTATGATAAATATTAAATAAGCAGTTACTTGTTCAATATATAAATATATTTAATAACTATGTCTACGCTATTTAAATTTTAGTGACTTTAGCTATTTGCTACCGCTTACATATTTTTTTTATCACGAAGTTAATTGGAAGCGAATAGCTTCTTAAAAAAGCTTATTTTTCTCTATGACTCTAAAATCTATTATAATAAAAAGTATTATTTATTTGTTTATTAGATATGTTTATATCAAAAAAATCTTATAGCTAAGTAATTCTAACATTTACACCTAAAACAAATACACACCACTTTCATCATATAACTAGCTTCCCTGCCCGCTTTGCTGGCCTCGATACCCCTTGCATCTCTATTTAGGAAAGGAATTTTATTAAATCCGTTCTTAGTTGACCTCTAAATAGCTGAAGCAATGTCTTCACCAAATTTCGAGTGTTTAATAGTGACGGAGATCTCGCGATGAATCTACGAATAGCTGAGTATCTCCTATATATACATATAAAAGAGAAAAACAAATAAAAGAAACGCATAAAAAGAAGAAAAATCAACAGGATCTTAAACATTTCATTATCAGCCGACAGACGTCCATTGCTGGACCTCCATGCCTATGCCTTCATCAAAGATCTCCACGTCGATAGGTCCCGCGTTGTTGGAATTTAGTAATCTCCCGTGGTTCTCACCAGATCGAAGGTCCACCATGTGGGAGATCCCCTAACACTGATACCCAGTAGGCGGGCGCCACTCGACCACCTTACATAGAATTAGGTTTTTCTTAGACAGATAAATGGTTCATTATTATTATAATATATTAGGTTTCGTACCCAGCAATTTTACTACAACCTCCTTCACACCGGAACGCGGTAATATTATATTTACACAGTACTGTTTGACGTTTCAAGTAGGAGCTACATTGATTAGTGGTTACTTACCGGACGGTAAACGGTCTCCAGCAACAAAAACTTACCACTACATTCTCACTGGGTACAGTTCGTACTGGTAAAGTTGCTTAGTGTACTTTCCTTTTAAAGTTGCAAAACGTGTTTCCACCTGTGTACACTTAAGTTATATTCATTAGAGCTTATATAAATTTCTAGATATATAGATCATTATTATATATCCAAGGTGATTGCTTATTTTATCACAATATTTACATACTAACTATTCACGCATCCTGTAAATTATACCATAAATGACTTCCAACAACCGTTACTATAGCAATTGAAGAAATGAAGATGTCTATGAAAGTTAATTGGAAATAAAATGATGAAGGATCTATGAAGGACTAAAAAATAAATAGCCTATAATCATCTACAAATCATTCCGCGTCGAATGATCATGATCACGTATCGTTACGTTCACTAGTTTTCACGTGATTGGCGAACAAACGAAACCCTCTTTCATTGTATATATATATACATATATATATCTTTATTTAGAAATGCTTGATGTTCATAAGAAACAAAATATTTATTCTTATTTAAAATTAGTAGTAATTTAGTTCAGCTTCCTCATCTTCCTTTCTCACTCATCTTCTAGAAGAATCATTTTACAATAATGTACCTGTTTCCTCTTTATAATTAAAAATATAGAAAAAATTAAACGTTTACTAAAAGAATAAGAAGATTAAAGGACACAGTAACGCTAACCTCATTTCTTTATCGGTGAAGGTGAACGAGAGCTTTTAAAATTTTTATACCGTACGACACGGGGACGTGACGATTTATTATTTTAATGAGAAAAATTTACAGCAAATGTCTAAATGAGCTCCGGTAGAAGAATTGAAGGAATACCATCTGTAACTATATCCATAGTTTTTTTTTATGTTATGAGGGTGAGGCCTGCTATGATTTTTACTGATGACAGGTCTACATTTCCGGAGGACTTTAAGGTATCATAGCAGCTATTCAGCCGTCAAACATCAGTGCTATACCGTGTTGTGGTTTGAAGTGCGTTCTAGCTAGTAAAATTACTGGGGTAACGAAACTTAACATATGTCTCAAAGCGACGAGCGCAGTTTAGTGTAATTTATATCGTGTTAATTAAAGTGGTTATGGTCTGGTGTATCACTTACCATCAAGTGATGGTGTCTTTCGTCTCATCACTACGTAGAAAAAAAAGTGATAGACTATTCAATTCATTATCTCTTGCATTTAAAAAATACATTGTTTTTATACAATGCGTTAATATGTGGTACCTTGAGCTGGTGGTAATTGATATGTCTGTTGATAGCAAAGAAGAGTTGAGGGTTACACAGCGTTACCTTTTTGTTTATGATCTTCTGCTATCTTCTTCAAAATAAAGAATTCAGTTTTCAGCTATTGTTTTCAACTGTTGGCATTTAACCCGCCTTTCCTTTATGTCCATTTCCGCTGTTCATCAGGAGCAAGTGTCCTGGCAATTTCGATTACCAAGATCAACCTTGGGAACTGCTATTGCAGGTATATTTTAGTAATTACTTAGTCAGCTTCAAGCAATACTAAGTTATAAGTAAAGTTGATAACATTGCGTGACTTAGACTATTCACAAAGAAGTCCTATCTTATCGTAAATGCGATTGAAATGACTTTCCAAAGATCTTCAGCAATCTTAACTGGAAAGCGGTAACGACGTTTCTTTCCCCTGTTTCCGTTTACTGTATTAAGTAAATCTATTTCCTGTGTTGTAGATTTTCGCGTTATCTAAATGTATTTCCGGCGTGGCGCACCCATGTGGCTCTCGTTTATATTGAAGTATATTGCAGATAAAATTCTGTTCGTTTTCACGTTGTATCTTGATATAAGTATATTTTTTTTATTTACTAAAGCGACGAGACGAGCGGATCGTTCACCTGATGGTAAGTGATACGCCCGCCCATCACAACGTGGCGCTAACTAGAATAGTATTAACAGCACCACGTTGCGCTCGTCGCCTTGACATATAAATGTTGAGCCTCGTGCGTCAGTAATTACACTAGCTACAGCGCGATTCAAACCGGAACATAGTAATGTTTGCACAGTACTGTTTGGGGGCGGAAATAGGAGCTGCGGTGGTACCTACCTAGGCGGTCTCCGGAAACGGAGACCTACCATCAGTAATATGTATGATATAAGTATAAAACGAAATGCTTCGTCTTCCGCTTCTGCTCACCATTTTGTTTTGTCTCTTCGACGACAGAGGAGGTTTTATGGAAGTAAAAGATGTATATGCTGAGAATATATATTCATTATTTATTTATTTAGTATAGTATATTGAGGAGTGGTCTAATATACTAGATAATCTCTTCATAATAATAATGATAATAACTTTATTTCAAACTCAAATATTACGTTCATCATTTTGTTAGAAGACTCTGCTGGAAATAGTATACTTAGAAGTTGCTTCTATAGTAATGTGAAATAAAAGTCATTGCCGAAGGGAAAAAGAATAAAATTTTTATTAAGTATGCTATTTATTGTAGAAAGTATACTTTGAATTTTGTACTGTAAGGATTTTACTTTTAATCTTGAGGAAACAGGAAAGAATTTATCTGTTTTAGTAAAGACTCTGAAACGATATTTTCATTCCAGTGCCTGTATCTCTATAATTTAAAAAGTATTAGTATTATATATAATCATCAACAGCATATAGACGCCTACTGCTGGATCTAAGCCACCCTCAAAGATCTTCACGTTTGTAGGGGTTTATATGGGGGGATTTCGGCTATCTCCCATCATGCTAGCCCAATGCGGGTTGGTGGGAGCCAGAACCTCGTTTGTTGATTAGTAGGTTGTACCACGAGCAGGTGAGATTGGGCTGAATCCCGTGTTGTGTGAGAACCCTTACACGCTTTATATATAATATTAATTACAATTTATTATAAGTATGTAACCTTCTATTCTGTTTTAGTTTGTGATTAAATTTATAGCTATATCAGTGACATAAAACAACGTATAATTTAACTTTTGTCATTGGACGCGATGTGTTGGCCTCCCCGAGGGTGCGAGGCTGCGTACTTTTGAATATTTCAAGTCGCGGCGCTAAAACGAGCTCTTTGAATTATTCAGAAACCAGCTCGCCGAGGGAAATAAGTTTTTTTTGTTATTAAGTAAAACATAGTACGTTTAATCTATTTTTTATACGTGTAAGTAATAAGATGTTATACATTCATATTGACTAAAATAACCCTGTGTTCACTCCAAAAGGCTTGCTATCTTTACAAAGGTTTTTTCTTCATACTGAAAAAGTAGTTTACATGGTAAGTATAGGTGAAGAAAAGTAAAAAGAATCTAATGTATCTAGTGTATAAACAATCTAACATCATCAGTACCTCATCATGTGCTATATCTAATAATACCAAAATTTTTTTAAAGGAAGATAAAGAGAAGATGCTTCTTTCTGTTTCCTCATCGATTCGATGCTTATTTCTTTTCTATTCTATTGTGTATTTTTCGTTGAAAGGTAAGGTGTTTTTATTAAAAAAAACAACAAAGAAATACTTATGGACTGGTATTTACTACTGTCTACTTTGTATAAAACAGGGTCAACACACAGGGTAGGGAAGTAGCAATACTTTTTCATCATCGTCACCAGCAGATAGAAATCCACTGCTGGACATAGAACTGACACTAGTACTTTTTTACTAATTTTTATTTAAAATCTGATAAATGTAATATTCAGCTAATCTGAATTAATATAGAAGTTAAGCCGTTTCGACGTTACTGTGCAGTAGTAGGCATATGTATATACTTATTGTACTATATCCCTGTGTGACGAGGTTTGTAAGGGAGAATATAACATCTTAAGTACAGAAAGACACTAAAGGAAAGACCCACATACTTTATACACATCGAACTTCCTCACTTGACGCCCTCAGCAACTTCCTATTGTTAATTTTTTTTCTACTAAAAGCTATTGTTTGCAGCGCATCCGACCACCATGAGAATATTTTGATCATGTATATATAGAATAAAAAACTATTATTGAAAGAAGAAACTGTAATAACAAAACTTTTACTGATGCTAGGTCTCTGTTGAGGGAGACCGTTTAGGTAGTTATCACCGCAGTGCCCATTTCTGCTACCAAAAAGTACTGTGAAAACATTACTGAGGTGTAAGGGATCCCACTCAACAACTCACGGAAACCAAACCAAACTCACCAGCTCGTGGTGCATACTGCTAATCAACAAACGAGGCTCCTACTCCCACCAACCCGCGTTGGGAAAGCGTGGTGGGAAATAACCTTTGTCTCCCCATATGAACCCCTACAAACGTGGAGGATCTTCAGGGGAGGGCTATGTCCAGCAGTGGACGTCTATTGACTGATGATGAAACGTTACTGTATTCTATATTGAAGGTAGTCGTAGCTAGTGATATTAATGGGCTATCTGGACTTAACATCCTGGCTCAAGGCGGCAAGTGAATGTGGTGTGAGTGTGGTGCAGAGTTGGATGATGTATCCTAACTAGCACCACGTTGTTATGAGTACGAGTATCACTCACTACCTGGTGAATGTCCTGCTCCTCTCATTACTTTGTTAAATAAAAAAAATGTTGATTTAAAAGTGAATTAGCTTTTAACCGAATTCAAAGAGAGTTTAGCTTTTAACAGAGTTGGCGGGAAAAATTGACACTGGACCTCCAACTAGTGATTAATTTTTAACTATTGCATATTCATAATATACATTATACACTATTAATTTTAACTAATAATTCGGAAATGTTAGCTATTAAGAAAAAAATTAAAAGTTTATTATGAGAGTTAAATTTTGAGAAGATAAATACAAACAACGTCTTCGATGAAGTCGTAATACTAGACATCAATATTAAAACCATAAAAGTTAAACTCTGACCCAATTGGTGGACTGTATGTGGTCATTGCATATGCAGCGCTAGGTTACTCTTTTCAAGTCATAAGAGGAAGCGATTTTTACTTCAATATTTTCGATGGTTATTATGGTGGTACTTTTATATCGGAGAATGTCTCGATTGGTACCATCATAGTGATTACTTCTGCCACCACATTAGTGTGATTAATATTTAGAGTAGTATTACTAGAGTAACGAAAGACCGACAATCATCTGACTGGAGGCGACGATGATATTGTGATGCTGTGTGAACAATAATGATCTTCAACACCTCGACGTCTTTCAATGTTATATTGATATGAGCTGAAGAATGATCTATCACCAGATGATTGCACGTTCTATATCCCTTGTATTGGTTTTATAATGTCATACATACTAAAACATATAAATAAGGTTGAACCTCTTGTGACCTGGATCCGTTCTCAACTTTGATTACTTTTACATATTTCAATCAGTGCTGAATGCAACGACTGAACTCGTTGCTTTGTTTTTGTGTGTGTGTTGGTTTTACATTATACCATGTCGAGTCAAACTTTTTATTATAACCGTATAGTGCATGTAGATTACGTTCTCTGTGACGTGCCATAAGATTATCAATGTTTATTAAATACTTAGGACATCCAAAACATTTTGATATCATAAACAATATCTTTAATTAGTTTTTTAATATTTTATTTTATCAATCAGCTGTTTGCTAGTATATATACAGAGTTTCATGCGTCTGAACCAAGTTTCTAAACACTCCAGTCCCCTTGAGACTCCGCTTCTACAGTCTTCTAAAACGCTGAGAGCATCGTACATCGACGAGAACTGTATCCCTATGAGCTGATTGTTTTTTTATTAAATGAAAACGAGTCAAAAGGAATTAATTAAATAAACAGCTTAACCATCTTATTGCTGGATTTCCAGAAGTATTGAAATGATGCTTTAATTGGTTCAGTTGCAAGAGCATTAAACGTAGTAGTTCTACCCAAACTGTCTGATAACGAATATTCTGTGTCATGAATAGAAGCGACAAATAGTTACAAAGTTTCAATTGAAAAGGAGTCTCCGATAAAAAAAGGAGTAATAGAGATTTATCTAATGAAAGGCCGTGGGTGTCGTGTGTTCGCAGCAATCATGGGGATATGTATGGTGTTACGCCCGTATGATTTGTATGAATTAATAAGTCAACATTATAATGCATTTACAAATTTATGATTTCATAATCGTTCTCATATCAACTGTACACCCGATGTCTCATCTATTCATTTCCATCGCGATCATAATGCCATTTTGTTGTATTTTATATAATAGGGGGACCGGAAAGTAATGTCGTTTCTGCGCTGGCCAATACTTGATTGTCATTTGTCAGCTCATTGTTTTGTTCAGAGGCGTACCAAAGACATTGTGAGGTTATAGTGATTTCTTTACTTATAGACAATTGAATTACAATTTTTTTTTGTAATTTTGGGTAAAATGGCCAGCCAAATACCAGAAGAGGTACACATCCGGCATTGCATGCTCTTTGAGTTTCGCAAGGGAAATAACGCAACAGTTGCTACCAAAAACATTTGCGATGTTTATCCAAATGCACTGGACATTCGTAAATGCCAAAGGTGGTTTTCCAAGTTCAAATCGAGTAATTTTGATCTTTCCGACTCGTATCGATCAGGAAGACCATCAGCGTTAGACAACGACGTGTTAAGGGCGGAAGTGGAAGCAAATCCGTGTCAGACGATCGAGGAGTTGTCAAACAGTCTCAACAAACCTTGGTCGACCATCCAAGAACATTTGAAGCAGATTGGAAAAGTAAGCAGAGCAGGTGTTTGGGTCCCGCATAATCTGTCCGAACAGAATAAGGCTAACCGATCAATCACATGCAACTTATTGCTTCAACGACACAACACAGAAGCGTTTTTTGATCGCTTGATCACAGGAGATGAGAAATGGGTCCTGTATGATAACCCAAAACGCAAAAGGCAGTGGCTCTCTCCAAATGAAATCCCTCGGAGTACTGCTAAGCCAGGTTTACACCCCAAAAAAGCGCTTTTGTGTGTTTGGTGGAGTATTCGCGGCATTGTTCATTTTGAATTACTGAAACCTGGAGAAACTGTTACTGCAGACCTCTACAGCGAACAATTGCAGCGAGTCAATCAATCTTTAATTGAAAAGTGGCCAGCGATTGTCAACCGAAAAGGCGTCATTCTCCAACATGACAATGCAAGACCGCACTGCGCAAGGCGAACTCTAGAAAAAATTAATGAATTGGGGTGGGAGGTGCTGCCTCATCCACCATATTCGCCCGATGTTGCACCATCGGATTTCCACTTATTCCGAGCGCTGCAACACTCTTTAAGTGGCAAAACATTTGCAAATTTGGATGATATCCAAAATGCCATCTCTAGATATTTTGCCGAAAAACCAATTAATTTTTATCGATCAGGGATTGAAAATTTACTCACTAGATGGCAAAAGGTTATTGACAATGATGGGGAATACATCATTGATTAAAAATAAAGACTCGTTAAAAATGTATGTGTTTGTATTTAGCGTAAGAAAACGACATTACTTTCCGGTCCCCCTAATATATGTTTTGTGTATATGTAGTAACCGTTTAAGTTTCCCTAATTAACAAATTATTTATCGGAAACAGTATCAAAATTTTTCCATAAAGGAATTGTGAATTAAATTATTTGTTTACTTTTTTTTCCGCAGATAAGGAAATGGTGTGATGACGCAGGGCCGTGAACCTCTTACAATAATGGACGGTAACCCGCCAACCTGTGACTTCTCTACAAAAACAAAACGCGGTGTATATCTCTCCAAAAGCCTCGCTTTCGTCATACTTATTATATTCGCTCTAGCCTTAGTGGCCACTGCCTTTCTAGTGTATAATTTCGCGGCCTGTCCAAGGACTGACCAATTAGCTAATGTTACCAAATTTGAACTAACCCATTGCGATCAACCTAAACTGTTAGTTATACCGTTAACATCTGATAGTAATAAAAGTGTTGTACCGGTGGAAACGACGACTGTCCTTTTTGAGACTACTACAGGAGACGAAAGTGTTACAGTTACCGACGTCCGTCTTCCGCTAACCGTGAAGCCAGATAGATACTACCTCAGACTAACTCCGTACATTTACGAAGGGAACTTTACATTCGATGGCGAGATTAGTATTATAGTAACAGTAAAAAATGAGACCAAACATATTACCTTTCATGGAGTAGATTTAACTTATCACACAATAAAACTATTGAAGAAAGAAAATGGTGAGAAGATAAAAATAACACAAAGGACTGAAGATGTGCCTAGACAATTTCAAATCCTGACATTAAAAGAACCTCTAATAGCGGGGAAACAGTATTACTTGAATATTACTTATACAGGTATTTTGAATGACAACCTTCATGGATTTTACAGAAGTTCATACGAAGAAAAGAAAGTTAAACGGTGAGATTTTTAATTACTATTATTTTAATGATTTCGTTTATTAATGTGAAATTCATCTGTATTGCGGTTGATATAAGTGTGAGGGATTTTGATAAAATCCTTGACGTTTGAGTTAAAATACTCAACTTTGCTTCCGATAACGACTATAGCTTTAACTTATGGCCAATCTGCAGCTATAACACCCAACTACGTTCAGGCAGACAAATTGTAATTTATTATTGGGGATCACACTTCATCAATTTTATCTTCACGGATTTAACAAGTGTTAAGACGTTGTAGATAAAAAAAAGAGATCCAGATTTTATAACATACTCAGAAAATTTTTTATTTTATATGCTAGTTTAAAAATAGCATTTCATCTGTGATAATTATAGATAATGTAAATCTTTCTAAAGAACATCTTTTTAAGGCTATATACATTATTTGCAAAGGAGATATTACGAATCACATAAATTGTTCTGTTTTCATGAACAATAGGCTAATACAAACTTCCTTATTGCGAAGTAGGAACATTTAATAGCATCGTTTGTATTCCGTGTGTGTTTGCTTACGTTGTGTAGTTTGATGAATTGTCACCTACGGGGCATAGTAATGCTTTAATTTCTACTTCTTGCCTTTAATATGGATATTTATTTATACATTTGTATGATTAGTACATATAGTATAAAATCAATAGGTTGTTATAATTGTTAAATACATATCGATTAGTTTTTGCTTCTAACATGACAGTCATTGGTTATGTTATATGTACTCGTATATTTGGATATTGTCTCAAATAGTAAATCCTCTTAGCCAAGTTGAGAAGTGTTTTCAACCAGAAATCTTTTAATAGTACAACTATCTATTCATTGTTATTAATAATTAATAGATAAAATATAAAAAAGAAAATTTCTAGATTTGTTTTCGGGTTATCTCTTCAATGATATATAAAACTGCTTTCCAAACTTCATCCGTTGGCAAAAAACGTTTGTCGTTAACGACATGTATGATGAATGTTATTAATAAATAAAATGTTTTAGCATTAATCTTAAAATTGTTCTAATTTTCATGTCATCATTCTTACGTCGCCGTTACAATACCATCACAACCAAAAAGTATGATAATAGAATTTCCCTAGATGGATAGCAGTGACGCAATTCCAAGCGACGGACGCCCGCCGCGCGTTCCCCTGCTGGGATGAGCCAGCTCTGAAGGCTCGCTTCACCATCAGCATCGCCCGTCCCAGCAATATGACTTCCGTTTCCAACATGAACATAATCGGCAGGCAGAAACAGTAAGTTTATATTATTCACAACCAAAAATAATGAGGTATTATGACAATAATTCTGCATCCGTGGATCATTCTATCATTTTTGGAAGGTGACCGAGGTTTGTCTAGGTTAATAAACTTCTTTACTCCAGTGTAGCTATCTACACTGACTTTCCAATCGTAAAACCCTGGTGGTAAGTCTGTTGCCAGAAACTGCTTATTTACCACTGCAGCTTCTATTCCTGCAGGCAAACAACAGTATGTTAATATTACTGACTTCTTTGAAGAGTGTTTTAGCTTGTGAAATTACTGGAGTAACGATATTTAACATCTTAAGTATTAAGGTGACAACGATACTGTAGTCGAATATCATACTACTTATGGCTATAACATTATTGTTAGGCTAATCACGATCAGGTAAATGTCCTGTTCGTTTTGTAGTTATACCTTTCTGTATTAGTTCCTGTTTTTATATCAGCAAGAATTTAGTAGATCTAGAAGCTACAGCTTATTTAAATCCATTAGATGTTTATATTAGAAGATGCTGATATTTTTAGCTCTACTGTAATTTGATCTTTCGTTTTCATTATATGCATTTTGCGGATTATAATACGTCTCGAAAATTTTTTTCTTTTTTTGACTACTCTTTTCAGTTTCGACTCGATTCTCTTTAAGATTTCTTATATTTATATTAAAGCTATCCGTTTAAGTCGGATAACTTGGTTTAATGACTATGTTTAATTGAAAATTTATTGATTACTTTTTAAACTTTCAGCGAGCACCTTAAACACTACGTTTGGGATCACTATGCCGAATCGCTTCCGATGTCTACGTACTTGGTGGCATTCGCCGTTACCGATTTTGGTAATATGAGCGATAACAACTTCTCAGTGTGGGCAAGAAAAGATGCGTTGCCGTCCGCTGCCTATGCTTTGGACATCGGGCCGAAGATTTTGAAGTTCTTGGAGGATTATTACAAAATCAAATTTCCTCTGCCCAAAATCGATATGATGGCATTGCCAGATTTTAAAGCTGGCGCCATGGAGAATTGGGGCATGCTTACATTCAGGTACGTTGGAAATATTTTTTTTGAAGCTACGAGATTAGTAAGACCTTCATCTAATAGTAAGCTTTCCGTTTATAATGTGGCGCTTGGTAAGATGATAAACACTACCAATGTTAAATTTCCTTAGTCGAATAATTTCTACATGTTAAATCACAGCAATGTTTGCACACTATTGTTTAAATTTTCGTATCTCAACGATCGTTGCGGAATTCAGTTTCGATTACTGTGCGTGAGGGAAATATAAAGATACGAATTTCCATATTGTTGTTTCTATATAAACAGCGTATTGTCTCACTGTGACATTTTAATTTATAACATTGTTAAATTTCGAATTACATGGACTTAAAGTTGGTCAAAAACGAATAATCTATCAAGTTGTGGACTTTTATTGTCCAAGTCAAAGGACGCGGAGGACGATTACAGCAGTAAGCGATATGCTGCTCCGCAAAAAAGGATGTTTACCACATTGCAAATGCTATTAAGTAAAATTTTAGTGAATTCTCTGATTTATTTGTCGTAAATTAATCGCAAACCTTTGATTTCTTATTTATAGTAAACTCAACAGTCAGATTTGATATTTCCTCGGCAAAAATTCTGATAAGAATTTTGTTTATTTTACTAAACGAAAAGACGTCACTTGAGGGTGAGTGATACGCCTACATATAACACAGTGGCACTAGTTCGGATGATAAGCACATAACTCAGAAAAGTTTGCACGAAATAGGAGCTGAGATGGTACCAGGCAAAAGAGTTCTACCATCAGTGTACTTCTAAAGGATAACCTTTAGTCGTGAGGAGAAGGAAATTTTATTACAACAGTCTAATTTATTGTGGGGATAATGTCTGACATACTGAATGCTCGTATCCTGAACGAACTATGTTTAAAACTTTGTATATTCAGTAGCGTGATATTTCTACTTCCTTTTCCTGTAATATAATCGAATAATAATAAATTTATCATCTAGTAGTTCAAGTTACAACGGAGTGTAGTAAATAAATTATCATCACCCACACTTCAGTTAGATTTAACAAAAGAAGCAAATGTGTTGTTCGTTTACAATGGGGTGGTGGTTAATCGATCACAAGTGGTTTTGTTAAACAACGCATCGTTAAGCTCGTCTCTGGGGTCAATTTATTTCTTCTTTGTTAAGGGTAGGTTTATATCCGACAGCTGTATTTGTTAGGAGCGTTATCATTTCACGCTCTTGTTATGTTATAATTACGTAATTATACTTAACTTCACAAGTTCTGAAAACCGGAATGATCATTTTTACTTAATATACAAATTTTACTATGAATATTATTAAGTATATATATACAATGTGATGTATTTACTCGTATTAGTATGACAGTAGGGACTGGAACTTGGTATAGACTTTTTACTATCCCGTGACTTCTCCAATCGCTCAAGATTCCCACCGACGGGGTTAGAGTATGTAAAGATCTCTACGTAACCTCTGACTTCTCCGAGAAGACTAGACATCGTTTCGAAGATTTATTCGGAAACTAAAAAAAAAATTTACCATTTGACTGTCATAATGTTAGCACAGTATTGTGAAAGTATTGCTGGGTAACTGGGTAATTACAAACACAACTATGTGTTGATTCGCAAAGGGAGTTGTGGCTAGTGAAATTACTAGGGTAACGAGACAACATCCTATGTCTCAAGGCGACGAGCACAGTGTGGTGCTGTGTATACCATCCTAACTAATATCACGTCGTTATTGGCGGGCGTATCACTTATCATAGGGTGATCGTCCCACTCGTCTCACCGTAGCACTACTTTAATCATTTGTTCATCTCATCGTTTCGTTTCGTTTGAGAAGCTTTTATGAATTATAAATATCGATTTGATTATTCATTATTTTATGTATTGTTTTATTCGACTAATACATGAAACGAGCGAGATTCTCACCTGATGATAAGTGATACACCTATCCATATAAATGTTACGTTAGTTGAGATGATATACATTGGACCACATTGTGCTTGTCGCCTATTGATATAATATGTTAAGTCACGTTACCCCAGTAATTGCACTACCTACAACTCCCTTCAAACCGGAACACAGTGAACTTTGCATACTACTGTATAGTGGCAGAAATAGGAGCCTATTGTATACTATTACAATAATAATACATATTTTAAAAATTGATCAAACGAATACAGTCGTTTGTATCTCCATTATATTCCATGCCAAATATTGACTGGTAATGGGAAGCTTTCAATTATTCTCTACAATATCCTTTTAAGGGTTATGGTAAAAAAAGTTTTTTTTTACTATAGGGAAATTGCTATGTTGTACGATGAGGGCGTATCGCCGACGACGGCGAAAGCGCGAGTCGCTTCGGTGGTGGCCCACGAGATCGCCCACCAGTGGTTCGGCAATCTGGTAACACCGGCGTGGTGGTCAGACATCTGGCTCAATGAAGGCTTCGCTAGCTACGTAGAGTACGTTGCCGTCGATGCAGTGAGTAAACAATGGCTAGAACTTTCAGATTATTATAATGCCTGTTGAAATTTTCCGGTATTTCTCTTCGTCCAAACTCTAGTCTAGAATGAATGGTTCAAAAAAAATTTTAAGCACTAACATCTAATGGTGCCAATAATGTCATCATTATTATCGTCATTTCAGTTAATTAATGTCTACTGTTGAAAATAGACTACTCCTAGATAATAAATTCAATATATAAAACTTGAAGTATTCAACTTATCAGGTAGGCATATTCCCATTGCTTTTTTCTAGGTCGTAGATAATTTGACTGTTCTGCTTTCTAGCAATATCAATGCTCTAATTGAAACTCATCAAGAATTTGCAAAGATCAACCTTTAGTATTTATTATCTCGTAATACTAGATTTCTGTTTAGGTGGAAAAGACGTGGAAATTGATGGAGGTGTTCGTTCTGAACGAAGTGCAGAGTGTGTTCAAGTTGGACGCTCTCACCTCATCGCATCAAATATCAGTTGAGGTTGGCAACCCTGAAGAGATAGGAGCAATTTTTGATAAGATTTCTTATGGAAAAGGTAAATGTTCAAAATGTTCTATACAATTTTCTTTTAACTCAAGAAAAGAGAGAATTATTAACATAAATATCTCTTAATGTATTATAGTATGTTAAACTCAAATATCACATATAGAAACTTAACCATCAATGTTTTTTAGAAAGCCATACAAGCTTATATCCTATGAAATCAAGTCCACGGCGGATATATCCGATTTCCAAATGATTCATTAGGGTTACGGATAGGATTTAATCCATTTTATCCACAAAGGGTAATATAATATTACTTTATAATGCAGTTACAATGTCTTTTGAACTTGAAAAAAAAATATTTATACTAACTTTTATCATCTAACTAGATAGTCTCCAGTAAGTGTATATTATCAGTCACATCCTATACAAAATATATCAAGGGTTATGTTTGAGACAAATATGTAAGAAACATGCCTTCTCATAACAATGTAGCGATCGTCATTATTATCTTCACTGATGAGCGTCCACTAGGTTTCTCGTAATGTAGTAGTATTTAGGATATTATACACTGCATCATAATGTGTTCGGATTTTTGCACACTGCTGCTTGACAACGGTAATAGGCGTTATGGTCATATAAATCGAAGCGCTCTACAGCAACAGAGAACTGCCATCACTAAATGTGCATCTTACTAATTACAGGGTCAGCGATTCTTCGGATGATGAATCACTTCCTTACTGATTCGGTGTTCAACGCCGGTATCACTGCGTACCTGAACGCGCGCAAGTATTGCGACGCGGAACAGAGGGACTTGTGGGGCGCCCTCACCAATGCGGCGCGGGAGGCGAACGCCTTCGACGCGGACGTCGGCGTGGTGATGGACTCCTGGACCCTGCAGACCGGTTTCCCAGTTCTAACTATCACAAGGGACTATAAAGGCGGCGCTGTAGAATTTAAACAGGTTCTTAGGCAAATTTTTACTGAACATTCTTTTTTTTACTACTCTAAGATTTATTTTAATATAAACATTAGATTAGATCAAAGCATATCTTGGTGAAGGTAAATGTTCCATAGCCACATATTAGGACAGAGCTTTGGCCAGGTGTACGTGATGGTCGCCCCGTAGCTCTGTGATATGGCTCGAGTATGACATGAACTATTTAATAAGCTTTTTTTCAAAGGGCCTCAAAATTTGAAAAGAAGCTTGTCTTTAATTGACCTTCTAAAAAGACAAAAATTTTCAATAATACACTAATTTGTTTTAGGAAAGATTCGTTCTCATTAACAACACGAGTGATGATAAAAAATCTCCAGTTTGGTGGATACCGATATCTTATACCACTGCAACGGAGAAAGATTTTGAATCTACTAGACCAAAGCTTTGGTTGAGGGGTGAAAGATCAATTGTGGTTAAGAACTTCTCCCTCAGTGCGAGTGATTGGCTAATAGCAAATATACAGCAAACAGGTGAGTTATACACTATAAACATGTTCATGTTCGACCTTAACTTCATGTAGTGCGTCTAACCTTTAAAATCGAACTAGGTCTTACAAAAAAGACGAATAGCTACGCCGCAGAAGCAGTTATAGTTTTTAAACTGTTAGGATTTTAGGGTAGTTACCGAAGGGTTTTAATGAATTCCCCACAGAATTAGAGTCGTTTTAAAGATTCCCCCCAGACAACAAAAAAGAGCAATAAACAGATTAACGAGGAGTAAAATTCATCATCTCTAATCAATGAATACAATATGTTCCTGTATAAACTTAACCAGCGTCACATTATTGTGGATAGACACAATCATTACCATCACCACCTGCTCGTATCTCCTTTCTCTCTATAAAAACTTATTAGTATTTACTTTTAAAGTTTTTAATTCTAATTCATTTACACATATTTCCGTTTTCAAGGATTCTACCGCATCAACTACGACCATCAAAACTGGGAGCTTTTAATAAAGATTCTGAATGATCGAAAACGATTTCAAGAAATTCATCCGATAAATCGAGCGCAGATTATCGACGATGCAATGAACTTAGCCTTGTCAGGCCGTTTGGACTACAGAACTGCCTTGGATATAACTAGCTACCTGTCCCACGAGAGAAGCTACATCCCTTGGAAGGCAGGGTTGGTTGCGCTTGGTTATATAGACACAATGCTGTCTAAAGGTGCATATTATTTGGAATACAAGGTGAGTTTGCAATGGTTTTTCACAACTAACGTTATGACGAGAGAAGCAAGACATTTATTAAAATGAATGTAAACTTTTAATATTTGTATCAATATTTTCATTAGATGGTATCCTACTAGAGCATAACATTACTCTATTTCGATTTAAAGTATGCTTTAGCTAGTATAATTACTGGGAAAATTAATTCTTCACAACTTGTATCTCAAAACAACGATCTTGATATGGTGCTATTAAAAATACCACAAGGTTAGAGTTCTGTTCGTTTCGTCCTTTTATTGTCTGGTGGTGCTACTAGTTAGTCCTCTAATAAGATGACTAACCAATTTGTTTAATAGTCGACTAGCTTTTTGTGTCCCTATGTTTTTTAATGACGTCAATGTAAACTAAAATTAGAACAAAGTATCGTATTTTTGTGAAAACTGTACATCTCAGACCAAAAGATATCAACTTTAAATTCAGGGATGATTAGGATTTATTAGCTATGTAAATGAGATTTGATGTTAGAGGAAAAATAATAAATAAAATATTATTAACCTTCAAGATATACCTTAACCTTTATAAATATATCAGATATCTAGAGATTCATTGACTCATCACAAGATATCTGAAACTATTTGACGAAAAGATTCAAAATTTGAGTACAAATATTGGTTCTGCCTTTTAGAGGTCAGCTAAAACTGAATTTTAAGAAATTACTTCCCAAAAGTAGATCCAGTGTTACGGCCAGCAAAGTGGGTAGAAAAATATATGATGGATTATACGTGATCGCCAAACTTCAGTTTGAAAAGGGAACTAATGTTGATGATGATGATGGATTTATTTATAATTACTGTATGTATTATATATAATAGTTTAGAAATTGAAGGAATTTTTAACTAGATGGCGCTACTGAACCAGTTCTGAGCATTATTTATCTTTTTATTCCTTTTAGGTATTAGGTATAAAATACAGAATTAACAGATAAATAGTATTTAAAAAAAAACACTTTATAGTAAATAAGATAAATTGAAATTTTAAAAATGTCCTAACGATATATTTTTCTACAAATATGATCTTAAAAGTAAACAATAGTGAGGTATAAATAGATCTAGATCAATTGTTACATTGACATTTTTTGATAAGTAATGCTATAATTATATACTAGATGTCGCTAGTAGTTTCGAAAGGCAATAATATTGTGCTTTGATGGGTGATAAGTACAGTTTAGGCATAATTTATAAATATTAATTTATATTCTGTTATCATCGTCATCAATAATGAATGACTTGCGACACGATTGTCGCTACTAAACAAAATTGTCGATAAACTTTTAACTCACTACGGATAAATATATTAATGACATAATTCGATTAAATTCCTCCTTATTCGTATAGGTACAGAGATCTAGACTAGCGATATAAGATATCGGTATTGAATTATACTTTAAGTTTATTATCTGTTGATAAAAATTATTGTTTTTTCCAATATATCGGGAATTAAGTATTTTGATATTTCTTAATTTGTAATGAACACGTTGTTCAAAAATGTTAAAGATTCAGCAGAATCTTTATTTGAGACTTCAGATTCTTATTCTTAAATAAGTCATAGATTTAAGTTATATGACATATATTTAATATAATATATGAAATAATTTCCATTGAAGACAGCGACATATGTGTGTATCAAGTTAGTAATCCAAAGACCAGAGAAAGTTACTTAAAAGACTTTCTCTCTATCCAAACTTTAACATTCAAGTTAAGCGTTTAGCCATTGCGCTTCAGAGGCAGTTCTCATATGACCTATATATATTAATTTAGTAACATATTTGAATATTTCACAGTTTAAAAATTAAATAAACCGTTTGCTTATGTATTTTTCGTTACTTTTTTTACTATTAATCATTTGACTTTTTTCTATTAATCTCATTATACTATTGTCAATAATATGTTAACTAACAATAAACGTTGTACAATTCATGTATATCTATATCAATTCACTGCTGTAAATTAATTATGTTAATATCTAATCAAATTGTTATAAGGGCAAGACTATTATCAGTTAAGGTGTAGATAAACGATTGAACACTTTAAAGCTAAAAGACCTAGATAGTTATTTGAACAATAAATTATTCAATTATCTAATACACTTTATGTTTAACTACTGATTATTGTTGATTATATATGAATTTTGAACGACTGGTTATCACATATGTCTGCTTGTTGAAAGCGATGTAGAGTTTTGTAGTAAAACAATTTTTAGGCAATGACTAAATTTTTTTTCGCACCATCGTTACTAAGTTCTGTGAAGTTAAATGAGTACGTCAAAAAGAGAAAAAAATTATAATCATCATCATCATTTTAATAGAAAAATTTACAATATATAATGATATTAACAACCTTAATAAGAACAGGTTAAAGTTGTATATATTTCAAACATATAATGAAGACAATTTTTTTTCTATCTATATGTACAATATATGTATGTATACATACACATATATGTGTACATTCCCTCATATATACTCGTATCGACTCATTACGAGACGTAAATATAATATAAATATAAAAATTTGGTAGATCTATTGCTTTTGCCATTTAGAGGTCAGGTAAAAATGGATTTTACAAACTTCCTTCCCCAAAATGGAGTTATTAGGGTGTTAATGAAAGAAAGATGGTCAAGGACGGGGCGCAGGCGCGGAAAGAGAATATTTCTGTCATACACGAAGTTAAATTTCACTTCAAATTCTTTATTATAACTAGCAAAACAGGAAGGCAATAGTTACATTCATTATAAAGGATATAATACATCAATAATTTAGCCTACAATTCCTTCTTAAAACTTCTGTGGCAAGCCTACGTTGTAACACAGCGGTACTAGATTCGATTCAAGGTTTTTTTATCCTCCTTGGATAGTTATCACTCTCATTGTAAATCTGTCGCCATAACACCATTAATCTGTTTCGGCTGTAAATATATGAGAAGCAGAAATTCTGGACTAGTATGCTGCATTAGACGGTAAGAGCTGCTGCAGAGGGTTGTAAGGGATCCCGCACTACAACTTACAAGGCAAAAGCCAACCTAACCTGCTCGTGGTACACCCTGCTAATCAACAAACTAAGCTCTGGCTTC
Source organism: Troides oblongomaculatus (assembly GCA_029032895.1). Classification (NCBI taxonomy): domain Eukaryota; kingdom Metazoa; phylum Arthropoda; class Insecta; order Lepidoptera; family Papilionidae; genus Troides; species Troides oblongomaculatus. The sequence continues at coordinate 1,894,227 of JARDWC010000432.1, read as the reverse complement.
CACCAACCCGCATTGTGCCCGCGTGGGAGATGAGGATGGAGTGAGATGGCCTAATACCTCCATATCAACTTCTACAGACGTGGGTATCTTTGAGGGACGCCATTGTCCAGCAGTGGACGTCTATCGGCTGATAAAGATACCGATTCGTTCTTTTATGTTTTTAAATTGTTTAACTTATATTTTTCGTTTGCTGCAGCGCTACGTTCTTCGGCTGGTGTCCGGGACCGTTCAGGAGCTGGGCTGGCAGGTGAGGGACGGCGAGAGTGTGGTGACAGCGCAGCAACGCGTCGATTTACTGTCCACCGCCTGCCACCTTCAACACGTCGATTGCCTAGAGCACGCCGTCCGAATGTACACCAACTGGATGCTGAGTCCAAACCCCGACGCTTACAATGAGTAGGTCTACGTTTAACTTTTGAATGCATGATTTTTGTTTTATAATTCAACAAAGCGATGATACGAGCGAAATGTTCATCTGATTGATAAGATGTTCATTCTCGTTACCCGAATAATTTTACTAGTTACAACGCCCTACAAACTGGAGCACGGTAATGTTCGTACACTTCTGAGCGCAGAATTATGCGTTCTGATGATTACATATAATGATAAAGATGCAATTCTGGCGGCTTTAGTAAGTCTATATATTTTTACAGCTCATGGTGAATTTTCTACTTTTATCTTTTATAACAGGTAAAATATCTTTCTACTGCTTCAACTTTCTCTGAATTTTTAGCTTGAGATTGTTAACATCACTCCATAACGTGAAATGATGAAATCCACGAAGTCCCAACCATAATACTGTGCCGATGAATTTACAACTTGCAGATATATAAATCTGATAAATTTAGCTAGTCTAGGTATGGAAACAATCTCATACCTGTAGTCTCGGGCTACTAAGAATAGGACTAAGGTGAGCCCTGCTAGTCGTAGAAGGCCACTAAAAAGGTCTAGGAGTTTCACGGGCCTTGAGGGTGGCATACTTATCGCTCTACAAGCGAACCGCGTGGGACAGGTTATGGCCCAGCGATGGTGTCTAGAAGGGTTAGGCTCCTCCTCAGAGACATGTAACACAAAGTGAAGAGGGGATCCGGTGCGATCTATAAGAGATCCCGGAGCCTTTCCAAATACACTGATGCAGACAACCGACAGGGTTTGTTGAGCAAAAATCTCATATAACCCTGACTTTCCCTCAGAAGCAGGGTATCTTTCGAACATACCCCGAACTTCCGAAACAAAGAAAAGGGTATGGAAATAATGTAGACCGTGCCTGATACATCACAATTGGGGAATAAGCGTATTGTCAATGCCTTTTAGATAACATGATGATTAATATTCCTGATTAAGTTCACCGTAATCCTTTAGTATCATAGCTACTATCTCTACAATAGCTTATGATTATAATTAAAGGTATACTCGAAATGTTTATGGAAAATACGCATATTACTTATAAAGTAAGCGTATTTTGGCAAATATCTCCCTTCCGTTTTTTTGCTCTTTATTCAATGCTTTATAAAAGTGTTACAGTGATCGGATTTAGTTCAAATATGCGCCGTTTTGTTCAATAATCTGTTTCCATCTAGACGGCAACTTCATAATACCTCCCTCGTAGAAGCCCCCCTCCTTATTTGCGAAGAACTCGGACAGCCACTTTTCACAAGCCTCTTTTGAGTTCAACTTTACACCACCAAGGGCGTTCACCATGGACAGGAACAGGTGGTAATCACTTTGCGCTATGTCCGGGCTATATGGTGGTTGCGATAAAATCTCCCATTCGAGCTCCCGTAGCTTCTGACGAGTCATCAACGAAGTGTGTGGTCTGGCGTTGTCCTGGTGGAAAACTACACCCTTCCTGTTGGCCAATTCTGGACGCTTCTGGTCGATCGCCTGCTTCAAGCGGTCCAGTTGTTCGCAGTAGATGGTAGAATTAAGCGTCTGGCCATATGGGAGCAGCTCATAGTGGATGATTCCCTTCCAATCCCACCAAACACACAGCAAAACCTTCCTGGCCGTCAATCCCGGCTTGGCCGCACGACCACGACCGTTTTTGCTTGATATTGTCGTATGTGATCCATTTTTCGTCGCCAGTCACCATCCGCTTCAAGAATGGGTCGAGTTCGTTCCGTTTCAGCAGCATATCGCAGGCGTTGATTCGGTCCAGAAGGTTTTTTTGCGTCAAATCATGCGGCACCCAAACATCAAGCTTTTTTTTGTATCCAGCCTTCTGCAGATGGTTTAAAATGGTTTGGTGACTAACTCCCATCTCCTGGGCGATGTCACGAGATGCCACATGCCGGTCTAACTCGATGTAGTCCATGATTTGATCGATATTTGTCGTCACAGGTCTTCCGCCGGCTGGCTTATCCATGGTGTCGTTTTCACCGGCTCTGAATCGTCGAAACCATTCCTCCGCGGTTCGAAGTGATAGAGTACCATCCCCCAAAACACCATTAATCTCACGGAACGTTTCTCTAGCGGATTTGCCTTTAACGAAGGAAAACTTTAAAATAGCGCGTTTTCGGCGTTAGTGAACTCCATGTTTACACGTCTATAACTGTTGTACGCAATATCCAAACTAATTATGCATAGCGTCGTTTTGTAGGTTATGTCAAGACCTTTCAAATTATGTATAGTATTGCCAGATACGAGCTCTGTAGCGCTTTGTACATAGCCGCGAAATTCAAAAGACAAAAAGGCGGAAGGGAGATATTTGCCAACCTTATATATGATGTAGACAAATTTGGTATCATCAATTAAATCTTCTATAATAAAAACCAAAGTACTGTGAATCATTTTATATTATCCTAAATGTATACTCCAGGTCTCTAACATTATATTCATAATAATCAAAAAAAACAAAATAAGACAAAAGTTCAGCAAGGCCATTCATGTTGTGCTCATAGATAAAATACTTCAGGTTTTTGCTAAGAACATCATCACCATCATTTCAACCGATGGATATCTCCTGCTGGACGTAGGTTCCAGTGGTTACTTTTATGCCCTTTGTTCACCCAATGGGGGGTGGGTGTCTCAAAAACATATATATATGCTAATTATTAAAAATATTTTCAGAATTCATGCGGACATTCGCAGTACAGTTTACTGCGTGGGGGTTCAGACGGGCGGTGCTCGGGAGTGGCGATTTGCGTGGGACCGCTTCACTGTCGCCAGCTCACCATCAGAGAGGGAACTCTTACTGTCCGTCTTGGGTTGTACTAGAGCTCCGCATTTGTTATATAGGTTAGCTAATCCCATATATGATAGTGCTTTCTTTCTAACTTGAAATATAACTCAGTTATTTAAATTCTCTCCAAATTTAGTCCTGATTCTCGGACTGTATGTTAACATTGTGTCTATGGATATTAACGACGGTTTTATTACAGATATTTGGATTTATCTCTTCGCAACAATAGTGGTATACGGAAGCAGGATACGGTTAGAGTGTTTTCGGCAGTTGCTAGTTCCTCAATTGGTGAACCTATTGCTTTCAATTTTGTAAGATCTAATTGGCAGAGACTGAAAGAGTAGTAAGTAGATCAATTTTAATTATCCTTATTGATCATCTTTGCAATAAATATGTATGTATGTATATAATGTATCACACTAAAAATGATAACTAATAGATGTCACTAAAAATTTTAAATTTCCTAATATACTTTAAATGTTTACCAAAAGTCACAACAGATGGCGATAGTAGTTTATTGTAAAAAATAATTGATATTATTAAAGAACCTATTTCTCAATTTAAGTATAAGAATACAATATACAACTTTCAAGTTGTGATATAAGTAACTGCAAATATGCTGATAGTATTTTTTAGAACTACAAAACGAATCTAAAAAAGTTATTACTTTCAAGACATCATAATCGAAATAATTCAATGAGTTTAAGTTAAGAGTTAGATACAGATTTTAGATTAGTAATATATACTATCATACACATACATATCATCATAATTATTATCATCAGCCGCTAAACAGCCACTGCTGGACATAGGCCTCACCCAAAGATCTCCACATCGATAGGTCTCGTGTTGCTCGCTTCCAGTGGGTTCCCACGAATCCTTGTGGCAGGACTCTCAACACTACGTCCACCGGTACGTGGGCGCCACTTGAGAACCTTACTGCCCCATCGGCTGTCGGTCCTTCGAGCATTGAGTCCTGCCCACTACCACTTAAGTCTAGCAATTTTTTAGGCTATATCGGTGACCTTAGTTCTTCTGTAGATCCTCACATTTCTGATTCGATCGCGCTGGGTAACTCCGGGCTTAGCCCTCTTCATTTCCCTTTCGCTGACTTTGAACCTCACATACATATACGTGTATATATTATATTAATGAAATCGATTTATTAGTAGGTACATAGAATTTTTAAGTGGCAACAGGCTCGCCCTCTGTTACATGGGACCTAATCTGACCACATCTGGCGAAACGTGGGTGGTTTATTCACCTCTGCCTACCCCTACTGGGAAAAAGGCGTGACAATATAAAAAAAAAATACATAGAATTTTACTATTAATTGAATATTTCAGCGTCGGATCGTTGTCAACATTGAACTCTATCGTGAAAGTTGTGACGAGGAGATTAAATCAAGTCCACGAGTACGAAGAGGTGAGTGAACAAAAAAAAAAAGTAGACATAACTAAGGAACAGGGAATAGAAAATTGATCTTTCGGTTTACAGTTGCAAAGGTTTGTGAACGAATCGTGCAGCGACTTGGGCAGACCGGTTCTGCAAGTGCTGGAGAGGACTGCAGCCAACGTTCAGTGGATGCAGCGGAACTACGAGGACATCATCGCCTGGTTACTGGAAGCTGATAAATCGGCGCCCCCTGTCAATGATGCATGATCCGAATAAATAAAAAAAAATTAAAATAAAATGAACGCTTACTCAACAAAGATACGAAATCACAATAATCCATTGAACAGCCTCAAGACTTTGATAACACAATGTATTATAATTTGCTTGAAAAAGAAATGTTAGAATTGGGACTATTAGATATTAACCTAATAAAGCATTTAGTATACAAATATTTTTGATGGATTTTCCATAAGGAAAATTATTATTCATCGGCAGATTCCTACCTGATGTCTTTAAATTACTATACAAAATGGTGTAAATCGCGATTACGTGGAAACATACGTATATAGAAGAGTCTGTACCGGCCTTAATAAATTGACATGGTACATCGTTCAAATATGTTTTTATATGAAATTAGTGTGAATGAAATCAGGAAATTTAACTTTTGAATCAACCTTGTTGTCATTTACCATTTTTACACTCCTTAACAATAATTTAAAACCAATTTTTGTTTATCTTCAAGAAATACATGATTCAAACAATGTTGAATTTTTAGTAAAAGCTTTGAATGTATCAACCGTCAGCTCTTCTCCGTCAAGTGTTCATTATTAAGTTACAATTTTGTCTAATACATCTAAGTGCTTATTTGCTTGAAGAATTTGACAGCTTGGAGATATTTTTTTTAAATAATACAAAAAAATGTCTAACACAAACTAAGATACTTGAGAGTATAAGCCAAACAAATATTTGTCTGTGGTCAATGATATATTCTATTCATTGTAATGTGGTGGTATTTAGCATAGCACCAGATTGTCTAGATCATCCAGAATAACAGCTTTAGCTTATAAAATTACAAAAAAATCTAACTTCCGCTTGTTTGCAGGAACCCAATAATTTTATCGAGTGTTCTTTAGGTATTAACGTTGTTTATTCCTAGTTTATTGAAGTAAATTAGACTTTTATCCAAAACTGACACCGCGTTGTTATTGGTACAGTTAAAAAATAACTATCTTTAGTTAATTTACTATTATGTAATACGGTAAAGTGAAATTATTATATGTAACAAAACACCAATTCAAATTTAATAAATTATGTATAGATGTAAGAAAATTTTGAATTAGCTTAATAAATAATCGATGTTTTAATATAACACAGAAAATGTTCAAGTTTCGAATGAATAATATTTAAGCTATTGAAATATTTTTATATGAGAAAAACAGCACTAAAGCTATGTATATGTAACTTACTAAACGTTATTTATATGTAGTGTATATGTATGGCGAGTTTTCAATGGAATTTCCATATGTATGAATTTGCTTTCAGCGTATTGCTTAGAAAAAAATATATGTATGTTTCATAAATAGTTATTTTGTCTCTTCATACTTTGAACAGCTGGAATTTTATCGTTGATACTTCAATGTGCTGCATTGTTTTTTTTTTTATGATTTAGATGGGAAAAGTTAACAACTTCATGTCTCTGTAGAATTAGGCTGCGTTTTACTTAAAACAGTTCTTCGCTATTTATTTGGTTATAAAGATATACTCGTACGTATCGCATGTAGAAGAATGTGGTCTTGAGAGCCGATATCATCAAACTTGGATAAGTGCGTGTGTACTCGTTACATATCAATTTATACGGATTTAATTTTCGGTCTAGACTGAAGATTATCGCTGCTACTAACCAACACGAGGCACTCAAAGACACCAAAGCTTCGTGGGTTTAACCTTAAGAAACTATATTTTGTTTCAATTCAATATCACATCATATTCATGTATTAATTGTATACACTATATTAGTCCAAGTCCAAAGAGTTATTTAAATATTTTTTTTATTTTTTACTGTGCAGCGATAAAATTACAATAATTTAACGTATTTTGTTGAGATGAATGTGAAAGAACTTCTGATTGTAAAGACGCGACTTGTCGATCGTAAACTACGAGAAGATGAATCTCCTACACATTATTAGAATAGTTAACTTGTTAAAATTATTTATATTAATAACAGTGTAATCGAAATAAACAAAAGCTTAATACCGTTGAGCTTTAGCTAATTTAATTGGGAGACAATAAGAGTTCATGATTTTGATTGATTTACTTGATGCACAAAGTTCTTATCATCAATGACTCTTTGGACAGGGACTTTGTTAAAACGTGAAGGCGAACAGACGGTGATACTTTGATCGTAGATTATTAAAACTGATTATTATTTATATTCAATTCTGTATAATTTTTGATATAATATGATTTTCTTGGAAATGCTTGACTTTTGGAAAAACAAAATAAATAACATAAGTTCAAGTGTTGATTCTTTATTTCCTCTCCTCCATTTGGTTTACTTATTTTGATGTGATATTGTACAAGGCAAGATATACTCTAGTGAACGTAAATAGAAATAGGCGAGATGATTGATTTCATCTAGATGACTAATATCTTTTTTCTCTTTTTCTCTTCTTTTTTCTTCTTTGGGAATCAACAAGCGAGAGTGAAGTTACACCTGATAGAATTTTTTTTTATTTTACGAAGCTACGAGACGAGCGGCACGTTCGCTTTATGGTAAGAGATACGCCTGCCCGTAACGTGGCGCTAGTTATACACAGCACCACATTGCGCTCGTCGCCTGAGAGATATGATGTTAAGTCTCGTTCCCTCAGTAATTTCATTAGCTACAACTCTCTTCAATTCAGAACATAGTAATGTTTAAATACTACTGGTTAGCGGCCGAAACAGGAGACGCGGTGGTACCAAGAAATAGACCTACGTAGGACCTTCTACCGTAAGAGACCTACCATCAGTCAATATTACATAACAAAGTCTTAATATTTTAATTCAAGATTTCTTACATTTCTTGAATACAGCCTTATTCATAAGACTACTAATTTGTTTGCGTTATTCATTGCTGGAAATTAGTTTGAAGTTGATTATAAGTCAGTTTGTGTAACAAATCAAAAATATTCTACTACTTTTTCTTCTATATATTTATCTTGATTTGAATAATACAATACATTCATCATCATCATTATCATCCGATAGGTGTCTACTGCTGAACAATATATCATTTTTAGTATATTTCATATTAAAAAAATGACATAGTCAGTACAACTCATTGAACGATAATAATATAGCATAGGTAATACATGTAATGATTTCACACGGGTAATGTTTCACCTACATGATTTGCTCATTATCATGCTACAACGCTATCGTAGGTAGATAATTAGCAAAAAGAATGATTAGTATATCTATACGATAGCTATCATTCTGCAGTTGGTGATTACGGAAAGTGTATATTTCAAATAATTTTAGATTTATTTAATCCAGTGGCGGGAGTTTGGTCCCGCGTTGTTGTCGCCCACTAGTCCAGAGTAAGTATAACGCTTTACCTTTTTTTCTCTAACTAATCATTAATATCATAAACATCCTTTTCATTTATAACAAATAATAGAAGAATGTAATTAAATATATGTAGAATATATTATAATAACTATAGTATTAAATATCTAGTTAGATATAGTATGTATGAAGATAACAAAATCTTCATTGTGCAGAAACTTTTTTTACATAGTTTTCGTTATGAATATCCAATATGGAGACAACTTTCATATAAAATACTTGTTTATATTAATCATAGTGATGATAAATGTTCGTTGTATGTAGATTGTTATAAATATTAGTGATAAATTGTTTTTTTTTTATTATTATTAAAACTGAAATGTTCAAATGAGATTTCAACATAATAAAACTTTTTAGTATATGATGGTACACTTCAATCATTTGCTAGAATATATATCGCAAACAGTTCAATATGATTTTATAATATAAATAATTACTTAAATATAAACTTAGACTGTGCTTATTTAATTAATTATTAATCGTACATAATCATATCAATCATTATATCCACAGCACAATATTCTGCTCTTCTCATTACTCCAGTAATTACACTAGCTAAAGCTCCCTTCGAACCGGAACACAGTAATGTTTAGACGCTATTGTTCAGCAGTAGAAATGGGCGCTGCGCCCGTTCCTACCTAAGTGGTTTTAACTACTTATGTAAGGTTAGTAGTTAGTTAGCTACCTAGCTAGCTACCAGGCAGTTGCATGCCTCATTCCACGGAAAACCCTAGTTCATTTTCAAGGTCTCATGATGGTGTCGTTTATTCCAACTTCCCTGGACAGCTGTCCATTTAAATATTATAAATCTGCAGCTGTGACAGCTTTACTGTGTTTTTATTGTTAACGTAGTAAAGAGAGAGAGAGAGAGTATTATGGATGTACACGCTTCACCATCTTCCTTCTCATTGTTCTTGCCTCATTGTCTCTTAAAATTATCTAAAATTTAAAAACCCTTTCTCCGGGTACCATCAAGGTTGATAGCATTAAGTAGATATATGTAAAAAATTATATTTACTATCCTATGAAACGATAAGACTAGCCGGACGTTTACCTGATGGTAAATGATATGCCCATAACTACGTGGCGTTAGTATAATATACACTACATCACATTCTGCTCCTTGCCTTAAGATATAACACGTTAATCTTATTAAATTCACTAGTTACAGCACTATTAAATTCACTAGCTACAGCAGTATTAATTTCACTAGCTACAGCACTCTTACAACCGGAACACAGTAATAATTGCACACTATTGTTAAGCAGAAAAAATAGGAGGTGCGATGATACTAACCTAGACAGCGTCCAACAATAGAGACCTACCACTAGTAAATACTATGTATCACTTTGAATAGAGTCATTACCAAAGCAATTACTGGAGTAATGAGACTACCTTTCAATTAAACCGGAGAAAGGTTATTGAGTAGTCATTTTATTGAAACTGGTGTAATTATGGCTTGCTGTTAAGTAAAGCTCTTTTTTATTTCGTAGCTTCATTAACTAATACTAAAGCTAAACTTTTTTTTCATTTTCACCATTGATCACGTTTTAGTTTTATGTCAAATTTCAAGGTCACTTAATGTGTTTAATCCATTCGAAATGATAAAAAAAGTATCAGTGATAAGCTGATATGAATATTTTGTGTGTACCTATTACCTCACTGATCGTTATATTATTTAGGTATATATTTATCAATATAGACGTAGATACTCCATCCATTTTACCATCTGTACCATATACTGGTAAATATACCAATTGATTCAATTTGTTAGTATAAAATGGGAACAATATAGAGGACTGTAGAAATTTGTCCGGCGATAAGCGATTAAATTCGCTACCTTATACAAAAACATCATTCGATCACATATATAAATCAACAACTTTTCCCAAGATATTAATACCCTTCAAAGATTGCTAGTGGATAACAACAAAATATACGCAGGCCGTTCTGTAATATTAAATAAAATGACTTATAACCCAAAATACTTCTTGTTTATCTTCTTTGTAGATGGCGACACTAAAGCTGTTTATTCTATTAGCATCCTGCCTCGCAGCGACGGCTGTTCCTAACATACCACCTGAACAAACAACGACGATATTCGGAGATGAAAAATTACCGGGTGAAATATTTGAAAATGTCCGCGTCTTTCCCAACGAGATGTCCCTCGATAGGGACAACTCCTATAGACTTCCCACTACTACAAAACCTGTACATTACAAAGTACTTTGGGCTATAGATATATCTAGACTGGCGCTTAGTGGTAGCGTTGATATTAATTTAGTCGCAACCGAAAGAAACGTAAGTGAAATCGTAATACACGTTCACGAGCTGGAGATACCGACCGGTTCCGTAGTATTGAAGCAAGGTGACACAATAATACCAAGTACTTTTGTATTGGAGCCGCAGTACCATATTATGCGGATCAGATTAACGAACAGACAATTGCAGTATAATGAAGAAAATCCAGTGCTGTACCAACTGTCCATCGAGTTCGGTGCACCGTTGCGGGAGGACATGTATGGAATTTACAAAAGTTGGTTCAGAAACAATGTAACGGACGATCCCATGTAAGGCTATTTTTTTTTTTAATAAATTAAGTGAGGAAACGAGCGGAACGTTCACCCTATGGTACGTTACACCCCTGCACATAAAACGTGTCGCTAGTTAAGATAGGATACACTTCACTACATTGCGCTCGTCACCTTAGACGTAAGTTGTTGAGTCTTCTTTACCCAGTAATTATCTTCAAACTGGAACACAAAATGGTTGCGCTGTTGGCCCAGAAATATGCGTTGCGTTGGGTACCTACCTAAACGGTGTCCGACAACAGAGACCCACCTACAGTGAACTTACCATATACCATAAATAAACTACCTATGGTTACTATTTTTTCTATTATTTTCAAAGAATAAAAAATAATGATTTACTTCGTTGTGGTATTCAAGATGGATGGCGACGACACAATTCCAAGCGACATCGGCGCGTTCCGCTTTCCCCTGCTATGACGAGCCAAGTTTTAAGGCTACGTTTGAGATTACAATTAGACGACCGTTGTCGTACAGGAGCTGGTCGTGCACGAGAATCCGGAGAACTGAACCTCATGAAAATGGGTACGTAGTTACACTTTTAAATGCAAGTAATTTAAAAATATCAAAGAAATCACATTTGTGTTATGAACGCAACACAAGCTAAATCTTTATACATTATTATTCATTGTATGTGTGATGAAACGGAAGGACTCCTGTAATATTTCGATACGGAAATGGAAATGGTGCTGACATAGAAAGTAATAAAAAAAAGCAAATGTATAAATTACAGATAGTAATTTTATAATAAACAATAATGAAAAGGCTACAAGCGGAAGAGTACTACTAATGAAGATACAGATGAATTGTGTCAAAGAGGATTTGGGTGTAAAAGGAGTAGATAGCTTGAGATGACGGTTGATGATACACGTAGAGCTTTACTCCAATAACGTAGGAACAAAGCGATAACTTTGTTTTAAATGTGCTGTGAAATACTTGATATCAAAAGCTATAAATCAACTAACTCTAAATTTATCATCAATCTTTTTCATAGGTCTTACGAAAATGACATCTACTACACGACTCCCGTCATGTCCACTTACCTATTAGCCTTGATTGTCGCCGAATATTCTTCTTTACAAGTCATACAAAATGGTAACCTTACTTATGAAGTTATTGCAAGACCCAAGGCGATAGAAACTAATCAGGGTCAATATGCTTTTGACGTTGGTCAGAGGCTACTGACAAGGATGAGTGAACATACGGCGATGGATTTTTATACACTACATCCTTATCTTAAAATGACACAAGCATCGATTCCTGATTTCTCTGCCGGTGCTATGGAGAACTGGGGCTTGCTAACTTATAGGTATGTAAAAGGAAACGCTTTATTTTACCTAAATAGAAGGTTTATATAGTGTTATCTTTACGAATGGTTTAATAGATGGTAGTTTATATGGCTGTTGACATGTAAACATAGTAAAGTAATTTTAGATTGTAATAAATGTTCATCGTCAGCCCATAGACGTCCACTGCTGGACATAGGACTCCCCCAAAAATTCTCACACGATCGAGTAAGAATGCATATTGGGAGATTTAGGCCATTTACCACCACGCTGGCTCAATGCAGGTTGATGGGATCCAAAGCCTCGTTTGTTGATTAACAGGGTGCACCACAAGCAGGTGATGTTGGCTTGTATCCCGTGAGTTGTTGTGCGGGAGCCCTTACACCCCTGGTGTAAGTGGTCCCAATTGTATTAGCCTTAATAAAATCTTCTTAAATATTTCTTACAGAGAAGCGTATTTAATGTACGATCCTGATCACACGAATGATTATTTCAAGCAGTTAATAGCTTATATTCTCTCCCACGAGATCGCTCACATGTGGTTCGGAAACCTGGTCACTTGTGACTGGTGGGACGTGTTGTGGCTAAACGAAGGCTTCGCAAGATACTACCAATATTATCTTACTGATTGGGTGTGTATTCAAGTCTCTTTTAATGTTTTGAAACAATACTAAAAAAATATATTTATATCTTGTTGTGTATTTTTCTGCGTAATCGAGACGTGGATCTTTGCAATAGGCTTTGAAAAAAGGCTCTCGCAGGCACTCGAAGACTAATGGAGAGGGCTATGCTTTGAATTTCTCTGTGCCATTGAATTAGAAACGAGGAGGTACGCAGACAAACTAAGGTCACCGACGTAATCTAATAGATTGCTAGTCTTAGGTGGCAATGGGTAAGACACATTGCGTGAAGAACTTATGAGTGTTAGGGCAGTAAGGTTCCCAAGTAGCGGTCGCCTACAAGTAGACGTAGGGCTTCAAGTTTTCCAAAAAATACTAGCATAATCTGGTGGCGGTTTCGGGAAGGCGCTGAATGCGAGCAGTGCAATTGATGTGGAGGAACTTTGTGGAAGGCCTATATCTACCAGTTGACGTTTAACGTTGTGTACTTTACGTAAACATATCAAGTATCAAATTTTATAAAATTTTGGCAAAATGAAAGTACATTCAGGTGAATAAAGTTACTTTGCAAATGCTATTATAAAAATTCTATAAATCTCATATGAATTTCAGGTAGATGATTACTTGGGATTAGGGATAAGATTTATAACGGAACAAATCCACACAGCGCTTCTTAGTGACTCCTCTCTGGCTGCACATCCTCTCACAAATCCCGGAATCGACAGTCCACAATCTGTTAGTACAATGTTTTCGACTATCTCGTACAATAAAGGCGCCGCTGTTATTAGAATGACTGAACACCTCCTCGGTTCCGACGTACATGAACAGGGTCTCCGTAACTACTTAGTTAACAGGTCAGTCTACTACTAGCTTATTACTATTTGCTATACCAGTTCAATCAAGCAAAATATTTTTTTTTATTCTACTAACCGACGAAGCGATTGAGACATTCACGTGAACATGGCGCTAGTTACAAAGTTATAAACTGTACCACTTTGCGCTTGTCGCCTTGAGACATAAGATGTAATGTTTCGTTACTCAAGTAATTTTTTCTAGCTACAGCGCTTTTCAAACCGGAGCACAGTAATGTTTGCACACTATAGTTTGGCGGCAGAAGTACGAGCTGCGATGGTTACGATATAGACGGTCTCCATCAACAGAGACCCATCACCAGTCTTTATATCTAAATATCTGACTCGGATATTTATAGAATATATAAAAAAAATATTTGTTTGGCTATTATGAAATGACTATTTAATAATCAGTTTCCCAAACAATTATAATAAGTAAAATATTTTCAGGGCATACAACACTGCTTTACCCATTCACTTGTTCCAAGAATTACAAGCTGTTGGTACATCGTCCGGCTCACTGTCTGCGTATGGATCTCAGTTCGATTTTATCGAATACTACAGAAGTTGGACGGAGCAGGCTGGCCATCCAATTTTAACGGTCCACGTCAATCATCAGACCGGCGACATGACTATCACACAGGTAACAATTGAAACGTAGAAAAGATTTTAAACCTTAATAAACTTTTTAGACGTCAACCTAGATATTAACCTATTAGACTTCCGTTCCAGGTGTACATAGACAAAGCATAAATATAAGAGTGTTGTACACAAGTAACATTAAGTGGTGATTTTCATCATATATGTGATTGTAGTTTTCTTTAGGAGTAATATTGATAATAATTATGGATTTGGAATAGACTGTTAATGAACTTTTGTCTAAATTTAAGCGTCGCTTCGACGTCCAATCCGGCTATTCCTCAGTCAACACTAACTGGATCATCCCTATAACCTTCGCGACAGCCAGCGACAACAACTTTAATAACACCAAGCCGTCACATGTGATCAGTAAGACTGTCTCCGTGATAAACCGTGGATCCATTGGTGATCAATGGGTTATATTCAATAAGCAGCAAACTGGTATGTGGTATCAATTGAAAATAATGTTATATTTCATTCTAATTAAAGATACGTAACAAAGTACTAGTTCATTATTTGGGAGAGGCCTATGAGCAGCAGGGGTTGCGGAGGCGTGATGATGATGATTTTATTCTGTTCATCTTATGTATCAATCTGCTACATCATAGCAACGGCTAATTCGAGATAGATCAATTTTTTTACTCCACGAGCCTTTGGTAATTTATACTATTCAACTTTAGATATAAAAAATTCCTTTGTGTGTTGATTCTTGTTTTATTAATGTTGTATAATTCTTGATATTTTTTTCAGGTTTCTATAGAGTTAATTACGATGATTATACTTGGGATCTTATAATAATAGCCTTAAGAGGACCAGCTAGGGCCCAAATACACGAATTTAACAAAGCTCAGGTGCATTTTGATCTATTTTTGCTTAACAATTAGGTTTTTGATACTGAAATTGTTTGGTTTATTCTCTGCTTTCTATTTTATTTACAGATCGTGAACGATGTTTTCCAATTTGCTCGTTCAGGACTCATGCCGTACACTAGGGCGTTAAATATCCTCTCCTTCTTGGAGAATGAGATAGAATACACGCCCTGGGTAGCTGCTATCACTGGTTTCTCGTGGTTAAGAAACAGATTTGCCGGCACGCCGTACTTACCTCGCATCGAGGTCTGTTTCCAATAATTCAATTTTTACTCAGACCAAAAACAATTCTTTCAATAATCTATTGTGAACATAGTTTATCAGTTTTTGTTTCATTCATTTATAGTTCATACTCGTAGATATATTCATCGATTTTCATTACAATTACTTGTAACATAAAAATTATCATTGCGTCCATATTAAATAATCTCTTCGCTAATTTAACCATTGTAATTAATATCTTAAGATTTACAAGTAGGTTTATAAATAAGTACATTTGAGTTTAAATCTGTACATCCTATTCTGGTTGTTTTCACTCATATTCGATCTTGTTATTTAATTGTTTCAGTCACAAATAGCAAGATGGGCTAATACTGCAATTACCGGATTGACATATTACCCCATTCCATACGAGTCCTTCATGCGGTCATATCTTCGGTACCAACTGGCGCCTGTGTTGTGTTCAATAGGTGTTCAGGGATGTAAAGATGCGGCTTACGTACAATTCCGAAATCTAGTGGAAGAAGATGTTGAGTGAGTTACACATGCTGTCAAAGGCAGCCCTGAGAACTTATAGAGTTTTCGTAGTAGGTCTGTGTGGCTGGGTTTTATCTAAGTTGGTCCTTCATCACAGCGTGCAGAAGTGTAAATTTTCATATCGGTTCCATATGCTGCAATTTTTTTTACAAATTAACGCTTCAACTTCAAAGCTTTTAATCAATTTGTAATTTTTTTTTATGGTTTATATTTGACTCATTTATGTATATAATTTTAGAGTTCCAGTGAATAATCGTAATTGGGTGTACTGCCAGGGTCTACGCAATGGATCGGAGGCTGATTTCGACTTTCTTTATAAACGTTTTGAGAATCACAATGTTTATACAGAAAAAATTCAATTACTGATGGTGCTAGGTTGCACTCCTCATCAGAGATCGCTCGACAAGTATGTAACCACACATGTGACATTTGCTTGTAGGGAAGCTAAATGATGTTTCAATTCCTTTAACATGTTCCGTTGAATTTTAACTAATGATTGTCTTTCTTATAAAGTTTCTATTTATAGGTTTTTGGATGCTATTGTACAGGAAAATAACATAATTCGCTCTCAAGATTACACAACTGCCTTTAATTCTGCCGTAACGGGCAATGAGGGCAATACACAAATCGTTTTTGAATATGTCAAGAGAAATCTTCCATCTGTAATACGAGCGTAAGTAGAAACGACACATTATTATCGATACAATCAATCAAATGATCATCAATAAAACTTCCTTTATATTTCAGATTTGGTTCTGCCACCGTACCCTTGTCGTATATTTCTACAAGATTGAGAACTGTAGCTCAAATCACCGAGGTAATTGTTTGAGTAGTTGTTATAACAAAAAGTTAGTTAAAACAATAAGTATCGACGAGTAGCAGATCGTCTAGATAGAATCCACAGCAGGGCTAATTTCTATGACTAACAGCACTTTTTTTTTATTAAATCAAGCGATGAGACGAGCGGGACGTACACCTGATGTTAAGTGATACGTTTGTCCATAACAATGTGCGGCTAGTTAGGATGATATATACTTCACCACATTGAGCTCGTCCCCTGAGATATAGATGTTAAGTCTCGTTACCTCAGTAATTACATTAGCTAGAACGCCCATCTAACCGGAACAGAGTAATGTTTGTATAGTACTGTTTGTCGGCTGCACGAGTAGAGACCTACCGCCAGGTTGATGGTTTTTAACATTAAGACTATGATCGCAATTTATTGCTTATGAAACTGGCGCCGCATTATGGCGGTGAAAATAAATAATTGGACCTCAGTAGTTGCTTCTATTTAATTAAACCCAAAGAATGTTTATGATTAAATAATTAATCGTCTCAATTTTCCCACAATTGGGACTTGGAGTCTACTGTAAGAGGGATAGAAATAAGGTCGTATTTTACCCTGCTGGCCAAGTAAATGGTGGATATGAAATTTCTATCAAAGGTGTTATTTTAACATGTTTGACTTTCCCGTTGCTATACTTCACCGAAAGCTCTACTTGAATGGTGTACAGGTTCGCATCCGAAAAGTTAAGGCATTACAATAATATTTTAGTTCCACGCGTGGGCGTCCGGCGCTAGTTCAACGTTAGGTGATGATTACGACAACGTTGTTGAGGGAGCCGAGGAGTCCCGTCGGAGTATAATATGGGCTGCATCAGTTGCGGCCGATGTCAATAACTACCTAGAAAATGGCGACTCCGTCGTCCAGCAGACCACGTCCACCGCGGCGCCGGTTACTCAGCCGTCTACAGTGACAGCACCGCCGCTGGGCGAACCTTCGACTCCTGCGTTGCCAGGCTCCGCAGTCACATCTCTAGTTTCTTTGTTCGCTCTTGTTATTGCTGTAGCTATCAACGTTGTTCTCTGAACACCACATCACAGTGTAAATAACAATAAGCGTTTTTTATGTGGACTATTTTAAGTTTTTTATGTAAATATAAGTGATAAAATTAAATTTATCGTTTTAATCTATTTTTACTTATAAGTTGTATTTTTATTATTAAATCGATGTTTTTCCTCATGTCTGAATATGACCAGCTCATATGATCTGTCTCTATTTTAATCATGAATGAAATATTATAGAAAGAGTACACAAAACATCATTTTTTGTTTTATTACCAGAAGAAACTGTTACTTTTTAAAGATATTAGGTCTTATTCATAAATTTATTATCATACTGTAAGTATTTCCAAAGCTCTTTTATTATTACCCTTATCAGGGGATTGCTTTTGTCATTATGCTTATCAAAAAGGAAACGACGTAATCCATACAATTAAATAGATGGTCGGGATTAATTTAAAAGTTTAAACAATTTTTGTATAATCACAATGTGGTTTAAGAGAAATATTTTATTTAAACAATGAAGCAATGAGACTGGAAGATGTTAAACAGTGGAAACCAATACCTGGTGTAACGACAAAACGAAACGTGTCGTTAAATTTTGTTCTGGTAACATTCTTTGAGTAATTTTGTTGCTTCCGTTTCAAATTCACAAACGTTTAACTTTGCCATGCGACAACATTTCCTTCCAAAAAAGACTATGTCTATAAATTAATAAACACGTCAAGTCTTCTATGTTCTAATGACAATGTCAAAAATTTTGAAGCCAAATAATCAGCCTACGTTGATAGATAAAACAGTAACATTTATTATCATCATCATCAGCCGATAGTCCACAGCTGGACATAAGCCTCCCCAAAAGATCTCCACATCGATCGATTGTGGGCTGCTCGCATCCAGCTGCTTCCCGCAGCCTTCATAAGATCGTCGGACCACCTGGGAGGTCAGCAAATACTACGTCTACCGGTACGCGGTTGCCATTCGAGGACCTTAGTGCCCCATCGGCTGTCAGTCCTTCGAGCGATGTGTTCTGCCCATTGCCATTTGAGGCTAGCAATCTTTTGGATTATGTCATGACATTTATTATAGCTGTAGTTATTTTTATGAGCTGATTGGAAAACTAAAAAGTCTTCTGCCATCTGATACAATGTTTTCTATCATTCACGCCATTCAATCGCTAGTTAGTAGCACATTGATTTTATAGCTTTGAGATATAACAAGTTAAGTATTTGCACCCAAATAACTTAATTAGCTAGAGCACCCTGCAAATTGTAATTCAGTATGGGTCCTACGGTTCATTACTTACTATTTAGAGAACATGGCGCTTAGCATTGGAAACTCTCACTTGTCAAATCAGTGCGAATTTAGATAGTAAGTGTATCAAGTTCGATTTGGGTTAGTTTAATTAAACAGTGATCTTTTAAAAAATTAATAACATTTAATGAACAGAAAAAGAGGTTTTTATTTCTTTGGACTTTTCCATGCTGAATATTAGGGAATATAGTGCAGTGGTTTCCCGTTGCCTTCTGCAACAGGCATTTTAAAGGTTATTTATACCTCAAGGCTGCTGAAGCCTCATCCAGCCAGTTGCCTGACCGGGTTTATAGTTATACCGTCTTTGCTCGGTCGCACACACAAAGATAATTTCAGTGTGCGGGTTTCCTCACGTTGTTTTCCTTCACCGTTTGTATCTCGCTGTTGTTGCTAAAGTTCACAAATGTACATAACTTAAATATTAAGTCATCGCTACATGCCGAGATAAGAACCCGCGACCTTCGGAATGAAAGTCGCACGCTCTAACCATTAGGCCAGTGAGCTACCAAAATAACCCAAAATATTCCAACTATGCGTTTGATCCTGTATACAAATAAATTTCTTAGTATTAGAATTATTATTAAAAATAGCCAACTGCGAAGTCGTACAATCAAACATTTACCTTGGGGCTCTTATCAAGGAGGCTGCATAAACGAAGTCAAGAGACGCATGGCTATGAGTAGAAGTGCCATGGACAAGCTCAAGAAAATATGGAGGAATAGAAACATAACCAAAGCCACAAAGGTCAGGCTCGTAAAATCGTTGGTGTTTCCTATATTCCTTTACGCTGCCGAAACATGGACCCTACGGCAAACCGAAACCTATAAGATAGACGCACTGGAGATGTGGTGTTGGAGGAAGATGCTCGGAGTTTCCTGGACCGAGTTCCGAACAAATGCCTCCATCTTCGATGAGCTTGGCATCAGAGAGCGTCTATCTAGTGCGCAGTCGGATCCTGAAATTCTTCGGGCATGTTAGTCGGCGGGGTAACGATTCCATAGAACGTCTTGTCGTTCAGGGCATAGTCGAGGGCACAAGACCACGGAGAAGATTTCCCATGTGATGGACAGATCAAGTAAAGGCTGCGGTGGGCGCTCCGGCACACGAATGTGCCCGATTAACGGACAGCAGACGGAGATGGCGAGACGTCGTGAAGCGGGCACTATTTTCTGTCCAACCAACGGGAACATGATAGCCACGACCACTCTGACAAGAGTGAAGCGATTTATATTATAGATAGATTAGCTTATATTTAACTTTTAATCTTTATTTTATTGGGTGGGTAAAATATATTTCTTTCCTATTCCTCTTCCGTATATTTAATCTGTGGTAACAACCCCATGTTCTTCGTTCTTTTTCTGTCTTTAATTTCCATCCACTTTTATGATAGTTAAGTAACTTAGATATGTAGCATTTGCTAAACTACGAAAAATGTTATCATATCATCAGCCGAGAGACGTCCAGTAGTAGTTGGACACAGGTCTACGCCAACGATCTCCACGTTTGTAGGGATTCTTATGGGAGGATTTGAGCAATTTCCCACTACCCCGACACAATGCGGGTTGGTGGGAGTGAGAGCCTGGTTTGTTGATCAGGTTATACAACGAGCAGGTGTAGTTTGCTTGGGTCACGTAAGTTGTTGTTGATCAAAAAGAACATGCTAAAAACAATTGTAAAGACTATAATATTTATTGATCAACCTGTTAATTTTGATAAGATTAGAAAATAAACCGATTAAGATAAATCGATAACAGGAAAAACTGCGTGTATTTTGTCATTGTGGTGAACCAGCACGACAATGGTAAGTCACGTTAAGATATATTGTAAAATTATCAATTTTAAATATCTTGAAGTAGTGATAACTTTTGGCATGCTGCGTGAAAAATAATATGGATAGCGAGACATATCATCATCAAAGTTCTTTTCTTTTATCCAAAGGTCAATTCCGTTATGAAATGTTTTAATGTCTTTAACGGTCAGTTGCGTTTCCATCATTTTCAGTCCTGATGTTAATTGTAATAGTCATACCCAATCTTAGTATTCTAGGACGGATAAATGTCCTACTATCATAGTTATTATATTCTCTGTATTTCTTTCATCATCATGAGCCGATAAACGTTCACTGCTGTACATAGACCTTCACCAGATCATTGGACCGCTTTGTCGGGGGCCTACCAATAGTGTGTCCGATACGCGGTAGCCATTCGAGGATTAAGTTCACCGACATAGTTCAAAAGATTGCTAATCTCATGTGGCAATGGGCAGGACAGCATCCCTCGGAGGAATGACTGCTGATGGGGCAGTAAGATATTTCTTTACGTATAAAAAAAAATTACACCACAATTTTGCTTTGTTCAGGCAAACAGCTGGTTCCTATTAATTATCGGGACGATCCTCGTCCATGGGATCCAAGGCTTCAGTCCAGTTCCTGTGCCGGACGAGGAATGGGAGGAGTTCTACCGGATGCTGAGAGATCCAGCATATCGCTTGCCCACGACGACTCGTCCCCGCCACTATGAAGTATCATTGACGCCTTACTTCGACATCCTACCCACACCCAACACAACACCATTCAGTTTTGATGGTGAAGTGACGATTTACATAAGTCCAACAAAAGACAATGTAAATGAGATTGTCATGCATTGCAATAATCTTACGATTAATTCAGTGAGCGTCCAGTATAACAACACAGAAATTTTCGTATCAGATGAAGTACCTATCTGTCAGATGCCTTACAGTTTCTTAAGGATCCCCACAAACACTGCATTACGACTTGGACAGGAATACGTTGTCAGAATCAGTTTCAAAGGAAACTTACAAACAAACATGAGAGGATTTTATCGAAGCTTTTATCACGATTCCACTGGAAGAAGGTAAGACATAACAAGGTTAAAAAAATCAGCATTAAGAAAACCTTTCTCTGGTAAAGCATTTAATGATAACTTCACTTGGTCATGGTGCACTCTGGTAATCATCAAACGAGGCCCTGGCTCACACCAACCCGTATTGGGCCAGCGTGGTGGGAAATGGCCTAAATTCCCCACATGGTCCCTAGTGCCGGGCAGTACCGAAGGTCATGTTGACTATAAGGATGCGGAAAGCCGCTGGACGTGGGCGGCGCAGGGCGATCGATGTGGGGATTTTTGGAGCGGCTTTTGTCTGATGATGCTGATGCCAATAACAACCCTTTCGTTTCGTTGGTGCTACTGATGCTTCCTATCAATTTAGGAGCGATTCCGTTCTTTAAAAGAGGAGGTATAGTAAAACTACTGTTCAGTGGTAGAAATGGCAGCTGTAACGGCTCCACAGCTACTTTACGCGTTTATTAACAACATATGCAGTTCAATATAACGTGTACGATGATTATTGTTTATTTGTTTTAGATGGATGGGAACAACGCAGTTCCAGCCTGGACATGCTCGTCAGGCGTTCCCTTGCTATGATGAACCAAGCTTCAAGGCTACGTTTGACATTACTATGGTTCGAGAGCGCGGTTTTAGTCCAACTATTTCTAATATGCCTATAAGAGAACGTGAAGAGTAAGTATTCTTTAAATTTTCATATTGTTTGAAGGACACCTGCTTTAGATTTTGATGGGATTGTTTAAATTTCAGACTTTTATTTTTACTTCTTCTTATTTTTCGTACATTTGGGTCATACCTTTGTAATTGGAGAAAATTAAAGGCGATTAAATTTCTTATAATTTTTAGCCGACCTAATAATCGAGTTGCAGAAACGTTTTGGACCACACCTATAACTTCAACATATTTGCTGGCGTTCATTGTATCACATTACCAAATCGTAGCTACAAACAATAACACACAAAGGCCGTTCGATATCTACGCAAGAGATAACGTAGGAAAAACTGGTGAATGGTCTCTTGAAATCGGAGAATCGCTTCTAAGTACTATGGAGGAGTACACTCAAATTCCTTATTATACAATGGCCGATGAAATAAATATGAAGCAAGCCGCCATTCCAGACTTCTCCGCCGGTGCTATGGAAAATTGGGGCCTTTTAACGTACAGGTAAGTTATTTTAAAGCATATAGATAATAGAGTAAATATTGCTGATGTTATATATTACCACAAATTTGAAACTTGTTTACACTTAGGAAATGCATTATTAAGTTAATCTATTGTTATTTAACTAATACGTAAAGTTTATTGGTGGTAGAGCTTTTGCCGGAGTCCGTCAAGGTAGGTGCCAACGCAGATGATATTTCTGCTGCCAATTTGAAGTGTGCGAACCTTATTATGTTCCAGTTTGAAGGGCCCTGTAGCTTGTGGAATTACAGAGGTAATAAGACCTAATATCTTATGTCTCAAGGCGACGAGCACAATAATGTGCTGTCTTATTATTCTATTTAGCATCACGTTTTTCTAGGCCGGCGTGTTGGAACACTACTTACAATACTATTACTTTGGTTTTCTTGTCTGGCTGCTCTTTCATTTTCAAAACATCATGTAATAATTACTAATTGGTTCTCGCTCGCTTTGCTAGCCGTAATATATAATTATTCCCTTCCCGTTATTAACACCCCTGCAACTTAATTTAGGGAAGGCATTTTGTATAATCCATCCCTAGCTGACCTTTAAATGGCAGAAGTAATATTTTTGCCAAATTTTGAGTGTTTATTTGTAATAGTTTCGGAGATCTCGTGATGAGTCCATGAATCTCTGGGTATCTCCTATTTATATGTAGATATAAATAGGATAAAATATATATTTGCTAACAGCTTATAAACCGTTAAATTTCTAAATGAAAAATAAAACAGCTTACCATTCATCTATGTTATGAACAATCCACTTAATGTTCTCACTTCTGACACTAGGAGAATCCTCTAACGAGCAGAGTGTAGATCCTTAGTTCGTAAAGTGTTGCAGGGGATCTCCAAGGGTTGACGTGAAACTTGTCGGGGGTCTAAGTTGGTTCTAATCTTTATAATATTTTGTGAAGTTTTGGAAATATGGTAGAAATGTAGCTGCAGGGAATCCACTGGAAACAGTTAAATGTTTAGTGCTATGAGAAAAAATTCTAGAAGCTTCTGGTATAGATTATCCACCACCTTAGTCCTTTTGAGTTAAGGTTACACTTTTGAAAAAAAATTAATAACTTAACTTATATAACAATGAATTTCCTGAGGGGGATATACTCGTATATACAGCATTGTCTCTCGTCACACTGGGTCGTAAGATTTATTGTTCAAATAGTAATTACAGCTACAGCGCCATATAAATATCATACGACGTAGCGATGAGATAAGCAGGAAGTTCACCCGATACTAAGTGATATACTATACCATATTACACTTGTCGTCTTGATAAAAAAGATGTTATCCCGCAATAATTCCACTACATGTACCCGCAAAAGGGTAATGTTTGCGTACTTTTAATTTGAAGAAGAAATAGGCGCTGCATCTATGCTTCAAAAATTTGATTGGTAGTTTAAATCCTTTGCAGAGAAGCGCTTATTTTATACGACCCTCAAAATTCAAACCACAATTATAAACAACGAGTAGCAAACATCGTGTCCCACGAGGTCGTACATATGTGGTTCGGCAATCTAGTTACTTGCGCGTGGTGGGACAACCTGTGGCTGAACGAAGGCTTTGCTAGATTCTACCAGTACTACCTCACGCAGATGGTAAGGCGTTTTACTATTTATACTATAAAAATTAACTTTGCTCCTTTACTATAAAATTTCAATAATGATCACGTACATGGTAACAAATATGATTAAGGACAGCCCCAGAGTCCCTTAGTTTTCAATATTTATTTTTGCTCTTGTGGAGAGAAATTCAAGTAATGTGGAGATTTTAGCTCACTAAAAACGTCTTGATGACTAGCATTTTTAAATATCTTTTACGATATTTTAGCATAAATATTCATTTCTAAAAGTTAATCTTATATATTTTATGGAGTTTTATTCAATATACTCTATCTCGAGTGCTAGACAGCACATATAGTCAGGGAAGGATAGGCAGCGCTAATGTTAGTGAATAAGGATATGCCAATTTGGGTTCAAACTGTACGGCTGATGATAATCTGTTAAATTACCAGGTGGCGCCGGATTTAGGCTATGATATCCGTTTCCTAGTGGAACAATTGCAAACGGTGATGATAGCGGACTCGATAGATTCTGCTCACGCTTTGACGGATCCCTCTGTTAACGACCCTGCAGCAGTCAGTGCACACTTCTCTTC
Source organism: Troides oblongomaculatus (assembly GCA_029032895.1). NCBI lineage: Eukaryota > Metazoa > Arthropoda > Insecta > Lepidoptera > Papilionidae > Troides > Troides oblongomaculatus. Next base: position 1,869,072 of record JARDWC010000432.1, on the reverse strand, counting down.
CATCACTTACGCCCGCGGGGCTTCCATTATAAGAATGACGCAGCATCTCCTTGGAAACAGTACCTTCGTGAAAGGCCTTCGTCTTTACTTAGCGGCAAGGTAACTTTATTAATTGCTATTAACCAAGGTTAAAATCCTTAACATCATATTTTACATTATTAAAAGGATAGTAAGAAAGGCTTTTGAAAAGCTCATATAACATAACTTGATTCAAAATGTTTTTTTCATGATAATATTTGTGATTTAGTTCTTGATGATCTAATTAATGTATTTATCCTGAAAGTTTTCTATGCACCTGGAAAAGGAGTCTGAGGAATTGGTTAATTAGTTTAACAAGTAATAAGTTACAAACTTTAACTGTAACTTTATTTAATGCTTAGTTTAAGAATTGTAAGATTCTCATAAACTTGCGTAACTTTCCTATCTATACATGCATCCGTAATAGGAAACCGGTAAGTAATACAATGTGTATTGCATCGAGTACATATATTAAGGGTTGAAAGTCTTAAAGTCATCCAGAACATTATGGAATCTAAAGTCGAAAGTCAATCAGCTGCTTTTACAAAATTACCGTTTACCGTAGAAACAAAGATCTATGTGAAGATATATAGAGATGTGGTTCTCAGGGCTGATGGTGATGAAACGAAAACTACACGATTTAGTGTCTATTATATTCTCAATCTGTTTGTCAAGACACAATAACTCTTTCAACGCAGTTTTTTTACTCTTTTAACCTTGTATTTTTGTAATTTGTGAGTATAACGTCCATAAATTAATAGAAATTTTTTGTAAGGGTGAAAAAAGAAATTAAAGGTAAAAGCGGATATATTATACTAGACCATAATTTGTGTTAAAAGGAAATTCGACGTCGCCGAACCTCATCATTTGTTCGAAGCCCTAGACGCTGCTGCGGCGGAAGACAACGCTCTATCAGCTTACAATGGTATCACCATTGACACTTACTTCAGATCCTGGTCTGAGAAGGCCGGTCATCCTTTGTTAACAGTCAGCGTTGATCAGAGAACAGGTCGTATGATAGTAACGCAGGTGATTATGACAAATTCCTAACGGGTATATTTTATTATAATTTAGCAAAATATATAAATCATTGCCGGTTTTATTATTTAACTAAGCGAAATGACTAACAAGATTTTAATCAGGTAAACAAAACACATTAGTAATATTTAATCACTACTTACTATATATGAAAATCGGAGTATGGTCTTCAAGTCGTTAATTTTATATTGCAGTCTCGTTGGGAACGTAATTCCGGAATATCTCAATATCCAAGTCTCTGGCATATTCCCATCACGTGGACTAGGGGCGGTGCACCGGAATTTGAAGATCTGAAGCCATCGCAGATGATATCGGCCCAAAGCACGGTCATCGATCGCGGCACTACTGGCTTGGAATGGGTCATCTTTAACAAACAAGAATCTGGTAAGTTCTAGTGATGGACTACTGGCATGTGTAGTGATGAGTTTCTCTTGGATGAACCAGTTAGCAGATAGAATCGTAACTTTTATATCTTCTACTACAAAATATATAAGGCATACTAGGCATACTATAATACTGCAATATATAAGGTTCAGTTATTTTAATACCGATGCGACGAGCCATATTTACCCATAAGTTATTAGTTTGTTATCGTTAGTTCTCACATCATTCGTCGCTTCAAAGCTTAAGATGTTAAGTCTTACTACAGTATCAATTTCACTAGCTAACTATCAGAACGGAACCTAGTAAAGTTTGAACAGTGCCACCCAGTCAAAACACAAGACTATTCAGAAGATTAATACAAAAAGAAACTTCTTGAGATCTTATGACGATGAAGAGCGGAAAGAAATGTAGTTTTGTAGCAAATTTTATATAAACCGTGATCTAAAGTGACTTAGGAATAGCGAGATACTTAGAATCAAAAATTTATTGAATACAAACGTTTTGAATGTCAATCAACTGTTTAATCTTAGAAAGCGAAGCAATGAACTATTTGCAGATCGTAGAACGCTTGGTCTACTTTGTAGAAGTTGAATGAGTCATTGATATAGTTTTATAAAATGTAAAAACTGTATTCGTGTATATAACAATTAATACATAATTAGATAAAAAAGAATTATTGGCATTCAATGCCTTTGTGAGAGCGATACGCGGACTTGTTATTGGTACTAATATATTAGCGAAGTTATTTCACAATTTTAAAGTTTTCATCAGACATGCGAGGCAAGTGCGAATCCGGCTAATGATATAAATCATTGACGTGTCGGATAATCTCTATAATGCACCGAAAAACGTTTTTATGATAATTTACACTATCTTATCTTGAATTAATGTCGCGTTGTAATCAAACATTCCATTAACTTCATACAAAAAACCCAACGAACTTAGTTTATATAATTTTCTTATCAAACGTATTTTCCGTGAGCTCTTCTTTAAAGAGGACAAAGATCTAATTCTAGTATCTTCATTAAATCTTCTAAACAGAAGATGTAATACATTTTGTTAACCATAATAAAAGGTAATGTATGCTTAAAATAATCGAAGAATCTACATTTAGATTATCGATTCCTGGTTTTTATATACAATTAATAACATATTGTTTAAAGGCCTCTCCCACACTTCCGTTTAACGAAATATCTATCCCGACGCTTTACTTTTAAACTTCTTTAAATTTCCAGAGCATTGGAGGTAATTTGATGAACTACGTTAACTAAATTCTCTTTCGCATTGAATCGCGAGAGTAATGCGATAGAGAAATTCTATAGATCGTATCTATAGATTGTTAAACAACTTTTGACCCCAATCGGCCTTACATTGAACATGTTCCGGTGTTTATTCGCTTCGAGTTTTTTCATTAAGAACTCAATAGCTTCTAGATAGACAACAGCTACATATTTCGTATAAAATTAGTTGTATTAGCTATTCGATTGTACTTTTCTAATTCTCACAGAACACTATTATCATTAAGTGAGTAGCGTTCGCTGTTTGCTTTACAAGTATATTAGATTATTTTCTTTATTTACAGGTTTTTACAGGGTCAACTACGATGATACCAACTGGGCCTTACTTACTAGACAGTTAAGAGGAGAGCATAGAACAATTATTCATGAACTTAATCGTGCACAGGTACGTTAAAGAAAGATAACAATTCTTATCAAATTCAATTTCATTGTTAAATGTAAGTATTTTCAAACAGGAATATTAGCAACATTTTGAATAATCAAAAATCTTATTGATACTTTTCTGGGGTTTTTGTTTCTTAGTCCTTTTTACGATATGCTATTATATATCTTTTTCATATTATCTTAATCTTTGTATTGGGCATTATTTTATATATAATGTTTTTCTATAGTATTTGCTTTTTTTAAAGCTGTATTTAACAACTTTTTTCTGTGGTATAGGTGATAAAATATGTTACAAGAGGTTTTAAATGTATATTAAAAAAGGTAGGACATGGCTTACATATATAGTTTAGTTCTGTTATTAATTTATACTATTTAATTTTTGTATATATTGTTGTTAATAAATGTGTAAAACAGAGAAGTTGTGCAGCTGCTCTGACTTTACTACAAATAATATCCCACGTGCAATAAATCCTGCAAAATTCTGCCCTTAATTTTTTTACCCGTTTCCAAATTTTTTCAGATTGTGGATGATTTATTTGCATTTGGAAGAGCAGGTGTCATAGACTATGTTAGAGTATACAACATATTGTCTTTTCTTGAGTTTGAAGATGGGTATGCACCATGGATTGCAGCAATAAACGGTTTCAACTTCGTTATTAGAAGACTCGCTCACGATTCACAAAATCTACAAAAGTTACAGGCGAGTCGACTATTGTGGTAATAGTTTTGTTTTATGTTGAGTTAATGGATTCCAGAAGTTACTCCAATTTACTTTCGATTTACAGAATATCATAAAGCAATTAAGTGTAGCAATTACTAGAAGACTCGGTTATAACGAGATATCTGAAGAACCTTACATGGACGGTTTGCTTAGAATGTATGTCCTTACTTTCCTCTGTAACATTGGTCATGAACAATGTGTTTCTGAAGGAAAAAGAAATTTCGTCAACTGGAAAGAAGGTGGTTTGTAAGTATTATTATATATTACAATTCTAAAACCTCTACCTAAAAATAAGATGGACTTTTGCCTTTGTTTACTTACAATATTTAACAAGTAGCTCGCTGGCCTAATGGTTAGAGCGTGCGGCTTTCATTCCGAAGGTCGCGGGTTAGAATCTCGGCATGTACTGATGACTTAATATTTTAAGTTATGTACACTTGTGAACTTTAGTTACAACAGCGAGATACAAACGGTGAAGGAAAACATCGTGAGGAAACCCACACACTGAAATAATCTTTGTGTGCATGTGTAGTGGTTCCAATAAAGTGGCAACAGGCTCGCCCCCTGTTACATGGGATCTAATCTGACATCTGGCGAAATGTGGGTGTTTATTCACCTCTACGTACCCCTACTGGGAAAAAGGCGTGGCGATATAAAAAAAAAATATATTAAGCCGATTATTTTTCTTTTTAAATAATTTTAGTATTCCAGCAAACATGCGTCCATGGGTGTACTGTGTAGGTCTGCGCGAAGGAAATGATGAGTATTTCACACATTTCTGGAATCGCTATTTGAAAGAAGACCTGGCTAGTGAGAAAGTAGTTATGTTGGAGGCGGCCGGATGCACTAACAATCAGACCAGCTTGTGGAAGTACCTTGATGCCGTAGTAGCCGATGATGACGCAGTACGTCCGCAGGATTACAGTACAGCAATGAGCTCTGCTGTATCTGGCAATGAAGCAAACACAATGAGAATGTTTGAGTGGTTGAAGGGTAATATTGATACTACAACAGAAGCGTAAGTGGAAGAATTAGTTTTTATTTCTTTACTAGACCAGTTTGTTTTCGTTCTGATTTTTGGAATTTTACCATTTTTTCCAATAGTTATAGTTACACAATTGTACTTTTAATTATTTTTTTTAAATCTATATATTATTATTATAAATAATAAAGTAAACATCAAATATCAGGTGTCCGGACGAACATCTTTTGTTGTGCTTGTTGTAGATGTTGTCAAGTATTTCTTTTTCGTCATCTGTTTTATAATATTAAAAAGTAACATTTGATATCTTAAAGTATTGCTTTTAATTTAACAGATTGGGTAGCGTAGCAACGCCCGTGAGCAATATCGCTGGTCGCCTTCTTAATGAACAACAAATCGCCGAGGTAATTTTCATGAAGTCTAATTGTGCCAAAACTCATGTAGTTATTATATATAAGTAATGATTTAGTTTATATAATGCGTTATATAGTACGAACATAAATTATGTTATTTTTATAACAGTTTAGTCATTATTGTCAATATTTTCAGTTTCAAGCATGGCTTGATGCTAACCGGAACGCTATTGGAACGGCTTATACAACCGGTGTTAATGGTATTGCTGCCACGCGGCTGAACCTTCAATGGTCATCGGGGCGTATTGCAGAAATGGAAAATTTCTTTGAATCCGGTTACGAAGAAGTTGTAATTGAAGATATAGTTGACGGTGGAGAAGAAGAATCAGAGGTTGACGGCGGCGGAGATCCTGAGGAAGAAGATAAGGAAGACGAGCCAGGCTCTGCAAATATTGTAGCTCTCAGTATTGTAACACTTGTATTGACTTTAGCTATTAATGTTATGGTGTAATAGTTTTTAAACGGCAATATAATCATTGTAAACGAAGATCAAAGTTTGTTTAATTTTTCCGCGTAATTACTCAGTATGACTAATTAAAATTACCTCATTTAGAGCAAATTATTCGGATCAATTTTAAATACAGGGCTGCACCTACATTTATTTAGCACATCTATAGTGCCATATTGATGAACAGGTTTTATAACACATATAAATCAGACACTAATCAGTTTGGATTAGTGTCTGACCACAAATCTACGGATTGTGGATAGTGATCTCATCTGAACTAGAGCAAAGCAAGAAACCTTGGCTATTTGCACGAATTACAAATCGCCTAAACGATTTATAAAAAAGGGTTTTATTATATTATTTTATAGTAAATGGAGCGATCGATGTGGAAATTTTTGTGGGAGGTCTCTGTCCAGCAGTGGACGGCCGATGATGAAGAAACTAATGAAGTTGTACTTAACTAAAAGGGATCAAAACGAATTTCTCATACTATGAAAACATGTGAAAAACATATTATCATATATTATGGATTTAATATATCGTAAAAGACTACTAAGAAGAAAGAATTCCTGGAAAAGAGCAGGCCTTACCTTTCCTGTGATTTTTATTCAACGTACAGCAATTACACCATCATTAGCCGATAGACGTCAGCATGGCCTCCGTCAACGTTGTGCACCATGGGCCGTCATTTATAGAGGTTCATATGGGGAGGTTTGGGAAATTTTCCATCAAGCTGGCCCAATGCGGGTTCGTGACAGCTAGAGCCTCGTTTGTTGATTAGCAGGGTGCATCAGGAGCGGGTGAGGTTGGCTTGGGTCCCGTTAGTTATTGCGCGGGGCCCCTTACTTATGCTCATATGTCCATATATATATCTGTTGCCTGAAATTACCTCCAAATATTTTCAATATCACGATGGTAATTTATTGCATTTGATGAAAATAGAAAATATTGTTATTAGCTCTTTCATTCACGAAAAAAGGAACTTGTGCATATCTAACATAGCACTTGTTAATCTTTAAACATGTAAAAAAGTATTTATGGAATTACGAGTAGATTCAGTTATTAGGAAACAATATCAAAGTTAATCGTGAAGACGAATACATTTAACTTCTTTTTAGATTTATATCTGATTATTATATGAATTTGGTATAAAACAAACTTTGGGCGCGTTAACTTGTAGTTAGTGTGATAATTATTATGTCGATATGACAACGATATTACGAATTGCATCTGCAGGACAACTATAGCATAACATTTTGATCTAGTTTCATTAAATTATCAACAAAAAATCAACATTATTATAGTTTTCGGCATTTTTAATTGTTTTATTGAAAAGGACGAGTTTCTTTTCTGTGAGTACGAATTAAAGAAGTACACAGGACTTATAATTGCATGCACTGTTATTATATTTCTTTCGATATCTTTAGATCAATGAAGTCTAGAGACCTGATGGTTGGAATATTCTTTTAACCGAGTATAGGTCAGCTAAGAATGCATTTTATGAAATTCCTTCCCCAAAGAGAGTTGCGGGGGTGTTACAGCCAGCAAAGCGGGCGAAGAAAGTATAATTATGAGACAGGTGATAAACTACATGTACCGTTATAAAAACATCAAACTTGCTTATTGTCACGAGGAGACGTATATTACAATATTATCTACTACTGGGCGTAGCTTGGATCCTTACTGTAGACACGATGATTCGATTCTACGCCAACTTAAGACATAATTAAGACAACTAATTCATAGGTAACGAAATCACATTTCGATGCTACAAAATAACTAAATTATATTTGTCCTTGGGTTTAGCAATAAAACGCGTTAATAAGAACTTATCAGTAAAGATTTTATCAACTACCGCCATCTCTTAATGATAGTCTGAACTAATTCTAAAATTATCAACTGGTATCTGGAAAATATTACGAAATATTACTTTATTAAAGGGGTAGCGAAGGGAGTAAACATCAGAACATTATTCTGTAACACAATATTTGATGGTAAAATACAAAACTAAATTTTGTCCTAAATCTAATAACAATGTATAGAAGTTTTTATAATAAAAAAAACACACGTATTTTCTTTGACTTCAACTGTAATGACTGTTTTAGAACGAAGCTTCATAATATTGAAATACTAAAGCTTATCTCCAGAAAGATTTATTCTTAGTAGTAACTAATTCCCTCCTAAACTTTGTATTTAAGTTTAACTAACACCAACGTTAATTAAGTACATATGTAGTCAATTAATCATAAATTTAATCAAGTGATATGCTGATATAGGCATGATGTTGATAAATTTAGTCTCGATCGCCGATGTAGGTACTTAGATAATGTTTGATAACTATGGACCTGTATTATAATATAAAAAATATGTCATTCTAGTCGGTCACCTACCGCCGTCGGCACCGCCATGGGTAAGTCCTTTATATTTTTAATATTATCGTTAAGGGTATAATAAATTAAGGGTACAATTCGTCATTTTTAACATCGCATTTTGCAGCAATACTTTGAAACATTAACAATTATATCACATAGAATATATTTTCTATAAGTTGGATACAGATTATATCTCGGCGGGGAGTAAACGATGACTAATGAGTAAAGTAATTGTAGACAGCCTAGTTGAAAGTTTCGAAAACTTGCAGCAAGTTATATTACTTTATGAATATATATTACTTGAAATAATCTTATTGTTATTTAGTAAGAAATTAGTTTTTATTCAATTCTATGTAGTATTGTAGTGTGTTCGAATTCGACGGTCAAAATATATGAAATAGATTATGATCTAAGTTCATCGATTTTGTTACTTAATGTAAATAAACAAGTGATAGTACAACGATTAAGTTTTGCTACATTTTTCGTATTTATTTCAGGTATAAAAATTATGGTGCCGTTAGTTTTATTATTAGTGGGATTTGTGTGTGCAGATCCCTTAGAATTAAGGTCAAATTTTGAATATTTAGAATATAGTACGAACGTCGATGAGCCCAAGTACAGATTGCTTGACAGGGTCGTGCCAAAAGATATTTATGTAGATCTTGATGTTTATCTACTTGAATCCAGATTTAATGGCTTGGTGCAAATTGTGGCAAACGTGAGTACATTATATCTTTCTTACACGTGAGTTTCTTAAACATTTATCACCTTCTTTTATCGTCAAAGGAATCTTGAAATAATCAAGCAAGTAATAGCGCCCTCATAAAAAATATTAAAGCTAGTATAATTTTTTTTTTTTATTTCACAATTATTATTTAGCAGTGTTGAGCTGATTACAATACTGTCTGAGCTGTTATTAGATAAATTATAGATACAATTTATCAGCACATTTATCTTTGTATCTTTATAATGATTTTAAAGCAATATCTTTGACTTTATAGAAATGAACCGATAAGGTCTTTCAAGTACTTGTTAATTATCTTTAAATTGCTTTTCTTTCGAATTTGGTACGTACAATAAAATAACACTGAATAATCTTCATCACAGATTAAATATAATACAATTTTATGGCACACACTATATAATAAGTTACTTTGAGGAATATTTAGAAAAACATTAAATGTTCATTTTACACATCAACTATTCTCATGAAAACAAAATTAAAATATTGATTTGAATGAGATATATGGTGATATTATATTTTTTGAATAACATACGAGACGAAATTATGTTCATGACATGAGCTTCATGCCACTAAAAAACTCATCGAACTTGGTTCAGCCGTTTCAAAGATTACCCGACAGGAAAAGAAAATAAAGTAATAGAATATTTAGCACAAATGTATCGTCTAGTAATTGTTTGTCTATGTCCAGCAGTGATCTAAGACTATCAGTTAAGATGATGAATGTTATTTATTCAAAGTATTTTATATCTAAAATTGCATAAATATAGTTATTATTTTAACTGTACTACTGTTTCTACTACTCCTATTTTGCTATCCGCTCTCATAATATAACACCATCACCGTTTTTAGGTAAAGGTAATCAAGGTTACCAGGGCAATCAAAGTTTTGTCAAAAAACCTTCATTTTATGTGATTTAATATTGATATATTTAGTTTTGCTGGTGAAACTCCAAATCGCTTTGAGGACCTCAAGCTGAGCAAATATGAACGCCTTAGTGAGGATTTCATATTTGAGCCGTTTGGAGTAGAAACGTAAGGGTCTTGGGGTCTGGATGCGCTTAAAATTTTTAGAGATATTTCCAATTTACTAAAGAAATCCACTCGAGATCCCAAAGTCGGGCAACTACATGGCACAAAGAGTAAGTTTCGCCATCCAGAACGGCAATGCCGTTAGTTTGCTCGGTACTCTGCCGGACGGGGATGACCTGGGACTTTTATTTCAATATTAATAGCAAATATTAATCTATTATATAAATTAGTTTATAATAACATTAAGTTATGTAGTTTTGACGTTACTTTCAGGTTCGAGAAAATTTAACCCAAATAGTACTGCACCAAAATGTGGTGGCGATCCGCGGTGTTAATGTGTTTGATGAGAACAGCCGTCCAGTGCCGCTGGATGTTGAGAAACCGTTCGAACTTGACTCTCATTATGAAATCATAAAGATTAATTTTGCACAAGTTGTCGTAGCAGGAGAATACACCATCACGATCGATTACTTAGGTCGTATTAATGAGAACCAGTTCGATCGCGGTTTCTACAAGGGACATTATTACTACGGAAATGAGAAAAGGTATAGTATTTACAACTATTACCCAAATTTTTTTTAATAGCAATAACAGGACGAGCAGAACACTCACTTGGTAGTAACTGATGCTCGTGTCAATAACAATGAGGTTTAGTTTCCTACCTCAGAATAAAATCATAAATGCTACCATATGAAATATTTATATATTTCCCAAGAAAAGTTTCTATAATGGTTCTCGCTACTGGAACGACAACCAGAAGAGTGTAAGAGAAAACCGTGTTTTGTTGTCTATTTCAAAAAGGATAAAATGTTTATGAGTTTCCTCTCATGTTTCAGACAATACGCCACAACACAGTTCCAACCTTTCCACGCGAGAAAAGCTTTTCCCTGTTTCGATGAGCCACAGTTCAAATCACGATTCATTATCTCTATCACCCGGGACAGCAACCTCAGTCCATCTTTCTCCAATATGGCAATCGATAATACCGAAGAGTAAGTAAAAAATATGTGATTCATTATGACTAGCTTTAGTGATAAGTCTAAAATGTTAAACTTTTGCCTGTAATATTGCTAAAATATGATAAATCAGCTTTTTAATTTTATTTCCAAACTGTCATTCTAATCAATTGGTCTGCTCCACAGGATTGCACCAAATCGGACAAGGGAAACATTCCTGCCAACGCCAATTGTATCTGCTTATTTAATTGCATTCCACGTCAGTGACTTCGTTGCAACGAACTCTACAGGAACCCCAAATAAGCCCTTCCAGATCATCTCTAGACCAGGACCTCTGCAACAACACGCCTACGCCGCTGAAATAGGATTAAAAATCACTAACGAAATGGACGAATACTTTGACATTGAATATTATGGTATGGGACAAGGGCAGCCAATGAAGAATGATCATATCGCGTTGCCAGATTTTCCAGCAGGCGCTATGGAAAACTGGGGTATGGTTAACTACAGGTTAGTAAATATTCTAAAATCCATTTACCATATTTATTTTCAAGAGCCGAGACTATGAACTTAATGTTTGAATAATTCTTTTTTTACAGGGAGGCTTACCTGCTCTATGACCCGGCTCACACAAATTTGATTAATAAAATCTTCATCGCTACCATTATGGCTCATGAACTCGCGCACAAGTGGTTTGGTAATCTGGTGACTTGTTTTTGGTGGAGCAACTTGTGGCTTAATGAATCTTTTGCCAGTTTCTTTGAATACTTTGGCGCGCATTATGTAAGTTTCGTATACGTAATTATTTATCAGCACTTGTGAAACACTAGGACGAATTTTTATTTTTGTAATTAAATTATTTGTTGTTTTAGGCTGACCCGAGCCTAGAGTTGGATGATCAGTTCGTTGTCGATTATGTGCACAGTGCACTCACGTGGGACGCCGGCGCTTCCGCCACTCCAATGAACTGGACTGAAGTTGTGAATAACCCTTCTGTGACCTCCCACTTCAGCACCACAAGCTACGCCAAAGGAGCATCTGTATTAAGAACATTAGAAAATTTTGTTGGATTTGCAACGTTTAGGAACGCTTTAAGAATTTACTTGAAAGACAAGTACGTTCAATGATTAAAATATATAATCACTATTATCATTTCAACCTTTGCATTTCCACTGCTGGACATAAATAACTTTTGATGTTTTGTAGAAAACATGAGCTTGCGCTGTCCAGTAGCTTTCAACGATTATTTTTTCGTTTAGTTACTTGGTGGGTGTTTGCCAAACCCTTTCGTGTATATAATAATAAAAAACATTATTTATGTGAACTTAAAAAAATAAGGATTTTTATTAAAATGCTTTAAATTCTATAAGCGCTCTTTTAAGACAAATATTAAAAGGTATAAAGAAATCTTTTAAAGAAGTTTGAATTTAAAGATTTCAATTAAATACAAGAGCGGAACCCTAATCGTGATGACCCCTTCTCATTGTCAAAATAGATTAAATTTGAATCATACGAAAAGTTTAAAAAGACAGTAATTTCTAATTCCAGCGCTTATGGTATTGGATATCCTGAGGATATGTACTCGGCGTTCAGTAGAGCTGTATCTCAAGACCCTTCATTTGCCAGAGACTACCCTGACATTGATATCGCTCAAGTGTTCGCTAGTTGGGTACAAAACCCAGGAGCTCCTGTTGTCAATGTCTACGTAAATATGTCCAGTGGAGACATCACATTAAACCAGGTACGTCTTTTATTTCGATATCATGTTAGTAAATATACTAAAACATACATTCATATAATTATAATGATTTGTTTTGTGTGATTGATGAAGAAGATAGAGAAAGAGTTTTACGACATTAAAAAGAACAAAAGATCAAAAGCGTATGAATATATTATTTATTGTTTGGTTAAGACCAGAAGTTGTTGTTGTTGTTATAATTATAATTATTTGCAGCAAAGGTTCCAACTTTCCGGCACCCCACAACCCACCGTGTGGCAAATACCAATCACTTGGACACACAGCGGCAACATAAATTTCAATAACACGAAGCCCAGTTTCGTTATGACCGAACCGACGGCTGTCATCAAGAAGGAGCCCGGACATCATTGGGTCATGTTGAATATCGCTCAGTCAGGTAAATACTTTTCCTCTACCTTAATACCTTTGGGGTCCTCGACGAACCTAGGAGCATTTGATGGTCTTCAATATAGGATGGTCGTGATAGTATCTAAGGGAGTGCAGACTGTTCCATGCAGTCCCCGAAACGGGATTCAAGAACAGCATCACAGAGGCTGTGGTTGTGTTCCAATCAGAGATACTGTGAAATCTGCTAACGTGCGAGAATAGAAAGAAAATTTTATCTTTAAAGCATGAATAAAATATTTGCTTTTATTCATAATAAGATAGGAGTATAATAGATAAGATACCAAACGAGCGGGGCGTTTACCCAATCGTAAATGATGTACACTGCACCACATTGACAAGCAGAATGTGACATATGTTGTTAAGTCTCGTTACCGTACTCGTACTCGTACCATAATAATTTTATTATCTAAAACTTCTTTTAAACCGGAACACAATAACATTTGCACACTACTGTTTGTCGGCTGTAATAAGAGCTGCGGTGGTATCTTGACGGTCTCCAGCAACAGAGACCTACCACCAGTAAACAGAGACTTACCACCCGAGTAGTTAATCATGCTTTACAAATTATTATTTTTTAATATACGCAGTCGATTTAAAATTATATCATTCAGTACCAAACGCAAATTACATACAAATGATGCAAGGTGCATAGGCTAGAGGATTATTGAAGAATATATAATTTTTAAAACATGAACGACGAAATCTAGAAGTTCATGCACGTGCACATTTCATCACTGTTTCATTTTTTTTTAACTTTATTCACAGGTTTGTACCGTGTGAATTATGACGACCACAATTGGGAAATGATCGCTTCGTACTTGCGCCGTAGCAGGAACAATGTTCATAAGTTGAACAGAGCTCAAGTAAGTAAAAAACAAGTGTTAAGTAACTAGATGATAATTTATTTATTTAACATATAGCATACATATAACATGAATATTTTATTCGTTTTCTATATTATGTCTTGCGGTCGAGATGACGTATAATAATCGAACAAACGAAACTTAAAAATATGTACTCATCCACTTCTGAATATTTCGAGAGCATCGTAATCTGTAATTTCTTTCAGATGTTTCATACAGTTCGTTCATAATTATTATCTAAGAGTTTGTTCATAACCAATCAACGTTAATATCCTATCGTATTTAATTTTATTAGATCGTCAATGACGTCCTGTTCTTTGTTCGTGCTGGAGCTATCACCATCGAAAGGGCATTCGACGTCCTTTCATTCCTAAAAGATGAAACCGACTACTACGTGTGGATCGGTGCTCTCGCACAACTTGACTGGATCAGAGCAAGATTAGAGCACCTGTCTACTGCTCAGGAGGAGTTCGATGTATGTACCTTTTCGAGGAAGTAAAGAGGAATGATCCATTTCGTTTCATGGACGTTGATAAACCATAAACAACTATCATTTTGTTTCTCAAATATGTTTAAGTTTTATGTACACATTATTTATATCACAAAGTTTCAATAGAAATAAAATTAATAGCTAAGAATATGTAAAATACACTGATGTATATCTTTATGTATAATATAAAAAAATGTGTGCAGAAATTTTTATTGGGCCTGATGGAATCCGCAATCCAACATTTGGGATACGAGGAGCGCGCTACGGACTCTGTTTCAACCATCTTGAACCGGATGCAAATCCTCAACTACGCTTGCAACATGGGCCACGAAGGATGCATTGAAGACAGCTTGGCTAAATGGCAGGCTTTCCGTGCAAATGAAAACAATCTGTAAGTATCCTTTGCCATATACATATTTTCTTCTTATTCTATTATCGACTACTTTTGTCGATCGATTTTACGATCGACAAAAGTAGTCTGTCGTTGCTCTTTCTTTATTAGCTTACTTGGCTTAAGATTTTTTGAAAAGTCTCGTAACGTTTATTTCATTATTTTCTTTGCTATTATATTTTTAAATAAACAATACATTTCCTATTACTATTTCTTTAATATCTTTAAGACTATTAACATTTGTAGTTTTTAAAACATGCATTATTTCAATTAGCCAATGGAATAAAGTTGTTTAGCAGACTTAATTAAAAACATGATTTTAGAAGGTCTTATTCAGATCTAACATGTACCTACTTTTATTTATATTATTTTAGTGTGCCAGTCAACGCACGCCGCTACGTGTACTGTACGGGCATCCGGTCCGGAAACGCTTCAGACTATAATTTCTTATTCCAAAAATATAACACGTCAGAGAATGCCGCCGATATGGTCGTGATGTTGCGTACCCTCGCATGCACGAAAGATCGAGCTTCCTTGGAACAGTAATTATCAATTCTATTACTTATATAATTTTAAAACACGTCCCATACAGGCTACTGTTAATTACTGATCTTTTCAATACTTACTCCTCTGATGCAACGAACGGAAGTGAGGCTTGCTACGCGAAGATGCGAAGAGACCATCTATGCCATCTGTCTTAAACTGACTTTTAACAATGCTTATATTTTTTTTAATGCTTTTTTGTATTTTGAGTGCTATTCAAAAGGTTTGCCTTGATTTGATATGACATTATAATTTCGCAGCTATTTAGACCAATCACTGCACAGTGACAGAATCCGTGTCCACGATCGCACCAACGCTTTCCAGTATGCCCTACAAGGAAACAGAGAGAACTTCCCAATCGTCTTGAACTTCGTTTACAACAATTTCGAACTTATTCGCAACAAGTCAGTATACAGTAAAAACAGCGTTGATTTTTAAATTTAAATATTCAGTATCTATCCATTGTTACACGATTGACTATAATCAGAGTTTTAAATATTTATTATTGAAAATCGTTACAGTCATCGTCATCTTCATGAACAGTACAATCATTGCGCGTTATTATCACCATTCTGGACACGAACGTTATTATCATCTATGACATCAGTATCTGTATCATAATAAAAAACAAAAATAGTAATTAAAGTCTTTTTTCAGTTATGGTGGTTCCGCCCGGCTTAATGTTGTCATTAACGCTCTGCCTGGCTTCATGAGAGATTTCGCGCACATTTCCGAGGTAAGACAATTTAAGTGAACGTCTTTTAACATGTTTCGTGATCACGTTTTCCTCGTCGATTGCGTTGTGCTTGTATTCTTGAAGCACAAAACAATGTACAATAACTAGCCGATTGAACTTACTACATGTACCCCTAGTTTAATATGATGATATTGTAACACTAAATTGATATTTCAGTTCCAAACTTGGGTGTACCGAAACCAGATTGCTCTTGGCAATTCGTTCGAAGCTTGTGTTAACGTGGTGTCTTCAAGCATCGCCAACCTGCAGTGGGGCAACAGCCAAGCCGTTGAACTATTAACCGTTGTCAGAAGAATAAATAATTCTGCCGGCACTGTCACTGTATCTATTGCGGTTATGATTGCAGCGTTGGCTGTCAGTTTATTTAATTAATTTATTGATATGCTTTTTTAAGAATAAGTGACCTTGTATGTAATTAAAATAAAACATTAAGTATAAAATTGTACTTTGCCCTTTACTATTATATAATATATTTGACAATTCTTTGTCGTCCAGT
The DNA here is from genome assembly GCA_029032895.1 of Troides oblongomaculatus. Taxonomy (NCBI): domain Eukaryota; kingdom Metazoa; phylum Arthropoda; class Insecta; order Lepidoptera; family Papilionidae; genus Troides; species Troides oblongomaculatus. The sequence goes on along the minus strand of JARDWC010000432.1, from coordinate 1,852,599 downwards.
TCTTTTTAAAAGGAATGGAAAACGGCAAGAAAAAAAAACCCGATCAAAGTAATGATAAAATTGAAATGGATTGTAAACAATTATCGACTCATTACAATTTTATCCACTTTCGCTAAAGTTTTTAAGATTCTACTTTGTGCTTTAATTCAAAATCATTTACTTTTTGGTTTTAACTTCTTATGAACATGATTTTGTAGGTCCTATATATGAGAACAAATCTGGTAACTTTTACTGAGACTAAAAATAAACATTGATATTATGTACACTAATTTTAGTAACGCTTTTGACTGTGTCTTGTTATTTTGATTTATAAAACTATCTGCCCATGAGTTCACGTGCTCGATGCTCTACTGCTTTAAGTCATACTTGAAAATAATATATTTAACCAGTAGTTGTTAGTCTTTCAGTCCCATCCCTGTATAATGACTTCAGGTGTACCTGGAGGCTCTCTACTGGGTTTTATTTCGTTTAAAGTAGTTATTAAAGATGTTGCAAATTGCTTAAAATTTTCCTCACTTTATGTATGCAGACGACTTAAAGTGTAGTAGAACGATTGAATCCAAGATGATTATTTGATGTTGCAACAGGCCTTAAACAGGCTCACTAAGTAATGTAAGGACAATCACACGCTCTTAAATTCTAAAAAAATATTATTACGTTAGATTTGCTAGAAAATTTAATTTTATTACAATTAAGTATAGAAAAAGAGAAAAGATCTTACTGCAACTTTAAGTATTTAAATAATTAGGAGTCAATTTTGACTAAAAGTTGAGCTTTATTTCCTATCAGGATAACGACGTCAAAAAATCATCAAAGATGCTAGGATTCTTATTAAGAAGTATTAACAATTTAAAAACTTGTATTGATGCTCATGGATTTATGCGCAACAGGGGGGACGTCTTAGTAATTGAAATATTAGGTTGGGGAAAAAGAAATCCATTATTTTTTCGGTAGATGGCTGTAGTGATAAATTTCTCGTAAAGTATCGATCAAACAGTTTCAGATTTATGCTCGTTGGAAAGGTGACATTTCGCAGTAAAAAAATTCTATTGCTGTTTTTTGTTTGGTGCATTCAATTGTGAGTTACAGGGTGTTAAAAATGGAAGTGAACAAAGAGAAAATTCGGTACATTTTACAGTTTTTCTTTGACAAAGGCGAAAATGCAAGCCAGGCGGCTAAAATTGTGAATGGTGTTTATGGACCCGATACTGTAACAGCCAATTATGTGCAATTTTGGTTTCGTAGATTCCGTTCAGAAATTTTTGATGTTAAAGATGCACCTCGCACAGGTAGGCCGGTCGCCCAAAATGTCGATAAAATCGGAGAATTGATCGAAGTTGACCGACATGTTAGCAGTCGTAACATCGCCCAGGAGCTAAAAATGGACCACAAAACAGTTTTAAACCATTTACACAAAGCTGGATTCAAAAAGAAGCTCGATGTTTGGGTGCCACACCAATTAACAGAAAAAAACATGATGGATCGAATTTCCATCTGCGAAGCCTTGGCCAAACGGAATGAGATAGACCCATTTCTTAAACGGATGGTGACTGGAGATGAGAAATGGTTCACATACGATAACCCTGTGCGAAAACGATCATGGTCACAGAGCGATGAAGCACCTCAAACGGTGGCCAAACCAGGGCTAACGGCCAGGAAGGTTCTGCTGTGCATTTGGTGGGACTGGAAGGGGATTATTTATTTTGAATTGTTTCCATATGGCCAAGCACTAAATTCTGATCTCTACTGTCAACAACTGGACCGTTTGAAGATAGCAATTGACCAGAAACGGCCAGAATTGGCCAACAGGAGAGGTGTCGTGTTCCACCAGGACAACGCTAGGCCACACACGTCTACAGTGACTCGCCAGAAACTTCGGGAGCTTGGTTGGGAAGTTTTAATGCATCCGCCATACAGTCCGGACTTGGCATCAAGCGATTACCATCTTTTCCTTGCATTACAAAATTTCTTTAGTGATAAAAAATTGGCATCTAGGGAAGATTGTGAAAATCGGCTACTAGAGTTTTTTTGCAAATAGAGAGCAGGACGACGGACGAACGGACGAGAGAGGCATTATGAAGTTACCTTTAAAATGGCAACAAATCATAGAACAAAACGGTGCATATTTGACCCAAATCGGACAATCCGAAGCATGTTAAATAAAGTCCTGAAGTTCATATAAAAATAATAAATTTCTTTTTCCCCAACCTATTATTTATTATGACGAAAAACTTCCTATTCTTATACAGTGTACTCATTATTTAACTAAAATGTTATCTAATCACAAACACAAGATACTCACGCATGCCGCTCCACAGCTTGCTTCCTTCTGTTTATTAGGGAAACTTACTGGCCTATTAGTGGTAGCAACTTAGTAGGAGCTTCCTACCGCAACTGCACAATGAGTAGTTACAAGCTGGTAACCACCAAGATGTTTAGAACTACTGAGTGATTTAACGAGTAACTGTTATTTATTGGCGTTGCGCCGTTTCATGCTGCGAGGAGGAAAACCTGTTAACATTTATTTTGATAATGGTACCTAATTCGTTGAAGCACTTCGTGATATTTCAGATTTTGTAAAATGTATTGCGAATCAATTAGTGAAGGTTTAGCAAATAATGGCATTAATTTCCGGTTTATACCTGCGTACAGTCATCATTTTGGCGTTTTTTGGGAGGCGTATGTCAAATCGACAAAATCAATTTACAAAGTGCTGGCTAATTGTCATTTAAATTATGAAGAGCTTAACACTAGTTCAAATCGAAGCCCTCTTGAACTCCAGGCGGTTAACTCCGCCGTCTTCTCAACCCTAAGATTTGTTGCCGCTGTTCCATGGACATTTTTTGATAGGACTTCCGTTGACCTCGTCGACACGCGATTTTTAAATATTTCTTCTAAATACATTCCTCGCTTCCAGCGAATTGAGCAACTGCGACAAAATTTTTGGAGCAGATGGAGAAAGGAATACATTTCTGAACATGAAAAAAGAAGGAAGTAGCGCTCCAATTACGAAACACTAAAGTTGGACATGCTTGTACATATCAAGGAAGGTCACCTTCCTCCTTTGAAGTGGAAGCTTGGTGGCGTTGTAGAAGTTCATCCTGGTTCCGATGGAATCAGTAGAGTAGCCGATAATAGAGTTCATGATGAAAAAAGAGATGATTTTCTTTCAGAGATTTTCAGCAAGGATGAGACGACGGGCTTCACTCAGCGAGAGGTATGAAGAAGGAAATGGGATGGAGAATGACGGTGGAAATGAAGTGTGGAAGATAAGTTTCGGAAAGAAAGATAAGAATGTATGAAAGAAGAGAATGAGGATAATAAAAATTGTGTAGAATAAGTTGATAAGTGATTGGAACAATAAAGGCCCCGACCCAACACATGCAAGTGGTTCATTAAAAAAAAATAAAAGAAGGGATATTTTAGTTCTTTTCTATATATCCTCTAAGTGTTATCTAACATTGTGGTTGAAGTTGAAGATTCCAACGACTGGGAGCACGTCGTTTTGCGCCTGTCATTTAGTGGTTAGCAAATGCTTATTAACTAATCTTGAAACTACCCCTCATTAAAATAGTAAGTAGGCAAGTTACTTTTTGTATATTTGTTGCGCTGTACAAATATCCACCTCTAACACACCGTCTGTGCCAGTGTTTCAGTTCGAGGATCTGTCCGTTACACATACCATCCTAACCGCAATATTAGTTGTATCCGTTATATCTACTTGGATAACCTCAGGTAAAAAGACTACTATAGTAGTAAAAAAAAAGTTCAGTAGCAGTACTTACTGGTTATAACCTACAGATTCTGCTACTGAGCCTGTTTTTATTATGCTTTCATAAATCGGTAGTTCTGACGTTTCCCTATTTTTTGGAATAATTTTTGTATTTTTCTATGTTTTCCTTTACATGATTTTATATGAAAATAGTACATGGGAATAAAAGATAAGTCGCAGCTAATTATTTGATAGTCAGTTTTATCAGATATTACAAAGACCCTGCTATAATGTAAATATTATCTTAATCATTATCCAACAAATCTAAAAGTAAGCGTACTCATTTTATTATTTAGTTCATTACATAAAGGACATTTCAATTATCAGGTAAGTTCGTTCATATTTATTGTTCTATGATACGAAAAGAATTTTGCGATAATTAATATTATACATTTTAAAACTTAATTTGTTGTTTATCTGTTTTATGAATCTTGTTACAATTTTCCAACAATATGCCAATCATACTTCATAGTAGCATTCGGTAGCAGATTATTGTTAATCTGCTTTTTCTACAAATTGACAAATGTTGACAAATAGTAAATAAATATTCCCTGGCGGCATGTTGTCCTTGCGACCGGTACACTATGTAAATTGTTGTTATAATTAATGAAAAAACCAGCGCCTGAAACTGTTGCTCCATTCTTCAAACCAGTATATGTATTTATAGGCAGTATATACAAATGTCATGTCATGTCAACATAACCATGGTATGAATTGTATTGAATAGAATTGTATTAAAAAATTATCATATCTATAAATAATTAAACAAAAATATCAGTTTTTAATAGATCCAGAACTGTACATCTAAATTTGTTTTGCATACTGGAAACCCGCGGGACGTTCACCTGATGGTACGCCTGCCCAAACTACGTGGCGCTAGTTAGGATGTTAGACACTTGGCTACGCTATGCTGGTTCATTTGAGATATAAGATGTCGAGTCTCATACCTAAGTAATTGCTACAACGCTCTTTTAACCGGAACACCAATCTTAACACAGTACAATTAGGCGGCAGATATAAGCACTGCGTTGGATGCGTTGGATAGAAATGGAAAATTATTTATGAAATATGAGCAGTGATAATTAAAATTTATGATATTATTTCTTAACATGATATTTAGTGATATGCGAATGGTATCAATACAAATTCGCAAGAGCAGGAGTTAAAACAGGCAACGGCGTATACGGAAAATGTTAAGAAAGATAAAATAAGTAATTGATACTTTGAAATATGTAAATATGAAAGTTTCTTTGTTGTAAACAGAACTGAATCAGGCAGTACAAGATATTAGACAACAGGAGAAACAGAAATAATTGCACTAAATAAGATTTTTTAGTAGGTAAATTATTTGAAGACAGTAAGAATAGACATTGGTGTTAACGCGATTTTGAAAGTTGTCCGTCCCAAATTTAATACAATTATTTTATTCTCTAAAAAATCGTTGTTTGCAGATATGTCCAAGATAATCCCATTGGGATTAATGCTAATAACGTTGGTTAATGGTGATTACCCAATAACCCGGTACAGTGAATTTGAAGAATTTATTTCGATAGAAGATGAAGGAGCCACAAGAAGTAACGATCAGTATCGGCTACCAGTTAACGTCGAACCGCTTGAATATGACATTTACATAGATTTATATTTTTCTGAACGCAATGATAGGCCGTTTAGTTATGATGGGAAAGAGTACATTGTTATTCAGGTACATTGCTAGATAGACTTTGTTTTAAAGATATTATTAATACAAAAACTTGTATTTAATTTTAATAGAGTTATAGATACTCGTGGGAAGTAACTGAAAACTCCATTGTTTTAATAAATAATTGTTATGTGTCAATGTGTATGTCAACGAATAATGTATCATTTTACTACTTTTAGGCAGTTGAAGATAATGTAACACAGATTGTGCTTCACGCTAATGTTGATTCAATAATCTCCATCAGTCTTTTAACTACATCCGGCTCACCAGTATTATTAGATCCCATGAAACCATTTACAACTGAGCCCTTATATCATTTCCTTAAGATTAATTTAAAACAAACATTAGCATCGCGGACGAATTATACGCTAATTATAGAATATAGAAGCACTATGAACGAAGGACCAATGAAACGTGGCATTTGGAGGGGATGGTACATTGATGAGAATGGTAACGAACGGTTAGTTAAAGATCGATTGGTATTTTTGAAGAAAATCACAAATTTTAATTAACATTTCTCTTACGAGGACTTTATTGAGAATTTGATGTTTAAAATCTTACACTGCAAACCCTTTTAATACAGACAACTAAAGGGTTATGTATTAGCTAACTATTTAACTAAAGGTTATGGATGAAAGGGATCATATTGACTAAAGTTCCTCGGTGTCTTTCGTTGTTGTACTCGATATCTTTGATTAGAAATCTGGATGTACAGTTACACACTAACGTTGTATATTATAATTAACTTAAATTTGTCTAAATTAAGATAATAAGACAACAACATTTTTCACATCAAAGTTAGATTATTTAGCAGAAGATTTTGCCGATGTTAGTCTTATTGACGAAGTAAGTCTAATTTTTCTTTTAGGATTTACGCGACAACACATTTCCAGCCTTATAACGCCAGGCAAGCATTTCCCTGTTGGGATGAGCCTCTTTTTAAAGCAACATTTAAACTTCACCTGACAAGACCGGCAAGTTATTCGGGAACCTTCTCAAATACCCGCGTCGAATCAAGCGATAGGTAAGAGTAATTTTTATTACCAGTATTTTCAATGATAGCTTTTCGAGTATAATTATTTTACAAAATCATGAGATCAGAAAAATGTGTAGAAATAATGCTTGGTTTTATGTATAATATATCAATCATTCTACATGGACATCAGCTGTGTCATAAATTTAATATCCTATCTGGGAGTAATTGTAATTTGTCATTAAGTCAGCCTTATTGTGGACATTTTGTTTCTATATGCAAATAAAGATTTTAATAAGTAAATAAATATTGACAACGCTTGGATTTCCGAGTTTTAAAGCCTAACAATTATTATAGGTTGGGAACTCGAATTCGCGACAATTTCTACGTAACTCCTCGAATGTCTTCATATCTAGTTACGTTCCTCGTCAGCGAGACTTTCGTTATCATAGCAGAGGATACTGCATTCGATCCTCCAATAAGAATCATCGGCAGATCCAACACAGTAGGGTTGGCAGATCATGCTTTGGAGTTAACGGTGCAAATGACAAAATATTTCGATGAGTACTTCGGCATACCTTACTCGGATTTACATCCATATTTAAATAATGACCACATTTCTTCTCCGGATTGGGCATCTGCGGGTACTGAAAACTGGGGCATGGTGAGTTACAGGTTAGTGTGCTATTAATTTATATGGACCTTTAATATCAAAATTGTAATATTCTTTAAATCATCGAAAGGGGACGATTCATGTTTTTAAAGAAGTAACATGTCAAACCTCTCAAATATTCCATAAAAAGGTATCTGGACCCTTGTTGTACATATAAACAGAAAAATAGCTTGTATAAACAAATTACTGAATCTTTTCGTTACTGATGTATCAAAAAGCAGTTGTTGTAACTAGTTTCTACTTGTTGTTATATATAACTTTGATTTATCTTCACTTTGACAAATACAAACATACGTCTAACATCCCTAATAAAATGGAAGTTAGTTCATAGACCTAAATTTGTACTATTACCGCATTAAATTTATTAAGCGTCTTTTATCTGGAGATACAGTTTTGGATCCAACAACCTATCATAGAAGTTTTTAGACGAGTGTTGTTTATGTTCTCAGAGAGCTTTACATGGTCTTAGATCCACAAGAAACTATAATGTCGGTCGAACATTACGCGGCGACATTGGTTTCCCACGAACTGGCTCATAAATGGTTCGGAAACCTTATAACCTGTTACTGGTGGAGTAACACGTGGATCAATGAAGGTTTCGCAAGTTACTTTGGATATATACCGACATATGAGGTGACATCTTTTTTAACATTTCAAACTATTTTTTTGTATTTATAACCTGTGACTTATTGTAGTTGGTGCTTAATTTCAGGATTTACCATGATAGACGTCCATGGACTGTTATTATTTTTCCAAATTTCAAAACGAACAAAACATTTTACTTTCACAATAAAACAAAATCTAGTTCTGTCCAACTGTGTGATTAGTGTTTTGGGTGGGATCATGCATATTGTCCGCCAAAGTATTATATGTCTCTTTTTTGATATGTGTAGGTGTCGGTTTAATAAACTTAATTAAGTTTATGAAAACCCAAGTATTGTAAAATATTGTGTACTTTTATGATACAAAACAGACGGAAACAAAAGCAAAATTTTAAATAATAGGAGTTAGTCCGATATCAACATATAAAATATTACCGATGTTAATTTATGATGCTGCTAGAATATTTTGGCTGATTAAAATCTAAGTTTCTCGTTATGGTACCATATGATATCACGATATGAAGAGAGTTAGAAATTAATTGCAAGGTATTATTTTTCGGATAGATGTTCCCACAATACGAACATAACGAACATTTCAACTCCCGATATCTGCAAACGTCGCTGGCTTTCGATTCCGGGGTGTCAACGGTACCGATGAACTATCCAGTTAACACACCGCACCAGGTGACGGGACATTTTGGTACCATCAGTTACTCTAAAGGCGCTGCTTTCTTGCGGATGACTGTCGACATGATCACTCCCGAGACCTTCAGGAAGGCCTGCCAATACTTTTTACGTAGAAAGTAAGTTTATTTGTATGATTATTGCTTATGTCGCCAAACTGGTGTTAATTTAGTCTCCTTGCACATTCCCGTAGTTTTATGCGCTTGTATCATTATCTTCATAATCATTAAATTCTTTTGAATCTTATACTTCAGTCATAAGTGTAATTCTTTCGCAGTGCTTATCAAGCAACCGATCAATTCGATCTATACAACGCGTTCGCACAAGCTATTGGTGAGGACGGCACACTTAGCGAATACCAAAACTTCAATTTCACTGAATACTATCGCATTTGGGTAAACGAACCTGGATATCCCCTACTAACAGTCAACGTCGACCATAATACAGGCGAAATGTCCTTAAGTCAAGTAAGTAAATAATGACCAGCGTAAAACGCAAGTTTTTTTTATTCAACTAAGTGCTTAGACGAACAGAACCTTCTTCTGATGGTAAGTGATACGCCTGCCCGTAACTAAGTGGCACTAGTTATGATGGAGGATTATGATGATATAGATGGCACCACATTGTACTCGTCCGCCTGAGATATGAGGTGTTTAGTCTCCTTACCCCAATAATTACACTAGCTACAGCACCCTTCAGACCGAAACACAGTAATGTTTGCAGACTACAGTTTGTCGGTAGGAATAGGTGTTCCGGTTGTATCTACTTAGATGATTTCCTGCAACAAAGATTTACCGCCCGTAGACTCTTAGGTGTCGAACAAGCTCTTCGAAGGTTTTCTTGATTTTTTTTCGTTTTCCTGTATGACAAATTAAACACAATCTTTTTTACCAGTAATTTTTATATGTAATAAATAGAAGAATTTTAGCTTTTGTAGGTATTGTAAATCTCAATTCGACATCTCTTCGCAACATCTACGTGGAATGTTTGACAAGAATTATGATAAAATGTTTATTGTAATATTTTCTTTCAGAAAAGATTTTTCATCAATGTGGCCTTACCTTCTCAACAAGTCTATCCAATTCCGATTTCATACTCTACCAACAGAACACGCTACTTCAAACACGTGAAGCCCATCTACATGATGACGTCACATAGAGCCGTACTCCAAAAAGAGCCGGGAGAGGAATGGGTGATCGTAAACAACTTACAACATGGTGAGTACATAAATATTATCAATTGTGTATAGCTCCACTTTGTGGCGAAGGACCTTCACAGACAGATAAGTTGATCTAACAATTTTCATCAACTTCAATTGCAATAAGTTCTAGTTCTTTGTTACTATTATTTATCAGATGTATTATTTTCAAATCATCTTCTTTTCCAGTGTCGTCGTATCTTTCCATAAGTATGCTTCACAAATTTAAACTTTTTTCCAGGCCATTACAGAGTTACTTACGATGAACATACATGGAATTTGATCGCCGATGCTTTGTTCAATGATCCAGAATCTATACACCATTTGAACAGAGCTCAGGTACACTAGATATTAATTTTTTTTGCTATTATAAGATATATAAACTACATTAATCTCTGTATGATGATCGCTGCTATCATTTAAACAATCGTACAGTTTCCTTCAACATTTCCTTATGACAATTATTATAAAATAAAAAATAATAAGTTTTCATGTCCTTGCGTCTGTTTTTAACAGTGGGTACGAACTCCTGTACTTTAGTTTTTTTTATTGAAACAATTTTGTATCAGAATTTTTTTTAACAGAACGTACAGAACTTAATCTAAAGTCAATAGTAGTACGATTGTTGTGTGGAAAAACACAGTAGTTAATGATTTAAATTTTCAGGTAGTCGATGATGTATTTGCTCTAATGAGATCCGGAACAATGACTTACGAGTTCGGCTTCAAAATATTACGATTCCTCCGCAACGAAGTAAACTACCACGTTTGGAATCCCGCAATTCGTGGATTTTCATGGTTGCGTGACCGACTAAGACACATTCCGAAGAGCCAAGTTCTATTTGACGTACGTTAGTTAATTAACAATAGTTTCATCATTAAATAAAAAAAAATCAATCAATACAAAGTTTAGTTTCACCAAAGTGGATAACGAAGATTGGAAGACAATTCCTGTAGGATTTATGTCCGCCTGTTGTACCTCCAAATATCAATGTTCTAGTAAAAATAAGATAATACTAGTGGTGTTGAGATCAGTTATGGTCTTGTTGGTCATGTAGAAATTACCGTGTTGTGTGTTAAATTAGACTTTTATTATCCAAAGTGTCCAGCGGCTGCGAGCTCACATACAATATATCCTTCGCAGGCATTTATTCTAAATAATATGGAATATGTGATTGAAACGGTAGGTTATGATGTAGTTGATAAAGAAACACCTACAACCAGTCTCACCCGTCAAGAAGTCCTTCATTTTGCGTGCACACTGGGCCATGAGGATTGTGTTCAGGAATCACGAGAAAGATTTTTGACTCTCAAAAACAACGACATTTGGTAAGAAAAACACAGTGTAATGTCAATAAATAATTTTGTCACTAAGTATTTGAATTCGTATATTATCAATTAAAATTTTTAAATTGAATGGCATACAAAGTAACTTAGAGGATATAAATGGAAATATCATAGATAACAGAATATTCAGATTTGTAATAGCTTAAATAGAGTAACAATTTTCATTTTCAATTAGGGTAGATCCAAGAATACGTCGGAACGTGTACGTGGTCGGCATCAGAGAAGGAGATCAAAGCGACTATCAGTTCCTACTCGACCGTATGTCGAACTCCAATTTCGCCAACGATCAACTGGAGATGTTGAGAGCACTTGGTGCCGTCGCGAATTCAGAGTTAATTAATCAGTACGTAAAATATGCTAACCGTGTAAAAGAAATTTTTGAATACATTAAAACCTTAACTACGAAGAAGTACTCATTGAGAATAATAAAATATTTTCAGATATTTACATTTAACATTGACAAAAGCTGTAAGGTCCCATGACAAGACCAATTTATTCAATTTCGCACTGCAGGGCAATCCGGAGAATGCGAAGACCGTACTGGCGTTTGTAAGGAGCAACATTGATAAGATGAGGGAAATGTGAGTAGATATAGACTGGTTTTGCCAACCATAATGCATTAAAGGAAGCCATCGTTAAAATATTGAGAATATGTCTGAATAGATATTTAACAATAGGATGAAAGACATATAACAAAGTAATCAGAATATACGTGTGAGAATATACATATAAATGAGAATGAACGTGGATGGTTATAAGGTTAGAGGAAGACCGAAGAAAGCGTGGATGGTGTGAAAGATGACATGTGTAAAAAGAGTGTGAATTCAAATATGACGGCTGATAGAGGGATGTGGAAGAGAAGTACATACTGTGCCGACAACCACATAGCTCGTAAAAGGGCAGGAGAAAGAAGATGTCCAAATAGATATTTCAACATTATCGTGTTCTGATATACCAAGATGTTGCTGATAAATTTTCTAGAGCACTAAGGTTTTTCTAATTACATGGTTACGTTATTAATTTATATGACAAACCAAAACCAATAACTAGACTGTCAATCACATATATTTCATGCATCTTTGGAGGGTTATTCGTCACTGTCTTTAGTCAATACAATAATGGCAATAGCATGATGGTCGGTAGTGAATTCTTTATAATGATTGTTTTCTTTGAATGCATAATTATTTGGAATATTACGTAGTAGAAATCATCTCATTTGATATTATCTTCAGATACATTGAAGACGCACCGCCCAGGCCTGTGCACACGTGTTTGTCTAATCTCGCATCGTATCTCAACGAGGCAGAATTAGTTGAGGTTAGTTAGTGCATTATAATATTTATTTTGTTTATTTTCACTTTCTGTTCAATTATTCTCCGTTTTAATAATTTTAAATAATTAACTGTCAACACAGAAATATTTTATATAACAAGAAAGATTATTTAGGAAACGCTTTAAAATTCTTATATAGTATGGTTATTATTAATGATTTCTTAAATATGTATAATCCCTTAATTTTGCTTATGATATAATGTTACAGTACGAGGACTGGCTCAGGAGTTCACAGGGCAATTCGATGCAGTTCAGCACAGCGATATCCGCTATAAATTCGGCGCGAAACAATATGGCGTGGGGTACAGCTAATGCTGACACAATAATCGCAGCGACTAAGCTAGCGATGAGAGGCGGTGCTGTCCACGTGGCAGTGTCTACGTCTGTGTTGGTTGCTATGGCGACGGCAGCCATGTTCGTTTGATATTTACCCGATGTAACTGTCTATCGTTGTGAAATAAAATGAATGTATAATAATTGGGTTTTTGAATGTACGAAATAAGCAACGTTAGTAATCCTACCCAACGTTAAATATTATATCTATCAGTATTTATTAATTAAACACCAATAATGCTTAAAAAACATTTGACGTTATTAATTACGTATTAGTTTGATTTTAGACCTGTACATGAATTTTAATATATCAATATGGTAATCTATGTTTAGATAAAAACGACGTTATCTTAATAACTTGATAGGGAAAATACTTTATAAGCAATAAAACCGGTTTTGTTGACCATGATAAAATTTATAATAGTTTTAATAAAATAATATATCAACCCTACAACGAATAGCAATTAAATATAACCAAATTTAAAAAAAAACATAATTAACTGATGCAGAACCCATCTTCCATCCTTTACGAGTACACTGTTGGAGTAGAAATTTAGAGGAATAATTAAGTCCTGAGGATGACATGGGTACGTCATATTAATCTCATAGAGAGAAAAGATCTATCGGCTGATGATGATGATGAGAGAAAAGATAATTATGTTAGTAGATAATTGATACACGAAGAGAGCAAATATAGATGGGCGTGTAAAGGACCTGATTCTGAGTTAATGGTTATTAGTAAAGGAAACATAACGTGAGATTAGGACAAATATACGATATTAAAGTCTCTCTACTATTATTGGAAAGGGAAGTTAGTGATTATAAGTCAAGTATTTATTTAGTATCGGGGTGGTAATATTAGAAAAAATACTTTGCCTTTTGGGAGGAAGTGAGTATTGTCTTTCGGTGGTAGTTGTCAACATTTAGAGGAATTTCTAATCGGAACAATTTATGGTAGTCCAGGAGTTACTTTATCTAAATCTATATATATCTATAGAGATTATCGACCAAGTGATGACGATGATATCAACAGCATATTCTATTATGCAAATGGAGAAAATGCTTGAAATGTGGATGAAGTCATTTTAAACTTTCAACACCCTAGATGAATTAGTCCACGGACGAAATAAAATATCTAAATGGAGCAAACAATGTGTCACATTTCTTTCAATCATCATGAAATATTTCTTAATCATACGCCGGATAATAAATCATACAATCATGATTATAATCTATCTGATAAAAGATAAAATTCACGTTTTCACAAATAAGCAAGAGGAGAATTTCAAACGAACCTGCTCCGTGGACGTTTGACATAAAATGTTTTCTTGCTATTATAAATTTATCGGTAAATTCAATGTCGAATCAGATAATCCGGATAATGTAGTGTAATTACTTATTATTCACGCTTGATAAAAAGTGATAATTAAATTATTATTGAGCCTTATTACTCGTCGAGGTTTCTATAGAGGGACAGGTATGTTGTTACAAAGTTTTACAATTACTATTTACACAATATTCAATAAAACATCACAGAAAGTTTTGAACTCTCGCCGTGTAACTTTTTTGGAGAATTAAATCACTTATTCATAGATTTTAAACCACACTTTCGTAGATTTTTTGTATACGAATACTTATCAAGAAGATATATTGAACGTATTCAGGATCCTTATAACTCCAATCTTGTAATATAGGTAGACTTTTTAAAATTAAATAGATTTTTTGTGGCTTCCATAAAAGTTGATGTGTTAGTATAGATTTTAAAGCTAACTTGATTACCCATCACTGAAGTAATTTAGTTCTAGGTAGTTTAGAGCATTATACATGTAACAACTATATTTTTTACTGCTTAAATGAAAAACGCTTGCGATCTCTTTTCCAATTTAGGTTATTGAACATTGTTACGACCGCTTTTCATATGTATGTAACTGCTTTGTTTTATATTATTATCATCGCCTATATAATCCTTAATAGGTAGGTTTATGTCCTTAGAGATCGTCTAGGTAGCTACCACTACAAATTATATTTGTAGCGGCAAACAGTAGTATAAAGATTACTGTCTCTCTGTTGAAATTATTCTGGTAACGAGACTTAAAATCTCCAGATGACGAGGACAACATGGTCTTGTGTGTATCACTCTAACTAGCGCCACGTTGATAAACGTCGGGGTTTTTACTTAACATTAACGTTTTGCTAGTCTCGTCGCTACGTCGAATAAAGTAATCAACAAAATTATCATCATAATGTTCATCATCATCATCATCACCTTAATCATCATTATCTATATAATAATGTTATGTTTCGGTACTCTATCCTACCATTATATTTCATCTTGTTAATGATTAGTCTATTTCATGTTTTTTAATTTATTGTATATTTTAATTGTATCTTTGTCTTTGTCGTTATTACAATCTCAGATCTTTAAATTGATACAATTTTATAAATTTCAGAATAATGTTAGAATTAAAAAAGCTGGCTTTATTGCCAGTTTTGCTGGTTATAGTAAAAGCTAATTACCCTCTGGATTTTGAGGAAACCTCATTGCCAATTGCGAGGGATAACTCCGATGAAATTTATCGTTTACCAGAAGATCTTGATCCCATCCATTACAATGTAGAAGTAACACCGTATTTCGAAGCTACTGGGATCAAAGAAGCTTTTACATTTGATGGTCTTGTTACTATATATGTCAGGGTAAGTATTTTTTGATGATTTTTTTATCTACAGGAAGTTAAGAAACATCTTCAATTTGATATTTTTTAAATAGCTGTTCCCCGCTCGCTTTAGCCGTAAAGTGGAATTAGATTTGAAATTCGTCCGAAACATCATCGCCATGCGGTTTCTCGCCATCCCCCAGTCCTCTTCCCGTTATTAACACACCCGTGCTTACCTTTGTACTTACCTCTCAGTTAAAATAGAGACATATTTCACTTTAAAGAAGTCAAGTCAGTAATTTTTTTAGTAAGTTTTCAGAATGTTATTACAATCACGATTCTATGTTTGCAGGCGTTAAGAAATGATATTAATTCTCTCATAGTTCATGAAAATGTTCGGGAAATTTTATCGATCACACTCACCGATGAAGACGATGTGCCACTTCTTGTTAACGCGAGTATCCCTTTCGAACGTCTGCGGCAGTTTCATTTCTTGAAGTTCAATTTACGAAATGGAGTCACATTAGAGATCAATCGCGTTTATAAGTTGACCATAGCTTACCTGGGTAACATTAATGAAACGCCGCTGTCTAGAGGTGTTTTTAGAGGAAGCTACAAAGGAAATGATGGAAAACTTCAGTATGTATCCATATACAAGCTTACAACATTGTTACTATACAATATATCTTTTCATATGAGCATAGATTAATACTCTTTTTTACTGAAATAATAAGATTTGTTTTATTTGTTTCATTATGATCTGGTTGATTGTGGACCAACTTTCAATTCAGAAAATTGTTCTATTGATTACTTTTCTGATTTTCATTACTAAGTCACTGCATTATTTTTAGTTGGTATGCCGGTACACATTTACAACCTACCAACTCCAGGCAAGCTTTCCCTAGTTTCGACGAGCCCGGATTTAAATCTACTTTCAACATCACCATTTACCGACCGCTTCATTTCACCGAAAGTTTCTCGAACATGAGGATTGCCGAGACTAGACGGTATAGTTTTTATATTTAGCAAAGTTACAGAGTATTTTTTGTATTTTATTAGAAAAGTCAGAGAATCTACTACAAAACTGTTGATAAATGCATCAACAGTTTTGTAGTATTTTGATTAATACTGAAATAATTGTCTACTTTAAGATGCAATTGTTGCAAGTTTGTATCTTTAAATAACATATACTGTACTAGAAGGTTAACATGTTGTTCATTTTTTGTATCAAACAAATAATAATTACTCACACCCGCAATTAACATTTGCGTTATGTACAAGAATATTCTAGAAAAATGCCTTAGCCAAAAAACAATGAACAATTTATGACTAAAAATTCTTTATGCTATGCGTAACCTAAAATATTAGTTGTACAATAACATAGGCATTAAAATAATGACAAATCTACTTCATTTTATTACAGAGTAGGTGACAGAATTAAAGAATCATTTCACACAACACCTAGAATGTCTGCCTATCTTGTAACGTTCCACATAAGCGAAGAGTATACCGTGATAGCTGACAATAATGACGCCGAGAGACCTTACCGTATCATTGCACGCCCAAATGCTCAAGGGCAAGGAGAATATGCTCTTAAAGTTGGACCACCACTGACTCGTTGGTTTGAAGAGTATTTCGGCATTGAATATTATACTATGGCTAAAGATATGAAAAACGATCAAATCGCTACCCCAGATTGGGCTTCAGGGGCAACGGAAAATTGGGGCTTAGTTTCCTATAGGTAACTTGAAGTCTCGTTGATATTCCTTCCATCATCTCTTATAGTTACCCATGTGATAATTGCGAATTAATCCTTTAAAACTATAAATAGGATTTGATAACACAAAAGTACGGAATGTATATTATTTAATCCTGAAAATACAGCTTTGTTATCTGATTACTACATTAATCTCTAAATATTTGCACATTAATACATGATCCGGTTTCACGAGCTAACTTTTTGGGTTGAGGTTAAAAAGGGCTGTTTTCTCTTAATTGTTATATTGTATCTTAATGTTTTTTCTAAAAGGGAGGTTCGCCTGCTGTACGAAGAAGGTGAAACTAACGCTTTAGATAAAAAATACATTGCAACAATCACTGCTCATGAACTAGCTCACAAGTGGTTTGGTAATCTCATAACGTGCAGATGGTGGGACAATGTGTGGATAAATGAAGGTTTCGCCAGCTATTTCGAATACTTCGCTATGGATGGGGTGAGACAATAAAATTTTGAAATGTCTATGATTCATATAAAGTACGGCACAATGATGATAATGATGAGATGATTTATTTGGGAGTAAGTCTCTATAGCCAGAGACTGTTATTGGTCGTCAGGGAACCACAGAGCTTCTATTTCTGTAGACAAACAGTAGTGTCCAAATGTTACTAAGTTCCGGCTTCTAGAGCGTTGTAGCTAGTGAAATTATTGGAGTAATGAAATGCAACATCTTATTTATAAAGAAAATAATCATAGTAAAAAATAAATTAACCGAATAAATTCTTTTCCTTCTTCAGGTCGACCCTTCAATGGAGTTGGAAGCACAATTCAATGTATTTTACTTACAAAGCGCCCTCTCCACTGATGCTTCCTTATCAACAAGAGCACTACAGCACACAGTCAACTCTCCCGCCCAGGTGACCGGTCACTTCTCCGGTATAAGTTACAGCAAAGGTGCATCTTTACTGCTGATGCTGAAACATTACCTCACGGAGAATACTTTTAAAAAGGCTTTGAATTATTTCCTGTTGGATAGGTGAATATTTATTTTTTCTCCCTTACTTTTGCCTTTCGATGATCTTGTCTACAACATTTGGATATTCTCGTATTTAGGTGTAGTTAAACATTTTTTTCCTTACATTTTCCTGTTACATGATAAAATTACTTTTATTAAGACTGTCTCAGATTTAAGCAAAAGGAAAAAGGATGTAATAGTTGTATTTATTTCTAAGCAGTAATACTTCTCTACCTTCATTTCTACATTTTTGTTCTAATGTATTATCTGTTTCTAAATTATATACATACAAAATAAGTTATATTATATTTAACATATTCATTCATAATTCAATCGTTTTTCAGCTGTTACATATTTTTTCTTTATTTTTACTTTTTCATACAAGAGTTGTTGGAGATATTCCGTCGTTACCTTGTATGACTTATCTTGCGTATTTGGTTTGTATAATTTAGTGAGGCATTGATTTTAGGGCTTACGAACATGCCTTCCCTTCGGATCTATACAGCAGCTTCGCTAAAGCAGTGGCCGAAGATTCTACATTAGACAGCAGTGTCAATATAACTGAATTTATGCGACACTGGGTGGAGGAACGCGGGTACCCAATTTTACACGTTAATGTCAATATGGATACTGGAGTTATAAGACTCCTTCAGGTACTTCACACGAAATATTTAATTAATTCAATTGTTACTAGAGTAATAATATTCCGAAGGTGTGTTAAAACATATCTTGAAATTTCTTGAGTTGATTTTAATTTATTTATTCCTATTTCATACATTGTCATAGTGTTTATACTATCTATGGAATAATTGCCCTTCGTTATATTTCAGGAACGATTCTTCATCAATTCAACCATCGGGCCTACTTCCCAAATTTGGCACCTGCCATTGACCTACACTGTTGGGAGTGATCCCAATTGGAATGACCTGAAGGCTTCTCATCTCATGACCGAAAGGAATTATGAGATTCAAAAACAGGCGCGTCACGAGTGGGTCATTTTTAACGTACAACAGAAAGGTATTTCGATATGTAGATACAATATAAGCTCTATATAGATATAGAAATAGATTTTTAGACAATTTTTTTCTTCTATGATTTTAATCTGATATTTTTGTCTAAGGGTTCTTTTTCCTCATTTTATTATTTCCGTTTCTCATTTATATATAGCTCGCTGGCCTAATGGTTAGAGCGTGCGGCTTTCATTCCGAAGGTCGCGGGTTCGAACCTCGGCATGTACCAATGACTTAATATTTAAGTTATGTACATTTGTGGACTTTAGTTACAACAGCGAGATACAAACGGTGAAAGAAAACATCGTGACGAAACCCGCACATGACTTAGAATTTATTCTAAGGTATGTGTGAAGTCACCAATCCGCATTGGGCCAGCGTGGTGACTATGGCCCAATCGCCCTCATATTGAGGGTAGGCCTGTGTCCCAGCAGTGGGGACGTAAATGGGCTGATATTATTATATATTATTATATTTATATATAAACTATGATAACATACTAGGTCTTAAAGTGACGAGAGTTTCCTTCTATATTTCATACGCTCATTAAAACCTTATTGTTATAGATATGTATATAATCAATTTAGCTGTTTGCTGTGTACATACTTTACTAGTTTCAGTTCTCTAACTCAAAGTTATTTTTCAGGTATATATAGAGTTAATTACGATACGCACAATTGGGAAATGATCGCGAGTGCATTAAAACAAAACCGTGAAAGTATACATCAGTTGAATAGAGCTCAGGTATGTAAACTTGCGAACTATATTTATTATTAATGAATGATAAGGGAAAAAAGCAAGATCTTAGTTAAAAGTTATTTTAACTAGAGACATATATTTTTCCCATTTTTACCCGTAATGTTTTGGTTTCTAGTTATAGTTGAATAGCAGATTAATTTTTGTACATAATGGTCTCATTTTATTGGTTTGGATAAAATCGTCTAAGATTATATCTCAATATGTTACCCTTTTTCTGGTGCGAAATGAGGGTTACGTGGGATTTACTCTCACAAAACTCTGTCAGTGGTTTCTTATGGAGCGTTAGGAGGGACCTTTTGATCTCTTATAGAAGGCACTTGTGCCTTTCAGTACCCAGGTTTTACACGCCCCAATTCAGAGTAAGACCCTCCTTAGCATCCTCGTTGTGCTACAGCATAAACGATATATCTTCATATTTGTTTCTCCCTCGGACTCGCTTCTTTAGCGATAAGGGCTCCATCTCTCGCAGACCCAGAAACTGAAACTTTTATACTTTCACTCTATGAAAGCCGGGTTTATCTTAGTCGTATAATTTTTAACAATGGCCTGATATTCAACATTACCTTTGCATGATGAAATGATATGAGAAAAATTTGCCTGTAATATTTGCTTAACGGACAGTACAATGATTGTGTATCTACTAGCCATTTATTTCATCATCACATATACATTGGGGGTGTGAGAGGTCCCGCACAACAACTCACGGACCTAAGTCAACCTCGCCTGCTTGTGGTGCACCCTGCTAATCAACAAATGAGGCTCTAGCTCCTGCACTCCCGCATTGGGCCAGAGTGCTGGGAAATGGCCCAAAACCTACCATATGAACCTCTATTTACCATAGCCCCTAGTGCCCAGCGGAGGCCATGCTGGCTGTATGAAGGATATTTCGAGGAGTCCTACTTCCAGCAGTGGATGTCTATCCGCTGATTATGATGATGATGATGAATTAGTTCTCTCAATCTGATCGCCAAGCTTCAGTTTGAAGAGGGCACCTAATTATGATGGCGATCTTCGTCTTAAAACATCATAATACTTTTAGTATAAATTTATTCTCGATATAAAACATTTCTATTGTCTCTTTAACAAACACTACAGCGGTTACTTCTGCCGCTAAATAGTTTTATGTTCCGTTTCAATCGCTAGTAAAATTTAATAATTTAAACGTATATCTCTAGCACATAGACACAAACAGATGTTGTGTATAAATCCTAAGTGGTTTCATATAATTATAGGCAGATAATTGCTTGTCATCAAGCGGCCGTTCCGTTTGAAGTTTCTTATGAAACTTTGATAATCATTTAACTTTCAGATTGTAGATGACGTATTTGCACTGATGAGGTCGGAACATATGTCCTTTAACCTCGGATTTCAAGTCCTCGAATTCTTAAAGGACGAGACTAGTTTCTTTGCCTGGTACCCGGCCATTACTGGTTTCAATTGGTTGAGAAACCGGTTTTTGCATTTGCCCAATACGTTGGCCGAGTTTGATGTAAGTAAAATCTATTTTGTTTTATACCACGTTTTGTTTAATTTGTTATGGATCATGCATCGTAACACAGAAGTTCTTGGTTCGATTCCAGGGTTCCATGTTATGAAGTTTTGTTAACGGCAGCGTTTTTTATTCCAACTACCTTAGTACTATCTTTCTTTTACAAAGTTGCCGCCACAGCATTGATATGTCGCTTGTGAACATTAGAGACGCTCCATTCATCAATTCCATTTTGGATAAAGACAGTCTGAAAAGCAATCTTTTTTTTCATTGATTAAATAAATTTACATTTACAGGCTATACTTTACGACTACTTGAATAATGTGATCAATCACTTAGGATATGACGTCAGGCCCGGAGAAGCACACACTGCAACATTGAACAGATTCTTTATATTGGCTTTCGCATGCAGCATAGGGCATGAGGGATGTGTGAACAATGCCGTCGAAAAGTTCACTGCTTTAACAGCAAATGGAGTCAGGTATTTAGATTTAATATCTAGAATAATTTTTTTAATTATAAATCATCTCCATGAAGGTATTACAGACATTTATATCTATGATGATGATTACAATTGTTTAGCTGCTAATATTAATACAGATGGAATCTGCGTTGATTTCTGCTGCTAAATAATATGGTACAAACATTACTTAATCATTGTTAGTGACATACTTTAGCTGGTAAATTTATTGAGAATATTAGACATGTCTTCTTAAGTTCTAAGAGAACAAGCGTTTTGTTTCTGTAAACGTCGTAGCTAAGCAAGTGTTCGCGTATAGTCCGCTAGATGGCGCTGCGTGTAGAATAAAACACGGGGTCATGAGCGGACAGAAGTGTATTGACTAGTTAATACCCCCATTAGTTAATATTTGTGCTTTTTCCCTCTTTACGTACCCTTATCAAGTATTAAACATTATATTTAAAAGCAAGTCAAGCAAGAGTGGTTGCTATGGCCCAATCGTCTTCATGTTGAGGGTAGGCCTGGGCCCCAGCAGTGGGGATGTAAATTGGCTGTTATGGGCATTTATGAGTTCTCTTTCCCTGATATCTATTTCTAAAGAATATGTTTCTCTTAAAGTCTATCTTTTGTCATTTATTCTCTATCACCTTAGTAATTAGTTTAAACTAAATATTGTTGGCATAATACGTTATAATAATATTTACATTAGTCAACTTCTTAGTATTTCCGCTGTAATTAACTTTCTCTTATCTATGGTCCTAGATATATATCTTGGGTATGAGTACCACAGGTTACAACCATTGGTTTAGACAACAAAGCTTTTTAGAATTATGAACCAATAGAATTGTTTGCCTTTAAAAAATATATGCAGCCAACCACATTGTAGTTCATGATCTATTTACTTTTAATACAGTTTACTTTATATATATTTATCTAGAATACTAGTTTTTATTCAGCTTAATGCTATCTGTAGTATATTTAAGCATTGGTACATTTTTTATAAAGACCAGGTCGGATCAATTTCCCTTATGTCCATGATCAGGTCGTTACTTTATTGGATTAGACTTTCGCATTACATTATGTGTAAATTGAACTTTATCACGCGATGTTGATTTCGATGAATTTTCTACACTGAATAATTGCTTTATTACTTCGTTTTTATATCTTAATTATGTTTCTTTGTATACAACTTAATACGTATTACAATAATCATAGTATAATTTATTTATTTCGTTTTATTTAGCATAGATCGTAATTCAAGTCAACTTAGAAGGGGAAAGTAATTTCATTCATTGTTTTAAGAGCAGTCATTTAATAGTCCAAATTATTTAAAATAATGTTTAATTATATGTATATATATACCTTACAGTAATATAAATACAGTGATAGAACGTTCACCTGATGACAAGTGATACAAATGCCAATAACAACGTGACGCTAGTTAAGATGATATACACATCACCACATCGCGATAGTCGCTTTGAGACATAAGTTGCCGTCTCATTGCCCCAGTAATTTCATTAGCCGCAACGCCCTTCAAATCGGAACACAGTAATGTTTGCTCAGTGCTTTTTAGCAGCAGAAATATAGGAGCTGCGGTGGTACCTAGACAATCACCGGTAACAAAGATCTACTACGAGTAAAATATACATTAGTATTAGTTTCAGTAGTATTGAAAACATCTTATGTAGAGACTATATTTTTTTAGCGTCAACCCTAATTTGCGGAGACATGTATTCTGCGAAGGGCTACGTAACGGTGGTTATGAGGACTGGCGGTTCTTGTATCAGCGGCGGATCAACTCCAACAACCAGGCCGATCAGGTTGCAATGCTCAGATCTTTAGGATGCACGACCAATGAGAGGGCGATACAGGAGTACGTATCTTAGAGACACAACTATAATTTTTAATAGATTTATCAGTCAATGCCATGATCGAACATGGGATTCTGTAGCCACCTCGACAAGAGTTGGAGTGTACTACAATTTCAATTGATAGATCTACTCTATAGATTATGCATATGGCATTCCCATATGCGGAGGGATGAAGGACATATAACAAAAAAAGTAATGAGAATGAACTTGGATAGTTATGAGTGTAGAGGAAGACTGAAGAAAGTGTGGATGGATTGTGTGAAAGATGACGTATGCAAGAAGAGTGTGAATTCAGATATGACCGCTGATAGAGAGATATGGAAGAGAAGTAAATACTGTACCGACCCCACATAGCTGGGAAAAGGGGAGGAGGAGAAAGAAGATCTACTCTATAGGAGGAAAATAAGTGTTTTTCCATACGGAAGTGAATATTTCTCATAATAGTCCGTGAGGTGCTATGCTAACATTCACCATTTCTTCAATGTCTTGCTCGCTTATAATATAATGATTGAAAAACTATGAAGACAAATATGCTTGTCCATAATATTCTGATTCATATTTCTAACTATTCCTCTTCTCAGATATTTAGAGATGGTTCTCAGCGACGACGTTAGGGCTCAGGACAGAGTTAATGCTCTCACTTTCCTTTACATGGGTGACCGAAACAACGCTAAGGTCGCCTTACAGTTTGTAAAGAGCAGGATCAATGATATCCGAAGGGCGTAAGTACACCGTCTATAATCATACATATCTTCTATACATCTGTGTGTTATGGACATAATTTTTAAAAAAAAATATATAATATATAAACTCCTTAACTTAAACATAAGCAGTAAATTATGTATTTTTTTTTATTTATTTTTGCAGTGTGGTATTACCAACTTGGTTTCAAAGTGTGCTTAAGAATTTGGCCAGTTACTTGGATGTGGAAGGTCTCCAAGACGTAAGTCAATGGCAAATAAGATCTAATCATAGAAAAATTATATATATTCTTTTTTAAGTTGTCAAAGTGAAACTTCTTTTGGAATGGAGTGATTTGGTTTTATGAAACGAAAAAGTGTAACGATGAAGAGACAACTATAAATGTATTGATAGGGTTATAAGTATTAGTATTTATAGGGGCTGAGAGCGAATAAGAGAAAATGTAATTCCATATAGGTTCATTATACTTAGTCTCCGATCTGTGTTTTAGTTCCTAACGCTTCTACTTCTCTTTCACCGCCGCACACGGACAGACGAATCATAATATAAAACTATATATATATATAAAACAAAATTACATTCAATCAAATATTTTTTGGATTACTAAAATGTCACGTTAAATGCTTCAATTTGTCTCTCCATTTCCGTTATTTCCTACTTCATCCAGTAGAAACTTGTCGATAAATCGTTCGCTCTCTACGTTCACCACCGCCAGTGTATTCATCTAGAACTATAAATGAACTAGGATATGAAGTAAATTTGTACTTGTATATATGTTGTGTAGACATCCTGACTAGCATCACATTGTCATTGGTAAATTTATCATTTAAAATACCAATAGTAGGTCGTCTCATTTCGTCAATAACTATCGTTCTATATTTAATCATCAATAAAAACTAAGTCATGCCACATTTTCAGATGGAGGCCTGGCTGAGGGCGAACCAATCGACAGTTCCAGAATTTCAGACCGGTCTGAATGCCATAAACTCAGCACGAGTTAACATGCAATGGGGAACAGAGAGGGCCGCTATGATACTGAGAGGGGCGAGAGGATCCGCCGCTACGGCTGTGCCTACCGCCATGTTGTTACTAACCACGTCAATAGCGTTAATGATAAGATAGTTTTTATATATTAGTGACAACTGAAGGAACAATACTTGATAAATCATGAAGTATTAGAATTTGATTTGTGATTATTTTATCTTTAAACGAATGAAATATGATGAATAGTATTGTAGTTAGAATATATACTACAGCATCACTTGACCCTAATTTATGAGGTGGATCATATGAAGTCTTCTACATATATTCAAAAATATTCTTGTAATTTTTTTATGGTCACAGACCCTATGGTTTTGGAGATTAATAATGTTCTTAAACAATTCATAAAGAAAATAGTTCATGAACATGATATTACTTTATACTTGTTTTTATTATTTCTGTATGTAAGTAGTGTAAAATATAAATACTACTTTCATTATTAATGTAAATAAAACTATCGACTATTTATTTCATCAAGTTTAATGTTTTTCACAAATATCAAAGTTATGTTTTAATGTAATAAATTAATCAAATCTAAGTGTTTTTAATTTATCTTATTTTAAATAAGATTTTCTATGTATATTTATATACGAGATATCCAGTTTATTGAGAACTCCAAAACTATTAGACGTGAACACAGCATTTGGTAGAGATATTGCTTCTACCGTTTAGAGGTTAGCTGAGAATGGATTTTATAAAATTTCTTACCTAAAGAGGGTTGCTAAAGGTATTAATAACAGGAAAAGGGCGCGGGGGTGCAGAGGTTGTCGCCGAGCGAGAATATTTCTGACAAATTTCAAATTGTATTATATAGTACGGTTAGCAAATCGGGCTGGGAACTGCTAATTATATATAATTGCCACTTTTCCGAAATGTTTCAGTTCTAGTCACTTTATAAGAAATGTCAATGAAAGGGTATATAGTTATAAAATAAGTCAAAAAATTATAAAAAAATTCGTTACAAATAGTTCAATTACGTATTTCAATAAACGAAGGACATTCATTAAAAAAGTTGTTAATGACTACTTCCCAATCTAGACATCTGATTCGAACTCCACGTACACACTTGCGAAAGGTTATTTACCGTCGCGATCTGTTAAAATTGTATCGAACCATTTGAAAAGATTCACTTGACACAATACTGTGTCTTTATCAACTGATCTGTGATAAGACATAACACTCGAGATGTCTCTTATCAAAGACAACTGCGATGCGGACGACTCGCTGGTAGTTTGCACAACAAATTGTCGAAGCCAACAAGTCAGGTACGTTTAATTATTTCTCTTATAATTCACTAATAACTATATATATTTTGTTTAATTATTTTAGGCTCTTTCAAGTTAAAAATTAATTGCTGAATTAGGGTTCGTTTATTTCGATTATAAAACGCCTGCATAATTGTTATTTAATGTAAGGAATTCATTAGATAGAGAAGGGAAGAAACTGTTTATTTGTTGTTATCGCTGTCATTCGATAGAATTGTAAAAACTTTGGCTAAATCTTTCAGAATAATTTCTAGAGAATCAAATTAATTGTATATGGCTGATATAGCGGTTTTTTAAATTGATTATAAAGCAATAAATTGATAAGTAAAATATTCTTTCAAAACTGAATATTTGATCACAGTAAACTTTATTACGCAAATTACTCTTAGTAGAGTAAAAAATTAGGTCCTATTTTACGAACATATAATATTACTAACAATGGTGGATTGTCCTGATACAATCCCCTTGGTTTAATGCAAATGGCATTTTAAATACTATAGTTCAAGTATAAAGCATAACAATATCTAATTGTTCCAGCAATGCTTCGACACACGCTAAAGCTGGTCATACTGACCATAATATTGGACAGTGGTTTTGGCGATACAAACTACAGATTGAACACTTCTATAGCACCGTCAGCATATTCAATTTCTATCACACCATTTTTCGATACAGGCGACAATAAAGCATTCACATTTGATGGTGAAGTGAATATAAAATTTACAACCGCAGCGAACATCGATCAAATCAAATTGCATTCTGAAGGTTTAATATTTAGCGCTGGTAATATCACCGTTACCGGCGGCTCCGTGCCGAATGTACCGAAAACCGAAAATGGCTTACAATTCGATGAAAAATACACATTCGCTTATATTAATTTACAAAATGACTTGTTAGTTGGCATCGAATATAATTTAAGAATAGTATACGTCGGACCCATCAGAGAAGATCTGAAAGGTTTCTACAGGAACTACTACTATGAAAATGGAGTGAAGAAGTAAGTGTTTTTATCAAGGCATTAATATGATCTATTTACTTACAGTTCAGCGTCCAGCTAACGTAGATATAGACTTAATTATCTTTTTGAGGGAGAAAGCAAATAGTATTAATACGCGGGCTCCTTTTGTTACATGAGGGTCTTACAAAGTTTATGCTTGTATCTGTGTAAATGTGTGTAGCGTAGAAGTTCCCAAACATTTGAATCTATGCTAATCTAGATATTGATCTAGATCTAGATATTGATGATGATGACAGTAAAAAATAAATTGATCGTTTCCTAACTATTATATTTGTTAATGCCAAATATCTATTTCAATTATTTGACAAGCATAAGTTGTCTTCTAATATTACTAATTATTTGTTTCTGAAAGCTTCTATGATTTTATAAGATTTAAAATATTTCGTTATTATAAATATAATGTTTCAGTTAAAATATATGAAGTAACACATTTATCTGATACAGGCTGTGAGCAAATTCATGGCATTAAGATAAATCAAGAGGGCACTTAAAATAATCCGTACCGTTTCTTATCTGTTTGTGACAATGTGAAGGAGCATTTTGAAACAAACAGATAATACGACCGTCTGTCTCTTCTAAATCAACAACTTATCTCAAATATTTTCCTTGTGGTATAGCAAACTTTAAATCTTAGCTTGAATTAAAATGGTATAGGAAATAATTGATAGAAATATATCTACGATCTGTTTTATGTAAACATGGAAGATTTTGCTTTCAAATGAAAAATATTACATTCAGAAGTATCGTAATAATATTCTGTTCCAAATCTACTACAACAAAATTAATAATTATTTCCTTTACATGATTTCGACTCATGAAGTATTTTATGTAGTAATATTACTGAGTTGACAAGTCTTACAATCTTTTTTTTTTTTTTTATACATAGTCACGCCTTTTTCCCAATAGGGGTAGGCAGAGTTGAATAAACCACCCACGTTTCGCCAGACGTGGTCAGATAGGTGCCATGTAACAGGGGGCGAGCCTGTTGCCACTTTATTGGGACCACCACACACACACACAAAGATGATATCAGTGTGCGGGTTTCCTCACGATGTTTTCCTTCACCGTTTTTGTATCTCGCTGTTGTAACTAAAGTTCACAAATGTACATAACTTAAATATTAAGTCAATGGTAAATGCCGAGGTTTGAACCCGCGACCATCGGAATGAAAGCCGCACGCTCTAACCATTAGGCCAGCGAGCTACAATCTTTTGTCTCATCTGATTGTGATCTTGTGTAAATAGAATTTGGGTAACAAGGCAATGATTGTGGTCATAAGCTGACGAACTATTGAACAATAGAGTATATATTCCAATTGTTCTAGTTGTCTTAATACTAATAAGTGACCTATTTATCTACAGATTAATAAAAAGTTCTTTTGAAAGTTTTCATTGACACAATTGTTCGAAAGTTTTGAAAATGCAGCATTAATGTGAGTTATGGTATATAACTCACATTAATCTTATATTAGTCGTTTATTGAGCATCGAATTTTCGAGTTCAGTATTTAAAGTTAAATATAACATATACTATATATAAACATAATTGATATCACAGATGGTTAGGGGCGACTCAAATGGAACCAACACACGCAAGGAAAGTATTCCCGTGCTTCGACGAGCCAGCCTTAAAAGCTGTTTTCACATTGTCCATTGACAGGCCAGCTAACTACCAACCATCTCTGACAAACACCAAGTTACAGGATGCCACTGTTTTGTAAGACATTTAAATATTGTAGTAACTATATTTTATTTTAAAATATTAGTTTATTATGTTCGTTATACACCGCGCAAGTAAATTTATCGAAAAAGAGATCTCTCCTGCTTGTTACAGATACGCAAGTTAAATGTGTATTTTTGAGTACAATGTAGTATTTTGGGCACAAGTTTTAAATATATAAACATTATTACAAGCAAATAATTTATATGAAACGAAAGGAGTTCATGTAAAAAAATTATCATATTGGTACAAAAAGGAACTCACATGTTTTCATTAAAGTTTATTTGATAAACTTAATTTTTCTCCATTTCTATTGTAATTATGCTATAAATAAACATTACTTGTAGATCAAATGGATACGTCCGGGAATTGTTTTATCCATCGCCCAAAATGTCGACTTACCTGGTGGCTTTCCTGGTTTCTGAATTCGAGGCCGGAGCGAACGTTACGACGGGCTCGAACGAATTTGGTGTCTACACCAGACCCGAAGCAAAGAACCAGACCGCGTATCCATTCGATTTTGGTCTAAGAGTCGTCAACGGCTTGGGTGACTATTTTGGAATCGATTATTATTCAACTAATGGTAACTTAAGACTGGATCATGTTGCTTTGCCAGATTTTAATGCAGGAGCTATGGAAAATTGGGGTTTGATAAAATACAGGTAATCCATGTTTCTTTAAAATCCTTCTGAGTCTTTGGCAAAATATTTTTGACCTTTATATATATAAAATTGGGTTGTAATACACTAAAATGTTTAATTAAAATCATAAAACTTTAAATTACTAATGCTTATATACAGTGAAGTAAAAGAAAATTAACATTAATACGTTATCCCTAAATAATATAAAATAAAATTGATTCATTAGAAAAGAAATTAAATGGAAACTTATGACTACTGGATATAATTTTTATTACAGAGAGGCGTTGTTGCTGTACGTACCTGAAGTTTCAACCCCATATTACAAATACAGAGTGGCACAAATAGTGGCCCACGAGACTACGCACATGTGGTTCGGAAATCTTGTCACCTGCCACTGGTGGAGTAATACATGGCTTAACGAAGGCTTCGCTAATTATTTCCAGGATTACATGACCGCTCTTGTAAGTGATTTCTCATTTATCAAAAATCATAGAATCAAAAAGAGCAGTCAAACATATCGAAGTTTCTTCAATTAAAAATACCCTTTCCACTTGCTTTTCTCAATTATCACAAAAATTACCTGTTAAAGTATAAAGAATATATTCTTATAATGTAATCCTAGTACTTTAAAGGTATGAAAAATCAATCAAAGTATTTGTTAATCTTCAAAAAAGAGTTTATGCCCAAAAGTTGATTATTTTGTAATACAGATTTTTGTCTATAGCTTCTATGATCCAGACCATTGCATTATATTCCAGTTGACTTTTATTACAATTCTTCCCAAATATAACAGATTGAGCCAGAAGTAGGAGCAGATGATATGCTAGTCATAGGATCGGTGTACTCGGCTTACGATGCCGACAATTCACCCGATTCGGCAGCCATCACCAATGACAATGTCAATTCACCGGCTGAAATAAGCGGACACTTTGGAACTATTACTTATCAGAAAGCCGGATCCGTTATAAGAATGATTCATCATCTCTTAGGAGATGAAGCTTTCAAATTTGGATTAAATGCTTATCTAAAAGCTAAGTGAGTAAATACAATATTAAAGTTGTTAAAAAAATCTTGTATGTATATCTCAGGGTTATTTGTTTTACAATAGCATAGTTATCATCACTTATAACAAATGATAATTCTTTGTTAAATAATACCGCTTCTAATTAAACTGTGAATTATTTATTCCGTTATTTTAATAGCTGTTTTTTAATAATAATAATTTACATATTTCCATTTGCAGCGAATTCGACGTAGGCTACCCTGACAAACTATATGCAAGCCTTTTCGAGGGCGCTGCCACGTACAATTCCCTATACGCTTACAAAGAAACTAATATTACAAGTGTTATGAGCTCCTGGATCTCACAAGCAGGTCATCCAGTCTTACAAGTGGATGTTAATTACGAAGAAAATAAAATCACGTTAACCCAAGTTAGTTTTAATTTAAAACTTTAAACTTTGTCCATTAATTAATTCTATAAAAAATATTAGTATGCTTATCAATTCTTTATATAATATTAAATAATTATCTTTTCCTACAAAATCGTGTCCTATGTACCACTATTTTTACTTTAAGAGCCTCGAAACAGATAACCATCAAATGTTTAAATTTCATCAACATTTACATTTGTATCCAATTATTTACTAAATATTTAGAGCCTATTTAAATAGACATTACAACAACTTTAACTAGATCTCAATCAAGTTCTTTATGTATTTCCAGAAACGTTTCTATATAAACTCATCACATGTATCAGACGAAGTGTACAAAATACCGATAACTGTAACCACTGGCCTGGCTCCTAACTTTCAAAATACCAAACCATTATTTATTATGCACAATAAAACAGAAACGATTGAAGTTCAAGTTAAGAGCACGGAAAGTCAGTGGGTGATATTTAATTTACAGGAAACGGGTAAGTTGCGAATTATCTTTTTTTTTTGGACGATAAAGTATTATGACTAAATGATTATAAACGTCTACAGGTCTGTATAGAGTGAATTATGATGTGAATTCATGGAGGCTCATCGCGGCAGCCCTCAAAGGTGATGACCGTGTAAAAATTAATCATCTAAACAGAGCGAAAGTGAGTAAAGAAATGTATACTGTATATTAATTTCGAGAAAAGAAACTTACAAGCTACTAATTCAATATGCATATGTAAGAGGTTCTAAGTAGGAAAAATGTTAACAGTTTTCCATAATAGCTGGCGTATTTGGACAATGCGTAGTCCAAATAGCCATCAGTAAAAACAGTACATTAGAAGAAAGCCCGAATTTTTATGTTATTCCTGTTAATTGTTTAAACTTAACAAAAACACTATTGGTATTTGCTTTTAAATATACGTAGTTTCGGCTAGTTTCTTAATAGCTGCACATAAAAAATTGTGAGAAGAATTTTCGCCAGCAGCGAAATCTATAATGATTGAAGAACCCTTAAAATTTTCATTAATTTCTAATACAAAATTAATTTTGCAGATTGTTAATGATTTGTTCGCATTCGTTTATGCTGATGAAGTAAAATTCGAGGTCCTATACGAAGTGCTCGAATTTTTGTCCGATGAAACTGAATATGCCGTCTGGTATGCTGCAATTCGCGGTCTAAATAAATTAAGAAACTCTTATTTAGGTTCAGACGCTCTAGAGATTATTGAGGTACGTCTAGTGAGATAATTTTTTTGGATTATCAGATTATGCTATGAAAAAAATTTAAGTAGATTTTAGCTAACTACGAAACTTCGACTAAAAGAAAATAAAATAAAGAAATGTTTCTTCAGCTAGACTAGTTTAATCTTAACATTTTATAAAAATGTAGATGGACACAAACGTAGAACTATAGAGAATATATCTTATCGAAACGTCTGTTTATACAGGGAATAAATTGTTACCAATATGTCTATTAAAAAAGGAGCTTTAGTTTTCAATTTTTAAATTAATTTTCAGGATTATGGACTTCAACTAGTGGATAATGTTATAAACAAACTTGGTTACGAGGTGAGGGCAACGGATAATTTCGTGACGTTAAGAAATCGAATGCAAGTACTCGAGTTTGCTTGTAAATTAGGCCATCAAGGCTGCATTGACTACACTGTTGGACTTTTCAGAAAATTAAGGGAGAATGGAACAGAGTGAGGAAATTTTGAAAACTATTCATTTATGTTTAATTTAGAGTTTTAAATTTATTATCTATTTATCATTAATTTTAGAATATCACCGAGTCTGAGGCCAGTGGCTTACTGCAGTGGTTTACGTTTCGGTGATGGAGAAGATTATGAATTTTTATGGAATCGCATGTCCACAACTAATGTTGCTAACGAAGCTCGAATGATCGGAGATGCTCTGGGTTGCTCTAACAATAAGACTCAACTCAACAGGTATGACTTAGTACAGTATTATTAAATAGGCTAATAAATACTTATTTTAGTCTTGTCTATAATAAACATTGTGTTCGTGGTTAAAATTTATATCAGCTGGCACCAAAAAAAAAGTATCACAACTTTTATATCTGAAACAACTCATTCGTTCTTTTTCGATTTATTAGTAATTTTGGTCTGAGAGAAGTTAAAAACACTAAATGATAAAGAATTGTTGGTTTTGAGAAATTCGGAAGTATTGTCAATACTGCTTTTTAAGTTTTATGTTTATTTACGATACCATCTCTTAAAAAGATACATGTTCAGTCAAGATAAAAAGGTAAGTATATAGTTACAGACCACGTATATAATTTCAAATAATTTTTAGGGTTTACGACAACGAATTTTGCTGCAGTCTATATATCTTCTAATAATTGATATCGTTTACAAATTACATCAAACTGTTTAAAATAAGCTACTGTTTTATAATAGTTTTGAATGAAATAATTTAGTTTCTTAACTTTTGTCATAATTATAAGTTTATTTAGATTGTGTCTATAAAGACTTCACACTCGCAAAGGTCTATATCAGTGCGTAACAAAATAAAAATGTTCACAGATATCTAGTGTCGATGTTAGTCGAAGATAGTCCAATAAGAACTCAAGACTTGACGGTGCCTCTGTCCAGCGTACTGTCTAATTACAGCAACGTGCAGATTGTTCTCGAAGCTTTGCAGCAGAACTACACTCTGTGGAATGAAATGTATGTATTTCTTTTCCGTCAATAGCTCGTAAGTGTTCGTTAATTTAGTTTCGTGCTGTCGACAGATATCCATCCTCTCCTAGGCCGCTGAATTTATCATCATGTGTTGTCATTGGTATCAGGATTTCTATGTGAACTACGGTGGTATGTTTAACAACACTGTCCAATTAAACGACCGGGACGAGATTTAGAACAACGAGTAGATTACCAGATTACCATCAGAGGAATGTACCATAGCTAGCAATTAAAATTATTTCTTGAGTTAACATGAGTCTAAGAGAATCAAAATAATGTCTAATATTTATTGTACATATGATCGTTTGTGCGTGTGCATGTTTTCTCGTTGTTCACGCTTGACCTTTACAAATATCGTCGCTGAATAAATTTCAAATATAAAATGAGGAAAATACAACGGTTATTTGAAATCGGAAATCAATTCTGATATCAATATACTATTAGTATGTAAATTTGTAGTTAATAAATATTTTTCATGTATTTATATTATTTGCATTTTAAGTATAATTGTTTGTATTTTGTTTTAATTTTTTTTCTTTTAAATTTGCAGATACAAAACAATGGACTCAGTGCTTTCAACAGTCGCCTCGTCTTTGCACACTTCAGAAGAATTTAAGAAGGTAAATATTTTTTTAATATAATTTTAAGGTTATTAAACGGCTACCTTATCTATTAACACTGCGTCTTCCGGTGCGCAGTTGCCATTCGAGAGCTTTGCTGCCCTATTGGCCGACAGTTCTTCGAAAGATGTCCTGCCTATTGCCACATCTTTAATGACAATGAACAGGATGTGGCTGCCTTGTGTTGGTCTCCTTGAAAGGCCTCCAATTAAGTGTTCCGACGATCTAAAGAAGGTCGCGGGAAGTAGCTGATTGCGGGCAGCCCAGGACCGATCATGTGGAGATCTTTGGGAGAGGCCTATGTCCAGCAGTAAACGTCTGTTCGCTGGTGATGATGATGATGATTGACTGTTAACAAACTATGTTATTTCTTTTTAGAAAATATTGTTAACTATTTTATCTACATGTATTATAGTATGTGTATATTATCCATTCTCAAAATAATAAACTTGAAAGCTTGGCCATTCAGATTTACGTTTCCCTTTTCTAAAAAGTTTATCTAAAAGCTGTTTGAAAGAAATCGCTTTTAGTAGAAAGATATGAGTATCTTCTGCGCTTTAATATTATAGTATTTCATATCATAAATTCCTTGTACTTTACTGGTACGCAGTTAATACCATTCTACTCCTAATTTTTGCTTCTAAAGAAAAGACGAATCAATAACCATGGTCTATCACATAATAATACAGATCTTAATAAAGCCGTAACTTATAAAACTATTAACTTATATAACTACTAGTTAAAATGATAGGGAATACCATAATGCGCTCGTCGTCTATGACGTGAACTGTTCATTTTTGTTACAGTAATTACACTAGCTTTACCGTCCTTCAAACCGGAACATAGTAATGTTTGCATACTGTTGTTAGTAAAATGTTGAATTAAGTTCATCAACGAAAATGTATCTAAATAAAGATCATTGTCTTTTCATTGAGAGCCTAACAATGGACGGTTACTAAACGTTGGCGAATTTACTATTGTAAAAGCTAGTCAAACAATAGCGAGCAACACCTCTTAATGAGTGTGTGCGGAACACTGAGTGATGTTTGAGGGTCGGTCATTTGGGTCGCAGCCGCAAAGCAATTAGTTTAGAGAAGGTCAATAAAGGCACCACAGTTTACGTCAAAATGACGTGGCGTTATGACGATTAAAATGATACCAGCTAATTATGCTCCGACGAGTAGTTAACTGGAATAATTAACTATATCTCACTGTCAGCTTTATTTTTAATCTCTGACGCGAAAGTACAGGTTAAGTTCAAGTAGAGGTTAAGGTTTAACTTGTTTATTCCACGAAGCGATAAGGCGAGTAGGAAATTGATATGATAGTATTATGCTTAGTGTAGTAATTTGTTGCTACCTAAGATATTCTACTACTTAATAGATAGATAGGGTATTAATTCTCGTTACCCCAGTAATTTCTCTAAGAACAGTTCCCTTCAATATGCACATTATTGTTTGAAGAAGACGATGCTGTGGATCATTTTTTTTATTATACGAAGCGGCAAGAAAAATGAGATGTTCACTTTATGGTAAGTTATACGCCTACACATAACAACGTGGCGCTAATTAGGATGATATACACTGCGCTATGCTAGTCGCCTTGAGACTTAAGACGTTGAATCTCGTTAACCTACTGACTACACTAGCTAAAGAGCCCTTCAAACTGGAACACAGTAATGTTTGCACGGTGCTGTTTGGCGGTAGCAATAGGCTGTACTTTTTTGGTTTCTGAGAGGTAAATCTTTGAAAAGACCTTCTATCTTCGGGGGGAGCTCAGAGTTATGTGGAGATTTTTACCTGCTAAAACCCCCTCAGTGTTCATCTTCGTCGTTTGGGGATCTCCGTTAGGAACACAACTACAGCCTCTCTAACGCTGCGCTATGATAGGCCGTCCTGAGGTCTATTTAACGCAGTCCCTACCGTCCTCAGTGAGAGACCACGTCTAGCTATTATCTTCCTCAGGGTCGTTCTGGTGATGAGAACCTCCATCCTGACCGCATACGCGGTGGCACCTACCTAGACCCGACCTATCAACAGTAACATTTGTCATTTGGCATTTTCCTTTTGTAACATCAAAACTTCTATACAATTGATACATTTGATAATCGTTTTTTCTGTTGTGTCCATTTATAATATTTATATATATAAATATTACATTAATATAATATTTATATATTAAATTAGATTATAATATCCATATAATAAACTAGATTTAATTTCTTGAATATATATGCTTCTAATATTTCTTTTATAGATGTTCTAATATTTTTAGGTTTCTAAAATAGACTCTGCGTTAGATTAGATTTAGGTCGTGTTGAACGGTGATGCGAATGATGTGTAACACTGCCATTTTTGACAAGATACCTGACTGTTTCGTAACCGGAAGTCGGAATGTATAGTAAATAGAGACGACCTCGCCGCGATTAGTTTCCGAATATGTCTTATGAAATCTAACGTAACCTGGCAACGCGCCATTGTCGTATTGTAAATTTGCACGCGACCTTGCCGGAGCGCGAATGTTTTCAGCATTGAGTGCGCTCCGACTCATCTGACCTATTTACGCTATTTACGGAGATCGACGCGAATTTTTTTTTTAGCAAAAAACCTAATCGAAGACTGATTCGATTAATTTTTCTTAATGTAAATGAGATTTTTTTTTTCCTTTCAATTAAACGATGAGACGAGCGGATGTATCACCATTGTAAGTGATACGTCCGCTCATAACGTGGCGCTTGTTATGATGGTATCTCCTCTCTCTTCTTCATCAGTATCACTCTTGACAGAGTGGTCGTGGTCATCACTTCAGGTGTTAGTGGCAAGCTTAACAACTTTCGCCATTCCTGGATGGCTGCCTTCCTAGTGCATTCATATAGTGGCAACAATGATGAAACTTCCTCGTAGCCTGGTACCTTCAATCTTTCCCTGGACCACAAGTCGCTCAATAGCTACCTATAGTATATCAGCACTACATAGCGCTGTGCTATTATGAGACAAGATGTTGGGTTTCGTTACCTCAGTAATTACACTAGCTACAGCGTCTTTCAAATCGGAACACTCCGAAACTGTAATGTTTGTGATATTAACCTTTTTTCTTGTTCGGTGGTGAAAAGGAAAGTAATCACGAACTACACTGGTGGTAGGTCTCTGTTGTCCGAGACCATTTAGGTAGGTACTACCGTAGGGCTTATTTCTACCGCCAAACCGTAGTGTGCAAACATCACTGTTTTCCGGTATGAAGGGCGCTGTGGCTGGTGAGTTACTGGGGTAACGAGACTCAATCATATCTAGAGTCATGCAGTTATGAGCGAACATTTTACCATCAGATGATCGTCCTGCTAGTCTCGTCGCTAAGTATAATAAAAAAAGCACTTTTGTAATGGCTGGGTTAATTGATCTGAGCTATTTTTCTAGTCCATTGTTTTCTAGGCACAATATAATAAATAACACATTGTGGCAAGGGGTGGTGATTGTGTAAGGGATAATATAATATGCTTATTCATTTTCAGTACGAGGAATGGTTGGCTTCATGCTCACAATGCAGTGAGGATGCCTTGAACTCCGCGAGAGGTGCGCTGGCGAGGGCCCGCGCCTCGCACGACTGGGCAGAAGCACATAAAGCGGACATATTGAAAAGCCTCAAGAGCTTCGGAACTGCCGTATCAGCGTCATTCCTTCTCATTTTAGCTGGTTTATCTTTTAGCATTCTTACAAGTTTAAAACTGTAATGCTAGATTATTGCTCATCATGTTTTTAATTTATTTAGTACAAAAACCATTTTCTTTTAGATAATTTTAACGTATCTATAATAATGTAAAATAAAATTATGTTTTGTTTTATATGTAAAAATAACAAATTTCGGTTTAGTTTAATATTTAAGATATTGAAGAGTAAGAGATCCTCCTCCACTGTGGAAGTAGAATAGCAATAAATTTTACTGAAAGAACAAAGTTGTGTTTTTTTTTTTTTTATTCTCTTAAAAAGCATATTATTAAAGTGACGATAAAATTAGACCCTTCAAGTGTTTCTGTAGCCTATTCCAAACTGTCTGGTTAAGATGTCTCTAGACCTAGATATTTCGCTCATCACTGACTTCACAGAAGGCTTTGTATTAACAATCTGATAATGATGTTATACATAAATAAAAAATCTGCTGGCAGTATATTTGCAGGATATAGCTAGTTTATTATTACATTGTAATCTACCTATGCCCTTCAGTCCATACGGTCAGTGTCATAAATCCTTGGTATGTCTACGGTGTACGCGCCCTTTCCGCCCTTTCCCGCTATCGCCGGATCCTATTCCCGTCAAGGGTTAATTTATAATGGCATGAAACGAAATATACTAAATTAAAACGTTGAATCTATACAAAGTAAAACTGATACATGAAATTGTCTTAATGTATTCAAATAATTCATAGGGGAATAATTAAGATACGAGTTAAAACAGAACGAGTACTTAAAAAAAAAAAAAACAAAAAATTGCGCTTTGATAAATATATAAAAGTGACCATTTTGTAAAGATCTACGCTATTGTACTGCGTTACCCGGCTGTCGCTAGAAAGTACTTATAGCAGCGGAGGCGCGAGAGGTCTAACAATATTGGACAGTAAGCGCCAACGCGATACGACCGCTGCAAAACACAAAACGCAGTATTACGCGCGCCGCGCGAGGACGTCTCCATTGACTTTCCGAATATAAAAAAAAACGAATTAAAATGTATCACCGCGTTTTATATTTTCTGATACTATTCACAACGATAAAGGCAAATTTCTTCGAGGAGGAATGCCTTAACTATACAGTGTATCCAGTGCAATACGAATTAACGTTAATTCCATACATTTACAAAACAGGTGATTCTTATTACGATTGCAACATGGTGATAACGGTGATAGCCAACGCGCCCAACGTGAACGTGATAGAACTGGACGCGAGGGAGATGGACATCAGACGGGACTCCGTCAGTGTGTTGGACGGTGATCGCGATTTAGTGAACAAACATAGACCGATCGAATTCGACAAAGTCAAAGGAAAACTGTTCATATATCTGACGGAGCCGCTGAAACAGTACAACGTGCACAAGACACAGTACTTATTGAAAATAACTTTCAATAAACGTTTGGAGGAAGACGATGATGGCGTGTTCATGTTGGATTATAAAGAAGATGGTGGGACCAGGTAAGAAGATCTTATATTTGTTGCTCACATTCGACAGATCTAGTAAATGTCGCGATAAATATTGATTATTTAAAACTAAACTAAAACGCACAACAGCATACGTGATCCAAACCAACCTCACCTGCTCGTGTTGCTAAGTAACAAACGAGGCTCTGGCTCTCACCAACCCGCATTGAGCCAGCGTAGAGGGAAATGGCCTAAATCCCGCATACGAACCTCTACGAATTGTTCCTGGTGACAGACTAATCGATGTGGAGATTTTAGGATGTCTATATCCAGCTTATGAACGTCTGCCGGCTGATGATGATGAAACTATAGAATAATATTATTCGATGGTTCCTTTTTTATATGAGCAACTACACGAGCAGAACGTTCACTTGATTATAAGGGACACTTCTGCTCAT
This sequence comes from Troides oblongomaculatus, assembly GCA_029032895.1. Classification (NCBI taxonomy): domain Eukaryota; kingdom Metazoa; phylum Arthropoda; class Insecta; order Lepidoptera; family Papilionidae; genus Troides; species Troides oblongomaculatus. The sequence continues at coordinate 1,812,292 of JARDWC010000432.1, read as the reverse complement.
AACAACGGGTAGCTGATCAGAATGATAAATGCACCGCATTGCGCCCGTCGCCTCAGATACGCATTTTGAGTCTCGTTACCCCAGTAATTACACTAGCTACAGCGCCTCTGAAACCGGAACACAGTAGTGTTTGTTGACAGCAATAGATGCTGCGAAGACACCTGCTTAGAATTTAATATTCAAACAGCTGTATAAACCATTGCTAAGGAAAGGATCAGTTGATTGATCAAGTCCTCTTTAAAACTAAAGGAACTTTTCTACGTCCAGCTGTGGATGTAATTTAGACGGTCTTAAAGATGTACAGACATACAGACGAAAAATGAGACATACACCATCTAAACTCATAATACTTCTATTTTTTGGATATGTGGACCCTACTTAAGATTTAGAATTTCCAAATAAACTTAACATTAAAATATTACTTCACACGTTTTCTAGTGATGGTGTGTGTAATAACTGTTATAGACTCATAAGTTTAGAAGTTAGAAATAAGTATTTAAGACAATACTCATATATAAAATATGTAACATAGTGAACAACAGAAATAAGAAGTTAAAATTACAATATACATATATATATAATAATAATGTAATTTATAGTAGATAAGATAGCGTAAGTAAAAACATAGTTATAATGTAAGTACAGGATATAGTGTAAATTATTAACGAATATAAGTGTAAGTGACGAAAATATTAGGATGAGGAAAATTGAAGTCTTAGATAAAAATATCAAAGAGAAGCAGAAAAAAAGGGTATAAAAATATATTTCTATATATAGAGTTTCTTTTGTATATATATATATGTACTACTAGCTGTTCCCCGGCTGCTTTTGCTGTCCGTAACATAGAATTAGACTTGACATTGTTCTCAAATATTCCTTGAGAACAATCGCAAATGAATTTCTATAGCAACTGTTACTATAACAACCACATAAATAATATCAAATGAAATTATTTATAATAGTTAATTAGAAATAAATAATGAAGGATCTATGACGTTCAAAAAATAAATAGCCTATATCTGAAATCATTGCGCGTCGAATGCTCACGTTGCTATGTCGATAAGTTCACTAGTTTTCACGTGATTGGCGTAGAAATGAAACTAATAGTAAAATAGTTTCCCTAATTGTTTTTTACGTAATAATATTTTATATATTATATATGTAAATGTGGTGAAACTTCAATGTCGCGCGAGACAACCATAACAATATGACACTAAATTATGTATGTCCATTCATAATTTTAAATTATTCAAAAGTTGTCGTTCGCACAGTTCAAGTGTGATTGATGTGGAATAATTAATCTTTCATCATTGTTTTATAACTTTTATTTAAGATGCTGTAAATATTCTATAAATATAATGAAATTTAGCTTCTTTTTTAATCCAATCATCATAATTTCAACCCAAGTCTTCTGCTGGACATAGGTCTCTTGTAACGTGTTCCACAGACCACGGAAACTAATACATGGTGAAATTTGATTCCAATTAAAAATTAGGTCATGTGAAATTAAGGCTAAATGTAAAGTGACCTATGTACCAGTATAGAAATAACTATTATATAGTACAGCATCATCTAGACTTTTATACCGTTCAAGCAATTTTCATAGTGATAATTCAATTATCAGTAATTTTGAACTACACGGAGTTCGGTAAGATTTATTTGAAACAGATAATAGGAATAAATACTAATGATCAAAATCCTTTATTTCGATCTCCCAGATCCATAGTAATAATAGAATAAAAAAAAACAATCACATGAAAAAAGAGAAACTGATTATCAAGTATTACTACTCACTATAGAATATCACTGATGGACATACGCCTACAGCAATGCCTGTAGGTCTATGTCTAGCCCCATTTGTGCCTATGTCCAGTGTTGGACGTCTATCAGCTGATGATGATACTAAGCAACTTTACCAGTTCGAATGACACCCAATGAAAATATAGTGGTGTGTTTCTGTTGCCTGCAAACGTGGAGATCTTTGAGCGAGGCCAATGTCCAGCAAAGAACGATCTTCTGATGATGACTCTTAATCATTAACGACTTCATTGTTATATAAAATTATGTAAAATTTAAAAAGAATAATAATATACATTTCTGAACGTACAGGTTCAAGGGTAGTTTAAGATTGTAGTTAAAGAGTACTCCAACAAATGATGGTTAACTTTAATGGCACGTTACTCCGAGGTAGAACCTTGCACCGCCGCCCACTATTCCGACTTTTATAGTCGCATGCCACTGTGGGCGCGACGTTTACTACACTTCCTTATTTTGTATCTAAAACAAGTGTTGTTTGCGTAATAGAACAACTTTGTAAACATGACTTAAATTCTTACTTATTGCTCTAAAACTAAAGAACTTAAAGAATTTGTTACCTATAACATACGCATAGTTAGACCTTCAAAAGAGCTACAGTATTATCCTAGTTCTTTAAGGCATTGACGAATGTACGGATCTAAGATAGTAGAATCCTTTACAAGACCAGAAGAACACTAAGAAGAAGAAGAAAAAGACAAATGGTCGATTAAAAGAAGTAAGGAACAATAATACTGTTATTAAACTATATACTCTAGTAAGAATAGGACTAAGGTATAATGCCTGTTATAGAAGGCGACTAAAATGGTCGCCGTTGTCGTGTGACAGCGTATGGCTCTGCGATGGTGCCTAAGAGGGTTAGGCTCCTCCTCAGAGACGTGCCACCCCAGTGTTGAGAGGCACCAGTGTGTTCTATAAGAGATCCCGGAGCCTCTCCGCATTAGCAGACTACTGAGGACGTTAAGAAGAGACATATTAGAGAGAAAAGATACATATATATCTTAAGCTATGATTCAAGTTATAAGTTTACTAAATGACAAAGTAATTGAAAATTATAATCATCAAATTTTAAATTTTTTAATAGTAAGAAACGGAAATGTTAGCCTAAGCAGATTAGAGAAGTACTGAGTTTTGAGTTAGATACAAATGTCTCTGAAAAGCCAGCTGTAGGTCTTTCTGTTGGATATCAATCCGAACACAATAAAGGTAATGGTAAGTGACCTTTTCAAATTACCCATTGTCATTAAGTCCCCATAACGGAAGATTTAGTTTATGGCCTCTACGTTATGGGACATTAGCTTCATTCAAGAGGGACCTCTCCCGTTTTGTGCACTCGAAGGTCAGCTTGAAGTATGAGGAATTTGACTTGATTATATGACCTTTGTAAAATATTTACCCTTATCACAAAATAGGTCTATATAATGAGAGTATTGCTTACTGACATCTTGGGATTCTCAAGTATATCAAGTATTCCTTCACAGAGGTTATCCGCCTTATAATATGTATGAGTATATTTATTATTAAAATGTATTATGTTTAGGCCTATGTCCAGCAGTGGACGTCTATCGGCTGATGATGATGATGATGATCATATTTCAAAGCAGTACATGTTTGATGGAGCAAAATTTTATAGATTTTATCTTGTTCATTTAATAATTCTCCACCTCGTCGTTTTAAACCAACCATGGTCATTAGAGGACCGAGATGAGGTCCTGACGTCATCACGGAGTACTTGCAGCTTTTTAACTATTCACAGTCTGATCTATATAGAATGAGCTCACTGTATGTTAAGATCTTCGTGTACTTGGCTTGGTTTTTGATTTGATTTCAATTATAATGGGATCCCATACTTATGATAATAGTCAATCATTTAACGTATAAGGATCTTAAAAAAATTGTTTGCAATTGGATGTTGGAATAGAACAAAGTAAAAAAAAAAACTGTAAAGGACGTTTCGATTCGGCGATTCGTCATACATTGGGGTATACTTTAATAATTATTTAATCCATATCAATTGAGCAGGGTAGTAATTTTTTAATTTAGACTGTACGTTGCTAACTAATTTGATGGAAGGTCGACACTTCAAAATGAAGTACTGAAACGAAGGATCGTTAATGCTTATCTTCCTGCTGCAGCAATAGAAATATTTTTTCAGAAGTATCCTTGGAAATATTGTCTATACAAAACAAAGGATTTTTTAAATTTTTTGATTATAAAAATATTAAAATTCTGCATTGATTTTACTTGTAAACCATCAACAACACCTTAAGGTTTTAGACGTTAATATTACTATTTGTTCTTGAATTTAAACGAACCATCATAAAATATTTATAATATGTATTTTTAGTTAAAACTCTTTATATTTTTTAATCTAAATACTTTCATTAACTAACTTTTTTTAATATCTATGGTCTTTGTTCACTAGAGATCGTCTCAATACTACCACAGCTCTTATTTCTGCCGCCGAACACCTATGTCTTCCCCTTTGAAGGGAGCTCTGGCTAGTAAAATTACTGAGTTATCGGGCTGAACATCTTGTCTCAAAGTGATGAGCATGATGCTGTGCTGTATCATCCTATCTCGTTATTATGGGCAGGCGCGTCACTTACCTTATCAGGTGAAAGTCTCGTTCGTCTCGTCGCTTGTCCGCAAAAAAGATATTTACTTTCTCTCATTTAATAGTATTATTCCAATAATAAAGTCTATTGGGTTCAAATGATAACCTAACAGATATATTTATACTATACGAGTATATACTAGCTGTTCTTCGTCCGCTTTGCTGGTCGTAATATAGAATTAGATTTGAAATATATCAGAAATATTCCTGCTGTCCCCTACGCACCTTCCCGTTATTAATACACCCCTGCTACTCCTTTAAGGTAGAAAATTTTACAAAACCAATTTAAGTTGACCTCTAAATGACAGAAGCTATATCTCTACCAAATTTTGAGTGTTTATGTCTAATAGTTTTGAAGATCAAGTGATGAGTCACTGAATCTCTGGATATCTTCTATATGTATATATAAACAAATATATAAATATATGTATTGTAATTATATATCTTTACTTCTGTCGCTGGAGGTGGCCTTGGTGCCTTAGCGTGGGTTGTCAACCAATTCGATTCTTGTTCCATAAATACTCGGTTTCAGTTTGGATCGGTATACAACGGATTCGTTGTATACGGTGATGATACTCATATGGTTAGGAATTCGTTTTGTCTACATATGGCTTGAACATCTGACTGCCCACTATGTTTCCACCGCTGGGACTTCCTTGTAGAAGACAGTCAAACCCATTAACCACTTTTCTCACCACGTACCGGTTAGCGATTAATAAATATAGCATATATTTATATAAACGTTTTTATAAGTATTAGATATTATATAACAGTTTAGGTCTATCATATTCACTTCTAGAAGACATTCATCGTGTATGTATTTGTAGAATTTAAGAAGGTTAAAAAAAAACAATTATTATTATTTATTTTCTCAATTTTGAGATAATAATTAGGTTATTTACACAACACCACATCAAGCTCGTCGTTTAGGTATTTAATGTTACACTACATTACCTCTCGCTCTCATTTCACTGCTTTCGGCGTCAGCGTATACTGTATATAACAGTAGCTAGTATATATACGTAGTAGTATCTAGTACATGTAACAGTATTAGACATATAGTAGTTTATGACATCTCTGTTTGGTGAGTCAACTACTTCCGGAATATTCTTTCTTACAAAACAAAATAATACGTATGAAAAGTAGTGTTGTCATATAGTTTTTTTCTTTCAGATATTTGTACACGACGCGTTTGTCACCGAACAAGGCGAAATACTTCTTCCCCTGTTTCGACGATCCGAGGTTCGAAGCCGTGTTCAAGTTCAAAGTATACACGCGCCAGCCGCGTGTCGACATCCAGACCACGAACACCAGTTTGGTGATATCTCAGGAGCAGCGGCGATACGTGTAAGTAAACCAATCAATATACTATATTTTTTTATACAATGAAGCCACAAGACTAGCGGGTCGTTCACCTGATGGTAAGTGATATGAGTGGCCATTACAACGTGGTACTAGTTAGTATGGTATACACTGCACCACATTACGCTCGTCGCATTGAGACATGATGTTGTCTCTTTACCCCGGTAAGTTCCCTAGCTACAGCGCCTTTTATACCGGAACACAGTCATGCACACTACAACCACTAATGATTATATATCGTACTTTAAAGAGGTGTAAGTGGTCCCGCCCAACAACTTACGGGACCCAAGCCAACATCACCTGTTTTTTTTTTTTTTTTTTTTTTAATATCGGTGGTGGAAATGCTGTTACCGCATACCCAGCGTCCTTTTCAGGGGGGAGACGCCAAGTTATGTGGGGCTCGGGGCCACTGAGATGTTGTGCGTGACCCCCATACCCACTAAAACCACCACCGCTTGTCCCGCAATACGCATACTGGAGACGCCCGGGTTTCAGCCAAGCAACTCTCCGGGCGCCTCCGCGTATAAAACTCCCCCTGGTGGGTGCCCGCGGGGAGCAAAGCCACCCACCTGCCGTCCCGTACCAGCCCCTCGCGGGATCGGCACGTTGGGGCCCCCCGACCCCACAGACGACCGCGCGCGCTCACGACGGAGCGCATGCCCGGCCGCCGCCTTCCCGTGAAGGAATTGGGCGGCGGCCTCCTCCCTCCAGACTCCTCCCCCTCGTCAAAGTGGGAGGGGGGGACAAAAACCAAGACTCCCCCGGGGGACGCACCCCCAGGGGAAACACGACAAAAGGCCCAAAGGGCCACGCCCATGGCCCGAAGGCCCCCTCACACAGTGCCCGGCTAGGGGCCCTTCGCTCACGGCGGGAGGAAGCGGACGGCGTGGTTCTGCCGCCGCGCTCTCCCGCCGGCCCGCCGCCGCCTGCAAGATGCGGCAGCGGCGTCGGCCTCCCTCGTGCGCTCGGCGGCCTCCTTCTGACGCATCACTGCGCCGCAGAAGGAGGCCACCGCCTTCCAAGACCTCTCGCTGCTCAACATACGATCGACCACAGTCGGCAGCGAGAGGTCACTGCCGACTTGCGCGACGAGGGAATGACGTTGCGGACCCCATGCCGGGCACTCCGCCAGAGTGTGGTGCGCCGTATCAATCGGCGCACCACACTCGACGCATTCTTGCGTCATCTCTCTACGTGCCACCTGGTGCAGGTACTTGCCGAAACATCCATGGCCTGTCAGCACCTGCACCAGGTGGAACGTCAAGGCCCCGTACCGCCGGCTCATCCACCGGGACAGGTGGGGCCTGATGGCCTCCACCGTGTCCCGGCCGGCGGCAGGGTTACCTAACTCCGTCTCCCACCGCCGGATCAGGGCGTCATGGGCAACGCGCCTGATCCGGCGGACCGTGGCCGGGTCCGGCCGACGCTCTCCGGCATCCCGCAGGAAGAGGTACACTTCCGCGAGCGACTGCGCCTGTAGATGCCAAGGCGCATCGCCCGCGAGAAGCGTACCCGCCGTCCAGGACACCGTACGGTACGCCCGACAGGCTCGGACCGCCAGGATACGTTGGGCCCTCTACAACACGGGCCCGTTCCTGGCGGTCTCGCACCTGTCCACCCATACGGGCGCACCGTACAGTGCCATACTCCGCAGGATGCCAGAGTACAGGCGCCGACACAAATGACCCGGCCCCCCGACATTGGGCAGCAATCTGCCCAGCGCAGCGGCGGTGGCGGTGAGCTTCGGGAGAAGCCGTTCGAAGTGCTCTCCGAAGCTCCATCGCCCGTCCAGAGTGAGCCCTAAATACTTAAGGGCTCCCCGCACTGGGACCCTCTCGCCCCGGACGGGGATGATCGCGCCCCGGGGTGGACCCCTGCGGGGTCCGTGGAAGAGGAGGGCCTCCGTCTTCGTGACGGAGACCCTCAGACCCAGCTGCTCGATCCGGTCCACTACCAGCGACGTGCTAGTGGCGGCCAGACGAGCAGCCTCGTCGTAACTCCTTCCCCGGGCCGAGACGAGGGTGTCATCCGCGTAGCATAGTAAAGCCAACATCACCTGCTCTGGCTCCCAACAACCCGCATTGGACCAGCGTAGTGCAAAATGGCCCAAGTTACCCCATACGAACTCCTACAAACAATGGCTCCTGGTACCATGGCATCTGGTACATCGATATGGTGATCTTTCAGGAAACCTATGTCCGACAGTGGAGTATCGACTGATGATGATGTTACTTTAAATGGCGTTGGTATCGCTCTGTAGATAAACTGTTATTCTAAGAGGATAATGTAGTTAAATCTTTATAATCTCTAAACATAAGATTTTAATACTACAACTACCTTAATTTCACTACAAAGCCTTTCCACTTCAAGCACACTACTGCTTGGAGACAGTAATACCCTAGACGGTCACCAGCAATGAAATCTATCAGTATAACTTAGACTTTATTAAGTTACTTGATTGTGGTTGAAATTTAATAAGATAAATTACATAACATGAAATGGCATCGACAGCTCACTAAAATAAGCTAAATCTAAGTAAATATAGTTTTCGGTTACCATTGAAGTATATTTAGTGTGAGAATAGTTTTCATCCTTATTATAATTTTTAAGGATCAAACAAGTGATAGCTTAGTTTGTAGAGATCGTACAGCGATTTGCTTCTCAAAGCGATGTAAGTTCAATTCCCATTAAGTTTTAACTTCCGGTGAACGAATCCGACAAGTTTTAAAAGCTTTCGTGAATGTGTACTAACAGTGGAGGTAGGTCTCTACCGGAGACTGTTTAGGTAGATACCACTGCAGTTTCTATTTCTGCCGGATAATAGTGGTTTTAAGGACGTTGTATCCGGTGTAATTACTGAGGTGACCAGACGCAACATGTGTCTGACAGAGACGAGTGCAATGTGCTGCTGTGTATATCATTCTAACTGTCGACAGGTGTATTGTTTACCATCAGGTGACCGTCTCGCTCGTCTAGTAGCTTCTACAAACACTTGCTAAAGGTTATGTTATAAAAAAAGATCGGAAAAATCGTTGTAGATATCTTTACTCTCGCTTTTTCGGTGTCGTTATGTAGCAGTATCCCAACAGTGGGAACAATAGCAAGACTATAAGCAAATTGTCAAAAACATACGACAATAAACACTTGTAAGTTATAGTCCGTAGCTTATTTCAACCGCTACAGTTAAGTTGAAATAGTATCGACAAAGCTGACTCCATTCCGGGAGTAACGATCAATCAATTCCGTATTCCGGACATCGCTTCCATATACTGCCGTTGGTCAATTTACAAATTGGTTTCTGTATTTTGTATCACCTATATGCAGACTGGTGCGACCGGTCGAGAAGAAACCACAATAATTGACACCATTCCCAGCGTCCGTGCTCAATCACACACCATTTACGGCCTAATCGACTCCGCGGGGTACGGCGGAGTATCAGCGTTAAGAGTAACATACCTTGCAATAGAATTAAAGCTCGGAAAGTTTTTTTTAATAATAACAATTTGTTTTATATTCCAACTTTAAGTTACGATGCTTTTTCATACAAAATACAATAGAGGACGAATGATACTACGTTTCAGTAGACATCAACAGAGGCGGGATTAATCTTTTGACTTTACACACAATTGAGATAAAATCTCCAAACTTGCATGCAGCCTAATTTGTAGTATTTAAGTAAAATATGTATAAGTAATATAGATCTAATAAATGTAGTAATCTTATATAATAACAGAACAAAGTAATCTATAAGGTATATTCTTTTCTAAAGGACAAGCAACATCAAAATTGGATCAATGCAGAAAGCAATTTAAGTAGATATTATATATATATGAGAAAAATATTCTAACCATAGAATATAATAACTTCTTTTTAAGTAAAATATAGAAAAGATTGTTAAACTGAAGTTAATTTATGTTACAGTCTATTTCTTATGTTAGTTTCCTAAATTTTTTCTCCAAGCTTTTGTTTGGATGAAACAACTATTGTATGTATAAAATTCAGAATTTTTAATATTACCTTTTAGGAAATAAACCGGAAGCTTTTAATCATATATTCTGATATATGTTAGAAAATTTGTTCTACTTAAAGTATTTTAAATTTCGTTATATAAAAGCAGAGATCTGTTTATTATAGGTACCGTGTACGCAATGAACAAGAAGTAAAAGTTGTTTATTCTAAACTTTCAAAGTTAAGTTAAATTGATTTCTTTTAGATCTTTCAATGTTTAGACTAGTGTAATAAAGCCTAACCTTTAAGGCAGTGTTCAATTATAATCAGGGAAAGCCACTTTTTCTAATTCTCAGAACTTTACTCGAGAGTGACTCTATTAGAAAATGTTTACAACGTCTGCTAATATGGCAACTCGTTTGAAAAATGATTGAGTATATTTAGATCCAATCAAATGAAGCTCGTAAGCTACTTTAGATATTTATCTATATCTATTTAATCTGGCATACATTAGGATAGGTCTCTAGCTTCAGCCATATAGGTAAATACATCTGGAGTGACTCTATCTGACGCTAAGCAGCAGTCTACAAACATTAATAAATATATTATTAATAAACACTCAAAATTTTCACAGCAAGAACCTATTTTTTTTTTCATGGGGAGATCCTTCATTGGATACTCTGCTGCCTGGTCACCAGTAGACTTATGGCGGACCCTTATCGGCTAAAACCCTACGGTATCCTTCTCAAAACCCTTGGTCTGTTGGTTGCTTAGGAATTACAGGAATGCTAGCAAATACTTCCGCAGTTCCAACGGCATTGATCCATTACAAGATCTCTCCTCAGAGTGCAGCTGCTACTCCTCACATTTCACTATCGCACAGAAGTACACGCCACCTCGAGGCCTTTGATATACAGCAACGAGTGATCTCCGACTGCTGGAACCCTAGGCCCTTTCTTAGCAGGAGAGAGTTAAATCCATTTATCTTCACTGCTGATCAATTGTGGATTGATAGATGATGCGTCCATGATAGCCATTGATCTTGAAACATATTGGTTCCTCGCGTTGTTTTTTTATATTGTCGATTAAATGCTGATATAGGTAGTAAACCTAACATAGCTTTTTTTTTTACTTATTACTTCGAACATTTGTGGGCCTGGGCTTCGTTCCTTTGCTTTATTTATAGTTTTTAATTTCCTTCCTCGTTCGCGCCTTCCATCCTCTTCTGTTATAGCGTTCTCGTCTTCTATTCCCATCATTCTCATCTATACTACATCCTAATTCGTTCTTTCATTCTTCTCCTAAATGAGTTGAGCCACATATTTAACATACTACGGTTTAGAAACAACACGGTAGTCAAGGTAACGACAGCAATGTGCTGCAGTGTAAACATTTAAATCTCTTTATTCTGGGCACGCTGCTTATCATCAGTTAAATTTCTCTCTCATCCATCGCTTTATTATATTACCAAAAAACTTGGTTCCAATGGTTGTCTTAAAAGAGATCGCTTTAAGTGATTACTACTTTTAAGTATTATAAATCTGTTGTTTTTTATTCTATTCTATTACCTGCAGATCTAACGAGTACTTAATTATTGAATATGTCCCCTCACCGCAAGTGGCTTTGTACCAAGTCGGCTTCCACCACTCGAACTTCGGCAGTCGCCACGTGGTAGCCAGGAACACCAACGACACACTCATAGTGTGGGCGCCGAAACCAGCGTTGCAGAATTATAACTTCATACTGCAGTTCGGAGAGGCAATTATAAATCTGATAAACGACTACGCTTCCATCAATCGACCGTTGGTGTACGGACCGATAAATTTAGTAGCTGTACCATCAATCTTAAATGGATACGAGATCGGCAGCTGGAACCTCTTAACGATTGGGTAAGTGGTAGGTAGTTCAATTCATATTACTAATGCTTTCTGATAGAATCCAGATTACTATCCCATTACAAATTGCCGGAAGCACAAAAATGGTTATTTCAATGATCTGATAATAGAAGATGATGCATTCTAAACTGCATAACAGGGATAGAACATTTGATATCTAAATTCATGACGGCTTGAATATAATAAGAAATCAACTTGCTATAAAATTTAAGTAGATCCCGATAAAGAATTGTTAACATCGAAATTACAAACATAACAAATACAGCTAGTAGAGATAGATTCTTTTTATCTAAAATATCGTAGATTGCTCTTACAACGAAATTTAAGCTTTCGCTGTGCATCTTCAGAAATGTTCGAGGTCATGTGAAACAAGGCCGGTTGTAATATAAACATCGCAATTTTGTTTAACATTTCTGCTTCCAGTGTTCACTAGGAAATGGCAATCTTTGCACTAGCTCTTGAAATAGATAGTAAAGTATTATAATTTATATCTACATCGAAACCATGAGATAAATTTTGTCTGTAATTTACACCTGTTTCGTTATAACAACAAACATTTAAAGTAGACTTCAAATCAAATCTCTTTAAATAAACCTATATTCTTCACTTTAGGCTCCACTACTGGACCTAGACGTCTGGGAAGAAATGCCATTATGTTTACATAGCTAGTATATCAGAATGTAGTCTAGAGAAATTGACCGTATTTAGAATTCCTTTCCATAAAACAAAGTTAGAAAGTATAACAATCTATTCCAGAGACAACAGACTTGGATATATTCCGCAGATAACTAGCACTAAGCAGATGGATAAAATGACCTTTGAGCTTACCCAACAGCTGTGCAGGATTTGGTTGGGTAATCCGGGAGAACCGGAAAGGACTAGGTGGAAAGAAGAATGGTTCAAAGAAGGCGTGGCTACGTACTTAGCGTATTACTTCTTAGCGCAGGTAATACTAAATATAAAACAAGTACGCTAACGATGTAGTAATGTCATAATTTCCTCTTTTATAGACTGAGGATATAAACTCTCTCTGATGAAGAAAAAATGCTGAGTACAGGACACGATATCTGCCAGAGAAACGTGTCCTTCTCCTTGAGTCTTTATGTGTTCACCTATGTTTATGTTTAGGATTTATCACACATCTAATTTTAAATATTGGAGCTAACATGGTATACTTAAATTTTTCCGATTCTCACGTTTTCTGTTATTGTTTTCAGTACAACCATGGGGAACTTACTCCGGGTAATATCTGGCCTATAGGAAAATACGGTCTCGACATGAAGCACGAAGCGATGTTAACTGACTGGCATCATAGCACTCCAGCATTGGCAACTTTCAATAGAACGTTGGCCATCGAAATACCGACGAGGTACAAAAGCTTGGTGACGATGAAGACCGCTTCGATATTGTGGATGGTTGAGAACTGGCTGGGAGCAGATAAGTTTCACAAGGCTTTAGTTAGATACATCAATTCAAGGTAAATTGTTATAAATACAAATGAATCAAGATGTTATTTTTGTTCGCATAAAATGTTTCTATCGCCATTTATATGAATGGTCCCAATGTCTGCGCCGTCTTAGAACTCCACTGAATTTTGGGAACTGAGTGGAGAAATTTATCATTTTGTGAAGATTTATTTCTAATAATAAAAGTCTCTTGCTAAAGATTACGAAAGTGCTACAGCAGCGTCTGTTTTCGCTGTTAAGCTAAGCTAAAAGGCCTAATGGTTAGAGCGTGCGGCTTTCATTCCGAAGGTCGCGGGTTCAAACCTCGGCATGTACCGATGACTTAATATTAAAGTTATGTACATTTGTGAACTTTAGTTACAACAGCGAGATACAAAAACGGTGAAGGAAAACATCGTGAGGAAACCCGCACACTGATATCATCTTTGTGTGTGTGTGTGTGATGGTCCCAATAAAGTGGCAACAGGCTCGCCCCCTGTTACATGGGACCTAATCTGACCACATCTGGCGAAACGTGGGTGGTTTATTCACCTCTGCCTACCCCTACTGGGAAAAAGGCGTGACAATATAAAAAAATACTGTTTCCATTGGAGAGCATTGTAACACTAAAAATCAATATGTTAGAGATGATAAACATTCAATGGCTTAAATTATAGATATTAATCTAGAAAAATAACCAACTTCTTACTGTGGCAGGATAAACTTTTTGATTATGTATTCAATTTAATAAGGAAGAAAGAAATGTTTAGTCAATAGATAAAAAGAAAGAAAGGCATGTAATTTCATAAATTTATATCCAACAAAATGTCAACTTTTACTTTGATTTAATTATTTAGCTTGTTTATGGTTTATGCTCTAAAAATTATCATTTCTAGAATATTTTATCTATTTGTAAACTTTGGTCATTGTCATATATTTACTGCGATTTTTTTTTATTTTCCTTACAAGCTAGCGGTACATTCGTGATATCATTCACGTTGGTTATATTCCTAGAATGATGTCATATATATGTTATAATGTTTATACTTAGCGTAATTTAATTAGAAGTCACTGGGATAGAGTAATTGCTCATTTATAGGTCAAGACTAAATGATAAATGCTGGAAATAACAATATTGTAGCTGGTGTGAAGATGAAGACATGTTCGACGAATGTAGGTTCACTGTGGTTGGGTATTTGAAATATACAAGCTCGTAACATAAAGGAAACAATAAAACTTCTACTTAAATTTTCTATAGCTTTGTTAAAATGCTATTCTATACTTAAGTGTAGAATAAAAATAACGAAGAGAAAACTAAAGACTTGGGTTATCATATCAAAGATAAAGAAAACTATTTAGAAGAGAATGAGATAATCTTCACATTCTGTTACAGGAGAGGAAAATATATTTCTTTAGAGGACTTCATGATTAGCTTAGACCACGACACCGTTGAATGTTTACATCAATTCTTTAACGGTTCAACGGCATCCAGGGTCTTGAACTCGTGGTTCCATCAGGCCGGATATCCGGTTATTAACGTGCAAGTGTTAAGAGATCGTGAGCCTAACGTAATCCTTTTAAAACAGGTATTTATTAAGTCTTCTCTTCAAAGTTTAAAGATTGAGATATTTGCACTGTTTTTATATACAAAAACGCTCAGCCGAATCCTCAACGGTAACATCTATCTCTTGTTTAAATTTCAGAGACAATTCAGCTTCACAGATCTCAACCGCGGCGACTCCAATTACTTGATCCCCGTCTCTTACATCGTGCAGAACAATCAGAACTGCTTCAACTGCTACCAGCCGCGATTCACCATCGGCATGCAAACCTACTCATTCGGGGAAAATCTCAATGATGGCTGGATTATCCTCAACAGAAATGCTTCCGGTAATTATGCTTACTCCAGCGATTCTTTCACTGTTCATCGTTGCTATAGTAAGATAGTATAAATATAAAAACTACTATCATCATAATATAAATTTGCTGTCGTAATACCATCGCTGTGTTCTCACTATCAACATATGAGACCCTGGATATTCTGAGAGACCCCACTTCATCATACACGACCTCTCATTGACACTTAACACTGCGTGTAATCGAGTTCAAGTATTAGCTGGTTATAAATAAAAAAAATCTTCGTTTTGTTTACGCATAATATTCCAAGAAAAGAACGATTGATCTTGAATCTGACCTCAAAACGATGACGCCGGTTGTGTCATGATCCTTGGCCGCGGCGGAAATAGTGCGCCGGTCTATTTGTGGAACCCTTGTGTGTATTATGTGTGTGTGGACGTGCATGTGTGCGGCGACAATTGGACATGATACAGTTGTCCGGGAAATATACAAATCTCATTTTCGGTTCCGTCGGATTTCTAAATTGATGTATACTGGTGGTAGATCTCTTGCTTAGACTGTCTGTATACGTACTACCGCTACTACTATTTATGCGGCCAAATTGTAGAGTGCAAAAATTACCTGGGTTCCGGTTAGAGGGCGCTGTAGCTCGTGTAATACTAGGGTAGCGATCTCAATATCATCTTGTCATAATACGAGGAACATCCTAACTAGCATCACTGTCTATGGGTAGGTGTATCATTTAATGTCAGGTTCACGTTTCGTTCCTCTGATCGTTTTGTCAAATAAAAAAAAAGACATTTGACGCTTACGTGGTAGTAAGTCAGTACGTGTGCATAATCAATGTGATGTTGAATGAGCTGGAAAGTTCATATTTCTAACTATAGCTTCAAATACTATTCTTGACAGAAATGAGCGCTGTAGCGGTTTCCACTAAGACAGCTATCAATGTTTATATTAATATCAGTAAAAGTGTTAGATAATATAAAGGATGTACACTTATATCAAAATAAATAATTCCTTAAAATGTTCAATAAATAGGACTTAAAATTAGTAGGTAATATGTTATTATTTTACTGTAATGTTATTGCACGTCAGTTATATTCGAAACCGCAACCAGCAGTTCAACATACAAACCACGCGACCGCAGAGTCAAGTGGCCGTAAAGTATTATTTTATTGTCATTTCTTCATACCTTTATACTTAAATTATAAGAGTGATATATTTTAATTACAAATATATAGATAGATCTTCGGGGAGGCCAATGTCCAGCAGTGAATGTCTATCGGCTGATGATGATAATGATATGATATATATGATAAGGTTATTCTTTCAAAATATTTTGGCTTTTATATGTTGATATATCCACACATCATCAGCCTTTCTAAATCCACTGCTGGAAATAGACCTTCTTCGATGTCTTCCATCTGTTCGCATCCACCCACTTTGGACCGGAATTAAAGATGTCGTCGGTACTTTTCGAGAGAAAGAATCCTACACAACTGCGCCCTTTAGGCGGTCCCTACTCCAACACTTTCTTCCTCGAACGATAGTTATGGCTGGCCATAGCCACTTCTTCTTGTAAATTTTGAGAGCCACGTCTGTCTCTTAGACAAATGCCAGGCATTATTCACAAAATTAATTTATCATTGTCGTTTTCTTCTCAGGTTACTACAGAGTTAACTACGACACGTACACGTGGAGACTGATAGCGAAAACACTTAAAGATGATCGATACGCGATCGATGAACAAAACCGAGCACAGGTTAGTCTTCCACCATTACACTAACAAGAAAAGGATAAGAGATAATTGTAGATACAGATTCAGTAAACGTTGATTCAAAAGAGAGCATATTTATATCATTGTCATCATTTCTGTCTCACCATCCATTATTGAACAAGTATCAATAACTTACAAAGATAAGGGAAAAGGATTAAATTAAAAAATTTATTTATGAACCCCTGCAAACAACGACCCTTGATTTCCGGCGATGCGGGCAGCACACGACCGATCGATGTCGGTATTTTTGGAAGCGGCCTATGTCCAGCTGTGGATGTCTATTGGCTGATGATGATGAATCGTCATAAGATTAATAGCATCATGACCTAGTAGATGTTATTTGGTTAACCCGTTTAGTTAACTAAAATGTGATTTGATGAATTTGATATTAAACTGATCGTTCAACAGATAGTTAACGACGTGTTCGCGTTGTTCACCGCTGGTGACATAGATGGCGACACCGCCATGACAGTTCTGGATTATCTTGGCGAGGAGCTGAGCGAGGTGGTGTGGGCTGCCGCCGTCGCCGGTTTCGATCTACTGAAGACAGATGGCGCAAGCTGTCACATGACCAAAACACTGTACCGAGAATGGCAGGTGAATTATTCTCTACATATCATCCAAGAAAGGAAGGTGAACTGACTTGATGGTTACTGATACGTTTCGTTGCAATTTTCTCCTTTTATATATATATACTACGAAATATGTAGTGGACTCCTATCGTTTTAGACATGATGATGAAGACGACAATGATAATGGCAACAATATTTATGATGTATATATAAGCTTAAATGAAATATAATGGGATTTGAATCTTTCAGGAATTCATGAGGGGTAAGGTGTCGGCGTTATATAAACGCTTAGCGGACAGCAGGGACCAGAGGCCCACCGTCCGCCGCTTCCGAAGCGAAATCGTGGACTTCGCCTGCCGCGTCAGACACCAGCCCTGTTTGGAGCTCATGAGAACGATCATGTCCCATCCGATCGAGAGAGAGAGGTACCAAATTAGAAAAAAAAGATAGTAGTCAAATTGTTAAAAGGTAGTAATTGAAAAATTCTTTAAGATCAAAAGGTTAGTCTCTTAAAATGGGTTTAAAGTTTTGATCCTCACTACATAAGAACTGGTTATATATACCAAGGACTTATTTCTTTTACCTAACGGTTAAAAATATTGTAACAAAAAAACATTAAAATATATGTAAAGGCTTGGCTACACTGTCACAGTTTACTATTTGTGACGTAGCTTAATAATTTCGTAGTTGATGGAGTAGACCGTTAGATGGCACTAATTTACAAAAAATCTTATACTTTACTTATAGTTACTGATGTTTCATGTAGATACAATAAAAGAGGATTTTAATGCATTTGAATATTAATTAACAATAGTGCCAGCAAAAAAAAACAGTGGTCATTGGTTTTTCAGAATGAACCCGGATTTTCGAGAGACTTTCTACTATGTGATTCTCGACGAGTCGAACGCCAATTTCGACAACACTGGACTAGGCCGTTGGGAGCTAGAAGAGAAAATTATCGCTGAACATAAATTGTAAGCATAAATAAATAAACAAATCCCCTTATTGTTCCCACTACTGGGATTCCAGAGACTTTTCAAAATACAAGAGAGTATACATATATTATGGAACATTAAGTTGAGGTTATTGCTACGTGGGAGACGGAATTGAACTATGTAACATCTGGCGCAGGGATCGAACCAGAGACTTCAGTATTACTATCCGTTGTCAAAGAGGCAGTGGTAATTTAATAGCTTACCATGTTTTAGTAATTATGGAGGTTTCTATTTTGCAGGCGAGAAGAGAACAGGTTTTTATATAGGATACCAGTAGGGACTCCGCGGCCGCTCGAGCTCGTCAGATCCACAACGATTGAGGTAAGTAGTAAGTTAGTAAGTTTTTTTAAGTATGCAACAATTTCATTATTATTTGAACTATCTAAATATCAAGTTTTATCCCTTTTAGTTGCTTTTAAGAAAGTTTCTTTGCTCATAGAATCATTGGTTGCGCGTACTCATCAAGACATTGTACCAATTACAATTCCCATCATAATGATGGGAAATTTAGTAGTATTGAACACAATGGTGTTCAATACTACCAAATTTCATCTATTATAATTATAGAAGATATTCATAGAATATATGACTCAGCACGATATCTCGGAAACTATTAGAAGTAAACATTCAAAATTTTGGTGGAGATTGTGCTTCTGTTATTTAGGGGTCAGTTGAAAATGAATTCTACAAAATTCCGACCCCAAAATGAGTTGTGGGTGTTACGATCAGCAAAGCTGGCGAGGAAATGCTAGTATATAATATGTGTACTATACAAATATCTATTTCTAGATATTTCATAAATATACTAGAAGGATATCTTTTTTTTTTTTACGTCATTCCCGTGCGTATGGCGGGTCAGGGCTTTTATTTGCACTTTAAAGCTTTACATCACTTAACATTCTCATTGTCTTAAAACTAATTTCCTCATTCCTTCATCTTCCACTCATTCCTCTACCTTCCCATATTTCTCCTCCTCTTTTCTATCGCTCTCCATTCCATTTCCTTCTTTCATACCTCTCGCAGAGTGAAGACAGGATATCTTTAGCGGCGATCAATTAGCTTATTATGTTATAATATCATACATTACATCCGAACTTTAAAGCACATAAAATTGTTTCGTTCGGGAATAAGTTATAATTAAAGATTTTTAAAATTTAAAACTCTTGTCCACAGTTTTCAACATCGACAGAGTCAATCACCACCGCAAAAACGTTAGCAGCAGGCGCTGGAGGTTCTGCTAAGGTCACAGCAGGTACATACACAACCACTTTGATAATGCTGATACCTATTTTATTTAGATAGTATTTCGTATCGTCAGACATATAAATTTACTAAATAATAATTAACGTAAATAAGGAATTTTATATTGAATGATGTTTATAAGAAAGTATATGAGGTCAAAGTTTGTAAATCGTTCGTGTGTTTTTTGTATCAAACACTGCCTCCTGGTGGGAAGTGAGGGTCATCTAGTATGAGAAAGCCCTCTGAATCTCAAGTTTTTTTTAATATATTTTAGAATCAACAAAATATTTACATAAAATACAACAATTATTACCAGAAACTAGGAAGGTTTATCTGGATAATTCATCGTGGCGGCAGCGGAAGTTACATCCGGGCTGGTTTGCAATGACTTATCATTTTAGACTTCCTCGATGTGAACCCGAGGATAAAACAATATTTTGGATATCTAGTGGTCAGCTATACATAGTATTATATAATCAAAAGTTCTCGTACCATAAACGTTGTTGGTATAGCCATACATTTTTGGACTACCAAACATTAAGCTCTCATAACCGGTTCCGGTAAATGTACTACCATCACATTGTATCGCTATCTAACATTACAGAACTTTTATATTTCCTTTTCCTTCGTGGGATTGATGAAGCAACTTTTCTCCTTCAACCAAGTAACTAGATGAGCTGCACACTGTGTTCTACGCCTTGAGTCATAGAAATTCGAGTCTCTACCCCGACCAATTTTACTAGCTGCAGCGCCCTTTAAACCGAAATAAAGCAATCTTTACATATTACTGTTTGACTGTAGTAATAGAGGCTGCTGAAGTACTTAGCTAGATAACCAACACCAACAGAGACCTACCACCCGTCTAGTTTTTCTTAATTCGATTACTGTTTAATTTCTACAGCTTCAACCCTTGGAACACAGTGATGTTTGTATAATGTTAACTTAAAAAACTTGGCGTTACCCAACTCCATGGTCTTCGATACGAGAAGACTATTACTTATGTCTTGATAAATGTTCATTTATAACATCTAAATTATACTTAATAACTTAGACTAAATAATACAACCCTTTATAAGTGCTGTCAATAACTATGACCGATATCTCTGTTATGATGATATAGTAGTATTATTCTAAATTTATTATTAATCACATTCCTACTTTTGGCCTCTGTATTAGCCTTTTATTTATTGCTTTATCTACTAAGTTAATGTAAGTTTATATAAGTTGCACGATGTTTGATAGTTTGTCTTCGTTGCTTTAATTCATGACTCGAATGTATTTATTCTGAGCTCTAGTCATTATTTATTCTGTGTAATAATTTAAATTAAAATGTATACGCAAACTGTGTAATATCAATATATAATATTCGTGTTAATTAACATACGAAAAAAAATTTTTTTCTGCATAATAAATAAACTGAAACCATGAAAGAAGTTTTATTTTGAATTTCATGACAGTTGTTCGCGGATGTACTGTTCCCTTATTATATCTTTTGACACACATTCAAATAATTTCATGTAATATTAATCAAACAGAATTAGAATTTATTGATGGTTTTATAAATTTAAAAACTTTAGGGGGATCCCAATAGTTTCTCTCCCTATTTTTATTAACGACTAATGAAGCTTATTGTATGAACTATGTTTCAATATCTGAAAATGAAAGTACTGTTATAATCGTGTCCGCCATTTCAAAGATTATAACAAAGAAGATGAGAGAAAAATTACTTAAAAACCTTTTTAATATAAGTACACTTATTATCAGCTGATAGACGTCCACTGCTGGACATAGGAAAAAAATGTTTCTTATTATTCAACGAAATGTCAAGAGATTCACTTGATAGTAAGTGGTACGCCTGCTCATAGCAACGTGGAGTTTGGATGATATGTACAGCATCACATTGTGCTCGTCGCCTTAGATATATAATGCGTTGTCCTAGTACTCCGATAATTTCTCTTGTTACAGTGCCCTTCAAACCGGAACACGGTAAAGTTTGCTCACTACTATTTGCCAGCAGAAATAGGAGCTGCGGTCATACTTACTCAGGTTTCCGTCAACAAATAACTATCACCAGTAAATCTGTATGAACTAGATAGAAGCTTCATTTTTACTTATATAGTTATATTAGGTTGGGGAAAAAGAAATCCATTATTTTTTCGGTAGATGGCTGCCGTGATAAATTTCTCGTAAAGTATCGATCAAACAGTCAGATTTATGCTCGTTGGAAAGGTGACATTTCGCAGTAAAAAAATTCTTTTGCTGTTTTTTGTTTGGTGCATTCAGTTGTGAGTTACAGGATGTTAAAAATTGAAGTGAACAAAGAGAAAATTCGGTACATTTTACAGTTTTTCTTTGACAAAGGCGAAAATGCAAGCCAGGCGGCTAAAATTGTGAATGGTGTTTATGGACTCGATACTGTAAACGCCAATTATGTGCAATTTTAGTTTCGTAGATTCCGTTCAGGAATTTTTGATGTTAAAGATGCACCTCGCACAGGTAGGCCGGTCGCCGAAAATGTCGATAAATTCGGAGAAATGATCGAAATTGACCGGCATGTTAGCAGCCGTAACATCGCCCAGGAGCTAAAAATGGACCACAAAACAGTTTTAAACCATTTACATAAAGCTGGATTCAAAAAGAAGCTCGATGTTTTTTGCTCGAATTTCCATCTGCTAAGCCTTGGCCAAACGGAATGAGATAGACCCATTTCTTAAACGGATGGTGACTGGAGATGAGAAATGGATCACATACGATAACCGTGTGCGAAAACGATCATGGTCAAAGAGCAGTGAAGCACCTCAAACGGTGGCCAAACCAGGACTAACGGCCAGGAAGATTCTGCTGTGCATTTGGTGGGACTGGAAGGGGATTATTTATTATGAGTTGTTTCCATATGGCCAAGCACTAAATTCTGATATCTACTGTCAACAACTGGACCATTTGAAGATAGCAATTGACCAGAAACGGTCAGAATTGGCCAACAGGAGATGTTTCGTGTTCCACCAGGACAACGCTAGGCCACACACGTCTACAGTGACTCGCCAGAAACTTCGGGAGCTTGGTTGGGAACTTTTAATGCATCCGCCATACAGTCCGGACTTGGCACCAAGCGATTACCATCTTTTTCTTGCATTACAAAATTTCTTAGTGATAAAAAATTGGCATCTAGGGAAGATTGTGAAAATCGGGTACTAGAGTTTTTTGCAAATAGAGAGCAGGACTTCTACGAGAGAGGCATTATGAAGTTACCTTTAAAATGGCAACAAATCATAGAACAAAACGGTGCATATTTGACCCAAATCGGACAATCCGAAGCATGTTAAATAAAGTCCTGAAGTTCATATAAAAATAATGTATTTCTTTTTCCCCAACCTATTATTAAAATTTATGTGTATAGGAAAACAACTATTTTCTTACAATTCTATCATTTTATTAAAATTCTTATAGTACATATATTTTACATAGTGTAGAAAACTGTCGTAGTTTATATATTTAAATTACTTAATGTGTTATGATCTAAATTTGTAGCAAGAGGACGCGTTTGCTGCAAATTTAGTCAAAACACTTAAACTTTTAAGTTATATCTTATTTATAGCCGTGAGTGATGATACAATATAGTACCTATATATAATAACGTATACCTTAACTAATAAATTAATATTATTTCATAATTTATTGCCTAGGTAACAAACTTTATAATCATTAATACTAATTAATATGTAATGCGGTTATATTAATAAGATTATTCCTATGATTATACATGTAACACTTTGTGCAAATCTGACGTGATTATTCATACATTATTTATCATCTAAGTTTAAATAAATCTAGATATATTAGATACTTAAAATAAAATAAAAAATACTGTAAAGTTCACATCGATACCAGTTACAGCGAATGTAACGAGAAGTGATCACTGTACTTCGTCATTGTAAATATTTTGCACCGAAAACATCAAAAATAAACTTCTATAATTAAAACATGTTAACTGCGATGACACCTGTTTATATCTTCATCAAGAGGATCTTAGAAATATTCATAGATAATACAGAAAGTAGTTAAATATTTCGTTTCCTAATCAAGTTTCTTTACTGTAAATATCAAAGTAAGGTGCAAAATTATTTACATAGTTATCAGGTTAATAAAACTACAAATAATATCTAAACAGATAATACTGAGTTCCACCTAATAGTTAAACTTTCATATAAATTAATAATTATTAACTATTATACACTAGACACAAAGAATCTATAAATAATATATAAATTACAGTAAATTGATAAACCTAAAGAATAACTTATCAAACACTTCCGTTAATAAAAAAAACGTTGCTAGATATACTAAAATTAATACTAAATAGTAATTAATTATTAAACAATGTAATCATTAATGATAAAACAATTAGAAATGATGATGTGAATAAGGTAGTTGCATCGTTTTCATCTATCCACTCGTACACAGATTCGAGGTGCGTTGACTCCCAATTGGAGTTCTCCTTGACCAGCTCCACCAACCGCTCGGCGAAGCCTTCCGAATCTTGCAAATTGTTATTTCTCGAATCGATCCAATTGATGAACTGAAAGTTTTGATAGAAAACATATAAGATGACGGAGATTCCGTTCATCGAATATGTACGTTAAGAAAACCATGACCATGTGATATATCTTCATCATCATCATGAGGTGCTATCTTCGAACTTAACATTGATAGTCAATGAGAATACTATTTCAGACTTCGACTATTTCGTGAAACGATAAAATTGACAGCCAAAATTGTATACGCGTTTCAACTGAAACAAAGTAATGTTTGCACACTACTGTGCTTCAACTGAAACAAAGTAATGTTTGCACACTACTGTGCTTCAACTGAAACAAAGTAATGTTTGCACACTACTGTGCTTCAACTGAAACAAAGTAATGTTTGCACACTACTGTGCTTCAACTGAAACAAAGTAATGTTTGCACACTACTGTGCTTCAACTGGAACGAAGTAATGTTTGCACACTACTGTGCTTCAACTGGAACGAAGTAATGTTTGCACACTACTGTGCTTCAACTGGAACAAAGTAATGTTTGCACACTACTGTGCTTCAACTGAAACAAAGTAATGTTTGCACACTACTGTGCTTCAACTGGAACGAAGTAATGTTTGCACACTACTGTGCTTCAACTGGAACGAAGTAATGTTTGCACACTACTGTGCTTCAACTGGAACAAAGTAATGTTTGCACACTACTGTGCTTTAACTGGAACAAAGTAATGTTTGCACACTACTGTGTTTCCACTGGAACAAAGTAATGTTTGCACACTACTGTGCTTCAACTGGAACAAAGTAATGTTTGCACACTACTGTGCTTCAACTGGAACAAAGTAATGTTTGCACACTACTGTGCTTCAACTGGAACAAAGTAATGTTTGCACAATACTGCTTGGCGGTTGAAATAGACGCTGCAGTGATAATGATTTACCGATTTCAAAGTTTCTAGTAAGATTAGTAATTATTTGTCTTTACAAAGACAATTTAGGATCTATCATCATCAGCCTATAGAGATACTCCACTGTTGGACATACGCCACCCCCAAAGATCTCCTCGTCGATCAGTCTCGCGTTGCTCATATCCAGTGGATTAATTTAAGAATATAAATACCAGTCCTTACATAAGTGGAAATTTCATTTATAATATATATATATATATATATATATATAAACCGGTGGAAAGTGATCACCGACGCCCATAGACAGTCTTTACCAACATTTAATGTAATAATACGCATTTTTCTTGCAGCCACCACTTGTCATATTGGTGTATTATATAAAAGTCTCTACATTACATATATGTATATATAGTCTTCATGATATATATGTTGCCTGGATATCACAATAATCAACTAATCTTGTAAGCTGATGTCACATCCGTAGAAGTGTAACTGTGTTTTCAGTGCTATGTTTATCGATGTTTATCTATCCAGACAGACAGTACCTGACATATTTTTTCGGGCGATATCAGTTCACTAGATCATGATAATTTTATCGAATATTGGATGCTGCTTACTGGTGGCAGGTCCCTGTTGTGGAATACCTTCTAAGTAGGTACCACCACAACGCCTATTTCTGCCACCAAACAGTAGTGTGCAAACATTACTGTGTTCCGATTGAAGGGCACTGTAGCTAATAAAATTACTGGGGTAATGATACGACCTTACGTCTCAGACGACAAGTGCAATATGGTGCAGTGTATAACGTTCTAACTAGCGCCACATTACTATGGAGGGCATATCACTTACCATCAGGTAAAACCGATTGAAAACGCCAAGTCTTATTACGATGAACTAAATACTTACATCAGTAGCTAAATTTGGATTGACCATGTTCTCGGCTAATGTTGATATTACTTCTTCCAGCTTCTCTGGACCACCGTACCTAATTAAAAAAAAAGTTAAATAATATAGAACCTATGTATATATTATATATATTAAATATTTAACTAATAAATGTAGTGTTTATTCTGTTGATAGATTTTGTCGGGTGGTAGGTCTCTGTTGCCGGAGTCCGCCGATTTAGGTATCACCACAGCTCATATTGCAGCCGACAAACAATACTGTGTAAACTACTGTATTCCGGTTTCAAGGGCGCTGTAGCTAGTGAAATTACTCAGGTAACGTTGCTCAACATCTTATGTCTCAAGACGATGAGCATGATGTTCAGTGTGTATCATTCTAAGTGGCGCCATATTATTGTGGGCAGGCTTATCACTTAACATCACGTGAACGTCACTCTAGCGTCGCTTATTTACATACAAGAAAGTTAATAAGTGATATATTAATACAAACATAAAATTGAAGTAAACCTTTTGGAAATAAAGTTCTAAAGAATAACAAATTGACAGAAGCTATGACACAAAATGGAGATTTAGAAGAATGACTAGGAGAGTCCATTCCAAGTAAAGATGGGACAATATCTACCAAGAAGAAGAGAAGCTTTTTTTAAATACTTGTAACAAAAATGAGGTAGGAAGTATTAACTGATCAGTTTAGTAATTTTTTTTTTCACATATTTAATGAAATAACTCATCATAATAAAAAGGTGTTTGTTGGGATGATAAACACAGCACCACATTTTAGTCACCGCTTTAAGACAAAAGAGGCTAAAATAATAGTCTCGTTGCTATACTAATTTAACCAGCTAAAACGCCCTTCGAACCGGGACGTTGTAAAGTTGACACACTGCTGTTTAGTGGCAGAAAGAGGAGCTGTGGTGTTTAAAGCATAGGTTCTCAACGGGGATGATGAAGATTAGAGAGAGAGGGAGAATTAATTTGTGATTATTAATAGATAATAGACAGACATTAAATTAGTTTTATTAACAATTAAGAGAAAGGTTGTATTTTGTTTATAATTGCGTTAGTTCATAATAACTTGATAGTCTATGGTCTGTAAGGTCTAGTAAACCCTTTTCCGTCATTATTTGTTTCAGTTGCTATTTGTAGTGTATTATTAAAATACGATGTTTATATACTTTAAATATAATATTAATAAAAATTCTTAATATAATAGATTAAATAATTAAAATAAATCTAGATCTTTTAATGCTTACATGTTCCTTATTTCGTTAGTTCGCAAAGCGATGAAGTTGAGAGCGACCCTGGCGTTCTCGTGGCTGCTCTCAGCGACCGCTTTGAATATTCTCAAGTTCTCTTCTGTGCTGTAAGGTCCGTTAGCAGCGATCGTCTCTTCTAAGAAGCTAATGGAAAGAATAGATAAACGTTTCGTAAGTGTAAGAGGATGAAAATTAACTTAAAAAAACTTTTTTTACACATCTACATATGAACAAACGAGGCTCTGGCTCCCACCAATCCGCATTAGGCGGATGAGGTGGAAAATGGCTCAAAACACCCCATATAAATCCCTACCTGATCGTGTGAGAATCTTTGGGAGCTGCCTATGTCCAGCAGTGGACGTCTATGTGATGATGATGATGACACATTTATACTTAGTATTCCCGGCAGATTTTACTAATAAAAGTAATTGTGATATTTTTTTAATAAAATAGCCTTCAAGGGATATAGCTATATATATATATATATATATATATATATATATATATATATATATGACTATTACTATAACTAAGAAAGGTTATAATTTTGAGTTTTTATTGAATTTATTATACACAATTTACCTTAATTTTCAATTCTTGGTAGCTAGTCATAAATAAAGTCAACAGCTACTATAATACGATTTAAGCTTAAGTTACTAAAACTGCTTTAATTCACCTCTGCAACATTTATATGTAACTAAGTATTGTCTTTTCTTAAAAGTCCACCGAAAACTTGCTTAATTTTAAGTTCATAATACACCTCAATGTTAGTAACAAAAGTTCGGTTAAGTTGCTTACTTATCTAAAGTAATTTTTAGTCTAAACCTTCGACAATTTTGTATGCTAGATACTACTTAAATCAAATATTCGTTTAGAATAAAATGAAACGAAGTGTATGGAATAAGTATATTAGAATGGTGAACATAGCACCAGAAAGCGTCGTTTTGAGACATAAGATGTATCGTTACCACGGTAATTACACTAGCTACAACGTCCATCAAACCGGATCACATTTATACCTGTATATTACCATTTGGTGCTAGAAATAGAATATTCAATATTACGAACTTAGACGATCTCCGACAACGGAGGCTTACTATAGACGTGATATCGTAGATTTACATATTTTTTTTTATCAAGACACAACTGAAGTAACTAATAAGAGTATTAATGTATAAAGTTTGTAGGAAATCACTTAC
This sequence comes from Troides oblongomaculatus, assembly GCA_029032895.1. Lineage (NCBI taxonomy): Eukaryota > Metazoa > Arthropoda > Insecta > Lepidoptera > Papilionidae > Troides > Troides oblongomaculatus. The sequence continues at coordinate 1,783,970 of JARDWC010000432.1, read as the reverse complement.
TTCCGGATAAAGTTTGCGTCTTGAGAACAAGCCAGCGATTCTAAAATCACGAGCCGCTCATAAAGCGACGGCTCCACATCAATGCGGTCGTACAGAGCTGCTATAACTTCTTCGTCTCCCTCTCTTACCATTGTACAATAAACTGCCGGTCTTATATCTTTTGGTATGTTAGGATTTCTGTATATACAACAAAAATGAGTATTTACAAACGGGTGATTATCAAACGAAACTCTATCATCTATTTCATCATCATACATTTCTGCTGTAGAACTAAAATTATGTTCAGTTTTAAAGTAAACAACAACTTAACTAGTCAAATCTTCAACCATTAAACTTTACTTATTAATTAACAACTTCTTTCCTAGCTATATATTAGTTTTGATGTACAATTTACAATAATAGAGTTTATCATCCATATTTTAATAAATAGTACTATTCAGATATAAAAATGAATATTCTTGATACTTGTAACACTGGTTTCGTCTGGTGCATTGTAGCCTCAAAAGTGTTTTAGAAATTATTTTTTAATAGTACTATTGAGAAATGTATGGAAAGCGTTTATTAATATGATAATACTTAAATATAAAATTGTTGTATATATGATCATTGACTCACACGAGCTCGCTGTCGTTGGGATCGTAGAACAAGTCGATAGCGGTAGCGACGCAAGGATTGTAGTTGGCTTTGCAAACGTGATCCATCACCAAACCTCTCGTCAGGGACACCATTGACGGTTCGATAACACTTTCCGGTTCGAAGCCAATCTCCTCCTCGAAGGCCACAATAATTCTACTCACCATCCGCTATTTAAACAGTAGTTTCGTTAAAAAAATATTTAATTAAGAGCAATTAGATAATTAAACTCCTCCTGAGCCCTGATTCTTGAGAATGTAATAAAAAAGCAAAGCGTTCCTACTTAAGATTTTTACTTAATAATAAAGTAACCTCTGTTTTCATATATGTATTGTTTTATATTCATTATTCATTTCATTTATTTATTATTCATAAATATATATATAGTTTTCACATGATAAACTAAAAACTAAAACTTATTCATAATTGAGATTAGAAAAGTCCTAAGAAGTCTGAAAAGAATTGAAGTCATGATTTAGACTAATTTGCTAAGTCTGCTAATACGCTTACCAAGTAAATATCCTCATCTAAATCATTATTGTCATCAACGAGCGCCATGAGGTGTTTCCTCAAAAAGTCTATATTCCTTAGATAGGCTCTCCACACTGCATATTCGTCTTCGTGTTCCATCGTGAGCGCTATCCTTAACGCTATATCATAATCGAGCTTCCCTGCTCTCGCTAGATTCAAAGCGTCATCTAATAACTGAAATTTACAGATTTAAATATAAGTTTGTTCTACTTTTCAAACTTTTGTAAATTTAGCTATTTTTGTATCACGAGTAAAAATATTTGACTTTGGCAACAAGTAGTTAAGGACAAATTTCATTCATGTCTGTACATTGCCTTTATTAAATCTAAAATATGGCGAATTCATTGGAACTTTAACTATCTACCATATTATGTTTGTAATTTTTACAGCATCTACGATATCGAAGATTAAATGTTCTGATGGTATAGTTATTACATATTACCGCTTTTAACAATCGAAGCTTATTAGAATGAGCTTTCTGTGACTAAACGGCGGATAAATAATAATTATGTTGTGATAAAATCAAAGTTAGCCAGATCTTGTTCATATGCAGCTTAAGTGTCGCCGATAGGTTATTGGTTTCTTGAGTAACAGTGTCAGCGAATGGAGTGAAGTTGCAGGGGGAATCGAATAGTCTATATACAATGATACCATGAATGCAGTTATCATTGATAAATTCAATTTCCATTACAGTTAAACATTGATAATAATTAGAAAATTTTAATGTAAATAGAACAGCAGTCAATTCTGTTGACTGTCGGACTTTTACTACTATTGAATATTCGCATAATTCACATAAGCAAATAATATTTCTAAAGTGTTCTTATAGCATTCATAAACATTATTATTGAAGTCATCTTTAATGTTTTCAAAACATTAAAAAATTAAAGTGTTAATTTAAAAGTTGTTGCTTAAATTTAGTGTTTTCCCCGGTTTGAATCTCTGTTACGCTGGTAATGGTGTGAAGGAGGCGCTTCAGTAAATCTCTGTAGTGTTGGATAAATAATGAGTATCACTTACGCTGGCGCGGTTCAACGGATGTATATCTTCTCTGCGCTCTGGATCTTCAAGAGCATCTATTATTCTCTCCCAAAGATCCACATCATAGTTCACACGGTAATAACCTTTATATTGGAATAAAGAAACGATATTTTAAATATAAGACAATAAAATTAACAGTTCCTTATGATGTTCTACTGCTGAGATTGTGCCCTATTTATGCGCTTCGTTTACCAGTTGCTAGTTTATTAGATAAGAAAATAAACTACATATACTAAAACAGAGAACCAGGTTCCAGTTGAAATATTTCTGTGATCAGTAATTACTAGGTAACGATACGTATTTCTTATTATTGGACGAAGACGAGAGAGGCATTTACCCAGTGGTAACTGATACGCCTATCCATAATAATGTGGTTCTAGTTATCATGATATGCATTGAACCACGTTATGTTTGAGGCTTTGAAATTTTTTGTCTTATTACCCCAGTAACTGCACTAACTACCTTCTTACCTATGTAGACGATCTCTGGTATCATATCATACATCAATAGTGACGAACAGTTGTTTTGCAAAGGTATTAACTAGTACGTCATTGTTTAGATCATATGTACCAGAAACCAATAGAACGTGTGGCTACATCGGGAACTTAATTGCTCACCTTGGCCTTGAATATTAAATATCACCCAGTCATCAGCACCAATTTCTATGTCCAGGGTTTTCGTTCCATCCACAACCGTTGTGGGGTAAATGCTGTCGCCGTCGAAATTCGGACTGTTGCTTGTTGCGTATGTCAAGGGGATGATGTAATTTCTTTGCTCAGCGGGTGTAAAAGCAAACCGCTCCTGAAAATATAGCAGGATGTCTTGCAGTTGTTATAACAATAATCACGTGCAAAATGTTCACAATCAAGTTTTTATACCTTTTCAAAGATATCTTTATGTGTACTGTTATAAATCTTAATATGTTCAATTACGTTAAATTTTTTTGTAAGAAAGTGAAAAATATCTTGTTTAGGATATTTACATTCTATCTATTAAACATATACCATTCAATCAAGGCGAGTAAGTTCATATCGTCGTATTAAAACAAATCAATTTCCTTCCTTTATTTTTATTACACAATAGGTCTCATGAAATAAATAATTACCTGTGTTATAAGAACACCTCCTCGCCTCAAACCGACGTTAATTGTGGGATAGCCTGTGTTCTGAAGCCACGTGTTTAAGAAATCCGGTATATTGTTAAAGATTTCATTACCTTCGAACAGCCAATCGCTATTGATAGCATCATAGAAGTCCAAAGTGTTCACAGTTTGCAAAGCTCTGAGAAAGAAACATGTTATTTATTTTCTTTGTCCTATAATTGCCGATAATTTATCTTATAGTAATCAAAGTGACATCAACCTTAATTAAACTGTGTTAACGCTTTGTATAAATAGGGATTTATGTGTGCCTTCTTAAAACAATAAACAGGCGTATTATTATTAAATATAACTAACTACAAAGTAAACAATATGTTCGTTTGCTAGAATATAGAAAATTATTTACATAATCCAAATGAAATATTGTTAGTAATCAGAACTCATTAGTTATAAATCAACAAAACATTGCAAGAGACTGTGTGAAATATGGTCAGTACGGAACTGACCACTATCCTCTACTAATTGGAAAGACACCTTAAAAGGAAGATGACGATATAAATGAAAAACCCATTTTACATGGTTCAGTATTTAAAATGGTGATACTAACGCAAGTGGCAAATTGCAAAGACCTTACTAGGTCGGAAACCGATATCAAAGGAATCGCTGGGAATCACTGGACTCAAGCACCGTAAATCCGTGACGATCAACATGATCTCAACCGATGGACGTCTACTGTTGAGAAAGGTTTCTTCAACACTATTCACAAAACCCAGTTTTGAATAACTGACATGAGATCTTTTTCAACAGAGGACGTCCATCGGTTGATATGATGATGAAGAACAAAAATGAGACTATAGAATGTATACAAACGTAGGAAATCGCCAGTTTGTTTTCAGTGCATCCACATCAGACGATTCTTTTAAGATTTATGTTAACTTTAATTAACATAATCAAAAATTTACCTTCCGTTGAGAAGAACTGTAGCGCCGGTCTTTACAAAATCATCTTCCGCACCTCCGAGTGCCAATCTGAGCATTCTCAACAATGCTGGTGCTTTATACTTCAATAAGCCGTTCGTATGATGTCTTATGTCTAATTCGTCGAACAAATTTTCAGCAGGCTCTATGCGTTCGCTGGTGATATAAGCGTCGCGGAGCAGACTCTCCTGAATCACTTCTGTTACGAACAGAGTGTTCACATCCAGCAGTGCATTTTCAGTATCGGGGGGTGGTTCTTGAAACTGAAAGGTAGATTATTTGCATTGTAAATATTCAAACTTCACATACTATGACAATTTTTAGTAGAGAAGAACGGTTACATACAACTTGAAAAGAATTCTATAAACAGATACTTTTTTGATTTCATGGGCAACTGGTGACGGACATGGTACAGGTGTGATTTTTTTCCACAAAAATTTAAAAACAATGTTATTTAGGTTACATATTTTTATGAAAATTCAAAGTAATTTATAATCAAAACAGAAGATACAGAAAATATTTGATGTAAAGAAATAAGTGGTGGCAGAGATTACAAAATGTACTTCAAGATCAATCACCATCATCATTTCAATACTCGCTGGACATAGATGAAATTTATAGGTGACAAATTGCAAATATAAAACGATGAAAAACCTTTCTAATTCCATGTACAAGTTTTTTCAACTTACATCTTTAAGCACTTCGTAAGCGACGTAAGTTGCGAAGCCGCTGGTAATCCATTGGTGGCGCCAATTCTGTGGGTGTATAACGTAACCGAACCATTGTTTCGCCATCGCCTCAGCTATCTTAGTCAGTCCGAGCATTCTCTGCTTAACTGAGTGCACTGACTCCATGAAAACGTATGGTTCCCTATAAGTAGGTTTTATAGTTAACTAACCTAACCAGTTAGAACATATTTGAGATGTGTTTATAGTGTTTGTCTACACTGAAATTCAACACACTGAAGTCTGGCTTTACACCAAGTTTATTAATAGATCCTTGTAAGAATCTTTCTACATTTCCATTAAAAAAGTTTGTAATTATCAAAGGTTTCATTTGTTTTTTATCATTTATAAGTACACTGATTAATCTTGTGCAAAAAACTAAAGGTTAGACAATTACTCACCAAATGCATACCGTAGAAAGGGCGTACCAATCTCTGTCCGTGTCAGGTAATGCTATGACGTTCATTCTGCCATTTTGATTAAGTATTATGTCAAGATATGGTTTACTTGTCCATTCGTTGAGCGCGTGGTAGTAATGGTTTATCGCTATCGAAGCCTGCGACTCCTGATTCGTGACGCCGCTCCGGCTGTTCAGTACAACGTTTGTTGTGGGGAAATAAGCATTGTTCATATTGTGAGCCACCATCCCCCATAAATGCGGCGGACCTTGTAACGGCCTAAACTGAGTTCTGTTTGAAAATAAAAAAAATATTAGTCGACCTCTTAGTTGCTGTCCTCTGCACTACATAACATATTTTACACTAAATATAATAATACATGTATTTATAAATATTTGTAAAAATTACTATTCTCTGGAGAGAAATCTTTTGGTTGTGAAACTAGATCTTAGTTAATACTTGGCAGTTGATTAATAGAGTCAAATTGCTTAAAAATCGTTAACTGTTCTGATTGAGTCGTTAAATGGTTTTTAATTAATAATATTATAACTCTTTTTATACTCTCAGTGAATTGTATGTAAAAATATAATATATATATATGAAAATAATGTTGATAATACTCACTCACTGTTTTCTTCTAACATTGAATTCATAACTATGTTGTCGTATTCCACGTTGTTAATCGTGAAACTTATGATAGAAGATTCGCTCGGTTCGTCAACACAGGGAAAAACGCTTCTTGCCAAGATCGGATGAAGATTCATCGCCATATATGTCCTAAAAATTTTAAAATGTATCATCATCAAATCAAGTGCCTTATGTTTTCAAAACATTTGCATAATCTGGTAATTTTGTTAAAGTAATCAAAAGGATAAATAGAAAACATAAATGACAATTTGCAATATTCTTCGAATTCTTTCAAACAAAATAAATGGGATTAAATCAAACATTTGTATAAAGTAACTAAAATATCGGAAGTTATTGGCTGCGGGCAGGAAGAACCTTAAGAGCTTATACTCGTATTCACAATACTTCCAGCTGAGAATGATGATAAATAACAGCACAAAGACAAATTAGATAATATCAATAAGAACAGGATACATTTTTACATATCACAAGTTTAAATACATTGAGTAAATTTTCAGTTACATTAATATCTTTTAACATAGAAAACGTTGAACATTACGTGTCATCGTAAGTTCCTTCGTAGAATCCACGACCATTTTGAGACAGTTTTCCACTGTACTCAATAACTACTACTAAAATTGAAGCCGTGCTTGAAGGGGAAATTTCTAATATTGTATCACGGTGTCTAAATTCCGTATCTCGAAGATTGGCATCATTGAATATACTAGTCATAACTTTCTGTATTTCTAAGCCTTGAGCATAGAGCTTGAGCGGGTCATCGCGATTTTCTTCTAACCGAATGTCCATTACTGTCCTTCCATTAAAGTTTTGTCCGTTAAAATTTAATTCCACGGCGTAACTTCTAATATTCTGCCCAGGCCTGAATTCCCGTACAAAAGAATTTGTCAAATTTTCAACATCTTCGTCGATAATTTTTTCTTTAAAAATAGATTCTGGGATATTTTCCTTTGTGATAACTTTTTCGCCTTCGACGTCATCTATTAGCTCAACATAATTTTCTTCTAACGAGAATTCGGAAGTTTCTTTCAGTAGTTCATTTGACTCAACAGTAACATCACTGTTCGCTATATTATGTTTTATAGGTAAGGATAGCACAAACACTTTTAAAATAACTATATTGAGAAACAGTGTGATCTTCCATTTTCCCACGTTCCGAGCCATTTTTATCGTGTTAAAAATGGCCGGTCACTTTGAACAATGTTCCATGCACTCTTTACACAAAAGAGCGCGCAAATAAAGAATTTAACTTTATAACATATCTCCGAGAAAGATAATGTCACTAGTTCCGATCAAAAGAGATAAATATGAAGCACGCAGAACGAAGTATTGTTACGTAGATCAGGCATTGTAATAATAACGATTTTTTTAATAAAGAAGTAATACATGTTGCGTTGACAATGAAGCTGCTGATTTTTTTTTTAATTTATTTATCTATGTAAACAAAACACGAATCATGAAGGTACAACGACTAGGTGTTAAACAAAGTAGAAGCTCTTTAAAACAAAGGTTTTTACATATATCTCGTTACCACAGTAATGAGTCAACCTACCGTAGCCTCTTTAACCATGAACGGTAATTGGCGCTCTTACTTGGTATTATCTATCTAGATCTTTGAAGGTGTAAAGGGGTTCTACACAACATATCACGGGATTCGAGCCAATCTCATTTACTCGTGGTGCATCCTGCTAATCAACGGACGTGGCTCTAGCGTCCACCAATCCGCATTGGGGGTCTGCGTGGTGGGAAATAGCTCAAATCCCCTCAAATGCGTCCCTACAAACGACGATTCCCATTGCCTGGTGGTACCGGAAGCTATGCTGACTGTGACGGACGTTGGCGAGGCGCCGGAAGTAGATGTGCTAAGAACAACTCGGGACCGATCGATGTGGAAATCTTTGAAGGAGGACTGTGTCCAGAAGTGGACGTATATCGAATGAGGACAATGATCTAGATCTTTATAACAAATGAAACCTATCACCCGTTTTATTATTATTCGTTATTAATATAAACATATAAGTATATTAAAGATTAGTAAAGAATCATAGAATAATATCTAATTCTATGTTTCTTTTATAAACGAAAATTTGTGTTTCTTAAATTCTAAGAAATTGTTCACATTTGATTTCCTTATCAGCAACCCACATTCCGTCATCTCATGTTCGTTGACGTTATCTTGAATTCTCTGTAGCTTTTATCGATTTTATTAGTCCCGGCCGTCACATGGGCTCCAATACATTTTTCAATATTTCGATGTCATCGAATCTATATCAAAGCGTTATATAATTGCGAAAATGTATCCCACTAAACTAATTTTAATTCTTATGAACTATTGTTAATTTCTTTCACTGTTGGTAGGTCTCTATTGCCGGGACCGCATAAGTAGGTATCATCGCAGCGCCTATTGCAGCCGACAAACCGCCCTGTGCAAACTTTACTGACTTCCGGTTTGACGGGCGCGGACTCAACATCTTAAGTCTCAAGGCGACGAGCTCAATGCGGTTCAGCGTATACCATTCTGACTCGGGCCACGTTGTAATGTACAAGCGTATCACTCACCGTCAGGTGAACGTCCGGTTGATCTCGTCTTCGTCGTATCAAAACGTACTACAATTACGAAACTGTCACTGTCCACTTAAGATATTCAATCATTTAATTAATTTTAACGAATTTTGGTATAGATGTATCATGATTAAAAAGATCTTCTCTTTTCTATATCATGTAAGAATATGATAAATCATAATACATTGTCTAGATAAAAATTATAGATGTTTTAACATTCCTAAGATATAGAATCAATCTTGTAAAAATTCCCGGCCGGCGGAACTATTGGATAAACAAAGAAATTTTTTGGATTGAATTTCTACAACAATATTTGATTTGAAAACGAAAACTATAGCAACGTAATATATCTATCAAAATTTAATAATAGCCTATGTAGTTATTACTGGAAATATCATGGAAGCTTTAAGTTTAGAAGTGGACATTAATAGGCTAGAACGAGGAACCGGCGCAGTACCTGATATACTCATAATAGTCTTAACATTGTTCTGTATGCATACAAGTTATAAAAATTTTGCTAATACCTACTTCTTTCTAGGGCTTTAAAGGAGCATCTTCATCTTGGTAAAAACTTTTAAGTAAATCTATGGCTTCCGGTCAATTATATCAAACATCAGATTTTCTTTTAATTTATTTATTTTACTCACCTCAGTATTACCTTTACACCTAACTTGTTTAATTTTAAATAAATAATACTCACTCATCGTTACCATAGTTTCCGATGTAAAGACCAGTGTTGATATTGTTGACAGAACCTCTGTATGAAATAACAAAAGAGTACAGTCTTGATTCAACTCCTGGTCTAATCGTCAGTAATCCATCGGCAACATTAAAATTCTCAACTTGGGACAAGGTGCTACCACCACCGAACGAAAATTCCACATTATCAACCGTTAACTCATTTACTTGTAAGACAACTTCATCGCCTCTCGTTTCTACATCCTCAATTATAACTTGAGCCGTCAATTTACCATTAAAAGTTTCATCGTTGTTGAAATCCAATTCTATATTATAATTGGCTACTGACATTCCCGGTCTTATTTCATTCTTGGCGTTCATCTCGGCATTTTCTATTATGTCTACTTCAGTCTTTGCTATAATATTATTATCACTTGTGTTAGCCTCTATTACAATATTTTCTTCAGTCACTAAATCTGGCGCTTCGACTATTTGAATGTTTATCGGTAAAGTTGTAATTATTGAAATAAATGAAATAAAATACAATGTCCGTATAACACTCATATTGATTATTTAAAAAAAATATTATAAGATCTTAATAAACTTTGACGTCCCTCACATGATGTTTGATAATAAACTATGAGAGGAGAGATCAGGTTGTAAGTATATATTTATTGGATAGGGTTTTTCTGCAGATAATGCTAGATACCTGTACACTTGCCGTCAAAATTTTATTCACCTAACATTAAAATTTATAAATTATATTTGTGTACACTTTTGTTCAGCTCCGTCATGCACACATATTTGCGTAAAAATCTCACCTTTGACAACTAATAGAAGAAATCTCTATAAGAATCAAATAAAAAAATATGAGTGTAAATTTAAGAAGAAATATTTAAGCTGTTATAAAATGTGTTTAGTTACATTCAGGAAGAAATTTATTGAAGAATATGTTATAGATTATGATAACCTAGAAATAAATTTACTTCTACGTTTCGAAAGAAAGTACACAAGTTTTAATGTTGGGTAAAATACTATATCGAACAAAGTCCGTTAATCCGTACGTACGTCAACTGCTTAGTAGGAGTCTGGACTCAAATCTAGTGCTTTCAATGATCCCCACAAGGCATAGTATAAAGTAATGACGATGATATTTCTTACTAAAACTCATTGTTAGCCGGGTAAACCTGAAAGGTGTATGGATTAATATAGAAAAAAAATCATTGTTACGACCATATTTATCTTTTACCACCAGATGAACATCTTCCACGTTCTTTAAGGTTGTCGTGTACTAAAAAATATTTTCTTTATTTTATTGGACGGTTTTATTGTATGGAAGTGTAATGTCTGTTTTAAAGACTGAATCTCTCCAAGTGTGACTATACGCAAGATATCCGATAATACCTTATCAAGTGGGATAGTGCCGAATTGTGACCAAAGCAGCGAGTTAAGGTTGCATTGCATATGTAGTACGAACTGTAGTCAGTGATCAAGCTTAGCACCGGTCGTTCTCCAGCTGATTATGATGATGATGATGACGCCATGTTTATATTATAGGGTTGTTAAGCTTGTTTGTACGCCGCAAACCTGTGTTTCAAGTTCTTTTATTACTGCGTTTAAGGATAAGGAAAAAAAATATTGAAGCATGAAGGTTGTATATTTATTGACTCCTTCATTTATTAATTATCAAAGGATATTCGTGGCTGTATTAAATATAAGAAGACAAAGGTTTTTTATAACACTTTATTCAATACATTATAAATATATTGTATTTTACATATTAATACTTTGATACTTAAATTGTACTTTTTTAAATATATTTGGACCCCTTACAGCAAGTATTAAATTTTTCAAGCCGTCTTTTCGTTTAGTTATATACATTTTATATGTTTAATATACAGATGTTATCTAATATAGAGTTAAATACTATTTAAATTAAGGGTATATTGTAGGAAATAGCACAGTCAGCCTCAACATATCCGGCAAACGGTGGAGGGGAAGATCAAAGTTGAGATGGCTGAGTGTGGTGACAAAAGGTATGATAAGCCATGATCTCAAAGAAAGCGATGTCCCAAATAAAGTGAAATTGAGTGAAAGAAGTAAGAAAGAAGACCCTGTCATAAGACGGGACAAATGTTAAGAAGAAGAAGAAGGGTATTTTGCTATAATTTAAAACATTTTAGTTCGAATATTCTCATGAAAGCTGGTTAGTATTTCAGAACTATAAACACTACTATATTACAGATCAGATTAAGTCATTACATTCATAAAAAGTAGTTGTGCTTAGAAACTAAGTTAACATAAAGCATGTTAGATAACGTTATATATATTAGTTTATAATTTAGCATTTTGAATTACATATTAATGATTGCGATGATAATAGAGATAAAGACGATTAGACTTGATGTCAAAGCGCTGGCGCTGTTTCGGAAGTTGATGTTCAGCCAAGAGTTGACTGTTCCGTAGTTTTGGTTACTCCAAGAGATAGAGGCCTGGATGTTCTCCCTGATGGCGCCGATTGCGGCCAGTTCACCAGCGGAGAAGATCGATTGGTGACGATTGAAGAAAGTGTCAATCTAAAAAATATATATCAATGTACAATAAAACAGAAACATTAAGGCGTAAAGCATAAAAATAATAATGATGTAACGAAAGACCTAAATCAGAGAACCTAAAAGATCTAAATATATTATTTGATGTAGTTAACAGAAATGTGTGTATCGTTGACAAAGTTATTAAAGTTACAAGATATTAGAAAACCTGTCGTTAACTTTGAACCCCATTTTCTTTGATGAGAGAAGATGTAAGAGCTTTTTTCCGTGTGACACTGAGATAAAAAGTTTATTAACCTAAGCGTTCTTGTTGAGTTGTTAACTGTAAAGTTTATAGCGGAACCACCACATTACGTGTACTATTTACCATCAGTTGATTCAACAGATTTAGTTGACTTTCAGTCACTTATTTCTGTATCTAAAAAGGATGCAAACTTTACCGTTTCTAATTTGATGGATGATGTACTTAATGAACTAAACACTATACGTCTGAAGGCAATGAATATAATATTTAGCGTTGATGAGGAACCTTCTTCCCCTTCCTCATATCAGGAAATTTTTATAGGATGGGTTTGTCTTTAATTGTAAAGACAACTATAATTTACTCATAAAGAGAATTTTTGTCGTGTTGTTAATTTCTCCACCTCTTCCTTTATGATACACCGTTAACCTCATCCGAATCCTCAAATTCTGTTATAGAAAATCATTCTCGCCTTCCTCACAACTTCTTCCTCATCCACCGTAATAATATTGTTTGCGTATATTATCCTAATCGTTGCCGTATTGTTATAGGGGAGTGTAACATTTAACATTAGCTTAGGTTATATATAAGAAAAAAATATATAATTTAATATAATACCTTCGTGGAGTGCTGGCTTGAAGTCAATCTTCTGGCGAAAGCGTTCAGGATATTGGTTGTGCCAGTCAGACCTTGCACTCTGTTAAAAGGAAAAATCTTATTGAACTTCTACCTCTATATCTTAAACAATGTATATAAAGCCTTACTTATATCGAGTAATAAATTAAACAATTATCATCTAATACTTTTCACTGATCTATAGTAGTGTTATCGCTATGGCGTAATGGCTGACATTTTAGTTTGGAATAAGAAGGTTGGATTCCGAAGCTGTTTTGTAGTGTCGTTGTTGGTACGGTTTCTTTGAAGGTCAATAGCCTGGAGCCATAACAGCATCTCTGTTTTCCAGGTATGAACATTGCAGAAGCATCGCGAGTGATCTACAGTTTTCGTGGTAGTTGTTCTTAACCCGTGGCTACATTGCTACCACCGTGAGAAAATGAGGTTAGCCCATTGTAGATAAAAAATCGTATTCTATTCTATGTAATTAATAAATCACTTTCTCTTTCTCACTTTATGATAAATAATGAATTCTGAAATGTAACTCTGAAAAGATTCAGGCGTAGTGATTTATATATATAGGCGTAATGTATGTTAATATGAATATTATACGGAGTACGTTTATATGAATATTATATCGCGCTTTACGGGCGAGCCCAATGTTCACAGAATATTATTATCTTCATACAGCATTGTAATTTTTTTTTGTTTCCGTCACGTGCCACCTAGGTGTTGGAGAGGAAATAAACCGAAACTTCGTTTTTGTGGGTGTAAATTTGATTGTATGAAACGAAATAGTGTAACGCAAAGGAGTCAACTATAAACTTATTCGTACGGTTCAGATTGTAAGAGAAAGAGAAAAACCGCTATATGTCCTTGTCCTTTTTCTCCTCTTTGCGGTATGACTCAGTATACTCGTGGAGTCTTATCTTCGTGTTGTATACTATAATCTGTGTATACTCAAACTATATGAAGAGAGAGTGAGAGTGAGAGAAAAAGAAAAATTTTACACATTTTGCCTTATATTTTTTCCTATCTCAATCAAAAAAGAAAATTGTCTCTTAATTGCTCTCTCTCTCGCGCTCTGCCTCTCTATTTAATAACTGCATAAAGTACTCATCATGTGTATTCATTCACCATAGAACCCACAGAAGGTTTTTTTTATTATAAAGCGATCACATACCTTAATAGCGAACATCAAGCTTTACTATACTTTATACAAACTTAATTTAACTGTTAAACCTCTTAACTACGGTTTAGTAGATTATAACGGTTTTAAGCGGAACTAAGTACAGGTAAAGATTATAGAGGTGTTGGTGTTTTAGGTTTAGTATAGAATTCTAGCTTTCCAAAATCATGAAAAAACTAAAAACTAATTCTTGCTAAAAATATATATAAAAAGTCAATTAAGTTAATGTGAAAGGAATTTATAAGTAAGGCCTGGAGACTTGATATTTGGTAGGAAAATTTCTTTTGCCGAGTATAGGTCAGCTGAGAAAGGATTATACGAAATGCTACCCCTAATAGGGAGTAGGGGTGTTACGGCCACCTAATCGGGCGAGGAACAGCTAGGTATGTTTTAAAGGAGTAGTTTAAATTAATAGTGTATGGGAGAATTGCTCTCTGAAACATCTAAGTAACTACCCCCGTAATGCTTGTTTCTGCAACTAGTTAACATGACTATGTGCAGGTTTGAAGTGCGTTATAGCTAGTGAAATTACTGCGGTAATGTGATGATAGACTACGCTGTGTTACGTATCAAAACTATGTGTAAAATTGTATGTAGTAAACATAATAACCAGTCAATATTTTCAAAGGTAATTTTCTCCTTCATCATCAGATGATCTGTTCGTCGGTAACTATACCTACTACTAGACTACTACATAAATACTAATTTAGAAGAAAAGGTGAAAGTTCAGATTATTCTGTCGTACCTAGGTTGGATTGCAGCAAAATGTTCGATAACGAAGTCCAGAGCCACTTCCATGTTCTCCGGGCTGGAATTGATAACTGAGACGAGGATCGTGTGCCTGTCCTGTTCGCGGACGGCGGAGTTGTCGTCGATCATTTGGTTCAGGTAGCTGGAAAAGAAAGTAGAGAAGAAAGAAGACTTTAAAAACCGATTACATTCAAGTTAATATAAATTAACATAAAAAAGGATCTTAATGTTATAAGGATACAGGTTTTATTTGAATGACAAAACATTCACCAGTTAATTCTTAACAAAGACTACATCTTAAAGTTAACTACTGAAAGTTTTGAACAAACAGAAAATGTATATTTTCTTATTTTATATTCAATTAGACGATGAAACGAGCTGGCCTTTCACCTGATAGTGAGTGATGAAGTCACCTGAAGTGAACGTGCACTAGTTAGGATGATACAGCACTTGTCGCCTAAAACAAGATGTTGAGTCTCTTTATCCCAGTAATTACTAGCTCCAGCGCCTTTCAATCCGGAACAGAGTAATGTTTGTACAGTACTGTTTAGCAGCAGAAGTAGACGCTGCGGTAGTAGCAATCTGGACGGTCTCCGGCAACAGATATCATCGCCGCATGACCATATCTACCGTAGGTTCCATTGCTGCGGCTATTTCTGCTGCCAAACAGTGGTGTGCAAACATTACCGTGTTCCGGTTTAGAGGGCGTTGTAGCTGGTGAAATTACGGAGGTAACGAGATTTAACATTTTATGTCTGCGATGAGCACAATGTTGTGTTGTGTATATCATCCAAATTAGCGCAATGTAACAACGAAGATGAAATAGGCAATGATAAAGACATAGGGAAGACCTCAAGGAATGCTTGGAGTCATGTTGCATCGAGCTGGTTGCAATGGAAATCGTTTCGGCAGGTCTACGTTCAGCTGTATAGGAAACGGAAATGTTGATGATGAAATAATAAATCACGGAAATAAAGCGCATTTACAGCTCCGTTTTATCGTCCACCGCAAGGGCACCCGCGGGGGTGTCATCCGCTGAAATGAAACCGCCCCGGTTCAATCTGTCTGAAAGTTTATGCGATAGTAAAACGGCTCGAATGGAATTTATAGTGAGGCGGTAACTCACAAGGCGCGTCGTTCGGCATTCGAGCTGCATCCGAGGGCGTTCAGCAGGATGGATTGTTCGCTGGAGTCCGTGCTGGCGAGGTATTGGCTCCAAAGGAAGTTGAAGTTATTTTCATCGCCGCCCCTGAGCCCCGAGCAGAATACGGTAGTCTGAATGTCCGGATTCAGCCGCTGAGCTGAAAGGGATCCAACGGCCTTTATTATTCAGATGATACAATTTTTTTTTTAATATCACTATAACAGATTAAATATTAAAAAAAATCTCTTTGATTTTAACATGATGAAGTATTTCATTGAGTATCAGTATAAGGGCTGAATAAGTTAGCTGTGCTATTGAAATTAAGATTCAATGAATAGAGATGAAGAACATCTTCATAGGAATCTTTTTATATTCTACGAAGCGACGAAACGAGTGAGCCATTCACCTAATAATGAGTGATACAACCGCCCAAGAGAACGTGGAGTTAGGATGTTATACATAATAGCACCCTAGACTCGTCGCCGTGAGACGGAAGATGAGGTCTCATTGCCACTGTAATTACACTAGCTACAGCGCCCTTCAAACCGGAACATAGTAATGTCTGCATACTACTATATCTCTACTGCAATTAGTGCTGCGGTGGTACTTAGACGGTCCCCGGCAACAGAGACCTATCACCTGTAAAACATCACATTGCGTTATACTTAACTAGTATGTATTACGTAATGTGATGTTGTGTAAATATTCTAACACGTTATATTGAGTGTTACCGTGGTGTGGATGTTTTATTAGTTCTTCGCTTGGTTGTATAGATATTGTTTGATGTGGAACCATCGGAAATTGATTCACTTACATGGATTGTTACGGAACTGTTCGAGGAGCTCCTGCGACCTGTTCACGCAGTGGCTGTTGCCCAAGCGGCAGTTCAGGTCCAAAATAATGGTCCGGTGGTAAGGAGTGACGTGTTCCTCGGATGCTCCCGCGATGAATCCTAGCCTTTCGTACAGAGGAGCCGTGAGTTCCAGAATGTACGTCTGTTGACAATTTTTTTCTTAATAAACTCCACTTCTTAGCTAAGGTCACACCGGATGTTAAGTGAAGATGTTACTTAACATCATAAATATAAATAAACAAAGAGTTTTTAAAAACAGAAAGGCTACAAAAAGTAATAAAGGATCTAAGTATGACCTTTTGCTTCCAGCAGCAGTTTGCGAAACTTTTTCAGTTTTAAGATAAATGTAGCTCTCGGAAGTACTGAGGTAACAAGAAATCATACTCATATGACTGCTGACAAATATAGTGTAGTGTAAACATCTTAAATACCGACCAAACCTGTTTATCTCTTCGCTTTTTTATATTAAATATTGCCTCATATAGAATGGCTCATATGAATAAATTTATTAACAATTATGAAGTTACTGTTCAGTTAAAGGTTTGATTACTCTGTCTCCTTAAAGCCGTTCACAACAACTCACGGGATCCAAGCCAACCTCTCCAGCTCCTGCAATCTGCTAATCAATGAACGAGGCTCTGGCTTTCGCCTACCCGCATTGGGTCAGCGTGGTGGTAAACGGTCCAATTCTCCCCATAAGAACCTCTACATACAACAATCCCAAGTGTTATCTTTGTCGGAGGCCTAGGTATAGCAGTAGACGTCTATCGGCTGATGATGATGAATAGGCTATAGATGGGTTTAATGTCAAAAATCTACCACAAGATAATTCTTTTCGCGGAGACTGTATAGGTGCCACAGCTGCTACTATTTTTACCACCAAACAGTAATGTGAACATATTACTGTGTTCCTGTTTGAAGGGAGTGTTAACTAGTGAAATAACTAGAGTAACGAGATTTAACATTTTCTCAGCGTAAGTGCTGAGAAGGGCTTCGTTCTTCCGTGGGATGTTTCAGCCAGAGTGCAGGGCACTGGAGCGTTCGTAGGAGATCCCTGGGCCTCTGCTTAAGTAATTACAGAGACCAACGGTTTGGTTTTAGTGGGTAGAAGCCCCTGCATACCATGTCTTCCCTCCAGAAACAGGGGATCTTTTAAGAAGATTTACCCGCGAAAAAAAAGCGTATCACTATCAACTGACCGTCTTTTTAGTTTCGTCGGTTCATCGAAATAAATAACATTGATAATGTCAACGCTAACTAAATTTTTTTTTTATTATCGGCGTTAAAATTACATCGGGAATTGAGTGTGTAAAAAATGTACTGACCCGGAATAAGTCGTACGCTTCCGTCCCGCTCAGTACGACGTCCAGGTAGTTCAGTGCCGTGCTTGCTGATGCCCACGGGATGTAATCCGCTTCTGCGATCAGATAGCGAGAGATCTCGAAGGCGTGGTTGTAGTCCTGCGAAATTAAAATATATCAATGACTATATTCTTAATTAGGTGAATATATATTGTATTTTTATATATATATCATCATCGGACAATAGACGTCTATTGCTGGACGCTAGGCCTTTCCCAAAGATCCATATATCGATCGATCCTGCGTTGCCCGCACTCAACGGCTTCCCGGGCACCAACAGCCATTGTTTGTAGAGGTGGGTCAAATGGGGGGATTTGTGCCATTTCCCATCACCCTGGCTCTGGTGGGAACCAGAGCTTTATTTGTTGATTGGCAGGGTGCACCGCGAGCAGATGAGGTTGATTTGGGACTCGCGAGTTGTTATGCGGGACCTCTTACATCTATACATATATATATATACTATTAACGTGTTTTGCTTTGAACATAGCTGGAGCTTCTGGAAGTACTCTTAATATTTCATGTCTCACGGCAGCACAATGCGGTATAGTGTATATCATCGTAAGTAGCGGCGCGTTGTTATGAGTAGGCGTACCATTTACTATCAAATGAGTGTCTCGGATGTTTCTCGAGTAGTCAAGTATAAAAAATACAACTCGATATACCATACACTTATCATCATTACCACCGATGGGTGTCCACAGTTGGACATAGGTCCAACATTACCATGCGAGGCACGTCACATGAGATCTATGACACAAAAAAAGTCTTTTGCTCCTTTAGGTTTGTACATCAAGTTAGACTATCAGACAAATTATAAATATATAATATGTTGAGTATCGTTACTGCAGTGATTACACTAACTACAGCGCCCTTTAAATCGGAACGCAGTAATGTTTGCTCACGACATTCGACGGCAGTAAGAAGCTGCGGTGGTACCTACCTAGACGGTCTCCGGCAGCAGAGACCTATTTCAATAGACACATGTCGCCATATTTATTGTCAAATTGAACAAAAAAAAATTTGCTTAATAATAAACACTTCAAACTGTTTACTCAAGTGTTCGATACGTTGATCTTATCTGGATAAACCAAATTTGATAAGGGGCAGACGTACCTACTGATAACAAAAATCTAACACGTTAAGTTCCTACATAACCTAAAACTATTTGTCATGCTGAGAGTTAAATTACTGTACAGTTTTTTTTTATTCAATTAAGAGACGAGCGGGACGTTCACCTGATGGTAAGTGATACGCCAGCTCAAAAATATGCCGCTAGTTAGGATGATATACCACGTTGTGCCCGTTGCTTTGAAATGTAGAATTTTGTCTTTACCTTAGTAATATCACTAGCTATAATTCCATCATCATCATCAGCCGATAGATGTCCTGCTATAACTAGACCTTCGCTAAAGATTCCCACATCAATCGGGTAGAGATTCGTATGAGAGAATCGCTTCAATCCGGATCACGGTAATGTTGGCACAGTACTGTTATGCGGCAAAGATGGAAGCTGCGGTGGTACCTACCTAGTAACAACTCCACGGCTCTAGGGTATAGTTTTTTTTAAACGTTTAATTTAGGTATTAAATTGACCTAAATTTTACATGTTAAGTATAGATCATCAGACAGAAATGGCGATGTGTGATGACCACGATCACTCTGTCAAGAGTGATACCGACGAAGAAGAAGAATAGATGCTCGCCTACAATGTACAAGCTCTCACCTGTTCAGAGTCCGAAAACAGAAATAGAGTATGAAGAATGATTAACCAGGGGAGTTAAAAAAAATCTAATATCTATGGTTTTATCCTCGTATTAAGAAGCTGTATACTTCCTCTCATAAGCAGTTAACTTAAAAACTTAAAAGCATATCCCAATACTCGCTGTAGTGATAATATACTTTATATAGAGTTTAAATGACCTCATTGGTGTCTGAACTAAGTTTTTTTTTTATTCTACGAAGCCAACGAGACGATCCCCAGATGGAAAGTGCTACGCTCGCCCCATGACAATATGATTCTAGTTAAGATGCACCATCACCACATTATCCTTATCGCCTTTAGACATAACATATTAAGTATATCTACTGTTTAGGTCTTTTTCAGAAAGGAAAACAAAGTGGGAGACGATAGTCTTCACACAGGAGAGGAATTGTAGAAGGAATTGGTATGTAGAATGAGAGAAGTTTGAGAGAAGAACAGAGAATGCAAGATATGAAAGAATAAAAGATGAGAATGAGTAGGAAATAGAAAGTAAGAAAGGATGGTGAATGTAAAGCACCCTAAAGAACCTGACCAATCATCACAAGGAAACGATTTAAAAAAAATAGAAATCTACTAGCAGTCAATACTATTCTTTACTTCAACGTCAACTAAATCTTCTAAATAATGGGCTTAAGATTTCAGCAGCTTCCGACACCTATTCATCGGTATACCGTATAGAGAGGCTTGTTAATTTCTTTTTCTATATATTATCCGGCAGAGATGTGTTCCAGCACGAGATCTAAGTCAACTTCACCTGCTCGTGATGCTCCCGCTAATCAACGAACGAGGCTCTGGCTCTCACCAACTCGCATTGGGGTAGCGTGGTGGGAAATAGCACGAATCACCCATATGAATCCCAACCCGATCGATGTCTGAATCTTTAGGCCCATGTTCAGCTGTAAACGTGTATCGGCTGATGATAATGATGATAGTTTCTGATATAGTAAATTACAGTGTTGATGATAGATATGTTTAAATGATGCACGATATTGAGGCAGCAATCCATCTAAAGTACGTTTACCAAGTGCCCTCAAGGCGGCGATCGATTTACAACCACTTGGATGCCTCGTCACGTATTGGGTATACTACAAAGTTTGTACAGTAGATTAAAATTTATACTACAACAAATCAAACAACAATTTTAATACAACAATTTTGGAATTCCATGGAAACGTTATCAAAAACATCGGATTATGGCATTAAGGGAAATATACTAAGGTAAATATACTCTGGACCAGTAATAACTAGTGGCAGGTCTCTATTACCGGAAATTGCTTAGGTAGGTACCACGGCAGTACCTGTTTCCGTCACCAAACAGTACTGTGCAAATAATACAGTGTTCCAGATTCAAGGGCGCTGTATCCAGCGTGATTACTGCGGTGGCGAGAGTCAACATCATATCATCCTAACTCGCGCCATGTTGTTATGAACAGATGTACTATCTATCATCGACCTATAACTTATCTTCCGCTCGTCTTTTCGCTTAACTTAATAAAAAAAAAGGATTTCCATAGCAGAATACTTTAAAAGAGTTGCGTTATGAGTCGGCATCGCGCTTATGAAGCCTCTATAACAAGTTATGGTAACTGCTTACCATCAGGTCGTACATTTGTTTACAGCAAAAGATTAAATTGTGTCCGACCTTGACTTTTGGGTCTGTTGCTATATTTTCTGTTCCCTCTTCCCGGAACCCTAAATACCTAACAAGTTACATACATACATATATATCACGCCTCGTTCCCAGTGGGGTAGGCAGAGACCTAACAACTTTAATTCTCTTTATAGCATCATATGCTTTTGGATGACGAGCTCAATGCGGTAATACTATAACAACATCTCAGAGACTTAATATTTTATTAAAACCGTGTTAAGATCTTCACTAGTCATTTATCATTGTTGCTCTTTGCTTATCTTCTTCGTCGGTATCACTCTTGACAGAGTGGTGGTGGTCATCATTGCTTATTGGATAATCGGTCAACAGACGTACGAATACATTAGAGTATAAATTATGCAGTGAATATAACCTAACAGTTATTAAATTGATAGTGGTTTCAACATTAACAAACTGAACGTATAAAGCAATGATGAATCATTGTATTATCATGATTCATATCAACACGATAAACTGTGAACGGTCTTATGATATTTCAAAATTGGGTAGTGATGAGATAACAGAAGATTTGCCGAGGATGAGTAGTTTTAGTAATACAAGAGTTCATTACTTTAAACTATGTATTAAAATTTTGATATATATTATCTATGGTGTCTTTAAGCCTCAATTTCACACGATTGTAAGTGAAATTGCGTCTGTAGATGGTTGAAAACACCTTGGGGGTTACTAAGCGGTATTTTAACAAACATATGGTAATAAAACCATCGTGGTAATTTCACCGCTCATTCGGTCCCATAATCAAATAAAGGACTCCTATGATATCAGAAAAAAGGATTGAGTAAAGAAAAATTGATAAAGTTAAGAGAATCAGATATATTATTTCCTTAAAAAAATTTCAACGGTCCACAAGTTAATAATATCTACTGTATCTATTCTCACAACAAAAGTCCAAGCGGCGGTTATATCAGTGTTACCAGGTGTACATTTCATAAATGAAAATTTAACCTAAATAAAATTCAAGCTGTATTTTGCAGAATGTGGCCACACATATATATATTGAATTTCTCTCAAAATTGCAAAGTGTTGATAAATTTAATATCCCACCGCTACCGATAGTGTTGGCGGGATGTTCCTCTTGCAACGTACACTGTTGACATAGCTCACTGAAACTTTTCAGAGACGATCGTTCCCAATTTTAAGTTACTGGTAAGTCTCTATTTTCAGAGACAATCTAAGAATAAACTGCAGCTACTATGCTGTCTTCCGGTTTGAAAATGTAGCTAATTATACGGGTAACGGGACTCAACAACTCATGCTTCAAGAGAACAAACACAATCTAGTATTGTGTGTATTATCTTAACTACCGTCACGTTATTATGAGTAGGCGTATCACTTATCTAATGATTAACATCCAATGATCTCGATCCAATAAATGAGATGCTTCGTCGATTATAAAAAAAATAAACATACAAAAACTACCGGGAAGCTGCCCTTACTTGCATTAATTTTAATGAATTCTTAGAGTGAGTTATGGCTGATTTTTTTGCGAACGGTACCGTAGGTGATTGTATAATTTATATAACTATTTCAATCATTTTAAAGCAGCCTTTCTCTACAACAGTAACTTCACAAAAATTTTGAAAAATTTAAATATATATTGTCATACCAATCTCAAATATATTAATATTCTTCGTAGGTAATAAGATTTCTAATGTTATATATTAAAAAAAAAACTTTCACAATAAATATTGTAGTAAAATGTATACGTGGAAATAATTTATTTTTGTCTGTGAATCAGTTACTCTGTGAATTCGTGTCGACTGTCATTTCGGAAGGAAAACATGCTGAAGGTAGATAAGAGTCCAGAATTTTTAAATTTATTACGCCTTTTTCGCCGAAAGCTTTAAATTCTTTTTTTTTTCTAACAAAAAGGAAATGAAATTCGTTATCATAAATAAAGTGATAAAACCATAAATATCATATTTATTGGGTCAAGTCTTTGAACCGTCTTTTTTAATTATTATGTTTTTCTTTAAATTTAGCAAAAGAAAACGGTTTATAAAAGGTACAATGAAAAATTTGGAAGGAATGCAGTAGACGTTCTTGTCGACTTTGGACAATGTGAATTGAAACAATGGCATTCTGAGTATTTTTGGTTTATGCTAAAAAAAAAAACAAAAAAACAAGTGGACCGGGTTTAAATAACAGCAGTTAAAAAGAATAGCTGAGAATCGGATTAGTTTTCTCAAACTGATCGCTAAACTTCAGTTTGAAGAAGGCACCTGATAATGATGATCTATGCAAAAGTTTCGTTATAACCGTCAGTAGAACTTAACGGAAGAAATGAATAACCAGATTTAAAGACACAAATAAAATACTCGTAGATAGAATAGAGGATATTATAGAGAAAACATTACGACGAGAACTGTTCTCTATCCACCGGCTGAGTATAACACTTAGTGGTTTGCCATTATTATCAAAAAGCATCAATTCCAATAACAGGCATATTAAGAACAAAGAGAGGATAATGTAAGCAATTTCAATATAAATATTTACCTTCTAAACAAATCAAACTTTCAATTAACAAAAAGTTAATAAAAATAATATTTATCCAACGACGCAAACAAAGATACGATAAAATAACATATTAATACCGCTACCTTATTCCTAGGTTTTTACATACCAGTTAACAGCTCAAGCAGCTTGAAATAGAAAATCAAGTATAAATATATATAACACAAACCAATATCCAAGCAAGTAACTAATTGATTTAAGACTTTTAGTATGCAATAACGTTTCAGATCTTTATAATACGCTAAAAAAAGGAACTCTCCATATTTAGAACTACCTAAGTATTCAAATAAATTCTACTGTAGAATCATTATCCGATATTTGTTTGATTTATGTATTAACATATGTAAAAGAGTGATCAAAATTTGTATTTATGATATCACTTCTGACCCTAAAGAACAAGTTGGTAGTTTTATCCAAATTTAATACAAAGTTTCCCAAAACGTTAACAACTCTAATGGATTCATGTTCTTCTACAAGCGACTATATTTGATAATTAAAGATAATTCCTTCATTTTTAGATTAGGCATTAGCATGTATAAGTTAAATAACTTAAATAAACGCCAACTTTAAACAGATACTTACAAGCCTGCCGTTTCTTGCCAGATTGAAAGCGTCGTCCACGATCTGTGCCCGGTTCAGAACATGAATCGTTTGGTGGCTCGCGTTCAAGACTTTCGCTAGTGCTTGCCAGTTCTGGGCATCGTAGTTGACACGGTAGTATCCTGTGTTTTAAATGCAATTTGTTGTACAATCTCGTAGCAATATTGTTAATGGACTATTTTCATAAAGTTCATCAAAAGTATCCAAGATTTTTCCTAGATTACTTGTTAACTATGCATTAGGACTTTGGATGGGTAAAGCTTCATCTAAGTCTATCATTGGTCGCCCGTTAGATAATGATTATTATTCTCCGTCTTTAACCTATTTATCTTTTAATCTATAGATCTAAATTACTAGAATTTCAATTTAGCTAAGTAGAGATGAATGGATTTACTCGTTTGTAGTTTGAGATGAATGTTTACTCGTGTTGTATTATTTTGTTGACTCTGATAATCACACGTTGGTATTCTCTCAATAGTTTATTCTATTTGAATTCATTTGAAATACAAACCTGTTTGTTGCTTGTTGACAATGTACCATTCGGCGTCTGATAGTCCGGGTATATCTACAGACACCGCGGGGAAGGACGGCGGGACCCAAGCTTGAGGGCTGGTATCCGAGAAATCAATGTTAGTCGAAAGCACCCAGTTTATTGGCACATGCCAACGGTTAGATGACGACAACTGTCTGTTAGTCAGAAAACGTTCCTAGAACAAATAGCATTTACGTTAAAAATCTGTTCTAACTGGCTTGAACCATTAGCTGAACATAGCCTGTATGATGCTGTATCGGACAACTTCCATCAGATTGTAAAAAAAAAATTGTTCAATGATTTACAAATAATAATTACTAAAATAATTAGTATTTTTGTTGTATTATGATGATACAACAAAAATCCAAACAAACTTGACTAGATACAAATTGTTTGATCTACCACAGTCGTGTACAAGTTCTAGGACAATTTCCTATAAAATTCTAAGCTTTCTTTTAAATTTTAAAAGTTTGTACGTACCGAGTTTAAGAATTTTGTCAATATCGTGTGTAATCAAAATACCTGTGCAATGAAAATGGACTGAGCGCCGGGTGCTGATCTTCTGACTGTTAGCACTGGGAAACCTCCCTGTGTCGTCCATCGATCCATTACCGCTGACAAGGAGTAAGGTATACTGTGAGACGACTCATCCAACGCCTGCTGAAGTGCTATGTAAAGATTCGGCGGACCGACGGCGGTACGCATGCTGGAATGGTCAACATTTAATTAGAAGCCACCTACTTGAAAGAACAAATGTAGTTGCAGTTTCTATTAATCTAACTGAAGCTGTATAAACAGTTATTAATGATTCAAAATATAGTCGATCATTTTATTAAAATATTATTCATTAAAGACTAAGAAAATAATATTTAGGAGCAATAAAAGAAACGTAAAATAATGGCAAGATATTAAGGTAATACTATCACAATCAAAATTTTAAGTAAATTAAAGTACAAAACCCTATAAATGTTGATAAACAAGACAGTAAAGAATTTTCAAATTTTAACTAAAACAAGTCTCTATTATTGAAGACGCCTGAGAGATATTATTTTCTTTATCAATCAGAAGAAAATAAGAAAGATTATTCATTACCGAAATAAAAAATTTCACTATAACAGGAAAAAAGACGTTGTATATTAAAAACGCTGCTAAATTACTAACTTGTTGCGTAAATAAATGACAAGTCCCTTCCGGAATACTTCGGGCGTCAAGAAATGCTGCATCATGCGAATGACGGAGCCGGCTGAAATTAAATTACAGAGTGTTATATTTAGAGGGAAACCTCAGTAACTGTATTAATATACATTTTGTATAAGGATGTGATCATTTCAAAACGAATACGAACGAACTTGTCCCTCTTTGAAATATGATCAAACACAACAATACCGAATATACAAAATTGATATGAAACTAATGCAAAAGGATACAGCAAAGGGTGGTATCATCGGCCTAAGCGATCTCTTACAAACACACCAGGAAGTGGATATGATTATAGAAAGGATGTTGATGATGAGATACTCGAACATATTTTAAAATTATATAGGTTTTAAATGACAAAGGTAGATTTTAGATATTTATTATTTCTTTATATTACAAAGAGTAAATAAATCCATTGGAAGATTTTAGGAAATGTCAACCCAATGATAGGAAATTTAATTTTGCATTCATACCTATAAGTTCTTTTGAACTCGTGTTTTGTTTTCATTTATATTTGTATTTTTTAATAATTAAT
Source organism: Troides oblongomaculatus (assembly GCA_029032895.1). Taxonomy (NCBI): domain Eukaryota; kingdom Metazoa; phylum Arthropoda; class Insecta; order Lepidoptera; family Papilionidae; genus Troides; species Troides oblongomaculatus. The sequence continues at coordinate 1,757,164 of JARDWC010000432.1, read as the reverse complement.
AATAAAATATATCCCTATTATTTTTTTTTTTTTTTATTTGCTATATACTTACATTTTTGATACGCGACGGCGTTAAAAGTACCGATTACTTGAGAAGGTGTGAACACCGGATGCGTCATCGGATTTACGCCAAGCACAGCATCGTTTTGGAAGACGTTTTGCAAGAGAAGCACGAACTGATCCATCATACGCCATTCTGGTAGTACCTGTCAAAATAACAACAACAGGTATCAATTGAACAATATTTAAAAGATATTGACGGGTCGTTATAGTTTTACAAAAATGACTTCCGGACCTATGAACCTCATCATGAGAGAAGAGAATTCTAGACATCTAAACCTCATCGTTATTCAGTTAGTAGTGGTGAAATACTTCCCAAAGGTGAAGTGGTATTATATCTCTTCGTGAGAAGTATGTAATAATATGCGTAAAACTGTTAGCAGACTAGTTGATGGAGACCATCTAGGTACAGACTACCGCAGCTCCAAATTCTGCTACTAAACTAAGAAACAGTGTTATGCAAATATTACTGTGTTCAAGTTTGAAAGGCACAGCCAGTGAAGTTACTGGCGTAACAAGAGTTCTTAAGGACACGAGCACAATCTTGTTCTGCGTATATGATTCTAACTAGCACCACATTGTTATAGGCGAGCGAATAATTTACAATCAGTAGACCGACCTGCTCATCTACTTACTTCATTGAAAAAAAATATATATATGTATCCTAAATTCTTAAAAAGCAAGAATTTCTACTTACCAACTCTGTAGCAAAGTTTTCGAAGAAATTAGCGAATCCCTCGTTCAGCCAGGTATATGTCCAGCTGAGGGGGCTCACTTCGTTGCCGAACCACATGTGAACGTTCTCGTGGCAAATGATCCTGCCGATGTTCTGCTTAGTGCTCGTGGTCGTGATGCCGTCGCGGACCAAGAGGGCTACTTCTCTGTTAACAAATTTTAATATAAGTGCAGTAAATTATATATATTATTTATTGAGAGTAATAAATATTCCAGTTTATAAAGTCTTTGATTTCCTTCAATCGGCTAATTTAGGTTATATTATAAGAGATGTATCCTAGAGGCTGTGTTGAAATTCATTGAAAACAATAAAGTATACGAAGATATATAATATTTTGATTTTGATAATACAAAATCAATGAAATAGTAATCAATATACAAAATGGTTAATTGCGATGATTAGGATAATAGATTTCTTAAGAGACCTTCTACTTTAATTAAGAATTAAATAGTTGTTAGATTAGAACAAATCAAAAGGCAGTAAATAGATACATTTTCTTAGCAGACTAATTTTTTTCAAGAGTACAGATTAACATCGAAAGAAATTGTTAGACTTTTTTTTAACTGCGGAGTTTCAAAAGTCAGGCATTAGGAGAGTTTTTCATTACGCGAACAGCTACTTAAGTAGGTAATTCAGTGAGTGCGTTGGATTCAATTGCTCCGCCGTAACGAGCTCTCGGCTGTTACCGGGGGAAACAGTTACGCTGAAAATTAGAAACATTTCCAACATCACCGGCTTTCATAGCCTTCATTTAAAATAAAGCATTGAGCAACATTAAACTGACGAATTAGATAGATTTGTTCAAAACAAATAGCACATTATTAATAAACATCAAATTCCTGAAATTTTGTTTAACGCATCTGATTACGTTCGCAGGTATCATCTATCGTTCATTAGTAATCAATCCAAAATTTAACATACTTACTGCCATTTTAAATTATATGACTTTTAGATCTTTTATCAACAGTCTCCTATTACATATAAAAAGCACGCTTATTCATGATTCATTTCATATATTTTTTTTAATTAACTCTGTACGATCCTCTGACATAGGTCAAAGATTTTGTGTATCGAGTAACTTTTCTTGTCTATGCGTATTGTTTTTTATGTACTGTTATATAACCTAAACGATTTTAATGTAGCATCTATTTGCGATATAAACTAAATAGTGCAAGAAATATTACATGTAAGATTGAATATAATATATTATTTTAAATAGTTGTCCGATGATTTAAAATTGTAGTTTGTTGCTAAGATGTAAAGTGAAAGAATTGGATATTCTGCTGTAATGAATTGTAGGACGATTGTTAAATTGCGCCAGGTACTAGACGGTAATCTTCAGAGGACACGTTAATTATGGCGATCAACGTTTTTTACTCTAAATGTTCTAATCACAACAGTTTCAATATCATTCAACAATGAAAGGAATAAATAGAATGATTAATTCATACCTGTAGATCACAAGACCCCAATTCTCCATAGCACCAGCAGCAAAATCGGGAACGGCGGCTTTGTCCATCTTAGGGAATGCGTATTTGAACTCGGTGTAATTTTCGAGAGCCATCATGTTCTTCTGCCCAAAGTCCATGGCGAAAGCGGCGGTACTCTGAGTGCCCGGTCTGGAGTAAACCCTGAACGGCACTTCGTAGATCGGGCCGCCTTCGTTAGTTACGTAATCGAATTTGGACACCAGGAAAGCGAGCAGGTACGTTGACATGACCAACGTGTCTTGGAATTCATATTTGCTATATCCTGGCTCATTAGGCCTGAAAAGTATAATTAATTATTTTAGTCTGTAACAGGAATTTTTGGAAATTCTATGTGGCTCATTTCAGTTGATTGAAGCATGATTGAATGACATACGACATATTACATTTCAAATGGAGATGAATAATTTGCTCCAGTATAATGATCAGGGATAAACTTGCAAATAATAGGTACATACTTCAACAGATCAGTCCTCTCCGGCATATTGCTCCTCACTACCGAATACTCTGGCGGTGCATAGATGGTCGTCCTGAATATGGCTTTATGAGAAGGCTGGTCGTAGCAGGGGAATGCTCGGCGGCCGAAAGTAGGTTGCAGCTGGGAAGTAATAAGTCGCCTGAAAAGATTTTACTCGCGCATTAAATTCGAGTATTAAACAAATAAAAAAAAGGATAAATCATTTGTGTTACTTCGCAAATTTAATGAAAATGGAAAAGGATATGCTCTGGGTTTCCCTGCGTATATATCAATATCAATGGACAGGACACATCTCTCGAAGGACTGTCAGCCGATGGGTCATCAATGTCCTCGAATGGCGACTGCGTACTGGAAGACGTAGTGTTGGCAGGCCCCCTACCGGGTACGACTATCGGGTGATAGTTACAGAAAGCAGCTGTATAGGGACAGCGCAGGATCGATCGATGTGGAGATCTTTGGGAGAGGGCTATGTCCAGCGGTGGACATCTGTCGGCTGATAATGATAACGATGAATGGTGGTGGTAGACCTATTTAACGAAAATTGTCAAAATAGGTACCTCCTCAGATATTTATACCGCTATAAAATAACGTACAAATAAATGTTCCGGTTTGAAGTGCATTGTAGCTAGTTAAATGTTATGGGGAAACGTGCTTTATCATCAGGTAAATGTCAATATTTTTTTTTTAATTGTTCGCTAATATATTGTTTTTTTTATAAATTTTTGGTGTTATTACAATTAAAAAAATGTATACACTTACTCTGTTCCAACTCCTGGCTCTTCGTAAGCGGATAGATATATCCCGAACATGTTTTCGGCGAACTTACTCACATATCTGATCTCTACAATGTAATTTTGCTGTTCAAGTAATGGTTTGGATGTTCTTATCACCAGAAAATGCGTGTCGTCTGTAGCCAAAGAGAAATTAGAGAATAAGTTCTCCTCGGGGTTAGCCACCGAGAATAATCTGATATTGTTGATCTCCATTTCCATCGCTTGCATAACTATTTGGCTTGTGTTTCTCGCAGCCGCCACCGTGATGGAAACGTCTCCTCTGAACGTGTCAGGTATATTCGGGTTCAAGAAGAGACGGACGTCGTAGAAGATTGGATACGACTCGCCGGGCAGTACGTAGTGCTCGAAGCCGCTGTCGTCTCGGGCAGCTTCATCGTAATTGTCCAAAGGAACGCTCAGCGCCGATCCCACCAAAGAGATGAATAGTAGTAAATACATTTCTGAAAAAGAAAATATATTCAATCGGATTTTCAGTACTCTGCTGTCGGAGACCGTCTAGGTAGTTACCACCGCAGTTCCTATTTCTGCTGCTAAACAATGCAAACATTATTGTATCCCGGTTTGAAAGACGTTATATCTATTAAAGTTACTGGGGTATAGAGACTTGATATCTCATGTCAAATGCGATGGTATAACTTCTTAACTCGTTCGTATGGCAGGCGTATTACCATCATGTGGACGTTTCCTTTAGTCGCTTCTTCGAATAAAAAAAATCGTAATAACATATCTACTTTAAGGTCTATATTTTTCCAAACAATGAAACCTTAAATATCAAGAGGAAAACTTAACATCAGCGTCAAGTTATTGAGCAGTTACATTAGTGTATATAAATATAAAGAGGTAGGAAGTGTCTGTTACTGGAGACGGTGTAAGTACATATCACGACAATGCCCTTTTCCAGTGAAAGTAGTATGAATACATTACTTTGTTCTAGTTGTAGGGTGTTCTAGTTTGAAAGTAGCTATTGTAAATACTAAGTTAAGGACAAATCATAACTTAACTGTTTAAACGTACGTAGTGATTACAATTTAGTACTAACAAGTATCAAAATAAAATGCTCGCATATTATTTACAATACATACTTAAAAAAAAACAACAAGTTTATTTTTTTAAAAAACTAATAAACGTTTGAATATATACGTAATTTAATACACTTATCATCATATACATATACTTATATATTTATATCATATACATGACCTTGCTATTGCCGTTTTCGTTTGTAATAATCCCTAAAACATTTCGTAATCATGTAGATATCTCGGTACAATTTATGATTATTTTAAGGATAATAGCAATAAATCAATTGTTAAAGAATATATATATATAATATATAAAACGTGCAACGTACTAAAGAGTACAATATATCAAAATAACGTCTTTTAATAGTGTTATAAATACTTACAAAGGCTAAAATGCACGATAACTGATGACTTAGAAAATTAAAACGTTAATACGATGATTGATCAGGTCAAATACTAATGATGATAATGATGATGACGATGATGATAACGAAAACACTTATAACACGCTTAAAATTATTGATAATCAATACTAACTTCTCGCTAAATGAACTGTTAAATTAAATTTTATATGTTAAAAGAAAACTAACAATTTTCATACGCTCTCATGTACAAATTGATAAGAAACTTGTTTTATAGTAATTAGCAATTAAAACTTCATAGCGATAAAATATTTACTTTGAAACGGTACAACAATACGTACTAGTTATATATAAAAACTTTGATCAATGAGATAACTTATCCAAGACTGATTAAAGAAGATCATAGAAGGATGTCTTTACACCAATAGAGATTATATGAAATAAACTTGATAATACTTTTGACTCAAAAGTTCCATCAGAATTTAATCAACATAAGAATCGATAAAGAAATTTAAGATTCTAAAGACAAAGCAAAATCAAAGCTTTGTGATCTTCCTTTTCTTATGTAAATGTTGTCTTTCTATTATTCCATAGAAAAAAAACCTTTCATGTATTCTTTATTTGGCCTAAAACAAACATTTCCCTGCACATACGATGAATAGCTACCTGATAAGATATTTTTTCCAAGCTCGATATGATAAGATTTGAATTTCAAAGCTAATAATCGATTTTATGACTCGTATAAAAAATATTTTTTATAATCGGATAAAACTGGGCCATTACAGCTATAGATACTTCAATGGATACGGCAATGGGATTCTTCTTAATTAGAATTCACTTCTTAAAGTAGATCGCTTTGCAGCTTGATGTTAAGATTAAATTTAAGAAAAGTGAATCTAAGAAAAATCTGCATAAATGTGTTTTAAGACAAACACTCATTGATTAGAGCTGATGAAGATAATGATGACTCAAAAATTATTTCATGCGCATAAACGCTTTTAGACTTTTTTGATGAACTTTTAATCAGGAAAGTTAACCTCTGATAGATAACGTTTATCATTCCTAAGGATTATATTACCATGCTCTTTCTAATGTAAGGATAGTCTTATCTTATTTTAGTACAATAATGTTACTATTATTCAAAATGTTTTCTACTAATATGTAATAAAAATGTACTTACCGTAATGTATTTACTAGTGCACTGACAAGGACTGAATGAATTAGGCGGATATTGATTTAAATAGTCGAATTAGGATATTATCAGCGCTGCTTTAGATAACGCTTGTCTCATTAATAATTATGTATTTTTTTTATTGTATTATGATTATGTCTGATCAGATTCTACCATATCCATGGGGCATTTGTCCGCTTGCCTTGCTTCATTCCTTTTCATTCTAGATTCGTCTGGATGATTTAGGTTTATGGCTATTTTAACCCGCCTGGTTAGTAACCACCGTAATATTGTAAATCTGTTCCGCGACAAATTTACTGAGAGCTGGATATCTTCACAATTTTTCAATGTCAATGAAGTCTTGTATTTAAATATTGATGCAAGAAAGTAGGCTGCGAGTGTATGGTCACGTATAAAGAAGGCTGCTTGATTACGTTGACAACTTGGCACTGCAAATTTCCCTTCCTGGTTAATGACCCACAGGCAGACCTGAAACAAGGTGGAGTAATGTAGTGTCAAGAGACATCTGTGAATGCCAAGATATTGACGATGATGTCAAGGATGGAGCGATGTGAAGAAGAAAAATAAGGAAAGCTGACCCCACCATCATATGGGATAATGATCAGGAAGAGAGAGAGAGTAAAGTATTGTATTAGAGAGGTTGAAAAATGTGGAGTCGAAACAACATTTAAAATTGAAGTCTTGGTCAGTTCAATGAGAATAAAAACAAGATCTGGAGACTAGTAAAACTAGGACATTTCGTAGATAGTAAGCTCATTTGTTTTAGTGGGCTTTTAGTGGATTTCACATCATTTATTCTAGTCCTAGTTGACTTAGTAACCATATTTATATTTACTAGTTATCTGTTTCTGTTGCTGGAGACCGTCTAGATGGAGGCCATCGCAGCTCCTATTTCTAAAGACAAATACCGTGTAAAATAATGTTGTTCAGGTTCAAAGGACGCTGTATCCAATGAAATTACGAAGATGAAGGATTTTTAACAAAATTTCTTTAAATTAATAATATATAAAAACAATAATCTAGACAGAAGTTATAAAACTATAATTTGTTAGAAACAAAGGCAGTGTGTTAATTGTATCAGTAACTGTGTTAATGGTAATGATGATATTAAATGTAACTTAGTAAAGTTATTTAAACTTCTTATATTTGTTAAATTAATTTCTTCATCTACTTGTTAGAAGTGTAAATCACGAATACTGTTTTTTTTTCAAATTACATTCAACATTGCTCCGATCCCGTACTTATATAAGGCAATTGAGTTAACAACTGCCGCAATGCACATTTCTGCTACCGAGCGATGTTATTTAGCTACTAAAATAACTAATGTAATATCTTTTATCACAAACCGATCTATTAGATGTAATGTAAACATCTTAACCATCATAAGTACGTCAGTCATCACCATGTTACCTCATACAAAGTAGAAGAATAGCAATGAAAAATAATTCATATCTATACGACTTTAATCGTAATTTGATAATGTTTATCAGTGGTCGACAATAAGCTGATGATGATGATGATGATGATGATTATGTTATGGGAACCTTTCAGCATTCATTAGGTATAACAAATTACGCTTTCAACGCTAATCTATCGATTGATAAGTTATAATTGTTAATTCGTCTAGTACTTTATCGGGATTGTGTAATCGCAAAAAATATTTGTCTGCTTGATTATTTAAAACATCAATAATATTAGGTTGGGGAAAAAGAAATCCATTATTTTTTCGGTAGATGGCTGTAGTGATAAATTTCTCGTAAAGTATCGATCAAACAGTTTCAGATTTATGCTCGTTGGAAAGGTGACATTTCGCAGTAAAAAAATTCTTTTGCTGTTTTTTGTTTGGTGCATTCAGTTGTGAGTTACAGGGTGTTAAAAATAGAAGTGAACAAAGAGAAAATTCGGTACATTTTACAGTTTTTCTTTGACAAAGGCGAAAATGCAAGCCAGGCGGCTAAAATTGTGAACGGTGTTTATGGACCCGATACTGGTTCAGGAATTTTTGATTTTAAAGATGCACCTCGCACAGGTAGGCCGGTCGCCGAAAATGTCGATAAAATCTGAGAAATGATCGAAGTTGACCGGCATATTAGCAGTCGTAACATCGCCCAGGATAAAAATGGACCACAAAACATTTTTAAACCATTTACACAAAGCTGGTTTCAAAAAGAAGCTCGATGTTTGGGTGCCACACCAATTAACAGAAAAAAACATGATGGATTCTATTTCCATCTGCGAAGCCTTGGCCAAACGGAATGAGATAGACCCATTTCTTAAACGGATGGTGACTGGAGATGAGAAATGGATCACATACGATAACCCTGTGCGAAAACGATCATGGTCAAAGAGCGGTGAAGCACCTCAAACGAAATCCAAACCTGGACTAACGGCCAGGAAGGTTCTGCTGTGCATTTGGTGGGACTGGAAGGGGATTATTTATTATGAGTTGTTTCCATATGGCCAAGCACTAAATTCTGATCTCTACTGTCAACAACTGGACCGTTTGAAGATAGCAATTGACCAGAAACGGCCAGAATTGGCCAACAGGAGAGGTGTTGTGTTCCACCAGGACAACGCTAGGCCACACACGTTTACAGTGACTCGCCAGAATCTTCGGGAGCTTGGTTGGGAAGTTTTAATGCATCCGCCATACAGTCCGGACTTGGCACCAAGCGATTACCATCTTTTTCTTGCATTACAGAATTTCTTTAGTGATAAAAAATTGGCATCTAGGGAAGATTGTGAAAATCGGCTACTGGAGTTTTTTGCAAATAGAGACCAGGACTTCTACGAGAGAGGTATTATGAAGTTACCTTTAAAATGGCAACAAATCATAGAACAAAACGATGCATATTTGACCCAAATCGGACAATCCAAAGCATGTTAAATAAAGTCCTGAAGTTCATATAAAAATAATGGATTTCTTTTTCCCCAACCTATTAATATTTACTATACCTATAAATTACTGGTGATAAGTCATTCGCTGGAGACAGTCCAGGTGCCACCGCCATCAGCCCTGTAGTCTCGGGCTGGTAAGCATAGGACTGAGGTAAGCCCTAACTGTCGAAGGCGATTAAAAGGGTCCAAAAGTTTCACGGGTCTTCAAGGTGGGGGCCCTATGTGAACCTGTGTGGGACAGAGTATGGTTCAGCGATGGTGCTTAAGAGAGTCAGGCTCCTCCTCAGAGAGGTGTTAATAAAAAGTGTAAAGGTGCACCTGTGCATTCTATAAGAGATCCCGGAGCCTCTCCGAATGCACTGATGCAGACCACCGAGCGGGTATTACTGAGTCAGAATCTCACGTAACCCACACTCCCTACCACTAACAGGGTATATTTCCAAGATTTCCCACCCCAATGAAAAGTTACCACAGCCATAATTTATAACGCTAAAGACTATCCCGGTTTGAAGAGCGTTGAAGAGAGATGGAATGGAGTATGAGAGAAAAGAGGAGAATAAAAAGAAAGAAAGATAAGAATAGGTATGATAGAGAAGATGGACGAAAGGAGAGAATGTAGCATCTAGAAATAAGGAAATTAGAATGATAAGTGATACATGTAAGCTTAAAAGTGCTAATAAAGGCCCTGAGCCGCCGTACGCAAAAAAAAAGCGATGAACACGATGTAGTCATCATACTCGCTGGTTGAGGATTATGACTACATCGTGTTCTTAGAATAAAAAAAAAACAGTACTATTTATTATTAAATTTTGAATAAGGACACTTGACCCCGATCCTAATATAACAGGATGTCCGCCAGACAATATCTTAGCCGTTCAGTCATACGCCTCGTTGAATGCAGATTCCTCTGCTACTGCACAGCAGCTTAATCTTATCACTGAGCACATTGTATGCAACTTGAACTATAGTTATTTAATAGTTGACTAAATCTAGGTCTTAGAGTAATGTAAGAAACTTGAGCTTGAAAATTTTGTACTTCGAGTTTTTCTTTGGATAACAGGAGCCCCTGACAGATTTAATTCAATAAATATGTACAGATGTAGTGGTGAAGGATTGGCGTGAAGGTTAAGGATAGGGCGAAGATACATTGGTATACTAGTGTTAGGTCTCTGTTGCCGGAGACCGTCTAGATTTAGTCTAGTCCACCGCAGCTTCTATTGCAGCCGACAAACGGTAGTGTGCAAACATGAATTTCTTTTGGTTTGACGGGAGTTGTAACTGGTGAAATTACTGAGGTAACGCGATAATATGCTGTGTCTCAATGCGATGAGCGCAATGTGGTACAGTGTATACCATCTTACCGCCGCGTTGTTACGGACAAGCGTATCACTTATCACCAGATCACAGCTGACAAGAGAGAGTGATACGGATAGAGTTTTTCATAAAGACGAATAACAGGTATTTAAACTAGGTATATATTAAGATAATTAGGTACTATTATTATTATTAATGATATCTACAAACCCGAGATTGGAAAACTTTTTTTTTTGTTTTACAAACCGTCGAGTCGAAGGAGACGTTCCTCTAGTAGTAAGTGACACGTACGCCCATAACAACGTGACAATAGTTAGGATGATGTTCAATGTACTACGTTGTGCTCATCTTAAAACATAGGATATTAAGTCTCGTTACCTCACTAATTTCACTAGCTACAACGCCCTTCAAACCGGTACGCAGTAAAGTTTGTACAGTACTGTTTGGCGACAGAAATGAACGCTGCAGTGATACCTAACTTGGTTTGCAAATGGCCCAATCTCTTTCCTTTAAGAGTCTCAGTACCGTGTACATTGAATTTTTTTTTTCATTATTAATGACAAAGTTTCAACATCAGAGCGCGACTGAAATTAATGAGCGTTGAGGAAATTTTAAAGAGCGCCATTTTTATTTTCATTTTTCGGTGCGCCTCGTTTGACCACTTGGCCGTAACGATTTAATTACTGCCAGTTACTGGTCCGAGCCGCTCGTTCTCGTTCGAACCGCCCACCTTCCGGATGCTTATCCGCCCTGTTCTGGTTTTGACAATTGATTCAAAATAACCCCCTTTTTTCACCCTACCCACCACCCTCTACTCGTTCCCCAAAATCCACACGTAAGGGTAGTATAGTATAAATTTTATACGTATATAGTAACGAAGCGCGTACTTCGAGGGGACTTTTTCTAGTGTTTTACTGCCTGTGGAACGGTGGCTAACCGCTACATCAGTAACATGGATGTCCCTAATTCGATTCCGCAGCTAAATGAGCTTTTATTTTGTTGTAGGTTTTTTTCAAACTCACCTAGTTAATAGTAAATAGATAGCATCCATTCCGTTTGCCAACATATGGACGAGCACACTACACCATCCAAGGCCTAATTCACTTTATTTTTTATTCTACGAAGCCATGAGACCAGCGGGACATCTGATGGTAAGAGATACGCCTGCCCATGAGAACGTTGTGCTAGTTACGATGATACGCAGCACTACACTGTACTAGTCGCTTTGCATCTAATCATATTGGCGAGACGAGCTCTCCAATTGTTTCACTGGATACAGCGCTCTTCAAACCAGAACAGAGTAATGTTATACATTTCTACATAAAGATATACATAAAATAAGCAACTTTTTTATATTGTGGTTGTTGTGGTATATGCTTTAATATAAGTCATTTGATGTTCACACGGTTATAATCATCGCCACACACTGACTGTCCCCCTCACCTTCTGACGGTATTTACATATATTCTCTTGCTATAATATTTAGGTACTACCCTCTACATAATAATTACATGATTCGCTTGTTTCATAAAATTAGATATTACTATACCTATACTTTTCTTTCCCTACTTTTTTTTTTAATTAGTTGTTTTAAGGCTGTCTAATTGTTAACTCAAATAAATTGTATAACTACAAAGTTACAAACAATTGACAAAGGACTTATACACTACTTATTGTATATTACATTAAATAGTCTCGTTTGTACAGTTTTTTTTTTTACAATTTAATTTTTATAAATAATTTTAAAAATTAAGTATCATCACTATAAGTATTAGCGCTACGTGACGCCGTACCGTTCCGCACGTCGCACAACTCTCTCACTCCGGGTGACGCACACCGCCGCGGGTGCGCCGGCGCAGCGCTCCGCACCGTGCGGTACCCGACCGTCCCGCTCGGTATTAAATCTGTCACGTCATCATCACCATAATCCCAATCTAACTGTGCACCTTTAACCAGACTAGTCTCATTTTTCTGTTGTTTTGAAGCTGGTACTTTCAAAATATGTTGTCTATTACAGCGCAGCACACACCCATTTTCAGTTGCCAACCAGTATGAGCGATCACCCCGCGCTCGACCATTTACACGTGCCTCCACCCTTTGTCCTTCATTCGCACCAACTCACCTGGCCGTAATGAAGGTAAACATCGAGTGCCTCTGTTATAGTACGCCGCCTGTTTCCCAATATTTTTTATCCTATTTTTTGACATTCTATCACCGTTTATATAATTTGAGGATACAAATGACTGTGTTGCACAGGTAACCTGGTATTAAGACGTCGGCTCATCAGTAACTGGGCAGCCGAATGTTCTTCTCCGGTGACCGGTGTATTTCTAAAATTGAGAAGTGCAAGTTGCCAGTCCTTGCTCCGCGACATATTCTCCACTTCTTCGTTTCCCATGTTTGCACCATTACACCCTGAGCCGCAAGCTTCCGCCTGCTCGCTTGCACGCTCAACCGCCCGGCACAATCCGATCGCCTCTTCCAACGATAAACTACATTTTACCAATAATTTTTCTCGCATTTGCCTGTCTCTTACACCACGAATTAATTGTGTAAGAATGAGACTATATTTTGAAGATCCAAATCCACAATTTTCCGCCTTTATTTTAAGAGAACTATAGAATTTCAAAGAATACATGTCTTTCATAATTAATATTCTTTTTAGGATCACAGTGTTCATAAAATTTTTATTCATTCATTAGTAATTTATTTCTCCGGTTCTAAATACATAAAACGGAGCGCATTTTTCTTTCGACGTCGCATTTTCTCTTCCCGGTGAGATCAAATAATCATCGAACCCCGTCAACCATTCTCGCCAATTAGTTGCTAAATTTCCCTCCTATGCGTGTGGTGACGGTTGTTGTATGAAAGGAAAGCCTATACACTCCTCTTTATTTTTAGACATTATTCCCTTCTTTTCTTTCGTAATAACTACACATTTGAACACTATTCCAAATAGGACATCACTTTACTAAACTATACACATGTGACACCATATTGTGGTATATCTTTTAATAGAAGCCCCCCTCACCTTCTGACGGTATTTACATATATTCTCTTACTATGATATTTAGGTACTACCCACTACAGTGGTTTTAAATTAAAACTACTTATTCCCCGCCTGCTTCACTGGCCGTAAAATCCTCTATTAGACGCACTATACTCGGCAAAAGGAATATTCCTATTAAATCTTAGGTCTCTATCTACACAGATAGAAATCTCTTATATACATATATGTAAATATACAAATATGTGTGAAAACATATATTAATAAACAATAATTTTTTTTTTGGGCTGTAAGGTGTTCCGTAAACAACCCAAGCCAAACTCACTTGCTCGTGGTGCACTCTGCTAATCAATAAACGAGGCTCTGGCTCCCACCAACCCGCATTAAGTGGGGGAAGTGGCCCAAATCCTCTTATATGAACCCCTACAAACGACGGCCCCTGGTGCTCGGTGATACGGGCAGTACAGGATCGATCGATGGGGGATGTTTGGGGGAGGCCTATGTTCAGCAGTGGACGTCTGTCTGCTTTCGACGGTGGTGGTGGTGATGATAATGATATTTCCAAATATACGCACTCCTTTTGGAATATCTATCGACTGATGGTAACCATGAAGACGGCTTTATATGGTATCACATAAAAGTAGCCAACATTTATGTCCCAAAAATAATACTTTAAGTATTAAACTTTTCCAATCTAGATAGTACCATCTACTATAAATCGGAGCACACTGCCCAAGTCTAGATCTTATCAAAGTACCTACTTTATTACACATTATCTTTAATTTATATGTAATGAAGGTCATTACATGTCTGTAGATTGTTCGATGATTAAATAACTCATAACATTCTCCCATGATTAGTACAAGTTCGTAGCTTATTTGTACAGTCAAACAGTAAAGTGTGAAGGAAATTAGTATATTACTGTAGTCTATAGTAAGTTAAATATTATTGTTTTGAAGAAATTCTTACCTATAGTATTTGAGGAATTAATGAGATATTATCTGATATTTATTTAACAACCTAACTAACAGTATAGTAAACTAAACAAAAAGTTTCCTTTTTTATAAACAAATAATTTAATGAAACATATGGGGTACATCCACTACTCTTGGCCAAGTGGTAATTGCCATGTATGATCATGAAGGTTGATCAAGGAACATGAAGACCTTGAAGGAGGTGGTGAGAGGTACCGGCTGCTGGAGACAGTCTGTGTAGGCACCACCGCAACATTTGCTTCCAAACAGTAGTTTGCAAACTTTACTTTGTTCCGATATAACAGACGTTGTAGATAATGAAATTACTCAGATAACAAAACTTAAAATGTTGTCTCCTAGCAACGATCACAGTGTGACGTTATTATCCTATCTAGCGCAACGTTGTTATGAGAAGACGTATCACTTATCATCACGTGAACATCCCGTTCGTCGTTTCACGTAAAAAAATCGATTTCTTAGTGTTCTTGAGTTCTTCAAACTAAGTGAGAATCAAACCATACACCAAGAGGTTGTAAGGTTTGATTCACATAGACCGTATGAATGACCATATAAATTGATTATTGTATAGAAGAGCTTTAGATTAATCATTTACTTTATTTATACTTACTTAGGTATAAAAATGATTAGGACTTAGTAAATAATTTATTCTCATATATATATATTATAGGCCAATCAAACATTAATGTCGATGCTTGAGTTTTAGTATGTGTAAGGATGTACAAATAAAAGTTTTTTTGATTTCCTATGATATGAGCAATATCATTCATTTTCTTCTACTACACTAGGGTCACAAACCCTAAGAATAAGATCAGTATTGGTTTTTTTACCTTTTAAATTTTATACCTTTTATCTAAATATTTTTTTGATTCTAAGAATATTTTTTAAAAATTCAATAGCAAATATCTATCAAACAATTTTATTGCTAATAAATTATCACAGGCGCTTTGAATATTTAAGTATTAATGACACAACTACAGCAGGTAGGTGACCGGCGCCGCTCGTTTCTGTCGCCAAGTAATTGTATGCAAAAATTACAGCCTTCCGATTCCGACCTTGAGTCGTCAACGCGATGCACGTAATATGAGACTGTACTTGAAATGAGAATATAAATAAAACTTAAATAATTTGATTTTGTACTTAGTTTCAGCTCAGTGAAACAGTTACTAATAGAGAAATTTTCTGGTGCTAGGTCTTCGTTGCCGGAGATGGTTTTGATAGGTACCACCACAGTGGCTATTTCAATCGACAAGCAGTAGCGTGTGAAAATTACTGTTTTTCGGTTTGAAGGATCTAATGAAATTATTGAAGTGACAAAACTTCATATTTTATGTCTCAAGGCTATTAATCGAATGTGTTTCAGTATCGTAATTAGATACATGTTGTTATGGGCATGGGTGTCACTTACCATCACGAGAACGTCTCCTCACTCCCGTCGCTTAATTGTATAAATAAAAAATGGCGATGAGACGTTGGTTAGCTTATTAATACGTATAGGGAAGAAAAACCCGACAGAAGCATAAACATGAATTAATTAACATGCTGTTCTCTAGATAACTCTATAAGTTATATTAGGTTTTGGTATAATCTGTTAAATTAATCGATTAAAAAAAATTACTCATTTAGTATTGCTAAAGGTAACGCCCGTATTGAAGCACACCTAAGTTAATAAGATAACTAAGCTCCGGCTCTACAATCTCTGCTTAGTTAAACTTAATATGACACGGTCGCTAAGCAAACTCCGCCGTCGTACACTTACACTTGGGTAGAGACGGCGAGCATTGTTCTTAGATATATGTTCTCGTGGAGGTCTAAAGTTACCCCATATAACGTTCCGTTCAGTGTACTAATGTTGTACGTCTTAATAACGATGTTAACGTGAACATTAACTTAGCGTTATAATGTATCATATATAATATTAAATAGGTGTTAGGTATATATATACACAAAATGAAGAAACGTATACCGTAGGTAAATAGGTACGAGTACTCTAATAGTAATCTCTGATGGGAAACAAATTATCATACAAGAAAAGACCCAGAGTGTCCGAATGATACGATCTAGACTGAAGGTCTAAACCCTAAATTTTATTACTTGTTGAAAATTTAATGTCTTCATCAAGCTAATAAAGTTTCAGGACATCTACTTATGGTAGGTCTCTGTTGCTGAAGACCGTCTAGCTAGGTACGGCAGCACCTATTTATCACCAAATAATAATGTGCAAACATTATTGTCTTCCGGTTGGAAGGGCGCTATACTGGGGTAATGAGACTTAACATCTTAAGTCTCAAGGCGACGAGGCGATTAGCACAACGTGGTGCAGTATATACCATTCTAACTAGCGCCACGTTGATATAGGCAGGCGTATCACTAACCATCAGGTGAACATCCCGCTCGTCCCGTCGCTTCGTAGAAAAAAAAATTACGAATACGTAGGCTAAGGTAAAGCAGTGCGTAGTCCTAATACTTAACAGTAGTATATAAAGTGCCGATTTTAAAGGCGATATAGCGAAAGAGATTACTGGAGTAACAGGACTAACCATCTCTTTTTTCAAGGTAAAGAAATGATGTTGATTTTTTTCAAACGTATAGCTAACCAGGCAAAGGTTTAAAAAAATAAAACAACATACCTTTTTACTATAAATGTTTAAATAAGGTATTTTACTCAGTAGAAAGTGGTTAAATGAATAGATTAAAAATAGATAAAAATGATATAGACTAGGTAATATAATATGAATTAGTAATAAGTTCATCCAAGTAGTGCCTAAAAATCTGTTAAAAAGTAATTCGGAAAAATAAGAAGTAACTACTAAATAGGCATATGCATAAAAGCATATTACAACAAAAAGACACAATGTAAAGATAAATGTATATGTTGTTTAATTAAAATATAGGGTTGTCAAATATCTCCCTTCCGCCTTTTTGTCTTTTGAATTTCGCGGCTATGTACAAAGCGCTACAGAGCTCGTATCTGGCAATACTATACATAATTTGAAAGGTCTTGACATAACCTACAAAACGACGCTATGCATAATTAGTTTGGATATTGCGTTCAACAGTTATAGACGTGTAAACATGGAGTTCACTAACGCCGAAATTCGCGCTATTTTAAAGTTTTCCTTCGTTAAAGGCAAATCCGCTAGAGAAACGTTCCGTGAGATTAATGGTGTTTTGGGGGATGGTACTCTATCACTTCGAACCGCGGACGAATGGTTTCGACAAATCAGAGCCGGTGAAAACGACACCATGGATAAGCCAGCCGGCGAAAGACCTGTGACGACAAATACCGATCAAATCATGGACTACATCGAGTTAGACCGGCATGTGGCATCTCGTGACATCGCCCAGGAGATGGGAGTTAGTCACCAAACCATTTTAAACCATCTGCAGAAGGCTGGATACAAAAAAAAGCTTGATGTTTGAGTGCCGCATGATTTGACGCAAAAAAACCTTCTGGACCGAATCAACGCCTGCGATATGCTGCTGAAACGGAACGAACTCGACCCATACTTGTAGCGGATGGTGACTGGCGACGAAAAATGGATCACATACGACAATATCAAGCGAAAACGGTCGTGGTCGAAGGCCGGTGAATCGTCCCAAACAGTGGCCAAGCCGGGATTGACGGCCAGGGAGGTTTTGCTGTGTGTTTGGTGGAATTGGAAGGGAATCATCCACTATGAGCTGCTCCCATATGGCCAGACGCTTAATTCTACCATCTACTGCGAACAACTGGACCGCTTGAAGCAGGCGATCGACCAGAAGCGTCCAGAATTGGCCAACAGGAAGGGTGTAGTGTTCCACCAGGACAACGCCAGACCACACACTTCGTTGATGAGTCGTCAGAAGCTACGGGAGCTCGGATGGGAGGTTTTATCGCATCCACCATATAGCCCGGACATAGCGCCAAGTGATTACCACCTGTTCCTGTCCATGGTGAACGCCCTTGGTGGTGTAAAGTTGAACTCAAAAGAGGCTTGTGAAAAGTGGCTGTCCGAGTTCTTCGCAAATAAGGAGGAGGGGGGCTTCTACGAGGGAGGTATGAAGTTGCCGTCTAGATGGAAACAGATTATCGAACAAAACGGCGCATATTTGAAATAAATCCGATCACTGTAACACTTTTTATAAAGCATTGAATAAAGAGCAAAAAAGCGGAAGGGAGATATTTGACAACCTTATATATGTATACAGCCTTAATTAATAGTATCAGATATAAGAGGATATTTGTATTAAAAGACACAAGTAATCACTTGTTGGAACATTCGTTTTAGCTCACAAGGTGTTAGACTGTACCGCTGTTTCGTAGTTATTTATACGACATAATAAACAACATGTTAATTATAATTTATTGTTAATTGTAGTTTAAGAACTATATAATAATCTGAGTATAGTTAAATGGGAATGTTATTGCGATGTATCGAGTGCTGTGTGCAGTCGATAGTGGTGTTGCAGTTTCGAGCGGAGGGCTCGTCGATGACGGCGGGCGAACAACGCAGCCTGTTGCGTCGTAGCGCCGTAGCACCGTAGCGCCCTAGCGGCGTAGCTGTGTCGCGGCGTAGCGGCTCTACGCCCTGTGGCCAGTTAACGGGCGCGAGCCGACGTTTCCGCCCGTAGCTCCCGTGCTCTTCGTTCCTTAAAAGCCTTTCACCTCACGTTGACGTCGCAACACGCGCGGATTAGTTTTAGAATTTGTTTATAACGTTCAAAACGCATCAAAACCGCACATCAACTGCCACTTTGCTGGTCTGCGTGTTAATTTTTTTTTTTACTGCCTTGTTATGTTCGCTTCGAAGACCTTTTATAATGAAGGTAAGCATATCGTTATTAATACTGCAATAATTTAAAATGTCACTAAAATCATACGTATAAATTTTAATTAACCTAAAAGTTTTATGTGAAGTACTTTGTTATAAGTAAAACGTCAATATGTATAATGTATTTTAAGTAAGAAAATGTTTAAAAATATCATATTCATTTAAACCATAATAAATTTGAAAACAGTAGGTAACGAATTATTTGTGACATATTCAAATGATATCACAGTCTCAATCATTAACTTGATTAAGTTTACTGATATTATACTGCAGCGATAAGTTGCTAATTAAACAGTAGAAATAACTTTAATAGTAGTATAGTTTACGGATCAACTCGTATCTATAAATTTTCTATAATTTGAGATTTGTTAACCGAAATTCTAGATGTTTTTTCAACGTAGTGCCAAGGCAAAATTATGTTAAGATGTTTACCACAATTCCCTAATTTTTCTTTTATTTTTAATATTTTCTCCGTCTCTCTGGATCCTTCATTGCTGAAAATCGTATTCTTTGATATATCTTCAACTATAGTTAATACAAACCTTATACATTCATTCATAAACACTACAAAAAATTATAGAAAAGTAGTTATAAATTGAAGTGTTATATCTACTATACATAATATAATATAAAACTTATGTAATACGTTACATACAATCAACATATATACGGTATTACATTTATAGATAGATAAAAATTTTCAATGTATTAGTATTACTTTAATACTGTAATTGATAGGGGTTAAATTTTTTTTAGAGGGATGAAGATTCTTTAAGTTTACATTCTTAACTATTGTTTTAATATGTTTTTTTTATAAATAAAAAAACAATGATTGAAACGAAGTGATAGGATCATTTAGTTTATGACTCAGGCCTGCGAGTCGTCTCAGCCTAGATGCTGTTCCTCTTCACAGCTATAAACCTAACTAGAATCTTCGTCAATTATTCATCTTTTAAAACTATTATCTTCGATTTCTTTTGTAGACAAATCTTCAGAGATTAAGTAAATATAATGTCAGGTTGATATAACTTTAAGTTGTCACGTTCTTACAGTTTGCAAAACGAGCTCTTTTTATGAATACTTGTAGTTCTCAGCTTTATGTTTGGTGTTTTAGTTTTTATTGTAGCTGCGAGTTTTCCTTTAATTTAATAATTTTTTTTATTCAATTAAGTTAAGTTCTTCTTCAGCTTCTTAAAGTGCTTCTCCAACTAGTGAAGGTTGGCGATCAGCGTGGTACAGTCCTTACGTCCTTTTGTCTCTGGTTCGGCGGAATAATTCGAGTCGTTCGCACAATGAAAATTCATGCGCCTTCCTATAATAACGTGGCGCTAGTTAAGATAATATATTGTGCACCACATTGTGGTCGTTGCCTAGGACGTAAGATAATGAGTCTCGTTACCATAGTAATTACACTAGCAACGGCACACTTCAAACTAGAACAAAGTAATGTTTGCACATTACTGTTTGTCGTCCGCAATAGAATCTATTTATATACCTACCGAGACGATTACCGGTAACAGATACGTAAAATCAGTAAAATTATATAAATAATCTTAACAAGTAACATCAGAGCACTTTCAACATATTATAACCCTGCTTTTTTTCTTATTTAGCAGCAAGTGTCGGAAATAAAAATTTGCTGTTAATTTTTGACAGGCGCAATCATTAAAAAAGGAAGAGATTCTACATTCAGTTACAGTTCCAGTAACGATACACATTGATAAAAAAAACTAGTGCAATGTTACGTCAGTGCTTTTGAAAGCTCATGGATGCGGTCATAGACAAGTTTGTGCTGTGTATAGCACTCCACTTTGAACGAGATTGCATTGCTCGTATAGTTTCGCTTTAAACTATTCTACAGCTTATTCTACTTTTAAGTTTAACGGGAGTTTGTGCAACAGATTTTTTACTATAACACTTTACACTTACTTTATACAATTTTAATATATACAGCTGATTTAATGTATATTCTAATAAACAAGAGACTATATAAAGAGGTGAGCAATATCGCGTTATTAAATAAATATAAAAAGTGTTCAAATTAGTAGTCCGATGCGACTACAGTTAGTTTTATTATTAGTTTAAAGAGTCATTTAACTTTAACTGCTTTATATTAACTAAAAAGATACATTATTTTTCTAGTTATAAATAGTTTAATATAGTACATAAGTAGCAGTACATAATAATCTTATAATAAATTCACATAAAAATATTCATAAACTTCATGAAAATGAAAATACTAATAAAAATGTTACAAAGGATGTAAGCAATTACTTTTTCCGCGAAATGAAAAGAAATTCTTTTCCAGTCGTTTTAACTGGAACTTAATATATTATAATTTCCCTCGCGTTAACTGTTTTGATTTGTATAACTTGAACTTGGTAATGCAGTATTATGTCGAATGATATTCTTTCGGAGGCTGCGTTCATTTTGCAAATATTTCTGTACCAAATATTTAAATCCATGCATTTTGTTCATCATTTAAAACGTCGAGACTAGCCGAACATTCACCAGATGGCTACTCCACATTGCGTTCGTCGCGTTAAGATATACGCATGTTAAGTCTCGTTACCCCAGTAATTACACTATTGTTAGCTGCAATAGGAGCTGCGGTGGTACCTAATTCGACCTGCCGCCAGTAATCTGTAAGAGAAACATTGTCAGTGGTTAGATTTTTATGAAGGGAATATTAACTTAGACATGTCTCGGTGTAAATAGCATTTTAAAGGGATGATGAGTAGAATTTGTTTAGAGTGTAAACCAACGTACTATATAACTATTTTAATTAGAATCTTATTATTATTAAAATGGTATAAAATAGTATAACAGAATCCATATTTATGCAGTACTTTCTCCTAAACATTTTGCCTAAAGACCTGCTGCAATTTCATCCTTTCCCTCAGGAATACAACAACATGAAAAATAGAAAATATCTAGACCTAGTTATCTTTTGAAGAAATATACTAAATACTTATATTGTAAAGTTATTAAATAAGAAATGGCGTTAGTATTGTTACATTTAACTTGGAGCTCATAACCTTATGTTATTTATTTATTTATGCACACAGAAATTTCAATGTAAATATAACAGGCATAGAAATAAGGGCAAAAGAATTTCTTCCAGTAGGCCTGGGCTTGAGAGATTTGATAAAAGTGACAAAGAAGCTGATGCAATCTGATAATACTATAGAACAAAACTTATAAACTAAGTATAACCTAGAATAGCTTATAATTAAAAAGAGATGAGGAAAAAAAACAAAACAAACTCAAATTTATATGTATTAGCACAAGGTAATGTTCTTTGACACGCCTCTTAAATAGTGCCACTGTTCTAACCTCGTGAATTGCCGGAGGAAGTGCACTCCAGGGTCTGACTGCGTGTTTAGTAAAAGAGTGAGGATATGATTAGGAACTATCGAACGGAAATTTGAGTAGGGTTCTTCTGTGAGATCTACTTTTTACAAAGGATGAGTGAATAAAGGAGAATCCATCTCACCAATATATATTATGAAGGATTATGTAAGGTGATGTGGAGGAAGTAGGGAATGTGTGTTCCTGCGAAGACGGGTTGGGAGCCCCTTGAGCTGGTTCTGATACGCAGAAATATGGTCAAACTTTTGTATCCAAAAACAGCAAATACACAAGTTTTGCTTGTTCATTTTTTAGTAATTTTAAACGTTTCGAGCAATCTTTGTGTTATCAGATTAAGGCGAAAAGATTATTAAGATCACTATAGGACGTAATTAATATAATTGGTCTTTGTTACTGGAGACCGTCTAGGCATGTACCATCGCAACACTTATTTCTCCTACCAATCATTACTTTGTTCCGGGCTGAATTGTGCTATCGCTAACATAATTACTGGGGTAACGAGACTCAATATCTTACATCTCGATGAGCGCAATTAGATGCAAACTAGCACCACGTTGTTATAGGCAAAGCATATCATTTATCAACAGGTGTACGTCCAGCTCGTTACGTGTTTTAATTATATTATATAAAAAAAACAACATAAAGTGATAAAGAAAACAACAATATAACTTGTAATTATAATAACAATGTGTGGTAATATAATAGTTTGGATTTAACTGTTTGAGTTTGTCCCGCAGGCGCGCCTCGCCTTGTCACCACATTGTTTTCAGTATGTACTTTCGTCACTTGTACATAAAAAAGCGACATTTTTAGAGCATGAAAACTGTAGTGGGTTTAATTAAAAAATCATTGCGAAATATATACGAGACCCGCGGCCCCGCTACGCGCCGAGGACAAAGCGGTAGCAACCCTTAAAGTTCAGTCTTTTGTAAACTTGCGTCGCGTTCACGGCCGCCCCGCATTCTGCTTTGATTTATTTGCTTTAATATTTACATAGTTGCTTGAAAGTTATGTTTTACCCTGTGACTTGTTAAACATACACACAAACAGACATGAAACGGTTACACTACCACTGAATAAACAGTTATCACTCACTTCACCGTTCAACAGTGTCTTGTCGATTTTTAAACGATACAACCCGTAAAACATACATTTCATGATAACAATAAAATAGTATACATACACTAGGTTTCCTTATGATATGTTGGGTATTACTAACTTCTTAATTTCACTAGCTACAGCTCGTTTTCTGACTAGATAATAGTAAAGTTCTAAATACACAGATTTGATTTACTATGATGACTAAATAATTGTATAAGCTGGATCTACGTTAGAATATTTATACTGTTAAATGAATTTTGTTTGCTATTAATGTATTTTCATAATCAATAATTCTGTTATGATATATACAATATACAACGATATCTTTAGATATAAAGTTGATCTCGAAAATCGAGTTAGCGAGAGGGAAGGCCGAGACGAAAACAAGATTATCATCCACCGACTTTTCTTATAAAATGAAGCGTCCAATGAGCGAGACAGATTAAAGAAGATCCAATGTAGACGTTACTGAATTACATTTTGATGAATTTTTTTTATACAATCTACTCTACTTACACGGCTGAAGCTTTTCAGTAACCAAATTTTCAAGTTAACTTTCGGGTCAGTTAATTTCTCTCACTTCAAAAGGATCCGTATCGCGTATGATATACGGGTATCGTATAGGATAACTTGTTATATTATGTGATGTTAACAGCTCTTTTAATGTTCCCACTATTGGGACTTGAAGCTTTCTTGGAGGAGAAAATAGAAGCTATTTAACCACCACGCTGGTCTAGTACAGTTAAATGAGTTATGAATGTTTAAAATGTAATTTCGCTTAAATACTCTAAAACTTTTATATAGGAAGGAATTGTATGAAAAGAAGATTTTCATCGCTTATGCAACTGTAATGACTGCTTTTAGGAAGTTTGGATATATCTAAATATACTTTATCGTAGAGATTAATATTAAATTGAGACTTATAGATTAGATATTAATGAATTATATCAGAGAACAAGCTTAATGGAGTCATTAATAATTACAGGGAAATAGATTACATTCGCATAAGGGCTGAAAATAATAAGTCTGTAAATAGTCTTTTGTGCATTGTATATATTGGAGTTTACTTTTAAATATATGTAAAATTGGCATTTTATAACGAAGAAAAGTAGGATAGATACCCTCTGAGCTTAAGCTACTGGTGAAGGTAAGCATCGTGAAGAAACTAACTTGTCACAAGATTTAATGGACATATGACAGGACTTGGTCCAGTTGGCGGATAAAGGATGTTGATTCTGTCGTAAAAGAAGACTCTGAGTTCCAGCTGTGTGAATATTAGACCGGCATAGATTCGATACAATAACAGGCCTCAATAGTGAAGTACTAATTAAAACAATTTATGTTTAGAAACAAAGATCAAAGTGACAAAACGGTTCTCAATTATCAGTATCGAATTCACAGAAGTTAGTTCGATATTAGATTAATACAGTAGACGTTAATAGAGACAGTAATAAACAACTTTCCACTGGCAGCTGAACTAACTAGAATTAT
Source organism: Troides oblongomaculatus (assembly GCA_029032895.1). NCBI lineage: Eukaryota > Metazoa > Arthropoda > Insecta > Lepidoptera > Papilionidae > Troides > Troides oblongomaculatus. The sequence goes on along the minus strand of JARDWC010000432.1, from coordinate 1,732,044 downwards.
GAATTATGTCGCAATTGCTTGTACACGATCATAACAGTCATTAAATTCAAACAGATCTTTTGTTAATTAATCAAATTGTTTCTATTTTAATTATCTTTGACAAGGTGTTAATACGAAAAGCTAGTCCAGAACAATCACCTCCATAGCTCAGTTTACCTTCTTAAGAGATGCCTGTTTCAATTCTGGAGACACATTCGTTGTTTAATTTGAAGGGAAGGATGAAGGTACTATATATCTAAGTCAATTATATTAATATACAATAATTAAGATAAGAGATTATTGTACTTTAATCGCCTTAAATGGTGTATCCATACCAACCTGCTCCGATTACCTAGATACCCAAGTCCCTAGGTACACTTATACAATGAGACGGCGATATTGATCGAGATATGAGAAGCCGAAAAGTGCACGGATGAAATGGCGACAGGTCACTGGAACTACTTGTGATCCAACAATGCTCCTTAAACTTAAGGGCAAATATACAAGGCGGTCATTAAACCGGTCGTATTGTGTGGAGCTGAGTGTTGGGCCACCAAAGGTTCGGACGAAAGGAGATTACATGTGGTCGAGAAGCGAATGTCAAGATGGATGTGATGTGACGAGGATGGATAAAATTAAGAATGAGTAGATTAGAGGAAGTCTGGAAGTTGCTCCAGTGACAGAGGAATTGAGGAGCAAGAGGTTAGCGTGGTATGAGTATGTTGTGCGGAGGGATGAAGGACATATAACAAAGTAATGAGAATGAAAGTGGATGGTTATAAGGATAGAGGAAGACCGAAGAAAGTGTGGATAGATTGTACGAAAGACGACATGTTTAAGGAGAGTGAATTCAGATGTGACGGCTGATAGAGGGATGTGAAAGATAAGTATACATACTGTGCCGAGCCCACTATATCTGGGGAAAGGGTTGGAAGAAGAAAAATTAAAATAGATGATTAGTTATGGAAATTTTGAAATTTTAACATTAATCGTTGATGAATCGTTTAATAATTTCATAGAATCTAAATGATCTTTTATATTCTCATTTAGTCTACTATTACTACAAACATGAGTTTAACGTTTGATTAACGGCTAAGGCTACTAATATTAATATAACATACATCTTATCAAACGGTATTAAAAATTGACACTGAAATGAATCCTGCATTAGCCCTCTTCCGTTTCCCTCATCTAAATTTATGATATTTATTTCATTTCCGTCAAATTAGTATCCAATTTGAAATCGTTACCTTTTAAGAATTCATTATAATAAGTGTACGACCACAAACAGTTACTAAAGTAAGAGTTAATAGAAGTAAATGAGAAGAGAGCTTTTAAATATGAAACCTTATATAAAAACTTATGATTTCCTACTATATATGACATCTCTAAATAATAAATGCAAGTAGTTAATAGCTAATTATAACGAACTCTTTCAACTGCTACACAAAAAGGTCATTGTTTAACCATCGCAGTGCCATGATCGCGATATACAAAGGAGTTATTACCTCGCTACTGATGAATTCCATTGTTATAATATTCCCTCAATCTCTTTCCACTTTAGCAGCAATAATTCAAGCTAATGAGTCGCTGAGAGAGACTTGATTAACAAGCAATTGTCACTTCCATTCAGAATTAAAACAAAGAATATACTTTTGCTGATAACCTTAAGTCGAAGGGGACGAACTTTGACTTGGCGCTTTTAATAGACTTCAGTAATAACAAATGTTGATGAGCCTAAAGATTTGCTTGACTTGCTTGGCTTGAAGAAGTGGCAGTGGGCAGAACACATTGCTCGGAGACCATCGACTGGCGCCAGCGTACCGATTCGTAGTGTTGGGATACCACCCACATGATCTGGTGAGAGTCACGAGAACCCATTGGATGAGAGCAACGCGGAACCGATCGAAGTAGAGATCTTGAAGGAAGCCTATATCCAGCAGTGGACGTCTAACGGCTGAAGATATACACACTGATATGAACATGTATATAGATGAGAGTAATATATAATATATATATATATTTTTAAATGTAATAAACAAATGAGATTGTCCTACTGTCACATTGCTTATGGGTATTGGCACTGAAGTATTACAGGTAAATATTTCGAAATTTACCTTCGAACATGCCATATCCGAGGGGTTCGGTTGTGGTGGTGGAGAGGGTGGGGGGAGAGGGTGGGTTATAATTCTAAAAATATTTCAGTGACAATTTACCCCGCGTTAGAGACAGGTACCAACCCGAGCGCGTCGTCTCAAAATAAAAGGGTATGAAGGTTACGTTTAACGCTCATGCGATTTCCACAAGGGCAACCTTTGTATTATTGCGAACGTGGATTTAAATCATAATACCCCTTTTTTTATAACACGAACTTGTCCAAAATACCAAAAAAAAAACTCATTTAAACCATTGATGATATCAAAGATTAATCTCTTCACACTATTCAGTGGCATTTTTTTTTTACTTCCCTACTTCTGGGGAGAAGATAGGGTTTGCGGGGCTTCTACCCACTAAAATCCACTCGGTCTCCCTCAGTGCCTTAGAACGGGATCGGGATCTCCTACGGACCACATCGGTGCCCCCAGAACTTTGGCTAAAACATCCCAAGGAAGAGCAAAGACCTCAGCATCCACGCTGTACTACGGCAAATATACCACCACGCATTTGCTGTCCTAAGGCTCGCTTATTAAGCTCTGTGGGCTCCCACCCTCAAAACTCACGAACCCGATGACCCTTTTAGTCGCCTTATACGACAGACAGAGCACAACTTGTCTTATTCTCAATAGCCCGAGACTACAGGGCTGATGCAGTGGTATCTGCGGTTACAGTAATATTACATTGGATGCACTATAAAATTAGGTTTATGATCAGATCCAATCGAGAAGTAAAGCGTCAATATAAATATATTATATGTAGATAAATATATAGTTATTTTAAACATATAACAAGAGCAGAGATAAAGACACAATTAGAATGATTAATTTAGTGTCAGTTTCAGTCTGGATATGATAAACTTTGCGATTGACTTCTCTTTTCCATTTGGGGGTAAAAAATTAATTGAACACACTAATAACATAGTATATTATTAACTAGCGGTTCTCCCCACTTTCTTTGTTAATCGTAGCACCCCTGCAATTACCCTTGGGGAAGAAATTTAGTAAAATATATTCTTAGATGACCTCTAGATGGCAAAATCAATATCTCTACTCAATTTTCAGTGTTTACATCCAATATTTTCGGATTTCGTGATGAGTCAATAAACCACTGGATATTTCCTATTTCTGATCTAAAATGCCATAGAAATGGACAATAGTGTTTAGTTCCCTTCCTTTATAAAATATTGTTTTATCAGAGACGTCTGTTGTCTTATTACTCTGTAGAATATTCTAATAATTATATCTTTTTTTTACTCCGGCTATCTCATATTAGAGAGTTTATAATAGAAAAAAGGCGAAGAGTAGTATCAATATGATCATTATCAAAATCTATGACTGATTGATGAAGATAGATCTTCTCGAAAGGAGAAGTACCACCAAAGCAATAGAGTGTATACATTACTGGGTTCCCGTTTGAAGGGCGCTGTAGCTAGTGAAATTACTGATCGACACTTGACATCTTATGTGTCACAGCGACGAGAACAATATTGTGCAGTATATATCATCTGGTATATCAGGCTTCCCTTGAAGTAGTAGTATCTAAAAGCAGTTAATGACGATTGTAATAGAAGCTGCTTGCTGATCTTTTAATATAATTATCTCTTCCCTAGTTAACGATGGTGGTAATTCTAACTTAACTCTAACCACATTATCGATGGAGACACTTATTCTACTTGTAAATATCGTGTACGCGGTACTTAACTGGCTTACGGTGTAATCCAACACGAAATATCATTTATGTAAATTGTATTACCGTAACACGCCGGCGGGCTTACATCCCGCTTCGTATACCAATTTCCTTCCCGCAAAGGCATTCTCCTAATACCTTCACATGTGAGCTGGTGTGTACAGTTACAATCTCTCAGATTTAATGCTAGAATTTGTAATTGACTTATGGTAGATCTGTGTTGCCAGAGATCGTCTATGTAGGTAACATTACAGCTCCTCTTGCTGCCGACGAACAGTAGTGTGCAAATGTTACTTTCTCCCGGATTGAAAGAAGGAGTTGTAGCTAGTTAAATTACTAAGGTAAAAGGCTTAACATTTTATGTCTAGAGCGTAATGTGGTGTTGTTCAAACAATCTTAACTAGCACCACATTGTTATGGGCAGGCGAATCGCTTACCATCAGGTGAACGTATATCTGGTATCGTCGGTTCGCAAAATAAAAAACGTACTTTGTAATATCGTCGTATACTTCGTATTAAAAGTTAGATAAATACGTGAATATCGTACAGATATTTCATTAGTGAGATTAACTGTTAATCCCCCCTCCCCCTGCCTGTCTATTTCCGGCTGCGCGATCAAACACGGCCAACCAAGCGACACTTCCTTTGCAGATGAGCTAAGGCCGTGAATGCATGGACGGCGCGGAGTCCCCCGGCTGGCGCTAGCTGCGCCTGTCTGAACAACTCACCTCCGTTACTGGTAATGAACTTGTAATTATTAATTATATCATACATCCATTGCGAACTTAATTATTTATTTAACACAAGAAACCATTATAATTATAAATAATTTGTATAGTAAAGCAACGAGACGGGCTTGACCCTCGCCCAGTAGCAAAGAGCGTTTTAGTAGTATATCTTTTACAGCTTATTTTCAACTTCAAAACGTCACTCATTACTTACTATACTTACAAATAGATACGAGTTAACAATCTACATCATGGTGATAAAATGTAGTCGACTAGTTTAGTTAATGGACTCAATATATTATGTTTTGTTTATATACGCTTGAAACTTATCACACGCGGCTTAGTAGTCTATCAACTGAACAAGTACATATCATTCGAGTTATTTAAACGTTACACTCTCTATTTACTGTTATATAGTTACTAAACTACTACAAGATCTTACTACCGACAGTGCTTCTGTTCTCTCATACTCGTTATTAATAAACTTACTCGTTTCGTTAAAATGTTATATTGTAGTTAAGCTATAGGAATCTTGTTAAAGAGATCTGTTTTGGCTTTATATGAAAACTTATTCTAAACTGTAAATTAACACAAATGCTGCTGTATTAAATTTATGTTTATTCTATGTATATGTGTTATATTTATTTTTGGTTTTTGTACAGATATAGGTAGGTAAAGTTTTGTACGCCTACGCCAGCGGACAATAAAGCCGAGCTCGCTGCAATCATAATGAACGGAACCGAAGCGAGCTACGACGTCAATCGCTCCACGCCGATCTATACTATCGGTACGAACTTCATCACGCAATGGTGAGTGTTGTAAATGATATTACATTTCAAATCTCCTACAGTTTAATATTATGGATTAGCTATTCCCCACTTGCTTTTGCTTGCCGTAGCACCTCCGCAACTCCCTCTGGGCAAGTAATTTTGTTTTGTCTTAACTCACCTCTAAATGGCAGCAACAATATCTCTACAAAAATGTTGAGTGTTTCAATTGTTTCGGATTTCGTGATGAGTCAATGAGCTACTGGATACCTCCTATGCAAATATATATATTTAGATACAGATTTGTGATCTACGATGCCCCAGATAATCAGACAGTCGCAGGCAATAGAGTTAGTTTCATTCCTTTATAATGTATTGTTTCATTAGCAACGACTTTTTGGTCGTGTAATAAATATTCTCTAGAATGTTTACCATAACTTTTTTTTTACTCGTCTTACCTCATATATCTAATTTCTGATTGCTGAAGATAGATCGGCATAAATGATATTACATTTCAATTCACCTACAGTTTGCTAGAATCAAGCGTATTATTCAAGCCAATTAACTGCTACATAGTCAATTTAATAAAGCGCACACCATTTACTACAAACCTAGCAATTAGCATTAAATATAGGATGTACGAGTACAAGATATCTATAACATAGTAAATATAAGATCAATCAAAATCCTTCTCTATACTATATTATTATATAAATTCTTAATTACTAGTAACGTGTACTTCTGGAATTAATCAAGTGACCTCCGTGTTATAAGATTAGGCTCTAATCTCCCTAGGTCTAATTCTGGGATTCGATCCTATGACATACGTTTATGTGTAGATAGCGCAATCGTTTACTATATAAAAACTTAATTATTCTAAAGTGTACATATATCGCTGTTTAGGAAACTACAAAAATTCAAGCAGCGCACGTGCGTCACATCATCATCATATCCTGAATGCCAAAGCTACCTCATATCAAATGGCACCAACGATACAGACGTTTACTATTACAACACAACCCTGGACAGCGCCGTCGGTGATGATGGACTACTGGTAAGTAGTAATAGATATTTGATTTTACATCACAAGTATTGTTGTAGACAAAACGATAACATTTTCAATGAGCTATTTATATAAGAAACCTGTATAATTTCCACTAATAACGTAGTTAAAGTAGTAATTTATCATTTTCGTGAGAATAAAGTTAGAAAAAAATATCATATTGTACTCTGTTGTTATGAGACATCTTGTCTTAAAGCGATGTACCAAAGTGATGTTGGGTAGACATCTTAACTACCATCTCATTGTTTTAAGCGGTTATCAACAAGTGATTAAAGCTTCGAATATAAAAAAATAGTCGACTGTTATTGGCTTTTGGACGTTATAACTGAAAGGATTAGGAACTGGGAAACACATAATATATAATGAAAATATAACAGAGCTATGTCCTGATTCATAACAGAAGCACCAAAAGAAACTATACTGTAAAAGATGCGAAAAGGTTTAAGCTGGACGTTTGGGAATAGTTTTTTCACTAAAAGACTTCTTCCTTTACAGCAAACCTATGTAAATACACTAAAACGACTTAACATAATAGTGTTAGACTTTATTATACCCTCCGTCGTCCTATAATAAAATTATGCTGTCTTATACTTCACTTTACTTCTTATCAATGCGATTAAGATATACTATACTAAAAAAAGATGACAAAAGATAATGTTAACGGGAAAAAAACAAAATAAGGAGCGACAGGTTTTATTTGGTTTAAAATAGCTTAACTTCTTCAGCCAGCTAATGTATGAAAGCGAATCCTTTGATAACAATTTTAACCGGTAATAAGAGGATTAGAGGAGGGCAACGGTACGAGGGTTATCCTCCCCTTACCAAATTGATCGTCGACCCTGAAACATTCCGTGAGCGGTCAGCCACAAACCTTTCTTAAATCTGACGGAGTATATGAAAACTGAAATAAAAATTACTGAGGACAATGAGAACAAACATCTTATGCCTTAAGGCGATGAACATAATATGATGATGTATATGCAGAATTAGTTACTTGTGACCAGTAGATAAATTTCATAGTATATTTTATTAATAAACTTCATCCTTATTTAAATTATATCAGGATCAAGATTGACCGTAAATCTAATCTAAAATCGACGTGTGAAAGGACACTGATATTCACAAACAATGATGTTGTAGCATTGCTCTCCCTTGTATAAATATGTACTAACTTATTCTAGATGTATAGAACTTTCATTATAGTTACTAACATTAAAACAGAGTATATTATTAAACAGGTGTTTAAATATTCATGATAACTATCAAATGACATTATTGTTTTATAAAGTTAAACGTTTAACGAGTTAACTGAAGGAGTAGATGCTTTGTGTAGAACGAAAGAATCTTAGGAAAGTAATATTTAAAACATTCTAGACCACTAATAGGCTTTATAAATAAAAACTTATATAGATTAGATAGGTATATATATAGATAGATATATTGTAGTAATACTGAACACGAGAATAGCGAAGTACTTTGATATACCAATGGTTACGGTTGTGTGTTGCAATTGTCCAAAAAGCCGTAATCCAGTGGATCATTTATCAGGTCTGAAACGCTGTAATTTGGATGGGAAAGGGAATAACGTAACAGTATTTTATCGTGGGATTTATTTACGACATGTACCGGTCCCAGTCGAGTGTTGTTCGTCGTGTACAGTTAATCGATTCTAGACCATTATCACGCGCTTGTGTCACGGCCGAAGCGAGGAGGGAATGTCGCCGCCTCAGCGCTGCCATTATTAGTCGAACAATACCCGGGATGGTGTTTATTTAAATAGAAAACTTACTACACACGACATTCTAAATCAACGGGCAATCCTTGTCACTTCTCGTGACAACTAAGGACAGTTCATAAACACTTGTTTTTGTATAAATATATTTAACGCAACGTAATGTTAAATAAAAATCTGGAAGTGCCTTTAAATATCACTGGTTTTATTTCTAACTAGAACCCGTCTAAATAAATTTCTACTATAAAACATTTGTGGGTAAATCAATAATCATCAGACAGACGTCCACTACTGGACATAAGCCTCTCCTAAAGATCTAAACATGGATTGATCCTGCTCTATCCTCAAAACCGCCAGGCACGGGGGCCATCGTTTGTAGGGGTTCATGAAAGAAATTTTGGGCCATTTCCCACCACGCTAGCCCAATGCGAGTTGGTGGGAGCCAGAGCCTTGTTTATTGATCAGCAGAGTGCACCACGAGCAGGTGAAGCTTGCTTGGATAATATGTATAAAAACTGTATGGTTAAGGTCATATAAATCTTACGCCATATTCGGTATAAGTATTTCGTAAACCTTTTACTAAACTTGAACTATATGTAAACATAACTTATTAAACATTTAATATTATCTACATGTAATATTTGTCTACTAAGTACATTTGATATTTATATTTAACTTAGAAGACAGCATTAAAAGTTGTAGTTTATCAAAAATTTTAACAGCGAATCAAATATAATGAAGCAATCAAACTACTATATACAGATCAGGATTATTCATAAGATATTCTTCTGTAGGAGCCCGTGCTGCCACCGTTTCCGCTCTGGTTGGCGATTATCTTCGCAACTTGTTTGGTGCTCGTCATCCTATTGACTGTGAGTGGAAACGTACTAGTGCTGTTGGCCTTCCTCGTGGATCGAACTATACGTCAACCGAGCAACTACTTCATCGCTTCCCTCGCCGCCACTGATCTGTTGATAGGTATCTTTATACTTGTTCGATACTACACGTTTGTATCCATTGTTTTTTTTTTATTGATATTTGCACGTTTATCCCATTGCAGGTACATTGTCACTGCCATTTTACACAGATTACGTGCTGAAAGGCTACTGGCATTTAGGTCCGTTATTATGTGATCTGTGGCTGTCGGTCGATTACACAGTATGCCTCGTTTCGCAGTACACCGTTTTGCTCATAACGGTGGACAGATTTTGCAGCGTCAAGATTGCGGCGAGATACAGAGCTTGGCGCACGAAAAATCGAGTGATATGGATGGTTACCGTAACCTGGATAATACCTGCCTTACTATTTTTTACAACCATTTTTGGTTGGGAACATTTCGTAGGTTACAGGGATCTACAAGAAGGAGAGTGCGCCGTTCAATTTCTAAAAGATCCCATATTTAATACAGCTTTAATAATAGGTTATTACTGGACAACACTGTTCGTGCTCATAGTATTATATGCGGGTATTTTTAAAACTGCATACGATATGCAGAAGAAGAGCGAAGCGAAACAGAGAAAAATGCAGTCTATGGTTGCTTTAAGCGCTGGCGTAATGTCCGGAATGGCAGGACGAGCTGCAGGAATGGCTGGAATGCCAAAACCAACTATTTCTAGCGAAGACCAAGTAAAAGTTTCGGAACCTGAAAATAAGGATACGGCTACAAAAGGGTCTTTAGCTGCACCATTACTTAACTTGGGTGGTTCATCGGATTCTAATTCGAGTCAAAAGTCGTCCGCACACAAAAGCAGCGCTACCGTTACTGGTACATCTACAACTGTTGAATCTGATGGAGACAAGAAAGAAGATCAAGTGGAAGCGGAACGATCAAGTAGTCCAGCTTTCGATTCAGACGATGAAAGCACTCCTCAATCAAATGTTAAAAAGCGACCTTCCGTCGCAAATTTAGTAATGCAAACAGGTGCTATGCAATTATTGAATAACATGCGATTAAATGGTGGAATGCTGATGAAACCAGAATTAAAGCACTCAACTGACTTAAAACATTGTCTGGAGAAACCAAAGTCATCGTTATCCCAAATTTCAGAAAAGAGCATTCTAGAAACTGAAATTCCTGACATGCTGCACAATAGCCGTCACACCCCCCTTATCACATCTTCAACAGGTGCCATGTCACCAGATTCTTCAGGATTTGCCACACCATCTGAAAGAGAGGTATCAACTACAATTGCTCAAAGAATCATCCCCCCTCCATCAGAATTCAGATGCAGCCCACCTGTATCTGAAAGTCCGCCATCTCATTCCGAATCATCTCGTACTAGAATTATTAAATTAATTAGAGGAGATGGGAGTAGTTATGATGTTTTAGTAGGAATGGATGGTGCAGATTTAAGATATATGGATGAAAGCTCAGTAAATGTACCTTCACCAACCAACGAAAGCCCACCTTCGTCAATCACCTTTCCCACCGCCACCGAACCATCATCTCCTCCGAATGTTTCAGGTAATGTAACAAACACTTCGTTATTGCAGGCTGCTCTTATACGAGCAACAGCTGAAGCCCAAGTAACACAACCCAAAACAAACGTTTCTCCTTCACCACCTGTTAAAGTTAATACGGAGGTAAGTTTAACTACAGGAGAACGACCCAAGCCCGTTATAACCCTTGTGTCTTCATCGTCTAATAACAATGAACCCTTGCCCCCTAAAGAAACTGAGACTAAAGCAGCTCCTGTTAGATTAACATCAGGTGTAAGTATGGCGATAGAAAACAGTGAAGTTTCAAGTCCGGCTGTAAGTGGAACAGGTCGTAGCGACTCGAAGAAGGAATTCGTTAAAAATATCGGTAAAAAGTTGAAAGTTAAGCGTTCAAAACGCGACGGTTTGTTTCCTAGCATCGGACGGCAGAAGTCCAAGTCGGAGAACAGGGCTAGGAAGGCGTTCAGAACCATATCGTTTATATTAGGCGCGTTTGTTGTTTGCTGGACACCGTACCACGTGTTAGCCTTAGTTGAAGGTTTTTGTACGGACCCTCCGTGTATCAACAAACACATTTATATGTTCTCTTACTTCTTGTGCTACGCTAACAGTCCAATAAATCCATTTTGCTACGCGTTAGCGAATCAGCAGTTCAAAAAGACCTTCACTAGATTATTGCGAGGCGATTTCCACATCACCTAGTCCATGTACATTGGTTACAAGAATGCGTAATTTTTGTACGCTGTTCTAGTGTACATCAAATAAAAATTTACGCACACACACATCTAAATAATAGATGTAATGATCAGACAATACTATTGAGAACTTTAAATGCTTTGAATGTATAGTTACAAGAACGAACGTTCTAAGATGCGACAAACTTATCCAACCTTATGAAAGATTAATTCAAATATTATATATTAGATAATTCAATAACAAACAATATAAAAACCTGTAAATAGATAGTAATAGTTGTGAAGTTGTATATTTATAAGTAATTTACTCCATCGTTGAAGTTCAGAACTGACAATAAAACGTTAACAATTGTATATAAGGCTTAGGTTGTTAAGTATGATGTCTCTTTATATTTCTAGTTAACAATTGATGCATATATGTTTTAAAGCGTGAAGTGTTGATGATGATTTTTAGTAGAAATAGCTTCATTGTATATGTAGCAAAGAGATATAAGATATTATAGACACTGTATAAAAATTTAATCTAGAAGTAATGATGTCGTAAATTTTGATAAAGATTCCCAAATGTAATTGTTCAAACAACAATTTTCTTAATGTACCCTAATCTGTCTGTACAAGTAAATACATACATATATTGTAGTAATTAGATATAAATTATGATTTTTTTTTATTTTGAAGTTATAAAGCTAATGTACGCTTAAAAGCTTTCAGCTATGAGCCCAGCTAAAGTTTTTTAGCGTTAAAAGTAAACTGTCAATTAAAAATTAGTTGTGCCTCAATAGGCGATCTTTGTATTTTCTGTAGTGAAATATAATGTGCAATTAAAGTCAATTAAGAAGCTGAAAGAAGAAACATTCCTATTATCTATTTATTATAATTCTTCTCCTTTCTTTAATCTTGATAATGGTGTATGGCGTAATTAATTATACAGTCATCATATGTAATGATTACAAGGAATCGGAAAGTTGTTCCAGCGTGAATTTGTACTTATCGAGGACAGTGAAAATGTATAGTATGTAGGATTATTGTTAACAACAACATCCCCAATATGTAGTTGATTTTGTACTTTATTTATTGTATTATAAAAATTACTTGTTACCCTTTTCCCTTAAAGTTACGACGACAGACTAACGTTATTCCTTGTATTAGATTTCCCCATGTCGCTATTACTGAAAGCTATACGTCGGTTTCAATAATCCAATATATGTGTGGAATGTTTGCATTTTATGTTAAAGTTAAATTTTCATTAGACTAATGATCAATGATTTCTCCTTTATCATGTATGAGGCCTAACATGAATGTATATTGCAGTAGATTATTCCTTTTGATACTGTAAAAAACTATTCCGACGTTTCATTATACATCTCGTCTAATGATTGAATCTCTACAAAATACTTACAACTTAGTTTTAATGTATGAACTTTTGTTTAATGTGTGTTATTATGAAAATTCCTTATTCTCAATTATACAACGTATTAAACTTTTGTATGTAAAAAGGATAATGTGGTAAATGAAACTCTTGATAGATAATAGTGAAAAGTATTTAAAAAACAACAGTATTATATTGATGTTTTAGAAGTTATAAGTTTTTACAATAAATGAAAGACAAAAGTGAAATGTATTTAGATATAGATGTAGTACGTTGACAAGATTGAGAGCTTGTGGGACTCGGGTTACTATTATATCTACCCTCGGTGTTGTAAAAGACGGATCGAGAGGGTGTAATACCAGATAGAGATCAGTAGCTTTCCCTATGACATTTATCAGTATGGCGGCCAACCTATTTGTCCAGTGAGTAGGATTTCCTCTAGGGGAGGTTTATGCTCAGAACTGAACATTAATAAGCTGACATGATAATAATAGATTACCAAGATAATAGTCCCATATAATTAATATTAAGTAGACATTTATGATGGCATGATCAAATTTTCCCATTCATTGTATATTTATACCTATGTATGATATTAACAATGCAGTACCTTTATTACTATCCCTATACGATATATATATTTAAACTTATACAGTAAGGTCCGATCTTATATCCATAGGAGTTAATAGTATTTTTTTTAATCACAGCTTTTGATATCTGCTGTGATTCAGTTAAAAATAACCATCCAACATAACTAATAGCCTAACGAGAAAGATCACAATTATATCAGCTGTATTAAGTGTTGCTAACTTTAGTTCGTATAATACTCGGGTATATATAACAATATTATAATCTGAAGTTGTATATACAATTAAGTTATTAATATATTTATTAATTTGTGTTAACAATAATAATTAAAATGAACTATTAACAATTTCCCTTCATGACAAGTTTACGTTTAATACGTCAACATCGTATTTGTTTCAACTTGAAGACTTTCGTAATATGTACCACTTTATTAATTAACATTATAATAAAACTATTCATAAATAGTTTATTAATACTTCTTAAATAATATTTCTGTGATATAATAATGATTTAATAATACAGAAAAGGAAGAACGTGCAGAGTTGCTGAGTAAATCTTCTAATATATAAACACTACCCGTTCGCGCTGTGCGAGTTAGAAGGTTATAATATAAACCATATCATTTTAAACTTTTCATTATCATTTAACCTCATTATGTAAATAAAGTAAGTTAACTTAAAGTTTAACCGCTTTGTATGAATAAAATTAATGATTTGTGTAACTATTGTTAATCGAGAGAATCGATCCTTAATTGCTTACCATGTATATGGTGTGTGAGAGGAAAGGAGTGAATAAATGAACATAGAATATATACACTGTTTTATTTTTCAAAGTACTAATATTTTTGTTTAATATAGAAATATATGAGTGTTCTTCGAAGAATTAGCCAAAAGCCTAACCTCATGATTACGGTTAAGAACCGTAAAATCTCCAACCTCGGCCATGTACTCTGTCATCAGCGATATGATCAGCAGCTCATTATAATAGGTAAAGCTTATATGAAACGAAAGGTCGGGGAGGAGGAAAAAGTCATCGTTGAGGAATATCAGGGAATGGACTGGCATATCTGGCACGTCCGAACTGTTCCGCCGAACCAGAGACAGCAAGGACTGTATCACGCTGATCGCCAACCTACACTGGTTGGCACTTTAAGAAGAAGAGAATAGAAATCTATTCACTTTCATCATCGGCCGATAGAAGTCCGCCGCTGAACATAGACCTATCTCAACAATTTTCACATCGATCGACACCTTCACCAAACAGTCAGCATGACTTCCGGTACTGCCGGATACTAAGAATCGTCACTTATAGGGGTTTATATGAAATTTGAGCCATTTCAAACCATGTTAGCTCAATACGGGTTGGTGGAGACCAGAGCCTAGTTTGTTGATTAGTAGGGTGCACCACGAGCAGGAGAGGTTGGGCTTTATGATGGATCCCTTACACCCCTTACATATTAAGTTACTGATCAACAAAATCTAATATCTATTCCTTAAAGAAATGGCGTAGATCTAAGAATAATGAGTGGGAAACTCAAATATCTAATCTCTATATGCTCTTAGCGGATTGAAACGGTTTTATTCTACTTTTTAATAAAACAAAGGATTTATATATGAAGATCATTATTATGAAGAAAAAAAAGCATCTAGAACATGATCAGTTTTTTTCTTTTTGAGAAAACACCAATCTCCATACATTGCAGGAGATCAACAGATCTACGTCAATCTGCACTATACTAATGTAATGGATAGCCCTCATTATGTTCTTTTAGCGAAACGTTCACCTGATTTCAAGTGATACATATATCCATAGGAATGTGGCGCTAGTTAAGATGATATACATTACGCTTGAGAAATAACATGTCTCATTGCATGAGTAACTTTACTGGCTACAGCGCCTTTCAAATCGGAACACTGTACGGCATTGCGGTGGTACTTGCCTAAACGATCTCCGGCAACATAGATCTGCCAGTAATAAACTCTCTCTCAGACTTTTACGACATAATATATGATTCCCACTTGTGGGATCACCAAGACCTTTATATTAATAATGAATGTACTAGTGTTAGCTCTCTGTTGCCGGTGACCGTCTAGGTAGGTACCACTGCAGCTGCTATTGCAGCCGAGAAACAGTAATGTGCAAACATGACTACTTTCCGGTTTGAAGGGCGTTGTAGCTAGCGTAATTACTAGGGTAAAGAGACTCAACATTCTATGTATCAAGGATCTATGTAGTGCAGTATATATCATTTTGACTAGCGCCACGTTATTATGGCCAGCTCATAACAACGTATCCCTCACCATCAGGTGAACGTCCCACTCGTTTCGTTCATCATCGTCAGCCCATAGACGTTCACTGCTGGACATAGGCCTTCCCCAAATATTCCCCCACTATCGGGTAGGCATTTATATGAGGTGTTTAGATCCATTTCCCACCTCATTGGCCTAATGCGAGTTGGTGGGAGCCAGATCCTTGTTTGTTGATTAGCAGGATGCACCACGAGCTGGTGAGACTTGGATCCCGTGAGTTGTTGAAATAAAAAAATAAACTTTTGCGTATAATTACAGCCTTTATAGCTTATTTAGCATTCAGGTGCGAGTGGAAGCAAGAATTACGTTAATTGCGGGTCCTTACAGAGTTAAGCTAAATTAGCATTATAATTGTGCCCTAAATACATTCAAAATTAATGAAACGCCTCGTTCGCGTCTTATAAATGTATTTGTTTAATGTTTATTCTTACTTTTGACAAATTTGTTAAGATATTAGATAAGTTTAAAGAGGTACTTTCTACAACATTCTTTACTATAAGATTAGCAGCACTCACGGGACCAAAGCCAATCTCACCTGCTCGTGGTGCATCCTGCTATTCAACAAACGAAGTACTAGCACCCACCAACCAGCATTGGGCCGACGTGGGAGGAAATGACCCAATTCTCCCATATGAACCTCTATATACTACAACCCCTAGTGCCCAGCGGTACTGTAGGCCATGCTGACAGTATATGGAGATGTTTGGAAAGGCCTAAGTATAGCAGTGGACGTTTATCAGCTGATGATGATTATATAGATACATAATTAGATAAATACAGTTGTCATATAAAATTATTTATAATTTTACATAATTGTTTATATAAAGGCTTTATAATAGTAAATGATACAAAAGACTTTCGATAAGTGGCATTCAAATCGACGCTTTACAAATTTTCATTTCGCCAACTCCGCCGCGGACGAGGCAAAATTCCTCATTGTGTCCATTGTTCGAGAAATGTTTCAAAGTGGAATATCGCTGGATGTTCAATATTGGAAATAAAATATTATTAATTAAATTCTCATTGTTTTAAACGTTAACATTTTTATAAAAAAAAAAACTAATAACAATGAGTAGATATCGGAGTTTGTTAAATCACCATTTTTCGCTTGATTCAATGATGCGGCGATATGAACGGGTCATTCACCAGATGGTAAGTGATACGCCCCCCTAGAATGGTATTCTTAGAATATTGTAGGAAAGTTAGAAAAAAATGTGAGAAATGTAAAGCTAATGGTAGTTATAGAGAAAGTAAGAAAGAAGGAAATATAATAGACTAGCTCTGAGAAATGTAATGGAAAAGGAAAGAACTGTAATAGAATTACAGAACAGGTAAGTAATAGAATAAGAAATGTGGGGAAGGATGAGAGGCGATGAGTAGCATAGAAATAAGAGCAGACGGAAAGGTAAGACAGAAAATGTGACGGAAGAAAGAGGAAAGGAATGAAAGGAAATGTGACGGATCAAGTGACAACTGCAATGTTAACAAAGTAAATAACAACATGAATAAATTTATTAAAATGCCGGAGAATGGTTTAAGATGAAAAACTCATTACCGCAGTAATTACACTAGCTACAATACCTTTTAAACCGGACCACAGCTATGTTTGAACAGTACTGTTTTTTGGCTCCAATAGGCGCTGCGGTGATACTTTACCATATCCTACCATCAAATAACTGCCTGCAATGTTAATTGATGGTAAGATATGGTCAGCTAAAAACATTGAAGTACTCAGGATTTAATCACAATGCTCAAGTCAATCATGTTGAGTTCATTCGCCAGAGGAAGTAATGGAGGCAATCAATGGATATGGTCTCTGGACATTATGTTGGTGCTAGCTTAAGTACTGGGGATTGCTTTATGTAGATCCTATGAAATCAGTTCAGTGGTAGAATGCTCGCTTGCCTATATTAGAGAAACCCCTAAATACCCTCAGTTCATCATTCCTCACCATTATCAGCCGTTGTTTATAGACTGCTGAGTAGAAGTCTTCCTTAATGTCTTCCACCTAAAGCGAACCTCAGCTTCTCGCATCCACCCACTTCCGACTGCCCTGTTGATATCGTCGATCCATCTGGAGGGAGGAGGTCCTACACTTCTGCGAACTGTACGCGGTCTCCAATCCAAGACTTTCCTCCTCCATCGGCCGTCTCTGACACGACTGACATGGCCGGCCCGCTATCACTTCATCTAGCAGATTTTGAGAGATACGTCGACAACTTTAGTTCTCCGTCGAATTTCTTCGTTCTGGATTTTGTCCTATAGAGAAATGCCAAGCACAGCTCTCTTTATCACTCCCTGTGCTACTTTATATCGGTGGTTAGGTGCCATGTCAGTGCGACAAGGGGTGGCGAGGACGCACTGGGTAAAGATTCTCGTCTTGAGACATTAGAGTATTTGCGAGTTAAGGATATGGCGGACTTTTCCAAATGCTGTCCAGCCAAGTGCGTCTATCGATCTGTTTGTTGAAGTTGCCTCAGCCAAGGTAGACGTAAGCCTCAGTTCTTTAAATGAAATACATCATTGGCAGTAAAATAGTTAGTAATTTCTTAGCTCTAGATATCTTTTTGCTGATTTTCGGTGCACTTATAAAGTGAAATTAAAATGTATTTAATTTTTACCGCAAACTATGTTTCTTCAGAAAATTTCTAACAAAGAATTTCTTCAAAATGACTCTTACAAAGCGCTCCCCTTTGTTCAGCGGCGACTCCGCACTTTCCTCTTGTTTTTTAATGTTTAGCCCCTTTGGGGGCGCTGCGTATTTTATTATTGTTTGTTGCCTATCTTTATATAAAAACTAAGAGAAAATGACAAAATACAAACAAAAGACTCATCTCGAGAATGAGGTATTAAAATTTAAAAATTAATTATTACATGACAAAAATTATTAAAACAATGCGGGTTTTTTTTACAATCAAGCGACTAGACAAGTGGAACATTCAGCTGATGATAGTGGAGACATCAAAAGCCACAGCTAAAACCTTTCATACCTTTCATTTGTGCGGGCTGAAATCGCTGCGGGCGATAAAAACATGTTGCTTTAAAAATCCTTTCAAGTGCCGCCTGAATAGCTGGAGGATCAGACTTAAAGGACTACCTGAACAGTGGAAGACAATACCAGCACCATCTATTTAATATATACATGTGTCTACTGTCTATATTTAAAACACTGTTATAGCGTACAGATATTCTCTTGATCATGAGCTTTCACAATAGCAGGCATGGGAGCTGATAATATGCTGGTGATAGTTACAAGAAATAGATGCTATTCTTTCCCTGGACTCATTCCCTCTTTAATCTTCTATTAAGAATCTCTGAGAATAGAAAGAGGATAGGGATATCCTACTTTATTGTCCATCAAGTTATCCATACATATTCATAGATATCATAATATTGTACATAACTTACTGCTGGGAGGACTCTGTTGCCGGAGACAGTTTAAGTATCACTGGATCGCCTATACACCTGCCAAACAGAAATGTTCAAAAATAAATACTTTCCGGTTTGAAGGGCGCTATAACTAGTGTAATAACTAAGGTAAGGAGACACAACATTCTTTGTCTCAGGGCGATGAGCACAATGTCATACAGTGTATACCATACTAACTACCGCCACGTTGTTAAGAGCTGATGTAACACTTAATAACAGGTGAACGTCCTGCTCGTCTCGTCGCTTCGATAAAGAAAAATGAAAAGTTTTTTTTTATATAATTCACAGAATAGTTGGATAAGCAAAATATAACAAATAGGACCGCTAACAGATCTAAGAAAAGCTTTTGTTTTGTCTAATGTTTTGTCTTAATTAATGTTTATAAGATAGATATCTTATAAACATTAATTAAGACAAATAAAACATCCCTAATGACTTACCGTCGGAAGGGAAAAAGAGATATTTAATTAAAAAAAACCTACATACTACTAATGAATACATTTATATTACCTTTGAATAAATACAGAAGTTTTATACAAACAGTTGTTTACTTTTAATGAAGGTTTCGTACTGTCGCCATAACGTCGTGAAAACAGAAAATAATATCTGATGGTAAGTGATACATACTCATAATATTATAATATAACGCTAGTTAGGATAGTATACACTGCATCACATCACACTCGTAATGTAATTGTAGCAGTAAATATGTAGTAGTAAATATTAAGTATAATCCCAGTAATTTCACCAGTTATAGCCCAAGCGGGAACACAGTAATGTTTGCACGGTGCTTCAATATAAATATTGTGTAAGTGTTTTAAGTTTTTTTTCATTGCTATGGACGGTCGTATTATTTACCATCAGGTGAACAGCTTGCTCGTTTTATCGCATAGTGATATAAATGATTAAATAACAGTATGAGTAAATGCAATGCAACATCCGCCATCTCGCACTTTCACGTATATCTCACGCGTTGAATTTGTTTTTACTTGAGAGGGGTGATTTTGAAGGGTTAGTTTATGTTTGTTATAAAATAATCAATATCCATATTAAATAGAAAATATATTCGTATCGAAGTTTGGCTGAAAGCTTACGTTTGACGTATTACGTGATGGATTACCTCAGCGCGGCTTAAATAGCTTGATGTACGCGGATTAGAGGGCGAGGCCGACTGCTTGCGGCATTACGCAAATTAAACTGATGAAATTACTATATAATTTCTATATGTTTACTTAATAATCTATCCGCTAAACTAACAATACTAATGAAGAGACAATATCAATGCAAACTTAACAAAAAAACTTTGATGAAAACGAAGGCAGACGATAGTACTAATGACACCTTTGATGAAGGGTCGAAAATAAAACGATACTGATTAAAAAATAAATGCGTTTTTAAAGCGTTTTATTAGCATTATTTAAGCTCCAGCATATTAGTACAGCTAATTGAAACGATAGTTTCATAAAAAATACTTTACTGAAAAAAAACAGCAATGAAACACAAAATCGAAAACAGCTGATGCTCGGATCCACGAACGCCCGGGCGCGGCGGGAACTCTAAGTATATTTGATTTCAATTTGAACCTTATTTCATAGGACCATGGAGCATTTAGATTGCTCGTCCATGCGTTCGTTGATCCGAGCATCAGATGTTTTTGATTTTGTGTTCCATTGCTGGTTTTGTTTTTAGTAAAGTATTGTATTTTTTATAAGAATATCGTTTCATTTAGCTGTACTAACATGATGGAGAGTAAATAATGCTAATAAAACGTTTTAAAATATTTTTTTTTAATCATGATCGATTTTTTTCGTCCTATCATGTAAGAAAAAGTCTCCTAACAACCAGTACATGTAAGAGATTGACATCTATATAGAGACACATTAGATATCTTCAACCATAAGACCTGGAGACTCTTTGTCGACTATAAGTACGTCCAGCAAAGCGGGCGAGGAACTGCTAGTTTCTAATATAACCGACAAATAATGCAATATATATATGAGTATTCCTACTTTTAAAATAGTAATTTTAAAATAGATCTAGATTATTCTAGGTGCATCGCAATCGAGTTGCAGCTGAGCATGTGGTGGTTTTGGCAAATGCAGCGCGCCCCCGGCAGAAGCTTTTGATATGCAAATGCAGCCACACGCGGACTCTGGGCTTTGTAGGGAATCGGTTAGATATATTAAATACCTGAACATATTTCACCACGTCACCGTCAACAAAGCTTCAGAACAAGAAAGGCTTTTATCTGATGGTACAATAGGTAATACAGTTAATAATATTATCCATACGAAAGTAAATAATAAAAGATTTTTTCTTATACATGTTGCTCTTCTCCAATATAATAACAAATTGTGTAGTTTTTATGTAGAAGACAAAACCTTATATTCCTTCTATTGCTTATAATATCTTTCTTCTGACTTCATCTCTTTTAATATAAAAGTATGTATATATATAATAATATATAATATTGTTTTTGTATGTAAATATCTATTTTTTGTAAAATAATTTCAGTATTATTAGTTGATGTACTGCGGCAAAGGCATTCGTTGCTCGTTGCAAAAGTAAATAATTAAGTATGTTTGAATGAAATTACTTCAAACATTCATTTCATATAAAAAGAAATGGAGTTTTGTTGTTTTTTTTGTGGGTTTAAAAAAAACATTAAACAATATTTCGTTATTGTACCTGTAACTGGAGAGCTGAATAATGAGGCACTCCGCCGCGCTGTGCACTCGCCGAGCTTTTGTCGTTCGCGATTATTGCAGGTACGGTTATGATATCAAAAAGAAAAAAACAAACAAAATAGTACCTCATAAAGCAACAAGAAAACAGTACAAAACTTAATTATACACTAGTTAAGCTAAATTATTTGACGGATGTATCATAAATACTATATAATAAATATCTAACAAATTTTTCGTTTACGAATGATAAAATTTAGCGGCATAACTTTGTCCTGTATCCAAACTTCATTAAATCTAATTTTTGAGACAATAATATAGTTGGTATCCATTACTAACATCCTCTCGATCTCCACATCCGTCACTTCCGCCACATTAATTTTAACTTATTTATTTTCACTGATGAACTCCAACCTACCAACTATTTGCCGTACTCATCGAAATAAGCTGACGGTTAGTGTTCATCTCGTTTTTAAAAGCGTAGATGATGACATAAGTAAACTTTAGTGTTATTTTAAGTACTAGAAAGTACGTTGTAAGTGATATAATGACTTTAAATCCTATAAACTTATAGATCAAGAGTAACTGTTTAGATAAGCAGAGGATCCTTTTGCTCATCTCGTGTCGTTGTAAAGAAAGCAAAAGAAATGCGATCATTATAAAGTATTTAGGATCTTTTTTTAATGCAATCATATCTTAGTCTTTAGGTTCAAACAAAAAAAATCCGACAAACGCTTAGCATACAGATAATATATGTCTATATATATATTGAGATACGGCACATTTCTGTTTGTCGTTCAGTCTTAAATACACAAGCAGAAATAACGAGAGCTGTGCTTTGATGTTTGCTTCCATCAGTTTTATATTGAAACCATAATCCTCTCACGTATCGCAGTATTAAAGCATAACTCAACGTGAAGCGATGGAAATAGTGCAATGTACATTCAATAATAAGTGTTGCGCATTCAAATAACAACGAAGCTTTTATTGTGATGATAGCACAACATGCTCGACGCAGGAATCTTACATAGGTACATACAAACAAGAGTATGCAAACATTACTGTGTTTCAGTATGAAGAAAGTTGTAGCTATAAATTACTAGAGTAACGAGACATAATATTTCTATCAAAACGTACAATATTTTGCTGTGTATATCGTCCTAACTAGAGCCACAGTGTTATGGGCGGGAACATCACTAACCTGAACTACATATAGAGTAAAGCTTTATCAGTAGAATTACTATATTCTCTTCAGCTATTATTTATTATAAAATAATGTTTGTTTCTCATAATAATCTATTAAAAATACATCAAGGATTCTAATTTGTTTCGTTAATACAACAGTATTTTCTGTTATCATTAGATGTTTCTAAATAAATGAAGAGGTCCTTGAAGCTTTTTAACTGAATTTATTCTTGTTCACTCCGCTTGCTTGTTAACAGTTATTACTTAAAAAAAATCTTATTTTCCCATTAATATGTATAAGAAAAAGATATTTTCTTATACATATTGTATTATTTACATACCACCAATTTGTCCTTTGGCCGTATAAATATCATTATTATCGTTTATATTACAATAATTGAGTTTGTTTGGAAGATGGTATACATTAAGGAATATTATTTAACATAAGATTCTATACTGTACTGAATACATAAAATTATGTGATTTTCCTACATATATTATATTTATTTATATAGGTTATGTTAATAAGTTAGAAAATACTATAATTTTATTAACAACGAATAATTATGTCAATTTAAAGATATATCAGACATTTGTAAAGTCCACCAATCGGTAATTAGCTAAGATAATGAATATCAGTGTCTTTCTTGTGGTAGTAAGGCCCAATCCCAGTAGTGGGAATATTAGTATGTTTATTATATTCATAAAATATTAATATTTAAATCCGCGCCGTGTTGAATTTCAAGTTGAGACGACAGTGGTTCATAACAATTATTCAAATTGCTTCGCCGTATACATTCGGTAACTAAATATCTGTCGCGAATGATAAATTGCTTTGATGTTCAAACTGTGCCGGTGTCGGTTCACAGTAATGGTCTTTGGGGTAAGTTGAACGTCTTCTTTTTATTTACTGAGAATTAGAAACCTTAAAAACAACCACCATTAGCGTTTCGATCAAATTACTGTGCAACAATCGGTTCTAATCAAAGTTACTAAAACATACAATCCTGTTTATATTTAATACAAACCTTTTTACATCTGTAGGCTAATATATACATGCTAGCTAATATGTATATGTACATGCTTATGTCATAAGGTATAGAGTATAAGATAGTGTAGTGTATAACATCCTAACTAACGCTGTATTGGATAAATATATCAGTTGTAACTGATCATACTATGACCAGTATTACCTTTATCTTTCATACATGCCTCTTCGTTATATGATCTCATCGCTACTACAAAAACAAAAGGGAGAAATAAGAGATTAATTACATAATCTATTTCTAGAATAACTATCCTAAATTTTAGATGGTCAAGTGTGTTCGTCCAGAATACTTCGATACACATATGTTGAAAGCGGAAACGTTTGTCATAGCGGCTGATTTACAATACGCGAGTTGCGGCTAGCAAATGAACCTATCTAAATATCAGAACATATTATCATGTTACCACGGTATCGACCTGTTACCACAGTAATTAAAAATTAATTGAACTTGATAATGAACGTACATTCTGACCGACTTTGTATTGAAATTTTTGATGGCCATATTGATTATCTAAATACCCTATATATGACATTTCCACGTATGTAGAGACTCATTCCGATATCTCTGGAACCATAAGACCTGGAGATTTGAAATTTGGTTTAAAGTATTCCTTTAGTATAGGGGTATAATTAATTTTAAGAAATGTTACCCCAAAAAAAGTTACAAGGGGTGTTACGACTAGCGAAACAGACGGAACAGCTAGTGTTTCTATATACAGTTATAAAGGTTAGACTAACCCTTACTTTTAAAAGACTCCTTTTTATATAACAATGTTCAGTATCAAACTATATATATGGAGATTATGTCCATTGCCTTGATATATAGGATGTTTGATAAAAAATAACCTAACCTAAAGCATAAATTGTCTATACCATACATGTTAGTTTCCACTTTACCGGGATCGTCGTACTTCGTAATTAGATCAAAGTAAATGCCGATATCGACGCTAATTAGCTTGAAATTTCATTAGTGTATATTAACGTACAAACCACCTTGTATATGTATATATGTTTGGTATTGAATGTGGGACCGATGAATGTAATCACAGCGAGCATAATATAATTTATAAAAGTTCTACCACAACATACAGAAAAATACTACAATCAGCCACAGAAGAAGTGTTTATAGAATATTATACCGACCACCCCCTACCCCTAAGAAGCAAAACCAGGAGCAACAGTAGGACTAGATCAGATATACAGAGAGCAGTGATACACCTGCCCGTAACAACGTGGCGCCAGATAGAATAATAGCTTACCGTTTTGTGATATAAGATATTGTGTCGTAACTCCAGTAATTTCACTAAATACAGCGCCCTTCAAACCGGAACACATTTATTTTTGCACAGTTCTGTTTGGCAGGTGCATAGGCGATCCAGTAATACTTAAACAGTCTCCGGCAACAGAGTCCTTTCAGCAGTAAGTTATGTACAATATGATGACATCTATGAATATGTATGGATAACTGGATGGACAATATAGTAAGATATCCTCATCGTCTTTATATTCTCAGAGATTTTTAATAGAGGACTAAGGAGGGGATGAGTCCAAGGAAAGAACAGCATCTATTTCCTGTGACTATCGCCAGCATTTTGTCAGCTCCCATGCCTGCTAGTGTGAAGGCTCATGATCAAGAGAATAACTGTAAGCTATAACAGTTTTAAATATAGACAGTAGACACATGTATATATTAAATAGCTGGTGCTGCTGCTATTGTCTTCCACTATTCAAGTGGTTCTTTAAGTCTGATCCTTAGGATCTCCTATAGAAGCTGCGGTGGTATCTTTTTTCAGCAACCGACAAAGAAAGCCGTTGTTTTCCATATCAATTTCCTCACGATATTATCCGCTACCAGATTATGAATCGAACTATATATCAGTATCGATACGTCGCATAAAGCATGACGTAGTGTTTCGTATCCTCAGAGCAGTCTCGGTATTATCCTGTCGCCCATTAATCCTGCAGAACCTTCGCAACACTATAACGCCATTGTTAGCAACTCGCTTAAGTGACAACGAAATATCTCATTGGATAGAAGATCGGAAACTATTAATCTATGGCGTTAGGTCTTCTCATTATATATTATTACGTCACTGACTGATACCGTGAAGAAGTGGTTCTGTCTGTGTGTATTTACTTAAAATTTTTAATGTTTTAAAACAACTATCTTGATAAAATTGGTTGAGCGTTGAGTTGACAAGTGTATGATGGTAGATGAGAATAATACTCTCTATATTCTAAGTTCCTCAGCTACAGTGTCTTTCAAGAAGTACTAATAAATACCTGGATTGTCTCCGGAAATGGTGACTTACCACGTTACTGAAATGATAAGATGAATATGATATCTAGAACATATATCAAGAAATAAAGCACGGTTATGAATTAAACGTCTCACTAATAGGAATAAGATCTCCATCCGACAATAGTTAGTCTCCCGTCTTACCCATACATATACAAAAGCTTGATATTACAATAACTTAAATTATACTAAACTTAAGCTATATGGTGGTTAAAGTCTTATTTATATTACTATAACCATTTCGGAGATGTAATGAAACGAAAACTGTAACGATTTTTTGTATAAACATCTTGTATTCACATGAATTGAGAAAATCTCAAATATTAATACATAAAAAAAGTTAAGTTTTATTAATTTTATATAATACTGTACATAAAACTATGTATTTCATAGAGTAATTATTATTATTATTAGTATTAACAAAGTCGCCATATAAATGGCCAATCGATGTGAAGAACTTTGGTATTGGCCCATAACCATCAAAAACGTCTACTTCCTGAAGATTATGACTGATAACAGATCGGGATAGTTATCTATTTCTTAAAAACCAATTACAGGTAATTGGTAATGGTTAATAGATTGTGTTTGCCTTGAGTTAGTTTGCGTGCGGAAAGTTGTGGTCGATAGGTGTACTCACGTAACGGCGGTGAGCTTGCACGCCGGAGTACTGGCCTCAAGGTTGGATTTACACAAATTCGTTCATTCGGGCATCAGATTGGATTGTGATTACGTCAATTAAAGCGCTCCGCATTCGTTACATTGTTAAAAAACACTAATTAGTTCATACAAAATACAAATTACTACGATCACAAATATTACGTAGCGCAATGCACCAAATTTTGTTATCCCATTACGGTGTAAAGATTTGTTTGTTTTACTTATTTCCAAGTTCACTGTTTGTTTACAAAGTAGTCTACATAATAAAAATATAAACAAAACGTTACATTGTATATTACATGTTTATAAGGATCTATTTATTACTAATTTGTATGCAATCTAAATAAATTATTAGACAGTTTTCAATCTTGTACTATAACTCGGCCTAAAAAGTTGAATTTTGCATGTATCAAGAATTTTTCGCAAGAACAGCTAGAGTGTAAATAGAGTTGCAGTGCTGTGTATAGACAGGACGTCCTCCTCGGGGAGTCCATTCATCGCACTCCCTTGTAGACGTAATCGCCTCCGGCGTGCTGCACTCCTTTCACGCTTAAACAAAGAGGGGACAGCCTTGTGTTGTGTTGGAGACTATCAAATATTTATACAGATAAATATATCTTCATACATTCACATAACAAAAAGATATTACGGTCTGTCTATTGTTTTCAACCTGTGAAGGTTTTATACAAAAAAAATAATAGACTCTGGACATTATAATTCTTGTTGTAGAGTATAGATAACGTACGATTAGAATTCACTATATTATTTATATTTTAATAAAGTTTGTTGTATGATGACGAAAGATGTAATACCCAGACAAAGGTCGAAGAAGATGCCCTAGTCTACCTTCAACCACTAAGCAGATTGGCTATTAAAAAACTTGAGAGCAAGTATTGGAGATTAAAATTTATTTAAACCGCTGACTTCAGGTCTTCAAACCCTCGAAGTAACGAACAGCATCAATAACTATCAGATAACAGAATTAAGTGAGAATCACTAAGCAGTATCATAGACGATGGTTTAAATTTTGAACTCTTTAACTCCGTTCCACCAGCAATGACTTCAAGAAGAATGAACACAACTGGATTGTATTGTTATATGTTTATTGAATCTTGTTATATGTTTATTAGATCTGTTAACTGGCTCAAAAACGGTTCAACCGGTCTTCATCTAATTAATTTATTCCAAAGGTCGACCTGGTCGTAAGTGTACTCTTTATTTGGGTTATAGATTTATTTGGGAGCGTTCATAAATTCGTTTGCTTACATTATATACAAATATCAATTGTTTGTTTACTTGTTTACAGAGAATTGAGCAGTTGAGAATAAATTACTCGTTAACCCAGTTTCAAAGATAAAACGACGTAGTCAAAATTTATTGACAGTCGTGCAGAAACCGCGCCGTCATCATCATTAATATCAATTTGTTGCGCTTTTTTATTAATTTATAAATAAAATCAATGTATAGGCTCAAATTAAAGGGGATGATGGTGTAAAATGTAATTTAAAAAAAAACATTTCATATCATACTGTTTAACGCACAATGTTCACTTGAAGGGAAGTATTTGTTACTACTTTCAAAATGCTTTTTTTTTAATGGACATGATGGTGGAATCTACGCTGATCGATCGTGAAATCTGGTGAATAATCAAAGGACCATGGTATGGATCCAATGGCTTCTCGCAACCCTCGCCAAATAGAATCACTGCGGGAAGACCTTAAAGATGTATTAAACTATAAGTAAAAACTTGCATATTAAAAGGAGAGTTAAAACAATCAACAGGTTTTAAGACATTTATTGTTATTAACATTATTCAACTAACTATTACGTATCAGCATAAACATTAAACATTAACTAAGCGATATATTTAACAGTTTGTTTTGAACCGTAACGCAAATAGAACTCGAAATGAAACTGTTTAAAGCAACTCCAAAATTTGATTGGACGCGATAACTTCAACCTGACGGAAGATGGTTTCGAATTGGGAATGAATTTTCATTATATTAATCAAGATCTAGAAACAAAGATCTACAGATCATTTCAATGAAGCGACGCATAGATATATTTTATACAACGTAATTCGAAAGATCACGCAACTTCCCCGAGACTAAGTAGCGCCTGTAACCTATAACACTAGAAGCTGGTTATCTCAGTAACTGCACAAGGTAGAGTAGTAATAGAATCGGAAGTCTAGAGTTTCTAAAAGCCCATTTTTTTCAGAAGATTATTTCATATATTCCCAACTTGTGTATATATTGTTTATAAATAATATATCTATATCTACTACTATAAAGAAAACTAGTCTGCTTTTCATATTTTGGAGAAGTCTATGTATATATTAAGTAATAAGAGGTCCCTCGTGGATATAAGGTATCCCTCACAACAACTCACGGGTTCCAAGCCAACCTCACCTGCTCGTGGTGCCCCCTGCTAATTAACAAACGAGGCTCTGGCTCCTACCAACCCGTATTGGGCCAGCGTGGCATAAAATGGCCCAAATAACCCCGTCAATATGAACCCCCTGTAAAGTATATGTTGGGTGAAGTGAGAGATGTTGGTGACACTGTCGTATGTGTCCAGAAGTAAATTACCATCAAGATGATCATCAGAAGTAAACTCAACGTATCATATCTTTCGTATATCCGATAATTATTCATTTATAACCGTGATGCGGTAAATAATTAGATACGACGGTTAAGCAAATGTACCGGAAACGGCAGTTAAATGTTTTCGTAAGCGCCTTGAGTTCCTTTTGATCGATGCGATATTTGATTCGGGCAGAATCAGTTTACCATAATTGCTTTCGATCTCATCTCGCATTCCCTTTTTGCAAATCTTGAGATTTGAATTACTAGAAAAATCATTTTGGCTCGCTTATTAATAAGTGGTTGTCGATTTTTAATATCACCCCTAAAGAAGGTTATTTTGGGAATTATATATTGATATAAAATTATAAAAAAAACTAAGTCAACCGAACTAATACATAGAAGGAAAACCCATTTGTCCGTTGCTGCGGTGGGGTGTAATGGGTTTTGTAGAAAAACTCACGGGACCCAAACCAACCTCACCTACTCGTGGTGGATCCTGCTAATCAACAAACGCGGCTCTGGCTCCCAACAACCAGCATTGGGCGTAAGGGGAAATAATACAAATCCCTCCGTATGAATTCCTACGATCGAAGTGGGAATCTTTGGAAGAGGCTGTCCAGCTGTGGACGTCTATCGGCTGATGATGATGATTAATTTGTCTATTAGAGGATTACAATACACCAAAACAACGATCTTCAATTACGAACTGACTACCACAGACAAAAAGAAAGCGATAAGAAAGATATCACTGTTTATGTTTATATGCTATTTTAAACAGCTGATCGGTTTTAATTTTTTTTTTTTAATAAAAAGTAATTGAAATTAATTATTAAAATATTATGTAAAAGCTTAAAAGTATAAAATGTAAGGTTAATTTACTACAACATGAACGACCTTCCCACCCCTGATCACAAAATAAGATCTAATTCCTCTCAATTAATAATGCTTGGTGTAGTCCACGTGGAAAATTGGTTTAACCTTAACTTACCAATGTTAATAGCATAGCTTTTGATAATTTGCGTGCTTATTACCTAAGTTATTACTTACCTAGTGCTTGCGTGCGCTAACCAGGAATTACCAACATTTTCATCAATGTAGAGAAATAAGTCACGAAGTGCTCGTACTATTTTTTTAGTAACTATTAACTAGGAATACTAAACAGCTAAGTTTATTCTTATGTTTTTCTTTTACTATATACATAAAATCAGCTATAATTTAAATTATCATGATTCCTCAGAAATTTATAAACATCAAATACGTTGAACCTAGGTCCTTATTAGATAAAAGTCGTAAGTTCAATTGTAGTGCCATATATTGAGCTTTGTAGGTGATAAAGCTTTTTCCATATCGACCTAGTTAACTATCATTATCATACCGTAGATCTTCCCACATATATGACAAACAGTATTCTTACAAGTGCGCCACGCTGTCCCATTGTCACTTAATATCAGGTGGAAAAAATTACCCCTTAATTTAAAAAAAAATATAGTGGAAATGCTTAAATGCTCTTTAATAAGACAAACAACTTAATGCGCTGTTCATACGATTACTATGATTAAGAGCTTTATTAGCTTATGTATATAATATAGCTTCTGTAAGCATTATATAGTGCTTCAAAAACCTGACGTATTACTACATTACTAAGGCCTACTTTACCACTAGATATGATTATTCGTTTTAGAACCCTAGTTAAAAATAAACCCGTTGATAGAAGCACAGTTATTTACGAAGTTAACTTACCGGCGACCAGGAAGCGACGTCATTTAAAGGAGCGTCAACGTTTATTTCTAATTAAATCGCCTTCGAAGATTTAATATCGAATATTTTCCGAAGCTCCAAGACACGGAGCGGCGCTAATGAGCTTTTAAACCAACGAGCAGCTTAATTGAAGCCCGCTCTAATCCAATAACTGCATTTGCTCGAGTTTTAACTCGGGGATAAAATGCAAATACATTTATTTCGCTACCGACGATTTTTAATTAGAAATAAACGTTCAAGGGATGATATTCAAAATGGCCGGTGCGAATGCCTATTCATTAAATACCACTACGAATACTTTCCCATTTTTTTTTTCATTTTATAGACTCGACTACGATGCCACCTGATGGTAAGTAATATAGTCTATGGTGGTAAAGCCACTAGTGTAAAAGTAGTCTATTCACTATATGATCGAAGGGATGGGATATAAGGGGTCCCGCACAACAACTCAACCCAATCTAACCCTCACCTGGTCATCGTGCACCCTGCGATTCAACAAATGAGGCTCTGGCTTTCTGGCTGGTCCAACTCATATTGGACCAGCGTAGTGGGACATAAATCCCCCCCATATGAACTCCTACAAATTACAGCCCCTGGAATCAGGCATTGACAGACTAATGGTGTGGGGATGTTTGGGGGATGCCTATATTTTGCTGTGGATGTCTATCGGCTGATAATGATGATAATGCCTATTTTAAATTCTACCACGAATACTTTTCCAAGTTTTTTTTTTTCTTTTTATGGATTAGCACTTCACTACGATACTAGCTGATGGTAAGCGATGTAGTCTATGGTGACCAAGCCGCACTAGTGTAGAAGTAGCCTATTCAGTTTATATATCGAATTAGGAAGTAAGAAATGGAAAAACAAAAGTCCTGTAAGGACGACTTCAGGGGATTGGTAAGTTAAAGTGATGATGATCGGGTTAGAAAGCGCGAAGATTGGAGAGTCTATGTAGCAGGAAGCTGAAGCAAGAGCTGTGACCTGGTAAAGATGTCAGGAAGATATGATGCGAGTGGTTGATCGTCGTTATAGGGTACATACGACATCGTTAGAGCGTCCCATATTCAACACTGAACAACAATATATTACAATGATGATGATTGCCAGCAAATATGATATATATCATCATCATCAGCCGATAGTCGTCCACTACTGGACTTAGGGCATTCTTAGCACCCTTGGTTCCAACGCCTTACCGGCATCCGTCACATTCAACATAGCTGAGTTCATTTGAAGAGATTTGGGCTATTTCCCACCACTCTGGCCCAATACGGGTTGATAATGCGTAAGTTGTAGTTTAGGACCCATTGCACCCTATCATATATGTTAATAGAAATTGTTAAAAGAAAATGTTTTTTACCTTTGCTGGAAACTCATAAAGCAGAACTTTGTAAGCTCGATGTAAAGTTTCGAAGTTCGCAACTGGAATCAAGTGCAATTTTAACATTAGCATAAGAGATACGGTGAAGGTGGACTGCGCTGGAACTCTTTCAATAAAACTTAACTCTTTGCAAGAGATTCATTATTAGTTAAACTTTTAATATAACAACTAAATCAAAGTGTTTATTTTTTTTTCATCCCCCCGTGCGTGTTTTGGATCAGGGCGTAATATCTCTCTTTTAAACCTCATTGGTGTAGTGTCTCGCACAACTCACGGAACCTAAGCCAATCTCACCTGCTCTACCATCGATCCGCATTGGGCCAGCATGGCGAGAAATGGCCCAACTCCCGCCACATGATGCCGGAGGCTATGCTTAGTGCAGTGCAGGACCGATAGATGTGGAGAACTTTGGGAGAGGCCTATGTCCAGCAGTGGACCTCTGTAGCTGATAATGATGATGACACTTCATATTTCCTATCATAATCATCATCATCCAATAGACGTTCCCTACTGGACATAGGCCTCCCCCAAAGATCACTACATATAATCAGCATGGCTTTCGGTACCGCTCGGCACTAGGGGCTGTCGTATGTAGGGATTCATTTGGAAGGATTTGGGCCATTTTTCAACACGCTGGCCCAATGCGGGTTGGCGGGAGCCAGAGCCACGTCTGTTGATTAGCAGGGTGCACCACGAGCAGGTGAAGTTGGTTTAGGTCTCGTGGGTTGTTGTGCGAGACCCCTTACATCCCGTCGGGAATATGTTTGACAATCCTTTGGGGTACCCTGAACTACCGCAGCTTCCAGCAACGGAAACCTACCACCAGTAAAACTTACACCAGTTAAACTTTGTAGATATTTGTGACCCTTATCACTGCGTCGGCAGATTTTAATGTACCCTACCTTTTATTCCTCGAAACGAGCCGAAGCTTTAACTGTGTAATAAAGAGCATCCCTTAAAACTGTCGACGCGTTACAGACCTGAAAGCTAAGAATTAACTTTTGATTTTGTTTTAACAGAACATATTAAACCTAAAAAGCGGAACTTTACTGGTGGGTAGGTCACTGCTGCCTCCCGGGGAAGGAGTCCGCCGCCTCTATTCGGGTGTTGTTCGATCGATGGCTCTCTATGGCGCTCCGGTTTGGTCAGATCGGTTGACGGGCAGCCGACGTTGCCGGGCTAAAGTCAACAGTCTGCAGCGGAAGATAGCCATTCGTATCGCACGGGGATATCAGACGATATCGTTTGAGGCGGCCACTATCCTGGCCCGGTTCCCACCTCTGGACATTCTGGCGGAAAGGGACGCGCGGATTTATACGCGTCTACGTTCTCATCGAGAAGAAGCCGAACCCCTGGATGTGGTGGAAGTGCACAGGCATGAGCGCCGCCGCGCTTTGGAGGTGTGGAGAGAGCGGCTTGCTGAGCCGCGGAACTCACGGCAGCGTATAGTCAGCGCTTTTCTGCCGAACCTCGAAGCCTGGCTTAGATCGGGCGGAGTGGCGCATGTCACCTTCAGGCTGACTCGGGTACTCACAGGACACGGGTGTTTTGGTGAGTACCTGAATAGGATTGGACGTGAACCAACCACGCAATGCCACCATTGTGGTGGAGAGCTGGATTCCGCTCAGCATACGCTCGCAGAATGCCCTACGTGGGAGCCTGAACGGAAAATTCTCATCCACAAAATCGGGCATGACCTTTCTTTGCCAGTAGCGATATCAACTGCACTGGCAAAGAAAAATGGGTGGATAGCGTTGGTTTCCTTCTGTGAAACCGTTATGATGCAGAAGGAGTCCGCCGAGCGAAGTCGGGAGAGGGCCGACTCCGTCCATAGACGAGGACGTCGGGGCGATGGCAACGGACGCCCCAACCCGTCAGCCCTGTAGTGCCGGGCCATTAAGAATAGGACTAAGGTATTCTCTGCCTGTCGTACAAGGCGACTAAAAGGGTCCTCGGTTTCGTAGGCTTTGAGGGTGGGGGCCCTCAGAGCTTAATAAGCGAGCCTTAGGAGGACGGCAAATACATTGTGGTCTTGTATTTGCCGTAGCAAAGCGTGGGGTCTAGGAGGGCTTTGGCCCTTCCGTGGAATGTTTAATCGAGAGTGCAGGGGGGCGCCGGTGCGTTCCGTAGGAGATCCCGGAGCCCCTCCTAATGCACTGAGGGAGACCACCGAGGGGGTTTTAGTGGGTAGAAGCCCCACATAACCTTGTCTTCCCCCCAGAAGCAAGGTATCTTTTAAGAAGATTTCCACCGCGAGAAAAAAAAAAAAAAAAAAAAAGGTTACTGCTGCCGGCTACCGTCTAGGTAGGTACCACCGCGGCTCCTATTTTTACCGGCAAACAGCAATGTGCAAATATGTCTGTCATTCCGGAATGAAGAGGTGTAGCTAGTGCAATTACTGGGGTAATCAGATTTATTTTATTTTTGGAGACGACGAGCGCAATGTGGTACAGTGTAAACCATCCTAACTAGCGCCACGTTATGGGGGATATCACTTACCAACCGCACATTGCGCTCGTCGCCTCCAAAAATAAGGTAAAGCTAATTACTCCAGTAATTTCACTAGCTACAACTCCCTTCAATCCGGAACACAGTAACGTTTGCATACTGCTGTTCGTGCGGCAGAAATGGGAGCTGCAATAATACCTACTAAGACTATCTCCAGCAACAGAGACCTTTGGGCAGTGTATATCATTCTATCTGTCGCCATCTTGTTATAGGCAGGCGTATAACTTACCATTAAGTGAACGTCTCGCTCGTATCATCGCTTAGAAGAATAAAAAAAAACCATAACATGGTCATCCTTAAATGGCCATACATCATCATTTCAACCTACTTGTCCAATGCTAAACAACCATTTTAGAGCTGATGGTAGCGTGTAAGACCTAACGCCACCTCAATCCAACAATTCTCTGTGACTCTCCTTGTCTAAAGGACTGTCCAATCTCCACTCCACTTCAACTCCTATATCAGCCGCCAAACAGCATTGTGCAACATTACCATGTTCCGGTTTGAAAGACGTTGCACCTACTGAAATTACTTAGGTACCTGATCTTAACATCGTGTACCTCAAAGCGATGAGCACTTTATGGTATAGTATATATCATCCTAACTAGCGCCACGTCGTATATAACCTCCAGCTAGTGCTACAGTTCACTATTAAGTAAGTGCTAGAAAAACTATACAAGTGGAATATTTTTAATTACTTAACGTTTGCTTTCGATTTATCAATGGATATAATCTGAACTTAACAGCTACACGTTATAACGGCGACACGAATCACGCAAGGTTCAGTGTTCAGGAACTCATTGAACCACACTATTTATTCAAAGTAAAAAAACTACACATTTAACATTACTACAATGATAGGTGATAGAACTGGACATAGCGTGGTGCTTAAGATGCTGTACAGCGCCACATTGAGATAAGATATTAAGTCACCTTACCTCAGTAATTTTACTTGCTATTAACCTTCATACCTGTAGTTTCATACAAGGCGACTAAAAGGGTCCTCTGGGTCGTGAGCCTTGAGGATGAAGGCCCTAAGTGCTCAATAAGCGAGCCTTAGGACGGCAAATGCATGGTGGTCTTGTATTTTCCATAGCACAGCGTTGGTGCTGAGGGATTTGCTCTTCCGTGGGATGACCCCCAGAAGCAGATAAATATAAATCTATCTACTACTCAATTATCTTCAAAATCCATATTATAAACAAACACAAAGTAAGTAAATAATTTATTTATAACAGAATAAGAACTGTACAGATCAAGAGGCAGAATAACAGTGACTCCCTCACTGACAGTCAGACATTTTTTATAACTTAGTCGTATTATCGATCGATAATCCGACTATTTTTAATATCAATATGAATATAAATCTTTTAGACACTGTAATTAGAACTATATAAAATTACAGTTTATTTAAACTAAAAATCTTAAATATCTTAAATAATTAATTAAGTACTTAATAGTATTGATTTTTAGCGGAAATAACAGTGTCAACATGACGGAACTGTTAATTGCAAGTATTTTATATTTTATGTTACAAAACGAAGTATATACAGAAAAACGTAAGATAATGTTATATTAATTTTACGGTGGATGGCAGCACCACGGGGCACATACTATAGTTTGACGACAGGAATAGGGGTACGTTAGACCAGAGTGTAAGGGGTCCCGCACTGCAGTACACGGTTTTAAGCAACAAACGAGGCTCCGGCTCCCATCAACCCGCTTTGGGTCAGTGTGGTGAGAAATAGCCCAAATTCTCCCACATGAATCCCTACCCATAGTGAGAATCTTTGGTGGAGGCCTATGTCCAGCAGTTGACGTCTATCGGCTGATGATGATGATGACGATGATAAACTAGTAATATGAACTGGCAATGGAAGGACCATTCAGTGCAGATTGGATAAACGATGGGTAAGGAACACCCTGCAGTCGAGACTATATATTGGCAGGTGTGGTGATGAAGATCACAGGTTGGGTTCAGGTGTTATTGAATCGTTGGTGCTGTTAGCAGCTGTAAAGCGCTAGCGAGGACGCATTCAAACTTGTACACAATGTTTGTACACAAATAATCATCAGTAGAAATAAAAGCTGCGGTTTTTTTTGTTCCGGGTGGACTTTTACGAAACACTCTCCTTCTGGGGGTAAGTCAGGTTTATGTGAGATTTTTACTCACTAAAATCCTCTCCGTGCTCTGCATCAATGGATTCGGAGAGGCTCTAGGATCCTTTATAGACGCCCCGGTACCCCTCTACACTTTGTGTGAACATGTCTCTGAGGAGTGACTTAACCCTCATAAGGTTTGCTTCTTGAGTGATAAGGGTCCCCACCCTTAAGACCCGCGAAACTCCTGGGCTTTTAGTCTGCTTCTATGACAGGCAGGGCTTACCTCAGCCCTATTTTTACTATCCCGAGTCTACAGGGCTGTATTCAACAGAGACCTATCATTCCTATATGAAAATCGATAATCCTAAAACAGAAGACATGAAATAGATTTTTTTTTTCATCCTGAAATTCAGTACATGTATTCCCACTCAGTTGAATTCAGTACGGCGATATTGGAAATGATATGTCTCCGGGCGTTCCGTTCGCCTATATAGAACACGCGTATTAGTACACTTACATTGTCTAATATATTATATATTGCATATAAAACAGCATTCAAACCAGCATTACACAACGTTGATTTCCTAAATATATCATCTTCATCATCACCATCATCAACCGATAGACAGTCCTGGACATAGGCCTTCCGAGCCTTTCGATCGGTGCCACTTTACTCGCACACAGTACGTTCCTGCGATGTCGTCTGACGGGGATTCTTAGCACCCATGTTTCCAACGCCTTGCCAACCTAAGTCACCATCAGCATGGCCACCGGGCACTAGCGGCCATCATTTGTATGGGTTTATTTGAAGGGTTTTAGGCCATTTCCTATCACGCCGGCCCTAGACGGGTGGTGAGAACCAGAGCCTTATTTGTTAATTAACAGGTTGCACCACGAGCAGGTGACGTTGACTCAGGTCCCATGAGTTGTTATACAAGATCCCTTACACCCACCCCTCCATAAGAAACATACTCAAAGCGCTAGTTAGGACTGATCGTTTTAAAAAGTAAGATTCCAAATCTACTACTCAGGTAATTTCACCAGATACAACACTCTTCAAATAGGAACAGAGTAATGTTTGCAGAGAACTATATAGCGGTAGAAGTAGGAGTTGCGGTGGTACCTAGAAGATCTTTGGTAACAAAGACCTACTACAAGTTCGTTGTTAATAAATAATATCTAATATTTTAAAGAGATCCCTCTATATAGAGACTCATCACGATATAAATGGAACCATAAGACCTGGGGACACTTGAAATTCGATAATAACATTCCTTCTGCTGCGTATAGATCAGCTTATAACGGACTTTACAAAGTTCCTTCCCCAAAGGGAGTGGAACAGCTAGTATGGTTATATACGCAGAATTTAATCCAGCACTATATTACCTATTAATATATATGAATACTTTTACAAATTTATTATTATTTCGCTTCGAAAATAACGGAAAAAAATTACAAATTAGTTAACAATGTAATATGGACGCACAAGTGGAATTTAATTACGCGGGTAGTTCGACGGTTCAAAGGCGAGCTGCGGCGGCATCGGCATCACGATACTCACCGGTTACAGTCTCAGTGGTATTAGTTGAAAAATTCCACCTTCAACTCCATAGACTGATGGTAGATTGTCCTTGACGGAGGCAGTCGTAATTTATACCATTATAGCTCGTGTTCCTACCGCGGAAGCATTCAAACATTACCCTGTTCCAGTTTCACGAACAAAACGGAAACGCATGTGAACTATATTTTTGATTATTCAAGACTCAATCATCATCTGGTACCCTCTTGGTGATGGTAGAAGAGAATATTTGACAGTACAAGAAGTTATAGAGAAATTATAAGCATCAATACGATGAGTATATGAAAGCAATGAAAATATTAATTTACTAATTGAACCTCTTGACACCCCCGCAACCCTTTTTGGGGAGATATTTTTGTAAATTCTATTTTTAACTGATGAGTCTCTACATAGGTGAAAATATCTTTAATCAACGTATATTCATATATAATATATGGAATAGTTACGTCTACGTGTTCAATATTTAATATGATCGAAGTGTTTTGTTATAGAGAGTACACAGTAACTTGGTCATCATCATCAGCCAATAGACGTCTACTGCTGGACATAGGTCTTCCCAAAATATCTCCACATCGATCGGTTCCGCATTGCTAGCATCTATTGAGTTCCTGCGACTCTCACCAGATCGTCGGTCCACCTTGTGGGCAGCCTCCGAACACTACCTCTTCCGGTACGCGGGCGCCACTCGAGGACTTTACTGCCTTATCGACTGTCGGTCCTTCGAGCATATACCCTGCCCACTTCCACTTAAGTCTAGCAATCTTTTGCGCTATGTTTATGACCTAAGTTCTTCTGCAGATCTTCACATTACTGAGTCGATCGCGCAAAGAAACTCCAATCATACTCATCTCTCCCTTGTTCCTTTTGGACTTTGAGCTCTTTTATGAACCAAGAGAGTAACAAAACGTTGGAAGAAAGAATTTTGATTAACTTCTCAAGTTAAATTATAAAGAAGATAAATAGTGTATAAGTTGCACTAGAACCTGATAACGAAATTAAGTACTAAACTTAAAATAAATATTACTTACAGACTATAAATACATGTTTACATGTAATCTTTATTAACAAACTTGTTATCATGATCATCATCAGCTGATAGACTTCTTATATTAGTGCGTAATAAATATAGCAGTTACAGTGTTACAAAGAAATACATCTTCCTTTATAAGACGTTTTCAATTTAAAATTTTGATCTAAACTGAAAAGTTGTAAAGTTCTTTCAGCGCTGTAAGCTTTGCACGAACCATGGGAACCATCACAAAAGAGCTTACAAAGGCTCCCCTGCCATATCCAAATACTGATTGTAATTGTGCCCTACAAGTGAATTTAACTTAATAGTGTAACTTCATTATCAGGCTTTGTTTATCCACTGCTGGATATAGACCTTCCCCAATGTCTTCTACCAAATGCGATCCTCAGTTTCTAGCATTCACTCACTTCCGACCGCCCTGAGGAGGTCGTTGGTCCATCTGGAAGCAATGCGTCCTACACTTCTCCGATCTGTACGCGGCCTCCACTCCAAGGCTTTCCTCCTCCATCAGCCGTCACTGACACGACAGACATGGTCAGCCCACTGCCACTTCAGCTTGCAGATTTTCAGAGCTACGTTGACAGCTTTATTTCTTAGAGAAATGCCAAGTATAGCTCGCTCCGTCGCTCGCTGTGCTATTTTGAATCCTTAGATCAGCCCGATGGTCAGGTGCCATGTCTCTACGCCATAGTAAAGGTAACTTAACACAACTTATAATAATATTACAAATTATAACTTATGCTAATATTCATAAGAGGCGATCGCCGCGTACCGGCAAATAAGCACTACACACCCAGGCTCCCTAAACCTATCTAAGTAATAAACTAGCAAGTTACTTTTTAAATTGGCAAGTTTCTTCTTAAGTATAGACCCTATGGATACCTGTGGACACCTGTGGACTTCCTAAAATACATTACTGATGGCAGGCCTCTGTTGCCGGAGAACGTCTAAATAGATTCCACTGCAGTACCGATTGCAGCCGATAAACAGTACTGTGCAGACATTACTATTTTCAGGATTGAAGGACGCTGTAGCTAACGAAATTACTTAGGTAACGAGACTCAACATCTTGTCTCAAAGCCACGAGCACAATGTGGTGATGTGTGTGATATTATAAATAGTACTATTGCGTTGCGGAGAGTGTGGCCGGGAACTAAATGATCCGATTCCGTCATCGCCCTTCTATCACCGGAAGTACAGACCTACGCACGCATTCATCCCAACGTTGTGAAGTTCCCACGCATTATGACGAAGCATTTCGCTTCCACCTTCTTAATGCGAACAGCGAAGGATTAGAACAGTCTGCCGGCGCAAGTGTACACGTCCAGGTATGACGTGGGAAGTAAAGAGAGGAATGAATAGGCTACTTCTAGACTCACTAGTCTATTTACCACCAAAAACTACATCGCCGCTTACCATCAGGTGGGATCGTAATCAACTGCTAGTCTATACTACAATGAAAAAAAACCATTGTTATGGACGAGCGTATCACTTACCTTTAGGTGAACGTCCCATTCACTTCATCACTGTATAGTATAAAAAAAATATTCGTTCGTCTTGGACAGTTTTTTGTTTTAGCATCCCTTACTTTTATGACACCCTGCTTATGTCAAATAATTTGATATATTTAAATTTATAACTTATTTACTTTTATTGTAAACTTTCACTTCATCTGGCTATAAACATTTGAATTTAATTGCGTGTATAGCTTTACTACAGCACAGTATAAGTTAACTGGAACGAAAACGGTAAATGTAGATTAATTATAACTTTCGTAGCATGCCGTAGAACTTCGTAGCATCGTTTCTACAGCGATATAAGAATATATGTTTAATACATCGAAGTTTTCATATTAAGACGTAATAGATAAAAAAATTTTTTTTAGATTAAATATGCATTTAACTTGTAATAAATAAAGTATAGAAAAACTACTTTTTTTTTCATCAAAATAAATATTAAATTTATCATATATTTGAATATAAATAGAAGATATTTAACGCAGAGAAGGGGTATAAATACTAGTTTAGTATTTAGAGATAAGATACTTATTGCATAATATTAATAAAAAATAATAATTTTAATATAAGTAAAGGATAATTTTTAAATATATAGATTAAATATATCGATTATATATAGATTTAAACATTATACAGCTCTTAAAAAGCAACTAGCTGCAGCGTCTTTCAAACTCTCATGTTAGCACACTTACTGCGCTGCGGAGTTTACTTTTAAAAAATTCTATAAAATTCTAAATAAAAAAAAAACATCGGTTAGTTTAGTAATTACACTTCCAACCTAAAACACTAATTATGATAAGTGCTCGCCGCTGAA
The DNA here is from genome assembly GCA_029032895.1 of Troides oblongomaculatus. Lineage (NCBI taxonomy): Eukaryota > Metazoa > Arthropoda > Insecta > Lepidoptera > Papilionidae > Troides > Troides oblongomaculatus. The sequence goes on along the minus strand of JARDWC010000432.1, from coordinate 1,689,949 downwards.
TAGAGATAAAATCTAAAAGGCTCCACCTCCGGGTGTTAATAAACGTCTATTCACTGCCCCGTATTAGTCGGCAATGGTTGGTAAACTAAACATACATAAGGGAAGTCCGGTGGTTTCCGGATAAAATGGCGGCTCGTGCTTTACTATTTTCTCTATTTTAAAATAGCTTCCTTCCTTATTAATACCACGAGCTAAGATAAGAGAATACACACGCCTGGTCATAACAACGTGGAGCTAGTTAAAATATAAACTGCACCACATTGCGCTCGTCCCCTTGAAAGAGTAACGTTACTCCAGTAATTACACTAGCTACAGCACCCTTCAAACTTTACCCCAGTAATGTTTACATAGTGTTCGGCGCTTGAAATAGGCGCTGCGGTGGAGCCCACCTCGATGGTCTCTGCCAACAGAGACCTACCACCAGTAACACACACCGCAGTTTGCTCAACGTATTGACACATGTGTTATGTCTCGTTATGCCAGTAAAGTAACTCACTACAACACCCTTCAAACTGGAATACATTAATGCTTGCAAACACTGTTTAACGTAAATATAGGAGATGGTGGTACCAGCACAGTTTCCGGTTACAGAGACCAACCAGTAAAAGTATATTAAGGAACATAGACACTATCTTTCGGCTGATGGTGATGAATGGTAGTATGTATAACAGTATGTTTTATGTTTTTTTTTAATTATTCAAAAACAATTAAAATATATGATATCTCCCGGGTCTCGAACTAGGCACAGCTTTAATCTGAGGACCCTAACTTATGTTAGTACATACTTCCGGTATGATTGACTTAACGGTGGCGCTGGACTGAGTAAAGCGGTAGGTTAAGAAGCTTCTATGTGATCAAGAACTTGATATAACTAGGATGAACAGTCTTGACGGTGAGTCACCATTCTTATATCGTGGACAGCCGTTTGCGTACATACAGGTGCAGCTCATCGTTCTTTATAAGAATAGCAAAGGAGTGGATGAACTTCCGGCAAGTACGAGTCAACTCGATGGCGATTATTAGGAGGTTTGTTGATGATCAAGAACTTCACAAAGTGACTTATCTCTCTTGCGGTGTCCTACAGGATACATTTTGGTATTTGAGGGGAAATTGTATGACGTAATTCCCTCATCCCCTTCTCACCACCGGACGATCAAACGTATGGTGTGTAACCCGGCTTATGTTGTAGACATCCCCAGTTTGCAAACAAAGAGATTCAGCTCCTCGTTCTTCATAAGAACAGCAAAGGAGTGGATCAACTTGCCGGGATCGTTGTTCCCGTACAAATACTACGCGGGTGTCTTAAGAGCAGAGTATATAGGCTGTTAGTAAGTTATTGCGCCTTACCATCACAGTCCACATCACCACTTAACATCAGGTGGACGATCTTATCTGATCTTAACGACAGAGCACTAAACTTGTCCATTAAAAAAAAAATACGTGTGTGTTATACGTTCTCTGTGTGCCATCTATGTGATCCCCCATAGATTGTTAAATAAGTTTTTTTTATTATGCAGTTATATCAATACATATGAAACAAGCAATAAAAACATATTCCTGTACGATAAAGAATATTTGTTTCATCTGAATACTTCTGTTGTTTGCGCAGTAAGCATCCACGTTTTATGAGTATGCTCTATAAAGCCATTGTCAATACTAGCTGATATCTGGCAGACGTTGCCGTAACAGTATATATTTTATTTCAATATGAAATAGATTTTTATAATTCGACGAAAAGACAAGACAGCTGTAACAAAACGCTGGTTTCCTAACATGATGATGATGATGTACACAACACATTGTTCTCATTAGAAGATGTTAAATCTAATTAATTTATTAAGCTTCATCCTCTTTCAAACCATTTGTTATCTACTACATAATATTAATATACAATATATATAAGAAAGGAATAACGGGTACCGCATAACAACTCAGGACCAAAACCAACCTGACCTGCTCTTGGTGCACCCTGATAATCAACAAAGGAGGCTCTGGTTCCAACCAAATCACATTGGGCCAGCGAGGTGGGATATAGCCCAAATCCTCCCATGTGGATACCTATCCGATCGATGTGGGAATCTTTGGTGAAGGCCTTCGTCCAGCAGTGAACGTCTATCGGCTGATGATGAGGTTAACTAATATATAAGAAATATGAAAATCTAAAATATTTAAACTTTCATTTAAAACGAAGCGATTATATAAACGGCCTAATTTCACAGCGGATCTGCACGAGGCGGAGATTGGAGCTTCCGAGAATAAGCTCCATTATTCATTATCACTTAATACAAAGTGGATGCAGCGGCGTATTGAGATTAGCAAGGCGAAGTGATAGCTGTGCTGGTGAAAGATTTTAACTAAGAAGTTTGCAGCAACAAATCTTAAGCAAAGTTTTACTGGTGATATATCTCCGTTGCCAGAATACGTCCAAGGATTCTATTCATCATCATTAGGTGCCCTCTTCAAACTAAAGTTTGGCGATCAGATTGCTCAGCTATTCTTTTTATCTGATATGCCGTCAAACCGTTTCTTCCGCTGTCTATCAAATGCAGCTCCTATTGCAGCCGATAAACATTACTGTGGAAATTTTACTGTATTCCGGTTTAAAAAGTGTTGTAGTTAATGAAATTACTGGAGTAACTAGAACTAACAAGTTATATCTCAAAGCGACGATCACAATGTGGTGCTGTGTATATCATTCTAACCAGCCCCACGTTATAGGTAGTCATGACTACGAAACGGTATGAGTTATCAACAGGTATTCCTCTTGCTTGTCTTGCTTAAATGGTGGGGCAGGATTGAACATTTTCTTTCATATATTCATACTAACTTTTCCCCGATTTGCTGGCCGTAATACCCTTGACACTTCCTTTGGGGGAGAAATTTTGTAAAATCCGTTCTTAGATGATCCATACTCGGCAAATGGAATATTCCTACCAAATATCAACCATCAAGATCTTATGGCTCCAGAGCTATCGTGATGAATCTCTACATAGATGAAAATCTCATATAATATAATATAATATAATATATGAGATTTTCATCTATGTAGAGATATATTATATATATAGGTTGTCAAATATCTCCCTTCCGCTTTTTTGCTCTTTATTCAATGCTTTATAAAAAGTGTTACAGTGATCGGATTTAGTTCAAATATGCGCCGTTTTGTTCGGTAATCTGTTTCCATCTAGACGGCAACTTCATAATATCTCCCTCGTAGAAGCCCCCTCCTTATTTGCGAAGAACTCGGACAGCCACTTTTCACAAGCCTCTTTTGAGTTCAACTTTACACCACCAAGGGCGTTCACCATGGACAGGACAGGTGGTAATCACTTGGCGCTATGTCCGGGCTATATGGTGGATGCGATAAAACCTCCCATCCGAGCTCCCGTAGCTTCTGACGAGTCATCAACGAAGTGTGTGGTCTGGCGTTGTCCTGGTGGAACACTACACCCTTCCTGTTGGCCAATTCTGGACGGTTCTGGTCGATCGCCTGCTTCAAGCGGTCCAGTTGTTCGCAGTAGATGGTAGAATTAAGCGTCTGACCATATGGGAGCAGCTCATAGTGGATGATTCCCTTCCAATCCCACCAAACACACAGCAAAACCTTCCTGGCCGTCTATCCCGGCTTGGCCACTGTTTGGGACGATTCACCGGCCTTCGACCACGACCGTTTTCGCTTGATATTGTCGTATGTGATCCATTTTTCGTCGCCAGTCACCATCCGCTTCAAGAATGGGTCGAGTTCGTACCGTTTCAGCAGCATATCGCAGGCGTTGATTCGGTCCAGAAGGTTTTTTTGCGTCAAATCATGCGGCACCCAAACATCAAGCTTTTTTTTGTATCCAGCCTTCTGCAGATGGTTTAAAATGGTTTGGTGACTAACTCCCATCTCCTGGGCGATGTCACGAGATGCCACATGCCGGTCTAACTCGATGTAGTCCATGATTTGATCGGTATTTGTCGTCACAGGTCTTTCGCCGGCTGGCTTATCCATGGTGTCGTTTTCACCGGCTCTGATTTGTCGAAACCATTCGTCCGCGGTTCGAAGTGATAGAGTACCATCCCCCAAAACACCATTAATCTCACGGAACGTTTCTCTAGCGGATTTGCCTTTAACGAAGGAAAACTTTAAAATAGCGCGAATTTCGGCGTTAGTGAACTCCATGTTTACACGTCTATAACTGTTGAACGCAATATCCAAACTAATTATGCATAGCGTCGTTTTGTAGGTTATGTCAAGACCTTTCAAATTATGTATAGTATTGCCAGATACGAGCTCTGTAGCGCTTTGTACATAGCCGCGAAATTCAAAAGACAAAAAGTCGGAAGGGAGATATTTGACAACCTAATATAAATATCTGTATAGAACCAGTGATCTTCAAATTAAATCACTCTGATTGTTCTGATTCTGATAAAAAAATCATGCTCCTTTGTAACTATGCAACTTTTCTAAGGAGGCGTAAAGGTTAAAAGGTTTCCGGATAGTAATATAAATAAAAAAGCTTAGGCTTAAGCTTTTTTATTTATATTACTATCCGGCTTTAGCTTAAGCTTACTAATACAATGAATCCTGGAAGAACCCGGCTTGATGGTAATAAACTGCATCAAGTGGATCGCAGGCAAGTGCTTTTACTCTTCAAATATGCACAATTGTTCCCGGGCTGCTGATTCCTGTGCGGAGGAATTTTTACCTTGATTAAACTTTAAAAACGGCTCACAGGCTTCTCTCCTTTTTACACAGCTCTCAGCGGGGCATAGCCTTCCTTACTCTTTTTTTTCTATTTGATCACTAGACCACATTGCGCTCGTAACCTTGAAACACCATAAGTCCCGTTACCACAATAGTTTTAATGGCTACAACGTCCTTTCATCAGAACCACTTTAGTTTGCATACTACTGTTTAACGACAGAAATAGGAGCTGCGGTGATACTCACTTAAGGTCAATAACTAATTTATATTTATATCCTCATCATCATCATTGTCAGCATATAGATGTTCACTGTTGGACATAGAACCCCACCAAAAATCTCAGTACCGATCAGTACTATATCACCTTACAAGCTAATCTTCTAACACTAGTATCACAGTTCTTCAAATAATGTATCATACGTAGTACGTTCAAATAGAACCTCTATTTATAAAAAAAAGCAGATACCATAGAAAAAAAGTTGAAACGCTGAATGTCTAAACAAACAACGCTTTGTCTAGAAAGAACTAAAGCAAATTATAGGAAATCACCAAGTTGCAGAAAGCGACCGCCAAGTAATCCATCCAACTCCGATGAAAGCTTAAATGATTCTGTTTCCTTCAATCTTTTCAACAGAACTTTTTCTCGAACCTTTCATTGTTTTATTTGATCAAATACTTCCGTCAAACAAAATACTATACTACTATACTATAATATATATATGACTAAATAATAAATATAACAAAAAGGTGTGGTCCCGTACAACAACTCACAGGACCAATGTCAACCTCACCTGCTGATAGTGTACCCTGCTAATCAACAAACGAGACTGACTCCCACCAACTCTCATTGAGCTAGCGTGGTCGGAAATGGTCTGAATCCCCCCAAATGAATACCTATCCGATCTATATGGGAATCTTTGGTGGATTTCTTTGTCCAGCTGTGAACGTCTATCCACTGATGATGATGCAATATAACAAACCGGAACATAATATAGTCTGTGTGAGGTAATGATTGTATATACTTAGTACACACAGCTTTTGACTTAAAATATCTATAATATATATAGCAAAATAAGATCATCTCCAATTTTATTACGAACTATATGTAATAATAAATACATTAAATTAGTATAACATAAAAAAAAAATTACATATATAAAAAAATATACCGCGATAGACTTTTTTCATCATATTCCAGATAACCTTCAGATGGATTTACTCAAACAGAGGCTAAAGTCTGATGTGAGTGGAGTAAAAAATGTTTATGTTAACATACATATGATGTAATACAATAAAATAACAAACGTATGTAACAAAAATAAAAGATATGTTAACTAAACAATAACAGCAATATATTGTGTTTATTTTCCTTCGTACTGGGGGTGGAAACCTGATTGCTGTGAGTCCGAGATTTGTTGTGACAAAGGCAATCCAAATACATTAAATGTTACAAAAGATTGATTAAAATGGGCAGATATACTGATAGTGTATAATTCAATTTACATATATTACATATATACGTTATTATTATATATAAAAAAAACCTTATAATGTCTAAAAATTATATGCTACTCCTCAAATAACAAAACAGCTTCTTTGAATGTATAATAAATCAATTAGATTGATCAGCGTTAAGCATAAATAAGGATGTTTACTGGTGATAGGTCTATGAAGCTGACGACGGTCCAGATGGGTACCATCACATCGCCCATTGCAGCCGACGAACATTACTGTTATCCTGTTTGAAGGGCACTGTAGCTAGTGTAATTACTAAGGTAACGAGACGCAATATCTCATGTCTCAGGCGACGAGAGCAAGGAGCCACGTTATGAGCAATCGTATCACTTACCATCTGATTAACATCGTCTTCGTCTTATCGCTTAAATGAAAAAAAAAAAAGTGTCGTAAATATTGATACGAATTTAGGACCGCACATTTATGCTTGGAAGGTCAAAATAAATAAAAAAAATTATCAGAATTAAACTGGTTTACCGGAGCCCACAGAGCTGATACCGCGTCGCAGCAATATGTCACAGATGCCGCGACCAATTTATGTTTCAAAGTAATATTTCCTTAACTACGTGTCTGCAGAATTCAATTAAGTTAAACGTAACTTAGACACTTACGCAGCCAAGTTGGCGTTGCGGCTTCGCAGCGGGAACCTAACATCTCTTCACAGACTCAGCTGAATGTATCAAAGTTGAAAGCTTGTTTATACTAACAACAGTATTATTTAAATAAATTTCTAATCTTTGTTTAATTATTAAAAATAACTAAATGCCATTTAAAGTCGACTTAAACTTAACTGTGGCTATTCGAAGTAATCTATGGCTGCAGTAAGATCTATGCTTTGATGAAAAACTTGACGCAATGTACAAACTTTAAGAAGTAATTCGAGCTTCAACTGATAAGTTGGACATTCACCTGATGGAAAAAAGCTAGCTAGTTTAGTTTTTTTTTTTATAAATCGACAAGTTTAGTACTTGATCATGATCCCACCGGATGTTAAGTGGTGAACTGTGGTGGTAAAGCGCACTAACCTAGTAACAGCCTATTCACTCTTTTTCATGAAGATACCCGAGTTTTATTTAGATGGGAACGTTGACCCCGGCAGGTTGATCCACTCCTTTACTGTTCCTTTGAAGAACGAGGAGTTTAACCTGGATCGCAAACTGGGGATGTCTACAACATAAGCATGGTGAGTCACCTTTCGTGTAGTCATTCGGTGGTGAAAGGGGATGAGGGAATTATATCATATAAATTCCTGTAATTTTCCAAAATGTATCCTATAGAACACCGCGAGATTGGCCACACGACGCCAATCTTCAAGACTGAGAAGCCAAATTGTGAAGGTCTTGATCACCAACAAACCTCCTTTCTCTCATCTCTTCCGAGTCGAACGCTGCTAACCGAGTTTTGGCAGCACCTGCCTAGGTATGGTAACAGTACTCCACACATACCTGGTGGTATGTTACTCTTACTCAGCCGATAGACGTCCACTGCTGAACATAGGCCTTCTCCAAAGATCTCAACATCAATCGGTCACTGCGGTTCTCACCAGATCATCGGTCCACCTTGTAAGAGGCTTCCTAACACTACGTCTACCGGTACTCAGGCGCCACTCGAGGATCTTACGACACTATATTCTATTCGTCGCCTAAAACGTAACATGTTAAATCTTGTTACTCCAGTAAATACCCTAGCTACAGCGCCTTTCAAACCGGAACACAGTGACAATTGCACACTACTGTTTGGTGTCAGAAATAGGAACTGCGGTGGTACCTACCTAAGTAGACGGTCTCCGTAAACAGGGACATCATAATCTCAAGATTCTTATTACTCTTGGATTTCCATCAAGGGAATCTTCTGCTCTAAAAATGTTAATTTTGTATGCAAATTGAATGGTTTCTATTTAATCGTACCCGTTCAAAGCAGACACTGCGGAACGTTGACGTGATGAGTGAGGAGTGTATTGAATGGTTCAAGCATCTGCGTACAAAGGCCTTTTGTTATAAGCAAACCGCGCACACGGACCGGCACAAGCAACCCTTGGCAATTCAATGAATGTATTGCCATAATCACACGCGTTTTTAACCACCGACAAAAAGAGAAACCTGATCATATTTACCAAAGCTGATCTATTTTACCAGTGTGTTGAAGACAGTAATGTTGACATATAAAAAATAGTTTTTACTCTCCACCAATAGATGGCATTATATACTAAGATTTTTTTTTTATATCGCAACCGTCTAAGTAGATATCCCGTCAACTCCTATTTCTGCCGCCACACAGCAGAATCCAAACAATACTGTATTCCGGTTTGATGGGCGCTCGAGACTCAACATCCTATATTTCAAGGAGACTAACAAAACTGTGATTGTCATCCTAAGTAGCACCACGTTGTAATGGGTAGATCTATCACTTATCATTAGATGAACATCTCATTCTTCTCTTTGAACTGATTATAACGAGCCCTGTATTAAGTGATAATTAAAAGAATAAGATATATAAGTAAATATACACATAAGTAAATATTATATGTATCCAAATTTTGTGTTCCACTTGAAAAAGTTTATGCACCTGCACATGAATTAGAAATTATTCTAAGGTGTGTGTGGAGTCACCAGTCCGCATTGGGCCCGCGCGGTGACTATCGTCCATCGCCCTCATATTGAGGGTAAACTTATTGCCCAACGGTGGGGACGTAAATTGGCTGTTATGAATTAATGAAACGTTACCATCTTCCGTGTGATCAGTTTTATTATCAATTGATAGGATTTTTGAGATACATTTTGATTCTTAATCTATTCAGATCTATGGTCGAAACTCCTTAAGATGGTGCTGAAGTTTAATGTTCACGATTATATTGATAATTCTATATCCATCATCATCGTCATTGAAATCTGTTACCGCCGACGTAATTATATATTCGCAAGTTGCAGTATCGATATAAATTTCGATCAATAGTTGCTTCTGTTGAAACTTGAACCATGGTTTGACTGGGTATTCTATAGCAATCATCATCAACTGATAGGCATCCACTGATGATGATTGCTGAGGACACAGGCCTCCTCCAAAGATTCCCAATTCAGTTAGTGATTCATTTGTGAGGATTTGGGCCATATCCCACCATGCTGGTCCATTGCGGGTTGGTGGGAGAGAGAGCCTCGTTCTTGATTAGCCGGCACTACGAGCAGGTGAAGTTGGCTTGGATCCTATGAGTTGATGTGCGGGACTCCTTTCACCCCAACGTTCAGTTAAACCAATTTAAAATAAAAACAAACCTACAGTAGGTAACTATTGCCATCGACTGTAGCTGAAGCTTTAATAAATATCAGCGACTCCGAGAAAAACCTTTCATTCAATTCCACAGCGAATTGTTTACTTTTTGCCCACCTCTTTGAAACTTGATTTCAGTCGAACGAAACAAACAGTTTAACTATGGAATCTCTTTCATTAAAAAAAACTGGTTTCCTCTTGACACATTGTTTTAAATAAAGTTGAACTACTGAAAGCGGTATAAATGTTTTTTATAGCAAAAATTTGTATTTTTGTTGGATAACAAATTGACTAAAGTTTATCATTAATTATTGCTTTTATCTGCATATACCTTTTTTTAGTCTTAATAGATACCTTGCTTTTGGGGGAAGACAATGTTATGTGGGGCTTCTACCCACTGAAGGCCCTCCGTGGTCTCCCTCAGTGCATAAGGAGAGGATCTCCTATGGAACGCAGCCGTGCCCTCTTGCACTCTGCCTAAAACATCCATAACTATTATACCTACAATATTGATAAATGTGGTCTAATTTACGCGATTTTAAATGTAAATGAAGGCAAAGAATATGAGGCTTGTCCAGAGAACTAGACTGTTTCAATTATCTAGACGTCCACTTCTGTACATAGGCTTTCCACAAAGATCTCTACAATAGTCAGCATGGGGCGGTACCGTCGGGTACTAGAGGCCGTCGGTTGTAGGTGTTATATAAAGAATTTGGGTTATTTTCTATCAAGCTGGCCCAATGCGGTTTGGTGGAAGCCAGAGCCACGTTTGTTGAATCGCAGGGTGCACTACGAGCAGGTAAGCTTAACTTAGGTCCCGTGTGTTGTTATGTCGTGTGTAGTGTCTGATACTATTTACAGATCGAATACTGGTAGGACTCTGTTACCGAACTTTCTAGGTAGGTACCACTAAAGCACCTACGTAAGGTAAGGGATCCGTCTGCTCATAATAAAGTGGGGCTAGTAACGATGATATACACAGCATCAAATTCAGCTTGATGTGTTGCTGTGCTGCTGCTGTTAGGTGTTGAAACAGAGCTGCGTTAGTACCTATCAATAGAGTCTACGGCAACAGTGACTTCAAACCCGTAACGTCATCTTAAATTATACCTATTTTGGTGCCGAGAAGAATATTTAAAATACACCTTGCTTTTTGAAGAAACTAGAGATATGTTATATTTAATCATTAAAATCAGTTGCCTCCATACTATCTATGATTTGGCCGGAGTAAGGCAAGTAATGCGACCTAGGGCTCTCCTATAGAATGACAAGAACCTTCAACATCAAATACCAACACCAAGAAGCCCTAATTAATGACCTACAAACGACCAAGGTTTACCCTACTGTAACACTGTTCTTACTAGACCTTGACTACTCGTATGTGACTGCAATTACATCTACTTTACGCTAGAAAGATTTCACGTTACATTTTGCTACAGATAATATATTCATGACCGACCTTTATTTATCCGTGTAAGCCTTAAAAGAGTTAGTATACTTATTGGCATTCAAGCGTGGTCCGCAGCAAGCCGCTTATAATGCTAGGAGGATCGATTATGATAATGGCTCGCTCTACTTGCAAATCTTACTACGTGACGGACCTTCATGACTGCATCATGAAGCTTCTGTGTATACAGTTTACTTCGCATCTTTACACGAGGAGATCCTAGCTATAATTTTAAGTCTTATAGTGATGCCTGTTTTAGGGGACGACTATAAATGTCTTTCCAACAAGCCTTTGGATCCGAGGACCAAGTATTGTCCGTCTATAATCTCACACTGATTAAAACACTCCAATGTTGCAATAGAAGTAGAAATAAGTATATTAATTACTTTCAGAATCTCCTCGAAACTACATCTTAAACTAGTGGATCCAGGCTTCTTTTACCTAGAAGGCGTTTTTTTTTCTCTTCTTCGTTATGTCCTCAAAGTCATGAGCTAGGGTAATAAGCTTTATGTTACTTAAAAGAAAAGTTATATAACATTTAATTTCCTTATACATAGCCTAAAAAGTTTACGGAAACTTAAAGAGAATTTCTTGCACCCCGACCCTCAAAAGAGTATTATGATTTGTTTCATAATTTTGTACTCAAAGAAACGCGCCGGCGTAAGGAATAACTTGAAAGAAAAAAAAATGTTTCCCGCACACGCTGAGTTGGAAACGCTAATTACCTACTACAGCTCTCGGCCGCTGGTATGACGTAATTAGGTTATTTCATTCATTATTTTTTTGAACTAAAAATAGCAACACTCGCTGAAACTAAGTATATAATCTTTATCATATATGTATACCAACACGCATTAAGCCATCGTGATGGGAAACGATCCAAATCCCCCTCATATAAACCCCTACAAATGGCCCCTGATACTGGGCGGTACCGGAGGCTATGCTGACTGTGACGGACGTTAGCAAGGCGCCGAAATCAGAGCAGCGCAGGACTGATATATGTAGAAATTTTTTGAAGGCTTATCTCCAGCAGTAGACGTCTGATGATGATGATATTGATACACATACTAATTTTCATAAATAAAACAGAATTACATTAATTAGTTTGTTAAAAAACAGGGCTTCAATAATTTAGAGGCACCATCTATCGCATAAAATAACAAACTTGAGCTACATACAAATTCTGATCCGAAATTCGTAAGACACAAATTCTAATTACACACTTGTATGCAGCTCTTATTTCCGCCGACCAACAGTAATGTGCAGACATTACTGTGTTTCTGTTTGAAGTAAAATTACTTGGGAGAGGAGACTTGAAATCTTGATTCAAAGCGACGAGTATAACGTAGTCTATCATTGTAACTAGCGCCACGTTCTTATAGGTGGGAATATTACTTACCATCAGGTAAATGTTTCGCTTTATACAATAAAAAGAATATTGAATTGAACTATAGTAGACACTAAAGGTAACCGACATAGCCCAAAAGATTGCTAGAGTTAAGTGGGAGTGGGCAGGGCATATTGTTCGAAGGACCGACGACCGATGGGTCTTAAGGTCCTCGAGTGGCGCCCGCGTACCGGTAGACGAAGTATTGGGAGGTCTCCCACAAGGTGGAACGACTGGACACCGCTGGTAAAATCGCGAGATAGATCGATGTGGAGGCCGATGACTAGCAGTGGATATCTATCGACAATGATAGTTGGTACCAATGAGCGTATATGTAGTATTAAAATTAACATCTTACTATCCTATCGCCAGCATGAAGTGAGTTCAAACAATCTCTTGTAATATATACACACCAACATTGTACTATACAGAGTTGTACTGTGTAATGCTATCGAGATTAAGGCAAGGCTGTTGAGCTCCTGCCAATAAACCTGTTGATTGCTCCGTAAGTGGCGCGTTCCGACGTACAAACCTCATTTACGGCGGGCTTCTGCACTAAACGCGCCCTACATTATAAGCTCACGTCGAGAGAAGGTGTAATCATCTTCTTTTTTTACTTCAACTTCCGTCATGTTAAATAAAGCGAAAATTTATCGTGTGTGAATCCTTTAATGACACCTCATTCGCTTCCATTCGCAGCGACTAACCATGTGTGATGTGATGGTAATGGTGGAAAACATTTTAAAACCAACCCGGCTATCTACTTCCTTATTTTTTTATGAAACGATACGACGAAAGAGACGTTTACCGGATGGTAAGTAATACGCCCGCACATAACAAAGTAGTGCTAGTTATGTTGTTACACAGCACCACATTGCGCTCCTCGCCTTGAGAGATAAGATGTCGTCTCGTTATCTCAATAAATTCCTTTGCCTCGGCTTCCTTTAATCCAGAACAGAGTTATGTTTGTAGGCTCCAACAGGAGCTGCATGTTACCTACCTAGAAGGTCTTCAGTAACAGGAACTTACCACAAGTAAAGCCAACCCGGCTATTTACTTCCTTTATATTGTAATCTTGTAGCTATAACAACATTATTGCATACCAGCTGTAAACATATTTTGCTAGAGTAATCTCGAGCACGTTTATCTAACACGATCTTCGCCTTTATTGTCACTTAAGATCAGGTGAAATTAAGAAAAATTACACACTGTAAATGTCCAAACAAATTACAGTAAAGAAAATATTACAATTTTATTTTCTATGTCGCGACAAGTATAGATTCTATTCACTAAACATTTAAAATAGTTTATCTGTGGAAGGTCTTTGTTATTGTAGCTGAACGGCTTAAGTTTGGCTTCCTCAATCGATTCCCATCGATCGGTGCGATGCCTGCATCCGAATTCCTTCGACCTTTATCAAGCCTACCTGGTTGGCAGTCGTTTCGCAGTATTCGTTGGTCTCCGCCCAAAAATTTTGAACTCTCGTCCGTCCGATCTTCGCACCCATCCCGTTACCATTTTAATATATTCTCTTCTTAAGAAGTTAAAAACAATTTGATTATTTTTAATTCTACATGAGTGCCGTCTACTTTTACATTACACGTAATACCCCTACAATTCCCTTTGGGTTAAGAATTTTATACAACCTGTTCTTAGCTACCTATATTTGGCAAAACGAATATTACTACCAAATATCAAACCTGCAGGTCTTATGATTCCAGAAATATCGTGATAAATCGCAACATAGATGGAAATCTCTTATATATAGATTACTTTAATATTACAGTAAGTTTCATTAGCATTTAATTTAATTTATGGTATTCTTAATACCTAAATCACCATAGAAAATAGAGTCTCAATAAAACATTGATCACCATTCAATCAGAAGGGAGTGGACTATAAAGCGAATCGTAAACTACGGATATTACTTTTCTATTTCAACGTTCCCTCGATTCCGGCGTAATTAATATTACTATTATTTAACGTTATAACTTAATACGGTTAAGTATTAAATCATTCATCCAAATGATATAAAACTAAACAGCATATTCGCTTTGCGACAGGACTAAAATAAATATTTGAAAATTAGAGCGCACTTGTATAACTGAAGAACTCATTGTTCCTAATTCTATCTTTTTCCTCGTCAGTAGCAGATACTGTTGTCAGATTTTTTAGTTTAACAACAAAGGTTTTTAATTATCAAAACCACTACAAATTATTATTCAGCCTTCATTCAAACAAAAAAATTTATGTGTAATGTATAATGTGTTTCGACAACGTTACTCTCTAAAGATATCTATCCATCTCTATCTTTGGCTATCCGAATCTATTCAGTACATGTATCATTATTGCTATCTCTTGGGTATTCCATAATAATTTTCGTTAATTTTCCTTTAATTTCTTAAAGCCTTTGCACTGTCCTCTATTTTGTTTTGTTTGTTTATAAAGCAATTATACGTAATACACTTCATACTACTTTGATGTCTAATAATTTTCTTTCCATTCCTAATAAAAATATAATTTTCAGCATAATAAATTTTTATCCACTCCAAATCTGTTCCGTGTTAATCTGCTGAAAGATTTCAGGATATTTCTTTTACAAGCGACAGGACGGTGTAAAAGGAAAAACAAAAATGAAATAACACTGAGTGAACACATTTCTTACAAAGTGACAGGCGAAAGCGTCCTCTGCTTTGAGGACCCAAATTCTATGATTATATTTTCCACGCGAAAAGTGTGCAAAGAACCTTTTTATGATGTCTCTGAGAATATTAACGTAATTTAGACAAATCACTGCGTTTACTTCAAAAATTTCACAATTACGTAGCGTCAGCGAAAACAGCTTCATAAAAATAATTCACCTGATAGTAAATGAAATCCATAACAATGCGCTAGTTACAATAATAGATCCTACGCCACATTGTATCTTTGATATGAGGCAAGATATCTCATTACTGCAGTAATTTGTATCAATAACACCATAATACAAACAGAGCCCGTGACATTTGCACACTACTGTTTGACAGCAGACTAAGACTGCGATCTTCACCTAGAGATCAAGCACGTGTAATAACTTAAATGGGAACGAGCAATGTATAAATAGCAATATATTAGGTTGGGGAAAAAGAAATCCATTATTTTTTCGGTAGATAGCTGTAGTGATAAATTTCTCGTAAAGTATCGATCAAACAGTTTCAGATTTATGCTCGTTGGAAAGGTGACATTTCGCAGTAAAAAAATTCTTTTGCTGTTTTCTGTTTGGTGCATTCAATGGTGAGTTACAGGGTGTTAAAAATGGAAGTGAACAAAGAGAAAATTCGGTACATTTTACAGTTTTTCTTTGACAAAGGCGCAAATGCAAGCCAGGCGGCTAAAATTGTGAATCGTGTTTATGGACCCGATACTGTAACAGCCAATTATGTCCAATTTTGGTTTCGTAGATTCCGTTTTTTGATGTTAAAGATGCACCTCGCACAGGTAGGCCGGTCGCCGAAAATGTCGATAAAATCGGAGAAATGATCGAAGTTGACCGGCATGTTAGCAGTCGTAACATCGCCCAGGAGCTAAAAATAGACCACAAAACAGTTTTAAATCATTTACACAAATTTGGACTCAAAAAGAAGCTCGATGTTTGGGTGCCACACCAATTAACAGAAAAAAACATGATGGATCGAATTTCCATCTGCGAAGCCTTGGCCAAACGGAATGAGATAGACCCATTTCTTAAACGGATGGTGACTGGAGATGAGAAATGGATCACATACGATAACCCTGTGCGAAAACGATCATGGTCAAAGAGCGGTGAAGCACCTCAAACGGTGGCCAAACCAGGACTAACGGCCAGGAAGGTTCTGCTGTGCATTTGGTGCGACTGGAAGAGGATTATTTATTATGAGTTGTTTCCATATGGCCAAGCACTAAATTCTGATCTCTACTGTCAACAACTGGACCGTTTGAAGATAGCAATTGACCAGAAATGGCCAGAATTGGCCAACAGGAGAGGTGTCGTGTTCTACTAGGACAACGCTAGGCCACACACGTCTACAGTGACTCGCCAGATACTTCGGGAGCTTGGTTGGGAAGTTTTAATGCATCCTCCATACAGTCCGGACTTGGCACCGAGCGATTACCATCTTTTTCTTGCATTACAAAATTTCTTTAGTGATAAAAAATTGGCATCTTGGGAAGATTGTGAAAATCGGCTACTAGAGTTTTTCGCAAATAGAAACCAGGACTTCTACGAGAGAGGCATTATGAAGTTACCTTTAAAATGGCAAAAAATCATAGAACAAAACGGTGCATATTTGACGCAAATCGGACAATCCGAAGCATGTTAAATAAAGTCCTGAAGTTCATATAAAAATAATGGATTTCTTTTTCCCCAAACTATTATTTAGTCCTAATATCCAATCTGCGTACCGTCTTTCTATCTTCATCATTAAAACTATCTTTACTATCTTCTCTTTCTTCAAAATCTTTTCTATATTCACAACAAGTAAAAATATAATATATAATATAATGAAGATACATTATATATTATATTTTTACTATCTCCGCAACGTTAACATGCTTCACTATCTGTTTATTTATCATCTCCAGGATTTTCACGACCTTCACTAGTTTGACGATCTTCTCTATCTTTAGTTGTTTTTTCAAGACAAAGTTAAGGCCGTAATAGTACTTATTTCTTATAACATTTGTCACTAATTAAATACATACAGTCATGCAAACAAACATACGTATAATAAAATCTATTAATCCAAACACTGTGACCATAGCGGCTGGAGTAATTTAAATAACAAGCTTTGAAAATGGCTTACATTGCGCTCTCTAAATTGTTTTCAGTTTTAACTGAACTAAGTTATAAACCACTACCGGCCACTTTGTGAAGCTCGAAACGGAAATTCAATTTACTGATTTTTTTTTATTTATATCACCGGAAAGCGGTGTAAAAAATCTGTCACAAATATTTTTAAAATTTAAAAAATTGCTAAATTATTTGGTATCTAGGTTTTATTGGTCACAATTAAAATGTATACATTGATCATATAATAAAAGCGGAAACGAAAAGGTTTGCTCGTCTGCTGGTGAATGGTTCACACTGTCTAGTAACATAGTTTACTATTTTTTTTTCATTTCGATCGAAACATACACGCTTTAATTGTACAGAGTGTCTGGTGGCACATTTTTGTTTTCAAATATAAATAAAAAATTATATGTTTGACATATAATTTTACTAAAAGTATTAAAAGATAGAGTACAAATGCGGATTTTATTTTTTAAAGATAATGTCATCCAAATGTCTTCCATCCTGTTGCACACACTGTTCGAAACGGAGCCTCGTATTCCGTGCCACACGCTGCAGTAAACTTGGTTCAATTGCGCTGATTTCTCGCCGAATATTTTCTTTTAAGTCCACAACAGTTCGCAGATTGTTGGCGTAAACTCTCTCTTTGAGGTAGCCCCACAAAAAAAAATCCATTGGAGTTAGGTCGGGTGACCTCGGTGGCCACGGGATGTCCTCAAAGCGACTAATCAGTTTTTGAGAGAGATTTTCTCGCAACAAATCCATCGAAGCTCTGGCCGTGTGTGTGGTCGCACCTGTACCGCATCCTGTTGAAACCACGTGTGTGATGAGAATGATGAATGAGCTCGCAGGTTCGGCAAAAAGCAATTCGAAATCATGAGCCGATAATTCTCACCATTGACATTCGTCGCTTGGCCCCGTGCATTTTCAAAAAAAATGGTCCGATTATCCCATTCGTGGATAAAGCGCACCAAACAGTTACCCTTGGGCAATGTAATGGTTTTTGGTGCTTCAGTCGAGGATTGCGAGTTCTTAGAGCCCAGTAACGGCAATTTTGCTTGTTTACGTGTCCGTTTAAATGAAAATGAGCCTCGTCGCTCCAAAAAATGGAATTCACAGTGCGATAACGCTCCAACATGGTTTCACAAAAAAATTTGCGTGACGCAAAGTAATTGTTTTTCAATTCTTGAATTATTTGAATTTTAAAAGGATGAAACTTCATATCTTTTTTCAAAATGTCATGCACAATTGCTCTTGGAAGTGCCAGTGAAGCTGCCCTTTTGCGTATCGAAAGTCGTGCATTTTCACGTAAACTGCGTTCAACCCGTTCAATGTTTTCGGGGGTCCTTGACGATCGACTAGGTCCTGGCCGTGGTGTGTTCATAGCCGAAGCAGTTGCGCGGAACCTCTCCACCCACGAACGAATTAAATTCTCACTCGGCCCATCGCTTATCCGTCGAATATTGAAATGTGAACAAAACTGTCGGCGAGCGAGTACGTAAGAATCGTTACTCTTGAAAAATGCTTCAATAGCGAATGCGCGATGCTCACCCGACCACTGCGACATCGTGACTAAGAAATCCGCACGATCGGTGATTCTAACGACACCACCTTCTCCCCGCACTATTTATAACTTATTGAGATATTCGTTTTTTAAAATATAAATCTGCCGCCAGACACCCTTTATAAAAAAAAACAAAACAACGTTCAGCCAATGGTAAGAAAAGTCCACCCATAACAATGCGGTGGTTATTGAAATGATATACACAGCACTACGATATACTCGTCGTTTTAAAAAACAAGCATAATTTCTCTAATTACAACGTACTTTAATCCGGAACACAGTAATTACTACTGATAATTGATGCCGGAGACTCTTTTTGTACATACCACCGCTGCGCCTATTTCTGCCGCCAAACAATATTACGCAAATACTACTGTTTCCAGTTTGTAGTGAATTTTAAGTAGGGAAATTACTTGGGTAATGAGACTCAATATATTATGTCGGCATCAGTGTATATCATCCTAACTAGCGCCACGTTGCTATAGGCAAGCATATCACTAGTTACAAAGTACAAGTCCTTATAAAGTATAAAAAGCACTGTGGTGATATCTACGTAGACGGTCTCTAGATACAAACCATTAGAAAGGTAAGGTGCTAGGTGCCGCCATATGCAAGTTGAATAAAATTTGAATTTGAAAATGCTGATATAAGACCCTTATCCTGTGTTAAGTAAAAGATTATTAAAATATTCTAGAACAATCTGAGAGTCTTCTACATTAACATAGTAATCAATGCCGTTGAAGAAGAACCCGCTCCATTATAAGCATAATTAATGGTAGTTATTAAATAGATTGTTTTTTGATTACTTGTAAAATGTATATAGCTTTAGTTAGATGGGAAAATGCTTCCAGTTTCCTGCTATTAATTGTCAACGGCTAATTAATCTCCGGCTCTTATCTGGCACTAAATCCGCTCTGGTGCTGCGAGGTAGGTAATATTGCCAGCGTAAAATATTACCTTACTTACTCATCCGCTCACTCGGCTGCGCTACAGTTTTGTTTATTCTTCCCTCATATTTATGCGTTCTGTATATCTCAACGAATTGTCTATTCCTACCTACCACATGCTACATGTGACCTACATTTATTTAAGTGTACTTTTTTATTTATAAAACGTTCACCATCAGGTTACTGTAGTAGAAGGCATCTCATATGATAGTGAGTGCACTTTCCATCAGACAGCATATTGTAGAGGTAGGTTCATGTTGATGAATCTCCTGTTCAGATTGCTCAAGCTTGTTCTGTAGTCATGCTACTAGAATGCAATAATCATAATTTGACCTATTAACGTCTAGTACTAAATATTTCAACGTCAATATTAAGTATAATACCCTTCCTCTTCATTCTTATCATGAGGGTTTTGAAGTATGCCGATAAATGTATTAGATAAACCGTTGCCTTACTCCTGGTGTCTTACCGTTTCAGCGAACTTTTAAAATATGCTCGAAATACATGTAAATGTATCTGAATTAAATTCTAAAAGAACAGCAATATCGGATGCAGGTTCATGTTTAAAGTGAAAATTTAATTTTCACCAAACTGAAGATTGTGAAGCGCAGAAACGCTCAAAAGGCTGTGACGCCGGAAGTATGTGGCGCCGACGTGACGGCCTTTGTATGAAAAATGTGGCCCATCAACAGAATATTATAATATTTTCCAGTATATAGAATCGCTGGAAGCCATTGGACTCGTATATGGCAAGGCTGCATTTTGTGCAATATTTTGCAAGAGCCTTATGTTCAGCAGTCGACATCCCTCGGTTTATTTGATGACCATATAATAACTCAGCTGTTAGAAGAATGTAAGTTATATGGTTTAGATGTTCTCAATTTTTATCTGATTTTTTATCATAGCAAAGCGATGAGACTGTTGAAACTTAACAGTGAAGAACTGGTTAAGAATTTTACATAGCTTAATTTTTTTTATTCTATGAAGCGACGAAACGAGCGATAAATTCGCCTAATGGTAAGTGATATGTACCATGTGGGCGAAGAGAAAAAAACTGTCTCGGCTCCATGCGATGGATCTGGTCTTGGACTCCGCCAACCACGGTTATACAGCCGCGGCAATCCGCCAAAGTAAGAACCTGTTCGAGGGTGGTGAGGCTGCGGTGATACCCACCTAAATGGTCTCCGGCAACGAAGACTTATCACCAGTACAAAAGATAATATTAACAGACATGGCGACTGATCTACATAAAACTTTTCGGATAATATATTAACAGATTCCAATATCATTGGATGAGTAATATACACTGCTAACTATAAAAAGCTTTAAACTGTTACCTGGTAACTACTATACATGATTGAATTCAAGTAGTTTACCCGATAGCAACCCATTACTGGTAACGTTTGAGCGTAATCGAATAACGGCGCCGCTTAACGAGCCAATGGAAAACGATTCCATTTGGATGTTCTAAGCTTTACTTTATTATAGGTTATAAATTGTTGTAATTTATAAAATGGCCGCACGTATATACTTTTAGTATACCATGAAGAAAAATTTAAGAAGAATACTATCAGAATTAAAGATGTTCAGCTCCCTGATCTTAATAATAACAGCAAAGGAGTAGAACAACTCCAACAGTCAGTGTTCCCGTCTAAATGCGATGTGGATGTCCTCAAGAGAACAGTGTATAGAATGTTACTAGGTTACTGTGCTTTATCACTGGAAACCACGTTGCCATTTAACATCAGGTCGTATCCCAGTCAAGATCTAACCTTCTTGACTACTTCTTAAAGCTAGCTATTCTAGTTTTTATTGGGAGTCCAATTTTTTATCCAGCACAGCACTACCATTTTTTTTCTAATAGGCGGTCGAAATATGTGCTGCGGTGATATTTATCTAGACGGTCTTAGGTCTTAAAATTTAAGTACTAAATATGTGGAACAACCATGTATATTTCATTCATCTATATATATAACAAAATAGGTTTTCTTTATTAGCTAAACACGTAAAAACTCGTGACCGTATCAGCATGGGAGCATGACCATCCCACGCGGAATGATTTGTAGATGATTATAAGCTATTGGGTTGAAGGTAGCAGGTGACGAGGAAGATCGCCTTGATGTGGACTGACCAGATAAAAGCTGCAGTAAATGGCTCATCATCATTATATGAATGAACCAGGACAGCTGAAGCTTACCACCAACACCGAAAGTGATGACCACGACCATTCCGTCAAGAGTGATACCGGGGAAGAAGAGTAAGGCATTTATTTATTAATTTCATAGATCTTTTATTATTTTTCATTTCGTATTATTTATGCGGTTGCTATAGTAACGGTTATCATTTGCAATTGCTGTTAAGAAATATTTCGGACAAATTTCAAGTCTAATTTAATATTACGGCTAGCAAAGCGGCCGGGGACCAGCTAGCTTAGCTATAACTTTAACCTTAGACGATTTAGTTTTCTTCCTAACGCATTTCATATACCAAACCAGTATAGAGCTAGTGAAAAAATACGCTATTTTCATACGGATTCGTATAAAAGGAAAATAATTTATTAAACTGTAACACGAATGACACACAGGTACCACCGGAGCGCCTGTTTCCGCTGACAAACAGTAGGGTGTTTCCATATGAAGGGCGCTGTAGCTAGTGAAATTACTGGGGTAACGAGACTCAACATCTTATCGGCCAGACCACGCAACGTCCTGCTTGTGTCGTTGCTTAATGAAATAAAAAAGAAAAAAACTATGGCACCCGTCAGGAAATTTCATTATCATATATTACATTACCCTGGAATTATCCCACCCGTCTGTAGTTCGTACGTGATTGTTGAATATTGGCCGTAAGTTTCACATTACATTAGCAAGTGACCCAATGTAAAAGAGATATAAGATATATACACTGCCGATATATTAAAAGAGATTATTACGTCGACAACGCATTAGTTAGGCGAATATGGTAACTCCGTTGTACCTGTATTAATTGTGAGTTTATTTACTGGCTATAGGTTGCCGAAACAAACAGTGCGCAAAGATTACTGTATTCCGGTTTGAAAGGCGTTGTAGCTATTACAATTACCGGGGTAACGAGGACTCCATATCTTATATGCCAAGGCGAAGAGCGTAATGTAGCAGCATACCATCTTAACTAGCGCCACGTTGATATAGGCGGGTAAATTGCTTACCACATCAGGTGAACGATCCGGTCGTCTCATCGCTTTGGTTAAAAAAAAACCAAGACCTGCCGTTATTAAGCGGATAGCAACTGATATTACCAACTTATGTATAAGAAAGCTTTACTAGTTTTTATACGGGATATTGAAAAGATTCCTCACACAAACTTGTTGACAGTTTCATTACTTAGAGAGCGCGCCTGACGGCGACGTAAAAGAATTAATGGATCAAGACATGAAAGAAAACTTTTTTAGATGTAGATAAAGTCATATATACTAATTAATAACATAAACATATAAACAAAGTAACTATTATCATTGTATCACTGGTTGATAGGTCTCTTACTGTTTTGCTGGAGACTTTTTAGGTACCACCGCAGCTCCTATTACTACTGCTAAACAGTATTGTGCAAATGTTACTGTGTTTCGTCTTGAACGGAGTCGTAGCAAGTGAAATGACTGCGGTAACAAGACTTAACAGGCGACGAGCGGAATGTAGTGCTGTACCATTTTAAATAGCGCCACATTATTCTGGTACTTATCTAGTGAACGACTCGTTAGTATCATCATTTAGTAAAATAAAAAAAATAGCTTTTAAGGTTATTGCAGTCTACTGCCGAACCTCCTCTCTGGTGAACTTCTGGCTCAACAGGTCGTATACAACCTACAACCAAAGATTTTGTGCGATCCTCCAATAATTCTACTGAGATATTATATTTGTTAAAGCAATAAACTTGATGTATTATAATGGTATATTTTTGTAGGCGGGTGGGCGGGATTATCCTCAAAATCCATATTGTGACCAAACTCAAAGTAAATAATTTGTTTATAACAGAATAAGAACTGTACAGATCAAGAGGCAGAATAACAGTGACTCCCTCACTGACAGTCAGACATTTTTTATAACTTAGTCGTATTATCGATCGATAATCCGACTATTTTTAATATCAATACGAATATAAATCTTTAAGACACTTTGTAATTAGAACAATATAAAATTACAGTTTAATTGAACTAAAAGTCTTAAATATCATAAATAATCAATTGAGTCATTAAACGTAAATACTAACTAACTTGGAAATAACAAAGTGTAATAAACGGAAATAACGTAACGGAACTGTCAATTGCAAGTCTTTTATATTTCATGTTACAAATCGAAGTAAATACAGAAAAACGTAATAAAATATTGTTATATTAGTTTTACGATAGATGGCAGCACCACGGGGTGCATATATGTATATATATAATATATGTTTATACATATATTATATATATATATACACAAAGAGTTTATCTGCTACTAAGCCAGCAGCAACAAGGTTCTCGAAGACACATTGTTGGCAGGCTCTCCATTAGCTAGTTCGATGATGCTGGCGAAGGTCGAAGGAAGTAGCTGGGTGGAAAGCGCAGGATCGAACGGTGTGAAGATCTTTAGTGGAGGCCTATGTTAAGCAGCGGAGATCTGTCGGCTGATAATGATGAAGTCAGTAGCTGATCATCATGGAGAGAACGATATATTCATTGCCAATAGTTTTTTAAACAAACTAGTAACTGTTTTTTTCTATAAGATATTTAGAATAAAATTCACACATCAATTTACTTTCTTCGTCGTTACACTCTAAATGAAGTGATCGTAGACATGTTAAGATTTTCAACATAAAACTAAGTTTATAATTTTAACGACAACAATCACAGATCATCGTAGACGGAGACTTAGTCGTTGATAGTAAATCACACTACTCTAAAGCAGCTTACGTACCTTGAATTTCCTGATGATACTTCAGAGTTTGGTATATAACCCTCAACTCGCAGAGTAGGACGTTCAGGAATGTTATTAAACAAACTTATGACTAGTGCTATGGTTGCCTCAATTACTTGCGTCTGATCTGTACTACCTTACTCCACTTCCATCGCAAACAAGTTCCAAGTTTGACACATAACAAATTGTTTAATATTTCTGTGTACCGTTTTTTTTGTGGCTAAATCCTGCATTGGATACTCTTCTGTTGTCGGAGTAACAGAAGAGTTATGCCGGACTCTTACCGGCTAAAACCCCATGGTTTCTCACAACAGCGACATACCTTAATGAGATCACGGTTTATAGTGAAGCTACTGCTTTCCTCCCCGCTTTAAAAGTGTTAGGCGGAAGTAGCGCACGCAATAACCTGAAGGCCTTTCATATCTGGTTACGGATTACCCCTGAATCCTCCACCATGTCTGGCCTCTGTTACGAGGGTTGGAAGGCGTAAAGCATCTTTGGACGCCAAGGTATCTTCCTGCGGGTTGAGAGATGGATGTTTATTTCTCGCTGCCTCTCTAAAGTCTCTTTCTGTAGCTCTATTTCCTTATTGGAGACTACTTCAGTGTCCCACGACTTCTCACTACTTACCATGACTTTGATAAAGCCAAGAAATGAGAGGTCCGACGTATTACGTACCTACTTTATTAGATAACAATAATATCAAGTGGATGTTTTATTTGATATTAAAATGTTAAGGATTATCAAGAGGTTATCAGACAAGGTTTGCATAACTGAATATAAGTTCCTGGAATAATATCATAAAGCTAACTTCTAGTTAGCGTTTTTCCTCTTCTAAAATTTAATTATACCTTCAATAAATCATCATCATCAGCCGATAGACTTTTAATAATACTCTTAATAAATACTTCTTCTTAATAATAACACTCAATTAAACTTTCAATAAATACTTATTATTCTTCAATAATCTCTCAATATATACTAGAAAACGCTAAATTATATTCGACATGTGCATAATCAACTATTTCCTGTTTTAAAATAACCTAAGAGATAACAATTATTTAAAATTATTAGGGATATACTTAATTATACTTTCATTAACAAAAACAAACTTTTTTTGATTCGTTTAAGCGACGAGACGTACGAGGCGTTCACCTGATGGTAAGTGATACCCCTGTCTATAACAACGTGGCTCTAGTTAGGATGGTATACACAGCACATTGTGCTCGTTGCCTTGAGAGATAAGATGTTGAATCTCGTTACCGCAGTAGTGTTTCCAAACTACTGTTTCATGGAGAAATAGGAGCTACGGTAGCATCTACCTACTCGCGATTCTATATAAAGTTATAGTATCTAAGAACATTTGCATATAATTAAGGACTTTTCGTATACCGTCGTTAAACCTTCATACTTATAGATAAATATCAAGTATTTAATATTTTCAAATTATTTACTAAAGTATGGAAATTATTTAAAAAGGGAACCGACACGATTGAACTTTTATAATAACCCAAACAAGAGAAAAAATTGTTAAATAGGCTGTTAAATTCTAATTAAATTTCCGTTAGATTCTATTACGACGCTTTTGTGCAACTTCCGATTGATCGGGATCTTTCTAAACTTCCCTCTTCTTCTTGTTATCTGTTTTTATCACAGATAAGTTTTAATTAAGAGAGTTTTAACATAAATTAATTAAACCCTTTTTTTTTCAACGGAGGCTGAATTTGATAAACAGTTAAATAAGACAATATTAAATATGACGGCGGATTGACGAAATTGAGGCAGGGATCTCGGTCAAAACGATCATCATCACCGGCCTGAGCCTTGAACTGATGGTAGATCTCTTGCGTAGAAGACCTTCTGAATACCACCGCTTCTATTTCTACCGCCAAACTGTAGCTAGTGAAATTACTGGAGTAATGATATACACATAACATCTGTGTCATCGTCTTCATCAGGTAATGGACGTCCACAGCTGGACATGTGCCTCCCCCAACGATCTCCGCATCGATCGATCGCTCTCGAGATCTGTGTATATTAAAACTAACACCACCTTGTTTTAAGCATTACTTACGTATATTACTTATCATCAGGTGAATGTTTAGCCGGTCTTGTGAAAATACCTTTGAAATTTCTACCCAGTGGTCACCTGCTCACGTGGTTTTAAGTGTTTAGTACCTTTTGTTCAGACCTCATACGAAATCATTGAAGCCGCGCAATAGAAAGAGGGCAGAAAAGAAAAAGTAAGTGCCGTACATAGGAACAATGTGAATTCAGCGACACAGACTCACAATAGTATTGTGCTGTTGGAAGCCATTGTTTCCGCCCTCAGCTGGTAACTAAGAATGAGATCGATTTTTAACATACCGCCGTCTATTTATATATGTATGTGTTGTGAAAATTTATTGCAGAATATTCTACATTTTCATATCTTCTAGTCCACAAAGCAAGGAGAGGAGCGGGTCGTTCCTCTAATTGTAATAAGTGATACGCCGGCCCATAAGAACGTAGCGCTATATAGGATAATATCAGCCCTGTAGACTCGAGCAAGTAAGAATAGTACTAAGGTAAGCCCTGCCTGTAGTAGAAGGCGACTAAAAGGGTCTAGGAGTTTCGTGGGCCTTGAAGGTAAGAGCCCATATGGCTCAACTGCGTGAGACAGCGTTTGGCACAGAGATGGTGCCTAGGAGGGTTAGGCTCCTCCTCAGAAACGTGTAACAGAAAATGTTCCGAGATACCGGTGCGTTCCATAGCGCCCCGGAGCTTCTGCAAATGCACTGATGAAGAGCACGGAGGAGTTTTTAGAGTATAAGAATCTCACATAACCCTGACTTCCCCCCAGTAGCAGGGTATCTTTCGAAGATACCCTGCTACTGGGGGTAGTAGTAGTACTACTACTGAGTCTATGAAACTAAAATAAGATAGGATGATATACACATGACCACATTGTGGTCGTCGCCTCGAAACAGGATTTTAAATCTTGTTACCCCGGTAGCTACAGCGCCCTTCGAACCGGAACACAGTAATGTTTGTACAGTACTGCCTATCGGCTGCAATAGGCGCTGCGGTGGTACCTACTTAGGTAGACGGGCTCGGGCAGCAGACTTACGACTAGTGAGATTTTTGGGTACAAATACGGGAACAAGAAACATTAAATATAGTTTTTTTTTCTTATATCACACAGACTTCATTTATTTGTATACAAGAGTACAGTAGCTCGACTTGATATAGGGAAGCAATTTATAAGACGTGCACTGCTGGACATAGGCCTCCCCCAAAGATCTCCACATTTGTAAAGGTTCATGTAGAGGGATTTGAGCCATTTCTCGCCACGCTGGCCCGATGAGAAGCATAATGTGGTGGTATGTATGTATCCTTACTAACGCCACCTTATTATGGGCAGACGTATCACTTACCATCAGTTGAACGACCCGTTCCTCTCGTCGCTGAGCAAAATAAAAAAAATCTTCAAATATCTTAAACGACTATTAAATCATTGTTTCCATTGACAAACTGGAATTTTCGTAATCCATTACAATGTAAACCCTTCAAAGGGACCTGCAATAACTTGGCACACGTTTGACCTTTACCCGGGTATATAATTTCCATACCGGGTTTGTAACAAGAAATTGTTACGAACATACAGATAACTTAACCCGTACACGAAACGTTATTTCATACTGACATAACTGACTTGAGCATATATTATACATGAAAAGGCATTGTTACTGTTAAAGGTCTGTTTTTTTATTTCAAGAGATGAGAAGGACGAGAAGTACAAGTTAGTTCATAGATAGATATATTTTATATTAATAACATGAACTGCAAAGTCTTCAAGTAATTAAGTCTTTGTAGAAACTATATTGATTTGAAAGTAACAAGATGAGAATGAACGATAAATCGATTACAGAGCTATATATTCAGCAGATGATGACGGTAGGTTGAAATAATGGTGATGATGAAAAGGACACTGCAAGCGAGTAATTAACGCAGCATTGATAACCCAATTTTATTGTTATACCCCATAGAAATCAAAGTCAAAAACGCCACTTTTTTTAAATGAAGCGCGTCATTATGGATACAACGACACATGTTGAGGTTTTGCATAAAGCTGAATCGCTGTTTGAAATGCAAATTCATGCAAATCGGAATCACGTTAGCTACTCGCCGGCCGTTGTTAAACAAAGCAACCTGGAGGGGATAATGCTGTAATACGGGAACCGGTGCACGTGGGGATTTATGGAATTCTTCCCGAAATGGTCAGTGATCAGCTTATAATAATAACTTCATACAAATACAAAACGTCATAATTTAACTCCAAAAATAAGAGCTGTGGAGACGTATGAGTAAACTGTAGTGTATTAGGATATATGAGATCTTCGTCAGATGAAATCTGTCACTGATTTTCAACTTATGAGGATCGAATTGAAGTCATGTTAATATAGTTCCTGTAGAATACATTTTCTTAATTAACATTTATTCACTTCTCTTTCATTTTAACGATCCTAAAAAAGTACACTTAAATATGAACTCAACAATAGTATACTAGAATATTCAACTACCACTATACATTTTATAATAGTTGTGAGTGAGTGAATTTTGAAGAACTTGTAAAACCTTTGACGATTAATTATTAAAGCTATTAATAAATAATTATTGTCTAGAACGGGATAAGTATTAAATCTTCGTAATCAGTCTGTAATTCTGAAAAAGTTGTATTAATAATATCTAATTATTGTAATTTATTACATCACTATAGTTTTGTTTGACTATTAAACTTAATAAAACTATAAACACATATATAAAGTCAGAGCTGTATGATGATAGCTTATCAATGTCAAAATGGCGGCAGACGAACAAAATGGCGGCAATTGATTGCTTGGCAGGTTTACAAAACTCCATAAGTATTCAAACTTTAGATAACGTATTTTTTTTTATTTAATTAAGCGAAGAGACGAGCGGGTCGATCACCTAATGGTAAGTGATACGCCCGCCCATAACGGACTCTAGTAAGGGTGTTGCGCTGCATCATATTGCGCTCGTCGCTTGATTCATAAGATGTTGAGTCCTGTTACCGCAGTAATTTCACTAGATACAACGCCCTTCAAACCGGAACAAACAGTTATGTTTGCACACTATAGTTTGACGGCAGAAATAGGCGTTGCGGTGGTACCCACTTAAACGATCTCCGGCAAGAGACCTACCAGGACACCGTGAATTCGAACCTTGGACCGCGTTACAAGGTTAGCAGTTAACCGCTATGCTATAAAGACAGTCAAAGGCTGCTACTGCGACGTATCTGTGTAAGATACAAACAAATAGAAAGCATATATTGCTTCACCATCAAATATTAGTGAGGCAGCCTCGTAAAGGTCTCGCTCGGTGCTTAGTCACATTTTACGACCTCAGCACATGTCGTGACCCCAGCGGCGTATCTCTAAATATTTTATGTACCGATATTTTACTCTCCGCAACAACGAAGCTCTGAGACCACATTTCTATCCAGAACATCAATGGTACACCAGTAAGAACCTTTACTAGTAAGAAGCAACTAACTTACCTAGTAGCGCTGTCAATTTTACTGGTGTAAATCTCACTTGCCGGATACTATCTAGGTGGTCTTCCACAGCTGCAATCAGTGCCGATAAACAGTAATGTCCAAACGTTACTTGGTTCCGGTTTGAAGGGCGTTGTAGAAAGTGAAATTACTGGGGTAACGCGACCTGAGATCTTACGTCTCGAAGCGACGAGCGCAATGTGGTCCAGTGATATTATCCTATGGCAACGTTGTTATTGGCAGGCGTATCACTTATCTGCAGGTGAACGCCCCGCTCGTCTCGTGGAGCTACGATTGTACCAACCTAGAAGTACAGGACGCACCACCAGTAAACTAAATATCATGTCCTCAAAATTTTTTTAAATTTCAATATTTTAAAAAATGGACTGGCATATCTGAGGCGTCTGAATTGTTCCGCCGAACCAGAAACAGAATGGACTGTACCAGCTGATCGCCAACCATCACTAGTTGGAGAGGCACTTTAAGAAGAAGAAGAAAGGAATGGACTGGCAAATCTAAAGCGCCTGAATTGTTCCGCCGAACCAGACACAGAAAGGACTGTACCACGCTGATCGCCAACCTTCATTAGTTGGAGAGGCACTTTAAGAAGAAGAAGACGAGAATGTAATGGCATATCTGAGGCGTCTGAATTGTTCCGCCGAACCAGAAACAGAATGGACTGTACCAGCTGATCGCCAACCATCACTAGTTGGAGAGGCACTTTAAGAAGAAGAAGAAAGGAATGGACTGGCAAATCTAAAGCGCCTGAATTGTTCCGCCGAACCAGACACAGAAAGGACTGTACCACGCTGATCGCCAACCTTCATTAGTTGGAGAGGCACTTTAAGAAGAAGAAGACGAGAATGTAATGGCATATCTGAGGCGTCTGAATTGTTCCGCCGAACCAGAGACAGAAAGGACTGTACCACGCTGATCGCCAACCTTCACTAGTTGGAGAGGTACTTTAGGAAGAAGAAGAAGGGAATGGACTGGCAAATCTAAGGCGTCTGAATTGTTCCGCCGAACCAGAGACAGAAAGAACTGTACCACGCTGATCGCCAACCTTCAGTAGTTGGAGAGGCACTTTAAGAAGAATAAGGGAATGAAGTGGCATATCTGAGGCGTCTGAATTGTTCCGCCGAACCAGAGACAGAAAGAACTGTACCAGGCTGATCGCCAACCTTCAGTAGTTGGAGAGGCACTTTAAGAAGAAGAAGACGAGAATGTAATGGCATATCTGAGGCGTCTGAATTGTTCCGCCGAACCAGAGACAGAAAGGACTGTACCACGCTGATCGCCAACCATCACTAGTTGGAGAGGTACTTTAAGAAGAAGAATAAGGGAATGGACTGGCAAATCTAAGGCGTCTGAATTGTTCCGCCGAACCAGAGACAGAAAGAACTGTACCACGCTGATCGCCAACCTTCACTAGTTGGAGAGGCACTTTAAGAAGAAGAAGAAGGGAATGAAGTGGCATATCTGAGGCGTCTGAATTGTTCCGCCGAACCAGAGACAGAAAGGACTGTACCACGCTGATCGCCAACCTTCACTAGTTGGAGAGGCACTTTAAGAAGTATGATATTTCCTACTAAAATATTAGTTATTCTTATAAAACAACTTATACATAATATTAAAACTTTAAAATGAGAAATAGTGTTAATTACTAGGGCTCGATTTTTAGACCTCGTTGATTGCCAAAATCATTTATCGTTTATCTTGACCACCGGGAAACCGATTTCGATCATAAAGCCTCAGCCAAACCAGAACAGTCAGCAGACCACAATTGTAATACACCAACAGCTGATAGACATCTACTGCTGGACATATGCTCCATCAACGATTCCCACATCGATGGGGTAGGGATTCACATTTGTCATTTTCCACCACGCTGGTCCAATGCGGGTTGGTGGGAGCCAGAGCCTCGTTTGTTGATTAGCAGGGTGCACTACGAACGGATGGGATTGCCTTGGATCCGTGAGTTGATGTACGGGAACCCTTACGCCCCCTATTATTTTATACGTATATGAAAATAAATAATGCAGTAAAATAAGTTAAAAAAGTACGTCAATATTTCACAACAGTGCGGTTACCGCCCTCTCACCACAATGTATCACATAGGGGCGGGCCCCTATTTCCACAGGCATTAGAGATTTCTTTATCCCTTTTTTTTCTTCAAAATTTTTTATTCTTGTACCAAAGTTTATAAAACGTATATACATTGGAATTTAAATATAACGTGTTACTAGTCGGGATTGTAGTTTCTCTGATGGTAAGTTTCTATTGCCAGAGACCGTCTAAGTAGATATCACAACAGCTCCTATTTCTGCCGACGAACAGTAGTGTTCAAACATAACTATGTTCCGGATTGAAGTGGGTTGTAGCCAATTAAATTACTGAGATAACGAGACAACATATCAAGCCTCAAGACGACGAGATCCTAAATAGCGCCATTTAGGATCTCGTCGTCTCTCTTCGTTGTTATGTCCAGTCTTATCACTTACCATCAGCTGAACGTCCCGCTCGTCATATCACTTCGTTAATTAAAGTATAGACTATTTTATTATTAATTAAAGATCTAGATAACTAATTGAGATCAAATGTTAGACCACTGTAGAAAATAAGTATTCACTTTATAAAACCACCCTCAGTCCCCACAAGTACGACCACTCAACGCTGAATAAGGAACCGGGTTACTGATCATCATATATTCTTTTACAGGCAAAACATAACATGCGTTTGCTCTAGCTGCTCTAATATGCAGTTTGCATTCATTCATGTACCATAACCCAATGAGTACGTCAGGCAAACGCTGAAAACTGAAGCGGCGTGAGTAATGAGGGTAATGGAGCATGCTTGAACGAACTTTCAGCATTAATTTTTTTTTAATTAATTTCAACTTCGAAAAGCACAGAGCATTGAGTTACGCGAGCGGAAGAAAACTACTTATTAGGCCTTTTGTGAAGTTATTCATTTAGTTTAATAGAAAACTTTAATAAACGACATATAAATAATTCATTCATTTAATTATCTAAGACATATACACAATATGAAAGAGATATTTTAATTATTTATATGGTAATAACATTTAATATTAACCCCACAACTTTACATGACATCGACGCTGAAAATAGTGAAGCGCAGTCGCCCAGAATACTTAAGTTCAAATAATCAATTGAACCTAAAATCTCATGTTAGCAACACCGGTCAATTTCAGCAGTTTCGATGCTTAATGGAGTTTAAGTAAAAAGTAAGTTTAAGTAAAATTAATTTAGCAACAGTTTATTCTTCCAAGGGAGAGTTAACAGCTCTCAATTACAAAGAAGTAATATCAAGAGCGTCCCAGTTGCTTCCCTTTGTTCTGTGTAATACAGTTCATTCTTTACACGAGGACAATGAGCTACGTTGTGCTAATTTCTTACTTGTTCAGCAAAGGTGTACTGGGTATTCACTTTATGAATATTATGTATAGGAATTAACAATTTTTAACTTAGCTTAACTTGCGACCGACACCTGAAGTGATGACCACGACCACTTTGTCAAGAGTGATACCGACGACGAAGAAGAAGATGATGATAGCTTATCTCTGATACTGTAAGACCAAAGCATATGAAAATATTTTTATGTTACATAAATTCAAGTTATCCCTTCCTCATTCAAGTTATCTACCGTTCAACCAATTTATATGACGTTACTTAAGACATAAACATAAAGATACCCAGGTATACTTGTAATATATACACTTAGAAGACTAAGGTTGGGATGTGATGATCATCATCAGCCGACAGACGTCCACTGCTGAACACAGGCTTCCCCCAAAGATGGCTGTTGCCTTACCATATCGTCGGACCACCTAGTGGTGGCCTGCCAGCACTGCGTCTTCCGTCTTGCTGTAATTTCGAATACATCAGACATATTATTCATAGCGCAGGAAACTTATTAAAAAAAAAACAAGTACCTTAAGTAATATTCCGTTTCAGCAAACTTTTCATGAATATCAATTGGTTTCATGTTTTGCTCGTGGATAGCAATTTTAGTTCTCATTTAAATGTACTTTAGATTTATATGAAAAATCTAATTAAAAGAAAAACAGCCTTGTAATATTATTAATAACTGTAGAAATACAAAGGATAGATCCCACCAATTCGCATTGGGCTAGCGTGGTGGGAAATGGCCCAAGTCTCCCCATATGAATCTCTATAAATTACGGCCTTTGGTGCCCGGCATTACGGACAGTGCAGGACCGATCGATGTGGGGATCTTTGGGGATGGCCTATGTCCAGCGGTGGACGTCCATCGGCTGACGATGAAAAAACTCTATTATAACCGCAACTTCTATTACAAAGACTGGTGGTGAGACCTTGTTGCTGGATACCGTCTAGGTAACTACCACAGCAGCACCTATATCTTTAGCTAAACAGTTGTATGCAAACATTACTGTGTTCCGAACTGAAGGATGCTATAGCTAGTGTAGTTACTACGGTAACGAAACTCAATATATAATGGTTCCAAGACGACAAGCGCAATGTGGTGCTATATCATCATTCATAATCATTATCAGCGTTTGTTTATCCACTTCTGAATATAGGCCTTCCTCAATGTCTTTCATCAAAAGCGATCAGCTCAGCTGTTCATATTACATTACTACTTACTTTATTAATGTGCAATTCGCAACATTCCCCTGAAAGTCTGCACTCCTCTCATATCTCCCTACTCAATACCTTACATTCGCCAACCGCCATGACCAGCGGGGTGACTTACGGGTAATAATAGTGAAGTATATACCAACCTAATTAACGCCACGTTGTCATAGAAAGGCGTGTCACTTAGGGGTCTAAAGGGTCCCGCATAAAAAGTCTCGGGACCCAAGCCAACCTCACCTGCTCGTGGTGCACCCTGCTAATCAGAAAAGGTGGCTCTGGCTCTCACCAACCCGCATTAGGATGGCGTGGTGGCAAATGGCCCAGATCCTCCCATATCAAGTCCTACAAACGAAGAGATTTTAGGGAGAGGACTATGGGCAGTGGGCATCTATCAGTAGATGGTGTATCACCATTTGGTATGCGTCCCGCTTGTCTCGTCGCTTCGTTGAATAGAAAAAAAATCATCGTTATTAACTTTATCGTTACATAGTCATCATTTGTTTCGTAGATGATAGATGCCCACCGCTGAACATATAATTTCCCAAAAGCCTTGTAGGGAAGTTTTCTCTAAATACTCCTGCTATCGATCGTAGGGAAGCAACTTTAGACATGCCGACCCATTCTCCATATAGGCTGCTGTTTATTTTTGTTTAAGAGCGATCTAAAGAACAGTATAAATGAATAATACAGATGACTGGGTAAAGTTATTTCTATCACCATTATCAGCCCACAGACGTCCACAGCTGGGCATAAGCCTCCCCCAAAGATCTCCAAGTCGATCGTCGATCGAGTTCCCGCGTTTCTCACCAGATTTCTCTCAACTTAACTACATTCGAATGCGGAGCAAAAATAGAGCGAACCGGAAATTAAGTTGTGCGCCGACATTTACAGCTAACTAAGCTTCGAATGTAATCTTGTTCGTTTTAATACAGGATGTTGCGGTGTTTCCGGATTGACACAAGCAAACACAACATTAACAGATGTAGATTTAATTTGCTTCAAATTAAATCTACATCTGTTATATATATCGTCAAACTGTCTATACATAATGTACGTAGTAAACTATTATATACATCGTCATCATCATCATCATCATCAGCCGATAGACGTCCACTGCTGGATATAGGCCTCCCCAAAGATCTCCACATCGATCGATCCTGATTATATACATATTGTTTTTATTCAATTAAGCAACGAGTGTGAATTCAGATATGACGGCTGATAGAGGGATGTGGAAGAGAAGTACATACTGTGCCGACCCCACATAGCTGGGAAAAGGGCAGGAGAAAGAGAAGAAGAATTAAGCAACCAGACGAGCAGGACGTTCACCTGATAATAAGTCCTGCCCATAACAACGTGGCGATAGTTACGGTGATATATAATGCATGCGGTCTCCAACCAGTAAGGCCTTGTTTTCTGTTATCGGGGGTAAATCTTCTAAGATACCCTGCTTCTATCAGGAAAACAATGTTACGTAGGAGTTTTACCCCCTAAAACCCCCTCGATGAAAATCTTCAGTGCGTTACGGCAGGCTCGGGGATATCCTACGCAGCCCACCGGTGTCACCCACTCTCTCTCTGGGTCATGCTTTAGGCTTAGTGCCTAAAGCATGACCCAGAGAGAGCTGTAGCTCACCTCGATATCCTCGCTTTGACTACGACAAGAACTAGACCACCACGTACTTGTCATTCATCCCTAGCTCGCTTATTTGACAATAAGGGCTCCTAATTTCAAAGCCCACGAACCTGTCAACTCTTTTAGTCGCTTTCTTCGACAGGCATAGCTTACCTTAGTCCTATTCTTAACAGCTCCAGACTACAGGGCTGACAACAAAGGTCAACATTTTTTTTATTGCGGATGAAATATTTTTAAAACATACTTTGCTTCTGGGTGGAAGACAAGGTTATGTAAAGTTTCTACCCACTAAAACCCACACAGTGGTCTCCGTCAGAGTATTAGGAGAGACTCCGGGATCTCCTATGAAACGCAAAGCCAAAGTGCAATGGCAAATGCAAGACCACCGTGCATTTGCCGTCCTCCTAAAGCTCGCTTATTGAGCTCTGTGGGCTACTACCTTCAAAGCCCACGAACTCAAGGAACGTTTTAGTTACCTTGAATGACAGGCAGGGAATAAGGGAACCTTAGTCCTATTTTCAATAGCCCGGGACTACAGAGCTGACGGGCTGGGGCGTCCCTTGTCTTCACCCCGACATCCTCGTCTATGAACAGACTATAGAGACCTACCACTAGGACTTGCTATTGCGGCAACCGTTATGTTATGAAATATAATGGTAGCAGCAAGACGGTTTCCGAAAATATTTACCATCAACCAAACTTCACAAGTCCCGGAATCTTATCCGGGAGCTTCTAGTTATAAAGTAAACAGTTTTTTTTTGTATGAAGTGTTTAATCTTGGCGACAATTAAGCAGTAATGAGATTAGAATGAGCTCTTCTCACACAGGATAATCGCATTGCACCCACGGAGACTCATCGTATCCGGAGAGATGGGATATTAGTTACTGCGATAAGCCGAGTTAAGTATCCGATAAGTGAGTGAAGTCAAATGTTAGGGGATGGAAAGAAGTGTGTGA
The DNA here is from genome assembly GCA_029032895.1 of Troides oblongomaculatus. Taxonomy (NCBI): domain Eukaryota; kingdom Metazoa; phylum Arthropoda; class Insecta; order Lepidoptera; family Papilionidae; genus Troides; species Troides oblongomaculatus. The sequence goes on along the minus strand of JARDWC010000432.1, from coordinate 1,652,605 downwards.
GACGAACAGAGTATAAAAGTTGGAATAGAAAGAAAGATGTGAATGACTTGGTAATTAATAGTATTGATGGTAAATGTAATAGTAAAATTATAGCCCTGATCCACCACGTGCAAGGTGAACAATATAAAAAAAAAAATTGTTGAGGAGAAAAGACTATTTTTATAACAAAACGTCACAGCTATATTTCCTTATAAGTTCACAAGTACACAAAGAACCCACTAGACGATCGAGTCGTTCACCTGATGGTAAGTCATACGCCTGCCTATATCAACATCGCGCCCGACGCCTGAGACATAAAATGTTGAGTCTCGTTACCCCAGTAATTACACTAGCTATGTGGAAATAGAGCCGATCGATGTGGACATCTTTCGGTGAGGATCATATCTAGCAGTGGACGTCTATCGGCTGATGATGATATTGTCAAAAATCCTCTCAATTTTTTTTTAATAAATACTGAAGTAGAACAAAACCGGTTCAGCCACTTACAAGACAACACAAACTATTACTGGTGGTAGGTCTCTAATGCACCGCCTCTGCACGGTCTCTAATGTACCACCGCATCGTCTATTTCTACCAACAAATATTACTGTGTAAACATTACTGTGATCCGGTTTGATTGGCGCTATAGCTTGCGTAATTACTGGGGTAACAAGACAACATCTTATGAACCAAAGCGATAACGCAGTGTACTCCAGTGTATAAAATCCTAACTAGCTCCATGTTGTTACAGACGGTTCACTAAACATCAGGTGAACCTCCCGCTCTGTTCTTCACGATACCATTTTGAAAGGAATTAATACTTTCTGTTGAAGATCTAGCAAAAAAATGTTGAATTGATAATTCATTTTAATGAATAAATTGACTTGCTAATTTAATACGCCGCAGCGTCCACTTAAAGTTAAGTGAGGATGAATAATGGAGTTTATTCTCCGCTCTTGAAACTTCATTCATGATTCTAATTCAAATGGGTTTTAAAATGCGGAACTATATTAAGTATAAACCTCCTTCAGACGTGAGGGCGTCTCATTACCCTAATACTGTTGCCGGAGACCATTTACGTAGATATCACTGCAGCTCCTATTATAGCCGACGAGTAGTAGTATAGACATTACTGTGTTCCAGTTTGAAAGGCGTTATAGCTCGTGAATTTACTGGAGTAACGAAACTTGAATTCTAACGTTTCAAAGCGACAAGCACAATTTGATGTATATCATCCTAACTTGCGCCATTTTCGATGGACATACGTTTGAGTTATCATCGGGTGATAGTCTTCATCTTATCACTTTGTAGAAGACAATAAAAATTCACTAGCTGTTCATTACTGCTGGACGGTAAAGTAGGAATTGCTTTGGTAATTACCTATGCGGTCTCCAGCAATCTACCAATACTCAGGGTCATGTTAAGATTGAATGGTAATAGGATATTTCTAATCCTTCTGCCACTACCACCTTTCAACTTTTTTTTATTATTTTTTGAAATCGGTGAAAATATAAAAAGATGCTTCATTTCTTCCACAGTCAAACATTTCGTAATGTTTATACATATAAGCATTTCAGGGTTAGTACGATCTTCAGTAATGAAAGAGAAGATCATACATACTTACCGCAACCAATTTGTTCAACAATTAGAAACACGATATCCAATCGTCCATTTCTGAAACGGCGAGATGAAATACAAGATCTGACTTTTGATTGATATAAGTTAAATTGGTATTCCGGTACCAAGCAGCAGTCGATAGAACTTTTAACGAGTTTTCCGCTCGATAATGATGTATACGTTTTTTATGCTATCATTATGAACAAAGTAAATCCGCAAAGCGATATCTCAGATAGAAATAAAACATTACTAAGTTCTATACTACTTAAATACAATAATAAGCATCCTTATGAGAGGTTCAGATTCTCGTGCTTGATAACAATAAGGAAATGGAACGACTTTTCAGTATCATTGTTTCCGTTTAAACACAAGAGTGAATAGACCACATCATCACTTAATTCTAGGTGGAATCGAAGTCCAACATTCATATATAATCACCATTATCAATCCGTGTCAATCAAGGCTATAAGTCCTGGAGTACTTAAACCGATCATGTAATTATTAAAACGTAAATCTTAAGTTTCTGAAAAACAGGAGGAAGGGGAGAAGAAAAAAGGCATCGTTGAGGAATATCAGGGAATGAACTGGCATATCTGGGGCGTACGAACTGTTCCGCCGAACCAGAGACAGAAAGGATTGTACCTCGCTGATCGCCAACCTTCAGTAGTTGAAGAGGCGCTTTAAGAAGAAGAAGATTAAAATCTTTCATACTATTGTTATACGCAAAATAGCCTCAATAAGAGTCTGGCGAGAGCAGCATGCTGGTAACCATTATAAGGAAGTTCAGCCTTTACCCCGTCATCATTCCGTCACGAGTAACCCAACATGGCACTCCAAGTTTAGAAGTATTTTGTTTGTAGTATTTGATATCTAAATTTGATAATAAACTTATTGGTAGGTTTCCACTGTTGGAGACCGTCTAGGCTAGTACCACCGCAGTGTCTATTTCTACCGCCAATCATTACTGTGTTACGGTTGAAAAGGCGCTGCAGCTAGTGTTATTACTGGGGTAACGAGACTTAATATCATGTTTCAAGACGACGGGAGCAGTATAGTGCAGGATATATCATCCTAAATATCGACTCGTTGTTATGGGCAGAAGTATCACTCACCATCAAGTGAACGTCCTGATCGTCTCATTGCTTAGTCGAAAAAAAAAATATATCATTTTACTTGAAAAGAAATTTATCCGTAATTCAAAGAAGCAATAATATTATACTTCAAGTTAACGAGAGAAGTTCGAAGTCAGCACAAGTTCGATTGATACAACCTAAATATCCATCTCTTCAAACGGATGTTCAGATCTTATTCCGCTCGTTCAATTTCACGACATCACCCTACAATGAACAACCATAATTGAGAGTAAATATTAGTCTACATACTATGCGATATATAATGACTTAAGTAATTTTATATATATATATTATAATCCGCATTGGGCCAGCGTAGTTAGTAATAGCTGAAATCAACCCATATGAATTCCACTCCGATAGACGTGGGAATCTTTAGGAGAGGTCTTCGTTCAGCAGTGGAAGTCCATTGGCTGATGATGATGATATCACAAATATGTCAGTGCAGATTGAATCAACTTCGAGATGGAGACTGGGAAAAGGATAGAAAAGGAAGCTATTGCCTCTCTGATGTGTGAGGACGAAAGTCGCCAAATATTCGCAGAGTACTGTAGAAAAGTAATAGGAGATATAATTAGAAGAAATAAAGAGTAAATAGAAATAAATTGGAAAACAAAAATAAACTAAAAATAAATAGGGAAAACTATAAATGTAAATGTGTAAAAATGGAAAAATTGGCAAAAAGCAAAAGTGAAGGAGTAGGAGAAGGAGAAGAAGAAGAAAACAAAAATTGGGATGATTTGTTTCAGAGAAAGGAATGATTACAGATAAAGACGAGGCGACGGTCTTCACTCAGCGAGAGGTATTAAAGAAGGAAACGGAATGGAGAATGATAGGAGAGAAAGTATGAAAGATAAGTTACGAAAAGAAAGAAAAGAAAGGACGGAAGGAGAGAATGAAGGAAAAATTGTATAGATTAAGAGAAATTGATGTTAAGTTGATCAATGTGTAAATAAAGCCCTGACCCAAAACACGCAAGGGAACGATGTTAAAAGAAAAAGTCAGTTACTTTTATTACTTTATTTAAGTTAAATAAAAAAAAACCCGCACACAAAGTTGTTTATTGTCTACTTTAGTAATAACTTGTAATATCGAGACAAAAGAGACGGAACTGGGACACTCCAAATATTACTTTTATGAAACGCTTTTTAATACGTTTTTTTTTTCGCATACTTTAAATCTACTGCTGTACAGTCATAAATACGCTTTTAATAACATTACGAGTAACAGTACTTCCGGTTTATGTAAATCAACGTTTCGTTGGTTCTTTTCATATTGTAGGTATATTATTATTTTAGTAAATATATCGTCTTTTGGATGGAAGTCATGTTTATATCTACACATTTACCGGTGATAGGTTTCTATTGCCGGAGACCATCTATGTAGGTATGCAGCGCCTATTGAAGTCGTCAAACAGTACTGTGCAAACATTACTGTGTTCTTGTTTGAAGTGCGCTGTAGCAACAGTAACTACTAGAGTAAGGAGACTTAACAGTTTGTCTCAGGCGACGAGCGAATTGGAGTAGTATCATCTCAATTAGCGCTACGATATTACAGACAATTGCCACTCACCATCAGGTGAACGTCTCTCTCGTCCCCACTCCCCCAAATAAGGCTTTAGTGGATTAAAATTGCTCATTGTTCCCCTTAAAGCTCAGTCAGTGTTTATCCCTCGTGCTTGAAGAAATCGAAGGAAAATTATATGACAGTAAATAAACCCAACAGACATCATACTACCATAATCTCGTAGTTCATAGTTTTATGAGTTTTTGTTATATATTTTATATATTATATCTGTCTATCTACCAGTTAAATTGTAAACCCTTGAATATATAATAACCTCTTTTCTCTTCTATAATACTAGTTCTTTACAATACGTTCAGTGCTACGACATCTCGTAGACTGAATTTGACACGAACGGAAATTAAACATCAATTGCTCGATAACATTACTTGAGGTTTGTATATTATATAAATAATTATAAGCTACTAAATAAACTGATAATAATCTTATTATAATAGGGGGACCGGAAAGTAATGTCGTTTCTGCGCATGCCAATACTTGATTGTCATTTGTCAGCTCATTGTTTTGTTCTGAGGCGTACCAAAGACATTGTGAGGTTATAGTGATTTCTTTACTTATAGACAATTGAATTACAATTTTTTTTTGTAATTTTGGGTAAAATGGCCAGCCAAATACCAGAAGAGGTACACATCCGGCATTGCATGCTCTTTGAGTTTCGCAAGGGAAATAACGCAACAGTTGCTACCAAAAACATTTGCGATGTTTATCCAAATGCACTGGACATTCGTAAATGCCAAAGGTGGTTTTCCAAGTTCAAATCGGGTAATTTTGATCTTTCCGACTCGTATCGATCAGGAAGACCATCAGCGTTAGACAACGACGTGTTAAGGGCGGAAGTGGAAGCAAATCCGTGTCAGACGATCGAGGAATTGTCAAACAGTCTCAACAAACCTTGGTCGACCATCCAAGAACATTTGAAGCAGATTGGAAAAGTAAGCAGAGCAGGTGTTTGGGTCCCGCATAATCTGTCCGAACAGAATAAGGCTAACCGATCAATCACATGCAACTTATTGCTTCAACGACACAACACAGAAGCGTTTTTTGATCGTTTGATCACAGGAGATGAGAAATGGGTCCTGTATGATAACCCAAAACGCAAAAGGCAGTGGCTCTCTCCAAATGAAATCCCTCGGAGTACTGCTAAGCCAGGTTTACACCCCAAAAAAGCGCTTTTGTGTGTTTGGTGGAGTATTCGCGGCATTGTTCATTTTGAATTACTGAAACCTGGAGAAACTGTTACTGCAGACCTCTACAGCGAACAATTGCAGCGAGTCAATCAATCTTTAATTGAAAAGTGGCCAGCGATTGTCAACCGAAAAGGCGTCATTCTCCAACATGACAATGCAAGACCGCACTGCGCAAGGCGAACTCTAGAAAAAATTAATGAATTGGGGTGGGAGGTGCTGCCTCATCCACCATATTCGCCCGATGTTGCACCATCGGATTTCCACTTATTCCGAGCGCTGCAACACTTTTTAAGTGGCAAAACATTTGCAAATTTGGATGATATCCAAAATGCCATCTCTAGATATTTTGCCGAAAAACCAATTAATTTTTATCGATCAGGGATTGAAAATTTACTCACTAGATGGCACAAGGTTATTGACAATGATGAGGAATACATCATTGATTAAAAATAAAGACTCGTTAAAAATGTATGTGTTTGTATTTAGCGTAAGAAAACGACATTACTTTCCGGTCCCCCTAATAGTATTAGTTAGTGTGCTACTTCAAAGTAGCTCGCTGGCCTAATGGTTAGAGCGTGCGGCTTTCATTCTGAAGGTCGCGGGTTCAAACCTCGGCATGTACCAATGACTTAATATTTAAGTTATGTACATTTGTGAACTTTAGTTACAACAGCGAGATACAAAACGGTGAAGGAAAAACATCGTGAGGAAACCCGCACACTGATATCATCTTTGTGTGTGTGTGTGTGGTGGTCCCAATAAAGTAGCAACAGGCTCGCCCCCTGTTGCACTGGACCTAATCTGACCACATCTGGCAAAATGTGGGTGTTTATTCACCTCTGCCTACCCCTACTGGGAAAAAGGCGTGACTATATAAAAAAAAAACAAAAAGTTAGTGTGACCTAGGTAATAAATACTGCTTCATCCTTTTTTGTGGCATTGACTACAAGAATTACTTTCGACGATAATTTTCCAATAGAAAATCTTTAGCTCTTACATTAAATCGATTTAGATAGAACTTAACGTAGGAAACGACTAAATAGGGTTTTCAATTTAGTTGGATTTGAAGGTTGCAAGACGAGTATAAGTAGTCTCGTCATTGTCATAATGTGGCGAGTGTAATGGGGAAGGTTTTAATCCTGCCTGGGAGGTGGTTACGAGCAGGGAGGCACCGTTGCGTTCAGTAGAACATTCCAGAGCTCCACGCAATGCACCGAGGATAACTATTGAGAGTTTTAGGAGATACAATAAAGCTTGTCTTAATCTCAGAAGCGCGGTGTGAAATATTTCCTCATGATGAAAGTTCTTGAAGCAAATCTTGAATCGCTTTTATAATCGATGTGAAGAAGAGTTGATAGTTATCTAAAGAAAATTTTCGTATAACGATTCCGGATGCTGAACCACTTGATTGGATTTCCGGTTTTAATTGATCTCTATGCCGGAACAATGGAATCAACTCTCCGATACTGTAGCGGCCGCCCCTCCATCCAATTAGTGGCTGAATGCGTCCACTGCTTGCTTTCGAAAACAATTTGAAAGTTCTCCATTTATTCATTGAACATTTTTTTTTTATTTTCAAACCCTCACCGACCATTTAAGTACACTTAAATACAGAAGCTGTTAAAAACTTTCTTTTTAACTAAATAGTTATGATTACTCCTTTTTAATACTTCGACTACGCTGTTAGTTATACTGTACGAAAGTTCTGCAATTGAGAAAATTCTCCATGGAATGAATAATACTTGAATTTCGATTATATAGGTATTGAACTTATTAAAATATTTCAACCCTTTAATTTATATTTACCGATATATCCAAGATCACTTAACAAGATTAAATTTCTGTTTTTTTTTACACGAATAAACTACCGCCTCTCCATCCCTTACTTTGTTACAACCTCATATTGTAGACGACGTTGTTTTGATCCGGCTGATAACATATGATAACTAAGCGATACTAGATTAGCTAGATTTTTCAACATCATTATCACCTAATATCATGTGAAATTCAAACCGAATGAGAGCCTCTAAATTTTTTTTAACTTTAACACAGTAACAATACGTACGGAACCTGATAAGCTTGCTCATAATAACGATGCACTTAGAATAATACACACAGCACCACATTTTGCTCGTAGAGACAAGATGTCGAGTATCGTTACGACAATAATTTTACTAACTACAACGCCCTTCAGACCGAGACACAGTAATATTTGCAAAGTACTGTTTGTCGCTAGAAATAAGAGATACTTAGGTCATAAGAAATAGTCAAATGTTACCATTTATTGTTATTGTTGTAAATAAAACACGAGGGGAGTTTTAAACGAGTTAGGATATATTTTCCATCACTTCCATTGTTTGGTTAATAGGAATCCGTATTTTATGAGTTTGCTCCATAAAAGCGTTGTCAATACGGCTTCCTCATTTATACTGCAAACAGAGCCAGGGATCGGATTTATGGCCACGCTTGGATACTAAAAGAGAACAGTGGATTTATTAACCATGCTATGGTCTTGTTTAAAACGACGTTTGAAAAGATTTCACGATGTCACCAATTATCATTTTCTAATAAGCTTTAATTCCGGAGAAGCTTAACCACTGATGCTGCGAGATGATCTGTTAAAATAATCCAACTTCAGCTGCCCGGATAAAAGAAGTATATCTCTAGTATCGTCTAGATAAGTACCACTGTAGAAAACTTTACTGTGCTCCGGTTTAAAAAGCGCTGTAGCTAATGCAATTACTGGGGTAACGAGACTACATCTCATGTCTCAAAGGGACGAGCACAATGTGGTGGAGTGTATATCATCCTAACTAGTGCCACGTTGTTATGTGCAGGTGTATTACCATCAGGCGAACGTCCCAGGGTGTAAGGGATCTCGCTCAACAACGCACGGGACCCAAGCCAACCTCACCTTCTCACGTGGGTCACCCTGCTAATAAACAGACGAGGCTCTGGCTCCCATCAACATGCATTGGGCTACAGTGGTGGGAAATGGTCGTAAATGTGATGAGCTTTGGGGTAGGCCTTTGTCCAGCAATGGACGTCTACCGGCTGATGATAAAGATGAACTTCCTGCACGTCTCGTCGCTTGAATAAAAAAAGTCGCGCCCCGTAACCGAAAAATGTTTATACAAAATATACTAATATATATAGAGTTTGTACAGTACATCAGCTTGTAACCGTCCACCACTCCACCATTACCGGTGAAGGTCAGCGGTAATTGACTAATTGGAGGTCTAACAAGCCCATATCGCTGCAGCGGAGTTCTGAGACCGCATGGAAATTGCATTAGCCGCCGGCTTTCACCGCGCCGGAGTGTTTTAAATATCACCGGATATCCTTTTTACTCAGATAAGGTCATGGTTAAATAATGCGATCTTCGATATCATTTTACGGTGTGACGTCACTACTTTATAAATGTAGACGTGACTTGAAAAGAAACAGACAAGGGTAGAAAGGGTTAGAAGGAAAGATATTTTAAAATGAAATTAATATCTTAATTGTAGGGTTTTTTTGGTCCTCGGACTACCTCCTTTTACCCCTTTACCTTTTAGGCTACTCTAGGGGTAGCGCATTCATAAATAGCATACACAAATATTCTCTTTAATTTTCCCTTTACTTTGACTACCAAGGAGGAAATGAGACTGGTGGTAGATCTCTGTTAGCACAACCCTGTGGTCTCGAGCTAGTAACAATAGGATTAAGGTAAGCTCTGCCTGTCGTAGAAGGCGACTAAAAGGGTCTAGAAGTTTCACGGGTCTTGAGGATCGGGGCCCTTATCGCTTAAGCGAACCTGTGTGGGAAATTGTAAGGTACAGCGATGGTGCCAAGAACGGTCGGACTCCTCCTCAGAAACGTGTTAACACAAAGTGTAGAGGGGCACCGGTGCGTTCTATAACAGATCCTGGATCTTGTCCGGATGCACTAATACAGACCACCGAGGGAGTTTTAGTGAGTAAGAATCTCACATAACTCTGACCTTTCCCCATAAGCAGGGTATCTTTTTAAAATTTCAACCCCGAAATAAAAAAGGTCGCTGTTCCCAGAGACAGTCTAATCGTAGGTACGACTGCAGCGCCTATTACAACCTATATTACAGTTGGTGACGAGCACAATGTGGTGCAGTGTATACCATCCTAACGTTACGGGCGGGCGTATTGTTTACCATCAGGTACTCGCTGTTCTCGTCTCGGTCTCGTCTCGTCGCTTCGGCGATTAAAAAAATATGAATCATTTATACTCCACGCTAACCTAAGTGCTTGAAAAATTTTATTCTTATAACATTCTGGTTTCCTTATGATGTTGAGAGACCTCCTGTGAGATGGACCGATGATCTGGTGAGAATCGCGAGAACCAACTGGATCGGAGCAACGCGAGACCGATTGATGTGGAGATCTTTGAGTGAGGCCTATGTCCACCAGTGAACATCTATCGGCTGAGTTAAATCAAAAATCTAGAAACTGTGACATACTGAAATAAATATCAGTCTGTAAAAGTTCTACCGTCTGCGCACACATACTTAAAGTTTCACTTGGCTCAGCTTGACAGGACACACATCCGTTAAAACGAGGACTCCACTCACAAAAAGGAAAGTATTCGTGTGTTTTACAGTGAAACAAATGGACGACAATTCACTCGGGGGTTACTTTACTAAGTGAAAGTACTATGCTCATAATGGGCCCAGAATAAAAGCAACGCTAAAGTTACATCTAAGCGCAACATTAGTTGGCGGCCTCTAAGTTCTAAGTACTGCCACGGCTCATTTAGATTACTTAGTTATTTTTCCTTTTACTTGACTGACTTATACATAACTATAGTTATCATCATAATCGTCGTCAGCTGATAGACGTCCAGTGCCAGAAATACATAGAGTCAGCATGCCCTCTAGAGGCTGTTGTATGTAGAGGTTCATATGGAGGGATTTGAGCCATTTCCTACCAACGCGGGCTAGTAGGAGCCAGAGCTTCGTTTGATGATTTGCAGGGTACACCACGAGAGATTGACTTGAGTCCCATGAGTTGTTCTGCGGGACCCCTTACATCCCGACTGTAATTAAGCCAAAAGTTAATTATATTCATATTTCTTGCTGGTAGTAGGTTTCTATTTCCGGAGACCGTTTAAGTGGTTACCACCGCAGCCGACAAAAAGAAATGTGCAATCATTACTGTGTTCCGGTTTGAAAGGTGCTGTAATTAATCTAGTTAGCGGAGTGACGAGACAACATCTCGGGCGATCAAGCTATGAGCGCAATGTGGTGAAGTTTACATCGTCCTAACTACCGCCATGTTGTTATGAGCTAGCATATCTTATGATCGGTTAATTGAAAAAAAAATACATCATCGTCATTAATAGTCCACTTGGATAATATTCTAACAAATGCTATAGTTCAATAAATCAATATATTTAGTATCAAAGCGATTAACATAATATGTAGCTGTGTAAACATCTTAACCGATAACTTATCAGTTAAACCTTTCCATCCCGGTTCTTTTGTTATTTAAAAATAATATCGGTATCGAAAATATTACTCCCAAACGTGTCGCTAAATTTAAGGGTGGGTACCCTTATGATTGCCAATTAATCGCTGAAGCTTTGAACCTTTACACGTGGCGCTGCTGAAATTTCAGAATGCACTTTAAAGTCTTTGTTACGAGCATTCTTTGTGAGTGCGAGAAGCAATCAGGATTTTGTCACAATGGAACTGGCGTTCGAAAGGATTTTAATGGGCCTTATGACAAGGTTACAATGAAAAAAATCCCTTTACTACCCCTTTAGTATTTTCAACAAATTCTACAATAATATTAGCTAGAGAATTTACGATGTAACAAAGGTTTGAACCAAAGACAAACATTACTAATACACATCATTTGATAACACAAAATATATATCATTAAATATTATTCCCCCAAAGATACCCACTAAGATCTCTATACTTACATTATTATCATCATCGGCCGATAGACGTCCACTGCTGGACTTAGACCTCTCTTAAATATCCCCACAACAAACGATCTTGCTCTGACTCAACGTGAGTTAGTGGGAGCCAGAGCCTCGTTGGTTGATTATCAGGCTGCTCCACGAGCAGATGAGGTTAGCTTGGGTTCCGTGAGGTGTTGCCCGGGACCCGTTACGGCTCTTACTTAGATATGCTAATCTTAAATACAATTGTTTAGTTGCACAGAACAACATTATTTAATTAACTATATATATTCTCCTGTAACTATGTAAATACTTTCTAACCCCATTTATACCTAGAACTTATCACAAGTGTTTTAAATGGAACATAGTCCGTAAGAACGTCTGAAGAGACCTGTATTTATATTATTTATTTATAGTTTATGTATATATATAACGGAAATGTTGTATGTATATATATAAAAAATAGATTTCAAAATATAAATAGAGGAGAGAACAATGGCATTTTGTTGGAACAGTGGCATTGTCGACTTCGAAGCTATTGTTGTCGCTGCCGTGTTACGACAATATAAAATGTAATGTGTCAACCGAACATAAAACGATGGAAATGTTTTAAAATAAATTTTTAAAAATATCAATAAATAAACTTATATATAAATAAATAATAACAGTATTTCTTCTACTTGTAGTCAAAGCAAATTAATTCATCACCCTGGTCAAGTTTTCTTTTATTATTCAATTAAGTGACGAGATGTGCGAGACCTCCTAATAGTTAATGATATTCACTACACCACATTGCGCTCATCGACTTAAGACATATAGTGTTGGGTCTCATTACCTCAGTAATTACGATAGCAACAGTGCCCTTTAAATCACAACACAGTAATGTTAGCTTACTGTTTGATGGTAGAAATAGACGTTGCGGTGGTAACTACCCAGACAGTTTCAGGCAATAGAGGCCTACCACCAATAAAAGAAGGAAAGTCATGGTTGAGGAATATCAGGGAATGGACTGGCATGTCTGGGGCGTCCGAATTGTTCCGCCGAAGCAGAGACAGAAACGACTGTACCACGCTGATCGCCAACCTTCACTAGTTGGAGAGGCACTTTAAGAAGAAGGGAATGGACCGGCATATCTGGGGCGTCCGAAATGTACCGCCGACACAGACACAGAAAGGACTGTACCAGGATGATCGCCAACCTTCACTAGTTGGAAAGGCACTTTAAGAAGAAGGGAATGGACCGGCATATCTGGGGCGTCCGAA